>OX031061.1:29009691-30259691 GCA_943736015.1 Tridacna crocea
TATCATCCTAGTAGAAAACAGCTATTTCCACTATAACATTATCCCACAAAGTTTGCTATGATTAAAAATGAGTACTGTCGCACTACTTAAACCGAGCCACTTTCTCCTTTTTTTCCTCCTTCTTAGAATTATCACTTATAAATCTAAAACCACATTTTTTCTCATAACGAAGGGAGTTAATGATTACCTCCTTTTTCAGGAAACTAACAAAGTATGAACAAATGATTTAAAAATAGACATCAATGAAATATTTTGGTCGGTTAGAAATTTGCAAAAATATTATATCTGTATAAAGCCTTATTCATCAGTTAATAAGAAATCCTATTCCATGTTTCGCTAGAAGCGTTAGGACGGTAATACCTCAACTGATGAATAAAGACAGCTGTTCAGCCTTACAGCGCCGAAAAATTCCACCAGACATTTTCAGCCGAGAACTATCACCTAAATAAATGCAATATCATGTTGGTTTTCGTTTGTAAAATATCAGCAAATGGACAGTGAAGATCAGAGACCAGTCTGTACGTTTTGTTCAGTCTGATCTTGATCTACACTACCTGCAATGATAACTATATTTGTGGAAGGCGCTCTAAGAGTTAAATATTGTTCGGAATACCGACGGTATCATGTAATTTTCATGGATGAGCGAGAAACGACAATTTAATTTCCTTCCGTTTTGTTACAAATGTGACATTACAGAAGTTACGTTAACAAAATGCAACAAGCTATCAATCATATTTTCCTGAATCCTTAGTACTACGTGCACTATCACAGCTGGTGATTTTGCAGCTTGTGTAGATACGAATCACACTGGATCTGGTACATGTATACACTTGCCAATATTTGGTGAGATATTCTGACAGAAACGACATTGACACTGCCGTGTTTGGGTATTTTCACTGACCATAGGTAACAGAATTACTTTATTTGAATCTTGGGATAAAACTTGATGCATGTCATACCAAACGTCAACGGTATACAACAATAAGCGTATATTTGGTAAGCGACTGTCAGAATAAATTTAAGCAGAAATGCATCATGATCTTTTTTGTGTGACAAAAGACGACAGGTTGTAGACTTTATAGCGCACCAACCACAGTTAGCCCACACCACAGATTGCCAAGAGGAAAGTATCTGTTTTTGTGTTATATAAAGCTCGGTACTAGTCTGCACTAAATGTACAGTATGATATCCGATCTACACAGTTATTCTGTTATAAACATTCCAGCCTAAAACTGACACCACTGCATCATTTCAGTCAGTCATTTACAATGTTCAACGTGCTTAACCAGCTATTGTTACAGTGATTAACCGGAAGTGCAGTAGCACATAAATGTCCACAAAATTAATTTATTACGGCAAAAAGTAGTTCTCTATGACGCATTTCCTAGAAATTCATAGTCGGTAATCTTTTAGTCAAATATTTACAGGAGGAAAAAATTTCAGACTCAACCTAAAGCTTCTTTGGAAGATAAATGGAATATTTCTTGAATATTTGGATTTGTCTTTGAAGACAATAAAATGCGTCTTTCTACCATTTTCCCAACGCTGTTTTTAAATGTAAAATACAACTTTAAAAAGCCAAGAGTTGGAAGTATGTGGTGAAGAACAAAAACAAGGCAAAAAACCCTCAAACCATAGCATACTTATTTTCTCGACTAAGTTCAATCGCATATTTTTGCAAGCGGCGGTTTGTCTTCTCACAGCAGAATCTTTTGAAAACCATAGTGGCAACGCCAAAAATACTCTTGATGACTTTTTTCCTAGCATGCGTTTATGTACTGAAACCCAATCTTTATAGCTTATTTATATTGCAGGAGGACGCTTGCTCTTCTTTTTGGAGGGATGTCCGGAAAGTATAGTGCAAGAAGAACTCCAAGTATTTTTAGGGCTTTGATTTCGAGGGGCAAAAGTCAATTCCATCTGTTCATCCCTGTAATGGTTATATGAGACGATGAAAACTGCAAGGTGTAATGCTAACACTTTGTAATTAACTAACGCTTTATGAAACAATCCTGTGTTGTAACGACTAAGAGGAAGACGGCCTTTGAAAAAAAGAAAAACGTAAAAAAAACAGAAAATGCTGGTAACCAGTTTTTCATCTTTTTTCAACAATATTTTCCAGGGTATGAAATACAGAAACCACCTTCTGACTTACAATTAGTTTGTCGTCTGCAAATGCTTTCAATTGAGAGACAAGTCTAAATTTTGTCGCCTGGTAAAGAGTTAATTAGACTATATACTCGGGTAAATGACGTCAGTCGATTACAGGTCATCGACCCTCACGGTGCTCTGAACAGTTTTGAATAACTGTGAAGCTCTGGAAGTAGGCTGTACAAAACGTGCCATCTGATCTTGAACCTGCGCCGTCCCGTACTTTGTGACTTTTTCTATTTATGCAAGCGTCTAATTTCATTATCTTAGAGTGGGGGTGGGGGCCGAGAAAAGTACATTAAACTGGTCCTTTAAAAGTTGAACATTAGATCCTAAAACTAACTTTGTTATACTTTAAAGAAATATCTCGTGATCTGATCCAATAATTTACCCCGAACATATATATCAAGTACACTGGCAAAACCAACGTAAAAGCAGTTTCCTAACGGAAGCACCGTATACATGACAACATTATCACCACAATGTCCAAAACGACGGCGTCCATCAAAATTAACATCAAGATCATACGCCAAGCTGCACGTTCTAGCACTTATTATCAGGGTTTCAATGACGTTAATTTCCAGTGACGTCAGTTTTCATTGAATTGGGGCACTCAGTAGGCTATTCTACTTCGTCAGCGATCTCAATTTTTTAAAATCGAAAAAAAAAATGTAAATTCACTTAACGAACGTTGGAATGGTAAAACTTTGCAGTATAATAAATTCGTTGTACGGTGAGGTGGCAGGGGACTTGGAAACTTGGAAACTTGTTCACGGCTGTGGTGAGTTATGTCGCCACCTCGCCTTCGGCTTGGCTCACCACAGCCGTGAACAAGTTTCCAAGTCCCCTGCCACCTGAGCATACAACTAATAATGTACAAGTAGAGATATCCGGCCAATGAAAAGAACATTTATATTGTAATTTAACTCTTGTTTTGCTAAATAACTAAGATTTAATTTTTATTTCGATAGCGAAAGAACCAACTATTCCTATTTCAAAGTTATGTTTTTAGGAACAATATCCCAAAATCGGACACCGTAGATCCAAGACCAGACTTTACGTCCTGTGCAGTCTAATCTTGATCTACATTGTCCGCAAAAGGTCAGTGAGTCGCACTGAGCAGCCTCATAGTTAAAAGTCTTATAATAAGGTATTAGAATATCTCATAGTGTCGAGCAATGAAGAATCATTCGGCCATGTTGAAAATAAGATTTGTACATATGTCTTAACATGTTACCTTCTCTAAATAAAGTTATTATTATTATTATTATTATTATTATTATTATAATCAAGACCAAACTGACTGTTCCTTTTCTGTTCTGATGTTGATTTACAGCAATAGCAACTAAAGTTTGAACTCGTACCCTCGGGATCAACGCAGCGAATATGGTTTTAAATCTACAGCCCACTTGGTTAATACGTGTGAATTATGCGCATCATGCCCTGGTAAAAGAGGTTTGATGCATTTCCATAGTCCATCTTTCCAAGCACGGCATCATATACTTAACCCTTTAGCACACACAAAAAAATTAGACTCGTCAAAATTGAAAGTATTTGCAGACGACAAAATAAAGGTGACTGAAAAATTGAAATTTGTTCTGGGAAGGGTAGAGAACACAGTGGGGAAAGGATAAAATGCTCGTCACCAGTATTTTCTCCTTTTCCCTTAGTGTTTCCAAAAGGCTTCTTTCTCAGGGGTGTCAAAATTAGGGATTGTCTGGTAATGGGTTAAGGAGCAATAACGGCCATTTTTTAAACAACCGACTTAATCGTGAGGTATATCGGTCCTAGGACAAACAGAAAATTGACCTATAACGAAAAGTTTCGGTTCGTGTCAGCCTGCGCGGACTGCGCAGGTTGACCTGGTTCGATACTTTTCGCAAATGCATTATACCCCTTTTTTACATAGAGCATTGCTCATATAGTTCATGAACTTTAGTAACATGTGTCAAGAATTGATTAGAGATATGATGCCGTGTATTATGTTTTCACACTTCCTTACTAAACAATTTTACGGCAGACAACCGCTGAAAGCACATATGTCAGATACAGACAATCAAGTTGAACTTAAGTTTACTACAGGAATAGAAAATGCCATATGATTATAATGTGTCAAAACGAAAATTTCTCGTTTCTCTACTTTCCACAAAAGTTGGTCATGGCAGCCAGCAGTTTGACACTATCAGCAGTTATACAGAGTCAAGAAGTCATGAAGTCATATATCGTCGGTTTACTTCGAAAACCTCGTAACTACAGCTTGAAACAAGCTATGGTTACGAGGTTTTTGAAGTAAACCGACAATATGTCTTCGTCCTTAACTGCATCTAGTAAAAAACAAAGTCAGCACGGAATCAAAACAAGAGGACCATGATGGTCCTATATCGCTCACCTGAGTATCAAGCAGCACAGATCTAAAATAAAGATAAATACCAAATAACAAGGTTCAAGGCCAAATGATAATGAAACAAGAGAAGCAAATTGTTGCAATTTAACTTGAGACTTTTGAAGTTCCATTCCATACAAGCAAGAAATACTGTAAAAATAAAAGTCAAAGTGGAATTACTCAAAATCAGCAATAGGTAGAGTTATTGTTCTTGCGCACTGTACTCCGTAATATTTCAACAAACATGCATACCAAGTTTGAAGTCGTTCTGACTTAAGATGACAGTCATATCCAGGGCAGGCACTAAATGCTGTAAAAATGACATTCAAAGGGAAATAACTTAAAGACAGCACAAGGTAGAGTTACAATTCTTAGGCACTTCCAAATATTGCAACAAATAAACATACCAAATTTCAAGTCATTCCTCCCTAAGATGACAAAGTTTTGCACCGGACAAACAAGGAATGCTATGAAAATGAAGGTCAAAGGGGAATAACTCAAAATTTGTGGGAAGATTTTATGGTTCTTGTGCAATGCACTCCATAAGTTTTCAAAAATCACTCATATCAAATTTGAAGATGTTCAGGCTGTAGATGACAAAGTTATATTCTAGACAAGCATAAAATGCTGTAAAAGATTCAATCAAAGTGAAATAACTCACTGAGGTTCTTTCACACTGCACTCTGTATTATTGCAACAAACACAAATGCCAAGTTTCAAGTCAATCGGACTGGAGATGACAAAGTTATGCTCCAGACAAAGAACTATTCTAAAGAATTTTCTAATTCAAGGGCAAATAAGTCCAGCTATTGTGTTCTGATTACACCCATAATTAAACTCATCCGAGATCTTACAGTCATAATCTTTTGACCAAGTCTGGAACTAATTAGTTGATATTTGTAGATGCTAGAGTGTAAACAAAGTCAAATATAGTAATTTTTCTAATTCAAGGGCAAATAAATCCAGTTGTTCTGGTCCGATTACATCCATAATCAAACTCATCCGAGATCTTATGGTCATTTATATTTTGTCTAAGTTTGGAGCCAATTGGTTAATAATTATAGATGCTAGAGTGAAAACTAAGTCAAATATAGTAATTCTTCTAATTCAAGGGCAAATAACTACGGTCATTCTGGTCCGATTAGACTCATAATCAAATTCTTCCGAGATCTTATGGTCATATATATTTTGACCAAGTTTGGTGCTGATTGGTTGATATTTGTAGATGCTAGAATGTAAACAAGGAAATGTAAACGGACGACGGACAGACGGACGGATGATAGACGCCGACGGAGGGTAAGTGATCACAACAGCTCATTCTGAGCACTTCGTGCTCAGGTGAGCTAAAAATAAAATTTCGAATTTTTGATATGGACACAAACTAAGCTCCTTTCATATTCTCAGACAGCCGCCATTGACTAGGAAATTACAAGTACAAGTAAAGGAAATTGGCCAGGAAAGCATATATTGTTGTAATCGCCGACGTGACAGAACTGAAATGTTTTTGAAAGAGCGTATCATACCATACTACCCTAACGAACGAACCAACGTACTAACCAAGAAAACTCAATTTCAAACCAACTATCTGAATGGCAGGGACGTAGTGTTATTCAGTTTGATGAGTTTAGAATTAGACCTCATAATGGTTAGTTAATACAACAAAGTGCCAGGTGAACCACGCTCAAATGTGACTGATAGTTTTTTCTCAATGGAAAGCGGTACAATTCTAATTTTCGAGTCTTTGCAAGGCTGCAAGATTTGAGATAAGTCAAAATGGTGTGACAAAAAAAAAAACACAACAAAAAACAACCACGACAATCCTTGATATTGTAATTGACCACCATTTTTAATCGTCCAACAAAGTTTTCGACAGTTTTCTTCCTTATGATCTATAAAAGTCGGGATTGCCTAGCAATGAACTATGACATACATCTCCAGCACATACTTTTTTCTGAGTTTTGTAACCATTGATGCGTTCGGCACGCATTCTAAGCCACTAGCTGCCTTTTTCAACAACAAAAGGACCAAAAGAGTGTTTAGTGGAGACGGATGTACAAAAATGATCCTTTTCGTAATTATGGCGTGCAACATGCGAAAAACACCATCCAGTTATTTGCGTAAATTGTCGTCTCGGATCAGCCTGTGCTGTTTGCGCAGGCTAATCCGAGACGGCACTTTACGACTACATTAGACCTCGTGCTACAATAGACTTGCGCAAAACAGAAAATTACATAAAAACGGCAAGCGTCGACACTTTCCGTTGTTATGTAATTTTCTGTTTTGCGCAAGTCTATTGTAGCACGAGGTCTAATGTAGTCGTAAAGTGCCGTCTTGGATTAGACTGCGCCGTCCTCGCATGCTGATCCAAGACGACACTTTAAGCAAATGTCCGCATGTCCCCTTTTTCGCGTCATGCAGGCCAATTGTTAAACTTCGTTAATGTGTTTAAATCAAAGCAGATATCTCACAACACCCACCCCCCCCTCCTCGATTTTTCATTCAAGGCGTTTCCAGGGATCATTTTGGGCCCGCCTATTTCTCACAGAAAGTGATACGACAGTATTATCTATCAACTCTAGTTTATTACACTAGATAATAATAATATGAGACGGATCACGATTCAGTAAATCTTTCTGTAAACTAACGTTTCTGCCATAGACTTTTGAAAATAACCATTTTCAAACAACTTGCTCTTACGCCGCCAAAGCTTGTTTTTGAAACAAATGTGGGAAAAGAAGCACACGCTCGGTATCAGCATTTTATCCTTTTCGTATAATCCCTTTTTATCGTTTAAAACAAGATTATAGACTGGACTAAATTGTTGCAATTGCAGATAAGAAAATTTAGTTGAAGGTGCCAAGGAACTGAAAGCGGCTTTAGGAGGCTACAGAAATGTGTGGGGAAAGAAAAGATGCCGGTTCGGAACATTTCCTTCTTTTATCACAATGTCTTTTAACCCTTTACCAGACGACAAAATTTAAGCCTTGTCCAAATTAAACGCGTTTGCAGACGACAAACTCAATGTAGCTCAAACAGTGCAATTATTTTTATTTTTTGATGAAGTAGAAAACATTTTGGGAAAAGGAGAAAATGCTGGTTACCAGCATTTTCTCCGTTTCCAAAAATGTTTTGAAAAGGCTTCTTTTCCAGGGTCGTTTAGAGTCGTCATTGTGTTGTAAAGGCTTAAACTCTTCTCCTTTGGGTCCTTAAAACATGAGCTTGGTTTATAAACCGTCCTAAAAGACATAAAGGCAGCCAGGTCCATTCTAAATGAGCTCTGTGAAAAGAAGGCTTAATGCATCTGCGAAAAGTTTCAGCTCAAGTCAGCCTGCGCAGTTTGCGCAGTCTGACCTCAGCCAGAACTTTTCGCTTTTGATAAACTGTCTGCGTATCAATGGACCATTCTATCTGCAGATTAAGTCGATTGTTAAAAAAAGAAGTGGATACCGTATTATAGATGTATGTGATGAAGAGATTGGTATAATGCGTTAAGACCCCATTTGCCAGACTGTGGCTTCTAATCTTAAAAACGTGATTTCGTGCCAAAGATGAACTCGAAATTTCAAGTACTGTTTGGCTTGTAACGAAGCTATATTATCTTTATAGAATTACGACTGAAGTCAAAATTATGTTATTTTTTCATTATGCCATTCTTTGATGGGGGCTTCCTCTTTTTATAATCAAATTTCAAATGAATTATGATTTCCCAGTGATATTTCAGGAAAATTAAACGATAGTCGGAGAAGATCGTTCTGGAGAGTGGCCCTTAACTTTACATACCTTTACAGTGTAAAATAATTTTTCCCACTTAAATACTCATTAAGACGGTTTAAAATTTTGAAGTTCAATGTATTTGACATCTCTGTACGAGTTACAAAATTAAGCACAATATTCCTTCTTTACCTGTTCGAACCAGTATCATTTGAAGACGACTTTTTCGGGGGATACAGCGTAGAAAAAAGGCTGGGCTCATGGAGCAGAACATTGGTAAAACATAAGAAATATCTTTAAAAAAATGATAGATGACGTCAGAGGAACGGAAAAATGAAACTTTTTTATTTACTTTCTATGAAGAAAAACAGTGAAAGGTAGTCTCGACATTTATTGCCTCTTTCTTGTCATTTTTTTAATTTTTTTTTTCAAATGTGAATTTTGTATTAGATACCTAAATTACAATTGTAAGTTAATTCCAATAATCGTGACGCTGAAAAGGGAGAAATTGAAAAACAAAACAAAACTGAGGATACTCTTGAGACTACTGCTACGATTTGATCATCTACCAAGCAATAATCTAAAGTTTTCAAGTGTTCCAGTGACAGTCCTTTTGCTTTTATTATTATCGGCCTGCAGCATGCATACGTCCACTCTGATGACGAGGTTGGTCGAATTGTAAACGTGAAGATATACTAAGTTATATCGTCTTGGATTATTGGGTAACGCACATAAAATCACCAAAAAGTACATGAAAGGAATCATCCAATGTTATATGTAATAGTTTGGTATGCTGTGACAATAGGCCCGGGGGTATCAACTAGCGGAGCCAACGCTTGTATATCAGTGTTATACGTGTGCAAGCAAATAGACCAATAGGATTCCGCTCAATAAACATGTGCATGTATGTGACCCATCAAGCAAAGGTGGGGGTGGGGGGGGGGCATCTGGCAAATCTGTACATCAATTAGATGAAAACAGATCAACGATAGTGCAGATCAGTTTAAGTGGATAATTAAAAAAAATGATTGTATAACTAGGTGCAATGACCACTTTTCATACAAAAAAATGTCATTACAGCGAAAAGTGACGATTGTAATGAGAACCCATAACATAGGATTTGTGAGTGGAGAGTAAAAGATATTTTCACTTATAAAATCAAAATCACGCCCTTTATCTACAGCTCTAAAGACACTCCTCTTTCACTACCAAAGTTTAGTTATATAGCTCTGCTTTTGCAAACTATATTGATCAATGCATCTGCGAAAAGTTTCGGCCCAGGTCAGCATGCGCAGTCCGCGCAGGCTGACCTAGGCCGAAACTTTTCGCCAATAGTATTTTTTTATTCTGCGTATCAAAGGATCATTTTATATGCAGATTAAGTCGGTTGTTAAAAAATAGCTACCGTAATACAGATCTATGTTATGAAGTGTTTGGTATAATGCATAATATATACCTATATTTGAAAGTGTAACATGTTCTTTAAAACACCCTGTATATACGGTGTTCATGAAAAAATGTGCTTTTATTTCAGAAAACCATTGCTCCTTTCAAGATCAGCTACACAGGGCTTGTATTCACCAATTATTCTTTAGAACAGTCTCTGTCTTATTCTCCAGAATTTTCTACATTTGAAAGTTGTACCACTTCTGATTGGCTAAACCCTGTGCTCTACACTGATCGAAGGCAGCTTCAATTTATGTGGAAAATCTATATATCACATAACTCCCCATTGTCTTCAATGTAATACAGTCATAACGAATTTTCTTGTCTCACACACGAGTGAGATAAGAAAATAGTACTGTATTTGGTCAACACTCTGTAATTATACACTTCATTTCTAAAACATTGCTGACGGGAATTAGCGGTCAGATTGTTAATTTAATATCACTTTTAGACTCAAAGAAAAATCAATACATGCAAGTTTCTTCATAACTATTTTCGTTCGTAATATACTTGTCAAAGTAAGCGCACAGGCTTCATGCAAATTTCACTACACATGATACATTTATGCCTCTTGTTTAACACATTTTGGACTATAATTCATATTATACAGTAATGTGACAAAAGGAATCTGACATCCGTTGGCTTTTGATGTAAAAAAATATTAAACTCGTCTACAAAAAATGTTATTAAGCTCGCCAAAGACTCGCTTGATAACATTTTTGTAGACGCGTTTAATAAATCTTTATCTTAAAAACCAACTCATTTCAGATCCGATATATCTGAACCTAGAAAAAATCCATTGAAAATTTATGCGAAAGAATTAACAATGACATCACCTCAGCTCAAATGCGTATACATGTGAAATTCATAAAGCTTCACCCCTTGGCTGCTAAGCGCCACATCACTTATTGACTTTTTGCATATGGAAAGTGCATGCTGATCTTGGAGTTTGAAATAGCACTATTCAGCTTTTTACTGTCGGTTTGAGAGGATAAGTTATATAGCAGATAAGGGGTTTACTCATTACCAAACGACAAAACTTTAGGTATGTCCAAATTGAAAGCATTTGCAGACAAAAAAAAAAGTGACTAAAAATTTGAAATTTGTCTTGTGAAGAGTAGAAAACATTGCGTGAAAGGGAGAAAATGCTGGTTGCTGGTTTCTCTGGGTCCTCAAAAGTAGGGACTGTGTGGTAATGTGTAAATATAGTACCGAAAAAAGAGGTTATGTGATAAGAAACTTATCGTTTGCTTATAGGGCTGATTCTTCAATCAGAGTACTGCTAATCGGACAGAGCGAAACCAAAAATTGGACTGCATGTTTTGTGAAGAATCTCATCGTCACCCAGGCTGGCCAAAAAATCTCATGAAGTTGGACTGCTGTGATTTTACGGCTTCAGTGTCCATATGTCTGCCCGATCGTTTTATTGGCTGTGACAATTTTCGGGGAACAAGGAAACCTTAGAAGCTCTGCAGAACATCGTCCTTATAACCGATAGATGTCGTCAAACATTCTAGTACACTCTCTGACTCTCGCAAATCTGCTGAGTAATAACTCTTGACTAATCTTCTTAACGTAGTAGACCCCTAATAGAAAACAGCTATATCAAAAATAATATTATTCTACAAAATTTGCTATGATTAAAAAAAAGAGTTTTATTGTACTGCTTTAACCCAAGCCACTTTTCCCTTGTTGTCTTTTCTAGAATTTTCATTTATAAATCTATATAAAACCACGATATTTTCATTATAAAGAGAGCAAGTAATTACCTTCCTTTTCTGGAAACTAACAAAAGTATCTACAAATAATTTCAAGATAAGCATGAAGAAATTTCTGGTCTGTTATAAATGTGCAAAAATATTATACCTGTATTAATCCGTATACATGTATATCAACTGTCAAGAAGAACTTTATGCAATGCAGCACTAGAGGTTTTAGGGGGTCTACCACCCTAACCCTTTCCCAAACAATCCGTGGTTTTTACGGGTCTGGAACAGTAGCCTTTTGAAAACATTGTGGGAAAAGGAGAAAATGCTGGTAACCAGCATTTTCTCCTTTTCCCACGATGTTTTCTACCCTATCATAGACAGAAATTATCTTTTTAGCAAGAGTTGAATTGTCGTCTGCAAATGCTTTCAATTTGGTCTAGTCCAAAAGTTTGTCATTTGAGAAGGGGTTAAGTAGGAAGCGTTTGAAAACATTGCGAGTACCCAACATCATCTACCTTTCTGCACGACGTTTGTTACACTTTCAAGACAAATCCTATCATTTTGGCAATATCTGTTGTGTACCCTGCTAATGGTATCAATTTAGAACGTTCTAACACTCTGTTGTGAGGTGAAGAGTTAACGGTGTTCGCAGACAAGGACAAAAGAGAAAGGCGGGACAGGATTATAAGACATCAGTGATACTCATTTTCAGGCAGACGGATTATGACGAATGAAGTGAGCGTAACCAGACGAATATCGATGACAAACCAGAGTCGAAAACTCCCGTGATTGAGGACCCTGATCCGGTAGGTTTAAAAAAAAAATGGTTGGAAAAGGAGAAAAAAAGCTAGCTAATTTCCTTTTTCTTTTGTCTAATTATTCTTTTAAGGAAAAAACTTGCCATTTTAGCCTGGTTTGAGTAGGATTTTGCAGACGCCACCAACAGGAACGAATCTATATTTTGTCGTCTAGCAATAAAGATGAGTTATCTAGCACTCTTACATAGGTTCGTCAGACGAATACTCTAGCATATACAAATATTTACATAGAGGCGACAAGTCAAAGCGTATGCTCCAGCGCAGAATGCTTTTATAGAGGGTGACTGCCCTAGCCGAGACGAAAGTTCTAATAGAGGAGCAAGCTCTAGCCGAGGCCAACGCTCTAAAAGAGTATAAAAATGTATACTAGACGGTTACTCTACATCTTCGCAAGCCAAGGGTTACGATCCACTACGCTACTCTACCCTTGACGGATTAGGCTTGATTTCGACGATCACCCGATACGCATTTTCATTGGTTGCAGGTAGCTCTAACTGCATCGAATCAAATCGCTCGTAGCATTTCATCTTTGATAAAAATAGAACAGGGTCGAGATAACAATAGAAGGTAAAACATGAATACCTCCGTAGATGTGTACAGGATCTGTAATGATTTATTACCAAAGAAAACACAGACGAACAATATTTACATAAAGTTTCAATGTGACCAATCAATTATCAGATTTTTCAGGCTATATCCAAGCACCTTACAATGGAACGTCGAAGTACGTTTGTGGTTATTGCTTCATGTTCATTTATTGAATTCGTAAGCGGTTTGTAAAACGACATTTTCATTGGCTATAGGAAATATGATGTAAAGGTAGATAATAAGCAGAATCTCGAAATCGTGCACGATCCGCCAAGGTAAGATCCACGTATCTAACCTAAGCGTCTACCCAAGCATAAACTGCAATAAAGTATGGCATACAGAAACAAACTGATTTAAAAATCCAGTACTGGTTATGTTTATCCCAAACCTATGGATAACTCTTGCAAGATGAATGACGGAAAAATCGAAAAAGGAAAATCTTTCCTGTTTTGTGGAGGTTGTTTAAGTCTTTCCCACACAATCCCGACTTTTAACGACCCTGAGAAAGAAGCTTGTTAAAAACATTGTGGGAAAAGGGGAAAATGCTGGTAACCAGCATTTTCTCCTTTTCCCACAATGTTTTCTGACCTTCCCAAACCAAATTTTAATATTTCAGTCACATTTATTTTGTCTTTTGCAAATGCTTTGAATTTGGACCAGTGTCGTTCAGTAAAGAGTTAATAATATATGTATCGTCGGTTTGCTTCCAAAACCTCGTAACTACAGCTTGAAACAAGCTGTAGTTACGAGGTTTTGGAAGCAAACCGACGATATCACACTTTCAAAGTCACGTGTTTGTCCAATAAATTTTACACTTGTTCAAAAGTTTACAAATACAGTATTTTGAAATGTATATTACTGTGGGTAGCACCTAATAGGCACCTAGCGCCTTTGAAAACACACACTGATGTACATGTACTTCAAATCTTCAAAAAGACGGCCAAAGAGGTCACAATGCATTCATCTCTCAATGAACTTAAATTTCATCAATTTGCATGTCTAGGTTGGGACAAGTGTCATCTCTGGAACTAGTGATGCCTTAATCACATTTGTTGTCTGAGACTTTACGCTCATTGGATGCTTTCAGTGTTAGTGGTGTAATTTAGTCCTTCTTCCTTGAAGACAGTGAAGACAGTGATGAAACTGTTGTATAAAAATTACCGGGGAAAATATTTGCAGCTCTTCATTTGAAGCACAAGTTTATGTAAGCACTTCGTTGTAAGGTCTGTAAAGGAAATAGGCTGTTAGCAATATTATGCAACAACACACCCAACCCATATATCATTATTCAAAATGGTTGGAAAACAAGTTTGATTCGGTTGTAATCATAAAATCAAAGCGTTCGTGACAACCCCACTCGTCAGACAAGAGCCCACTGGACTTTTTCTGTGTATTTTTTAACGACAATGTGCCTAAAAAAAAGATCAACAAAAGGAATCCAAAGAGAAAAGACTGGAGACAACCTACATGTGCAGATCGATGAAAGCGAATTTTACTCAGGGACCAAATATCCTGCGACGGAAAATGCACATCATTTTGAATATTTGATGTCAATCATTGTCAATCATTGTATCTTTTGAAAGTGCTACCCACCTTAACGCTTTTATGTAACCTTACATACTATAAATGCCATAAATCTGTAGTCTTTAACCCAACTTCGCAAGCCAAAGGTGACCATCAACTACGCTACTCTACCC
Source organism: Tridacna crocea (assembly GCA_943736015.1). Taxonomy (NCBI): domain Eukaryota; kingdom Metazoa; phylum Mollusca; class Bivalvia; order Cardiida; family Cardiidae; genus Tridacna; species Tridacna crocea. The sequence continues at coordinate 29,024,195 of OX031061.1, forward strand.
TTGGCGGATAGAGCTTGATTTCGACATTCCCCCATACGCATTACATTGGTTGCAGCTAGCTCTAACTGCACCGTATCAAATCGCTCGTATCATTTCATCGTTGATAACAAAAGAACAAGGTGGCGACCTTTCGGATAAAAATAGGAGGTAAGCACGGATACCTCCGTGGATGTGTGAAGGATCTGTGATGATATATCACAAAAAAACATAGACAAACAATATTTACAGAAAGTTTCAGTGTGACCAATAAATTATCAGAGGTTTTAGGCTATATCCCAGTACCTGACAATGGAATGTCGAAGTACGTTTGTGGTTATTACTTTGTGTTGAATTATTTTAGTCGTAAGCGGTTTGTAAAACGATTTTCCATTGGCTATAAGAAATATGATGTAAAGGAGGATAATAACCATCATCCAATAGGGGGCGTATCACAGGAATATCGAAATCGGGCTCCATCCACCAAGTTAAGATCATTTAGTGATCGTAACCTTGGCTCGCAAAGATGCTTGAACCTATCAGACGATATAGATAGCTTTACAAACAATATACCTGTATTTGAAAGTGTAACATGTTTTTTGAAACACCCTGTATATAGAGTGTACATAAAAAAATGTGCTTTTATTTCAGAAGACCATTGCTCCTTTCCTAGCGCATCACTAAAAAAACAGGCTCGTTCCTATCGTGCTCGCTTGATTGAAGAGCGCTTTCACAGAAAGTTGTGAAAGTAAAAAATGGTGAAAGTAGTTATCACGATATTCTATTTGATCTCTTGGTAACTAAATACTGACAGCTAGCGCCGACAACCTAAAAACAACACATTTGAACTGCAAACACTCTCATATATAAATAGGGATTATTTATAAATGCGTCCGAATTAGAGAGGGTCCGAAATGTAATGCACTTTGCAAATGGACAAATGTTTCCGCTATTTGCGGATAGATGTCCGAATCGGAATCGATAAAGTCCATTACAGACCTACTATTTTCCATCCTTTTACCCTTTTGACAAGACGTTCGTCCCCGCCTTTTATTGATATCTTCAAAAAGTAGGAAAGAAAGAAAAATACTTTTGCTTTTTAGAATCGGTGATCCCCCTTCATCTTTAGACTTCTCCCTATCCCTCTTGTTCTGAAATTCAGATCTAAGTTTTCTATACCAATATATACTTAGCAGTTTATACCATTTTCACGAGAGCGGTCAAATTCATCAAAGATGACAGAAAAATGTCTCCTAAACAGAAAATGTTTTTCATCATTTTTAACTTTTTAATGTGCAAATTACCTTTACAATATGTTGTCTGCTAGTATAGAAAACAGATCATTTCAGCATATTTTGAGAATAGAAAGATTGTCGTCATTGAAGGATTGACTTTCCGTGTTTTTGCCATAAAATACGGCTATAACATTGCCTTGGGAGGAAGTAAGAGATAAAATGATCAGAGTCAACCAAGCGTTTATGTGTGTTGATGCGATTATGTATAAGTGCGCAAGAAAAACAAGTAATCATGGTCCCCCAGACTCCTGGGAATTAACCTTTGTCTTTTAGACATTTTTTTGAGGACTTCTGTCCTCTGTCACCCTGTGAATGCCTATATGTTTAGCTTTTGCCGCAAATAAACACAGAATTGATCATTACGGGGAGTCTGATCTTTGGAGTAGTTTGCTGGCGGAAATGTGTAAAATCACAAATAATTTTGTATCTTCTTTTTATGGCTGTTTCATTTTTTTTTTCGTTTTATGGAAGCACATGGCAATACATGGCAATTGCAGCTAAAGGCACAAGTAAACAGTTTGCTTCGAATTGGCCAGGGTCAAAAATAGAAATAAGTGAGTAAGGTAGGTTTTTAATGCAATTTTGATAAGAAGAGTAGTTATTACACCCATGAATTGTGTTAGATTAAGGAAAAGAAGCATTGTTTTGTATGTGAAACAGGGGGTCATGACCTTTCCTTCTTTGTTCTATAGTTTTGACCCCAAATGCGAAAGTGAGGGGTCATGGAGCAAGCGGCTGTTTTTAGCGGAGTAAACAAGGGTAGGGTCAGGGCACGAAAGATTGCGGAAAAACGGCATGGTAATGTGCTATTTTGGATTTCATCCCCAGATTATGTGTTGTTTGGAGTTTCAATTCAGCTTGGCATTTTCAGGCTAGCTTCCTGGGTTTGGATTTTGTGAATTTTGGAATATAGGCTAAAATGGCAATTTTTTTCAGTTTTTTTCCGACCATGTCACTTGCTTATATTGATCATTGATATCAATATTTCACAAGTTGAACATGATTTATTGATAAAATCTAAAGAATTAGGATTGTGCTGTTACATTTAAGTGCTCCTTATAATTTCAGGCTGACTAAATAGACCTTTGTTTGAGGGAGTTCAGGTCGGCATACGGCGGACCGAGACGAGTTTAGCCGACAACCGTGTACTGCTACCTTAAGGTAAGTGGCAGTTTATAAAAGTTTGTATTTTGACCTCAAATTGCATTTAGTCTAGTAATTCCATCAATTTCCAGTCTGAAAATAGTATCCAAGTTGATCCTAGGATTGTGAATTTTGGCTGATATCGATTCAAAGAAGGGAGGTAATTCGAAATTCGGAAAAATGCAAATTTGGCGAATTTGGCGCTTGACGTCATGTTGCCTGATTTCGCTATTTTTGTACTTTTCCAGAGCTGCTTTGATTGAAATCAGTATGACTTAGGCAATTCTGGTAGATTTAGACCATTTCTGATATTGGGGGAACAGATCTACATACCTACATGGTCAGTGCATTCTTCAGTTCTCTATTGTGTCCGAAAAGAGTCGTCATGGACCGAAATGTTCTATCCCATGAGTCTCTGGGCCATGACGAATGTGTAGTTAGGACCGGCCTGACCGGTATTTGTGGCTTTGTCGTATACCTAGTCTCGGTTGATGGTAAAAGTTCGAAACTGCTGGTTTATCGACTTACATACTTTGTCAAGAAAAGCCTGATTCAGCTTTGTAGTGACAAATATAATTATGTACATTTGTGTCCAAACAAATTATGCCTCAATGTTGATCACTTGTCATATAAAAGGGTTCTGTTTTTGTGTTATATTTGTTTCTTATATGTTTTGCAAGTTGCTCATGTCTTAAACTTGTTGAAGCAGTTTCTAAAATTCTAATTATTAGAACTTCTTTAATGTAACAAACAGGCAGTTTGGCATGGTATGTTAAGAGATGTGACAGTTTTAAACAGAAATGGAACCCAAGACAGGGAAGAACCAGTGGTTTTGCAACTGTACAAGTACCTGAGGTAAGATTAATGTCCAGAAAGACAATAGAATCTTGCCTGAGGTTGTGAAAGTGAAATTCAAGTTGTTCTCCTAAGACTTGTCTTTGAGCTCAAATTGCCAGAAAAATGGGGTAAAATATTCTGATTTGCATAAGGGTTAAGAATCCATTTGAAATGAGTTCTGTGTAACTGAGTCTCATTCTGCTGGTTTATATCAGTCAGTAACAAGGCAAGTTACTTGTTAAGACTGTTTAAAGTGTTTTTTGGCATATTTGAAAAAATTCATCTCTGCCTTAAGGCACAAGTAAACAGTTTGCTTCGAATTGGCCAGGGTCAAAAATAGAAATAAGTGAGTAAGGTAGGTTTTTAATGCAATTTTGATAAGAAGAGTAGTTATTACACCCATGAATTGTGTTAGATTAAGGAAAAGAAGCATTGTTTTGTATGTGAAATAGGGGGTCATGACCTTTCCTTCTTTGTTCTATAGTTTTGACCCCAAATGCGAAAGTGAGGGGTCATGGAGCAAGCGGCTGTTTTTAGCGGAGTAAACAAGGGTAGGGTCAGGGCACGAAAGATTGCGGAAAAACGGCATGGTAATGTGCTATTTTGGATTTCATCCCCAGATTATGTGTTGTTTGGAGTTTCAATTCAGCTTGGCATTTTCAGGCTAGCTTCCTGGGTTTGGATTTTGTGAATTTTGGAATATAGGCTAAAATGGCAATTTTTTTCAGTTTTTTTCCGACCATGTCACTTGCTTATATTGATCATTGATATCAATATTTCACAAGTTGAACATGATTTATTGATAAAATCTAAAGAATTAGGATTGTGCTGTTACATTTAAGTGCTCCTTATAATTTCAGGCTGACTAAATAGACCTTTGTTTGAGGGAGTTCAGGTCGGCATACGGCGGACCGAGACGAGTTTAGCCGACAACCGTGTACTGCTACCAAAAGGAAAAAAAATATGGCGACCTTTCCTGTTGACAACAATAGTTTTATAACTGTGACATATTCAATTAATGATACATTAAGCGTTTTATCCTATCTATCATGAATCAAACACAAAAATGCAAGCTGTTGTTTAATCCTTTACCACACACTTCCTAGTATTATAGTAAAAGACCTGAAGAGGAAGGCTTTTTCAAAATATAGTGAGAAAGGGAGAAAATGCTGGTATCCAGTATTTTCACTTTTTTTCTACCCTTTTAACTACTTACCTTTTTATTTAGCTATAATTATCCGGTTTCAGTAAGTGTTTTACAATATCTACCAGTCTGAAATTTTGTCCTGTGGTAAAGGATTGTAACAGACAATAAATCCTGTAAAACGTTAACTATTTATGAGTTAAAGTACTATAAAAATATCAGCTACTCACTAATTGCTTGGAAATACTACTAGAGGACACAGAGCTAGTAGGTTTTTCATCAACTTACAGTTTGTTTGTTGTTTCAGAGACACGTCATTATAACACGGCTACATGTTCCAATATTAGAAACAATCTCTACTTTACCCACGTGGACAAGTGCCACTAGCAGAGACTAACAAAATTTTAGTATGTTAGCCGGTGTAATGCAGAGAAATGACCTTCACCGACAAAATTCTCTAAGTAGAGGAATGACCCAGGTCATTCTTGTACGTAGAAAACTGACCCCAGAGGGTCATTTCTCTACGTATAGAATAATGACCCGGGTCATTTTGTACGGGAGGACTGGGTCATTTCTCTGCATTACACTGGAATACTTCAAGTGGTACGGAGTGAGACTTGCGTCCGACAATTCCCGATACATTTGAGGGTGCGGGTTCGTGTTCCACGCCTGGCCAACTAAAACAAAATAATAGTATAGTATCTAGGATGAGATATTAGACCTAGGACAGTGTGGCGGTGCCATATACCGAGCATGTTAAGTATGGAGTATAACTTAGGGTGGTTCTTGTGTTGTATTTTTCACTATCCCCTGTGACATTACTACTGGCAACTGGTGGCGAAGATAAATACAAAAAAAAAAACCCCAATCAAATCCAACAATGATTTCCCAAGTAAAAGTTGAAAGCCTGGAAGCTATGGGAAAATGATGACTGACACATTGAGTAAAACTAGAAATTGTTTCACTCTCTATTTTTTTACCTTTATGATGACATACCCTATCAGTTAAATATGTTTAATTTGTGGTCTGGGATTTTTTTCAATACAGACAATTCTAAATTTTTGTCTCCTGACAAAGAGGAAAAAATATCGCATACTTCCAGGAGTGGCTTTAGAGATTTACTTTTCATCGCGGAGGCTCATTTTATTGACAGTAATACGCTCCATACTTCCTGTGTTAAAAGCACCTGCACTTTTTTCTCACAACATTATTCATATCATACAAAAGAGAAGTTTACCTTCCTTTAACCCTGTTACCAAACGACTTAGCTCATCCATACCGATTTGCAAGCGATAAATTAAAAATGTGTTTTAGAAAAGTTGGACAATTTTGTTAGGAAGAAAAAGCTTACTAATATTTTCGCTTTTATCCCCAATGTTTTCAAATGTCTTCGTTACAAGGACCATTGAAACTTGCAATCGTTTGTAAAGGGCCTTTTTTCCCTATCAGTATCATATGCAAAACAAAGAGATATATCTTATTCTTACATTATGTTTGATGCCAGTATGCCTCTTATTGACAGTGGAACAATTAGGCTTCATGGCTAAAATTCTCATACTAATAATACTGATTTCCTGACTTCTTTTTCACAGTATTGTACGATTTATATATTCTCTTGTCCTTATTTGATGTTGTGAAATGTGGCTGTCCTGGTTTAAAAAGGACAGAAGAGGAGAGGGGAGGCGATTAGAGAAAACGACTAGAGAAGAGTAAAGGAGAGGAGTAGAGAAGAGGAGGGGAAAGGGGGAAAGAAGGGAAGGGGGGACAGAAGGTATAGAGGAGAGGATAGGAAAGGAAAGAAAATGGGCGATGAAAGAGGTGAAGGAGAGGTGAATGAAAGAAAGGCAGAAGTATTAGATGAGGGGACAGGAGAAGAGAAATGAGAAAATATGAAAGAGAATTGAAGGAGAGATATGAGAGGAGAGGCTGGAAGATGAAAGGAAAGGAGAGATGAGATTGGGAGAGGAGTCAGAAAATACCAGTGTTTGCTCAGGGTTTATATACACCAACCACTATTTATTCCTTAATACGTTTTACTCGTTTGTCACTTAAAACCGATTGATAAGTATCCCTCGAAAACAATGAAGCAGATTAAGATTACCGCCGTACTAATACCATACGTAATTAAGTTAACAGCCCTCCCTTTTCCTTTATTAGAGGTCGATGCCAAATCATCTGTATGTTTTACTGATATTCCATCCATTTTGGGGTGGGGGGGGGGGAAGAAAAAAAATAAGTTAATAAGCTACAAAAACCAGTTTCAGTCATTGTATTCGTCTGGCTGTCCGTCATGCCCATGTATACGTCTTTTTTTTTTACCTTGGATCGTCCGTATAAAGTGTTCCTAAGGTCTCTGTGTCAGTTATTTGTGAGCAATGAACGCTGATAATGATAAACTTCTTCAATGGTGTTATGCAAAGGGATTCTGAAGTATGAAAGATTCGGTCATTTTACGCTAGCAATACCTTTTAACTAATTACCAAACGACAAAATTCTAGGTTTGTCTAAATCGAAAGCATTTGCAGGCGACAAAATAAAAGTGACTAAATATTTGTAATTTGTTTTGAGGAGGGTAGAAAACATTGTGGGAAAAGGAGAAAATACTGGTTACCAGCATTTTTTTCTTTTCACATAGTGCTTTCTCAGGGTCGTCAAAAGAAGGGATTGTGTGGTAATGGTTAAAGCTGCCCGTCTAGAGCCGGTGAGCAAAAACTCTGTTGAATTTTAAACAATTTAGAATGGTACAGAAACCAGTCCTTTGTGTAAACATGGATAAATTATTGACATATATGGTGTAATAGAATAAAAGAAACACGGAAATTGGTATTAGAAACCGAACGTTGGTCAGATGAAAACTGGCTGACGATCGAAACTATAAACAATGTCAGTGCGTCACGGAATTTATCGTTGGTTTCCGCCTAGAGATGGATACAGTGTATTTGGCATGTTAAGGCCGCAACCTCCGTCTGAAAACCGAGGCTGGAACAGTCTCTACTTTCCCTTGTTTACCTCATTAGACACAGGGTGAAAGTCAAATGTAGTCACGTGACAGAATGCATGATCATCATACGAATCTACCCGAGTGTATAACGGATATATCGTATCTTCGATCCAAAAACCAGAAACGACGAGTCTTTTACATGTAAGGCTGCAACTCAGGCGTAATCTAAGCAACCTTGCAATCGTCAGGCGCAATATTTGGCATGTAGATATAAGACTGACTATAATTTGATAAGACAAAATGAGTTAAAACTAGCTGAAAATGAGTACAAGGTCCACTTAAACCAGTATCCCTTTGCATAACACCACTGAAGAAACGTATCATCATAAGTTTAGATATGTGAGATAGAGACTTAACACTTTGTAAATGCATCTGTGTATCTGTCATGGAAACCTTCAACCTTAATCTTGTTTTATTAACGTATTAACGTTGAGGCCAATTCTCAAGGTGAAAAAGATAAATTCAGTTTCGAAAACAATTTCAAGATTACACGAGACAAGACATTTGCGTGTCGCCTGTGCATTCCAATAACAAGGTCCAAGCTGGATTATGGGTTTTGTCCACGGCAACGTCTTTAAAGTCATTGATAAACTTTCTAAAAATTCTGACTTAGAAATTGTGATTAAGGTTGTGATAAATGAAAAAAAGGGGGTAGGGGTAATTTCAATCCTGTTACATTACAATTACTATTCGGCATATTACCTAATTCATTCTTAGACGCGCCATATTAAAAACTTTGTATCATTTGGGATGGGAAGCGCTGGTAACAAATTAGGCTAAATGATATAAGGAACCTTAAGGAATGTAAGGAGTTTTAACGGTTCTTTTACAAGATTTAGTTCAATGATAATTTTCTAGTTGCGTCACATTGGGGTGTTTGTTGAGACGTTCAAACAGATTTATCCGATAAAACAAAGTGCCGAGCCCTTTGATCCGACTAGCTTCACAAAGCATATTTTCTTCTGTCAACAACTGCACGCTACATTTGTCAGGGATTTACAAGGAAACCGTGCTCTTAATAGCAAAAATCAACCTATTTCAGGAATGAAGAGGTTTCATTTTTGTTTTCATGAAGGCATGAAATCAACAAACCCCAATCACACTGTTTGAAACAGCTTTTTACATGGAAGTGCGGTAACAAAAAACATAATCACCCTGTATAAGACTGTTTCGGTTTTCACTGAGGTATGAAAACAAAAAAACCTCATCACACTGTATGAAACTGTAAACTGTTTGATACAGTGTGATTGGAGGTTTTGTTTTCATGCCTCCATGAAAACAACAATATTCTCTGCATTCCTTATAATTCAGTATCACAGACAACAAATACACACAAGATCGTAATACTACCTAAATTTCCTAATTTAACACTCATTTAATTGGTATTTCATACCTCTGTCATACGGTCGGTTCATGAAGGGAAAAAATGAGTAATTCATGACGTCATCATAGCTTTAAACATTGGGGATTTGGAAAATCTATATTATTAGAAGTTCAAATTGGTATGCTTGAAGTACATGTACGTTGAAAATTAAATAATTCATAGACTCACCCAGTCATTCTTAGAATTTATTGTTGATTTTTCTTTTGGTCAGATCATGATATTCTTGACAATTTACATGTATGTTAGTTTGCATTTGATCAGCGGACTCGATTTAAAAACATGAAAAATGAAATCTCGTATAGTCTGTATGTTTGTTAACAGTACTTCCGACACTGCAGGATTTTTTTCTCATGAAGCTATGATTATTTTTTTCAGCCAACCAAAACTCGCAAATGTTGTTGGAATCCATTAGGTCTAATATTGAATTATTAGAAAAACACATAATTTAGTTGAAATGATATCATCCGCCGAAAAAGTTACTTGACCGCGTACCTAAAAATCGCTTCCAGTCAGCCATTTTTTATCGAATGAAAAAATAATGAAAGCGGAATGGGTTATTGTACACATGTAGCCTGTAGAGTTTCACTAAATTCCATCTAATGTTAGACATTTGCGGGCGGACACGGATATGGAGATGGACAACAGAAAACAGAAACTCAGGGATTGTCTGAACACATTCATTTGTGACATGTCACGCATAAAGGAACTATCTGGGAACTGCGAAAAATAAGTTTCAGCAGGTCTACATATTTTTGACTCATTTAATCCATTGCACATACAGCCATCCCAATTTTATTCGAGCATCTCCGTCGGTTCGACCATTCAGCAATCACAAGCAAACCTAGATACAATTGGAATGTGTCATAAGGACTAGACATCAGTGCATATATCACATTTCATACTGTTGAGAAACTAACAATAAACAACACAGAGAAAGAAACTTAATGGAAAATGATGCCACATGAACAACAGAAGCATTATGTTTCGTCAGAGCCACAGTTTTGCAATGTTGTGTGGAAAAAGATGAGGAAAAAAGGAACTAGCCATAAAGAGCAGTTTTGACAGTGGTGATGTTTATTTAAAAGTTTGATCGGTGAGTTGCATCAGTAGCACTACGTAGAAAGTGTGTTAAGGATTACGACCTGTAACTCGTCGGTAAATATCGCATTAGAACAACGTTTTCTGCAAGGTTATTCGGCCAATTCTGGCAGCTTCTTTAAATATGAGACTCAGGGGCCGTAGATCTTAACCCTTTCCCAAACAACAAACTTTTGGACTAGACCAAATTGAAAGCATTTGCAGACAACAATTCAACTCTTGCTAAAAAGATGATTTCTGTCTATGATAGGGTAGAAAACGTTGTGGGAAAAGGAGAAAATGCTGGTTACCAGCAGTTTCTCCTTTTCACACAATGTTTTCAAAAGGCTTCTATTCCTCACCCGTAATAACCAGGGATTGTTTGGGAAAGGGTTAAACCATGACGTCTTTTTCTTTGGCCTACATGCATTATGACATACATGTAGTTACTTTGAGAAAACCCCTTTTTGAAACCTGTAATCCGTTGTCCATATCCATATCCACTCATAAATGTCTATTGGAGATATTCTCTCGGACGGACACACAGGCGGACTGCCGGATGTACGGAAAGACGACGTTTAAAAAATATATCCCACCGCCTTCAGCGGGGGATAAAAAATGACTCTATCATCGCAATAAGATAAGAAAATACTTTTACTGTAAATTCTGTGAGTTCAGTACATACACTCGCTCTAAATCATGATAAAATTGCACAGCACAAAAGCGGACTTTGTGAAGTAATCAAATAAAACGGATGGATGCCAGAAAACATATAGTCAAATTGCCTTTTAGATTGCGCGTAAATAAAGCGTGAAATTGAGAAAAATGACAACCGTAAGACAGTAACGCTATTCATGGAACAAAATTTTGGATTGCTTAACCCTTTATCAAACAATCCCTGGATTTTACGACCCTGAGATTGGAGCCTTTTTGAAAACATCCAGATAAAAGGAGAAAATGCATTGTTTTGTTCCCCTTTTTCCACATTTTTGCTATCCTGCTGGAGATAAAATTTCAATTTTTGAGGTACGTTTATTTTATCGTAGATGCAAACGCTTTCATTTGGAGGAGTCTAAAATATTGTCGTTTAGTAAAGAGTAAACCTTTGGAAAATGTACTCTTAAAATGACGACAAAATTATAGACTTAATTAAGAGTATCTGGAACCGGCAAATTAAGAGACAGACATTGTCTGTTAAAGGTCAGAAAACGTTGTAGGAAATGATGAAAATGCTGATTACTTCTACTTTCACCACTATGTTTTCCAAAACGCCTTCTTCGTCAAGGGCGTTAAAGGCGTTGTTTGGCAAAGGTAAAATATTAACTGTCAGTAAAGGGGCAGGTCCTGGGCCCGTATTCACCAACCGTTCTTAAGAATGTTCTTTGTCTTATTCTCAAGAATTTTCTACATTTGTAAGTGACACAACTTCTGATTGGCTAAACCATTTGGTTTAGCCAATCAGAAGTTGTGTTACTTACAAATTTAGTAGTAAAGTTTGGAGAATAAGACAAAGAAAATTCTCAAGAATGGCTGGTGAATACAGGTCCTGGTAGCGTAGTTGGTATGGTACAGGCCTCGGCCAGTCTGTCGACAGTTAATGTTTACCCAAATCTCCCAATTTCTGTCTGCAGATTGATGAAAGTTATCATGAAAGGACTCATTTCCCCCCGCATTTACAAACAATGGTCCGGTAATATCAAGGCAGGAAGGCAGTCTGGGATTCTGCACATTAAGGCGACGGATCACATGTACTTTATGTTCTGGGTTCCCCACGTACCAGGCTCTGAAGTGTCTTGCCCAAGGATACTCCCAAGAAGAACCGAAATAAAAAAGCCAGGAAAGAGTCAAAATAAAACTGTTGGAAGAGATATCAACGAAAGGCAAAACAGATTGCATTGCACTAAGGGAACGCTCATGTACTATTTTTCAATAATCTGTAACCGTTTCTTTAACTCAGATATGTTTCCTTATTTGGAAGGCAGATAATTAAACAACGGAAATTGCAATATGCAGTTTCTTCAAGCCGGCATTTCAAGTATTGGAATTGGTTATGCCTTTTCGGGTCTAATTTTCTCGGCATCGGGATAAACGCATTGTATATGAAAATCTTTCCCTCACCGTGCGACATCATTTTAAAACTCTCCGAATTCAAAACTTTTGCAGACGACAGTTAAATGAGGTTTAACACTACTAAACAACCCCTGGTTTTAATGACCCTGAGATGGAAGCCTTTTGAAAACATTGTGGGAAGGAAAAGGAGAAAATGCTGGCAACCAGCATTTTCTTCTTTTCCCACAATGCTTCTAGCCTGCCGGAAACAAAATTTAATTTTTGAATCACGTTTATTTTGTCGTCTTCAAGTGCTTTGAACTTGGACCAGTCTAAAACTTTGTCCTTTGGTAAAGAGTTAATTGGAGACATTTGTCTTCTGGTTAGGAACGTCATGGAAAAAGAGAGAGAGAGAACATGCTGAATGCCAGCATGCTCTCCTTTTACCAAAATGTTTTTACTTTGTGAAAGAATAATTTGATTAAAGTCCTTGAGCCACATTTAACCCTTTACCCCATAAGGCATTTTTATGGTATCTCCAATTGACCCTAAATAACAGCAAGGATGAAGTCGTTTCTTATGTGTATATGACACCTTTTGATAGCATAGAAAACATTGTGGCAAAAGGTGAAATTGCTCGTCACGAGCAATTTCACCTTTTGCCACAATGTTTTCCAAAGGCTCCTACAAGCAATGTGTAGAAATGAGTATCTATGAAGTAAAGGGTTAATATGTCATCTTCACAAACACATTTAAATCGAACCGGTCTAATATTTTGCCGTTTGGTAAAGAGTTGTAGACACATCTATACTCTTATAAATAGTTTTCAGTCAGTTTTTGAACGGTTTCTAACCAGCTTCATCCTCATCTTATAAGACTTAAGTCATTTTTGTACCTTCATGCCAAATGCTTCCCTTGGTGGCAGCAAGGATGTACCGATTACGTAGAAAGAAAATAAATTTATGTTCTGCAGGCCTTCAAATACAATCGCTGTTGTAGTTTCTGGTTTTGCATGGGGACAAACACCTTGGTTTTTTTTTTTTTGTATCCCTTACACCAAATACATGTATATTGGTAATTAATCTGTTTACGCAACTGATCCAATATACACACACTCAAGTTTTAACAGCGATTTTTTTCCCTTCAAGTAAGGATGTATCTTTAACTCACTGCACAATGACAACATTTCAGAATGCTTTATTTTGCACGTATAAGTGGACGACAAATTAATGAAGCTCAACTTTAGGTGAAAAAGCGAAAATGTTCTATGAAATGGTAGACATCAGGGAGAAAATACTAGAAATCAGCATATGTTTGTAGCAACCAGTTTTGCAATAAAAACGAGAATTGCAATAAATTACTGCAAAACTCGTTGCGATGACAGGAACTTTATTACATTTGACTTCACAACCAGTTTTGCAATAAAAACGAGAATTGCAATAAACTCATTATATGGACCATACTTCATCCTTTTCTAGTCAAAGCCAAATTGAAATACAATCTAATGTTAAATGGGACTATGTAAGACCCAAATTAAGTTACAGAAAGTGTGCTTCAAAGACCAATAGAAACATTTCAGGCTAAACACTATTAAGACTGAAATCATTTGGAAACGGTCATAAAGTTTATTAGATGACGTAAACAGCATGAAATTTGGATCGTTTCAGAAACAATATGTCTTAAACCAGTATTGCAGGAAATTATTGCAAAACTCGTTGCGATGACAGGAACTTTATTAGATTTGACTTCACAACCAGTTTTGCAATAAAAACGAGAGTTGCAATAAACTCATTATATGGTCCATATTTGGCCGTTTTCTAGTCGATACAAACTTCAAATACAATTTAATGTTAAATGGGACTATGTAAGACCTAAATTAAGTTACAGAAAGTGTGCTTCAAAGACCAATAGGAACATTTCAGGCTAAACACTATTAAGGCTGAAATCATTTGGAAACTGTCAGAAAGTCTAATACATGACGTAAACAGCATGAAATTTGGATCGTTTCAGAAACAATATGTCTTAAACTGGTATTGCATGAAATTATTGCAAAACTCGTTGCGATGACAGGAACTTTATTAGATTTGACTTCACAACCAGTTTTGCAATAAAAACGAGAATTGCAACAAACTCATTATATGGACCATATTTGATCGTTTTCTGGTCAAAACCAAATTGAAATACAATTTAATGTTAAATGGGACTGTGTAAGACCGAAATTAAGTTACAGAAAGTGTGCTTCAAGGACCAATAGAAACATTTCAGGCTAAACACTATTAAGGCTGAAATCATTTGGAAACGGTCAGAAAGTCTATTAGATAACGTAAACAGCATGGAATTGGAATCGGTTCAGAAATAATACGTCTTAAACCAGTATTGAAGGAAATTATTGCAAACCTCGTTGCGATGACAGGAACTTAATTACATTTGATTTCACCACCAGTTTTGCAATAAAAACGAGAATTGCAATAAACTCATTATATGGACCATACTTGATCGTTTTCTGGTCAAAACCAACTTCAAATACAATTTAATGTTAAAGGGGACTATGTAAGACCCAAATTAAATTACAGAAAGTGTGCTTCAAGGACCAATAGAAACATTTCAGGGTAAACACGATTAAGGCTGAAATCATTTGGAAACTGTCAGAAAGTCTATTAGATAACGTAAACAGCATGGAATTTGGATCGTTTCAGAAACAATACGTCTTAAACCAGTATTGCCGGAAATTATTGGAAAACTCGTTGCGATGACAGGAACTTTATTAGATTTGACTTCACAACCAGTTTTGCAATAAAACCGAGAATTGCAATAAACTCATTATATGGACCATACTTGATCGTTTTCTGGTCAAAACCAAATTGAAATACAATTTAATGTTAAATGGGACTATGTAAGACCCAAATTAAGTTTCAGAAAGTGTGCTTCAAGGACCAATAGGAACATTTCAGGCTAAACACTATTAAGGCTGAAATCATTTGGAAACTGTCAGAAAGTCTATTAGATGACGTAAACAGCATGGAATTTGGATCGTTTCAGAAACAATACGTCTTTAACCAGTATTGCAGGAAATTATTGCAAAACTCGTTGCGATGACTGGAACTTTATTAGATTTGACTTCACAACCAGTTTTGCAATAAAAACGAGAATTGCAACAAACTCATTATATGGACCATACTTGATCGTTTTCTAGTTAAAACCAATTTCAAATACAATTTAATGTTAAATGGAACTATGTAAGACCCAAATTAAGATACAGAAAGTGTGCTTCAAGGACCAATAGAAACATTTCAGGCTAAACACTATTAAGGCTGAAATCATTTGGAAACTGTCAGAAAGTCTATTACATGACGTAAACAGCATGGAATTTGGATCTTTTCAGAAACAATACGTCTTAAACCAGTATTGCAGGAAATTATTGCAAAACTCGTTGCGATGACAGGAACTTTATTAGATTTGACTTCACAACCAGTTTTGCAATAAAAACGAGAATTGCAATAAAGTCATTCTATGGACCGTACTTGATCGTTTTCTGATCAAAACCAACTTCAAATACAATTTAATGTTAAAGGGGACTATGTAAGACCCAAATTACGATACAGAAAGTTTGCTTTAAAGACCAATAGGAACATTTCAGGCTAAACACTATTAAAGCTGAAATCATTTAGAAACTTTCAGAAAGTCAATTAGTTGACGTAAACAGCATGGAATTGGAATCGGTTCAGAAATAATACGTCTTAAACTAGTATTAAAGGAAATTATTGCAAAACTCGTTGCGATGACAGGAACTTTATTACATTTCACTTCACAACCAGTTTTGCAATAAAACCGAGAATTGCAATAAACTCATTATATGGACCATACTTGATCGTTTTCTAGTCAAAACCAATTTCAAATACAATTTAATGTTAAATGGGACTATGTAAGACCCAAATTAAGTTACAGAAAGTGTGCTTCAAGGACCAATAGGAACATTTCAGGCTAAACACTATTCAGGCTGAAATCATTTTGAAACTGTCATAAAGTCTATTAGATGAGGTAAACAGCATGGAATTTGGATCGTTTCAGAAACAATACGTCTTTAACCAGTATTGCAGGAAATTATTGCAAAACTCGTTGCGATGACAGGAACTTTATTACATTTCACTTCACAACCAGTTTTGCAATAAAACCGAGAATTGCAATAAACTCATTATATGGACCAGACTTGATCGTTTTCTGGTCAAAACCAAATTGAAATACAATTTACTGTTAAATGGGACTATGTAAGACCGAAATTAAGTTACAGAAAGTGTGCCTCAAAGACCAATAGGAGCATTTCAGGCTAAACACTATTCAGGCTGAAATCATTAGAAAACTGTCATTAAGTCTATTAGATTACGTAAACAGCATGGAATTTGGATCGTTTCAGAAACAATATGTCTTAGAAGACTTAAAGCGTTTCAGAAACGATCTAAATTTCGTGCTGTTTATGTCATCTAATAGACTTTATGACAGTTTCAAGATAATTTCAGCCATTATAGTGTTTAGCCTGAAATGTTCCTATTGGTGTTTGAAGCACACTTTCTGTAACTTAATTTAGGTCTTACATAGTCCCATTTAACATTAACTTATACTTGAAGTTGGTTTTGATTAGAAAAAAATCAAATATGGTCCATATAATGAAATTATTGCAATTCTCGTTTTTATTGCACAACTGGTTGTGAAGTCAAATCTAATAAAGTTCCTGTCATCGCAACGAGTTTTGCAATAATTTCCTGCAATACTGGTTTAAGACGTATTGTTTCTGAACCGATCCAAATTTCATGCTGTTTACTTCATCTAATAGACTTTCTGACAGTTTCCAAATGATTTCAGCCTTAATAGTGTTTAGCCTGAAATGTTTGTATTGGTCCTTGAAGCACACAATCTGTAACTTAATTTGGGTCTTACATAGTCCCATTTAACATTAAATTGTATTTGAACTTGGTTTTGGCCAGAAAACGGTCAAGTATGGTCCATATAATGAATTTATTGCAATTCTCGTTTTTATTGCAAAACTGGTTGTGAAGTCAAATCTAATAAAGTTCCTGTCATCGTAACGAGTTTTGCAATAATTTCCTGCAATACTGGTTAAAGACGTATTGTTTCTGAACTGATCCAAATTCCATGCTGTTTACGTCAACTATGAGAGTTTCTGACAGTTTCCAAATGATTTCAGCCTTAATAGTGTTTAGCCTGAAATGTTCCTATTGGTCTTTAAAGCACACTTTCTGTAACTTAATTTCGGTCTTACATAGTCCCATTTAACATTAAATTGTATTTCAATTTGGTTTTTACCAGGAAACGATCAAGTATGGTCCATATAATGAGTTTATTGCAATTCTCGGTTTTATTGCAAAACTGGTTGTGAAGTGAAATGTAATAAAGTTCCTGTCATCGCAACGAGTTTTGCAATAATTTCCTGCAATACTGGTTTAAGACGTATTATTTCTGAAACGATCCAAATTTCATGCTGTTTACATCATCTAATAGACTTTCTGACAGTTTCCAATGATTTCAGCCTTAATGGTGTTTAGCCTGAAATGTTTATTTTGGTCCTTGAAGCACACAATCTGTAACTTAATTTCGGTCTTACATAGTCCCATTTAACATTAAATTGTATTGTAAATTGGTTTTGACTAGAAAACGATCAAGTATGGTCCATATAATGAGTTTATTGCAATTCTCGATTTAATTGCAAAACTGGTTGTGAAGTGAAATGTAATAAAGTTCCTGTCATCGCAACGAGTTTTGCAATAATTTCCTGCAATACTGGTTTAAGACGTATTATTTCTGAAACAATCCAAATTCCATGCTGTTTACGTCATCTAATAGACTTTCTGACAGTTTCCAAATGATTTCAGCCTTAATAGTGTTTAGCCTGAAATGTTTCTATTGGTCCTTGAAGCACACTTTCTGTAACTTAAATTGGGTCTTACATAGTCCCATTTAACATTAAATTGTATTTGAAATTGGTTTTGACTAGAAAACGATCAAGTATGATCCATATAATGAGTTTGTTGCAATTCTCGTTTTTATTGCAAAACTGGTTGTGAAGTCAAATCTAATAAAGTTCCTGTCATCGCAACGAGTTTTGCAATAATTTCCTGCAATACTGGTTAAAGACGTATTGTTTCTAAAAGGATCCAAATTCCATGCTGTTTACGTCATGTAATAGACTTTCTGACAGTTTCCAAATTATTTCAGCGTTAATAGTCTTTATCCTGAAATGTTCCTATTGGTCTTTGAGGCACACTTTCTGTAACTTAATTTGGGTCTTACATAGTCCCATTTAACATTAAATTGTATTTGCAGTTGGTTTTGACTAGAAGACGATCAAGTATGGTCCATATAATGAGTTTATTGCAATTCTCGTTTTTATTGCAAAACTGGTTGTGAAGTCTGTAGCAACCAGTTTTGCAATAAAAACGAGAATTGCAATAAATTATTGCAAAACTCGTTGCGATGACAGGAACTTTATTACATTTGAAAGTGTGCTTCAAAGACCAATAGAAACATTTCAGGCTAAACACTATTAAGACTGAAATCATTTGGAAACGGTCATAAAGTTTATTAGATGACGTAAACAGCATGAAATTTGGATCGTTTCAGAAACAATATGTCTTAAACCAGTATTGCAGGAAATTATTGCAAAACTCGTTGCGATGACAGGAACTTTATTACATTTGACTTCACAACCAGTTTTGCAATAAAAACGAGAGTTGCAATAAACTCATTATATGGACCATATTTGGCCGTTTTCTAGTCGATACAAACTTCAAATACAATTTAATGTTAAATGGGACTATGTAAGACCTAAATTAAGTTACAGAAAGTGTGCTTCAAAGACCAATAGGAACATTTCAGGCTAAACACTATTAAGGCTGAAATCATTTGGAAACTGTCAGAAAGTCTAATACATGACGTAAACAGCATGAAATTTGGATCGTTTCAGAAACAATATGTCTTAAACTGGTATTGCATGAAATTATTGCAAAACTCGTTGCGATGACAGGAACTTTATTAGATTTGACTTCACAACCAGTTTTGCAATAAAAACGAGAATTGCAACAAACTCATTATATGGACCATACTTGATCGTTTTCTGGTCAAAACCAAATTGAAATACAATTTAATATTAAATGGGACTGTGTAAGACCCAAATTAAGTTACAGAAAGTGTGCTTCAAGGACCAATAGAAACATTTCAGGCTAAACACTATTAAGGCTGAAATCATTTGGAAACGGTCAGAAAGTCTATTAGATGACGTAAACAGCATGGAATTTGGATCGTTTCAGAAATAATACGTCTTCAACCAGTATTGCAGGAAATTATTGCAAAACTCGTTGCGATGACAGGAACTTTATTACATTTCACTTCACAACCAGTTTTGCAATAAAAACGAGAATTGCAACAAACTCATTATATGGACCATACTTGATCGTTTTCTAGTCAAAACCAATTTCAAATACAATTTAATGTTAAATGGGACTAAGTAAGATCGAAATTAAGTTACAGAAAGTGTGCTTCAAAGACCAATAGGAACATTTCAGGCTAAACACTATTAAGGCTGAAATCATTTGGAAACTGTCAGAAACTCTCATAGTTGACCTAAACAGCATGGAATTTGGATCGGTTCAGAAACAATACGTCTTTAACCAGTATTGCAGGAAATTATTCCAAAACTCGTTGCGATGACAGGAACTTTATTAGATTTGACTTCACAACCAGTTTTGCAATAAAAACGAGAATTGCAATAAACTCATTATATGGACCATACTTGATCGTTTTCTAGTCGAAACCAACTTCAAATACAATTTAATATAAAATGGGACTATGTAAGACCCAAATTAGGTTACAGAAAGTGTGCCTCAAAGACCAATAGGAACATTTCAGGCTAAACACTATTAGGGCTGAAATCATTTGGAAAATGTCAGAAAGTCTATTAGATGACGTAAACAGCATGAAATTTGGATCGGTTCAGAAACAATATGTCTTAAACCAGTATTGCAGGAAATTATTGCAAAACTCGTTGCGATGACAGGAACTTTATTAAATTTGATTTCACAACCAGTTTTGCAATAAAAACGAGAATTGCAACAAACTCATTATATGGACCATACTTGATCGTTTTCTGGTCAAAACCAAATTGAAATACAATTTAATGTTAAAGGGGACTATGTAAGACCGAAATTAAGATACAGAAAGTGTGCTTTAAAGACCAATAGGATCATTTCAGGCTAAACACTATTAACGCTGAAATAATTTGGAAACTGTCAGAAAGTCTATTACATGACGTAAACAGCATGGAATTTGGATCGTTTCAGAAACAATACGTCTTTAACCAGTATTGCAGGAAATTATTGCAAAACTCGTTGCGATGACAGGAACTTTATTAGATTTGACTTCACAACAAGTTTTGCAATAAAAACGAGAATTGCAATAAAGTCATTCTATGGACCGTACTTGATCGTTTTCTGATCAAAACCAACTTCAAATACAATTTAATGTTAAAGGGGACTATGTAAGACCCAAATTACGATACAGAACGTTTGCTTCAAGGACCAATAGGAACATTTCAGGCTAAACACTATTAAAGCTTAAATGATTTAGAAACTTTCAGAAAGTCAATTAGTTGACGTAAACAGCATGGAATTGGAATCGGTTCAGAAATAATACGTCTTAAACCAGTATTGAAGGAAATTATTGCAAAACTCGTTGCGATGACAGGAACTTAATTACATTTGATTTCACCACCAGTTTTGCAATAAAAACGAGAATTGCAATAAACTCATTATATGGACCATACTTGATCGTTTTCTGGTCAAAACCAACTTCAAATACAATTTAATGTTAAATGGGACTATGTAAGACCCAATTTAAGTTACAGAAAGTGTGCTTCAAGGACCAATAGAAACATTTCAGGCTAAACACCATTAAGGCTGAAATCATTTGGAAACTGTCAGAAAGTCTATTAGATAACGTAAACAGCATGGAATTTGGATCGTTTCAGAAACAATACGTCTTAAACCAGTATTGCCGGAAATTATTGCAAAACTCGTTGCGATGACAAGAACTTTATTAGATTTGACTTCACAACCAGTTTTGGAATAAAAACGAGAATTGCAACAAACTCATTATATGGACCATACTTGATCGTTTTCTAGTCAAAACCAATTTCAAATACAATTTAATGTTAAATGGGACTATGCAAGACCCAAATTAAGATACAGAAAGTGTGCTTCAAGGACCAATAGAAACATTTCAGGCTAAACACTATTAAGGCTGAAATCATTTGGAAACTGTCAGAAAGTCTATTAGATGACGTAAACAGCATGGAATTTGGATCGTTTCAGAAACAATACGTCTTTAACCAGTATTGCAGGAAATTATTGCAAAACTCGTTGCGATGACTGGAACTTTATTAGATTTGACTTCACAACCAGTTTTGTAATAAAAACGAGAATTGCAACAAACTCATTATATGGACCATACTTGATCGTTTTCTAGTCAAAACCAATTTCAAATACAATTTAATGTTAAATGGAACTATGTAAGACCCAAATTAAGATACAGAAAGTGTGCTTCAAGGACCAATAGAAACATTTCAGGCTAAACACTATTAAGGCTGAAATCATTTGGAAACTGTCAGAAAGTCTATTACATGACGTAAACAGCATGGAATTTGGATCGTTTCAGAAACAATACGTCTTAAACCAGTATTGCAGGAAATTATTGCAAAACTCGTTGCGATGACAGGAACTTTATTAGATTTGACTTCACAACCAGTTTTGCAATAAAAACGAGAATTGCAATAAAGTCATTCTATGGACCGTACTTGATCGTTTTCTGATCAAAACCAACTTCAAATACAATTTAATGTTTAAGGGGACTATGTAAGACCCAAATTACGATACAGAAAGTTTGCTTTAAAGACCAATAGGAACATTTCAGGCTAAACACTATTAAAGCTGAAATCATTTAGAAACTTTCAGAAAGTCAATTAGTTGACGTAAACAGCATGGAATTGGAATCGGTTCAGAAATAATACGGCTAAGACTAGTATTAAAGGAAATTATTGCAAAACTCGTTGCGATGACAGGAACTTTATTAGATTTGACTTCACAACCAGTTTTGCAATAAAACCGAGAATTGCAATAAACTCATTATATGGACCATACTTGATCGTTTTCTAGTCAAAACCAATTTCAAATACAATTTAATGTTAAATGGGACTATGTAAGACCCAAATTAAGTTACAGAAAGTGTGCTTCAAGGACCAATAGGAACATTTCAGGCTAAACACTATTCAGGCTGAAATCATTTGGAAACTGTCATAAAGTCTATTAGATGAGGTAAACAGCATGGAATTTGGATCGTTTCAGAAACAATACGTCTTTAACCAGTATTGCAGGAAATTATTGCAAAACTCGTTGCGATGACAAGAACTTTATTAGATTTGACTTCACAACCAGTTTTGCAATAAAACCGAGAATTGCAACAAACTCATTATATGGATCATACTTGACCGTTTTCTAGTCAAAACCAATTTCAAACACAATTTAATGTTAAATGGGACTATGTAAGACCCAATTTAAGTTACAGAAAGTGTGCTTTAAGGACCAATAGAAACATTTCAGGCTAAACACTATTAGGGCTGAAATCATTTGGAAACTGTCAGAAAGTCTATTAGATGACGTAAACAGCATGGAATTTGGATTGTTTCAGAAATAATACGTCTTAAACCAGTATTGCAGGAAATTATTGCAAAACTCGTTGCGATGACAGGAACTTTATTACATTTCACTTCACAACCAGTTTTGCAATTAAATCGAGAATTGCAATAAACTCATTATATGGACCATACTTGATCGTTTTCTAGTCAAAACCAATTTACAATACAATTTAATGTTAAATGGGACTATGTAAGACCGAAATTAAGTTACAGATTGTGTGCTTCAAGGACCAAAATAAACATTTCAGGCTAAACACCATTAAGGCTGAAATCATTGGAAACTGTCAGAAAGTCTATTAGATGATGTAAACAGCATGAAATTTGGATCGTTTCAGAAATAATACGTCTTAAACCAGTATTGCAGGAAATTATTGCAAAACTCGTTGCGATGACAGGAACTTTATTACATTTCACTTCACAACCAGTTTTGCAATAAAACCGAGAATTGCAATAAACTCATTATATGGACCATACTTGATCGTTTCCTGGTAAAAACCAAATTGAAATACAATTTAATGTTAAATGGGACTATGTAAGACCGAAATTAAGTTACAGAAAGTGTGCTTCAAAGACCAATAGGAACATTTCAGGCTAAACACTATTAAGGCTGAAATCATTTGGAAACTGTCAGAAACTCTCATAGTTGACGTAAACAGCATGGAATTTGGATCGGTTCAGAAACAATACGTCTTTAACCAGTATTGCAGGAAATTATTGCAAAACTCGTTGCGATGACAGGAACTTTATTAGATTTGACTTCACAACCAGTTTTGCAATAAAAACGAGAATTCCAACAAACTCATTATATGGACCATACTTGATCGTTTTCTGGCCAAAACCAAGTTCAAATACAATTTAATGTTAAATGGGACTATGTAAGACCCAAATTAAGTTACAGATTGTGTGCTTCAAGGACCAATACAAACATTTCAGGCTAAACACTATTAAGGCTGAAATCATTTGGAAACTGTCAGAAAGTCTATTAGATGAAGTAAACAGCATGAAATTTGGATCGGTTCAGAAACAATACGTCTTAAACCAGTATTGCAGGAAATTATTGCAAAACTCGTTGCGATGACAGGAACTTTATTAGATTTGACTTCACAACCAGTTGTGCAATAAAAACGAGAATTGCAATAATTTCATTATATGGACCATATTTGATTTTTTTCTAATCAAAACCAACTTCAAGTATAAGTTAATGTTAAATGGGACTATGTAAGACCTAAATTAAGTTACAGAAAGTGTGCTTCAAACACCAATAGGAACATTTCAGGCTAAACACTATAATGGCTGAAATTATCTTGAAACTGTCATAAAGTCTATTAGATGACATAAACAGCACGAAATTTAGATCGTTTCTGAAACGCTTTAAGTCTTCTAAGACATATTGTTTCTGAACCGATCCAAATTCCATGCTGTTTACGTAATCTAATAGACTTAATGACAGTTTTCTAATGATTTCAGCCTGAATAGTGTTTAGCCTGAAATGCTCCTATTGGTCTTTGAGGCACACTTTCTGTAACTTAATTTCGGTCTTACATAGTCCCATTTAACATTAAATTGTATTTCAATTTGGTTTTGACCAGGAAACGATCAAGTATGGTCCATATAATGAGTTTATTGCAATTCTCGGTTTTATTGCAAAACTGGTTGTGAAGTGAAATCTAATAAAGTTCTTGTCATCGCAACGAGTTTTGCAATAATTTCCTGCAATACTGGTTAAAGACGTATTGTTTCTGAAACGATCCAAATTCCATGCTGTTTACCTCATCTAATAGACTTTATGACAGTTTCCAAATGATTTCAGCCTGAATAGTGTTTAGCCTGAAATGTTCCTATTGGTCCTTGAAGCACACTTTCTGTAACTTAATTTGGGTCTTACATAGTCCCATTTAACATTAAATTGTATTTGAAATTGGTTTTGACTAGAAAACGATCAAGTATGGTCCATATAATGAGTTTATTGCAATTCTCGGTTTTATTGCAAAACTGGTTGTGAAGTCAAATCTAATAAAGTTCCTGTCATCGCAACGAGTTTTGCAATAATTTCCTTTAATACTAGTCTTAGCCGTATTATTTCTGAACCGATTCCAATTCCATGCTGTTTACGTCAACTAATTGACTTTCTGAAAGTTTCTAAATGATTTCAGCTTTAATAGTGTTTAGCCTGAAATGTTCCTATTGGTCTTTAAAGCAAACTTTCTGTATCGTAATTTGGGTCTTACATAGTCCCCTTAAACATTAAATTGTATTTGAAGTTGGTTTTGATCAGAAAACGATCAAGTACGGTCCATAGAATGACTTTATTGCAATTCTCGTTTTTATTGCAAAACTGGTTGTGAAGTCAAATCTAATAAAGTTCCTGTCATCGCAACGAGTTTTGCAATAATTTCCTGCAATACTGGTTTAAGACGTATTGTTTCTGAAACGATCCAAATTCCATGCTGTTTACGTCATGTAATAGACTTTCTGACAGTTTCCAAATGATTTCAGCCTTAATAGTGTTTAGCCTGAAATGTTTCTATTGGTCCTTGAAGCACACTTTCTGTATCTTAATTTGGGTCTTACATAGTTCCATTTAACATTAAATTGTATTTGAAATTGGTTTTGACTAGAAAACGATCAAGTATGGTCCATATAATGAGTTTGTTGCAATTCTCGTTTTTATTACAAAACTGGTTGTGAAGTCAAATCTAATAAAGTTCCAGTCATCGCAACGAGTTTTGCAATAATTTCCTGCAATACTGGTTAAAGACGTATTGTTTCTGAAACGATCCAAATTCCATGCTGTTTACGTCATCTAATAGACTTTCTGACAGTTTCCAAATGATTTCAGCCTTAATAGTGTTTAGCCTGAAATGTTTCTATTGGTCCTTGAAGCACACTTTCTGTATCTTAATTTGGGTCTTGCATAGTCCCATTTAACATTAAATTGTATTTGAAATTGGTTTTGACTAGAAAACGATCAAGTATGGTCCATATAATGAGTTTGTTGCAATTCTCGTTTTTATTCCAAAACTGGTTGTGAAGTCAAATCTAATAAAGTTCTTGTCATCGCAACGAGTTTTGCAATAATTTCCGGCAATACTGGTTTAAGACGTATTGTTTCTGAAACGATCCAAATTCCATGCTGTTTACGTTATCTAATAGACTTTCTGACAGTTTCCAAATGATTTCAGCCTTAATGGTGTTTAGCCTGAAATGTTTCTATTGGTCCTTGAAGCACACTTTCTGTAACTTAAATTGGGTCTTACATAGTCCCATTTAACATTAAATTGTATTTGAAGTTGGTTTTGACCAGAAAACGATCAAGTATGGTCCATATAATGAGTTTATTGCAATTCTCGTTTTTATTGCAAAACTGGTGGTGAAATCAAATGTAATTAAGTTCCTGTCATCGCAACGAGTTTTGCAATAATTTCCTTCAATACTGGTTTAAGACGTATTATTTCTGAACCGATTCCAATTCCATGCTGTTTACGTCAACTAATTGACTTTCTGAAAGTTTCTAAATCATTTAAGCTTTAATAGTGTTTAGCCTGAAATGTTCCTATTGGTCCTTGAAGCAAACGTTCTGTATCGTAATTTGGGTCTTACATAGTCCCCTTTAACATTAAATTGTATTTGAAGTTGGTTTTGATCAGAAAACGATCAAGTACGGTCCATAGAATGACTTTATTGCAATTCTCGTTTTTATTGCAAAACTTGTTGTGAAGTCAAATCTAATAAAGTTCCTGTCATCGCAACGAGTTTTGCAATAATTTCCTGCAATACTGGTTTAAGACGTATTGTTTCTGAAACGATCCAAATTCCATGCTGTTTACCTCATCTAATAGACTTTCTGACAGTTTCCAAATGATTTCAGCCTTAATAGTGTTTAGCCTGAAATGTTTCTATTGGTCCTTGAAGCATACTTTCTGTATCTTAATTTGGGTCTTACATAGTCCCATTTAACATTAAATTGTATTTGAAATTGGTTTTGACTAGAAAACGATCAAGTATGGTCCATATAATGAGTTTGTTGCAATTCTCGTTTTTATTGCAAAACTGGTTGTGAAGTCAAATCTAATAAAGTTCTTGTCATCGCAACGAGTTTTGCAATAATTTCCTGCAATACTGGTTAAAGACGTATTGTTTCTGAAACAATTCAAATATCATGCTGTTTACTTCATCTAATAGACTTTCTGACATTTTCCAAATGATTTCTGCGTTAATAGTGTTTATCCTGAAATGTTCCTATTGGTCTTTGAGGCACACTTTCTGTAAGTCAATTTGGGTCTTACATAGTCCCATTTAACATTAAATTGTATTTTAAATTGGTTTTGACTAGAAAACGATCAAGTATGTTCCATATAATGAGTTTATTGCAATTCTCGTTTTTATTGCAAAACTGGTTGTGAAGTCAAATCTAATAAAGTTCCTGTCATCGCAACGAGTTTTGCAATAATTTCCTGCAATACTGGTTAAAGACGAATTGTTTCTGAACCGATCCAAATTCCATGCTGTTTACGTCAACTATGAGACTTTCTGACAGTTTCCAAATTATTTCAGCCTTCATAGTGTTTAGCTTGAAATGTTCCTATTGGTCTTTAAAGCACACTTTCTGTAACTTAATTTCGGTCTTATATAGTCCCATTTAACATTAAATTGTATTTTAGTTTGGTTTTGACCAGAAAACCATCAAGTATGGTCCATTTAATGAGTTTATTGCAATTCTCGGTTTTATTGCAAAACTGGTTGTGAAGTCAAATCTAATAAAGTTCCTGTCATCGCAACGAGTTTTGCAATACTTTCCTGCAATACTGGTTTAAGACGTATTATTTCTGAAACGATCCAAATTCCATGTTGTTTACGTCATCTAATAGACTTTATGACAGTTTCCAAATGATTTCAGCCTTAATAGTGTTTAGCCTAAAATGTTTCTATTGGTCCTTGAAGCACACTTTCTGTAACTTAATTTGGGTCTTACATAGTCCCATTTAACATTAAATTGTATTTGAAATTGGTTTTGACTAGAAAACGATCAAGTATGGTCCATATAATAGAGTTTGTTGCAATTCTCGGTTTTATTGCAAAACTGGTTGTGAAGTCAAATCTTATAAAGTTCCTGTGATCGCAACGAGTTTTGCAATAATTTCCTGCAATACTGGTTTAAAACATATTGTTTCTGAACCGATCCAAATTTCATGCTGTTTACGTCATCTAATAGACTTTATGACAGTTTCCAAATGATTTCAGTCTTAATAGTCTTTAGCCTGAAATGTTTCTATTGGTCTTTGAAGCACACTTTTTGTAACTTAATTTGGGTCTTATATACTCCCATTTAACATTAAATTGTATTTGAATTTGGTTTTGACTAGAAAACGATCATACATGGTCCATATAATGGGTTTATTGCAATTCTCGTTTTTATTGCAAAACTGGTTGTGAAGTCAAATGTAATAAAGTTCCTGTCATCGCAACGAGTTTTGCAATAATTTATTGCAATTCTCGATTTTATTGCAAAACTGGTTGCTACATATGTTTCCTTTTCCCCAACAATTTCAAAGCCAGATCTGTAAGGGTGGTTCAGTAACAAGACTGAGTGGTAAGCGGCTGAAGAGCGTTGAGATTTTAGCCAACTGGTTAAAATAAAACATTCTCCCCTCTTTAAAAACTTCTTAATTATATTTTTTTTCTTTTCAACATGACAAAAATACAAATTCCCAACTTCACTTGGAGTGGGTGCTGGCTTTCCGATTGCTAATTTCTCTTGAAAAAGTTAATAGGTTTCAGATTGCTGACTGTTCATGAAGTTGTTAGTTACATTTCTTGAATAAGTTATTTGGTTTCCAGATTGCTAACTGTTGTTAAATAAGGTATTAGGTTTCAGACTGTTAACTTCTTGTTAAGTTGTTAGTTGCCTTCAGATTGCTTACATTTTATTAATAAGTTCGTGGCTTTCAGATTGTCAACTTTTCTCGAACAAGTTATTTGGTTTCATATGGCCAACCTCTCTTGAAGTACTTAGTTGCTGTCAGATTTCTAACTTCTCTTGAATAAGTTTTTGGCTTGCAGATTGATGAATTCTCTAGAATTAGTTACATGTAAATGCTTTCAGCTTGTTTAGTTCTCCTAGAGGAGTGGACTTCTCTTGTTGAAGTTATTTGCTTTTACAGATTATCTCCTTTTGGATTAGTTGCTTTCAAAATACTTACTTCTTTTGAAAAAGTGAGTTAATTTCAGATTTCTAGTTTCTCTCGAAGAATTAATTTACTTTTAGATACTAGACCTCTCTTGAATTAGTTGCTTTCAAAATGCTAACTTCTTTTGGAGAAGTGAATTTCTTTTAGATTGCTATCGTCTATTACAAAAGTCAGTTGCTTTTATCTTTTTAAATTTCTGTTGGAGTAGTACATTTTGAATAGCTAGATTCCCTTGGAGAAGTATCATTGACTTTCAGATTGGTAACTTTTCTTGGATAGGTAATTTTCATTCAGGATACTCATTTCTCTTAGAGGAGAAATTAAGTTTCTTTTTGCTAGCTTCTTTTGGAGGAGTAAATTTGCTTAAAAATGTCCTCCTTAAAAAGGATTAGCTTTCAGATTGCTAAGTTCTCTTCGCTTACAGATTGCTCAATTCTATTTGGGTAGTTATCTGCTTTCAGACTGCTAGCTTTCGTTTAAGTGCCAATTTACTTTATGATTGCTAAACTCCCTTGAAGTATTTTTTTTAATTGTCTAAGAGTGCTAGCTTTTCTCGAAAAAGTTACGTGTATTGGGTATAGGTGTATAGGTGGCTTATTTTCTTGATCGAGTTATATTCTTTCAGATTGCTAGCTTTCCTCGAGGAATTTATTTGTTCAAAGACTGTTAATTCTTTATTAAGATAAATGTTATCTGCTCTCAGATTGGCATATAAAAAGTTATTTGCTTGAAAATTGTTAATTTGTAGAAGTTTATTGGTGAATAATTTGCTAACTTCTCAAGATTAATACTGCAGTTATACAGCAGGCTTTTTTTCTGTGGTTTATATAGATAAGAAGCTTCGATTAGAAGCTACACCAAAGCAAAGAAAAACAGGAAATGATTAGTTTGATAAACATTCAAGTATCTCCCTTTCACGTGACCAAAGTAATAAATAGGGTATTTTGGGAGGAAAAAAAACCTATAGACGAGAAAGAAGTCAAATGTAAGTTGAATAAAAATTGTATTCATCTCGCTAACCACAAAATATGACGTCAGAGTAACATTAACTGTTAGATCTACACTGTTCAAAAACGGGATGCTTATTCCCTAAAATTACTTTGTAATAGCAAAGTTCGGATTTTTGGTATCGGCTTGAAAGTTTCACTTAATTAACTAGCAGCATCAGGTTTAAGTCTTTACTAGATGGCAACACTTTAGACTCCCTAGATTTTCAAGTATTTGTATACGATAAATCAAATGAGGCTAAAGTAGTGGTTTTTGTTTAAGAAAAGGCGGAAAACACTGTGGGAAAGAAAGATGTTTTCAAGTCTTTGTTCCTAAGGTCGTTTGAGGGATAAGCTCAGGCTGCACGTTCAAATATTCTGATCTTGTTCAACTTTAATTCGTTACACTGTTAACCATTTGGAACGTTGAGCACTGGGTTTTATGTGTGGACAAGCGATATATCTTTTCGACTCTGATGATTATATTAAGGCTTGCTGCGGAGAGCGAAAATTAAACGAAACCAGAGAACCGTCGGTTTTGTTATAAGATATGACAGGAACCGTTTGTCTGACATTCTAACAAATGTATATTGCGGTAGGATTTCAATCGCAATATAATTTCGCGAGTTTTAAGACATTAAATATATTGATTTTCCGGCTCATATCGTTATAAAAGACATAAAAACTCTTCTCATTCAAATGACAACTTTATGGGCATTTGCGCACAGTTGAGATTAAGATCAGACTGTAAAGAAAGTGCAATGTGGTCTCGAACTTCCTCTAATCGACCTAGACAAAGACAATGAAGCCAAAAAGCTTTTAAATCGCAATATCTCGGTCAATTTTATAGATCTAAATTGGCTTTTACATTTACTTGGTACTATAAAGGTTTAAATGTAAGTAATCATCATTTTCGTTCGTAACTACATAATATAAAAAAATTGCGGCGTCAGATATATATTACTTGCACCACAGTAAAAGGGGCATCCGGACATTCGCGTATCGTGTTGTCGCGGATCAGCTTGCGCAGTCCGCTCAGACTAATCTGATGCAACACTTTACAATTGTATAAGAACGGAAAGTGTCGTCTCGGATCAGCCTGCGCGGATTGCGCAGGCTGGTCCGAGACAACACTTTACGCAGATGTCCGAATGCCCCTTTTCGCGTATTGCATACTAATTATATACTAGCTGTTTTCAGGAAGAAATACCTAGTCATCCAAGAGATGTCTTCGTGCACGCTGAGTCACGTTTGAAGAGCAATTTCGCGCAGGGGTTGTAGTGGGAATCCTACCCCGTGGTTGTCGGTGTGAATCCAACCCCGTGGTTTTCGGTGTGAATCCAACCCCGTGGTTGTCGGTGTGAATCCTACCCCGCGGTTTTCGGTGTGAATCCTACCCCGCGGTTTTCGGTGTGAATCCAACCCCGTGGTTTTCGGTGTGAATCCTACCCCGTGGTTGTCGGTGTGAATCCTACCTCGTTCACAACCCTTCTCGACAGTTGACTGAAGTGGTTGCTCAATGCACCTCAAAAATTATCGATTCACGTCAGTCTGCGCAGTTCGCTCCGGCTGACACGGATCGAAAGCTCTTGCTATTGGTCAATTTTCTGCATGTCAAAGGATCGGTTTACCTTATGACTCAGTCGGTCCTCCTCCAAATGGATTTTCTGTATCTATTATTATGTGATTCCTTATGCTTGTATAATGTATCACGGACATGACTTAAACCCCCTTTTTGCAAGAGTATGGTTCATTTGAAAATATCTACTTCAAGATGATTAATCCGTTACCACACAACACAATTTTAGACCTAACCAAATTAAAGGCATTTGCAGGTGACAATTTCAAAGTGGCTCAAATGGTGCAATTTTGCTTAAATAGGGTAGGGTAGAAAACTTTGTGGAAAAAGGGAGAAAATGCTGGTTACCAGCAGTTTCTCCTTTTCCCACAATGTTTTCGAAAGGCTTCTCCCTCATGGGCTGTTAAAGGTCGACATAGTTTGGTCAAGGGTCAAAAGGTAATTTTGAACTTAACGGTGAAGAAAATGTAAGTATAGGACTTATCTTTGTTAGTCGGAGTTCTTCGCTGATCATTGTGTCGACGATGGATCTGTGAGAAAGCGACTTATAACTTTGGAAGTATATTAATATAACACCACTTTAACTAAACTAGGTACGCAATAAATTTTTGGAAGCGAACATCAAGTCTGACAACAAGTTTCACTAAACAGCATAACCTAACTATTAGGGTAAATATTTGCATAACCTCACGCCAGTATATGCCCTTGGGTATAATAGGTCTCGTAAGTGTGTAAATGCAATACAAGAATTAATAAATCTACGCAGTTCTGTGAATGGGAATCCGGAAAATGATGGATAGGTGCACTGGCCGCCGCAAAATAACTGAAATGATATTGAAAACGGCTTTTATTTCCCGCTAGATGGCATTCTACAAATACCCATCTAACTAATTTGGGCATCCTGGGTACAGAACCGGACTACTTTTCTACGCGACAACAGTTACTTTGAATTTCAAACTAAAATAAATGTTAACTCAATAAAACGCTACCTGATGCGATTCAGTCTGCTATGATCAGCAGTTTAGAGAAATCGGGACCTAAAACTAAAAGGCCTTGGTTTTACTCAAACGTATTGATAAAAGCTATTTTCTCAGTTGCTACTTTATAACGTGTATTACAACAATCTCCCCAATATTGGGGAGAGTGATGTGTCATATAAGACAGGTCGAATCTTCGAAGAATATGACATGCGCAGACAACGGAAAATGGCATCAAACATCACATAAATAGCCTTCAGAGTGCGGGTATCTTTAACCACTATTCAAAGGGCACATCTTGTGAAATCGGACCATGCAACAGCCAAATAGCTGACACAAGACGGGGAGCAGTGCTGCCGGGTTTATTCCTCTCTTTCAGCTGAACAGCCGAGCCACGGTAGCTCAGTCAGTAGTATACAAGACTTGAGAACAGGGTACACTGGTTCGATCCCCGGTTGGGCTAATTTCCCATCGAGGATTGATGATAGTCAATCCATTTCTGTCTCACCGCCGACCATAGATTCGATGATGATTGCGAGGGAAAGCAGCCAGTGGCTAGGACAGAATTTTGTGCAGAGCACAATAAAAAAAAAGAATCCAGGAAAGCATGGATATTTGATGGTTGGTTGTATTGGGGTTTAACGCCAATTTAACAGCTAAGGTCATATCATGGCGGTCGGTGACGCACATGTGTTTCCTGGCTTTCTCACACCGGTACTAACACAACTTTCTTTCCAAAGCCACCGACTACTTTTCCCACATACTTCAGCAGAGGTGAGAGGCAAAAATACGCCGGAAAGAAAATTCGCCTCAACCGAACTCACAACCACCAGATCATGAGTCCAACACGCTCACCACTGAACCACCCGGGCGGGCTCATGGATATTTGAACTGGTCGCTGTAATATAACTGAAGTAATGTTGAAAATAAGTCTAAATACCATACAATCAATACAATTACAGTTTAACATCGATAAATCGTGGTCCTCCCCGAGATGTAGGTCAGTTCTATAATAGGTCCACATTCTTCTATGTCGGGGATCTCTCTATGATATTTCAGAAGGCTGATGACGGATGATCGTCTGGCACGCCATGATATTATATCAACGATACAGAAAACCTGCAAAGTTTCACAGCTTTCCTACAAATATACGGCCTGTTCCAGCAATCCATTGTCATATCTACTAATGTTTGACAACTTCTGTGGGGGTTTCAGTAGCTTTTATAACGTACCGAGTTTGGATGGGGATTTGTGATCGTCTTAGTCTATATCGAGTAATCTAGAACCGTATGGGCCCACCAACCAGTCTCATTCTATTTGAGTACTGCTATGCGAAAAGGGGAAGTCTTTACCAAACGACAACATTTTTGACTTTTCTATATCGAATGCATGATTTGCAGACGATAAAATAAAAGTGACCGAAAATTTAAAATTTGTTTTGTGAAAGGTAGAAAACATTGTGGGAAAAGGAGAAAATGCTGGTTACCAGCATTTTCTCCTTTTCCAACAATGTTTTCAAAAGCCCTCTGATCCAGAGTCGTCAAAAGTCGGGACTGTGTGGTAAAGATTTGAATGCATCAGCAAGTATAGAGCCATGTCTGCGAATGCTGACAAGGGTCAAAGCATCAACATTTTGTAATTTTTCAGCTAATCAGAAGACCATTCTATCACTTAACTCTTTACAAAACGACAGAATTATAGACTTGTCCAAATTGAAAACATTCGCAGACGACAAAATAGATATAGCTCAAAGATCTACATGCTGGTAACCAGCATTTTCTACTTTTCCCATTTTTTTTTCTGAAGCTCCTATCTCAGGGTTGTTAAAAGTCGGGATTGTATGGTGAAGAGTTAAAAGCATTGTTTCAAATAAGGCAAAATTGATTACATGGAGCAGGACCAGAAACAGGTTTAACCTTTTACCCAGAGCTCGAGATAAGAGGGAGTGATGGTATTCTAAATCCATTATTTGTCTTCCAAACCCTATGTTCTGGGTACTCATTAGAATCGTCTCGAAGAGACGATTCTAATGAGTACCCACAACATAGGGTTTAGTTACGAAAAAAAAAATCATATTTTGAACTGTGAAATCAAAATCACTCCCTCTATCTGGAGCGTTGCTTTACCAACTGATTTGATATTTTCTCCACCCTGAGGAAGAAGCCATTACAAAACATTTTAGGAAAGGATGAAAATGATGGTGCCCAACAAATGATGGCCTTTGCAGACTTAAAATTTAAAGTGCCTAAAATACGATGGGATTGGCTAGTTAAAAGTAGAAAGGATTTTTCACATGACAAAGCAGATGTCACTCTAATCGTGGAAGTTTTATCCGAAGCGACAGCGAACTTTGTGGGAAAAGGAGACAATGCTAACAACCAAATATGGAGCCATTGAGTATTAAAAACAGTAGCTTTTTCTCCCTATCAGTCTGCATGTCTGCCTGATTGCGTGTCTGACTGCCTGCCAGCGTATCTGTCTGTCTGTTTGTCTATATGTCTGTCAGTCTGTCTGTTTGTCTGTGTGTCTATCTGTCTTCCAAACCTTCTTTCTTGCCGTCCGTTCTTCCTTCTTTCCATCCTCTTTCTGTTAATCTGAGATACATATAATTTATCTGGATCAAGTATTAAGAAAAAGATAATAAAAGGCGAAATCTATGACGTAACTATTTTTCTCTAATGAAGTATTAAAACAATTTTTCAAAATGCACTATATAATCACAACGTTGTGAATAACGTGCGTTGTGAATTTTCTTTGAAAAGAAATCACACAAAAACTAGATCTGTACTTCAAGGATATTTTTCTAGGTCTTCATGTCTAAGTTCATTTTTTTAAAACAAAATCCTCTTTCAAAGGTCTTAACCTGCCGTTGTGAGCGAGCCCATCTAACGCCCTCAACTTGTAAATAATCAAAACAGAATCACGCCATCATGATTGAGAGAAAAACACGCATATAGCGGAGAAAGAAGCAGCATTTTCCGGGCAGTTTACTACCCTTTAACTCTTTACCACACGACAAAATTTTAAACTGGTTTAAATTGAAAGCATTTGCAGACGACAAAATAAAAGAGACTGAAAATTTG
The DNA here is from genome assembly GCA_943736015.1 of Tridacna crocea. NCBI lineage: Eukaryota > Metazoa > Mollusca > Bivalvia > Cardiida > Cardiidae > Tridacna > Tridacna crocea. The sequence continues at coordinate 29,059,670 of OX031061.1, forward strand.
AAATTTGTTTTATGAAGGGTAGAAAACATTGTGGGAAAAGGAGAAAATGCTGGTTACCAGCATTTTCTCCTTTTCCCACAATGTTTTCTAGAGGCTTCTTTCTCAGAGGCGTCAAAAGTAGGGATTGAGTGGTAATGGATTAAAAGTCAAGTATCATTTTGGATAAAATGCTATCTGTCGTTTTCGATATGCGTCACTGTAAGTTGCGTTGTCTGATGGAGGGCTTACCCAGGTCAAAGAATTGTTCACCCTTAGGCTGATAAGCGCGACTCAAGAACCTCTTGCGGACAGCGTAGCCGTAGATCAAGATCAGACTGCATGGATCTCGAAGTCTGGTCTTGGATCTACACAACCCGATAAGATAACACCTTTCTCCCAAAAGTACGCTTTTAAATAGAAAAAGTTGAATTCTTACTATATCATCTGTAGAGTTTTATTCCATTTATTTAGCAAGATATATGAGAATGGAACTCAAACCCTGTCAGCCCCCCTTCCAGCCCTCTTCAAGTTTGAACTAAACATTACTTGACGTCACTTACAACGCCATGCTATGATCCTTTTATAGAGGAGAGAAACGAGGTTTATTCATGATATATATGTATATACCATACACATAATCTTTACCATAGATGGCATTCTATAAATACTCATCTATCTAATTTGGGCATCATGGGTACAGAAACAAACCACTTTCCTACGCGACAATCGTTACTTTGAAATTCAAACTGAAATAAACGTTTACTCAATAAAACGCTACCTCGTGCGATTCACTCAGCTATGGTCAACAGTTTAGAGAAATCTGGGGCTAATTTTTTTCTCAAACGTATTGACAAAAACCATTTTCTCCATTGCTACTTTATAGCGCGTATTACTACAGTTTGCCCGATATCGGGGATAGTGATGCGTCATATAAGACAGGTCGAATCTTCGAAGAATATAACATGCGCTGACAACGAATCTTTACTGCAAGTATTACATCAAAGTTGTTCACCGATCATAAAACATATATTGTTGTAAATACAATAAAGTTGTTTGACATCAATTCATCGATGTCGGCAGAAGACTTCTTTCGTTTAGCAGCAGATGACCTTAGCCAACAGACTAAGTTTAACGTCGTAAATATATAAGATTTTAAAATGTCATAGGTCTAACCCTTAGTTAAGCGCGACTCACTGACCTTTTCTGGACAGTATAGATCAAGATCAGACTGCACATTACGTGCAATCTGATCTTTGATCTACACTGTCCAATATGGAGATATTACCAAACATTTTCTCATTTTCTTTGAAAAGCTGTCTGTCGTCGGGTTGTTTCAAACAGTGGATTATTTAGTATAGGGTTTACTAAAATATTATGCAGATGTTGTGCTAAAACTTTGAAAGTATTTACGGCTGAATAACCCTTATCCTAATAAATAAATAAAATAAATTTTTTTAGTTGGATAGTAAAAACCAAAATATTTCCGATTTCAGTCATGTTTTGGGAAGTAATATCTCCTTATCGGCCACTGTAGATCTAAAATCAGACTGCACGTCTGATCTTGATTTACGTTGGCCCCCCCCTTCCCCCCCCCCCCCCCCCCCCCAGGGTCAGTGATACGAGCTAATCATCCTAACGGTTAAACGTTACGTCACTCTGTTTTCTTGTGAGAAAAGGTGGAAAAGAGTGAGTCCATCTATTAATAGATTAGAAGGTACTTTATGGTTGGATTAAGAAACCTTAGAATGTTTTATCTCTAACAAAAACTTTCCTCTCTGCAAATTTCCTCCCCTCGGCACTTGTTTTCATGTAACCTTTACAAAGACAGAGAGAGAGAGGAAGTGGTGTAGGGGTGGACGAGAGAGAGAGAGAGAGAGAGAGAGAGAGGGGCAATCAAACAGACAGACAGAAAGAGACGTTCTTTAAAAAATAGATGTCATTATGTAGACACGCCCTCTTCTTGCAAAGTCGATAGAAAAATTCCTATTTCCATGTCTATGTATCAATTAGCAGACATTATCGAGTGGAACAGCATGGGGAATCACGCTAAAGTGATTAGAAACCCCGCTACACATTCCTGTTCTGCAATTTCTTATTGATCAGCATATCTGCGTTAAAATGGATTGAAAGAAATAATAGATCAGCAATTAAACTGAATATAGGGAAAGTAACATACAAGATCGACACAGCAACAAACAAGAAAGAACGGTAAAAAAATGCAAAAACTGCTCCGTTCAAAGAAATATTCGCACAAGCCTTCCCTAAGTAGATACAAGTGCTACACATGTAAAATGTAGAAAGCGTTAAAGAAAGGGTTACACCAAATTACGATGCAATCTCGAGGGAATGAAATAATTCGAGTTTGTTTGTGACCTGATGAACGTGGGTGCACACTGCAATGCGACGTGCTCTGTGAAATGGGGTTTACTGGATTTGAATTTAAGTATCGACCTAGCCCAACCTGCACCAACTGACAGCCGCCGGAGGCTGACCTGAGTCGACACCTTTTGCTCTGTAATTTTTCTGGGTGTACAATGATCATTTTAAGGTAGTACCATTCTAATGGAAACAGAGAGCTTATTTCCACTATAATATTATTCTAAAAAGGTTGCTATGATTGAAACTACTTATAAATTGTTGTTCTACATTGAGCCACTTTTTCCATTTTTCCTTCTTAGAATTATCATTTATAAATCTAGGGCCACTCTATTCTCATTATAAAGTGAGATAATAATTACCTCCTTTATCTGAAAAGTATAAAGAATATCAACAAATAATTTCAAGAAGGACATCAGAGGAATTTCTTGTCGGTTAGAAATGTGCAAAACATTATATCAATATAAATCCATAAATTATCAACTAATAAGAAATTCTATTCCATTTTGCACTGGAAGTGTTAGAGTGGCAATACCTTAACCCATTACCACACGACAAACTTTTTGGTTTATCCAAATAGAAAGCATTTGCAGACAAAATATTTTACCAGCCAATATAGCTCAGTAGGTAGAGCGTAGGACTCGTGAACACTATGATTCGGGCTACTACAGGTTGTGGGTTCGAATCCCCGGCTGGCCAACTAAAACTACTAATAGTCTTTCGGATGAGCCATTAAACCGAGGTCCCGTGTGACGGTGATTTACGCCGAGCGCGTTAAAGAAAAAGGCGAAGCTCTCAGAAGTTTCAACCTGTATCCTTGCACTATCCCCCGTAAACAACTAACCGTCTTCTGGGGCCCTCGCTCAGATGGGCAACCGGTAGCGACGATAAATAAACCGAAATAACAAACAACAAAATAAAAGTGGCAGAAAAATTGAACTTTGTTTTGTGAAGAGTAGTAAACATTGTGGGAAAAGGAGAAAATGCTGGTTACCAGCATTTCTCCTTTTCCCACAATGTTTTCTAAAGGCATCTTTTTCAGAGTCTTCAAAAGTAGGGATTGTGTGATAATGGCTTAAACCAGGATACAGCCAGTTGGTGTTTAAGATCGATTTCATGGATCTATTATTAGAGCTCCAGATAAGAGGGAGTGATGGTATTCTAAATCAACTATTTTTCAAACCCTATGTTGTGTTAGAATCGTCTCGTTGAGTTTAGTGGAGAATAATAATTATATTCAATTTTGAAATCAAAATCGTTCCCTCAACCCGGAGCTCTGTATAATTATTAAGATAATTTGTTTTAGATAATGCATCACAGACATGAACTTAACCGCCGTTTTACTAGACCATGGTACAAGTATTGAGAGAGTCGAAGAGTCAGTCAGAGACGCAGTGTAATGGGTATACGTTTTAACCTGCCTTTCTGCATAGCGTAAATGTACACATTAGATCTACTTCAACCTAGATGGGTTGGTAAAGTCTACTCAACAAAAAAACAGATCATAAAACTATTATCATTTATTTTATGGTGCCTTATGGCGCATCGACAGCTAAGGTCAATTACCGCGCAATAAAGAAGTAGTCAATTTTGTCAATGTGAAAGTAACAAAGCTTCTGATTGGCTAAACCAAATGGTTTAGCCAATCAGAAGCCCTGTTACTTTCACAGTCAGGAAATCTTGAAGAATATCACCAAGGATGTTAGAATGCGAGTCGTGAGTATAATTATGATGAAAAAATGACAAAATCTCTAAAACACAGCATTGAGTAGTTAGAATTTCATAGCATTATAAAGTGTTGTTTTCTTAAGAAGGATGCTTTATTTGAGTATATAAATCAGTTCACTATCTCCAATGATATCGTCTACAATCGTCCAATGTCCTTTCGTAAGAAAATTGTGGTGTTAATTAACTTGCCCGGAGCACACTGCAGACATCGGCTCCGACTGAATATGTGTGGGACAGTTTGGACTGAGCATCTGACGCAGAATACTGGCACCATCCCGAGGCTCTAGCAGTGGCACTACAGGGGGAATGAAGGCTGGTTCCTCATCTCCAGATTGACATAATATTCGACGTAAACATGCCATGCCAGTGCAAGTCCTTATTTGCCGCTGACGAGGGACATAATCGTTATTGAAGGGATACTTTTTTTTACAATTTTCATGTTTCATATGTTGAATTTGAGGCTATCCTGAGAAAGAATTTAAGTACATTTCATTTGATATTCAAAGGAATTGACTTTCAAGTAATTCCTTTGACTTAGCTTATCCATGTCCATGTTGTTTTAAATGAAAAGAGGAAATTCTCAGTAGATATTTATTTTGCGAAAATGACTTCAACCCTTTACCGAACAACAAAATACTAGACTGGTCCAAATACAAAGCATTTGCAGACAACAAATTGAAATACTGAAATTTGGTATGGGAAGGGTTGAAAGCATTGTGGGAAAAGGAGAAAATGCTGGTTACCAGCATTTCCTCCTTTTTCCACAATGTTTTCAGAAGGCTTCTTTCTCAGGGTCGTAAAAACCAGGGATTGCTTGGTAAAGGGTTAACCCCTGGGTTCCTGTAATCAGTGCCACAAGAAGGATAGTAGTGCTATCAAGCTGATGAAAAATAAAAACGAAACGATGCAATGTATCTTATGAAAAAAAGTAAATAGTTCTAATTGTTCGTTTTGGTATTTTGTTCCATGGTTTTCCGAGATTTCCTTAACTTTTCTTTTAAGTTTATTCTAACAGCGATGAAGGCAATGCTTTAGAAATGAAGCGTGTAATTACAGAGTGTTGACCAAATACAGCACTATTATATATTTTTTTATCTCACACGTGTGTGAGACAAGAAAATTCATAATGGCTGTATGACATTGAAAACAAGGAGAGTTATGTGATAAAGAGGGATAGTATACGGGATAGAGAGATTTGTACTCAATTAAAACCGGAAATGACAACCGCGGTTGCTATGAGAAGGCCTCCGAAACATGAGATGCTTTTTCTTGTCCATCGTAATCTATGCAACCTTCCAATTATCTGGGGCAACATTTTTGTATGAATATACAAGAGTGGTTATATTTTAATGAAGTAATGATGAAATCGGTTTAAAACAATTTGAAAACTCCTGATAACGAATATAATTTAGATACGTGTCTTTCAGTTGTACACAAATAGGTTGTTGGTCAAGAGACCTATCACCATAATTGGCTTGCATCACGCGAAAAGGGACATTCAGACATTTGAGTAAAGTGTCGACTCGGATCAGCCTGCGCGGTCCGCGAAGGCTAATCCGAGACGGCACTTTACGACTACATTGGATTTTGTGCTACAGTGGACTTGTGCAAAACAGAAAATACCATGAAAACGTGCTGTGCCGTCTCGGATTAGTCTGCGCGGACTGCGCAGGCTGATCCGAGACGACACTTTACGCAAATGTCCGAATGCCCCTTTTCGTGTGTTGCAAACCAACTATAATAGCGGAAATATTATTGAAAACGGCGTATTTCACAGTTAAACCTCGTGAAGGAATAAACCTTCAACTTCAAGCGGGAATCAAGATGCTTTTCGCACTCTGAAGATAAACTTAAGACTGTAGGGAGTTTTCATAGTTGGGAAATGAGAAAATGCTACTTATGAGCATGTTCTCCTTTTCCTACAGCGTTTTCCACCCTATGAAGGACAAAGCCCATGATCTTAGCCATATTTGATATATAATCTACAAATGGTTTCAATTTGGAAAAGCTTAGAATAATGTCGTCTAGAGTACAGAGTTACTAGATCTCAATGCAAAGGACAGGTGCTGAAGGAGATTTTGTATACATTTATATACATCGTTAAAGAGCTCGAGATACTGTTTAGACAAAATTATGAACTCATGTATAAATAATATGTTCCACATTCCAATGGTACGATATTAATTCTTTACTTCAACCTTCTGTTATAGACCACGTTCTGGGATAGACACCAAGAGCCTTTGCCTACCCGACTTAGACCACATGGACTGACAAAGCGTCTTATATGTGAAACATACAGATCAAATACTGAGCGCTGATTCGGTAATTTATCGCAACCGTTGTCTAATATTCAGTTACACGACTTCTAAGTTGAAACATGAAATATCTTTAAAGAAGATAGACGGCGTAAATTTGACAGCCAATAGGCAGAGGGCCTTTAGAATAAACATGTCCTTATTTTTTATCACGAGGGTCTTAGAATAGACGTGTCTTCATTTTTCTTTTAGGAATAAGAACTTAGAAACTCTTAAATTTCTGCGAATCGTAAATGGGTTATGAAGATAATTGGTAGGTGTAGAGAGAGTCACAGTCAGACAAAATAGTAAAACAGGATCGATAGAGAGGGGTTTGGGACAGAAGTTTATACCTCAATTCAAAATATCACCAGGTCAATGAGATTTGAGTAAGGATGGAGCCTATTTGTTAGGATTTTCTTAAAATATCTAGCAAACGCTGTCTTTCAAGTTAAAAGCTATTTTTTGTACCGGATGTAAATTGAGATCAAACTTTTGTAAACAGTGTAGATCGAGATCAGACCACATTGAACGTGCAATCTGATACAGGTAGATTAAGATCAGATTGTACAATATATGCAATCTGATAATAAATTTACCATATGTGTTTCAGTGTTAAAAATACTTTCACTAACACCGTACATAAAAAATCCTTTAAGACCCTAAAAAATTGAATTTTTGGGGTACACTTTTCACCGAGAAAGTGTCCCTTGTATTTATACAGGTCAAAGAAAGTAAGACACAGATCATCACCTTTCATCACATAATGATCATCGGTGATAGTTCCAATTGATCCTTTACCAAACAATCTCGTGCTTTAAAGACCATCAAATATAGAAGGCATCTGAAACATTGTGGGAAGAGGTGAAATGCTGATAACCAGCATTTTCACCTTTTTCTCACTTTTCCAACATTGCTTTCTGTCCTTTCAGAGACAAATTTCATCACGTTGAGCCACATTTGATTTGTTGTCTGCGACTAGTTTCAATTTTGACCGGCCCAGACCGGAACTATGTCGTTTGGTAAAGAATGTAAGACAATCAAGCCATTGTGCTAACGTATAGTAGACCTCTTATAGTAAACAGCTATTTCCACGATAGCATTATCCTTCAAAATTTGCTATGATTAAAAAAGAGTGTTATTGTACTGCTTTAACCAAGCCACTTTTCTTTTTTGGTCTTTTCTAGAATTATCATTTATAAATCTAAAACAACTATATTTTCATTACAAAGAGAGATAGTAATTACCTCACTTTTCTGGAAACTAACAGAAGTATCAACAAATAATTTCGAGATAGACATTAAGAAATTTCTGGTCGGTTAAAGTTGTGCAAAAGTATTACACTTGTATAAAGCCGTATTTATCAACTATCAAGTAAACTTTATGCAATGTAGCAATAAAATATTAGGGGTCTACTACCTTAAATAGGCTAGACTGCTGCAAGTGATAGAGCTCTAGTGAAGATCCATGAATCATGCAACAAACACGGCAGTAAACAAATTATTATAAAAGGTTGCTGTAAGGGAATTCTATTAGCTCCAAAATGCTATACACAAACAAATAATAAAATTGACAGTGAAAAGATATAAATAGCAAAACTGCGTCGAAAAGTCTGAATGCCGATAGTCTGTGCTTGTTTAGATATTGGATAACCAAATTGTTGTGGAACATGTTTCGTCGGACAATGATTTTGAACCGTTTTAAATTGCGTCTTGACTTAACTTCTTGTAATTTTCAAAATTTCAAAGAAACGAAATGTCTGATTGCCTAAACCAATTTCTTTAGCAAGTAAATTGTTTCGATATTAGTTTGGAGTTGGACAACAACTGGTATCATAAAGTGGACCAAGATGTTGACGAACAGTGACTACTTTTCACACAGGCACTCTTACAGTACCAAAGTAAAGATCTCTGCTTCAAAGGACAACTTGCCTTTGTAGACACAACTAATATTAGTTCTGTTCTGATTCTGAATTCAGAGACTGAAAATGTCATTGGTTCAGACGTTCTGTTTTAGCCAATCATACCCATAAGATTTGAATATACCGTGAGAACTAAAAAAGACGATAAAACTCCTGCAGTGACTATTGCTCATTTATCTAAAACCTCCTCCGACAGAATATCAAACCTGTGACTTATATTTCATAACCATAGAATTAAAGATCTTTGGGGTGTCGGACTCTGTTTACTTCTAATTGTGAACGCAGGAATCTAGTGGCAGCGACTATAGTGCATGCAGTAATTTAAATTACGCCGCCATGTCGTAGGTTTATGGCATTATTATACAAAAATGACAAGTATGCATGTAAATGTATGTGACTTACGTGTAACAAAACCAGATTCAATGCTGCAGTGGTGATTTGAAGTCAGTTGTGGAAATACATCGATTTACGCCTTCAAAAACGTTTCATTTTTCTTACGACCTATAGATTAGGCGCCGTAATGGAAAACAGCTATTCCCACTATGACGCTACTTGCTATCTGATTAAAAATAACTATTGTTGTACTACTTTAAACGAGTCATATCTTTTTCACTTTCATCCTTTTTAGAATTATCTTTTATAAATCTAATTCTCTTTTATTCTCATTACAAGGGGGACATAAAAATTACCTCCCTTTTGAGGAAACTAACAAAAGTATCAACAAACAATAATCAGCAAGACAGATATCAAAGGAATTTCTGGTCGATTAAACTGTGCAAAAGTCTTATATCAGAATAAATCCTTATTTATCAACTAACAAGAAATTTCATTCCATATTGCACCAGAAGGGTGGCCTATCCCTAAATAACTTGTGTACATATTCACATTTCAAATCGAACTACGCTTTCAGCATGGTCTCAAATTCGGTCTATCGGCAAAAGATAGTACTGCTTTTCTTACAGTCGTTTTTTCGTGTTAAAGAGAATATCAAATTTGTATTTAGAATTATCATCTTTATAAATTCGCTGACTGTAATTTAGTTATAGCTAATGAAACCTCGCACCATTTGGTTTTACCATCTTTAAGAAAAGAAAAAAATAAGACTTGAGCACCCACGCACGGTCCGTAGTATGGTTGCTTTGGTAAAACATCTTCGCAAGCCAATGTGAGATCACTCTGTAAGCTCTGAGTAGTGATCGTCACTTAAGGTTGCAAAAATGTGATGGGGGGGGGCGTGTATTGAGAAACAATAGCAAAAAGCACTGTTTGCTACTGCAATTTACATGATATTCAATGAAAGATTTGATCATCCTCTCTCATGCATGCTAGTCAGGTGTTATGTCGTGCTCTCTAGACTTGTTATATACTACTCAAAATTTGCTAAGGATTCACCCTCAATATATATTTCGCATATATTCACGTATGATTTTACAGTATGTTACATTGCCACGCTGATCAATAAAATGAGCAGTGGAAATGGATCTTTCACCCTTTATCTCACAATGCCGACTATCAAAGACACTCACAAAGAAGCCTTTGGAGAAAATTTATGGAAAAGGAGAGAATGCTGGATACTAGCATAGAGAATGGTGGATACCAGCATTTTCTCCTTTTCAAACGATGTTTTCTACGCTATGACAGACAGCATAGTGCACGTTGCATACAGTTTTTGGTCAGCAAATACTTTCAACTTGGACAAATCTAGAATTTTACAGTGAGGTAAAGTGTTTATGCAAAACTGTTGTAATATATAAACACGTACAGAAATATGTAAGTGATCCCTATCAAAGTTTGAGTAGTATAAATGAAATGATTTAGTCTGTTTCGGTGACTCACACGGCAAATCGTAAGTGCCAAAAATGTTTCTCAGGTTAAAAAGAAAGTAAGTAATGACCCGCCTTGCGATGAAGATCTTCTACTGATCTATAAAGCAAATGTTAACAGTATTTCATTTGTATTATGCTTATGACAATTTGCCCGTTTTACAAACTATTTTGTTAAAAAATGGCATCATGGATTATATTTTTGAATGCGACAGTAATGCGTGCAACATTTCCGGTTGACCTAGTTAAAGCGTCAAAAGATGAATGCCTCGCAAAAAAAAACAGGCAGAAATCGGTGATCATTCGCGGTTGATAATCAAACCGTACCCTGTATTACTCTCATTATTGTAAATTAAATGGGCTTTCTTTTGTAGTTACAGTTGAAATAGAATTGGGAATCATAATCCATTGATTCAAACTTCAAAGCTATTTGTCGTACTGTGATTAACAAACATTGAATTCCGTTCAGCCCTTTACCAGACACTCTCGTCTTTAATTCTTTACCAAACGACAAAAGCTTACATTTGTCCATTGAAAGCATTTGCAGACGACAAAATAAATGTGACCAAAGAATTGAAATTTGTTTTAGGAAGGGAAGAAAACATTGTGGGAAAAGGAGAAAATGCTGGTTACCAGCATTTTCTCCTTTTCCCACAATGTTTTCAAAAGGCTTCTTTTACAGGGGTGTTAAAAGTCGGGACTGTGTGGTAAAGGGTTAAACCACCCTCTTGTTGAACGTATTTGACAACGTTGGAAAAAGAAAAATGCCGGTGACAAGATTTTTTCTCTTCCCTACATATGATTTTGTTTATCCTTTTTATGAGAAATCAGATCATTTATTTAGTTGTCTGAAAATGCTTTCAATTTGGACAAGTCTAAAATGTTGCCATTTGATTTGGCTCATGCTGCCTCACAAGATAAAACTTAAAATATTCTATGACGGTATTCCTTTTTGGATTTGACTTTTTTCCTCTTCATGTCTCCGCGATTCCATTTGGATATTCTCTCTTGTCATGGTTATATCTACAGAAAAGAAATGTTCTCTTCATACTTTCCCATACCCACGACGTTTAGTTGGCTTTTCATGTTGTCACCTACCGAAATAAGAATAATATATTAATTATTGTTCACTAAACACTATGTTATGGATACTCATTAGAATCGTCTCATTGAGAGGATTCTAATGAGTACTCACAACATAGGGTTTGAAAGAGAAATACTTAATTCCGAATACCGTCACTCTCTGTTATCTAGAGCTTTAGTTAATCAACTTTTACGAGTATGTCCCGTTTCCAAACAGGGTAGGTTTGTTTATCTGTCCATTTTCCACCAAACTTTTACAATTCATCTATTCTAACTTCAACATAATTTCGGTACATATGTTGTCTAACGGTATGTATAGTGTTCTTCGCTTGATGGTTCACACTATTTCTAACATTTTTCTGATTGGTTAAGTTCGTCCAGGTACATCCAAACTTTACGAGTTACTGGCTGCTTTCGATTTCTTCGCGTGTTTCAGAGAGAGAGAGAGAGAGAGAGAGAGAGAGAGAGAGAGAGGGCAACATTGTGAAAAAAAAAAAAACATTTTTAGCATATTGTATCTTAAAAATGATGTCTTAATGTTTTACCTTCTTGAAATAAAGTTACTATTATTACTATTATTATGCCATTATCAACAAAATCTTCACTTTCTAAACGTCTCGACACGTAAGATACTTAATAAGTTGAAGATGACTCTTCTATGTAAAGGGTAACAGAAATCGTTATTCATAATCCCTCTAGGTGTTTATCGTAGCGCCATCTGCTCAGAAAGCGGGAAATGTCGCACTCATACTGGAAGAAGATCCATTAAAATTGTTATCGATTCGTAAATCAATATCTATTATCGATTAGCGTTCTTCCTCTTTGTTTTTCATTCTATGAGATGGACGCCTATACAATTCTGTAATTTAAAAAAAAATCTATTTGTGCGTTATTTTTTTCTTGTATGAAAGGCTCACAGATAACAACCTGTGATTATTGATAAGTATCGATCATTTAACACTGTAAGGGAGTTAGGTGACCATAGATCCATTTTGCAGAGAGCGTTCACCATGCGCAGTCTGATCTTGGACCGCATTCCGCATCCTGATTTTCTGTTTAACCCATTACCAAAACAATCCCAAGATTAAACGGCCTAGAAGTACTCTAGGCTTGTGAAAATATTATGACAAAAGGAGAAAATGCTGGCCTTTTAGTAACTTTCAAAGACAAATTCTGTCATTTGAGCAACAATGAAATTGTCGTCTGAAAATACTTCGAATCTGGATACCATCACTTTATTTTGAGATAAAGAGTAAAAGTATTACAAAATTTTCATGCAAATAGTTTCATATGGACCGTAATCTGTGAAAAAGTGCCTAACGCATTTGCGAAAAGTATCACCAAGTATTTTTAAGAAAATTCTTAGCCTTATTATTCAGAACTTTGTCAATGTGAAAGTAACAGATCTTCTGATTGGCTAAACCAAATGGTTTAGCCAATCAGAAGCTCTGTTACTTTCACAGCCAGGAAATCTTGAAGAATAAGACCAAGAATGTTCTTGAGAATGGTTGGTGAATACACACCCGATTCATGTCAGCCTACTCAGTCCGCGCATGCTCACATGGACTGAAAAAATTTCGCCATATTTGAAATTTCACTATGTTCAGCTTAATGTGATTCAGTTAAAACTGTCAGCAAAAAACAACAAAATAAAAGGCTGCTAGTGAACAAAAAAAAAAAGGAACTTTTTGATATATCTCACTAGAAAACTTCTTATTCGTTCAAACCTTCCGGTCTAACAGACCTTGAGGGAGGTCCATTTTTCTATTAAATAAGTGTAGATTAAGATCAGATTGCAAAAAAAAACCGCATCTACCATGACCGATATATTGGTTCACACCTTCTGTCCAAATGACTTTGAAATAACATAACAGAACAGAATATCTATCGGTAGAACTCGGTACTACAAGCAGTTGAACGTAAAGGTACAAATTATTTCAGATACAGTAATGACAAAATATACTAGAGAAGAAAGGGATGAACGAATTTTATCGTTTCATCAGGGCTGAAAATAAAGGGAGTGATTTTGCGTTTAAAATAAAAGATATTGAATATTCTGCACCAAACCCTATGTTATGGGTACTCATTAGAATCGTCTCATTGAGACGATTCTAATGAGTATCCATTACATAGGGTCTAAAAGAGAAATAATAGGTTTAGAATACCATCATTCTCCTGAATTCATAAATATATAATGCATTGCGTGGTATAACGCAGCATGAATATGCATTATGCTACCTTATGATTTTTTTTTTAAACTCTTTACCACACAATCCCTACTTTTGACGCCCCTAAGAATGAAGCCTTTTGAAAACACTGTGGGAAAAGGAGAAAATGGTGGTAACCAGCATTTTCTCCTTTTCCCACGGTGTTTTCTACCCTTCCCAGAACAAATTTCAATTTTTCAGTCACCTTTATTTTGTCGTCTGCAAATGCTTTCAATTTGGACCAGTGTAAAAGTTTCTCGTGTGGTAAAGAGTTAAATGCAGAGATTTACGAAACTAACCTAATGTGGTTGTTACATGTACGTGGATACTTACAAATTTAGAACCTAATATACTTTTGGAACAAATACAATTAAGTTTATTTATCTTGTGCCCTAGAGCTAAATGAAAGCTGAATATCAAATGAACTTTGAAATCATAATATGTAATCGCTTCGTTGATTTTGATGACGGAGTCTCCCTTTGGAAACTAGGACTAACAAAGAAACATATGGCAGACAGAAATAATTTATTATCAAGAATATCTATAACTATAAATAGGCAACACTTTAGTTCTATCCATACAGAGAGAGAGAGAGAGAGAGAGACGGAGAGACGGAGGCAGAGAGAGACAGACAGACAGAGAGACAGACAGACAGACAGAGGGAGAGAGCATCTGTCAGTATTTCTTTAGAATGCTTGTATATGGATAGCTATATGATTTGCTGAGAAAGAGCCTCAACTAATTAGGCTGCTCATCTTGAGACTTGTAATGATTTCGCTGTGAATATGGAGCATTTAAATAAAAAAATCGTCGTCATTTGAGGTGTTAATTATTTACAGCATAAGAAAAGGACCTCTGCAATATAGAAACCCATCACATAAAGGGACCTTCTGGGAACTGCAAAAAGAATCAACCTGGTCAGACTGCGTGAATTGCCCAGGCTGAGCAGGGTTGACACGTTTCGCTTTAATGACATTTTCTGTATGAAAAGTGGTCATTGTACTTTGTTATACAATCAGTTTTGAAATATCAGCTTAAACTGACCTGCACTATCGTTGATCTGTTTTCATCTAATTGATGTACATAATTCTCAGATTGTCCCTTTTTTGCATGATGGGTCACATTTTTGTTACATCACATAAACTCAAGTGTGTTTCGAGATATGCATTCGCTTTATCATCAAAACTTGGTATACTGCAAACTAAGTAAAACATGTTATTTGGGCTCGTTCTCTTCAAAAGGAACATCCATGAATTCTGCTCAACTATTCGAAAAGTAACAGTCTACCATACAAATGCGGACTAATTTGAATTCATGTATGAAATGGTGGAGAAATCAGCTTTTGCGTCTTACAAGCTACTCCTCATTTTCCTGATGATGGAAAATTTGTCAGTATGATATTGGCTTTACTCTATGAAAACCGACAACATTTTAGAAAAAAAAAATTCATATTAAACCATGTGCAGACGAGATATTAAGTTTTTGTCAATTTAGGGGATTTTTCTATGCATAGGAAAACATTATGGCAAAAGAAGAAACTGATACATCGTCGATTTACTTGGAAAACATCGTAACTACTGCTTGTTATAAGCTGTAGCTACGCTGTTTTTGAAGTAAACCAACGATATGTTTTTAAAATGCATCTCTGTCAAGGTCAATAAATTTGCGCGGTGAAGGGTTACTGATGAACACTTTGCCATTTAGTTCAATATGAATGAATCATTTATTGCCTTTGAATACCGAGGATTTCAGCAACATATGGCTTATTTGTATAAGCTTTGTAATCTCTCTATAATACTATAAAGGCACATATATATCAACATGTTTTATCGCCTGTTATGTAATCTCAACTGCTTTCGACTACCATCCACTCTAACTTAGAAAAAATACTTATGTATTTCATAGGGAGATACTTCTGTATTTCATAGGCCTGACAGAATAAACCGGCGTTATAGATCCGAGATCCGACCGCAAAGAACAAACGGTCTAAACTTGATCTATGCTCTACACAAAAAGCTGTTTTCGTCTATGGTGCTGACAGGTTTATTAAAACTTTCAATGGGTTACATGAACCAATATTTTTTGCCATTTTTGCAGTTTTCTCAATGATATTTCTGTCATCTCTTTCTTTCTTTCTTTCTTTCTTTCTTTCTTTCCCTCCCTTTATCTCTGGCTGGCTGGTTCGCGCGTCCCCTTACTTACTCATTTAGCCTCTCACTCTCTCTTACTATCTCTCTCTGACCTTGTATTCCTTTTTGCAAATATTTACTGAAGTTTTGTTTCATCTCTTTGCTCGGCTATAAAGGATTGAAATAATGCATGTTTATAGCTACTTGTTGAAGTTTATGGTGAGGTCAAACCAGTAGATAGTCACCCGGCCCATTTCAATTTTATAAAAGTCCGACCGATCCAGTGAAACACATACCTTAACTCTTTACCACACGGCAAATTCCAGACATCAAACTGCTCAAACTTACAGCACTGATTGACGAAAAAGTAACTGTGACACAAAAAGTGAAGCAAATTCAAATTTTGTTTTTGCAAAGCTGGAAAACTTTGTGGAAAAAGGAAGAATCCTCTTCTACTTTCTCCACATCGTTTTTAAAAGTCTCATATGATGGGTCGTTGAAAAGTAGAAGTGTTTATTAAAGGCTTAACCCTGACACTCAAGTGAATATAGTAGTAACAATTTTCACTGTAACAAAAATATACCTGTTTTTTGTAATTGGCATCTTAGTGAAATTGTAAAATCTTAACTATTACCAGTCTGATCATGGTCTTCACACTCCGTAAAGTACGTCCAACGTCGCCTATTACAAAACATGAATACAAACATAATTTAGAACTTATTTTACATCCGATCAAGCAATTGTTACAATTCCATGAACATGACGATCATATGAAACTATCTTCTTGATTTTTAAACGAAGAATAAAAATGGACGACAGTTCGATTTGAAAACCTCTTTGCCTTGAAATGCATCTTAGCTGCTTTTGTAGACCTTCAGGCCATTCCAATTTGATATTTTATGTGTCTATTATCATTTTTGATAATCTGATCCTAAAAAAAATGACAACAGTCTGAAAATAAAATGTAATGGCCACTTGTAATAAAACAATGAATCCATTTTACCCATTCACCTCTCCTGAATATTGAAATTACAAGGACCATGTAGGAAGCAATCCAAATACTAGGCTATAGGCCCTAGCTCTCGGCGAGCATGTTTAAAACATTACATCCTGTCACACGCAATAAAGAAATCAGACATGACATTCAGACATAAATGCTGAAATACGAATAAAGTTCAAGGGTCGTCCACTGCGCGATTTCTCTGCGCCCCGATGACAGGATATTTTGTCAATCCCAGAAGTTCCACCATTAATGCAATTTCCGTGTTTTAACTCGAGGTCAACAACCACTACAGATTTTATGACAAGAATCTTTTTCTATAACACGACATTTTTTTACACTTCGCCTCCTTTTCACAGTTGCATTTTGTTCTGTCATTAAGTATTATTTAGACGTGTTTAATTTCGTAAAAAGAGAAAGGGGGGGGCAGGGGGTAGGGGTTCATGTTTTCCCTGGTTAAGGCGGAAACTCGTTGTTGGATCTACGCTTGTCTTTAATCATGTAAACGTGTCGTTCGACTACAGTACCTATACCTAGACTTTCTTTCACCAATATTAGGTCGGAACTCAACATTTTCTTTTTTGTCCATTAGCCCTACATCTTAAAATGTATCTCTACATGAAATCGGGTATGAACCTTCAAAAGCGCCATCTTAAATGACGGGAATTATTTTGATACGAAATAACCACCAGACACTGAATATAAAGCTGAAAGAAAAAAGGATCCAAGATATTGCCTTTATGTTTATCGTTTAAGGGTCGAGATAATGCCCTAACGAAGCTAACCTATGATAGTGAACAATGACAAACATTGTAGACTAAGCACAGCCCTATTTGGATCCTCGGTATTTGCCATTTATTGCTTCATAAGCATGCTGTATTGGCAGAAAAAAGAAAAACTTAAAATTCCAATTTCGGCATACAGACGCATCAGCTTCAAAAGAAAACTTTATCATTCGTGCTAAAATGGGTTCCTGTGTCAGAGAAATGATTCTTAACGTAGCGAATATCATCAAACTTTCACAAGAAAGGGGCTCTGACTCGAGCCACAGTATAAAAGCCCGTGTACCAATTGAAAAATCAGAGTTCAGTACCAGGGCATATTAACAGGACACGTAAAATTTGTCAGGAAATAAAGTTTTGTCAAGTCTATTGAAGTTTGAGGTCAGTTCCTATTCTCGCTCAGCGTGAAGTGTCCAATTACGTCCATTTTGTTGTTACGACCAATGGTAAAAATCGAGGGTAATTTGCTACAGCTATAAACCGGAATTTCCGGTCAATACAGGAAAGAAGCTCCGGTCATAGTTTATATCCTTTTTAGTATGGTTAGACCGTCGTCTGTAGGACTGTTGGTATTTAATGGAATTTTGTTGGCTCAGTGCTTCTGGTGTCGGGTTTATTGTTCGATCCCGGCTGACTGCGTTTGGACATGCATATAATCTTTTTACTGCGACTAATGATGTGTTCAATTCATAACAAGAATACTTTTGTTCGCCCCTTCCGGCACCGGCACAGATCGAAAAGTGTAATCCTCTAGCAGACCCATCGTTTGCTTTAACAACCCTGAAGAAGCCACAATGCTGGTCACAAACATTTTCCTTTTCTTTTCTCAGCATGATTTCGTCTCTTTGAGGTATACGTTCAAATTTTGAGCCACTCTAATTTGTGGTCTGATAAGTTTTATAACAGGACAAATCTAAAGAATAGTGTTTAGTTAAGAGCTTTAACCATTTACTCCAAACTAACCTTTGTCTGCATGATCAGACAACGCTGTAAGAGATCCCAAATGGTCAAGGCGAGGGGAACTGAATTTGTAATTAGAAAATACTGAATTGATATCTGGCGTAAGCGCTAGTCATCTTTGTTTTAAAATCGTTTTTACACCGTCATCTGGAACACCACAAATATTCCGGTTCAGTCTGCCATGCCTTTCAGTGGCTATGTTTTTTTTCCTCATGCTATAAATGCTGGTTTAAAAAATATCATACATCCTTTACATTCCGGAGTCGCCAGTATAAATTCCAGTGCGGGTAACACATCCCTTTCTCAAGTTGATGACAGTCATTGTGCAATAGCCAACACCCTCCCCTTACGTTTTTGTGAAGAACATATATGTAATGGTTGTAAAGAACATATATGTAATGGATTAAATTACGGACGTCAGAAGAATGGTTGGTCTTAATCCATTTGTAAAGGTGGTAGCAGCCATTTTTTTTTTATATTTATTCCAATCAACTAGAAAAAACGTTGGGAAGTAAGCCTCGGACAGTGAAAGAAAAACATAACATTCACACGCTACGTCAAGTCAAATCTTTGAAAGTATTATACAAAACATTTTTGTCTCCCATGAATATTTTTATGTCTATCCAGTTCAACAGCAAGTTCATGACTTGAACACCTAAGTCTGGCTGATTGATTTAATTTGGGTTGACTTTTCATTGTCATCGGTCACTCATATGGGCGACGATGAAGGCTATTAGATGTGTAACAGGGGACAATGCAATATACAGGACAGAACACATTCTTAGTTAAGACTGGTTCTCTAGCGTACTCGATGTATAGCACTGTCACACGGGACCTCTGTTCAACGTCTCATCCAAATTACTAAAATTGAATTTAGATGGTCATTCGTTAGGCTTAAATTCACCATCTTAATCGGGATATTTAAATATATATTCTTAAGGTAAACCAGAAAAAAATATTTCGTTGTCAATTTATGAAGAACCATAAGTACATACATTTACGTGGGTGCACTTTCATAAGACGGCCTTGATAATTTACTGAAGTATCGTTGTAAACTGCGAAAATACCATGTGCTTTAGATGATTCTGATTTGCTTTTTAAGAACAGATTATACAAAGATTTTTTTGCGCAGGGCTTGCAATCTGATCTGCTTCCACACCAATCGGTATTTTGTAAGAAATTCTGAAAGAAATATCTTTCTACACGCACAGAACTTCAGACAGGGTTAGTATACATGTTTCAAAAAATAAAATGATCATCACAGTTTTCTTGTCGCCTCTAACTATTGCAATATTGGTGCAGTACGGTGCTTTCCGTGCTTTGATTTTGTGTTCTGGTCGTGTAGTTTTACTTTTGTTTCGGAAGACCACTCCTTCATGCATAGCTTCGTCCCGATTTACCGTAGTAGACCCCTAATAGAAAACAGCTATTTCCACAATAATATTTTATCACATAACACCCCTTGTTTTCAATGTAATATTACAGCTATAACGAATTTTCTTGTCACACACACGTGTGAGATAAGAAAATAGTGCTGTATTTGGTCAACACTCTGTAATCATACGCTTCATTTCTAAAACATTTGCTGATCTAGGTTCCTCACGGAAATTTGCGGTCAAGTCTTGTCATGATAAAGTTGTTAATTTAATATCACTAGCAGACTAAAAAAAAAAAATCAATATATGCAAGTTTCTTCGTAACTATTTTCGTTCATAATGTGCCTGTCAAAGTAAGCGCACAGGCTACATGTAAATTTCACTACGCATGATACATGTATGCCTCTTGTTTAACACATTTTGGACTATGATACTTGTTTATCAGTAATGTGATTAAAAAAAATCTGACACTCGTTGGCTTTTGAGGTAAGAATTTATTAAACGAGTCTACAAAAAATGTTATTAAGCTTGCCTTTGGCGAGCTTAACTCTTTACCACATGAAAAGATTTTAGACTGGTCCAAATTGAAAGCATTTGCAGATGACAAAATATAGGTGACTAAAAATAGAAATTTGTTTTGGGCAAGGTAGAAAACACTGTGGGAAAAGGAGAAAATGCTGGTTACCAGCATTTTCTCCTTTCCCCACAATGTTTTCAAAAGTTTCTTTCTCAGGGGCGTCAAAAGTAGGGATTGAGTGGTAATGGGTTAATAAGAGTTTTTGTCGACGAGCTTAATAAATTTTTATCTAAAGAACCAACTCATGTCAGATCCTCTATATCCTACAAAATTTGCTGTGATTAAAGAAGAGTGTTATTGTACTGCTTTAACCGATCCATCTTTCCCTTTTTGTCTTTTCTAGTATTATCATTTATAATTCTCAAACCACTATATGTATTTTCATTACAAAGAGAGAGTAATTACCCCCCTTTTCTGAAGATTAACAAAAGAATCTACAAATAATTTCAAGATAAGTATAAGGAAATTTCTGGTCGGTTAAAAATTTGCGGAAGTATATTACCTGTATAAATCCGTATTTATCAACTATCAAGAAAACTTTATACAATGTAGCACTAGAGGTATTAGGGGGCTACTACCTTAAATACAATACCTAACAACTGTGTTTGGTAGGTATCTTTTTAACTCACTTTTAATGATATTGGTCTATTAAACCTGGATAAACGAGGATATTTGCCCGTTATGGGTTCGAATCCCTCCAGAGACGGTTTGTATTTCAGCTAGGCACTTGATGCGAGCTGTCATGTCGTAAGACTTTGGCTATTAAGGGACCATGCTCTGGCAAAATGGGGCTTAATCCATCAACTTGATCCATGATACCAAGCAGGTCATCATATAATTATTGATCCATAAAATCTAATTTGATTAAAAGCCGGTTGAATTATGAGGTATTATGAGGTATATAGGTCCTATGAACTGCAGAAAATTGACCAATAGCAAAAGGTTTCGGCCGGGGTCAACCTGCACACATTGCGAAGGCTGATCTGCATCGATAGATTTTGTGGATACATTAAACCCCTTTTCACAACATTCACACAAATGAAACAGAAATCTTGTAGACCACATGGGAACCAATCGCAGTGTAGGAAAAGCACTAAATGCACTTGAGGAAATCAATAATGAATTTCTTTGCAACGTCCTGTTTCTTTGTCCTTGATAATTGTTCAATTAACTTAGAATTGATTTTCGTCCCACTTCTTGCGACAACAAAAAAAAAAAACGTCACATGCCCTATTTCCGTATTTATATGGTTGGTGATTTTATCAAACAGCCGTCAGTATCATGTTTGTAAAATAACGGATAGCGCTTCTTATTTCAGAAAATATCCTCAACTAATTCTTACTTCTATGATCAGCCCTGTTTAATCCTTTATCAGACGTCAAAATGTTGGTTTTGTCCAAAACGAAAGCATTTTAGGAAATGTCCAAATCGAATGCTTTTGCGGACGACAAAATAAAAGTGAATGAAAATTTGAATATTGTTTTGTGAATGGCAGAAAACATTGTGGGAAAAAGGAGAAAATGCTGGCTACCAGCATTTTCTCCTTTTCCCACGATGTTTTCAAAAGGCTTCTATCTCAGGATTGTAAAAAAGCAGGTATTGTAGGGTAAAGGGTTAAGCACCTGACGACGAATCAAAGCTGTATTAATTGAAGGGAATTGACATCTAGAGTGTACAAATCATTTTAGATAATAGGAGAAAACACTGCTTATTAGAATTTTCTCCTTATCTCACGGTGTTTTCGAAAGTCTTTCTTTCTAAGAGTCGTCAAAACCGCGGTCTATTCAGTAAAGGGTTGACTCTATCAAATGACAAACATTTAGATCGAAAGCACTTGCAGACGCCAAATAAAAGTGACTGAAAATTTGAAGTTTGTTTTGTTAAGGGTAGAAAAAATTGTGAGAAAAGGAGAAAATGCTGGTTACCAGCATTTTCTCCTTTTCTCACAATGTTTTCAAAAGGCTTCTTTCTTATGGTCGTTAAAAGTCGGGACTGTGTCGTAAAAAGTTAAGTCAACACTTCAGGTTAAAAAAAACACACACACAAACATCCGTAATCAAATTTTTAGAGTGAGTTACATGAATTGCTTTCGAAAAAACATTGTTGCAAATGAGGGAAAAATGGTCGAATTAAGTACTTTCTTAATTTTACATTATGATCTCCTCAGGCAAGTTGGCACTATAGAACTTTGCAAACAATCTTGGGAATTTATTTGAGGTAACTTTCGTTACAAGGGAAAATGTTCTCACAAAAAAAAAAAGACATTTTTATTCATTTTCTACCAAAGGAAAAAAATACGACTTGTCCAAAATAAAAGCATTTGCAGACGATAAATGAACGCAACTCTCAAAATGAAATTCTTTTTGGAAAGGCTAAAAATATTGTGCGAAAAGAAGAAAAGAAGAAAATAGTGGTTACAAGCACTTTCTCCTTTTCCCACAATGTTTGCAGAAGTTTTCTTCCTCTGGTTCGAAAAAAAAATCAGGGACTGTTTTGCAAAGGGTTAAGACACATCCAAATTTAACTCTTTACCAAAGGACAAAATTTTTAGACTGGTCCCAAGTGAAAGCATTGCAGAGAACAAATCAAACTTAACTCAAAAATTAAAATTTGTTTCCAGCAGGGTAAAAAACATTGTGGGAATAGGAGAAAATGCTGGTTACCAGCATTTTCTCCTTTTCTCGCAATGTTTTCAAAAGGCCTCTATCTCGGGGTTTTAAAAACCAGGGATTGTTTGGTAAAGCGTTACACAGACACCAAATTGAATCGTTAGTGGAGCACACAATATCAGTTGTCTGTTACTGAGATATTAAACATTGCGGGAAAGGAGAAAATGCTGGTTACCAGCATTTTCTTCTTTTTCCACGGTGTTTTCGAAAGCCTCTTTCTTAAGGATTTTCGATCATGAAACTCGGGATTGTTTAACAAAACGTTGAAATGTAAATGATATGAAAATGACATCATTATTTTACAAGCACTATATACATTTAGACCAGAGGCAGGGGTGACAATTACACTGTTGAATTAAAATACTCACCAACGTCTCATTTAAGGTGTTATCCTTCATTTAGCAACAAATATTTAAACCGGTTTTAATTTAGGGGAAAAAAAGCTTTGCAGACGACACTTTAAACGTGACTCAAAAACTGGAGTGTGTCTCAGACGAGCCAATAATCATGGTCCTAGAGTAGATAGAAGAAACCATTGTTTGAAACAGGAAAAGTGCTGGTAACTAACATTCTCGCCTTTCCAACAGTATTTTAAAACGCGCTTTTCCTCAGATTCAGGATTGAGTGGTAAAGGATGAGATATGTCGATGACTAGGTCTGGAAGACTGCAATAAGTCTGATCTTGACCTTCTAAGACACTACACACTGTGATATTACACTATATCTATGTAGATCTATAACCTCTTTCTTCTAAAAATATATATAACTCGACTGCTTTCAACGGCTAAAATAACTAACAATCAAGTGAAAATCAGTTTTTTTTCTTATCACAAAACTCTCCTTGTTTTGAATGTGATACGAATTTTCTTTGTCTCATACATGTGTGACATAAGAAAATAATGCTGTATTGGTCAACATTCTGTAATTTTAGGATTCATTTCTAAAACATTGCTGACCTAGGCTTCTGAACGAAATTAGCGGTCAAAATTCTTGTCATGATAAAATCTTTAATTCAATCACTGTTAGACTCAAACAAAAATCAATATTATGCAAGTTTCTTTTGAACTATTCTCGTTCGTAATGTACCTGTCAAAGTAAGTGCACAGGCTTCATGTAAATTTCACCACACATGATATATGTATGCCTCTAGTTTAACATATTTTAGACTGTAATTCTTTTTAATCAGTTATGTGACAGAAAGAATCTGACACTCGTTCGTTTTTGAGGTGAAAACTTTTTAAACTCGTCCACAAAAAAATGTTATTAAGCTCGCCAAAAGCTCGCTTAATAACTTTTTTGTAGACTCGTTTAATAAATTTTTATCTCAAAATCCAACTCATGTCAGATCCTATATTTATCACATAACGATCCTAGTTATCATTGCAAAACAGCCTTCATGAATTGTCTTTTCTTACACACGTGTGAGATAAGAAAAAAAGTGCCGTATTTGGTCAACGCACTATCATTACACGCGTCATTTCTAAAACATTACTGACCAAGATTCCTGTGAAAAATTGACTGTCACAACTGATGATCAAGACAAATCTGCTTATCTCAGTATATTTAGATGTAAAACGAAACAGTTATACGTAAATTCCTTTGGACTATTTTCTGGTCTACGATGTAACAAATAGACTTCATGTAAATTTCAATACATATCGTCGATTTACTGCGAAAACCTCGTAACTACAGCTTCTAGCAAGCTGTAGTTACGAGGTTTTCGAAGTTAATCGACGATATGTTGGTCTTTATTTTAAGACATCATGAACTATAGTTCTTGAGATACAGTAATGGGATAAAAAGAATTTGACAGTCGTTGACTTATGATTTAAAACTTTACCAAACTCGCCCACACACATAAAAAATGTTATTGAAAGCTCGCCATAGGCACTTAAAATATTTTTTTGCAGACTTATTCGTAAGATCTTATCTCAATCACCAACTCATGCCCGATCCCATATACATGTATATCCCGCAGAGCTCCATATAGAGGGAGTGATTTTAATTTCAAAATTGAAAACATTTACTATGCTTCACTAAACCCTATGTTGTGGGTACTCATTACAATCGTCTCGATGAGACGATTTTAATGAGTACCCACAACATAGGGTTTGGAAGAGAAATAATGGGTTAAGAATACCATAACTCCTTCTTATCTGGATCTCGGTAAGCCATATAGGCTGAACTAAACAACATGGCGGCTGAGATGCAAGAACAGACTGTGTGTTCTGTGCAGTCTGATTCCGATCTATAATGTCTGCAGAAGCTCCTGATTCCCTCTATCGTTTTAAAAAAGATTAACCCTTTATCACACAATCCAAAGTTTTAATGATTTTGGGGGAAAAATAGCCTTTTGAAAACATGGTGGGAACAGGAGAAAATGCTGCTTACGACCATTATCTCAAGGTTTTATATCACATCAGAGACGTTCTATAATTTGAGCCAGCGTGTCGTCTTGCACATGCCTTAAATGTGGACAGGCCCAGATTTTTGCTTTGTGCTACATAGATAAATCTTTGTCAGAAGGGAATATTTTAGACTGCATGTCTATGTAAAAATAATTTGAATACAACAATGCTTTCGAAGCTCATCTGTAGGGTCTCCGTATCCACCAACCATTCTTCAGAACGTTCTTTGTCTAATTCATCAAGATTTTCTGACAGTGAAAGTAACATAACTTCTGATTGGCTAAACCATATTGTTTAGCCAATCGTAAGTTCTTTTTCTTTCACACTGACGAAATTCTGAAGAATAAGACTAAGAAAGTTCTTGAGAATGGTTGGTGAATACGGACCAAAATAGCAGAATTTTTAAAGTTAATGGGCAAAATATTATTATGGTAAAAAGATACTTGTTACGTGCATTTTCCCTTATCTTATATTCTTTATTTAGTAAAAACCGTCACAGTCAGGACAATTAACCCATAGGCTGTTAAGCGCGATTCAATGACCATTTGCGGACAGTATAGATCAAGATCAGACTGCACAAAACGTGCAGTCTGACCTTAGATCTACATTGTCCGAGAAGGAGATACTGTTCCCTCAAAATATACTGGGACGAAAAAGAAACGCAGGATACCACACGAGATACTAAACAAGCTTTGAGTCTCCATATGCAGTCAGTTTACTACTTTTCTTTTCACTGAGGAGGGGGTACTGTCAATAAGAAGCTATTTTCTCATTATCTTTTGGCCACACTGAAATGAAATTTCGTCAAAATATTCAAAGCTGATCAGTGGTAAACATAAAATCATAATTAAGAATTCTCAATCAAATTTCTCAATCAACATTGAAAGGTTACCCTGCGTTTCTTTTTCGTCCTAGTATTATTTAAGATACCAATGTTTATGTTTTTACGATCAAATTAAAAATCTCATTTTAGTTATTCAGCAGGATAAGGAATAATACGATATCGTGTCGTAAAAGGTGGAGAGGAATGGTATACAACTGAAACAAGAGTATCGCGTGTGGATGCCACCGCTCGACTGATGTTGCTTTTGAAATAGATTGATTTTTTAGTGAAAACTCCAAGTCTAAACAGGAGTGTAACTCTTTCAAAAATATTTTGAGGGTTACATGCCCTTGTTGGATGTTTCCCCTTTTGAATGTTAAGAACTAGTTCGCCCTTGTTGGATGTTTCCCCTTTTGAATGTTAAGAGCTAGTTCGCCCTTGTTGGATGTTTCCCCTTTTGAATGTTCAGAACTAGGTCCCCCTTGTCGGATGTTTCCCCCTTTGAATGTTAAGAACTAGTTCGAGTATGAAAGAAATATCTTCAATAATTGACCTTTCTGTAAAAGCGAGTTTGGCACGTCATCCTTAGTAACGCAGTATTTCGGTTGTCAAGCCTGTCAAGCTAACCAGAAATGTGTCAGACTTTTTGTTTACATGACGCCAAATGCTGCGTTTTTATTGGCCGATAAGACGATGGCACACCTATCAATCAAAATCGGCAGAAAGGTTAATTTCTGAGACAACATAATATATATATATTTTTTTCACGACGCCGCAATTGACGCCAGGGTTATGACAGTCCCTTGACGTATTCTTCTAAAACAGACGTGCTAGAAATAAGATTTAGAAGAGCTTGCAGAGCGTATAAAAGGTCGAAAATTCGAAAGTACAAAAAGGACTAGAAAAAAGAACAAAGTACGTACATGATGATTTATCAGAGTATTTTCAATAAATTAGTAGGAAGTTTCTATAGATCGAATTGACCATAAGGCTGCTCAGCGAGACTAATTGACCTTTTGCTGAGTGCGTACATCAAGATTAACCTGCAAACAACGTGCAGTCTGATCCTTGATCTACACAGTCCGATAATGAGATTTTTTTACTCAAAAAAGAGTGTGAACTAAAGTTTAAAAGTTTCATTTAACTCATTACTAAACGACAAGATCTTAACTGGTCCATTTTGAAAGCATTAGCAGACGACAAAACAAAAGTGAATGAAATTTTGAAATTTGTTATGTGTAGGGTAGAAAACACTGTGGGAAAAGGAGAAAATGCTGGTTACCAGCAATTTCTCCTTTTCCCACAGTGTTTTCAAAAGACTTCCTTCTCAGGGGTGTCAAAAGTAGGGATTGTGTGGTAATGGGTTAAGCAGGATAAGAGCCAAGCTAAAATGTTATGCACATTGCTATTTAGCCTGCAACAAGCGAAAAATGGCTTTCCGACATTTACGTAAAGTGTCGTCTCGGATCAACCTGCGCCTTTTTAATGTAACTTTCTGTTTCGTGCAAATCTACTGAAAGACAAAATCTAATGTAGTCGTGAGGTGCCGTCTTGGGTTAGCCTGCGTAGGCTGATCCGAGACGATACTATACGTAGCAGTCCGAATGTTCCCCCTAAGTGTGTTGCAAAGCCATTTGGCCCTTGTTCTTAATACTTCTTATAATTGTTTTTCCCCCACGTGCGGCAATTTTGTTAGTTCGTTCAGAACTGATGATACACTTTTCTCAACAGCCATGATACATTACGACAATTGCTGGACAGTAACCATTCACCAAAAAATCCTGTTTTATAACCCTGGTTAAGCTAGATATTGAAAACGTTGTGGACAAGTGAAAATTTGCTGGCAGCTGCATTTGTCTCGTTTCCTCCCACAATGTGTCTATTCCCTTAAAGACAAATCACATCGCATGCATAAGACACGATTAATCTTCCTTCTGCACGTGATAAGTCTTTATCTGCTAAGGACTTAACCGATATTAAAACTTTTTTCAGTGTGAAAATTGAAATTATGCCATAAGGTATACTTACCGGAAATGGTATCCAATTTCCACACATCTACTTTATCTTTACACAAGTAATTATGATAAAATCCAGGAATTTGAAAATCTCTCAAAACTGTTTGAATTCCCTGCAAATATACACAATATAAAGACCATCAACTTTACGGTGTTTGAATAAGTTCCTTCAGGACATGTCAAGGTCTTAAAATCTCGAGTGTAACTCCAAAAACATTTTTTATCCAAACTTATCATAACTTAACATAAGTCATACTTAGCGTTTTTTTTCTAATTCAGTCTTGGCCTACAGTCATAGTTCAACTGAACGTTTTAAATTTCCTATTTTCTCTCTGTTGATACAACACAAAGGCTGTAATGATTATGAAAACCGCTATTTCACTTTTAAATCATTAGTTCACCTTTCATTTGTGCATTTACATGCTCATTATATACGCAATTTTATGGCGCTCGCGCTCCTAATTTTGATGGATTTATAACACGAAGTATCACACCGTCTGTCTCTTCATGCACTTAAAAATTAACCTTGAAATAATCTTTACAATGACTTCCACATTGGCTTCTTTTGTCGTTTTGTCACGACTGTTGATTGTATTTTTCACTGCGAAAACTCGCCAGCTCCTTTTCCTCTCTCTGTATCTCTATTTTTTTTTCTTTCCTTTGAGAGAAGATAAAATTATACTAAATAATTCTATACCATCCTCTGCCGGTTAAGTCAAAGTCTCTTGCATTTTTCCCACATTCTTCTATATACACTGTTTATTTAAACAAATTCCCACATTTTTCTTAACATTCCGTCTTTGACTTACAGAGAGAATTAAAAAAATATCCATTTTCTTCAATGCGCATCCTTTCATTTTTCTCTCCTGTATCTTAATATTCCTTCATTTACTTTAAAACCATTTTCTTCATTGCGCGTCTTTCCAATAAGAAAGCTTTGACTCAACTCACGTCTACTTCTGTCCGTATTGGAACATCAGAATGCTCTATGTACAGTTTGTACATAAAAACGGAACGAAACAAACTATTGGGGAACATCGATCGATTTTACCGCCATTTTTGCACGAGCTCCACTTAGCTCTCCTTTTGCGGACAATGTAGGTTGATGATCAGACTGTTCATATCGGGCAGCCTGATCTTCATCTACATTCTCCAATATTTGGGAAAAAATAAAACCCAATCAGAGTTGAAAATGCATTTTCACTTTTATATTTTACTATTAGCTGAACCTACACACTTCATTTATTTGCTGGTATGTAAGCGTTCACTGATAACTGTTTCCTGTCTCATGATCCGTTACAAAAACCCTCGTTTCAACGCCACGGTGGAATAAAAATTTGGAAGGAAATGTACGAAAAAAAAAAAGTGAATGCTGATAACCAGCAATAACTTCCTT
This sequence comes from Tridacna crocea, assembly GCA_943736015.1. NCBI lineage: Eukaryota > Metazoa > Mollusca > Bivalvia > Cardiida > Cardiidae > Tridacna > Tridacna crocea. The sequence continues at coordinate 29,089,216 of OX031061.1, forward strand.
TCTCTCAACAGTTTTCATACTTTCAGCATAGACCATCACATAATTTACCTTTATACAATCCTATATATCTGCAAATTCTTTCAATATTAGTAAGTCTTTTCTTTTTCGTCGAGTAAATATCTCGGCAACTATCCTGATTGACTACGGTCGCATACTCTTTGAAAACTGTTTTCATTATCACTTTACCAAACGACAAAATTTTAGACTAGTTCAAATTGAAAGCATTTGCAGACGATAATTTCAACGTGGCTCAAATGGTGCAATCTTTCTTTGATAGACTAGAAAACATTGTGGGAAAAGGAGAAAATGCTAGTAACCAGCAATTTCTCCTATTCCTACAATGTTTTCAGAAGGCTTCTTTCTCAGGGTCGTTAAAAGTCGGGATTGAGTGATAATGAGGTATACAGCGTCTCATCTTTGCCGTACACCAAGGCATGTGTACTAACATCTTCGCGAGCCAAGGTTACGATCACTACGTGGGTCTTACCTTGGCTGATTGAGCCCGATTTCGAGATTCCTGCGATGTGCCCTCTATTGGATGCTGGTTATTTACCCCCTTTACATCATATTTCTGAAAGTCAATAAAATATCGTTTACAAACCGCTTACGAGTACAATAGGCAGACATCCATGCACATGGGTTCAATCAAGCTCGATCCGCCAAGGCTAGAGTAGCGTAGTGAATCGTCAACCTTTGCTTGCGAAGATGGTGTACTAAGCACAGTCGCATTTTTATTGAAAACAAACTCAGCTTTATTGAACACAATCGCATCTCCATTGAACACAGTCCTATCTTTATTGAACATTAACATACTAGTAATTCTGGTCATTTTTTAAAAACTTTTATCACGCAATCCCCGTTTTGAACGGCCCTGCAAGAATAAAGCTTTTAAAAGCAATGTGAGAAAAGGAAAAATAATTGTTGGTGACAATCATTTCCGTTTTTCCCAATTTGTACGAGTGCAAATGACTATTTTACTTTATAATTCAGTCGATTGTTAAAAAATGGATGTAGATGTGACAATTGGTATAAAACATTTGACTAAACTCTGCCTTTTTTTCCCGATATCTCCGTTTAATCTAAAGTTTATAGAATAAGCACAAAGACAGATTCGAAAACCGCCGTCTTATTTTCTTCTTATATAAAACGGAGAAAGTGAGGCACTGAGATAAACATTATTCTTATTTCTAAAGGTTGTACTTCGACACTTGAGTCAAGAAACTTATTTTAAAGAGTTCTGTATCGCTATAATTGCCATAAAATTGTATCTGTTCACAAAAATAAACGGACAGAATTTCATAAAAATGACATTCACGCAAGAAAGCTTGGAGGGTTTTGTTTAAATCTGACATGTACATGTATAACATATATATATATTTTTTTTTCCAGAATGACGATAACGATATATAGGGGATATTTATTTTTTTCGGTGAAAGATCGAAATTTATTTCAACGAGTGAACATCATCAGTAAAACTTTCACGAGTGGCGCAGCCACGAGTTAAAATATTATCAATGGTGTTCACGAGAAGAAATAAATTTCGATCTTTCACCGAAAAAAAAAAATCAAACAAATATTCTATTTCTTTCATGCTTTTAGCCCTTTCTGGGAGCAGCTTTATCAAAATCCAGTTTATTATAAATACAGTTCTTTTCCCTTATTCCCCGTGGCGTACCCCTCCTGCATAGCAACGCATTACAATATTACCTCAAGCCCGAGAAATGTAAGGTTTATGACGTCATATTTCCCATCTGGTTGTGAGGCAAGCGCAATTTAACAAGGCAAAAAGAACATGAAAATCGGAACTTTTACTGGTGGTACCCATGTAAGATAAAAAAATATTTTAACAGCTATTTCTCGATATCCTACCGGAAAGCATGAAATAAATTATTGCGACTGTACCGTTGTGGCTAGAAAAGACTTCCGTAGCCGTCACACTTTCCCAGACAGATCAATGAGCTATCTTTTGTTTCTTGTAAAAAGTACATTTTAAATAAACTGACGGGTTATATTCACATGGTAAATCTTTCTACGCCATTGTCTATTAAAATTTCTTTTACGACAGTATAGATGATCAAGATTAGACTAAACAGAACGGACAGACTGATCTTTGAGGTTTGGATGTTCTAATCAAAGAAATCGCGACTTCATTACCCCCACACCTCTGTTTGCCGGTGTAATGCAGAGAAATTACCCTACCCTACAAAATGAGCCATGGGTCATTTCTCCACATAGAAGAATGACCCATGGATCATTTCTCTACGTAGAGGAATGACCCCAGAGGGTCATTTCTCTGCGTAGAATAATGACCGAGTCGTTCCCCTACGTAGTGAAATGTCTTCTGGGATCATTTCTCTATGTAGAATAATGACCCGGTTTATTTTGTAGGGAAGGGTCATTTCTCTGCATTATACCGACCGAATGTTTCCAATTTACGTCTTCAATGGCGTCTTGCATATGATTTTTGGGCTATTTTAAAACAACCGAAATAGTAAGCTCGTGACTCATCATGGACAAGTGTCATGATTGAAGACCAGAGAAAGAAGATTTTTGTAATGACATTGGAAGATTTGAGGAAGGAGGAGCAACCAATTAAACGGGAGAAATTTCCACTTCCACAATGTAGAACGTCTGCTGTCAGTACAAACTATTAACCTGCTTAGCTTGACGCACAGACCTTTTGCGGACTGTGCGAATCAAGATCTATCTTGGATCCACACCGTCCGATAAAGGCGCTGTCACACTCTAGCGTATAGTGCCAACGTATGAGGAACGTATCAAACATTTCGAAAAATTGTTTATACGTATGGTGAGTGTAAAATTTATACGTCGCCATACGCTGAAAATTTTTGTGCATGCTCAAAAATTCTTTTGGCCGTCAACGTACATCAGCGTACACCGACGTACCCCGGCGTAATAGAAACGTATTCCAGCGTATCGCTAGCGTGTTTCAGCGTATGTCAGCGTATGCCAAAAAAGTCCATACGTTCCTCATACGCTGGCTCTATACGCTAGAGTGTGACAGCGCCTTAAGGAAATATTTTTGTCCAAAGAAATGAGTTTGATAGCATCATTCCTGGGTTTGATATCGGCTTGAATGTGTCATTTCACTTACAATGTATTTAAAGGGCAAATCAACAAGTTTCTGATATGATTAATTTTGAAATCTACATCTATCAAATGGCAACCTGGTAATATTGTAATTTGAAAAAAAAATTAGTAAAAGTACTTTTTTTCAATTTATATTTTTGCTTATTAGTTTTTCTTGCATCGCTTACCTCCCTTACTTATTGTAGCGCACCTTGATCTGTGACGTCATAGGAGCGTTTGTTTCAATATGGACCTTGTTTCAGATAGTGAAATGAGCGATATTTAAGACGAAGGAATACACGATTCTAGGCCGGTAAGGCCGTACATGTACCACCAAGTTTTTAATGAAACTTAATAGTTTCTGATGATGAGGATAAAAGTAAAAATTCGCCCACCAATGGCGAAAATAACGATGTTATGCCGGACTTTTGAACAGCGTGATGAGTATCACGCCTACATGTATTAGGCTACGGGGCGAACGTCGCTTACAGAAATATTATTCGAATATATGATAAAATTAAGTGAACGGCATAAGCTTTGTTTCACTTGAAGTATTTTCAGTAGATTTACGGGTGGCATTAATAATAATAATAAAAAAAAGACGGTTTCAAGACAGTTCCACGACTACACAGTTCCCCGACACTTTTAAAGACACTTCTACACTTTAGTTTCATGTCAAATAACCGATTTCTTGACTTTTACGACTGATAATCGTGAGATGTTAGTTCTAACTATTTGTTGATGGATTCTATATTTGTACCTTGTAAAGAATTCTGTAAACATTGACAGGTACAAAATTTGTTCTCTCATGGGTGAAGGGTTACACAAGATACAATTCAAAATTTGTTCAAAATGATAGTAAGTTGTCAAATCATTTTTAAGAGTGAAATGTCTAAGAGAAGAAGTGTACGGGATAAAATCTGTAACATGGGTTTACTGTCACAAACAAACATTACAGAGTAAAGGGGTGAGATATGCAAATGTTATGTAACCATTTCCTGTATTGTTTCAACTGGCCGGTGATAAACATTTATGACCTTGACTAGGGGTAGCCAGATACTGACTTCACCCTTTACCATGCAAACCCTAGGTCTAGTTTCCAATACCAAAAGAAAGAGTGTTTGAAAAACAGTGTGGGAAGAAAAAGATGTTTACTGTTTAAGGGCAAATCCTAATATATTTTGACCATACTGTTTTTTACTCCAATCAGCTGCAAATATTTTTGGTTCACAATTCTTTTGTTGTCTGCAAATGCTTTCAATTTGAACCAGTCTAAAATTTTTGTGTTTGGTGAATGGTCACTTGACCCTTTGTTTTTTACAACCCTGAGACAGAAGCCTTTTGAAAACATTGTGGAAAAGGAAGAAAAAGCTGAAACACTTGAAAGTTAACGTCATTTGAACAATCCAGACTTTGGTACTTCCAAAATCTATGTTATGAATTTGGATGAATATGTTATGTTGTTGCCTTTGAAAACATTGTGAGGAAAAGAGAAATTGCTAAGATTTTCTCCTTTTCCCATGATGTTTTCCATCCTTTCCAAATCAAATTTCATTTCAACTTTTTGATTACCATTTTTTGTCATGTGCAAATTAATCCTTTACCGAACAATCCCTGGTTTTTACAACCCTGAGATGGAAGCCTTTTTAAAACATTGTGGGAAAAGGAGAGAATGCTGGTAACCAACATTTTCTTCTTATCCTACAATGTTTTCTATCCTGGTGGAAACAAATTTCAATATTTCAGTTAGGTTTACTTTGTTTGCAAGTGCTTTTAATTTGGACCATTCTAAAATTTTGTCTCTTGGTAAAGGGTTAAATGTTGAAAACATTTAGGGAAAAAAAGGGAGAAAACGGCACCAATTTCTACTTTGTCCAGAATGTAGATCTAGAAAAGGATAAAATATTACGAAAAACAATTAAAGGAATTACCGACCTTATGTTTGTTTTTCTTTTTGGAGATTGCCATTGCGGAATGTCTGTCTTATGGCCGATCTTATTTCGACTCGGAGTTTCGAACAATGTCGGCACAGCATCAGGTTTTAATCGCAGCCTAATATTCCTATAACCAACTTCTTTTACGAGTTTTGGACTTATTAAGAACTGTCCTCGAAGTGTTTCAAACACAATTTGGAATGAACTGATGGCACAAAATCCTCCGTTACTGTCCGGCCCCGGTTTAAACGTTGAATCCATAGTTTCCTCCTTTTTAATTCCTTCGGAAATTTGAACATACTAATTCTATGTGTTCCTGATTCGACGTTGAAGCCATAGGCTTCACAATTTACCATTTTTTCGGCTGAATTCTATGTTAATACTCAGATATCTGCGTATAATCACCAGCGTTTCTACTTATTTCTACTGACTGTAAACACAGGCTTACGCGACTATGACGTCACACAGGTACGGAAGATAAGCGAATCAGGGGAAGTAAGCCATGCACCATTTTTGGGACCGTATATCAGCGTGACAATTCGAGCGTGATTTATGGCATGTTACAGAGTGGTATTTATGAAAACTGATGGACACGTGTTTACTAACATCATTTGCAGCTGATTGGAGCAAAAAAACAGTATGGTCAAAAAATCTTAGGATTTGCCCTTTAAGCAGGAGAAAGCTTATGATATGGCCTGCAACACGCGAAAAGGGGCATTCAGACATCTGCGTAACATGTCGTCTTGGATCAGCCTGCGCAGTCCGCGCAGGCTAATCCGAGACGGCACTTTACGTCTACATTAGATTTCTTCCTCAGTAGACTTTCGCAAAACATAAACAATCATAAAAACGGAAAGTGCCGTCTCGGATCAGCCTGCGCGGACTGCGCAGGCTGATCCGAGACGACACTTTACGCAGATGTCGGAATGTCCCTTTTCCCGTGTTGCAAGCCATGTAGACTATTTCAGTTGACCGGTTGGTCTCATTAGGTAACAGACGGTGTACAACCAGGATCTGATAGGGTACGTGGCAAGAGTGATCTTGAACCCTACAATGTCTGCAAACATGAATATAAAATTGATCCTTACAAAGGTTAATCTTGGATATTTTGACACGTTACTGCACAACTCAAGTTAAAACAATGACTCCTATATCCTCGCCAGATATAATTATCAGCAGCGTGGGTAATCAAACCATTGACCAGTAGATAAGTGGCTCGTTTAATCTGCAGTTTCGCTATATATGGTTGAGTATCTATATTTCCTAGAATTTCTCTCCCATTAGCACTATAAATAGACTCTTTCGCCTTGTTTGCACAACAATAATTGACAACAAGGGCTGATTTCCTATGGTTTATTTACTCTTGTCTCGTGTATTGTGCTGATTTCAATTGACGTGACTTGGTTTTTATCGATAGATATTGTGCAACCCTTTCTAGCTCTTTTCCTAATACGCAATGTCTTGGGTCAGCTTGAAAAAAAAAATCTGTAGAGTAGGGTGTCAACTGTGAAAAGTAAAAGAACAATGAAAACTGCGATGTATTTTTTCAATCAAAATGTCAGGATAACGAGGATGGTTCTTTTCATTTGGTAAGGTAAGAACACCTGTGACAGTTCAAGAACCAAGTATGTGTTTCGATCAAGGTTTGTCTAGGCTCACAGACAAGAATGTTTACCCTTACTTAAGGTGGCAGAAAACCAGGGCCTGTATTCACCAACCGTTCTTGGGAATGGTCTTAGTCTTATTCTCCAAGGTTTCCTAAATTTGTCAGTAACACAATTTGGTTTAGCCAATCGGAAGTTGTGTTACTTATAAATTTAGAAAATTCAGGAGAGTAAGACAAAGAACATTCTTAAGAAAGTATTCACCAACTGTTCTTGGTAATATTCTTAGTCTTATTCTCCAAGGTTTTCTAGGTTTGTAAGTAACACAACTTATGATTGGCTAAACCATTTGGTTTAGCCGATCGGAAGGTGTGTTACTTACAAATTTAGAAGTTCTGGAGAATAAGACAAAGAACATTCTTAAGAATGGTTGGTGAATACGGGCCCTGATCTTGACCCAAACATTTGTTTTAATTGAGAAATTTTACATGTAAGCGGAGGAATCAGAAAACCGAAATAAGAATGAAAACAATTATAGTCCGACAAACTTCGGTGTTAGATTATGCTAGTCAGGTCCAATGCCCTCAGTTGTTCTTCACCTTTAACCCTAGTCCTGTTGAATAACTAAAACCAAATTATCAATTGGATATTAATTCCACATATATCGTTGTTTCAAAGTTATGTTTGGGGGTTTAATATCTCCATATCGGACAGTGTAGATCCAAGATCAGACTGATCTTGATCTACACTGTCCACAAAAGGTCAGCGAGTTGCGCTTAGCGACCAAGGGGTTAAAATACCATTCCTTGATTTATTCGAAACTCCAAAAGTCTGAGTTGAATTTTATCTTTGAATAAAAAAGCTAAGATTGCTACTTCAAAAAGCAGAATGCAATCTGGGAAACCAATCTTCATTTTGAAGGTGTAATGACTTTCGGTGACCAATTAAAAAGTTGCATTATCACAGCGATCATTTTGTTTACCGCTATCTCATTGGCTCAGGATGTAGGTCAATATCCATGTCATCAAATCTACGCCGAAAAAAAGGATACAATTTGAGAGAAAAACTGACAGCTCTGAAGCAAGGAAAAGCTTGTCAGTCACAAAACTAATAAAATTTTACATGAAAAGTATTTTATTGCGACCATGTAATACGTCATAGGAGCGTTGTAAGAAACCTGTGTCCTATTTGACCGTTTCGTCTCGTGTATATCTTCCAAGAAGTCACTCGTGATTTGAATGACGGTTCTTTTAGTTTGGTGCCGTTATCAAAAGTATTCATCCGTTCTACAGAATAGTCCCGGGATAAAGTATATGTAAACAATGTGAGAAAAGGAGACAATGTTGGTAATTTACATTTTCTTTTTTTCCTACATTTGTTCTTGCCCTTAAGATATCAATCGTCTGAATCTCATCGCTTTTTTGTTTTGGCTGCAACTGCTTTCAAATGGAAAATATGATATTGTCGTCTGGTAAGAAGTTATATTATGTTACGCCATCCAACAAAACCTACTGCGGGATTCTAATGTTTCTGTTGAATATAAAGATAAATCTTCCTTTCGAAACTTGGACTGCTTTCAATGCAAAGCACAGTAGTAATTACTTGTTTGCTTGAGCTTTTGGTCTTCCAGCCTTCAACAGTATTCCAGTCGCTATTGGTAAACCGTTTACATTTAATGTTATTCCTTTGTTTCATATTGACCAAGTTGTAACTCTGCACTACCTCACACAAGATCATTTCCAGATGACCGATAACGCCGGTGTTCATTGAATTAGTATGAAAGCCCCAGTTAAGTAAAAAAAATGTAATTTTCACCGTTTCTAACTTAAAAATCTATCGAATAACCCATCACAACACACATAAATATATACAAGTTCGGAGAAAACTCGAGCGTGTCAGTTACTGCATTGGTTGTCATGATATACGTGTGCGAAAATGTATGGAGAAGCCCGTCGATTTCAAACAAGTCTGCACTAAGCGACAGATTTAAACGTGAAACCTGTGTCACAGGCCAGTAGATACTTAACCTAGCTGATGTATCCGAAATACCACCCTTCTAAAAGTGGAAAAATGTGCAATATACATTCACATGTACACCAAGTCGGGAAAACGGATGGATCAATAACAATAGACAACAAATTAAGGAATTGTTTTTATTTGCACCATTTACGAATACTGATTGGTCGGTATGCGTAAAGATGTGCTGTTTAGGACGAAAAGAGAAAACAACATAAATTTACGAGAAGCAAGTGGACATTTATTATTTCAAGTAAGACAGCGAACTATCGATTGGTGGGTTATAGGTTTAGTAATGAATCTTTTAGTTTGAGCTCATTTGAGGTTTGTTCTTTCATTTGTGAAACAGCGTGTATCTTCTATCCAAACGTTGAAAGATGTTCTATCCCTGTGCTATCATTCAAAACGCGTGTACATGCAGTTAGTCACGTCCTCGTTGAGAACAGAAGTGAATAGAATATTTCTGGAAATTTTACAGTAAATCACAAAGTCCCCGAGGCAACCATCAGAAAGGTAAGCAAGTCCATATCTGGATCATTGTCTTTGGAGAAAACGCTTTAATTTGCAAAAGAATACTGACCTAGGTCAATTTGTGCTGTATGCACTGGCTGACGGATTCTACACTATTTGCCATTGGAAAATTTTCGACATAGGACCATACTACTTCATGACTCAGTCGATATTAAGAGACAAAGTGAATCCATATTATGTTGCAATTTCACTATTAATATACATTAAGCTGATCATTTAACCCTTTGTGAGACGATGAAATTCAAGGCTGTGACACCATTGACAGGCGATACATTGGATATGGCCTATAATAGTATTTTTCTTTAGTAAACTGCAAAGAAATTTCTTGTGATCTGATTGGATAATATTCCCGAAACATATATATCAAGTACATTGGCAAAACCAACGTAAAAGCAGTTTCCCTTCCGGTAGCCCCGTATACATGACTGCACTGTCAACGCAACATCCAAAACGGCGGCTTCGATCAAGATTAACACCAAGCTGCACGTTTAAGGACATATTACTAAGGTTTCATTGACGTCATTTCCCACTGACGCCAGTTTTCATTGAATTGGGGCACTCAGAAGGAAAGTTCTACTTCATCAGCGTACTCATTTTTTTTTAAACCCCAAAACAGGTAAAACATTGGAATGGTAAAACTTTGCAGTATAATAAATTCGTTGTAAGGTCAGGTGGCAGGCATCTTCGCGAGCCAAGTTTACGATCACTACGTGGATCTTACCTTGGCTGATTGAGCCCGATTTCGAGATTCCTGCGATGCGCCCTCTATTGGATGCTAGTTATTACCCCCCTTTACATCATATTTCTAAAGGCAAATGAAATATCGTTTTACAAACCGCTTACGAATACACATGAAGCGATAAGCAGACATCCACATGGGTTTCCATGTTTTACCTTCTTTTCGAAAGGCATGGACCTTGTTCTATTTTTATCAAAGATGAAATGCTACGAGCGATTTCATTCGTTGCAGCTAGAGCTGGCTGCATCCAATGAAAAAGCGTATCGGGTGAACGCACAAATCAAGCTCGATCCGCCAAGGGTAAAGTAGGATAGTGAATCGTCGGCCTTGGATTGCAAAGATGGGTGGCAGGGGACTTGGAAACTTGTTCACGGCTGTGGTAAATCCTATCGCCAACTCGCCTTCGGCTCGGGGCGACATGGTTCACCACAGCCATGAACAAGTTTCAAGTCCCCTGTCACCGTACAACTAATACTGTCAGGACACAAAACATTGTGGGAAAAAGAGAAACTGTCGGTTACTCTAGACGATCACGTATAGCACAAAACGGTGATTCGGAGTAAGCTATAGAAAATGCGAATAAATATGCTTATGATAATGTATTGTGATTATCTTTTAGCATTATTTTAATATGATGATATTTATCTTGAATAAAGTGTAGTTCCATAACACTCATTTTACCAAATTTCTTTATCAAAATAGAACTTTTAAGTAATACACGTGTAGATATGCAGACATTTATACATCTTTTTCGGAGATCAAGGTACTGTTATTTCTGTTTTTCTTGAATAAATTCTGACATTACACAAAATCACAGTGTAGGACCGGAAGTATGCATTGTATTGATATGGGATTCTGTATTTTACGGTCTATCACTGGGGTATTAAACTTGTGTTCACACGATAAGTCATGCTGCTACTTTCTCGTTTATTTTGATAGTGATAATAAAATATTCATATCCAGTTATTTGTTAAGTATAGATCATATCAGAAACTCGTATACATGTACGCTGTGAGCCTCCCTTATGGCAGTAGGGATGCCTTGATCGCTTGATCATGTTAAACTCATCTCAACACTAAAAACTGTTTTCTCAACGACAAAAGTATACACATTTTTTTTTTTCATATTCTTGTGAAAACATGCTAAGGTTTGGTAACAAAGTCCACTACAATCTTCAATACCAGTCGTTTAAAATGACACGTAGAGAAATGTTCGGTTGTTAAGTAACCCGAGATCTATTAAACGCTTCAAAGTGACTGTAGGAGTTTCTTTTCTCAATATTCTATTCAATGAAGAATTATATATAGTGCATCCGACTTAGTTTCCAAACTTTGACATGTTTTCAAGAAAAGGAGACTGTTTATACATTTTCCTTTGAGAAGACAGGCTTTTCACGCTGAGTAATCGAGTAAAAACGACATAGTTAAATAAAGACAGAATCATCTGTATTTTTGGCACGGCCAAATTATCACAAACTGCCCATTGCTCTAAAGAAGGCTCTCGGCGTATATTTACGTTTATGGTCTTATATGGTCTATACATAACAAATAAATACCAGGATACGAATATTCTATAATAGCTATAAAAAAAAAAACCCCTGCTACTAGCTTTACTTACCGTGTGAACTATTTTTAACTTCAAGAGACATATCGTCACTGTAAAGAATCACAAGTCACATACAAAGCATAGTTCCAGTCATACACTTTAAAAATGTAACATGACAAGAGACAACGTTATCTTACGTCCGTATGTTCTCACGTCCGTATTTCATGGATTACTTTAAATCACTACTTATCCTAGACGGACGATTTTGTCTTTGAGGTGCTTAAGATTCCTACACACTTTCCATACAATGCCGTATTTGACGCCCTTGGCAAGTAGACCTCTGAAAAGATTCTGAAGAACAATCCCAAATGGTGATAACCAGCATTTTCCTTCTTTTCCCACAAAAGGCCATCTCGTTAAATTTGGGCTGATGAAGGGGCATAACTATGTAAAAATACCTGAGGCTTACCAGCTCTTTTGATTTGTTTCCATTCTTGATGATTAACTGCTAACAAAAATGCAGTGACTATCTACAGTAATAAGAGAGCTATGAGAACATGTCGTTTTTTCGCACGACGACGCAAAAGACAGGGATATGGCATTACCTCGACGTTATCTTCGAAAACAGACCAACTAACGAGAATAGGAAGTCATGTTAGCGGTAATTGTAACTTCAGACAAATTTAAAAGCATTTATGATTCCTGTATGATATGCTCTAATTTGGGATAGAACACCAGCCACAGTGGGAATAGTTGAATTATCGGCTGTCAGAAAAAATCAGATGAATCAGCTAGAGGATAAAATTGGATTTATGAAAAAGAATTGTCATTACTGAGTCCATTTCTAAACGTGCTTGCGCATTAATATCTTGTTCTATTTTTAGAAATTTAGCGTATTAGAGAATTGCTTGGATTTTGACCCTTAGGCTGCTTAGCGCGACTAAGAATGTGCAATCTGGATCCACACTATCCGATAAGGAGATATAAAAAATGTAGTAAATATAACTTTGAAATGGTAAAACTTCGGTTTTTACTGTCGACTTAAAAGTTTGATTTCAGTTAATTAGCAGGGTAAGGTTTAACCGTTATATTTAAAGTATCACCACTTGAGACAATCTTGTAGTAAGACGTCTTGGAACACAAGCTTGAAAATTGTGGGTTGGCAAAATGAATTAAGCCTGAAAATATCATCGCAAGTAAAATCAGTGTTGCAAACAATTTCTGCCTCTGACTTTGTTTTCAGTTTTGGTTGGCTGCAAGACGCACTTAGTCGTGTTTAATTCCCGAATCAATAAATAAAATGGATGCTTTGCAGTCATTAGAAAGGCCTCAATTAGATGTAATTTTGATGCTTTTTTTCATTTGAAAGTTTTGATTTAAGATGGCTTCCACACTAGAGATCATGAATGAATAATTGATGTTGCTGTTTACTCTGTAAAACTGTTTCTTCTCTTACAAGTACATCCTAACAAACACTTATCTATTACATCTAAGCCTTTTTAACGTTTTGCAAAATCTTATTTTAGGAACATAGAATAGGGCATTGAAGAAAATAATTGTTGGAAAAGGAGAAAATGATGATAACTCGTCTTGTTTTCTAACTTTTCAAAGACTATCCCCGTCATTTGAGCCACTTTTAATTTGTAGTCGATTATATTTTTTCGAAATGATGAGGTCTACAGTGTTATCGTCTCATAAAGGCTGGCTAAACAGACCGACTTCAAACTGAGTGATCACATGGCCGCCGTAATGCAAAAAAAATTGTCTCTTAGACTAATTTCCTTATTTCGTTCTACAAATAAATCTTATACTTCCAGGATTAATTCAACAAATAAAATTCTTCAAAGGCCTTCAAAAAATATGGTGCGTTTAGGGTTTCCCGACCTTACCTAGAAATGGTACCGACCCTTAACTTTTTACTCTACAGATGAAAAAAAAAAAGAGGTCTAGCGTGATTTCAGTACATGGTCCATGTGAAAAATAAACTGGAAAACAAAATCTCTACCTACAGTACTTACAGCATCTCGGACCGAAACCCTATAGACAGCTAGTTATTTTGTTTATTTGGCCCAAGTTTTAAAGTTGGTCACAAGAGCAGAGCTCTCCAAAATAGCCCTCTTTGTAAAAAATAATATTCCTTGCATAAAACGTGACCTCCTGTTTTCAAAGTTATTTTCTAAATCAACCTTCTTAGCAGGGGCTTTAGATAAGATTTCGCTGTGCATGTTTTATAGAAAATCCTTACAAAGACTGCTTATTTTGATTCGCTTTGTAAAGATGGCTTTGAAAATTAAACATTGATGGAAACATGTACGTGTAGATGTAGTAAACACGAGGAATTATCGATTTTCTTTTTGTGGGTATCTTATTACTGTAAAATTCCCAATTCCCTTATAGTAACGACAAATTATGATCAATGAGCAAGGGGATAAACGATTAATACATTACACTACACAGAAAAAAAAAGTGAAAAACAGCTCAGTGGGACAGTCGCTTACTGTGGCTTAAAGGCATGGATTCGAGTCCCATTGGACCAATGTTTTTTTTTTAAATCAATTAGATAAATGTTTCTTAATCTAAAAATTAAAAGGCATTGAACGGCGGGGGTATTCATACACGGAGAAAAGATGTGGACTAACATGTACTGGCATCTCATCATCAAAACCGTCTAAGATATCATTCACACATTTATATATCGCTTAAAAGTCATGATTTTGATTCTGGGGACAAGTTTTTCATGTAATTCAATTTAATGAAAGAAAACAACCATTTTAATCCAAATAAGTATAAAAAATAATATTTTGCAGAAAGAGTTTGTTATAATTTACTGCAAACACCAGTCACCTTTACAGAGTCATTGGTTAGACTGAAAAACTCTTCAGTATAAAATGATAGAGGAACCATGTTGTTGTTATCTCAGATATTTTCCCACACTTAAACTGTGGAACCCTTTTTTATATATTTCTCGCGGATAGAATTTTTTTTAGACAAATCCGTACAGGGTTTATTAGTAACATTAACATTCAACCTTAACCTTCAAACTCTTGAGTGACTACTCTGTACATCAGCTAAATGTTATATATACGCATATCTGACAGACGCAGATTAGACTAGTCAGAAAGAGTCGGATACAAGGAAATCCGAGTACTAGACCCTAGTTTTGCAATAATCATATGCAGTTCTCGTTTTTATTGCAAAACTGGTTGCTACATAGCGCTTTTTCGAATAGATTTCCGTTGTTCTTCTACATGCACAGCGTAAAGCACCGATAAATGCGAGGCTACCTCTGGGTTCTTAACAATTTCAGCTTCTGTCGGGTGGGAGACACAAATTGTCTCTGAAAAAGATTCTAAAAGACCGGGGTTCGCACTCCAGACTTTAAGATTGGTAGTCCAACGTGTAAACCCAACACTAGGCCACCGCTCAACCATGCTTACATGAATTTCTTGTACAGCGACAACGAAAAGCAAAAAGATTGGGGATCAGATCCACTGATCATATGATAGTGAGTCCGATACAGTGAATTTACGTATGCTTCAGGTGATTTCAGTTTCCGTTGATCATGACTCGGAATCAATTTTAACCCACTACCACTGAGAAAGAAGCCTTTAGAACATTTTCTCCTTTTCCCACAATGTTTTTTTACCCTTCATAAAACAAATTCAAATTTTCAGTCACTTTTATTTTGTCGTCTGCAAAAGCTTCCGATTTGGACAAACCCACAATTTTGTCGTTTGGTAATGAGTTAAAGGAGATAGGCTTACTGGCTATGAAAATATTGATAGTGGTTTAGTCACTACATGCTCGTATTTCAAGTAGAAAAGGGCTCAGCACCAAATCAGATATACTCAATCTTGTACGGATTTAAGGTCTCAGACAGAATGGGCAGGATGGGGTTACGAATGGTATTATTTTCTAACGATTTCTTTCTTTGTGTCATTTTTAGATTTAATGTATTTCTCTACAAGTTTACGCAGAAAAAGTTTTTTTCTTATAATGAGCAAGTTTATTTTTCAAAGAAGGCGATATTACATCCTATCAGGACACTGCAAGTTACTCCTTATTCGGTATGAAGTTGCGTCCCCTGATGCGCATCAAAGTTGCGCAGAACTGACTGTTAAAATCTTCTTTAAGGCTGTCACAAAATAATCAAAATTTAATGATAATGATGGTAAAAGTGCGAACGAAAATTGCTTCTCGGGCTGTCAAATCATTCAATCGCCTTCATAAATAGCCCTGTAAAGCGAAAACTAGGGCTTTTGTGGATACCATAGATAAAGAGCAGACTGCGCAAAATCTGCAGTATGACCATAGAAAACATCGTTGTTTTGTTCTCAAGCATATAATATAAAGATCTTTTTCAGCTGTAGTGGGTTACACTTTACGGCGTCGATAAAGGGGGCTTTTAGATGACTTTGGACTGAAGAACTTAAAAGCCAAGTTATGGGCATCACAAAACGTCGGTAGGTTTCTAAAATACGGGAATCGGACAAAATATGACTTGTAACCACCAATAAACAGTATGTTAATTTAGTGCCGTGATTCAATAATCGTAGCAATTACTTTATAAATGAATGATATTCCCCAAAGGGGCTGGGAGCGGGTTCATTGCCTTGTAAAAAAGTCCTGGCACTATACATCAAAGTCGGTTCAGAATCTCGCAGTAATCAATCAGCGAGGAAACACTGCCGGGGCCACAAAGAGCAACAAATTGAAAAACGCCAAATCTTTCATCCTGTGTTGCCTATTTCTGCTGCTTTGAAAGTCTTTAACGCAAATTCAGCCTGTTCCTAATATCACGGCGACAGCTTACGTAATTAAGTATTTTTCAGGGGTTAACCTGTATTTATTTTAGATTTACTGTGCCCTTCCCAAGGCCACGCGCGGGTGATTAGCTGTGCCAGTCCGAGGATCGATCCGGGCCATGATTATTGAATTATTATTCGAATGCCGTAAGCCCTAGACTTTACGGCGTTTTGTTGCATTTGCAGCCAATATGGATTCGGATCAGCCTCTGTAGACTGCGGTCTGCTCTTGCATATATGCGAGACCGCATGCAAACATCGTCTCCAGACGAAAATACAGGTCTTTCCCACAAGATAACATGTACCTTTGAGAATATATCACGTTCTAAAATGATCATAATCTCATTCCCACGACAAAACATGTCTTCCCACGAGAAAAAATGTCGTTCTAGAGATCATTATCTCATTCCCACGACAAAACATGTCTTCCCACGGGAAAAAATGTCGTTCTAGAGATCATTATCTCGTTCGGGGAACAAAGATTGTGTCTTCCTAAGTAATAAATTGTCGATCTAGAGATCAATATCTTGTTCCCATGACAACACGTCTTCCTTAGTAATGAAATGTAAATTCTAGAGCTCATTATGTCGTTCCAACTACAAAACACGTTTACCCAAGTGATAAATTATTGTTCAAGATATGTCACTATGACTATTGCTGATTTGTAAATATAACTTTTTGAAACATGATGTACATTATTATGTACAAGTGAAATAAATATCTATTGTGATAATTATCTTGTTCCAACGACGAAACATGTCTTCACGTGTGATCAAATATCGTTCTAAAAAGATCAGTATTTCTTTACAACGACATACCTTGCTCCAACAGTGATAAAATCTCGGTCTGAAAAGATCATTACTGTGTTCCAACGATATTTATTACATGTCGTTCCCACGAGATCATCAACTCGTTACACAAATCGCGAGAAATGTAGGGTAAATGCATGTAAATTACGCCATAGTTCGGTCTTGTGGAATGGAATGCACTGTTTGTCTAGGTAACCACGAGTAGTGTGCGGATACTACTATTTCCGATTTCAACTGAACGGTTAAACACTTTGAAATCAGAATATTTTAGTGGTCATGGCCACGAAATATCAACTCAAATTCTACCATCATTTCTTGATAAACGACCAAAAAGTAGGAAATAATATATAGTTCATTTACTGAGCAGTCTCGATGTTCCTACACTGAATAAACAATAAATTATATATATTGGAATATGAATGTTTCAAACACATTTACTCCTGCACACAGATTTTATTTTGTCCCACCACATAACTTTAACTGAATGTTGCAAATTATTAAGTTGCTTAGTACGAGCTTTTTCTTTCTTTGTATTGTTGTCGTTTTTTGTGTGCTGTTGTTTGTACCCACCCATGTCTAGATCCCTAATTCATATCAATTTCTAATAATTAGATATCGTCTTTTACGGTATAAGGGGTCAGTTTTACTAAATTAATTACAGGCGTAAATCGTTTCAAGGAAAACTTTACGTAAATATTTCATTGCTTATGCAAGTATGATTAATATTGTATGATTCAACTAATGCAGAAAGTAGCGTTGTATCAGTAATTATAACACAGTTGTAACGTTATATTAATAAGTTACATATACAAGATAGAGAAACCGTGTCATACTTTGTACAAATGTAATTAGTTCACTCTTTACCAAATGACAAAAATTGAGACTGGTCCAAATTAAAAGCACTTGCAGTCGAAATATTAAACGTAATTAAAAGCTGAAAATTGTTTCCAGTAGGGTAGAAAACATTGTAGAAAAAGGAGAAATTTCTAGTAACTAGCATTTTCTCCTTTTCCCACAATGCTTTCTAAAGGCTTCTATCTCAGTGTCGTAAAACCCAGGGATTAATTGGAAAGGGGTTATTGGTGATATTGACTCTATACCAGGCGACATAATGAAAGACAAGACCGAATTCAAAGCTCAAATTGAGTAAGTTGATTGGACTCCTCTTGGACAAGGTAGAAAACAGTTGGAGAAAGGCAGAAAGGTTAGTTCCCAGTATTTCCCACAATTTTATCAAAGACCTTTTTACCAATTGTCTTTAAAATACGGAACTGCTTAGTGTCCATGGATCAAATGCACTGTTTCTTACTACTGTCTGCTACATCATAGCAGTAATGAGATGCAATGTTACCACGTGACGTTCTCGAAGACCTAGTTCGAATATACACGAACGATAACGAAGGTTTTCTCGATCAATGGCGTCCGTGAAAATCTACGGGCTTCTCCATGCATTTTCACACACGTATATAATGGCAACTGGTGCAGTAACTGACACGTTCGGGGTTTCTCAGATCTTTATATACACGTATATGTGTTGTGATGGGTTATCAAATATATTTTCGAGTCATAAAAGGTGAAAATTACCTACTTTTGGCTTTACTGCGTCTTTGAATGTTCAAGTTGACGTTCATCTTTACAATGCTGGCCATTCAATCTCTAATTGATATTCATTTTTAAAATCGATAGGCATGTCTAGATTGTGATCATTTTCATTGCTAGAGCGACTGATGCCTTATGATCACCATACTTTACAAATACTGTACCCTTGGCTCATTTGAAAGTGTAACATTTATTTTGGAACATTCTGTACCAGCGACTCTGTAAAGATTTAGTTGTCGTCTGCACTTATTGTCATTTACCGCTAATACATTTGTAAGCAAATTGGATAACGGCTGTCTCATCAACACATAGTGACACTGCTATCGGAAGGTTAAACAGTACTTTGTGCATCATACAGATTTGCTATATCGTAGAAAAGGCTTCAGCCTGACGTTGTAGGTAAGATAATGATTTATTTTATTGTCCGGATTGGAATTGTGATAGAAAAATACTCCAGCTAAGTCATGTGTTTGTAAATGTTCTGAAAGTAACATACATGTACATGTACTTTGTGCGTATTAGTGTAACAGACCATACTGCAATATCTTTTGTACAGCTATACTCATGAAAGGGATAATTTTAGCCAGAACTGAAAATGCGAATCTTTCAATTCGAAGGTTGTTTATGCCTAGATATTCAGCGAAGAATCCGGAACTTTAGATTTAATATCAGACCGCACAATCTGTGCAGCCTGGCCATTTCTAAAATCTGCATTGGTTTCATATGCAATCAAATCTGGAATCAGCGCTACAAAAAATCATGATTATCACTGAGAATCACCTGGTGGCATCACGGTGTTTGCATGGTATTTTCCGTTTATTAATAATCTAACACAAGCCATAAACAACCTTTTTTTGTCAATAAAACGAGTAATTAGACGAGGAACAGCATCTATCCTATTCCAAGCGAGGATGTCGTACCACACAACCTGTACATTTTCTCTTTGGTAAGTAGTTTTCGTTGCTGAACTATTAGTCATTTTCCTATTTTTAATTCAAATTAAGCTTTGAAGAGAATTTAAAGATATGGATTCATTGTAGTCGATAACTTATTCAAGTGATGTTCACTTCTAAAAGCATTACTGACAACATATCACAAGTTCTAACAGGCGCAGGAAATTAACACCAGCTTCATTTTTTTTTGTAAAATGAATAAAATAAGACTAGAATTTTGACGAATGAATAACGGGATCGTCGACTTGCAAAATTAGTTACTCAGTTTATATGCGGTCAAATATGAAGCCATCGTACCTGCGAACCCTCATAATTGACTCGTATTATTTATCATGTTACATTCCCATAAATCTTTGCAAAATTATGACAATTCTGAAATTTAGACGCTGTCACATTAAAGGAATACTATATAAAAGATTCCAACCTTTTATTTCTTACTAGTGATATTCTGTTAGGTACTGCTTAACTAAATTCAATAATAAAAACATTTGTTTTATTTTTATTCTCTTTGGTAGTTGTAGTTGATCGTAAAAACCTGAACAGCCCTTTTCAATTCATTACATGACTTAATCCCCTTTTATCCACTTCATTGCTATAAAGTCACATGACTATTGGATTTTACAAGATCAGCCTGTAATTGTTAGTAGATCTATGGTGTCTATGGTCTGTTAACGCATTTTACACCATGAAAATATCTTGGTAATCCACTTTCCATTATGCATTATATGGTATAGTCTGAAAGAAGAGTCCGACTTTCAAATGTGTATTTGTTAAGCAAGTATTATATGTTTAAAGATATTCAGTAAAGCTGTTTTACGATCGATGAATATTACTTGTTTACAAATGCTAACTTTATCTGGTCCAGATCGGGATTTCAATATCACGGTAAGGAATGTTCATGAAAAGTGTCACAGACATGTAATACAGAAATAATGTTAATGGAATGAAGGTCACACACAATCGGATTAACGTTCTATTAAAGCATCTGTTTACGTGACATTAGTCACCATCCTAAGGATAAAAGCTTTCTTTTGTCCACCTTTCACTGCCCTTTTAGTGAGTTCACAAAACTAATATTTCAAGATACATGTTTAAAGGGCCCAATTTAGGGGTTTCCGCCGCGAATAAAGATTTATTGTGAATACTTGTTTCGTTTTTAAAGACAAATAGTTTTGCCTTTTCTAAGACAAATACTTTTGGCCTGAGCAAGGCACCTTGCTTTGTGTTGACTTTAATTTCGCAAGACATACCTGATTACCTTATAAATGAATGCTTTATTGATTTTTGGCGCGAAATTTAAAAATACCTTAAGAGGCTACGTAGCCTTTTAAGGGAACACCATCAAATTTTTTTTTGTAATTTTATGAATCTTAATTATTGATGATTTGTATTATTATTTCATACAAATTTCAGTGATATATATATTTCTTAATTTGGCGAGATGTAAAATTTCTAAATACCCACCTTTAAGCAAGAAACCTTTGTTAAACAAGCATATCATGATTTCTCATGGCATACAAATATGTTGAAACATACCTGTTTTTAATAAACACATTTCACCTGTTTTGAGTGTCCCTTTGGCGCTTGATCTATTAAAGTCTGTCCCAACGGGAATACAAGCGGTGCTCTGGGTTAAAAGGAAAATAATTCGTCTTCATTATGCATCAAAGCAAGCGAGCAATTGCATTTATGGATCTATTTTGACTATAAAAAGACAGAATCACAATGTCCTTTGACCCACAGAAAGTGTACTGACAACAAAAGTTTTCACCAAAGTTAGCTTTCTCGGAACGCACGAACTGACATTCAGATGTTCAGCAGATGCATAAATAGACCTTTTCACAGAGTAAGGCCAAACGTAGCATCTGACATACGTTGGCATTTGAGATAAAACTGTATAAACATGACCAGAAATCTATTATTGATCAAGTTTTTGTTGGGCGTAGAATCTAGAAGTTAATTCTCCAGACGATTTTAACGAAATTTTGTTTTTGAAAAGCCAATAAATGACAGTTTCATTGTATTGCATAAACTTGTCTTAAAGGTGACCCTTCAGATTTTGGGACGAACATTTTACAAAAATGCAAAATGTTCATCCTTATACTCCCAAAGCCTTTTAATTTTCGTTCATTAAACCCCAGTAGTCGAAAACCATCCAATAACACGAGAAATTAGAGATTTATTACGGACTAGGTTGACATTAACGGGAGACGTTCTATTTTTAGATTATCAATTCTCTCATTTAAATACAGGAAAACAGAGACGAAGTTTCAAACATCCGTCCGAAGAAGACATTACGGAAAATGATTATTACATGCTTGATATGTACTGGAATTTAACCGTTATTAGTCACGCGCCAGTCACTTGACATTCCCACAATGCTTTATTGATTTTTGGCGCGAAATCTAAAAATAGCTTAAGAGGCTACGTAGCCTTTTAAGGGAATACCATGAAAAATTTTTTTTCTTGGAATTTTATGATTCTTAATTATTGATGATTTGTATTGTTTTTTCATTTAAATTTCAATGATATATATATATTTTTTAATTTGGTGTGATGTGAAAATTCTAAATACCCACCTTTAAGAATTACAAGTCATAATGTTAATGCAAAAACCTGCAATTACGTAATTGAAATTTTATTTCGTAAATAAGTACCTCTCATTAATTTGATAAGTGTGCACATATCTGGGTTAGAAAATAGTTCTCAAGAAGCTTACTTATAGCCATTTGGTTTTGACAGGCTCCATTCCTAAAGCCTAATGCATAAGTTGAGGTGTCTAACTGAATTACCTGCCGCATATCACTCAGAATCAACGTCTAGAATTTCCACAGTTTTGTTTCACCTGATGAGATGAGAATTTCATTACTATGAACGATTCTGATTAGCGAATTAAATTCGAAAACAAGTGTTGGTTTTTAAACGACTATGCGACTTTAAGTCTATACCATACAATCTCGAATGTTAACGACACAAAAGAAGCCTTGTTGAAACATTTTTGGAAAAGGAAGAAATGCTGATTTCCAGCATTTTTTACTTTTACCCAGAATGTTTTCTACGATATCAAAGACGGAAGCTGTCGTTTGAAATACATCCATTTTGTCTTCTGGAAATGCTTTCAGTTTGATCTAGACAACCTTTTTTAGCTCACCTGAGCACGAAGTGCTAAGAGTGAGCTATTGTGATCACTCACCGTCCGTCGGCGTCCGTCGTCCGTCCGTCGTCCGTCCGTCGTCCGTCGTCCGTCCGTCCGTCCGTCGTCCGTTCACATTTTCTTGTTTACATTCTAGCATCTACAAATATCAACCAATCAGCACCAAACTTGGACAAAGTGTGTATGACCATAAGATCTTGGATGAGTTTGATTATGGGTCAAATCGCATTAGAACATCTGGAGTTATTTGCCCTTGAATTAAGAAAATTGCTATATTTCACTTTGTTTACACTCTAGCATCTACAAATATCAACCAATTAGCACCAAACTTTGTCAAAATATGTATGACCATAAGATCTCAGATGAGTTTGATTATGGGTCTAATCGGATCAGAACGACCGGAGTTATTTGCCCTTGAATTAAGAAAATTACTATATTTGACTTTGTTTTCACTCTAGCATCTACAATTTTTAACTAATCGACACCAAACTTGGAAAAAGTGTGTATGACCATAAGATCTCGGATGAGTTCGATTATGGGTCAAATCAGACCAGAACATCTGGAGTTACTTGCCCTTGCATTAAGAAAATAGCTATATTTCACTTTGTTTACACTCTAGCATCTACAAATATCAACCAATTAGCACCAAACTTTGTCAAAATATATATGACCATAAGATCTCGGATGAGTTTGATTATGGGTCTCATCGGACGAGAACGACCAGAGTTATTTGCCCTTGAATTAAGAAAATTGCTATATTTGACTTTGTTTTCACTTTAGCATCTACAATTTGTAACCAATCGACACCAAACTTGGACAAAGTGTGTATGACCATAAGATCTCGAAATCGGACCAGAACATCTGGAGTTATTTGCCCTTGAATTAAGAAAATAGCTATATTTCACTTTGTTTACACTCTAGCATCTACAAATATCAACCAATTAGCACCAAACTTTGTCAAAATATATATGACCATAAGATCTCGGATGGGTTCAATTATAGGTCTCATCGGACCAGAACAACCAGAGTTATTTGCCCTTGAATTAAGAAAATTGCCATGTTTGACTTTGTTTTCACTTTAGCATCTACAATTTTTAACCAATCGACACCACACTTGGACAAAGTGTGTATGACCATAAGATCTTGGACGAGTTTGATTATGAGTCAAATCGGACCAGATTATCTGGAGTTATTTGCCCTTGAATTAAGAAAAATGCTAGATATCACTTTGTTTACACTCTAGCATCTACAAATATCAACCAATTAGCACCAAACTTTGTCAAAATATATTTGATCATAAGATCTCGGATGAGTTTGATGATTGGTCTCATCGGACCAGAACAACTGGAGTTATTTGCCCTTGAATTAGAAAAATCGCTATATTTGACTTTCTTTTCACTTTAGCATCTACAATTACTAACCAATCAACACCAGACTTGGACAAAATATACATGACCATAAGATCTTGGATGAGTTTGATTATTGGTGTATTCAGACCAGAACAACTGGAGTTATTTGCCCTTGAATTAAACAAATTGCTGTATTTCACTTTGTTTACACTCTAGCATCTACAAATATCAACCAATTAGTTCCAAACTTGGTCACAACATATATGACTCTAAGATCTCAGATGAGTCCGATTATGGGTGACCAGAACAACGGGAGTTATTTGCTCTTGAATTAGAAAGTTTTTTTTAGAATAGTTCTTAGGCTGGAGCATAACTTTCTTATTTCCAGTCCAATTTACTTGAAACTTGGCATTTGTGTTTATTGCAATAAAACAGAGTGCAGTGTGAAAGAGCCATAACTATACTTCATACTGTCTATAGGTTTATTCACTTTGATTGAAATTTTTACAGCATTTTCTGCTTGTCTGGAATATAACTTTGTCATCTACAGCCTGAACATCGTCAAATTTGATATGCATGATTGTTGAAAAATTATGGAGTGCACTGCACAAGAACCATAATTTCCTAGCACAAATTTTGAGTTATTCCCCCTTCATTTTTATAGCATTTCTTGCTTTGTCAGGAGCAAAACTTTGTCATCTTCAGGAGGAATGACTTGATATTTGATATGCTTATTTGTTGCAGTATTTGGAAGTGCAGTGCCTAAGAATTGTAACTGTACCTTGTGCTGTCTTTAAGTTATTTCCCTTTGAATGTCATTTTTACAGCATTTAGTGCCTGCCCTGAATATAACTGTTATCTTAAGTCAGAACGACTTCGAACTTGGTATTCATGTTTTTTGCAATATTACAGAGTACAGTGCACAAGAGCAATAACTCTACCTAGCAGGAATTTTGAGTAATTCCACTTTGATCTTCATTTTTACAGTATTTCTTGCTTGTATGGAATGGAACTTCAAAGTCTCAAGTTAGATTGCAACAATTTGCTGCTCCTGTTTCATTATCATTTGGCCTTGAACCTTGTTATTTGGTATATATCTTTAGTTTAGACCTGTGCTGCTTGGTACTCAGGTGAGCGATATAGGACCATCATGGTCCTCTTGTTTCTTTTATCGTTTGGTACAGAGTTAAACAATATTTCAGTCATTCAGAGTTGTCCATAACTTGGGGTGGGGGGAGGGGAGAAACTTTTATTTGGCACTTTACCAGACCAATCAGATTAGTTCAATGTATTTACTGCGGTATAGGAGTATTTATAGAATGGTATTTTGCTATATTAAAAATGGAGTAAACTTTACTATCTTTGACCCTTTGCTGTATTTTTTATTGGCGGACCTACGATGTTGCTCTTCAAGCGCATACTGAGCAACTCAAGGATTCGATGTAAGCATAGATAGTGCTTTATCTGCGCATGTCATATTCGTCGAAGTTTCAAACTGTCTTTTATGACGCATCACTAGCCCTGATATCGGGAAACTGTAGTATTACGCTTTATAAAGTAGCAATGTAGAAAATAGCTTTTATCGATACGTTTGAAGAGAAATGAGACCTGTTTTAGCTCCAGATTTCTCTAAACTGAGTGAATTGCACGAGGTAGCGTTTTACTGAGTAAACATTTTTTTAGTTTGAAATTCAAAGTAACGGTTGTCCCGTAGGAAAGAGGTTCGGTTCTGTACATAGAATGCCCAAATTAGATAGATGAGATTATGCCATCTAGCGGGAGATAATGTAAATATGTGTACTGATAGAGGCTAATAAGCATCGAACGGAGCTGACAACTCCCCCCCCCCTTCCAAAACACACACACACGCGCGCACACCCCCAGACACGAATAACATACTGTAAGAAAATAAATTGATTTTCACCCTATTGCTAGAACAAACTGAAGTCCCAAGACAAAAATATAATCGCAGTAATGCATGCTATCTTTTTCATCATTTTTTCCCAAGTGCTGTTTTGAACAACATGAAGTCACTTTATGTAAATAAGTGTTTCTTTACTTCCAAACACCTACTCTGTGAATGTATTTCAACAAAAATATTCTGTTCTAAGTAAACTGTATGATCCGTATTGTAGTAAAAGAGGACTTAATGTATCTCCGTGATGCATGATACTTAGCTTGTCATCACTTACTGTTGGATTCATAACCACTTTTTTTCCTCAACAGATTTCATCACAGGGAACATTGGCCCTTGGACACGCAGATATACTGACCAAAAGCAAAAATATTCGACCCAGGTCAGTCTACGGAGACTGTAGTCTGTCCTGGGTCAATACTTTTTTCAGCCCTTGTTTTAAAGAGCATGGCTCATATATGTTACATTTCATGAATCAAAACCAGTATTTTTGTAACACGACGGTCACTAAGGCCGCAATAAAACCAAAAAAATAGGTCATGTTCACCTTTTATAACTCAAAAATGTATATGATTACCCATCACAACACGCATATATACGATCGGAAAGAACCCAAACGTGTCAGTAACTGCATTGGTTGCAATAATATACGCTCATTGCTCATTCTGAACCTGTTTTCATATTTAGATGTAGTTAACTCTTTCTGTATTGATGATAAATGTATAAGCGATGATTAGCCTGTGTCGTTGTTTCTGTTTACAATGTCAATAAACTTACGTTTTTCAAGCTTAGAATTGGGACAAAACGATCAAGTGAATGAATGGTTTGTTTCGACGCTTTGAATGATCACGTGGTGTTCATGTCACTGCGGACATTTACGGCAAAAAATCGGCTAATTGTCAGCTATCATCGATGTAAATAAACTGATCATGCGGCATGGTAGGTTTTGATTTAGTTTCAAGATTCTTTTTGCTGCTACTTACTGAATTTTTGCCAACTGCACCTTTACATAAGTCATAACAGTCGCCATATTGTTACATGGTAAAAATGAAATTTACTTTTATGTTGGACGCTACTGAGACTTCAACCGTTAGGTTTTTAGCTCACCTGAGCACATCGTGCTCAAGGAGAGTTTTTAGGATCACCCGATGTCTGTCGACCGTCGTCCGTCGTCCGTCGTGCGTCAATGCGTCGTGCGTCAATGCGTCGTGCGTCGTCAACAATTCTTTAAACATCAACTCCTCCTAACCGCTGGGCCGATTTGGACCAAACTTGGCTGGAATGTTCCTTGGGAGGTCGTCTTTAAAAAATGTTCACAGAATTTGATTCCATCAAAAACTCTGGTTGCCATTGCAACCAAATGAAATTTTCTGGGGTATTCTTTAAAAATCTTCTCCTCTGAAACCGTTTGTCAGATTCTGAAATAATTTCACAGATATGTTCCTTGGGTGACCCTTTTCAAAAATTGTTGGTAAAATTTTGATCCGTAAAAAAAAGGTGGCTCTGGTGAATGGGGCCTCTTGCACCATATGTAAATGTAGGAATTCTTAAAAAAAAATTCATCTCTGAAACCGCTTGTCAGATTTTGAAATAATTTCACGGGATTGTTCCTTGGGTAACCCTTTTCAAAAATTGTTCGTGAAATTTAGATCCGTTAAAAAATGTGGCTCTGGTGAGTGGGGCCAACTTGCACTATACGGAAATTAAGAATTTCTTAAAAAATCTTCTGCTCTAAAACGGCTGGTCAGAATTTGAAATAATTTTACAAAGATGTTCCTTGGATGACTTTTTTTAAAAAAAATGTTTGTGAAATTTTGATCCATCAAGAAACGTAGCTCTGGTGAATGGGGACTTCTTGCACTATATGGCTATGAAGAAATTCTTCTTCTCTGAAACGGCTGATCAGATTTTGGAAAATGAAATTTTCTAGGGTATTCTCTAAAAATCTTCTCCTCTGAAACCGTTTGTCAGATTTTGAAATAATCTCACAGAAATGTTCCTTTGGTAACCTTTTTTAAAAATTTGTGTGCAAAATGTTGATTTGTCTAGAAACATGGCTCTGGTGAATGGGGGCTACTTGCACTATTTGGCCATGAAGAAATTCTTTTTCTCTGAAACGGCTGGTCAGATTTTGAAATAATTTCTCAGAAATGTTTCTTAGCTAACCCTTTTCAAAATTGCTCTAGAAATTTTGATCTATCAAGAAATATGGCTTTGATGACTGTGGGCTATTTACACTATACACACATGATAAAATTATTAAAAATTCTTCATCTCTGAAAGGGCTGATTACATTTTGAAAGAAATGGCTATGGTTCTCTCAGAAATTCAGGTGAGGGATCCAAGGCCATTTTGGCCCTCTTGTTTTTCGCTAGGCAGACTTCACTGGCTTTTACTCTATTTCTTAGTGTTGATTTGTCCTCGAATGAATAAATAGTCATTGGTATAATATGTGATCATGTTTATTCTGCGGGTTTTTTGTAGGCCTTTCTGCAATATGGCTTGCAACACGTGAAAAGGAATATTCGGACATTAGTCTGTGAGGATTTCTCATGGTGATCAGAGACGACAATTTACGTGTATGTTCTAAAGTCTCTTTTCATATGATGCAGGTCATACGCAAATGCTGCTACTACTAATGGATACCCCAGGGCACCTTTTCACATTTTAGCTACTGAATATGATAGGGATACAGCTTTTCTTTTACTGATTGGTAATTTAACACGTTTCATTCATAACTGCATGTTTAGACTAATCATATCAGCAGCAACATCTTTTTCAATCATGATACGGATTTACATCTAACCTCGAAAAATGTAACTAACTAAAGTTTTCTTTGCAACAGTATGCAAATTAACGCGGAAAAGTGGCTTCCAAGGTCACTTTTCTATACCTTTTCATATCGAACCACAAAACGCTTTCAATATTGATATTCCAGTACCTATTACGCTTTCTATCCTGTTTTTTAAAAATATTTTGACTCCCAAACCACATTCCACATTTGCGTTTGTTAAGAAAGGGCCCAGCTATGCTCTTGGCTTTACACAACCATCCTATTTCCAACCTAACAAATCCTGTTTCATTACAGACATTGCATAAATACAATATATTTCCTCTGAAAGTTCTTCCCTCGTTTTTGACTTTCACAATACAGTTTAATCCATCAATTTGACATATCAGACGATTTATCCTTTACCTACTAGATACGTAATCGATCAAGCAGTAAGCAAGACTTCAGTTGCAGACTCAAAGAAAGAATCACAGTCTTATCTTGGATCAACACTACTCGAAATATTGCGAGATGAATTTCCGTCTGTGGTCTTGAAAACAGGAGCATTGTGTGAGAAGGTCCACTAAATGCATCATCTATATGTGTAAGGTGATACCCCAACACTTCTTTTGACATGGATCAATGAAAGCTACACACTCAAAATTCGTGCAGATAATAGAGCTGCAATCGGTAGCAGACTGTAAATAAAGAGAAATTCGATCTTGGATCTACAATGTCTGATAATTCTACAGAAAATTTTGCATAAACTTGACTCGAAATATAACTATAGTTTATAATGTCCTGATGAGAATTACACATCACCTCAACATACAATGCACGACACCTAGAGACACTCTATCTCGATAAACTGATCCAACTTCTTTAGTGTTATTTGCGTACAATATGTAGATCCCATGTCATGAAGCATTCAGCCTAAACTTGGATCCATAATATTTGCACTATGGTTTTAAGATGTTAACATGTTTTTACAGTCTGGCTAAAGCAACATCAAACTATTCTGTCAGAGCTGATTTTCTGTTTGATTGATATATCACTCCAGGGATTAACCCAGTACGCTGCATATCCTGTACCTTAGGGATTATGTTCTGCGGGAAGGGAGTGATTCGATTTTATTCTGTACCTTCCCAAAACCTGGTATAAAAAAAACGTGTCCGCGCAGGCTAATCCGAGGCGACACTTTCCGTGTCAATGTAATTTTCCGTTTTGCGCAAGTCTAATGTAGCACAAAATCTAATGTAGTCGAAAGGTGCCATCTCGGTTTAGCTTGCTGAGCATGCACAGGATGACCCGGGACAATAATTTACGCAGATGTCTGAATGCCCCTTTTTGCGTGTTGCAAACCTCAGCCTTCTCAATGTTTTTAGTAGCCGTTTGCTTCTGATGCGCCCGAATGTGTCTAAAATGATCAGAGGTAAAGCGGTAAATTGATCCCCATACATTTCCCTCGCTATTTCTCTCTCAGTTCATGTTTTGATTGATTAGATATTGTTATGAGACAAGCTGGTCTCACGCCAATATGCAAAAAGTTATACATTTGCGAGCTATTTTATAAGAAACTGTGTTTTACTCCATGATTAATAAAACAGGTATTATAACTTGGAAGCGACTTTTTCACTAAGTTAGCTGCTACTGAGACCTTGAAACCGACCCATTGCATTCATAGTCATATTCCAGATTTAAAACGTAAAAGAATTGCTTTTCGAACATATAGAGGATATTTGTTTATTTCGAGGCAAATATTTTCCCATAGTAACCATAAGCTGATGAAAAAAAAAATCCTCTCATTATTCTGTCAACGAATGCCACTTTTAAAACTAGTAAAAAAAAAGTAGTTCCAGATTTTCGGTAGGAGGAAAATAGTCCCTCTTACGGTCTTAAATTACGACATTTCTATACCCATACCATTTCTAAAAGTAGACACATGAGATATAATATAGTGGAGTGCAACACGCGAAAAGGGTCATTCGGACATTTGCGTAAAGTGTCGTCTCGGATCAGCATGTGCAGTCCGCACAGGTTAATCCGAAACGACACTTTTCGATTTTATGTGATTTTCTGTTTAACACAAGTCTACTGTAGTACAAAATCTAATGTAGTCGTAAAGTGCCGTCTCGGATTAGCGCAGATTAGCCTGCGCGGACTGCGCAGGCTAATCCGGGACGACACTTTACGCAAATGTCCGAATGCACCTTTTCGCGTGTTGCACTCTATATAGCATTATTCTGAAATGTAAGGATTTCTTGAGAATTAGACTAGGGATCCAATTTAGGTTGGTTGGTGGATGCAGCCTTCGAACTCACGATCCACACGTAAAGAATAGTTACTGTGCATATTCGAGCCGCTTTATAAGAAAGAATAATTTTGTGATCATTTATTTTATGCGTGGATCATAACAAGAAAGGGTAATATCAGTAAAAAGTTAATGTATACTGTTACGGGAGACCACTCCTTCATACATAGCTTCGTCCCGATTTAAAAACAATACCTATAACAGCTGCTTTAGGGACTCTCTGCGGCTCACTGGTTATGGCATTGGTCTTTTAAACCTCGAAAAACGGGAATCTTATTCGCCATAGGTTGAATCCCGCCGCATTCGGTTTGTATTTCTGATATGTATTTGTTGAGAACTGTCATGTTCGTAAGAATACTCATTTGGAGTTCGAACTCGTGATCGAGTACACTAATCATTGTCCGTATCCTAACAAGATACGGTATCGTTTATATGAAACCTCATAAACAGAAGGTTATATTTCTAGAAGTTGACTATAAATTCACAATGGGCTGTCACTGAGATTCGAATGATAGAATGCTACACACTTTGGTCAATTTAAGGTAAAGACGACACATTCTCCTTTACATTCTGCCTTCCGGTCTGAGTATCTGAATATCTACAACAACACGCGCTCTCGACCGAGCCTTGCTTCAGTATGTAACTCAAAGACAACAATTCCAATGTGACATTGAGATTTAGGACACGGCTCTTTACATTGTAAAAACGCATTTCAGTGATGAAAAAGTTTGAATGGAGATTGTAAACACAACGCCACATAGGACTACTTATCGCATTTATATAAATCTAGAGACAAGTCCTTTGATATGTCCTGAGCTTTTACTTCCAGCACGAAACGGCAGCCTCCAATATCTCCGACATCTCCCTTATCTTCAAAATATCCGGTAACAGAATATGCCCATATTAATTATATCAAGCGATTCGGTATGCGTGCTGTTGACTCGACAACTGCTAAGAATCTACAGTATAAAAATATTTTCCATTCGAATATAAGCTTGTCTTACTCGGGTTACGGTGTTTGATGTTTGAAAAGCCACACCTGGGATACAGTGCCAAACGAACTCTTTGCACCAGACAGCATCATCCTCGTACTCGTATATATATTCCGCAGGCTGCAGGTAGCAGAGTGATGCTAAAAATAGAGAGGGGAATTTTCTTGGGATGCAGGTCTTGGCAAGGAACACGGTAGCAGAGTCCCATACTTGGGATTCCGGGAAGACTCTCATCCGCTAAAAGGTTTTAACTGTTTTAATCCTTATCCACGAGATATGTCGAACGAAACCATCAAAAAGATTATAAAAATCCGAAAAGTGATATTTTAGACTTTTTTGGACAAAAATATTTCTTTATTGGACAGTGCAGATCCAAGATAAGACGGAACGTCCCGCAAAAGTTTATTGAGTCGCGCCGCGCTTGGCATCCTATGTGTTAAGACAGTGAAAAACATTTATTCATTATTTTTATGAAAGGCTTAACCCCCAACGATTATTTTAATTCCATAAATAAGATCCTAATAAGAGCAATTTCGACATTCCTTTTTTTCTAGAATGCGGCTAAATATTGTACATGTAGAATCTAAATCAAAGACCAGATTGCAAGTCCTTGAGCTCTGATCTTGATACATTGATTGCATAGGAAACAAGGGTAGTGACAGGCGATTTAAAGTTACTTGCAATAGAACACTGACTTTACGGTTGTGCAATCAAATTATATGTCTTGAGTCATCAGTGTCATCTAGCTTGAATGGCTGTGAGAAATTATTGTAACTTTCCGTTGTGTGGTCCAGATAAGTTTTCATGGCCTAGTCGGATAACATAGGTAAATATTGACAAATATACATGTAATATACTTTATTTAGTTCCTTTTTCTGTTCTCAAATAGTATACTAAAACTTCTTTCATTTACTTTTCTTTTTCGATTATCCGAAGTTTATAATAAAACTAGTGATTTTAATGTATTTCTTTTTCATTTTCACTCTGACCTTGCACTGTATACGCAAATGGGCGAGTCGAAACTGGGACTATGATACTAAACCAAGGCAAGCACTTTTTTGCTTCGAAATTCAATATTATTTATTTTAATGGCAAAGACACTGATGCCAAAGATATCTTACGCAAGTACAATTTTATCTGTCGGTGGAAGGCTTAGCATAACATAATAAATCTACATTAATGCTGAATTTTAGGAAACTGTATTCTCAAAGGAAAAAGGATGTGTTCAGCTATCCTAGAATGTTTTAATCTAGTAAAATGTATTCCGTTTTCTCTGTAAACAGTCTTAAAACAGATATTTACCTAAAGTCACGTGGTACTTTTATTGTATTCATACGCTCATGGTGTCATAAAACAGGTGTATGCTTTCAACAAAAATCATTATAGGCATTTCATGCTATTTTTTTCGTTTTTAGATTACCATCTTTTTATCCTGAGCATCTCGTCAAATGGTTGTTCACAGGGCGATATTCTCATATAACCAATATATTTGTATACTTGATTGTCGATGCAGATTTTTGGAGGCCATCATCAGTATAAAATGTATATCATTTTGGCTTTTTCAACTGAATATATGATTTTTATTCAGCAGAGGACAGAAGGAGAAAACATTTTGCCTATGGAACTCATTTGAATGTACACGAGCAGTTTCTCCACTACCAATATTGCAGTAGTTGATCGGTCAGAGAAAGTATGGAGGAAAAATACTTTTTCTCTAGAGAAAATTATTCACAGCTCCTTTACCATTTATGCATTCCAACTTTGTCGAAAAGAATAATTCGTCCTTTTTTTTCAACCATTCATACAATAATTCATGTGTGATACGCACAGATGTTTCTGAATCTTAAAGTAAGAGTAACGCAGTGTCTGGTTGGCTTTTCCATTTGGTTCAGCCAATAAGTAATTTCGTTTTTTTCTAAATCTTGCATACGACAGAGAGTGAAATGATGAGTTGTTGGTGAATACATGCCTATTTCTTCACGCCCACTCTCGTCTTCCAAATACATATTTGTACATGGTTTTTATAAGACAATGTGGCTCCTGCTTTTATGATTGTTTTAGAAAATGGCTAAAGTTGTCTCTTATCTGAACACATTGCCCTTAATAGACGACTTTGTATTTCGAGAGGCAGACAACTGTTCAAAACATTGCAGAAACTTGTAGCTTTTAAGAATTTCTATTCCTCCGTTGGCCGCCATGTTTTTCATCTGTTCAAGATTAAGTTTCAAGTTTTATATGCAGAAAGACAGAAATGGCCAAGTTGCAAGCATAATACATTGACGATATTTTATGTCTTTTTATTCCGTTATTCTTATTTATCTTTACATAAGTAACACGAGGTCGTGAATAAAAAACCTTGTACACTAAAGACTTGATATTGAAATGATAACACTTGCAAATGATCTGTATGTAACTACATTATTGCAACTTTACAAGTATCCTGCTGATTTTATCTGCAGATTGTTTTTATATCTCACATATAAGTCTTAAAGGGTTTTGTGTTGTTGTTTGATACTACATAAATTGAGGAATATCAACTGGTTGTGTGTGGTACTAACAATCTGTCACTAGAATGGGGTGTGATGTAGTTGATAAACGAGCCCAAGTATTTTAACGACGTTTGGTATAAATGTTTACACGCATCCATACTGCGCATGTGTATTTCTCACAGAAAGTAAAACTATCAGTGCTATTGTGTATTTTTCGCACATATGGCAATAGTAACAGCGGACCGAACATTCTACGGATAGTACTAGCACGGTAGCACTAGCCATGGTATTCTATTGTCGAAATAAAAAGGGGAAGTTTTCATCAAAACGAATGCTTATTTGTCGTGGAAAAAGAAATTTTTTTACGCAATGTCAGCCATCAAACGCTGAAAATGATACAGCTTCTGACGTTTTCCTGACACTGGCAGGCCAGTTGTCATGCTATCCTTTCAGGATGAAGGTGATAGCATCAAAACTGGCCTGCCAGTGTAAGGATGATATGACTGTTAAAGAACTAGCTGGAAAAAAAGTCCAGTTACAAAGCAAACAATGAAACAGGCAGAAAATTGAAGCTGTTGAAGTATACATTTTTCTGGAAGTATGGCTATTTCCTCTTTGAAAAATACTGTTGGAAAAGGAGAAATTTCTTCTACTGAATATTTTTTCGTTTTTCCATCATGTCTGCCGAGCTTTTATCCCATTTTTTCCGGAGACATTTCTTTTTTTTGCATTTCTATGAGCCGTAATCATGTATGCAAATTTATATATATAAAAAAAAACAGCATGTAGATAATGAAGGGTTTGATATGAATTTGGGGTATATAGGCTATGTTCAGTTTTTGAAGGAGTATAGGATCCAAAATTAATGTGGGAAAAGGAGAAATCGCTTTTAATGAGCACGAGTAATTTCTTCTTTCCCACTATGTCTGCTGAGCTTCAATAAAAAATTAACGTCCAGCATGACCTTCATCCCTGTTTCCTGGGGAAAGAAGCACGGGTAGGTGCCATTTTTATTTTTTCTTATTGTCAAGATTTATAAGTACTATGCTTGTGGAAATTTTAAAAAAATCTGTCCGTTAGAAAGTATGTTTTTATTGAAAATTAACCCTTAAGCCGGTCAAATTATCTCCCCTTTTACCTCAATGGTCTATATATAAAATGCATATTGGTACATTTACCATGCTCAGAACCAGGTTTTCATATGTTTTTTGTGCAAAACTGAATTATTTTGCTTTAAAGTGATGTATATTTGTATATTTTCCTGGCAATTTTCTTGTTTAATTGACTATTAAAGGAAGGTGCTTTAAATCTAGTATATGCTGAATTTTGGAACTGTATATACCTTTTTCAAAAGCGAATTTCTCAGAAACGAGCACGGGGACCCCCCTTTTTTCTCATTGTGATCTACAAGAGACATGATGAGCTTTGTTTGTGCAAAATTTTAAAAAAATCTGTCCGTTGGAAGAATTTGTCATAAACGTCTTTAACCGAAAACATTGTGGGAAAAGGAGAAAATGCTGGTTACCAGCATTTTCTCCTTTTCCCACAATGTTTCGCATCACACTCCATTCCAGTGACAGATTTTTAATATCCCACACAACCAGGGCCCTTATTCACTAACCATTCTTGAGAACAGCCTTCACCAACCATTCTTGAGAACAGCCTTAGTCTTATTCTCCAAAGTTGTCTAAATTTGTAAGTAACACAACTTCTGATTGGCTAACCCGAATGGCTCAGCCAATCAAAAGTTGTGTTACTTACAAATCTGGAAAATTGTATAGAATAAGACAAAGAATGTTCGTAAGAAAGGGTGGCGAATACGGGCCCAGTTATCATTCCATTTATTATATCCCAGAATCACCCTTCCTTATCTAATAATTAGCAAGAGTAGTAAAAAGGAATTTTCTATACAAGCGTATACGCCAATCAAAGCAGAGAGTAGGTCACATTAGTGAAATTGCAGAGTTCTCAGGTAATGGTTTAATCATAAGATATGTAAATCTATAGATACAGGTATATCGTAAAAAGAATTTTACAAATGTTGGCATTTTGAGATAAATTTCTTAAACTTGTCCAGAAAAATATATCGCCAGACTCTCCTAAAGCTCGTTTCATTATTTTTTTAGACTCGTTTAAAGAATCCTTACTTGAATGTGAAATAGTCTCAGATCTTCCATATCTGCCTATATCTTGTGGTATTTACATACATAATATGTTTATTTCATGCTTTTTGGTAGTTCATCAGGAACTGAGGAAATTATGGTTTGAAAAATGCATCGTTTCGCCCACTGGAATTTACTGATTTGATCGACTTAATGGTACAGAATTACGTAGATTCTTGCACTATGTTTATAACTTCGCCAGTTCAAACGCGTCAAATCTTTCAGACAATGATTGAATAGAATTGAAAATCAAGACAAAATCCAAACTTTTCAAAATATTTATCAATCCTGGTAAGTTCTCAGGGTTTATGAGTCATGTCGATTTGTTGTGTTACTTCATTCAAATGTAAATAAATGGTGGATACTAATGACACTAACACGGAAGGATAAACTTAGGATTTACTTGGCAATCGTAAGATCAAAGATTGAAAGATTAATTTGAAAATTGATTGTTGTCTTCTTGAAATAAATTACTGGACGTGATTTTCTTTGAAATTCACCAAAACACCATATTGTTGAATAGACTGTTTTCCTTGTGAACTGGTAAACCCTTTCTCATTGTAACGCGGTCGTTTTTAGTGGTACAGCACGGAGAACTAACGGAAGCAAGGGTACTGGACTTTGATAAACGCTCCAACAAAAAGAGGTTAGAAGCATGACATAAGTAGAACATTTGTTTTTTCTTCCTTGTGAACATCATACGGTTATATCCTCACTCGTGGTTGCACAACTCGTGAAAGTATTACCGATGATAAAATAAATAAAGTTTATTTCATCAGCTTGTGGTTAATATAGGGAAATATTTCCCCATATTAACCACAAGCTGATGAAATAAATTATTTATTATATTTCATCTGATTTTTTTGTCAACGAATGCCACTTTTAAAACTAGTGATCTCAAATCAATAAACCAGATTTTCGGTAGGAGGAAATTATTCACCCTGACGGGGAAATAATTCATCCCAGTTTCAATTACGTCATTTCATTACCCATAAAATTTCTAAAAATAGACACATGAAATATATTTCGATCTATCACCGAAAGGAACAATATACTGTTTTCACGACGGCGAAAGTTCTAAATAGCAGCTGGACCAGGAAACATATTGCATAAAGGCATTATAGTTTTAGATTAATTAGTCACAAACCTGTCGTTAAAAATTGAAATTTCCCAACCATATTTCATGTCTCGACTAGTTCATTTCAATTTTGCGTGATTCCAATCATAGAAGCAATTTGCACAGAAACCTTATAAAAGTACTATCTGAAATCTAACATGGGGATTACATAAAATGAGATTCATTGATTTAGTAGGTAACGCATTTTAGAGCTGAATCAAAATGATAAATGAATGAAAGATCGATCTGGATCTACTCATCTGTACACGGGTATCAAAAAAGCTTCTGCATTTTATTTGTTTTTTCAGAATGCACGACCGTCTAGAATTATCTTTGCGCACACTTATTGGAAAAAAAACGGAAGAGGTCACAATTACCGGGCAAAGGGTTAAGCCACACGAAGAACGTGATCTGCTTTGCAGAACAGCCGATTAACTTAGTACCTTATAAATACGGATAGTTCATGCCACTGGCTTTAACAACCTTTTAAAACACTTGCGAGTTGTTTTTCCTGTCTAAAATTGACATGCTTTGGAATTATGTAATCATTTCCCAAACAACTTTAATGACTCTGACGAAGAGGGCCTTTGAATACATTGTGGTGTCCGTGGTTGTGAGGGAGAGCGTCGGTCTTGTAACCATAAGGTCCCGAGTTCGAGACCAGGGAGCGGTTGTCAACTTTGAAGATTTATTCATTGGTCCACATATTCGGCGCAGGTACTGGTGCTGTTCCCACGACGCGGAATGGAGAGAGATAAGTATAGGTTGTAAGAAATTGTTTCCAAATCCATGTAAAGTAAATATGTTTGAACGAATTAGTACGTTGTGGGAAAAGGAGAAATAACTGTTAACCAGCATTTCCCCCTTTTCCACATAATTTTCAATCCTTTCAAAGACAAATCCAACATTTCAGCCACAATTAATCTGTCAGTGTGTGTGAATATTTTCAGTTCGAACCAGCTTAAATTCCTGTCCTTTCGTACAAAGAATTATCTGGAAAAAGTATACTCAATTTACGACTAAATTTTGAAATAGGTTTAAAATGGACGTAGGGTTTTATGTCAAGGTTTTGCACCGTCAGGCTTTTTTCTTTCTGTTAAAGCGTTCACAACGTCAAAAAAGCTTGATCCAAGATCAGTCTGCGTGGAGTTTTATCAGATCCAAAATCTTGGATCTAGAATACCAATAGAATAAGAATGAAATATGTACTTAGCTTGTGGATGATTCATTTTGGGTAATTCTATAGTTTTTTTTTTAAATAACTTTTGTATTGAGCTTTTCGTCAGTTTATCTAGTAATACTGGTGGATTATGGTTTAATATTTCATGGCTCCGACCAGTGAAAATACCTTATTTCATTTTTTTAACTATTCAAATGAAGACAGAAACAGTAGTTTCAGCACACTTATTACCTAGGTGAACAGCGCGTGCCATTCAACTAGATTAATGAATGAGAGGAGATCAAACTCCAAATATCATTTCGAAAAGAAATTTTAATCCCGACTAGTTTCAGTTATTTCAAACCTTTATCAAGGGACATAGTGTTTATTATTAAAGGTTGATGTCATCAACGTCACATGACGTCAATGGCAACGACGCCAGAAAATGGCGACAACTTTGGCACAAAAAATATATATACATGTTTATCTTTCAACTATGCGAATATCCATGCAATATCACCATGATATATTTTTTTTTTTGATATACCACGGTTATTTTAAGAACAATGATATACTACGGATATTTATAGAACAGCACGTGCCGGAACTACTTTCGACCTAAAACATGACCTCTTGTTGACATTTTGTCAATACACAAATCCAAGCAAGACAACAGTCGCTAGAAAAAAACAAATCTATAGAACAAAAACAGTACTTTTGCTATCTTTATTTGAATTAAATACAGAATATGTCACACTGCAGGTCTGGTGTAGTTCTGTAGGTAGGTAAAAGTGGGCAGCTGAATGTCTTCAAAATCTTTAAATGTTTACTAAAACTTCTTCCATAACTCCATGCCTTATTTCAGTTATAATTTTGAGTTATCTTGCACTGAAATTATAGAAAAGAAATTATAAATTGAATGCCTAATTATAAGAGAGAAAATCAGCAGAGTAACCCTTTACATCATAATTATGTCTTTTTCAGAGTAAGCAGACTTTTACAGTAGGTAACATTGCAGCAAAGGAAAATTGTCTTGTTATCAGCACATTTTCTTGATTTTCTGAATGAAAATTTACAGAATAGCACAGTGACTATGAGAATGGCAAATCTACTCGAGGGAGAGCTTCCGCGATATATGTTGGCATATTTGATTTTCTTTCTCATACATATTTCAAAACGATTCCAAATTATCCACCTAGGCTAGGGAAGAAAGATTTTTAAACAGTACAAGGAGGAGGAGAAAATTTTGTTATGCACATTTCATCCTTTTCCCACATTGTTCACAAAAATTATACAACATTCCAAATTGAAATCATTTGCAGATGACAAATTGAATTCAACTCGTATCTTGAAATTAGTTTTGAAACGGGTAGAACATATTGTGGAAACGGGATAAAATACATGTATGGTCAAATATTTTGGCAAACACAAGCAGCAGTGACACGTACCTTTCACTGGCTTTCAGGTCTTGAAAATCACTGTCCCCCCACCCAGTAATAGCGTGTCTCAAATCCTCACAGCCCAATCTCGGCTTTCCAATCAATTCGCATTTGCAAATGAAGCCAGGGCCCATGAAAATCCAGTGTGTGAAGCCTAAGTAACTCAACCCGCCATACCCGAACAGCTGCCCATTCCAAACTTGAATATCTCCACTAGGAATAGTAGTGTGACAACTCCAATATTCTACGGAACCGTCTTAAACGTCGGCACATTAAACGTTTATCCATATCAGAATCTATCTGATCAATAGAATTGTCAAAAACTCCATGTACTTTTCTCCAGCGTTTAAATTTCAATGATTTGCACTACATGACCGTTTGAAAGTACACAAACAGATTGCCGGTTACCCGTGACATATTTTTTTTATGCGACGGCTTATCCAACGTATTTCTGGTCAAATGCACACTTGATTTCTGTTACAGTATTGACAAAAATTCCATTTCTGTCGATCTGTTTTTTTGAAAACGTTTGATTGAGTACGAAAACGAATAAACATCTTGAACTTCTTTCTTTGTGCAAACTTTATAAGTCTATGAGTAATTTGTTTGTGTATTAGATTAAAAGCGCGTGCTGTGTCATTAGCTAATTTGCATATAGTGATAAATTCGTGTTTTTTCCTGTTGAATAATAAACAGAAATAACAAAAACCGACCAACCAGACGTTGAAAGATAAATAGAATACGTACCTAGTGTTGTAGAGTATCAAAAATATCTAACTCGGTTGTGAGAATTGATAATTGTCTCGCCAAGGCTCGACAATTATCAATTCTCCCAACCTCGTTAGATATTTTTGATATTCTACAACACTAGGTACTTATTCTCTCTATGTATAATATGTATCTACAGCTTTAGTATATTTAACACAAACAGGAACTAAGAAGATGCAAAAATTATTCAACTAGATTTAAAAGATATGACGTAATTTACCCTACTAATATCGTGCATTAAGTAATATTGTAATGCGTTCTTATGTGAAGGGGGATACGTCACCGGATATTACCGAAACAAAAACAGAAGCATAAAATAAACAGAATATTTGGGGTGTTTTTTTGTGAGAGAAGAGATTAATTTCACATCGTAAACATCATAGGTAATAATTTACTCATGCCGCTCGTGAAAATATCACCGATGATGTTTAGGTAATAGATGAAATAAATTTTAATCATTCGCCGGAAAAAATAAACCTAATTGTCTTCTCTACAAGGTAATAAAAGCCACTGTACGAATTTTCTTAAATAACAGTCACTTTAGTTTGGTTAAAAGTTACTTACTTTACAAAGATTATAAAACAAGGTTTCGGAATTAAGGACGTTTTCGGTAGTAGTTTCTGCACATCACTTTGGCGATTGCAAGGAGACTATAACAGACAGTAAATCCTCTCAAAGAAGGTACTTGTATATCGTTCGGACAATACCTTGAATTTCGGATACGGTACGTTTCGAAGCGAAGAATGAGTCTACAATATCGACTTAACGGACATTTTGCAAAAAGATCTAAAGGGAAAAGATCAGAAGAATAAAGGAAAGTTTTGGGCGGTATCGACTTTCTCAGAGACTAGAGTCTACTGAACACGACAGTGCCGATCAGTCTGAGCGCCTAAACGGTTACTATGGAAACGGTCATTTTACAAAAAATTCTAACACGGCAACATATCTTTTTAGGCCAGGGAATCCCTCTCAAGGGATTCCCTTGCCTATAGGGATCGTAAGCTGCCTATTCAGACAAAAATGTTGGACGGTGTGTCCACTCTATATCGCTGAGTCCGCCAAAACAACTAGTTTCCCAAGTACATGTATATACAGAGATTGCTTATCACACGGTGTGAATGCTTTCCTTTCCTCAAAGCTTTCATCTGCAAAATGCCATGGAATTGCAAGGGTATTACAATCCTTTAATAACTGACGAATGTGTGTTTTTATCCCGTTTTTGTCATTAACACTGACCTAATAAAGGCGAAACTAATGAACTTGGCTTTATCCGGCAGTTGTGTATTCTTACGCGCTATATACGGTTAATATCTATAACGCTCTCTCTTGCACTCCGGATCATTCACATTCAGGTATGGTGAGATTAACGAACGACGACTCTCTCGGAGTTTGTCTATATAACGTTGTGTTGACATTTGAACATGTGTGTCACAAAACAAATCTCCGCTAAAATGCGATTGTAAATAAAGCAAACTACATATAGAATATTGGCCCGTGTTATGTTTATCACTTTTTCTTATGTATATCCACTAAATCTAGCGGAATGCTGGAGAAATCGGCCCCTGGAGAAATCGTCCCCAAACTGCTTGGCCCGTGTTATGTTTATCACTCCGGAGAAATCGTCCCCTGGAGACGATTTCTTTGGTGAAATCGTCCCCAAATAAAATTGTAGAAAAATCGACACCACCATCAAATTTGATCCATATCGTTAATCAAGTTATCTATAAAAATATTTTTGAAATTTCGTTGTCTTTAGTATGTACATTATGTGTATTAGTTACCTTTATCCAAGAGTTATTTGGTAGTTTTGTCATCATTTATACTGCCTATTTCACATTATATAATGTATTTCACACCTTTTACACCTGTCACAAATAGATTACACCTATGCGATTTATAAAAATGTCTTTGATTGACTTTGATTTGAAACCAAATAAATGCTTATAATTTTTTCTGTAGTCGTTCGCTTGTCATTTAATATATATATTTTTTTTTCATCTCTCTCTCTCTCTCTACTAGTGTCATATGACATACCTGTGACCAATACCATTTAGCAGGGGCATCAGTGTCTCTGACACACATATTTCTAGTGTTCACTAGGGCTTGTGTGCATCCGAATATTTCCGGTCCATAACTTCTACAATTGTGGATGGATTTCAAAATAATTTGGCACAATTGACCTCCATCACGGTTAGATGTGCCATTTGAAACATCTGTTCAAGTAGGTTCAAGATCAAGGCCACATTGAAGGCCAATTTTTCGTCCGAACCATAACTCCTACATTTTTGGATAGATTCCGATATAAATTAGCATAATGCATTGTTCTCCATCATGAGCAGAAGTTCCCTTTGAAACATTTGTTAGGTCCAGGGTCTAGGTCAAGCTTGAGAGTCA
The DNA here is from genome assembly GCA_943736015.1 of Tridacna crocea. Lineage (NCBI taxonomy): Eukaryota > Metazoa > Mollusca > Bivalvia > Cardiida > Cardiidae > Tridacna > Tridacna crocea. The sequence continues at coordinate 29,132,860 of OX031061.1, forward strand.
AGTGTTCGCGGGCTTGACACAAATTGTCCTTGGACAACGATTATGAGTTAGGATTAACGTCTTTTTATATTATGTAGGTATAAGTATGGAAGCTCAAGTCACTGTGACTTGTCCGTAAAATAGGCAAGTAAAATAGAAAAACCCGAGCCTAATCGTTTTCCTAAAACAATCCAACCTTTTCACAGTATTTTATTGAGAAAATATTTTGGCTAAAAGAGAATTTGCTTGTAACAAGCAATTCCTCCCAATTTCCCCAAAATCTTACTTTTCAATATACACGTAGAACTACTTTGGATTTTCATCTACAACTTCCTTCAAATATGACCAGTTAAAAATTTCGTCCACTTGTGGAAGGTAGAGACAACATGACCAACTGCCATATCACTCCAATCTTTATTATTCATTACATTTTACCTTGATATCTATCTTACATGTATTTTCATTGAAATCAATAAAAATAAATATGTTATTGCGTCATAAATGTAAAAAATAACGTCATTCAGGACTACAAGACATCACATGTCTCAGAAAATTTAGATAACCAAAGTTGGTATTGCGCCGATTGAATACGGTTCAATTTTGACATGGGATTGTTTACAAGCACGACAAATTACTAAGTATTCTAAGCCATTATCAAGCACCCCATAACTGTGAGCACATGCCTAGCTCTGGCTTAATTAGTTTCTGGCTGGTGCTTTCTAGTATCAGTTCAAAATTTCCTGTTAAAACCAAGAATTCCAGGGGCTTAGTGGAATCCGCTTGTATCCCTGTCCGTCTACCTGTTTGTATTAATTAAAATTGATCTCATGTGTTGTTTCGTATCCTCAATTTCCTGGCCTTCAGTACTATCAGTACTTTGATTCTTTTCATTTTTGTACTTACCATTAAATTTTAATGTATATACCAAAAAATTAGAAAATTCTATGGAAGGAATTTTTCAAAATTTTGAATTAATTGACGACTACATGTTCATTTTGCTTATATTTTGGCGAGTCAAGAAATAGGAAAATTATTTTTTTTAAAAAAGAACAATGAATTCAGATTATTATTTCATTCATACAGAAACAAGAAATAATATATTACATATGGAAACTTTGATATTTATGAAATGCAACCATTCTTCCAATGAAACCTTAACCTTTACTCGCACCTTGATGAGGGTTGTTCCACAGGTTGACCCAGCTCATCATGTGATTCGAACCCGGAATGTTTTATGTGAGAGACTGAAAATGTACACTTCTATTTCCTACAACAGAGACTCTTAATAATATGGATTCCCTGTCAACAAGCACCCTAGATATCAGCTCTTCTCGAGTCACTTGTAGAGGTTAGTGTGGTACCCTTCTATAGGGCATCATAAAGTATCACCTTGGCATCTAAGATTTTATTGTACTAAACTCGTAAAGGAAAGTTTTACACTGAACTTGCCTGTGTCGAACTCAAAAGCCATTTGTCTTAATTTATTTCCCTGTAAACTAGACGAAAAAGTTTTGGACCCGTCCAAGGCGACAGCATTCACAGACAACATAACAAATGTAAGTCAAACAAGGATAGAAAAAGGTGAAAATACTGGTTACCCGCGTGGTTTTTCTTGATCCATTATGTGTTCAAAAATCTTCTTTAACACGAAAATAGTTTGGTAAATGGTTTAGGACATTCTAGTTGAAATGCCGACGACCTATGTCAGATCCTACAATTAATGTAGGTGTGTGATACTTAAGGTTGCTAAAAGCCGAAGCCTCTTTTGAATGCACGATCCTATGCAATAGATGACACCATTGAAAACGTCCTTGTTTTTACTCACTCTGGATAACAAACGCAGTTTAAAGTTTAAGATATCAATACAAAGAACATGCATTGTCTTGATTTGAGAAAAAAACTCGTAGATAGCAATTTTCTCCATGGGCCAACATGTTTTCATAAAGTAGAATGCTGGAAGTAACGACTTTACAATTTACCAAACGATCCCTTGTTTTTACAATACACGAGAAAGATGGAAACCAAGATGATTTCACTTAGCCACAATATATTTTACTCTTTCTAACAACAACAAAAACAAATGTTTGGGCTACACTAAATTCATAGTCTGTAAAATATTCTCTATTCGGAAATGTAAAAAAATCGTCGTCTGGGAAAGGGTTGAACATGTCAGCATGGCAATGTAAATGACCTACATGTAAATGATGGCCTTAAGACTTGAACTCTATACCATAAATTGTAAATGACCTACATGTAAATGATGGCCTTAAGACTTGAACTCTATACCACAAATTGTAAATGACCTACATGTAAATGATGGCCTTAGGACTTGAACTCTATACCACAAATCCCGGGTTTTAACAACGCCGAATAAAAATGCTTTTGGAAACATTGTTGGAAAGGAGTAAATGCTGGCTCCGAGCATTTTCCCTCTTTTCTCGCAATTTTCTATCCTATCAAAAACGAGAATCATTTGACCTGCATGTATTATGTCGTATGCCAACGGTTTTTTTATTTGGTCGTTGGGTAACGAGTAAAAGAATCAATACTTTTCAATTTGTAGATTATCAACATGGTAGGTAATTTTCCAGATTTTATAAAAGCAATTTAAACCCTTAGGTATCCATAGATCATGTAGAGACAACTTTATTTCGATCTTATAACAGTGGATGGAGAACTTGCTTCAAAAACGTGCAATGTAATCTTGATCCATATCGTCCTTTACAAAGTATTCAAAAGTAATATCAAAGTGGCTCTTTCTGTGCAATGAAGTTGTGTTTTTGTCCTCCAAAACATAGTGGAATGATGGACGAGCTAATAACGCGAGACACAGGGAGAAAATAAAAGATGCTTATCTAGACAGCCTGCAGTTCCCTGTGGTAGACAGAGACTACCCTTGTTAATAGTGAGTCTTATAGAAACAGTTACTTATAACATTATCATTTTAGATCTATTTCCATGCGTCAGTGTCCTCTGTATGTCTGTCTTTGTCAAATTGTTTGTCAGATCTTTAATGCGTCCGCCCGCGCGCTCCCCCGCCTGTCTGTCTGTTCGTCCACTAATCCACCTGTCTCTCTCCCAGTCAATCATTCACATCAAATACTATCTCTATTTAAGTATTGAATGTTAATCTCAGTCATATCACAGCGACAGCTAACATATCCATGTATGTCCTTGGTTTTGCTAGTACTAAGTTGGGGCTCTGAGCTCTCTCGTTCATGGTACGAGTCCTACAGTTTGCTCCTGGACCACAAAGTGGTTTCGAGTTCAAATCTTTTCAACCTTTGAAACAGCCAACAGCGCGATCACTTGTTAAGTTTTCGAGATAAAAATAATCGGGAGTGACTATTTCAAAATTCATGCACTTCTCTCACAATCGATGTTAAATATGGCGTGCAAAACGCGAAAAAGGGACATTCGAACATCTGCGTAAAGCGTCATTTCAGATCAGCCTGCGCAATCCGCGCTGTCTAATCCGAGACGATACTCTCCGTTTTTTATGTAATTTCCTGGTTTTTTTTTCATGCCTACTAGAGGACAGAATCTAATATAGAGGTAAAGTGCCGTCTCGGATTAGCCTGCGAGGACTCCGCAGGCTGATCCGAGAAGACACTTTACGCATTCCCAAATGCCTCTTTTCGCGTGTTGCAAGCTATGTAGACATTTTAAATTCAACAAGAAGTACTTTGTACCAAACTTTCAAATAGGACTACCTCTAAAAAAATACGTCTGACTCGATAGCAACCAGTTCATGGCGTTAGACGGCACCACGCAAAAGCATTCCGACGGCGTTCCCAGAAATATTTTCAGAACTCACTAAGTAGCACCCTCATTTGTACAATCTCATATTCCCGAGTTGACGAAGGAGAGAATTTGCGGCAAATTCGATTTCTGTCTCTTGAAATCACGGATATTCCACGGTTCTAAGCCGGGCCAACAAAGCCTCAGATCTAGTTAGCAAATCTCGCGGGGAGGATGAGACGCTACCATGTTCAGCAGACGAAATTTGATATGCAAGACAGACGTGATTAACCCTTTACCAAAAGACAAAATGTTAGACTGGTCGGGAATGAAGCATCTGCAGACAGTAAGTTGTATGTGTCTCGAATGATTTGTTAAAAAGGGGCCGTCCGGGAACTGCGGAAAGTGTCAACCCTGGTCAGACTGAGGGGATTCGCAGGCTGACCAGGGTTGACGCTTTTCGCTTTTATGATACTTTCTGTATGAAAAGTGGTCATTTCACACTACTGTACAATCATTTTTGAATTATCAACTTAAACTGGCCTGCAGTATCTTTGATCTGTTTACATCTAATTAATGCACGGAATTCCCAGAGAGTCCCTTTTCGCGTGACGGGTAACATATATCTTATTTTTTAAAGAGTAGAAAAAAAAAACACGGGCAAAGGAAACAATTCTGATTCTGCTATTCCTAAGAAGATTTCAAAAGCAATCTTAGTCAAATCGTTAAACCTCGGGACTGTGTGTTAAAGATTTAACCCTTTACTGAATGATCCTTGGTTCGAGGAGGCATATTTGGAATCCCTTTTGGAGCAAAAAAAAAAAATGTAGTTAAAATTTTTGACTTCTGACAATGCTTCTGTCAATAGCGGGAGCAGATGGATTAACCTTTTCCCGAATAAGCCCTTTTTTTAAGTGTCTGCAGTAAAAGTTTTTTGAATGAAAACACTGTGAGAAAAGGAGAAATTGCTCGTAACGAGCAATTTCTCCATTTCCCACAGTGTTTTTAACCTTTTTTAGAACTTTCTGCCATTTTCTCCAAATCTAAAATTGTCGTCTGCAAACCTTTTGGATTGGAAGACTTCAAAATTTGTCGTTTGGGAAAGGGTTAAACCCCCTTTTCACAGAGCATGGCACAATTGAATGTGTAACTTGGAGCAGGCATGTTTTTACAGAAACAAAAGATGGATTTGGAATGATGGTAGTTGGTTAGAACACGGGGTATATTGGGAAACTTATAGAGGACATTTGTTTTTGTGGCACGCGGGAAAATATTGCCGATCATGTGAACTCGATGAATAAGTTTTGACCTGTTACCGAAAAACACAAATGTTCTAATTATTTCATGCCTGTAACCCCTATTTATTGGGACTTTCATCAAAATTCCGTGCTATTGTTTTCGGTAATTTCCCGTGGCGTACGCCCCCACATACATGAAACACACACGTATATTATTCCGTAAAGTGCAAGACATGTAGGGTTGATGGCGTCATGTTTACCTCTGGTTAAATGGCAAGTACTGTTTACATAGGTACATGTCCATATATAGCTAGTGCGCGGGAACTGTTGTGTCCGCCTTCAATAAATGAGTTCGAAAATATAAAATCTGTATTTCTCACTGGTGGTAACCATGAACTATTAAACCATAATCCATCATTATTTTTCGATAAACTACCGAAAGGCACGAAGTAAAAAAAATACTATTTTATGTCTTTATTGTTGTAATTTCACCGATAGGAATTCTTTGAAAATAAACGTTTCGAAAATAGGACATTCTTTGGATCCAGAAAGAAGGTTTTTAAAATCATAGTTTTAAAAGGAGAAAATGTGCATTTACTTCCTTTACCGCATAATTTTTGGCTCATTTGCGTAACTAGTGAAATTGTTATTTGCGGATCTATTCATTTTTAAAGAAAATTAAAATATATCGTTCGATGAAAAGTTAGGCCGCTTTCACTGTCATCAGAAACGATCCTCACTCTCCTGGTTTGACCAATAGGCTGCTAAGCGCGACCCGTGGATTGTTTGCAGGCAGTGTAGATTAAGATCAGACTGATCAGACCATTACCTTTGAAATAGCACATTTTGGATATTAACTATAGGCTCGAAAGCTTCATTCCACTTTTCTAGTAGCATAGCGTTGTCTGCGCATGCCATTTTCTTCAAAGATTCAATCCGCCTGCTATGACACACCACCCATCCCCGCATAACTAGGAAAACTAGGGCTTCCACCGAAGCTGTTAGCCTATTACCCAAGCATGTTGGGGTTGATTTATCAATAAATGACCGATGAATAGGTCATATGCTAGCCGACATAGCTGAATGGGTTGCTTCAAGTAGTGTTTTATTGAGTAAACGTTTATATCCTTTTGAAATTCAAAGTAACAGTTCTTAAAAATTAGCCCTCTTTTTCACCCAGAATGCCCAAATTAGACAGGTGTGTATTTGTAGAATGCCATCTAGCGGGAGATAATGAGCAGCATAGGGGTAAACTCGCCTATTATATATCTTGAAGCCCTAAATCATAGTGAGGCTCGAGAAAAACTATGTAAGATGGGGTAAAATAACTTTATTGCGAAAAAACTTGTTACGACACATTCTTGAAGATTTCGGTATTGCGTGTAAATTTAAGCCTCGGGAAAAGATTTTCTCGAAAAAAAAAAAATACATCCATTAAAGCGATTACAATTTTTTTTACAAATCCTTGCAAGGTCATCTGACGACATGGCAATCGTTGCAGTTTAATTCTATTACACCTTGCAATAAGGGGAAATTTTAAGAAAATATGGCAGACAGCAATCTAAATGTGGCTTCACCCTTACGCTGTTCCTTAGGCTGCTAAGCGAGACTCGCTGACTTTTTGCGTTCAGTGTAGATCAAGAACAGACTGCATTGAACGTGCAATCTGATCTTGGATCTACACAGTCCGATAAAGAGGTATTTATCTTGGAAATAAAAAGTACCAATCGGGTTTTTTTTTATAGGCTTGAAAGTTTCATTTAAATTATTATATACTCTTTATACCAGATGACAAAATTATGGACTGCCCTAAACTCAAAGCATCTGCGAAAAAAGAGTTATGATTGTAAAATCAAAATTTGTATCTTAAGAACATTATCAGTCTTATTCTCCAAGTTTGTAGAAACTTGAAAGTAACACAGCTTCTGATTGGCTAAACCGAGTCAATCAGAATCTGTGGCACTTACAAAGTTAGAAAATTAAGGAGTATAAGGCTAAGAATGTTCTTCAGAATGGTTGGTGAATACAGACCCAGGCGTTTGCAGTTGGACTGCTGCAGAGAAAGCAATCTGCGTCCCTCCATAGATTTTCTGGTATTGAATGACATTTAGATAAGAATGATTTTGGCGCCGAGCTCGATGCACATAAAATGACAAGCTCACTCTGACGAATAAAAAAATGTCTTTTATAATCTATCAGGAGAGAGAGAGAGAGAGAGAGAGAGAGAGAGATCCGAAATGCGACGAAAATTGGGGATATTGGAGCAGTTTGTAATGTTTGATGCCTTGATCAGCAAAGATTCAACGAAACAATGTTGCAGGGACACAATTTTATTCAATCATTATGGTATCCCAAGAAACACCAACAACAATTAATCCTATCAGGAATCCTTCATTATGTGCCAAGTCTAAAGGGATCGGTCTATAAAAAGGATACTACAAGGACCCCATAGTGATGTTGGCGCACACCATGCAACCAAAGCCTCTAAGGAAGCAATTCTGCCTAACACATTGAATAAATAATGAACCGGTATGGTTTAATCCTAAAGTTGCTAAACACGACTCAAGGGACCTTTCACTGATAGTATAGATGAGATCGGGGTCCGTAGTCACCATCCATTCATAAGAATATTCTTTGTCTTATTCTTGAAGATTTTCTGACAGTGAAAGTAACAAAACTTCTGATTGGCTAAACCAAATGGTTTAGGCAATCAGAAGTTCTGTAACTTTCACGTTGACGAAATTCTAAAGAACAAGACTAAGAATGTTCTTGAGAATGGTAGGTTAATAAGGGCCCAGATTTCAAACAACGTGCAGCCTGATCTTGGATCTACGCTGCCCGACATGGAGATATGATTTACGCCAAAAACACCCTTGAAATTGCAAAATTTGGGATTTTACGATCGGTTTGAAAGTTTCATTTAACTTATTTAGCAGGTTAAGGGTTAAAAAAACTCTAACACTTGCAACTTAGACTCGGACTATGTACTTAAATATTCTTAGTCCTTAGGGTTCTTAGTAAACATTTAGTAATATATGTAGGCCGTGTATCGGCCATTTTAGACGACTTGGTGTTACAATGATTTGCAACGTAAATGCTAGATCATGCATGCGCGGATCCAGATATCTTTCTCAGGGGAAGTCCCACCGAAAACGCATTCGTCTTATTATATGATTTCCGGATTTCAGTGGATGTAAGCCGTTTACAAGAAAATTCAACGTTTCCAGTTCTAACCATGACGAGGTTTCCACATTAAGAACTTTTTTTAAAAATTTTATGACTGTATTTTACACAAATGCTGTGCAATATCAGACCAGTCCCATTCACGAATCCCATAACGTCATTTTTGCCAAAATTCCAGGGGGGGGGGGCCGACCCCCGGTCCTCTCCCCCCCCCCCCCCCCCCCCCCCCCCCCCCCTGGATCCGCCCATGTCATGCCGTCTGAAGCATTTTTAATGGGGGATTTGCTAGCAAAATTGTAAAGCAGAGAAAAAAGGATTTGCACGATTTTCACTGCTTTTACATAAAGAATTAGACCAATCCGTACTCAGTGCGACGGATTCCAGCCTTTTATCTTGATATTAATTGTATATGTCAATGGTCTATTTGTCGTCTGGTAAAGCGTTACCCGTCATCAAACAATCTTGAGTTTTACATGACCCTGATAAAGCCTGGCTTCTGAACACATTGTAGGAAGAAGAGAAAATACTGGATACAAGCATTTCTCATTTTCCCATAATGTGTTTTTTCTTTATATTTTGAAAAACAAATTGCTGAATTATTGCCAAGCTGACTTGATAGTCTTTATATTTCAGCAAAGCAGTTTTTTCTGATCTTGATTTCCACACATGCAAAAGCTTATCGTCGGTTTACTTCCAAACTCGTAACTACAGCTTGTAACTAGCTGTAGTTACGAGGTTTTGGAAGTAAACCGACGATACCAGAAATAACTCGGTATCATAACGGTTTAATAAGTCGAGGACGGACAAAAACAGCTACATTCTGGATTGATGCTTAAAATCGCAAAAAAAAAAAGGATCCCCGTGGGCAAAAATCATTTTTGATGTTCTGTTTCGTAAACTTAATTATCATTTTTTGTTATCTCTCTCTTACAAATTTCGCACTAATTTCCCCCTGTTTTCTTGACGTTTTGAGCTTTCGTTTCAATCATTACGAAAACTTGGATTACTCTATTGGAATCTCAGGACCTTGTATTGGTCGCCATTTTTGTTAATGCGCATTTTTCATCTTTCTAACTGGTCCATGGTGGATAACTCTTTTTGTTAACCTTTAAAGTAATAGATCGTTTGAAGTGGTAATATCTTTTATAAGCTAGAAAGCTTTATCACTTTCAATCGTCGCTCCAAGTGTAAATTCTGTACTCCAGAGATTGAAAAAAGACAGTCTCACACAAACTCCATCCAAAACGCCATACAGTCAAAGTTTCAGGCTTGTCAAACCGACGACAGACGGCAAATCAAATACATAGAGGACAATCAACTGGTTATTTTTGATATTAAAAATATTTTACGAGGCCTGCGTTGTTAGGCGTTGAAAAAACGAGTGTGCACCACGAGTGTTTTTTATGCCTTACGACGCATCCGAGTGAGATATTTTTCATATAAACAATAACCAGTTGATTATTCTATTTATTATACACCGAATTAACATTATTATTTTTAATTTTTGGTTTGAAAGTAGAAATCAATACTTTGGATAGAGGGAAGAAATCAGAGACATAGTGCGGATGAATAAATAAGTTAAAAGAGCAAAACGAGACTACCGGTTGAAAATATAGAACTTAAAATTAACACTATAAGTGCTTTATGAAAAAAAAAAGTAGTTCCTAAACTACGGCAGGAAGTGAAAGTGAAAGTTGATATCGTCACTAGTGATGGTATTAAAATTATTACACTGGTAAGTTCCAGGGTTTCACTGCTAGGTACATGTATATAATAAATAAAAATATATCACTGAAATGTTGGCGCTTATCTTCGAAAGGACAGAAAACATGACAAGAAAGACAGAATATGCCAGTGACCAGCATTTTCTCACTTTCTCTTTTTATCTCTTTCTTTCCTGTCTCGATGGTCGACCAAGGATGAGAAGTATGTCCCCTCCACTTCACCTTTGTGTTAGCCACTCGATATCTTACATTTCATTTTTTTGAGCGAACATTAACATACATGTAATTATGGAAACAAGTGAACATTTAGAATTAAAATAAGAAATATCACTGTGGAGCCTGATAGACCACAGGAGGTGTTTTTAGCTCACCTGAGCAAAACGTGCTCAAGGGGAGTTTTAAGGATCAACCGGTGTCCGTCGTAGGTCGTACGTCATCAACAATTCTTTAAACATCAACTCCTCCTAAACCGTTGGGCCAATTTGGACCAAAATTGGCTGGAATGTTCCTTGGGAGGTCTTCTTTAAATACTGTTCACAAAATTTGATTCCGTCAAAAACTCTGGTTTCCATGGGAACCAATGGATTTTTCTAAGAAATTCTTTACAAATATTCTTTTCTGAAACCGCTGGCCAGATTTTAAAATAATTTCACAGAGATATTCCTTGGGTGACTCTTTTCAAAAAGTGTTCGTGAAATTTTGATCCGTCAAGAAACATGACTCTGGTGAATGGGGGCTACTTGCACTCTAGAGAAATGAAGAAATTCTTTAAAATATTCTTCTTCTCTGAAACCGCTGGTCAGATTTTGGAATAATTTCTCAGGGATGTTCCTTGGGTGACCCTTTTCAAAAAACGTTCGCGAAATTTTAATTGGTCAAGAAACATGGCTCTGGTGAATGGGGGCTACTTGTATTATAGGGAAATGAAGACATTCTTGAAAATTCTTCTCCTCTAAAACAGATGGACAGATTTTGAAATAATTTTACAGAGTTGTTCTTTGGGTGACCCTTTTCAAATATTGTTCGCGAAAGTTTGATCCGTCAAGAAATATGGCTCTAGTGAATGGGGGCTACTTACACTATTGGGAAATGAAGAAATTCTTAAAAATTCTTCTTCCGTGAAACTGATGGTCAGATTTTGAAATGACTTTTAGAGGTGACCTTTTGAAAATTGCTTTGCAAAATAATAATTTTGGTTCCAATGTTTCAATACCCCCCCCCCCCCCCCCCAAAAAAAAAAAGGCTATGATCATCTCAAAAATTAATGATGAGCGTTCCAGGGCCATCTTGGCCCTCTCGTTTTAGGATTCATTCTAGCTCAACATTTACTACCGTGTAAGCCTTTGACCTTTTGAAATGCCAAATAGTAACCACATTTAACCTGTCGCCAGTTTCTCTTTCGAGTGCCCCGTAAACATCACTACACTTCTAACATAACATCCAAAACTGCGGCGTCGATCGATCACCAGGTTGCACATTTATATACAAAACTGCGGCGTCGATCGATCACCAGATTGCACATTTATATACAAAACTGCGGCGTCGATCGATCACCAGATTGCACATTTATACACAAAACTGCGGCGTCGATCGATCACCAGATTGCACATTTATATACAAAACTGCACATTTTAGTGACGCCAGTTTCCAGCGTTTTCATTGAGTTTTGGCACTCAAAAGGGAATTTCTATCTCGTCAGCATACTCGATTCTTGAGATTATAAAACGGGTAAATTTCGCTTAACGCACTTTGAAAGGGTAAAATTTGGCAGTATAATAAATTCGTTGTACGGTCAGGTGGCAGGGGTCTTGGAAACGTGTTCATGACTGTGTCGAATCATGTCGCCACCTCGCCTTCGGCATGATTGACCACAGCCGTGAACAAGTTTCCAAGTTTCCCTTACCACCTGACCGTACAAATAACAATGTAGTCGTAAAGTGCAGTCTCGATTTAGCCTGCCTGGACAGCGCAGGCTGATCGGGTATGGCATTTTACACAAAAGTCTGAATGTGCCATATTGTGTGTTGCAGACCAATTATATGATACAAATAACAAGCTTACTTTTTGCATACATTCAGTGACATAATTTTGGACCTCTGAAAATGAAGCATTTACTGACAAAAGTTGGATGGCTTTGTCTTTGAATGGGTCGAAAATATTGCGAGGAAAAAAAAAGAATGCTTGTTACTACGTTGTTAAAACACAAGATTGATTGATATGTAATACATTTATGCTTATGGAAATGTTTTTGGTACAAAAGTGGAAATGCTTGATGTCTCAATAATTTTAATAGTGGCCCAAAACAGTTCTGTACATGTGCAAGATGGAGTAAACCATACAAATAAAATGTCTTTTGATTCAATAATAATTCAATTCGGGAAAAAATGGATAAGGCTATTTAAATCAGTGTGATCAGAGAACATACATGTAAGCAATCTAGTTGAGATTTATAAGAGATGTAACTTAGACTACACTTAAATGTAGGTAACAATATGGATATCAAACATGGGCGCCAGTTATTCCCCCTTCAAGAACTAACATTGTATAGAAGAAAGTTTGCTGCAGTTTAGTTGGCGGATCGATTGTCACTTTACCGTATTTAAAGGGGTGCTGCCTTTTGCAAGTAGAATTTCGTTCTATCACAAGGTTCTCATGGGGTAAATCATACAAAAAAATGTCTTTTGTTTTAATCATAATATAATTTGGGAGAGAGAAAGAAAACAAAATGGATACAGGTATCCAAATCTGCGTGATAAGAGAACACAACCAATCAATTGAGATTTATTACAGATGTAAGTTCAGACTACATTTAGGTAACAATAAGGATATCTACTATAGACCCAGTTATTCCTCTATCCAGAACTAACACTATATTGGAGAAAGGTTGCACAAGTTCGCTTGCAGATGAGTTGTTGGACCGATCTACTAAAAGATGGCGCTACGTATTGCATGTACAGTGTCCTTCTATCACAAGGTTCTCATGTATGGCTGGGTAAAAAAAATGAACTGATTTTAACTTTACATTCTACAGAATCTATGGTTGCGTGCGTAAATACCAGCGCAGAAATTATTTCCACGAAATCAAAATGTTGATCGACAACTGACCGTTAAAAAAACATATTAAACATCTCTTGGACAACTTAGACAGGCGCGAGAGGCAATGTCAAAATCAACATGCTGACGTCAATAAGTGACTTGCGTGTAGCCTCGCTGGAGGAATGGCATGATATCCCAAAAGTTGATATCAACAGACTTGTGCTGTCAATGAGACGTCGCTATTTAGTAGACCTCGACGCAGTGCTATGGACACTTATTTCTTACATGAGACCTTTACCGATATAAAATTAATAATTTTTTAACAATGTTTCACTTTTACTGTATAGATAATAGTAGTACATGATTTCATTAATTTAATTCGACTTTTTATGAAATAAGCCTAAGCCTTCTTTAAAAAAAACCAACCAAACAAACAAAATGGAATTTTCAATTCGACATTATACTTAAATATTGCTATTTCAATCGTATATTTCAATTTCTCCTCATCGGACAGTGTAGATTGAAGATCAGACTACACGTTCTGTTTAATATTTAAACGTAATGATTTAATTACAGTCTAAAATGATGTGAAAAAAAATCTTTTTGGGTACGAGTACTTTAGCTTGTTTTTGGTGAAGTACTTTGTTAAAAGCAAAACCAAACGAACGCCAGACATCGTCTCCACCGTCGACTCAAGCCGTATTACGTATAACTCCCAAAGTTCATCAATAATTCAAAGATAAGTTGCTTTTTTTTCTTTCTATATTTCGTAAATCTTACCGCCTACCTACGATGACAAATGTATTTCATTCCATTAACCCTAATGTTACTAAGCCAACCCAAAAATGCTTACACGGACACTGCGTACCAAGATCAGTCTACAGGTGTAGTTATCTTGATCTAGATAGTGCGATAAGGTAAAAATATTGCAGAAGAGAGAACTCTGACATCGCGATATTTGGGTTGAATATAATGCTTGGAAATCTAATGTAATTTATTAACAGCTTGGTGAGTTAAGTTTATATTTACAGCTTTATCTCTATTCTCAAGGCCCCTTCAGTTGTCATATATTTTCCTTTCTAGAGCTTTTATCTAAGCTTTTGTTTGACAGCAGAACTAATCATATTTGCCGGCTGGCTTTCTGCGCATGCGCGGGAATAAATGCGATTATTTCCGTTGTGACAGGATGTCTATCGAGCCATTATCGTCCAATGTGATTATATTAAGGTCATTTTTGTTGTTTGCATATTGACGCAGTGGTATCCGTTATTCCCCGAGGGCATCGATAATCTTGACTTCAAGCCCCAGTGCGCTTCCAAGAACCCCTTGTAAATGGTCGACTCGCACGAAATGGCCGAACACAATGGAATCTCTTCACGAATTATTACGATTTTTATGCATGGAATGGATATCCGAAATCCTGGAATTATGGTCCGCCAGATAATTCGGATTTAGTGAGCATTTCGGCCAATTACCCTCCATTCTACACAAAAACGGCAGAAACTAAGTATCGTCTGGGAGACTTCCACTATTACTTCTTCTGATCTACAAGACTTCAAAATTTTAGACGCCTCCATTATGGAAACTATTGCAGACGACAAATCAAATTTGGATCAAATGATATGTTTTCTCTTGATAAGTGTAAAAAAATCTTGTGGGCACGGAAGAAAATACTAATAACCAGCGTTTCTCCTGTACCAACAGTGTTCTTTTCCAAGATATTTTTATACAACACATAAATATTTAGTAAGGATCATATGCTTACGTCAACGATTATGCTTTTCCTTTTTTGTACATATTCTATATATTCACCGATGGACCGTTGAAATGGATAATATGTAAAGATCTCCTGTGACGACGGCTTTCCTAAATTCTGAGACAAACTTTTATATAACTTCAAACAAACAGAGTCGCCCAATCGGAATAATGTTAGAGTTGGGATCTGGATCTGATGACTGGGATCACTGGCTGCCAGTATTTTCTTCTTGCCTTTCTTCTTTTTTTTTTAATAGCTCTAGTTTTCCAATCTTACAAAGACTCTTCTCATAATTTTAGCCACTTTTTTCATCAGAAGATTGGTTCAATTTTGAAAGTTGTAAAACTTCGCTATCTGGCAATGGTTGATGCTTGTCGCCCGGTAGTTAAACGATGATTTTCTAAGATCTTTCCTAATGAAACCCAACTTTTTCTGTACTTAGTAACTGTGAAATTGCCTTTGCTTTGCATTACTTGTGGCTGCATTATGTCCATATCAATACCTATTCTTATAGAAAGTTTCAGAAAATTATTTTAAAGCCCCTTACATTTCGAGAGTGTCACATTCTTTACATTTTAGTAACATTGTTTATTTTTCCCGACGTTAGCACAGATGACTGCCTTTAATTCTGTCGTAGGACAAAGATGTTGGCATAATTTGCAGAAAAAAGACATTTTACTATAACAAGTCTCATATCTCTATATGGATTTTATAAATACTTCATTATGGGATAACTTGCTTTGAACAAAGCGTCCACAAGATTTAGCATTTTTATGACTGAATGTTAATACAACCATTTCTGAGTTGTCCGTTGTGACTCTAGAACCGAGTCAGAAGACAAATCAGTTGAAATCATCTACATGCGACATGGTATACTTGGCTCAAGTCATAGAATTTGTTTTTGAAAGGTTAGATAATATTATGGGAAAGGAAGTATATGCTGGTTTCCAGCATTTTCTCCTTTTCCAAAAATCGAAATAGTATGGGTTAATCAGCATGTCCTTACGATGACCTTATAACCTGTCACAGTATATTAACAGATAAATATATCTACAAAAGCCATGGCAAACAACCGTTTCAAACAATAACAACACAGGCCACCCACAAAAGGCTGGAACATCGATCGTCATCGCTACTTCCCTTTCTTCTCTCGCCTAATAAATGTCACTATAACCTGATAATTGTTTATGAGGTAGATAATTGCTAATGAACTATTTACTGCCGACCTAAGTGGATGCGTGAGGCTTTCACTTGAATCATGATATTGATTCGGATAGAACTAAACAGAACTTATAACTCTCGTATATACGTACTTTTGTTTTTGTCTATCTTTTGTACAATGACCACAAATACAAGTAAAGAATTGTAACAAGAGAGCCACGACTACCTGAACCTATGTGTCTTTGAAAATATGACACGAAGCATAGTGTGGGTTTACTTCAAAAACCTCGTAACTACAGCTTGTTTCAACCTGTAGTTACGAGATTTTTGAAGTAAACCTACGGTAGTCGATGTTTGTCACTAATAACATCTAATAACCTAGTTTCTACCCGGATGAATCACTTTCAAAGTTGTTTATGTAACATCAAGTCAAACATTCTTACCTAATTTAATGGACATCATTATTTAATGAAATTAAGTCTTCACTGAATAGTCTCCGTGGCCTACTTTTGACCCTGCGAGACCGGTTTCAAGTCTCGTCCGAGATATCACCAAGAAAAATATTCTGATCAGCTTTCAAAAATGCAAGACTGATAATCTGACCACCAGGAAGTATACACGTGTTTCCTTTTTAACACAAAATCGTTGTTTTACTTCCAAAACCTCGTAACTACAGCTTGAAACAAGCTGTAGTTACTAAGTTTTCGAAGTAAACTGACGAAATGAACTTCCGTTTGGCTTCACGACAGTCTTTTTTACCTCATCGACATACCTGTCAGACAAACCTTATTACCAGCTCTCATAATTATTGGAATACAAATCTGTCCTCTAAAATGTAAAAAGTGGTTTTTCAAAGATTTATTCTAGCGACCAATTTTTCTAAACCGACATGACTTTCTTTCGACCTAGTCCGATAAAACTCCTGAACAAACATTTTGACCAACTCTTATGAGCTCTGGACTGAAAAAGATGGCCAATGGAATGTAATAAGATTCATTAAATTAAGCATATTCTAGCATATTCTAGCATCATTTCCAAGCTTGCTAAGTATAAACAATTCATGAAAATAAAAGTAAATATTAACGAGTTTTATGTATATATATATTAATAGATATAATTTGGTCATAGATCTGTGTTTCCATACGGCCATCCTATACATGCGAACTTTTTCTAAACCATCATTAACTATAATGTTTGATGAATTGTACTGCATTCGTGTTTCTATCAGTATGTCTCCTTTTTTTCACATGCAGTTTCAAACTAATTCCAGTTTTATCGCGACGGCCAGTTCCACATATTATTCTTCCAACGAAATGGAACAAAAAGCATTTTTTATCATTAGTCCTTGAAAAGAAATAAGCAGAAGTGAGAACTGAAACCAACAACCCCTGATTCAAGCCCTGTGCATTGCCGACTGCAACTGCACTTCTGGGCTTGTTTTTTTTTTATTTAAATAGCATGTGACTGATTAAGGGATAACTCTTTTACTTCATGCCCTTTGGTCTATCAGGAAATAATGATGGACTATAAGTTTGATCATTCATGACTACGGCCAGTGAAATCTAACTCAGTTTCCATTACCTTTCAAATGAATGCGGACATAGCAGTTCCCGTGCTCTATTTACCTTTGAAAAAAAGTACGTCCATTCAACCAGACTGGAATATAAAGTAATTCACGTGCATTTATCCTACATTTCTAGTGGTTTACATAAAACACGTAAATTGTTTGTATGTGAGTGGAGGCAAGACACGAGGAATTAACAAAACCACTTGTACTAGATTTAAATTCCCAACAAAACGGGCTAGAAGCATGAATATCTTTCTTTTTTTTCAGTGAACATCATTTTTAATTCTTAAAGGACTGGCACAGCAACGAGTGAAAATGTAATCAATGATATTGATTCGATGAAATAAGTTTTGATCTTTCACCGGGAAAGAAACCCTAATATCCTCTATACAATATGTTTAAAGCCCCCGATCCAATATGTTTCACATGGATTTAATTGTACTTATCATGTTGCAAAAAGACACAAGAAAATACGTGTTCTTCCTTTTTACATTTGAATATTTTACGAATAATGATATTTACTTCTTTGAATCTAAATGTTTTAAATTTCAAATTTATATTTATGAAATGACTAAGGTCTATATACGTTCTTTAGAAAATGTCGTTATATTACATTTTCAGGAATTATGAACTTGTCAGGTACAAGCTACAATCTGAAAGTCAAAGTAGTAACATCTTATTACAAACACTCGCAACTTTTGCAGGATACAATTCATCTTTTGATAGATGCTGGGCACATATTCACCAACAATTTCAGAACACATTCACCAACAATTTCAATTTCTGATTGGTTAAACCAAATGGTGATACTCTTCTAAATCTAAAATACTATAAGCTGGTAAATACGGACCCTGGAAAAATATTTGTGCTAAACATGAATTTATACATATTAATAAATAAATGTGATACTATAATCTTTAAGAGCAACATCTAGATTTGTTCCAAAGGGCATGGTTCACTAACCCCAATAATTTGCCCAAAATATGCAAAAAAGTAAACTATGAGAAATATCATCATTTGATCAATATTCATTCAAAACAACTTCTAAAACTGTATAAAAATGCTATTTTGTAAATTTCAAATAATTTTGTGGGTGATTAATTTCACGTTTTAGAACCCCCTATTTTCCAAAAAACAGGAAATTCATACCATTTTTGTCCAGTAATATTAAAAATAAACTATCAGCGCAGGCGAGTACCACAAAATAACAAGTATGTTTGTATTAACAATTAAGATACAAACAAAATGGTATATGTTTCGTTGTGGTACTCAAATGCGCTCATGTTCTAATTCAAATAAAATTGTACATGAGTCGTAGGCTTTGACGCCAATGAGTTGCCCCTATATATCCAAACAGAGAACGCCATTTCGGGTTTATATGTCCAAAACTGTTGTTTTATGAATACATTATATGTACAATTCCTAAATGAAATAACAAATGCTACTTCAGTCAATACATTTCGCTATAACATTGTAATTTATAGCAATGAAAAACGAAAATATTAACGCAATGTACGAACTTTACTGAGTACGATTTTCGCCCGTCTCTAATGTAAACAATGCAGACGATACGCTCTTAGCAATGCAATCGGTAGGCCTAAGAGATCCACCAGCATTTCTAAGTAGATCTATGTATTATTTATCATTTATCATTTCTTTTTCTTTCAAAAATTGGGCCCAGAAAACTTTTATCTTGACAAACTAGTTATAGATTTTTCGAGGACGAAATCGAAGATGGTAGATGAAATATCTCGTAACTTTGAACATTAAATACAATAGTCTACATTGCAGGTCGTATTTCGCTTTCGTTTTATGATATTTTTGCCACAATTACTTAGAAATCAATAATTAGGTATGTCTACAGAGTTTTTTTGCCGTATTTGAAAAGATTTTTCATTTTTTCGTCTGAAAGTATACAATTCTTTTTTTAGACCTTAGCTTCAGATACTGTTACTTTATTTAACCATTAATTCTCTGCTTGGGCGTATAGTCTACTGGTGTATGACGAGCGCTCATGCCTAAGAGCACTCAAGTTCAAATCGTGGAACTTGTAAAAAATATTTTTTTTACTTAATTTTTCTTGCATTAAATTTTTCTTCAAGGTATCAAAGAAAAAAACTGTTCTAAACCAAATTAAGTCATTATAGGTCTCAAACCAAACTGGAACATTAAACTGGGAACAGTAATAAATTCTTTTCTTTTTTGACATTTGATATTATTGGAATATCACGTGTTTCAGTTTAGGGAGAGGAACTATATAAGCAATATGCTTTCGTTCCAATCCTTTTCACATCATTTCTTGTATTGTAAATGTAAATGTCAATATATTGAATAAAATATGTTTAAATTTAAATTTAAACTGGGAACAGTTCCGCGATGATGACCCTAAAATAATACAATTGCTTATGGACAGTGGAAAATTATCTGAAATTACTCAAAAACAGTGTCACTTTGAACTGAAAAAACTTCAAAGGAACTTGTGCTATTGTATACACTTGAAGAGACTTAAAAAGCTAATGACTGAAAAATCAGAATTTAATACCACGCCTAGCTAACACACAAATTGTAAAATGTAAATAAGTTGTGTTTTAGAATACTAAAGAAGATTGCTGTAACTCTACAAGGCCTATAAAGTCGGAGGTCTTGGTGTTCCTATTATAGGACGTTAACACAGAATACAGAACAGATATCATATGACGATTAGAGTACAGCATACTGGTATAAAAAGATTAAATAAACTAACAATTTAGACCACTTTCAACTTATTTTTTCAGAACGGTGAAAAGCTATCAATTTATTGTGTGTCACAAACGGGTAAAATCTTAATGATCGTTGTCCTGTAACAGACAAACTGAAAAAATACCTGAAGAACTTTTTGCCTGCTTTGTTTCAAAGAGATATTGTTTGCCGTTCTTTTCGAGTACAGTGTTATAAAAGTTCCAAAGGTCCGCCTAAACTGAAACCCATATACAATTTCATGATATACATGTATGTCGCCATCTTTTTGATAAGGTTAAAAACTCGCCAAGCCGGTCTTCCAGAAAAATTATTAGAAATTTTCCAGTAAAGCTGTGCTCTACTAGACTATTATCTACAGGGTGTCCGGAAAGTAAGATAACACCTTTGTACATTCGTAGTATGGCTTTTCATTTCAATTAAAGAGATGAAAATTTAAATACATGTGTATAAAATGTGTAATTCTTTGTATGATATTTTTACTCAATATTCATTACATGAAGAACTTTTATACATATTTCATATCAGAATTACCTTTTGGTCTATGAATTAATTTTAGTAGTTAACTGACGTATTCATTAAAATGGCTTTTTTATGCTCCTTCCATGCCAAATATTCATGATAAAGTTGTCGATCAGTTTAATAGCACATTCTACATTCAATCTTCTTAATTCCACGTGTGATGTTCTGTTGCTTACAAAGAGCCTGGTTCACTAACCCCCAAAATTTGCCCAACCTCAGAATCTCACTAATTTTTGGAAATAATAGAAATGACATGTGTATAACCTGAGAATGACATTTTTTGGTGAAAAAATTGAACAGAACATTGAAATTTTATAAAAAACAAGGCCCTCTGTAACGCAAAAAGTGAACTGCATGTTACAAAGAACGTTTTGCAGGTGGTAATGCGTTAATTATGACCGTGCTTTAAAAAGTGCCGTTCTTCTTATCATGCAATTACAGATCCGCTAAATTTCATGCAAAATTGATGACTCGGATAATTACCTCATTGTGGCTCCTCATTTGAAATACAAGTAATCGTTAGAGTGAAGAGCACAATTTTACTTAGTTTCACGAAAAGCGTCTATCACTCGTAGGATGAAAGCACAGAATTTGCAGTCTGGCTTTAGATCTACACGGTCGGCATTTTTCATTTTAAAAAAAGTCAACCCCCAATTCCAAGAAAAAAAAATCCTAAAGCCATCGAACGTTAAATATTATGCCTCAACAATCACAAAAACTGAAAACGTGGGCCAACACGTACATGTTGATGACTCTTGGACAATTCCCCCCAGACAATTGCCCCCCCCCCGGACAACTCCCCCCTGCAAATTCCTCCGGGACAATTGTCCCCCGAGACAATAGCCCCCAGAGACAAATACCCCCTGGACCATTACCCCTGGACAACTGCCCCCCGACAATTACCCCCTGGACAACTACCTACCCCCGATGATTGCGCCCCCTACAATTAACCTCCCCGGAAATTACCCCCAATTCCCTTACCCCGATAACTAACCCCCCCCCCCCCCCGACAATTACCCCCATGAACAAATGCCCCCACCAGGATGTTCATACCATCATGTGTGATTTTGCTCATTTCGTAGGCCTACTACATTATTAGCAGACGCCATCTTTCAACAACTC
Organism: Tridacna crocea; assembly: GCA_943736015.1. Taxonomy (NCBI): domain Eukaryota; kingdom Metazoa; phylum Mollusca; class Bivalvia; order Cardiida; family Cardiidae; genus Tridacna; species Tridacna crocea. The sequence continues at coordinate 29,154,625 of OX031061.1, forward strand.
GTGGCACTCATTTTTCTGTTCCCGAGGAAATCATACTCGACGTGTGTATTTCAAATGTGATCACATGAAAAATCTTGTCATCTAATCTAATCTAGTTCCAGTTGAACTCTGCCTTGGAAGTGAACTCAGGGTCTGACCCTGAAAGCCGGCAATGACTTAGTCTCAAAGCAAAAGCAGAAGAAATTTCGAGTTATATATGGGGGGATTGTCCAGGGGGGCAATTGTTCGGGGGGGAGTGGCAGGGGGCAGTTGTCGGGGGAGGGATTGTCCAGAGGGTATTTAGAGGGGTGGCAATTTGCCATTGGGGGTAAATTTCCAGGTGTTTATTGTCTCGGGGAAGGGGGCCTTTTGTCTTGGGTTTTGATAAAGCTCCTCCCAGAAAGAGTTAACAGCGTGAAATAAATAGAATATTTTTTTTGGGTGAAGAAATAGAATATTTGATTTTTTCGATGAAAGATCAAAATTTATTTCATCTCTTGAACAACATCAGTAATATTTTCGATGGTGTCCACTAGATGGAAAAAACTTTCGATCTTTCACCGAGAAAAACAAATATCCTCTATATCTTCACAGAAAAAAGGCGTAGGAATACTGACCTTTGATCAAATAACTCCATACATTTTTTGCTTATCTAAAACGTGATCACGATAACAAACATCTCTTTGGCTACATAATGCTGAAAATATTACTACATTCGTGATAAAAATGTTTCGTTCATGCTTTCGGGTGGTGTGTATAATTTTCTAAGCAATGTATAAGCTTATAGTTTTATGGCAAAATTTTAAACAATTTAAATTCACTGTTACTGTGTTTTCGTGTTGAACGTGAAAGACTGGGTGTGAATATGCGAAACGTTGCTTCTAAAACATAACTACCCTTGGGAAAATCTCCGTGTAAAGAGGTCTCCACCATTCATAGACAATGTTTCTTTATGTGGTCACAGGCATAAAATGGTTCCACACACAAAAAGAGAATTGTATGATGTTTATAAATACATCATTATTTCAGGAGCAGTTCTACGCATTTCAGACCTGTTCTTCGACAGATCTTGTGCAACTTTATAGCAGGGAGAAAAAATGCTTTAAGTCAAATTTTCAACTAAGACAACTTTTGAATATCACCACCCTGACGCATCGATCTAATTTCGGTCTAATCAATTCAGAAAGTGACACAATATTTCATTGGCTATACTATGCTGTTTACTCAGTCAGCGTGGTCTTTCAATAATTAGAAAGTCCTCCAGAATTAGTATACAATTTAGAATAGTGTATAAAATGTAACCAGTAGCGAGATGCTTGTGAACACGCACTTTCAGAAAGTGCAGAACTATATGATCTGTCAAACGTCACGGGATTCCAAAAACTAATTTCTATCCTGGCATTGTCTGCACATTATGATGATTACTGCCAACGAATCTCCAAAGAAAGCGAATTGATTCAACAAATATTTCAAGCCAGTTTAACCCGCTACCAAACAATCCCTGGTTTTACGACCCTCGGATGGAAGCCTTTTGAAAACATTTAGGGAAGAGGAGATGCAGGTTACAAGCGTTTTCTCGTCTTCCAACAATGTTTTCTACCCTTCTCGAAACAAGTTTCAATTTTTGAGTTACTTATATCTTGTCGTCTACAAATGCTTTCAATTTGGACCAGTCTACATTATGTCGTTTGGTAAAGAGTTAAATCAATATGTTTTTTTTTGCGAGGGGGATTCATAGGAACTGTTGTTCAGTTCATTATACGTTTGCATGTTTAAAAATGCTGTTTCTGTTCTTTAGAGTGTCATTCACGGTTGAATTTCTTTTGTTCGTTTAAAAGCCATCCCTCTAGAACTACCTGTTGACTCATTTAAACATAAAAAGCTCTATCCAGTGAAACCATAAATCATTCTATGGCATTCCATGAAAAAAAAAAAATCAAAATATAATGAAACCTGTCATAGACAGATAATGCTAGCCATTTTTACTGTCTCAAAAGAAATACCTGCCAGTGTAAAATGACACACGCGTTACCATCCAAATGGTCGTATTTCAATTTAAGAAAAATTCAAACGGTTATTACTCAAGGGAACATAATCGAATCATACTATATTGACAATTTCGATCGTTCTCTTCCTTGGGTAGCCTCCAATGAAGTTTCGTTTGAATTCCATTATGTGGTTGCAAAGAAACATTTGGGGGCTTAAAATGTAAAGTGCCATAAATTGAAAAGGTATTGCACATGAAGATGCTAATAATAGGCACATGTCCTCCTCATAAAGAAGCTTCTCGTACATTTCTTTTTTTAAATTTCACTCAATGGTTGCTGCATAATAGCTGAAAAACGAAGCTGAAGCCACAAATTAAAAGCGTCATAGTAGTTTGAAAGATCATTCATACCAAAACATTATGACAATATTCATATGTCACACTTAAAGGAACGCGTCCTATGTAGAATCGTCGAACTCCATTCAATTAAAGCTGTAATGCATTCTAAACAAAATGCACACGTTTTACATTAGATAAAACTTTATCACGTCTACATCTAGACAACATCTACAGACAGAAGGATGGACGCAAATGGACAGCCCTAAGTCGGACATACGGGGCGGCGCTAGACGGAAATAATACAAAGACATAGTTTCGCTCCATTTGCTCTCGGCAAGTAGAACTAAATAACACCGAAGAGAGTCGTTGGCGTGTAAGTAATGCTATTTGTATATTTCTTCCTGATGATGAGATAATGATCCACGGGGACATTCAAGATGAAAGGTTTTCAAGCAATTGGCCACGCTTCCACAACGAGATTAGGCCTGCTATTATTGCATCGTCTGATATAGTGTCCTGCAAGGTGTCATCTTTCACCCCAAATTATTCGAACGAGATGCTCCATAGAGTAACATAAGAATGTCTGTAATCTATATACAACAAGCAGTTCCGATATCGAATCTTTTGCAAAATTGTGCCCCACCTGTTCCATAGATAATATTGTTTGCTTTTGTTATGCAGCTTACGCCTTTTGGAAACAATTTAGCTAAAGGGGAAGTATGAAATGATTAGGTTTTTTATTCTTATTAACGGCATTATTTTTGTTCGAACAAAAATATGCATTTTTAACTAAACTTAAACTATATTTGTTTGTCTTGTTTTATCGACATGTTTTAGAGAAAATGCAGTTCGTCTAGGAGGGTAATGCGTTTAATGGAAAAGTTTGCAGTCTCTTTTTGTCTGCCATTTGGGGTTATGGAAATGTAGAAGTATAGCCATAATGTAGCTGATTACGAGCAAAGCACAAATTCATTACGAATATCAAAAAGAGATCAATTATAATAGAATACCAAATCGAGTAACGAATACGATTACACGGCCAAAAACCATTGGATACAACGCTATTCTGATGCAATGACGTCTGAGTGTCCCTGACCCACTGTTTTAAGGATCAACCAACAACACGACACACTGAAAAAAATTATGTTACAACAAACAAGCCTATCAGTGTATTGCAAGAAGACTCATTTGCTTGTAGACTTAGTTCAGTATGCTTATATTATTCCATGATAAATAAACGCCCAATACTGATTTCACTAGTTTTAAATGATATACAAACCTTCAAGTCCAATATCGACTTAGGAAAGGAAAATAAATACTCAAAACTTGTTACGATAGATCTCAAAGCGTCTCCAGCGCTTTACGAACACGTGTTGACTTTCAGGTTGCCACACGTCGATCGGTGTGCTGTGATGAACGGTACAGATCGAGATCAGACTGCACTGGAAGTGAAGTCTGACTCTGGTTCTATACAACCGGATCTACAGTAGGACGCAGTTTCATGTGAAAAGTATGAAACTTTCTACCAACACACACACACGCACACAGAACCCAGCCGTTACCAAAATATGCGTATTTCGGTGTTATCTTGTAATGCTGGTAAATGGAGACAAAATATTGGTCAAAGCACAAAGAATGATGATGTGCACGGATTTAACCCTTTACCAAACAATCACAGGTTTTCACGACCCTGTAGAAGATGCATTTCAAAAACATTTTGGGAAGGGGAGAAAATGCTAGTAAACAGCTTTTCTTTTTTCCACAATGTTGTCTATCCTATCAAAGCAAGACTATGCCATTTGAACCACATTGAAATTGTTATTTGGAAATGCTTTGAATTCGGACATGGCTAACATTTTGTCATCCGGTAAAGGTCTTTAAAGAGAAAGGAATGGTGGGCCAGTAAACAAGTGGACGGTTACTCTTCAGAAGACAACAAGGATTTAGATCTTGGGTCCAAACACGAAGCTTTTCCAAGCAAATTAATCCTTGTCGAGCCAAGTGCGACTCACTAACCTTTTTGTGGACACTGTACATCAACATCAAACGACACAAAACGTGCAGTTTAATCTTAAAAATACACTGTCCGAACAGGAGATATTTTCCCCGAAAAATTATTTTTGAAATAGCAAAATCTAGGTTTTACTATCGGTTTAAAAGTTTCATTTCACTATTTTGTTTTCAAGATATAGAGTTTATTTCATCAGCTTGTGGTTAATATGGGGAAATATTTGTCGAAAAGGAAAAGATATGCAAAAATAACGTTATTTTCGGGGACCTGTCCCTCTTGAGGCACTCATTATTTTTGCATACCTTTCCATTTTTCGGCAACTATTTCCCCATATTAACCAGAAGCTGATGAAATAAATTATATATTATATTTCCTATGATAATTTTCTCAACGAATGCCACTTTTAAAACTAGTGATCTCATGTCAATTAACCGGATAATCGATATTCACTGTGACGGGGAAATAAATCCCCTCAGCTTAAATTAAGACATTTCTTTACCCATAAGATTTCTAAAAATAGACACATGGAATATAATACAAATAACAGTTTAACGTGGTTCAGGTGTCACTAAAAGAGTTCAGGACACGAGAAAAGGAGACAAAGTTGGTTCCAAGCATACTTCCTTTTCCTACAAATAATATTTTCAAATGTTTTTGAGGGCATTCTTTCTTTACCCTTTACCAGACTACAAAATTTTAGCCTTGTTCAAAGTGAACATATATGCAGACGAGAATTTCAATGTGGTTCAAATTGTGGAATTTTTCTCTGATAGGCCAGAAAACAGTATGGTTACCAACATTTTCTTCTATTCCCACATTGTTATAAAGGGTTAAGTTGTTGAAATTCGGGACAGTTTTGTAGTTGCCTAGGGAGTCAGTAAGAGAGAGAGGGAGAGGGGCCAAACAGGGATGAAACTAATAAAGATACATGTAAACTTCCCTACCTTCCATACGAATTTTAACGTCCTTTATTGTATATCTTTGGGTTGGTATTTCCTGTTCTGAAATGCAAAAGAATTTTAATTATGATGATGTATCAACATCAAGAACCTCTTTATCTGCCCCCACCCACTTCAAACAAATTTGCTGCAGACGACTATAAAACATTCACATAAAATGTGAATAATTATTTAGAAACTTATAACGTTTTGGATTTCGTGTTGCAAAATGAGAAAATGCTTATTATGGGCGCTCTCTTGTCTGGCAATAATATCTTACAAATTACTCTGTTGATAACGTTGAAAAAGTCGTCTGCATAAGTTTTGTTGTTGTTGTTTCTTTTTATATTAACAGCTAAATACGGACATTCCGAGTCGGCAAAAATAATGTTGTGGCTTTTTCCTCACAAAATTACCAGAAAACATGTACTAGACAAAAAAAACGTTATGGATCATTATTTCAAATGAATTGCAAAAACAGGAAAAACATGAAAATAAACCATAAACATACTTGAAAGACCCAACAACAACAATTGAATCAGTTTCGGTTCAAAATTAGCAAATTTTTTCTGTTATCAAACCGATAAGTCACAAACGGTAACACACCCCCAAAATCCAAAATGAATTTCAAGATTGCAGTGTCACAGTCAAACAACAAATTATCCAAAATGTGTCTTGTACCCTTGTGTCCAATGCGAACTCAAGTATTGCATCACCTTTGCATTTTTTCGGATGTGCGGCAGGATAGGGTTGTGCCGAATTTCGGCTCATTTCTGGTGGAGCGCAATCTCTTCTGGCGCTCCGTGAAACCACTGATCCAACGCATGCTTTAACAGGGCTCAGGTTAGGGGAGCAACTTAGCTCATGAACACGATCAATTGTCTCAGCCTCAAGATGATCACTCACTGATCTTGCTCTAGGTGGAATTACATTATGGTCCAATAGAAGAAAATCTTCTCCACTAGCACCTGCGTAAGACCTTAAAGTTAGTTCTTTTTGTAAAATAAAATTAGTCGAAACAAGTATGTCTTCTTCTGTAACAGATGTGAAGAAACTTCAACACATTTATTTTATGAATGTAAAAATATTACACCTATTTGGGAGCGCACTTCAGTACTTACTGAAACATTAGATCGATCGATGTGAATAAGCAAACAAAAAGCGCTTTTAAACAAATATGAAGCGAGACAGATTGCTTCTTGAAAGAAAAAAAAATACAAATTTAAAAACAAAGATATTAATCCTTCTTTATTAGGCCTGAAAAAATAGTCTCTTTCGTAGTCTTAGAATCATTACAAGCTAAAAAATTATGAAAATGAAGGAAGGCTTACAATAATTGTAAAAAAAAAAATCAGTAAAAATCTTCCATAAACCTAAAGCATTTTTAAATGCACACGAACAATTCTGCAGTACTGAAATCTAAAAAAAAAACAACAACAAAGAATATCTACTTTATGTTACGTTTCCTTTATGCTTTGACCTTTACTGTACATTGAACCAGGATGAAAGTATGACTATATCAATTCAATCAACTTCACACTCACGTAACTCTCACAAAATTAGGTTTTGTTTGACACATTTATATATAAAAATAAGCTTTTTTATCCACATGTTTACAAGACAACTGTAACGAATAAGAAAAGTAAACATGTTATTAGTCATTATTGTTAAAATCTTTATATATTTTAGTAGCCATATCAATATAGTCGTTTTAGTACCATCGAAGATGGTATTTATAATAGTTATGGATCTTCTGCACGATAGTTATGATAGACATCCTTGGCATGATACTGTATGTCATCAAGCTCTTCGTTTATATGACAGGATTTTTTTTAAAGTTTATTGTCCCCGTAAAATGATGTAGGAGGGTCAGGGATCTATCCCTCTCCACATCTTACAATCTCTGACGTTTTACATATATACACGTAACAAGGAACAAAAGACATTTTTATGTGATAGAAAAAAGTGAAGAAAAAAGAAACTAGTGAAAAAAAAGAAAACTGGACAGTGAAGACAAAAGAGGGAAATAGAATGGTGAAGAAAAGATGTAAAGAGTAATTTATAATATCACAGGAATTTGTTCAAACTCCTAGAAATGCGCCCAACTCTCTCGTAGGAATACGGAAGTCACACCTATGTTTTTTCCAAATCTCCTAAAACTAAAACAAAAGAAAAGTGAAGATACGTATTCTCGTATTTTGTGAATATTATTATTGATTGTATGCGTTAGAATCTAATTTTAACATCGGTATTCGGGAATGTTACTCGACAATACATTGATAAAGTGCGACTTTATTTCCGAGATACTGTAATTGAATCATCGGGAATGAGTCATAAATTAAACTACTCAGGAAGTCCTTATAGCTATCACATAGTGGCAGGGCGATGATCGACTATATAGTTGAAAGTCATTTGGTTTTGGCTTCCGATTCCGATAATCGATTGAGAAAACCCGGAATCGATTGTAGCCGGTTCTTGAACTCGCTTGGTGCCTAAACTTGAATTCCTGGTTTTATGACTGTTATTAATCACAATCTTCGATTGAACAGTGGCTAACAAATTCAAAATTGGCCGGAAAAACGAGGAAGAAATTTTTGTCCATGGATTATTTGATAAAACTTGACAACTCGGCACTCTTCTCATTTGATCCCTGAGCCCGAGTTTTGAGACTTGGAAATTTGAAATGATCTGTCTTTGACAATGGAAAATATCTGACGCATGAATTTATCGTCTAGAGCTTCATAAAATCTAGCTTGCGCGCATCCGTCAGAAAATTGGGCTAAACACGATCAGTGTAAAATACGAAGGATACGCAGATAATAATGAGGTGGTCGAGTCATTTATGACAGAGTAACAAAGGTGTTATTTCTCTTATCTAGTGTAAAGTGACAGATTTTTAAATTTATTTGCTATTTAAACTGTCTGGATGATGTCAAATCATGTAGCAATACTTCTCCAAATATTAATTATCACGAAAAAATAGATCGCCGAAAAAGCGTGAAAACCCATGACAGTACAATGAGCGGCTTTGCATCGTCCAATCAGGGGGACTTCAAATTATCTTCTCATCAAGAATAATGAATTTATACAGTGAATTTACACAAATCTCTGAATAAAGCAATAATTGAAAGCTAAATTCTGTTTATGAGTGAAAAAATGTTATTTTATGAAATGAAAATATAGATCTATAGCAGAAGGGTGATAATGAAGCTGGCGAGTCATTTATGACAGAATAACAAAGGTGTTTTTCCTCTTATCTAGTGTAAAGTGACATATTTTTAAGTTACTTGCTATCTAAACTGACACACTGATATCAAATTATGTAGCAATACTTCTCCAAAAATTAATTGTCACTAAAAAGTAGATCGCCAAAAAAGCGTGAGAACCCAAAAACCCATGACACTACAATGAGCAGCATGGCATCGTCCGATCAGGGGGACTTCAAACTACATGTATCTTCTTATCTTTGATAATGAATTCAAACAATGAATTCACACAAATCTCTGAGTAAAACATAATTGGAAGCTAGATTTTCGGGTTCATAAGTGAAAAAAAATGTTGTTTTATGAAATCAAAACATAGATCTATGGCAGAAAGGTGGGGGGTGAAGTCATCGTCTGCAAATGCTTTAAATATTATGTCTGATTTTTTTTGTTTGTTTGTTTGTTTTTAACTCGTTTGGAAATTAAAATATATGGAAACATGAACAGTATTGATAATTCATGTGTTAATAAAAGAGAATAAAGTGTTTTACTTGTTCAAAATCTTTATAACGCCTCATCCGAAGAAAAAAAAAATGTCTCATTACTTTTGAAAATATCCCATTGGTTTTCAAAAACAGGAGACATTGTCTCATTGAAATAAATTCTTTACCGATCACTGTTAGCCTAGCGATAGACAACACAAAAATGTATCTGCGACATTCGGCGATTCCTCAGTAGACACCTTTAAACCGGAAATATCCGTCATGTTTTACATTTTTTGGACAATTTCTATCCATCGAGGAGGCCATTCACTGACGTCACGGGATTCCCAGGAAGGGCCAGGAAGTGTATTTTCGGATTACGTATCAGAGGCAAATCTCTTTTCTTTAAAAGAGAATACGATCTAATACTTTTGTTAGTTACTTCTAGAAAAATCTTAAGTATCATGTGATGTCCATAAATATATCTTAAAAACGAAAAAAATAAAAGAAATACGTAATCCGAAAATATGCTTTCTGGTTCTTCCCGTGACATCAGCGAATGGCCACCCCGATGAATAGAAATTGTCGCCGGTTAAAAGGTGTCTACTGAGGAATCGCCGAATGTCGCAGGTATTTTTTTTTGTGTTGTGTATTGCCAGGCTAAAGGAAATTATAATCAATGTTTGTTTCGTGGGTGATTTTGGCTGGGAAAGGCTGTCTTGTGTTGGCGCTTGCAATCGAGACGTTGCATTCCTTGTGTTTATATTATATAGGGGACAATAAACTTGACGGAAAGAAAAACCGAAAGATGGACAAGTAGACAGATATACATGTACATAGATTAAAAAAAAAGGAAAATCAAACTCGTACACAGTCACATTATGATACCGTTCTCTGTTTCAATTCAGGAACCGGAACGTTTTATTGTGTTTTGGAGCGTGGAACGTTGCCGACAAAAAATGACAGAAAAGTGCTCTTTAATGGATGTCGTATAGTTTTTGTTTTCAACTGTGGTGAATAAAGTATATTCACTTGACACAACACAAAATTCAGATTATTGTGTTTGTATGTTCAAAAAAGCTTTTTGCTGACTTCCGTGTGTTGATTATTCAGAAATCGCAGTCGCTGACGGAAGTTTGTTGGATTAAACGTCTTTAACAAATAACAAACCGCCATACAATACAGAAATATGCACTGACATCCCAGACATTCCGTGCGATAACCACCTACAGCACATCTACTCACCTGGTTGTTATAGAAGTTTACATACCGGCTCCTTTGTTTGGACGAGGTCTATATTTTTCAGAACGACCCGTCTTGACAATAGAATGCACGAGAGCAGGTGTATCCATGCACGTGCCCAGGTTGTTCTGTAGATAGAAAACCTGCCCACGTGCGGGAAAGACCTGCTCCCGTGCAAGAAAGACCTGTCCACGTGCAATTAATGGATCTTGGGCCTTGCATGCAGACAGGTTCCTGAAGGGCATTGGTACTCGTGCGATACTGATTTTTATAAATTTGTAAATAACAGGAAAAATCTTGTAAATATACTTCTTTCTGGTAAGACAGATTTTAATCTATTTTTATTGGTGACCAACTCAGCGATTCTTTGATATTTTTTTTTCTTAGCGAACAATAAACCCCCCCCCCCCCCATTTACAAAATTTGCGATCACGTTAATGCCAACATTTAAAACATTGTAGATAAAGTGCCTTATCCTTAGGTTGTTGTTACATACATGTCATTCTCTCATATCTGAACCAAACTTTTTTTTTCATCGAGGTTAGATAGCAAAAGTGGCTAAAAGTTAATGACAGACGCATATTCTGAAACATGTCTACAATATTGTTGTATTTTGGTTCTAATGCATCCTAATTCCTGTGAGACCGACTGTTGATTTGTCCGTATTAGCGCAGTTTAGCCTCTGGGGCGAAAAAGCCCTCTTGTGTTATTTTTCTTGTTGTGAGAAAGCAAAACTCACATAGGAGCACTGTCTTTCTATGGCTGACCCGGCACAGCTAGCTTTAAGAAAGCAATTTAAGGGGCCCGATCACTCCCATAGTCAAATGATTAGAATCGCTTTGAGACCAGCTGTTCTAGGAGCTCGACCCTAGGTCCCAGGCTTGAGCCTTCTTGGAAGTGACTTTGTATGACTGAAAGCGGTGTAAACCGCCATTCATTTATTCAATCAATCAATGAATATTGACCTATGGCCCTACAGAACTGGATGAATTAGTGCAAATGGACAGACCGTAGAAATGAAAACACAAGTGTTACCAGCAAAAGCTGAAATCGAAGAATATTTCAATAAATCCGAACCTAAACTGAGCAATGAACTCACTCGTGCAGCATCAACACACCTACCCAAGTTAAAGAAAATTAAGCTTGATGCTCACGACGTGTCAGTTTCAAGCCAACGATTCATTATTGTTCAAGCGAGAAAATAAAACTGATAAATAAATGAAAAAGAAATACCCAAAAGTTGAAAAAAAAAAAACCAAAATAAATCATGTTTTACGCTCCCTTTTGTCATCAAACGTATCTGTTCTTTTCGAAATGACTGTCAAGTCGTCTGCTCAATACTGATGGTGGCCGGTATGTAAGTCGGATATCGACCTCGTACATCGGCCTTTCCGTATAAGAACGACCAGGGCACGAGCTTCACAAAACACCTCGAGCGCTTCGCGCTCTCGGTGTTTCGTGAAGCTCGTGCCCAGGTCGTTCTTATACGGAAAGACCTCGTACTCAGTCAATATCCTATACATGCTTTTCTTCTTACCTTGTGTAAGCTTGTGGGCGCAGCCATGTTTTTTACTCGAGCGGGTACGTAAAATTGACAGGGGCAGTAACGTTGACCAGGAGCAGGTTCGTAAGGTCTCTCCAGTGTGAAGCTCGATCCGCCAAGGGGAGAGCAGAAAAGTGGACCGTCACCCTTGGCTTGCGAAGATGCTGTTAATTGATTAATTGGCCGTATTGTAGTTAGCAATGTTCGTTTTTTTTGTTTCTATCTGTATATCGAGGTGGTACTAAGTAGTAGCCGAGTCAAATCAGAGACAGGCTAGTGGACAGCTCAGTATTTCTCAGAGTGTTGTTTCAAGACTAGGCAATCAGAGAAAAAAAAAACAGAGGAAAAGAACGCAGGAAAATTCACGTCTACTGTCAAATTCCGGATTAGTATATAGGGCAAGACGCGTTGAAAAAAAACTTCAATTTGTACAGGCACTAAACACTTGTGAACGTGAGATATCTTTCCTCAGACAGACTGTTTCTTTGTTTACTTCATTAATATCTCGTGATTTACTTTAGACATATATACCAGACCCATTCAACCCCCTACCCCATCTGAGCTCTCGTGCTTTGTACAGCTTCACTTGCTTCATGTTCCATCCCTCCACAAGATTTCGTGCTTTACAAAGGTTTACTTCCTTCATTGATAACAACCTTTCGGCCTTGAAAACTTTTGCTTTATGCCTAGGTCACAAATAGAACGGGCGCCGGACGATTTCTTCCAACTTCGCCCATTAAAAAATTTGGGACATCGTCCGGGCGCCGTACGATTTTCAGATATTTTGCCCAAGCAGTCACAAATCAAACAGGCATCGGACGGCAGTTTCTTTGGAAATGCCATGCGTGCAATTTTCAGTTCAGAAAGGCACCGGGTGGCAACCGGACGGTCATCGGGTGGCGATCGGACGGCGACCAGACGGCGATCGGATGGACATCTTTCGAACTTTGTGCCGCCGTCTGGCTAGCTACAGAGGCGTGTCATATTGTCCGAGAATGACACACCTCTGTAGCCACGTTTTGACCCACAAAGTCCTCAGTCTGCGGCCTCGCCCAGCACGCTTCTGATCGTAAACAGCTCGTAAACAGCAACAGCTGCTAATACATTTATCTGCCATCAGCGAGTAGCTTGCAATCTCTTTTGATGAAGGAAAAAGTTCAACAGATTTTGTGGCGGTATAAGTGCCATTTCACTTCAGAACTGATAAATTATCATGAAGTAAGACATTCATATACACTTTTATGATATTCTCATGTCGTCAAAGTTTTTTGCCGTCCGGTCGCCGTCCGGAAAGACTTCACAAAATTAATGCCGCACAGCGATCTGACGGTCACCGGACGGTGCCCGTACCAATATTCATAATCGGGCGGTACCCGTCAGGGCTCTACCCGGCGCCTGGACGGAGACAGTCCGGTCGGCGCCCGATGACCGTCCGGTCGCTGGACGATTTAGAGATAAACTTTTTCATAAAAATCGGCCGGGCGCCGTCCGATCTCTGAAGGCATCGTCCGGTCACCGCACAGCGCCTGGACGGTGCCCGGACGATGAAGTAACGGGCTCTCTGATTGCCAAAAAATCGTCCGGTCGCCGTTCAATTATAACTTAGTTTTAAAACTCGAACGGGCGCCGGACGGCGTCTCAAAATTGAACTGCCGCCATTCAAATTGAGCTGCCACCGGACGGTCGCCGTGCAGTCCCCGGACGATTGCGTCAAAATCTCCTGAAAAACTCGCCGTCCGGCGGCAGTTCGTTATTTGTGACTGAGGCATTAGCCACATTTACTTGCTTCAAATTCGACCTCTATCTGTCGCTCTCTAAGTTGATGTGAATATTAACTTGTTACAAACACGTATCAAGCAACATTCTTTAACTGTCTTATTTTTACTAAGTTAGATTTATACATAAAAATACTAACTTACTGTCTTACTTTTCTGAACAAGATGGTGCTAAAGAGTTTTCTTGATACTGTTTGGCAAAATTATAGGGGTGACTCCATTCCCTTCCCTTGTTTCTACGGTCTTGACTCAAATGCAATCTGATCATTATCTCCGGCTAGATGGCATTCTATAAATACTCATCTATCTAGTTTGGGTATAGAACCGAACCACTTTCCTACGCGACAACCGTTACTTTGAATTTCAGACTAAAATAAACGTTTACTCAATAAAACGTTACCTCGTGCGGTCGAACCTTCGAAGAATATAACATGCGCAGACAACGGCAGTCTGACGTACAGCTATATCCCCCACAGCATAATGGCAGTCAGACTGGTTGAACCTACTGTTCCAGAAGTGAACGGGTTGCCTTGCGATGGGTGCTACCAATTTAGTTCACGGGGGTTCGTTCCCTGGCTCGGCCAATTTCTTTCCGAGGATTGTTAATAATCATAGCAACAGGATTCATTCCTCTCCAACCGCTGAAAATTGCCTTGTCGATGATTAAGTTGGAAAAATGTACTTAAAAAGAAGCGCCAGGAAATACGGATCGGTTCACTTACGGCCGCGATATAACTGCCACGATGTTGACACGGTGCTAAGTATCCTACGATCAATCAATCAGGGTCATGGATCTTATGCACTGCATTTGTCCTCAGTGTGATCTATCTGCTCATGAAGTTTGAAGTCAATACCTTCCATACTTTGTCAGTTATGCTCCCGACAAAAATCCAATTTGTAAAAATCACTAAGAGCAATAACCCCAAGGAAATAATGAAAAAGGAGTTTTGGATCTGCACACTGTCTCACTAAGATGATCATCTGAACAACGTTTAATGAAAATTTTCAAATCGTTTAACCCATTACTCCATAGATACTCATTTCTACGCATTGCTTGTAGGAGCCTTCGGAAAACATTGTGGCAAAAGGTGAAATTGCTCGTGACGAGCAATTTCACCTTTTGTCACAATGTTTTCTATGCTATCAAAAGGTGTCATATACGCATAAGAAACGGTTTCATCCTTGCTGTTATTAACGGTCAGTTAGAGATACCATAGAAATGCCCCATGTGGTAAAGGGTTAAGAGACAGGAAGAGGATAGTAAAGTGTTATACAGATGGATAGACGGACGAACTACGGACTGGTGGATGGAATGACCAAAACCATTCTTTAAATCCCCTCTACTCTTCGTGCAAGGGGATTAGAAATCTTAAAGTGCCTAATCATAAATGAAATACTTATAAACCGTTCAAAATAAACATAAAGAACATATAAAAAATTCCAAGCTACTCTTCAAATCATCATTTTCACTGGTAGGGTGTATTTCAGTAATGCGTTTGATGTTTTTTCATATCATCATTTGCACTGTGACTAATTGGGTACGAGCTAAACATTTACGGTGAAAGAGACTTTTTGGCTGCAGATAGAGGAAGTGATTTTGATTTCATAGTTGAAAATATCAATTCTTCCCCTCTAAAACCCTATGGTATGGGTATTTATCAGAACCGTCCCATCGAGACAGTTCTAATGAGTACCACAACATAGGGTTTCGAACAGAAACAATGAATTTAGACTACATGTATCATCACTCCCTTTCATATGGAGCTCTGGTTTACATTTTTTCAAAAACAAAATAAACCAATTCAATCACCAAAACATGCAATCTGATCTTTTGCCTAATCTGTTAGATGTTTTTGTCAGATGTCCTGGCTAAAAACAGCCTTAAATTTTTAATAAATGTACTATTCCGTCAACAACTGAAGTATTTCACACCATATGCTTCATCTTCATAGAAGAGTTCAATCCCTTTATCTACTATATTCATGTTTCCTTTCCTCTTTGGTAGCATTTCCGAAACGTGTCGTATCAATTTCGATTTTTCTTTTCCTTCGTTTTGGTCTTGTTTTTGTAATTCTTGTTTTATTTGTTTCTCAGTCTCTCTGTCTGTCGATTACAAACATACTGATACACACAAAGAGTCACAATGATGTCATTGCCTGTCTGTCTGTCTCTCTGTGTCTCTCTATCGCTCTCATTTCCCAGCAGCCTTTTCTTTATATGTATATATATGAAAAAATAGTCTCTTTACAAGAAGTTCCAATTCCACGAATGATTTATAGCCAGCTGAAAGATTCATCATTCCCTAGCAAGAATGACTGATGGCTTCTGTTCTCTAAAGAACAAAGGTTACATATCTCTTTCGCCACTAATTTGATCGATTCGAGAATTTTTCGAGGGCTGAAAAAATGTTTATCGAGACATAGGGGATATCTTTTCAATAATGGTCCAGAAACAAGTACCGAATAGTGTATATCAAGATCAGAGATCTCTTCTTGTGCAATCTGATCTTTAATTATATTGTCCGAAAAAGGTACTTCTGTCGCTGTTATCGGTGAAAGGGAATAATTGTAAATATTACATGGCGCACAGCTAGATTATATTGGGTAAACGCCAAAACGGTTTTTATATCAATGTTTAGCCAAACCGCCACGATTTGTTTATTTGTTGTTTAAAGGGGCAAAAATAGATTTATTAGCCGCAGGTCTAAAATACTTCTAAGCAGTTTTACTAAATGAGCAACTAGATTGTTACTTACAGTAAAATTATATTATTTAAGGTACACGGCCCCTAACTCTCATGTTAAAAGACGGAATCTGTCCAGATTGATTAACTAGCCTATACGAAAAATGTTTTCAAAAGCTCCACTCCTCAGAGTCATTAAAACTCGTGATTGTACAGTATAGGGTTAGCATGCTATTTTTCCCACTGAGAACATAATGTACTATAAGGATATTTTTTTGTTATCATTATTTCATAAATTTTCCTGCCATTTTTCTGTCTAGTTAATTGATGGTTTGCATGTGATTACTGTATTTAGTGATAAAACATTTATGATGGTATAATTATAAAAATCTAAGCTGTTCCCATAAACCCGTTTTTATCATCTTTATTCACTCATTTCGCAACGACAAATGTGCTTGTCAGTTCTCCCCTGATGAACCTTTACAAGCGCTAGCAATCCAGAGATCCTGAGTTTAAATTCCAGATCGGCCAATAGGGAAATAACTAGCTTTATAGCAAGGCAGTATAAGTGTCCCCTTATACCAGCACAAGCCATACCATTACATTAATCTGTGGGATAGACCAGTATACTACTTATGGTTCCGATGCCAGGAATCGAACCCGGGCCGCCTGCGTGAAAACCATGACTCCTAAATGAAATATTATAATAATAATGGTAAAATCAAACCTTGATCTCCACAGGTGCAAAGTGCGGTAAAAATCAGCAATTCGGTCAATCAAAGTCTGAATAATTTCAAATGTATATAGGTCAAAGGGTGTATTCTTGGTCTGTATTGTCCGCAAATAAATCTCTAAGGTCAATCACGCACATGATATTGCACCTTTAAACCCCGTGTAAAACCTGTTTCTTTCGTTTTTTTGAGCTGCACTTTTTTCCCGATCAGATAAAGAAAATGTGAACACAAAAAGGCAGTGGTCTGATGTTTTGTAAAGCACTATTTAATCTTTGAGATAAAAATAGAGCATAATGTGAATGCCTCATTTGAAAATCCTTACAGTTGATTTAGAACTACATAGATGAAGACGTGAATTTGATAGACAGCGCACAATATCAATGTTTCTCCAGCAGCGAGATAATTAAAATTTCTTTTGTATTTTCTATATAAATAGATCTTATTTCCCCAAACCCTCTTGAGACTCTTGCGAACAGCGAAGACCAAATTACAGCATCACGCGGAGGGATATCAAACTTGCGTTGTCCCTTATAATTCATTAAGCGCTAGAAATGCTTAGCACAACTTTGCATCAGGCTACGAATATTGACGGCGGTGTTATCATGGGAGCGCCCTTAAACGAGACACCTAGAGCCTAGACCATAACATAAATCGGTGAGCTGTACTTGAGATTTGACTCTTATATCGCTGAAAATGACTTCATCAATTTAATTTACGAACAGCCTAGTATTAAAAAATCGTCACCTGTTTTTCGTAAACTTTTTTCCTCGGAATCGTTTAAAAATGGGGGATAATTTGGTAAAGGTAACACTTTTCATACAGGGCTCAGCAAAACCCTTTGATAATTTACTTGTCTTGTGTAACGGTAGAGCTCTAGTAAAAACATTGTCAGAAAAAGACCTAGTACACGCAAAGAGCAATTCAGCAGGGCGCAGCATTATAGGGATAGAGTTTTGGATTAAAATCTCTTTATGAGAGAGGTAAACCTTGGGAATTATCCACATCACGGCGCGAGGCAAAAGTTTCCAAAACGCGATCATAGAGTGTGCGTTGATACTAGCTGAACAGCTCGAATCAGAATCGATATAAAAATAAAAAGTTTAAACCAATGAACAACTTCTCCTAATACCAGCATTCCACATTTAATGATATATGGCATACAATTCACAAAAAGGGCTATTCGGACATTTGCGTAAAGTGCAATCTCGGATTAGCTTGTGCAACCCGCGCAGGCTAATCTGAGACTGCATTTTACAGCTACATTAGATTTTGTGCTACAGTTGGCCTGTGCAAAACAGAGAATTATGTAAAAACGGAAAGTATCGTTTCAGATTAGTCTCAATAATTAGACGCTTCTGTGATCTTTTTCATATTTTGACATTTACTGTACACCGTACCGTCTCAAGTCCATCACAAATTTTCCGGTAGCGAATATCGAGCGCTATACTGACTTTCTGTTTCGTCAGTTTTCTTCGTATTGCAGCGAAATGCAATTAAGTTTTAGTAATAAACATGACCAAAAGTAAATTGTTAAACCATTCATTACATAAAGAGCTTGTAGACGTCGTTTACAACACGTTGATCTCCCAAAAATCACTGACGAAATTTGTAGTGCCTGGCGGCCATTTTGTATGTTTTGGAGAATGTAAACAACTCGAGTAACTGATGAAATACACGTTTTTTTTCTCACGTTCAACGTTTAAATTGAAAGTATTTGTATTTCAAACGAAGGAATATTGAATTCACAATCAACAGGCATGATTAAATCCTAGTTTTGTGCTCTATTTGCGAAATTATGAGAGTTCAACCTTGCGCACAAAATCTGTGCGGAACTTTCAACTGATGTTGTCCGGATTGTCTCTGTACCCGGAGGCGACCAGTCAAAAAGTAACATCGCCTTTGGGGACAGTTATCTGTACTACGTTTCGGATTAGCCTACGCGGACTGCATACATGTCCGAACGCCCATTATCACGTGTTGCAGGCCATACGCACAGACCCACTTATCCTTATTTCAAGATCGTTTTTACATGTACTCACAGTAAGTAGTAACCTGCCATGTTCTGTCCATCACAAGAGACACTATGGCTTACAAGTTTCCAAATTCAGGCTGATTTGATAGCTACATCAAAAGTTAAACATCTCGAAAGTACTCTTTGCATGAAGAATCACTATTGCATGTATTGGATAAAGTCGACTTTTTCGACATTTGTACAATTGCCGCGTTTCTTCTTACTGAGAAGAACCATCTACATTTCAGTACGGTTATTTCGAGTAACCTGTGATGTGTTTGTTTCACTGACCTAACAATTGTCGTCACTGGGTAGTTTATTTCTCACTTACAGTTTAATTTTACTCGAACTCCCTTTTTTGACATTCAGAAATCTTGTCAACTGTTCGAAAAGAAATTAGCATTAAAAATGCTTTTAGCGCCACAGGGATACACATAAAATATTTTAACTGGCACTAAATAAACTGACTCTCTCTCTCTCTCTCTCTCTCTCTCTCTCTCCCTCTCTCTCTCTCCAATTAGAATTCTTTCCTCAAGTCATTGACTTTTTTGTCAAGAATAATTGGTTAACACCTAGAACTCCACACTTTAGTTCTAAATTAACCAGTTCGTCCTTCACCAAACAGTAACGACCCTTGGGGACAAGGCTTTTGAAAACATCGTGGCAAACAGAGAAATGTAGGTAACAAGCATTTTCTCCTTTTCCCATAATCTTTTCTACCTATTGGACCGAATTTGATTTTTATCTGCAACTGCATAGGAGTTTGACAGGTCCAATATTCTTTCATATAGTAAAGAAGAAATGCATCCTCAAATGAACATCTTGTGCAATCTTTCGAGTTGAAAGCCATCTAAAATTCATCATTATTAGTTTTTCTCGACAACACCACGAACGATCTACATCGGTCATATAGAATCGTTTGCCGAATTGTTGTAGTCCAACCTTCATAACAAATTGCACTCCAGAGATCCTTGCCCTGAACGCGCTGATCCAGAAACTTTATACAGTCAATTTTTACGAAGATCAGACCTAATATGAAATAGCAGAACTTGATCCGATATTCTATGAGACCATCTTATCAATTATCATTATCTTTGCAGTTGTCGTCGCCATCACCATCAACAGCATCACCAGCAACAATAGTAAATACAACATTGACGAAGACGACAATAACAAGAAAGCCGACGTACTTTCAATATCGTTTAATTATCTAATGTTATGAAAAACTGTTGTTTCTTTTCTTAATTTCCTGTCCTGTGTTTGCATTTCCCTATGAAATTAACTGTTTTAAACAGAAAAGATGACATTTTAACTCAAGGGGCTCATTCAAACTCTAGATAGATCGAGTCAGACTTGGAAGGCTTGTGCATATAACAATAATTATTGATGAAGTGCCTGATATTTACATTTCATCAAACAAGAAAAATTTGGACTTGGGCAAATCCAGTATACTGGTGTTTGCAAAGGACACATCAGATATAGCTCAAATATCTGAAAATTGTCTGATGAAGTTAAAAAACAATGTGGAAAAAGGAAATGTGCAGGTAACTACAGTATCTCCTCCTTTTTCCAAAATTTTTCAACATGCTTCATCTTCAATACCGGAAGTCATGGTGAAGCGTTGTATAGATATTTACCTCCAGTGAAAACATACAAACAAGGCAGTTTCACTCGTTATTTCGAAACCTTTCAACCTATCAGTGTAGATCCATGCAGGATCGGATTGCGCCTTCT
This sequence comes from Tridacna crocea, assembly GCA_943736015.1. Lineage (NCBI taxonomy): Eukaryota > Metazoa > Mollusca > Bivalvia > Cardiida > Cardiidae > Tridacna > Tridacna crocea. Next base: position 29,175,285 of record OX031061.1, read on the forward strand.
GTAGAGACCTATATTGATCTGCACTATCAGCACAGTAGTGTAATTGCATATGTTTATTCCTTTACTTTATTTAGTCAACGGTCAGGTGGCAGGGTACTTGAAAACTTGTTCACAGTGTGGCAAATCATGTCGCCCCAACTTCCATGTGTATTCAGCGAAATTTCCCTATTTTTATGTTCTCACAAAGGGAGTAAGCTGACTTGCGTGCATTCAATAAAAACTGACGTCAATAGGAAATGACGTCACTGAAACCTTGGTAAAACGTGCAGTTTGGTACATGGACTTAACGATGTCAACTGCTGCGATAGACATTCAATGTACTTTTTATCTAAACATGGATTTAAACAACTTCAAGGAATGTAAGTATGCATTCATATAACCTGTGTATTTAAAACAAAATGACAACAAACGATAATATGTGTATTTGTATTCATTTATTTTCAAAATAAAATCCATTCTTTCTGCTTAAATGTCAACCATAAGGGAAAGTTATTATTAATTGTAGGCCTAATGATATGGTGCAGTGTAGTCAGTATATTCGTTGTATCGATTTACGTCGCCATTTGGATGTTGTGTTGTTTAGTCTTGTGTACAGGGCTCGCGAAAGGGAAACTCGGCCCGTATTCACCAACCATTCTTGAGAATATTCTTAGTCTTATTCTCCATTCGGTTTAGCCAATCAGAAGTTGTGTTACTTACAAATGTAGAAAATTCTGGCGAATAAGACGTAGAACTTTCTTAAGAATGGTTGCTGAATACAGGCCCAGATTTTAAGCTGAATTTGCCATTGCACAGGAATACATGTTCCGAGTTTATTATCCAATCAAATCGCAAGAAATTTCTTTGTAGTATATCATCTAAAATCGACCCATTCAACACAACTCGGGTGATTACCACATCTAACTATGTGGACAACCGTATCAAGGATCCATTTTGAAGTTCTGTCACTTACGTAGTCTTTAGAGTGGAGACAGCCGTGTAAATCGATTCAAGACGTCAACAACCCCTGTGACTTTATACACATCTGTTAGTCTATCATTGAAACCTGCTACCGGAACTTATTGAACTCGTTACAAATTGAAATACAACCTGATTTTCAAGCCTCACAGTGTTAAGAACGGCAAAGCGATGTAACCCCGGCGATGAAATGTACCGTATATATGCAAACTAACCATCGTGGTGCAGCAAAAGGAATTCACCCGAGGTTTGCCGAACATTTCTTATTGAGTCGCTGCTCTGTACTGTTGCAGAAGACCTCTATACGCTTCAACGCTTTCGTTCTTTTCCTTTTCACTTGCATGTTGACTTTTTTTTCTATTGTATAAAATCTGAATAGAATAATGCCCTCTACACTAAAGGCGCAGAACACTTCGCCGAGTATAGCTTTTGTTATGGAATCGAAGAATCAAGGTCTGTATTCAGAAACTATTCTTAACCCTTTACCAAACAGCATCATTTTAGACTGGTTCAAATTGAAAGCATTTGCAGACATCAAAATAAATGTAACCCAAGAATTGAAGTTTGTATTAGAAGGGAAAGGAAACATTGTGGGAAAAAGAGAAAATGTTGGTTTACCAACATTTTCTCCTTTTCCCACAGTGTTTTCTAAAGGCCTCGTTCACAGGAGTGTTGAAAGTCGAGATTGTGTGGTAAAGGGTGAAGAGCAGTGTTAACACGGAAACTGCTAAATAAGTTAAATGAAACGTTCTAGCCGACAGTATAGACTCAAATGTTTCTACTTCAAAAAGTTATTCGGGGGGCAAAACTATCTCCGAATCGATACAGTGTACATATGCTACTTCGAAAAATTATTCGGGGGACAAAACTATCTCCGAATCGATATAGAGTACATCCAAGATCAGACCACATGTTTTTTGCAGTATGATCTTGATCTACACTGTTCACATAAAGTCCTTAAATCGTGCCTAGCAGCCTCAGGTTGAACAGATCTTACGCAACTCTCTAAATTTAGAAAAAAAACCTTCGTATATTGAAACTAATAATGTTTGATGAATATCCTTACTCTGCAAAGCGTTAATCTACAGAATTCTGTGGATGGTGGAGATTACCATTAGACTGCAGAGTCGTGTGATTTGATCTTGAGTCCACATTGTGTCGTACTCTGGGTGTGTGTGTGTGTGGGTGTGTTTGACGCAGTGAACTTTGATATCGTACTCCACTTTGTTTCTCAATTTAACTTGAAATGTTGCTCTAATGTATTTAGGAGTTTAAAGGTTACACCCAGTTTGTTCCTAGCGAGATTTTTTTTGTTTTGCAATATAATTTTTTTTTCAAAGGCACTTTTAGTTTCAATTTAGAAGAAAGCAAAAAACGTTCGTCTGTTGAAGTGTTAGATTTCTCTGATTAAATAATTTTGAAGTTTTGAATGCGTGTAAATGACTGTCTTGCAAAAATGTTTGTAGTATGGGCCGGTCGCCTATATATCTGTATAATATAATTGAATATAATTGAACTGAATTGAATTAGGGTAAATCTTGCCAGTATCATTTTTTATCATTAGATCTATATTTTTCAATTGTTTTCATCAATTTTAAGCTGAGTCAGTACAAACATCGTCGGTTTGCTTCCAAAACCTAGTAGCTATAGCTTGTAACAAGCTGTAGTTACGAGGTTTTAAAAGCAAACCGACGACATCCTGTTACACATAGAAACTTTCAGTGTGCGAAAAAAATATATTAAAACCATTTCAATGCAGTATTTTAATCTACCTACTCGGTACAACTTTTATCTGTAACCAAACAGTCTTGTAATAAATGACTTTGAAGAAACTGGCTTCTGAAAACATCGTGGGAAAACAAGGAAATGCTATAAAATCAGCCTTTTCTTCCTTTCTTACAATGTTTTCTACCCTGTCTAAGGCATATATGCCATGGTTTGAGCCATATTTAGTGTGTTGTCTGGAGTTTATTTCAATATGGCTTGCAACACGCGTAAAGGGACATTCGGACATCTGCGTAAAGTGTCGTATCGGATCAGCCTGCGCAGTCCGCGCAGGCTGATCCGAGAAGGCACTTTCCGTTTTTTTTCCGAGACGACACTTTACGCAAACGTACGAATGCCCCTTTTCGATTGTTTCAAGCCAAATATGGACCAGTCTACAATTGTGTCGCGTGGTAAATATAAAAGTTCCATTCTCAAGCTTGAACATTTTACAGTATATATCGACAAGTATTGATCTCAGATAAGACCAAGGATCTGGACTCTTATCTTGATCTACACTTTCAGAAAAACACCAATACTTGATTGTGGTATTTCAACGGATAAACAGTTAATCGAAGAATCAGAACTAGAGATTACAATCTAGATGTAAGCCTGCTATTATTAACGTGATCAGCCGGAAGTGCAAACCGAATTACCGTCAACAAAATTATAATGATGTAATGAAAAGTAAATCTCTGACGCCATTCATGAATTTCAATAATTGATAACTCAACTTTGATTTCAGAGAGATTTATTTAAAAAATATGCATTAATTTCAGACAAGGCTCGATATTGAATGCCAACATCAATTTTGAGCTGATTTAAAAAATCCCCCATCAGTCAGATTCAAGTTTTCCTACCAAAAGTGTACCTGTGTAATTTTTTAAAAGACTAGAGAAAAGTTTACAAGAGGGCAAGTTTTTTTTTTTTACTTATGCACAAAAAGAGCATTATCGGCGACAATTTCAATATGATTTAGTTGATGGGATATGTTATTGGAAGGAGATTACTTGCCAGAATGTTTACAAGAATGTGTTCAATAACCGTCTTCCACTGGACTGGATCATAAAAACGCCGAATGGCTTGTTTAAGGACTGACCCTTTACGAAATTTTCTCTCCAGTTTTAATGACCTTGAAAGTAAACGCTTTCGAAAATGATGTAGGAAAAGGAGAAATGCTAGTTTAGGTGTGTTTTTTCCTTCTTCACGTTTACTTTGTTTATTTGCAAAGGCTTTGAATTTGGGCAAGTCAATTTTTTCATTTGTGAAGGTGTTTCTTGACCAAATTGAAAGTATTTCCAGATAAATTATTTATTGCTAAAATGTGGATTTCTATCTTTGATAGGGTAGAACGTATTCTGGGAAAAGAATAGGGCAATTTTCTTTCTCTTTTTTTTACATACTATATTTTCAAAATACTTAACTTCAGGGTCGTCAAAAATGGAGATTGCGTGGTTTACAGAAGACAACATTTTAGACTTGTCCAAATTATCTCCATACCAAATAATCCCAAGTTTTTACGACCAAAAGGATGAAGCCTACTACAAAAGTGGGAAATGGAGAAAATGCTGAAAACCACCATGGTCTCCCTTTCAAACAATGTTTTCTACTCTTCTAATGTCAAGTTTCAATTATGTTTATTTTGTTGTCAGCATATGCTTTCAATCTAGAAAAGACTAAAATTTTGTCGTTTGGTAAAGCGTTAGAAACGATCATAGACAACGGATAAAAAAAGCTCATATAACTGTTTACAAAATAGTGAGGCAAAATAAAAAGATGCTGGTTTTCAACGTTTTCTACCTTTCCAACTATTTTCAAATGCTTTTCCAGGGTTGTTAAAACTCAGGACTGTTTGGTAAAGGTTAAAAACCGACAAAGTACGACAACAACTGGTATGCAACTTTCATCCAAAAGAGCTGTCTGGCCGTATCAAACTACTTACGACCAAACATGCAAAATTCATTAAGATGGCTGTTACATTGTGAGCTAACGGCCCTTAAAACATATATTATCGATGTGACATCTAAACTAGATAATTACGTAACTGCCGATTTGGCCTTGTTTTGAAAGAAAAGTAGTTGAAGTATACGCTTTTTTTAGTAAAATTGTATAGTATGTCAAATGGTATGGATTTAACCAAATGTTGTTGTTTTTTTATATAGTAATGTAAAAATGAGAAAACTAAAATGTATACCATGAACGATCGACTGCATTCCTAATAAAGTTCATATACGATAGCTTTGAAATTGATAAAACCGTTCTGTGTTGTTTTCTATTTTGTGTGTGTGCACATTGGCAAAATCGCGTATCCACGCTTACACTGAGTGTTTATGTCATCAATCAAAATTTCTTGTAAAACGGTTTTTTAAACAGGTTGGACAATGTTCATCTTTGTTCTCATTATTTCGTAAATAAACGAAATTAATTGTGTGTGTTATCCAGTACTTGATGATAAATAGGCATTTAAGATAGGTATTGATCGATTTCCAAAGCGGATCCTATTTGACTTTTATACTTTTCAACTTATACTTGGCAAATAGCGTCAAACCTTGGACAGTTTTATATCGCAGGTTCGGATTTTTCTTCACTAAAAAGGAAAAAAAAAAGTGCCATGGGGAAAACCTGACTGCACAAATCACGACGCCTGATCTTTTTACATTTAGCTGTCTAGAAAGGGTCCAATATTTAAATTTGACATTGAAGGAGTAAAAAGTTTCTCCACTACTCGTAGAACGTAGTATATACTGGCGTGATTAGAGGTACATGTATAGCCTGAAATGGCTGAACAAAATCTTTATCTGTTGTCTCAAATATTATAATGCCTTAACTCTTTCCCATACGACAAAATTTTGGATTGGTTCAAATTGAAAGCATTAATTTGCAGACAATAAAATAAAGGTGACTGAAAAATTGAAAGTTATTCTGGAAAGGGGAGAAAACACTGGGAAAAGGAGAAAATGCTGGTTACCAGCATTTTCTTCTTTTCCTACAGTGTTTTCAAAATGCTTTTTTTCTCAGGGGCGTCAAAAGTAAGGATTATGTGGTAATGGGTTAAATCTGATAATAGACATTTCACCAGATATTCTCCGACACCCTCTTAACTGAAAAGCCTAAGGTCGGTCACTTTGAGTTTCCTTCCTGTTGGATGACCTCGTAACGCATGGAATAAAAGAATCAGAAGGGTGTAGACTCTAAATTTTGCACGTATTACAGCAGTGATTAAATTAAGAGCTAGCAATGGAGAGAATTGGTTGAAATTTAATTCAATTCACTTGACTTAATATTTCGAATGAACCATTTTAATTGACATTTCCTAGACTTTGTAATACATCAACTCGGGCAATAAGACATCAATAAACCTCCTTTTAGCGGAAACCATGCCGAAACCAACTTTGAGCTGTAATGTAGTTAAACTTTAAGAGTAGGACCAAAATTGGAAAATGGCGTCTTTTGTTGGTAACGTAAACCTTCAATGTAAGAAGTTTTAAACGGACAAAAATTCTCATCTAACCCTGAACACAATGATGTGATGCACAGAAAAAAAAAATACATAAAAACATGTGTTTGGTCAAACAGTCAAAGCGTCACAACGCATCACGTGACGAAACGTGAAGTAACGCAACGTAACGTTGCGTAATGTAAAGCGTCGTGAACGTGAAATGACATGAAATAGCATAACACCATTATCTTAATTTCGATTAAAGTTACCTATGACGTCATTTGGAGAATTTTGTTTCTAAGATAGAAAAGTTACCATGAAAATCATTCCTTGCAACTGATCAGTAACCTGAGAATTTGTTTGTCACTAGTGCCTTAAAGTGTTACAGAGAGACAAATGAAGATCCATATCTACTTACAAGAAGAACAAGATATTGTCAGTCAAATGGATGCATTGTGGAAGAAAATCCCGGAACTCATGGGGTTGTGCGGTGACCGTTGTATTACCAAAGTAACATTGAAAACCGCTGAGAATTTAGCACCATATATGAAAAGAAAACCGTATTTTTCAAATTTGTCGAACAATTTTTAATTTGTGCTTTTCCACTGTTTCTTTATATGTACCAAGAATTTACTTTTGGTTCTGGTAGTCATGGTAACTCTGCACAATTCTACAGGAGAAGAAGAACAAAAATTGTAGAAATCGGACCTGTGTCTCTATGTGTTTTCAGATGTGTCGAATTGCTTCGAGAAACTGTTAAAGATTGTAAATAATACGAACTCCGTTAAAAAGTTATGTTGACAAATTTTTCGAGCGAAATATGGATTTTTTCCTGGCCAAATTAGTAAAGTTCAAGTACAATTAGCAAGGGGAAACGATAAAGCGAAGCCGTAATAGTTTTCGCTAATTGAAGATCTTTCAGGGTGTCGGTTTTTGCAAATACGATAAATATCATTCACGTAACGCAGAATTGTCTAGATTTAATTATTTTAATTCGACTTGTCGAAAGTCTTGCATGTAACGCCACTCACTGTTGCTTACAAAACAAACATCATGTGTTCATGCTCTCTATACTTTGTGATATATCCTGCCGCGGTATGTTGAATTGTCAGGGCGTTCAAATGCTACACTAGTAATAGCAGCCACCTTGCTTGGCAAATTCAAATCTTATTCTGAATTCCAAGGCTCTGGTTGGTTCCTGGTACCATTTATTGCTATTTTCTTGTTGGATATACTTTAAGTTATAGTTATATTTTCTTGTTGGATATACTTTAAGTTACAGTTTAGCCGGGCTTTATACCGTTAAAACATAGTCCAGTGTTTTTATCGACTCCTACTGGAGAAACTTGTTGAAATTATTGAGTCCGTAACCAGTGTAATGCAGAGAAATGACCCCCATTACAAAATGACCCACGGGTCATTTCTCGACGTAGAGGAATGACCCATGGGTCATTTCTCGGCGTGAAAAAACGACCTGGGTCATTATTCTAAGTCGAGAAATGACCCATGGGTCATTTCTCGACGTAGAGAAATGACCCATGGGTCATTCCTCTACTTCGAGAAATGACCGTGGGCCATTTTGTAATGGGGGTCATTTCTCTGCATTACACCGGCATTTTCTCCTCAGACAAGATATAATTGGCCTGCAACACGTGAAAAGGGACATTCGGACATTTCCGTAAAGCGTCGTCATGGATCAACCTGAGCAATCCGTGCAGGCTAATCCGAAACGACACTTTCCATCGTTATGTAATTTTCTATTTCGCACAAGTCAGATGGAGGATAAAATCTAAATTAATGTAGTTGTGAAGTGCCGTCTCGTATAAGCCTGCGCGGACTGGGCAGGGTGATCCGAGACGACATTTTACGCAAACGTCCGAATGCCCTATTTTGCGTGTTGCAGGCCGTATTCCCAACGATTATGTCACATTTAAGTTGTTTTCTGAAGCTGTTGAATTAAGTCTTAACTTAGTTGGTTTGGTAAACACTTAACCCTTAACTCGTAAATTAATCCCTCAAGCCTAAGCTACAATAATAAACACATCTAGATAGATATATTTTTCAGGGAAAATATTTTCTTAACGGACATTGAAGATTATAGATCAGTCTGCAAGTTATGTGCAGGTCCTAAAAGGTCCTTTAGTCCCGCTTTGCAGTATAAGGATAAACATGCTACCAGCACGTTTATTAATCGGAAAAGCCGGACACATAACACTTAACAGAATATATAGCTATAATTTCATGTAAATCTCATTTAATTTTCTTGAAAAACGATTGGAATCTGCCTAGCTTTTGCTTGTATTTTTTTTTTCAGTTGAAAAATACTTCTCGACTGTCTGTAATATCTAGCCTGAGAAATTGAAGATTTGAATAAAGTTGAAACTTTTGTTACAAAATGGCATTTTAAGGCACATTTCAGTTCTACGTAGTCGATATTTTTTTGGTTCATAAGGATTAAAAAGTGTTTTTTTGTCCACGGATTTTCATTACTTAAAATATTTTTGTTGTACTCAGTCTGTCTACAGAAGTGTGGTTGGGTCACAAGGTCGAGTAATAAAGGCGTTTGGGGCGAACCCAGGATATCCGAGGTTAGAGACCTCACTGTAAACTGCTTTAAGTTACCAGCTAGCAAAGCTCAGGTGTACCTAGAGCTTATGTGACTTGTAAAAATTAAGTCTTGGGTCACTTGAGGGTGTATGTTGGGTCTTGCGGTTGGCCATCTAGGTTTTCTAACAGTCTTTCGGGTGGAAGGTTCAACCGAGCCGTGTGACGGCGTTACATACCTAGCGTTTCAAAGAACCACGCGTAACTTAAAACGGGTTTAGTTCTGTAGCTTGTACTATCCCCTGTAACAAAACTAACAGACTTCAGGATGCGTCGCTCATAAGGGCAACCGGTGGCGACGATAAATGAACGCAAATTCAATCAATCAGTCAATCAATCAACTTATAAAATTTTCTTACAAAGAGAATGAATTTTCGCTCTGGTATCTATAAATGTTTGATCTTTTGACCTAAAAGGATACTCCCTAATGCATCTGAAACTTAGAAACATCTACAATGACGCAAACAGACGTGTTCAATATTTTTTTTGTATTTCAGTAAACTTCAGCATATTCTCCATTTCTTTCGATGTTTTCTAACCTCACACAAACAAGTCCAACTATTTAAGCCACGTGGAATCTAAGACTAATGATCACGAGGGTGTTGGTTCGATTCCCACGGCTGGCCATTTAAAATTTCTAATAATCTTTCGGATGAGACGTTAAACGCCCGAGCACGATAAAGAACCAGACGTAACTGAGGTAGGTTTCGCCCTGAATCTACACTATCCTTCGTTTTTTTTTTCAGGTTAAGAGTTAACCCATTAACACACAATCTCCACTTTTGACGACCCTGAGAAAGAAGCCTTTTCTCCTTTTCCCACAATGTTTTCTATTGTTCACAAAACAAATTTCAAATTTTAAGTCACTTTTATTTTGTCGTCTGCAAATGCTTTCGATTTCGACGAACCTAAAACTCTGTCGTTTGGTAATGAGTTAAACTTTGCGGACTAATAGGCCATCAATATCTATGACAAGATTTGTGCATTAATCTTGATGATTTGTCAACTTTAGTTGGATTGTTAAATTACGTAAGTTTTCTCTTCAAGGACTTTGTCCGTGAACTTTTTTCTTTAATAAACCTAACGAAGGTCGATTTTCAATGTTTTACAGACCCTCAAGATCAATGGTTCTTGGATTTACAATTCACTAGGTGTTTCTCTATAAAGCATGAGACTGTTTGGTTTAAAGGTGGCCCTTCAGATTTTGGGACGAAAATTTTACAAAAATACAAAATCATCCTTATACTCCCAAAGCCTTATAATTTTCATTCATTCAACCCCAGTAGTCGAAAACCATCCGACAACTAGATAAATTAGAGATTTACTACAGCCCAGGTCGACACTGGAGGGAAACACGGTCTATTGTACATTAGCAACTCGCTCATTTACATACCAGAAATATACAGACGAAGCTTCAAACATAGCGTCCGAAGTTCTAGACATTATGGAAAATAATTGAATGTTTATGGAAAATAATTAAATTTTATTATGTGTTGGAATTTGATAGTCAAAAGTGACATGCAAGTCACTTAACATCCCCACAATGCTTTTTTGATTTTGGTGGGAAATCTAAAAATAGCTTAAGAGGCTATGTAGCCTTTTAAGGGAATACCACCCCCATTTTTTTTGTAATTTTATTATTCTTAAGTACTGATAATCTGTATTGTTTTTTCATATAAGTTTCATTGACATATACTTTTTTCAATTTGATGTGATGTGAAAATTCTAAATACCCACCTTTAAAAGTTAAAACTTTACATCGCGAATAAGAATTCAAAAATCCTCTCATAATTTGTAGGTACTAAATCTCCATTCAAAAATGTTATCAAACTATGATCAAAATCTCTTTTGGCAATCTTTTATCTATTAATCTTACACTCCCGGTATTGAGATATTCAGAATATTTGAATGACGTCTTCATCCCGAGAGTCCCCATAGCTCAGTCGGAAGCGTAGGTAGAATTTGAGAACAGGAGGTAGCTGGCTCGATCCATGGCTCGACCAATTTCTTTCCAAGTCTTGAGGATAGCTATTACGACAGGATTCATTCCTTTGTCACCGGTGACCACTGTTTTGACGATGGTTAGTTCGGAAACCAGCCAGTGGCTTCAAATGTTGTGCTAAGTATTGGTAAGCGAAACTCCGGGTTAGTGCGAACGAGTGCACCGACCGCAGCCATATATCTCATATAAATAATGTTGAAAACGGAGTTTTAACTCATTACTAAACGACAGTATTTTAGGCTTATCCAAATCGAAAGCATTTGCAGACGACAAATAGAAATGACTGAAAATTTGAAAAAAATATCTTATGAAGGGTAAAAAACATTGTTGGAAAAGGAGAAAATGCTCCTTTAACTCATTACCGAACGACAAAATTTTGGGTTTGTCCAAATCGAAAGCTTTTGCAGACGACAAAATAAAAGTGACTGAAAATTTGAATTTGTTTTGTGAAGGATAGAAAACATTTGTTTTGTGAAGGATAGAAAACATTGTGGGAAAAGGAGAAAATGCTGGTTACCAGCATTTTCTCCTTTTCCCACAATGTTTTCTAAAGTGTTCTTTCTCAGGGTTGTCGAAAGCAGGGATTTTGTGGTATAGATGAATAACCTCCATACAAACATTCAATCTTCATTGCCAGAAAAGTGCTATTGAAAATAATGTCACTAACAACATTTTATTTGTTACATGTAATTGTTTACAACACGATACCTCATAGACTTGTCCATTTTGATAGCATAGTCAGATAACACAAAATATGTAGCTAATTTGACAATGATGTCCTTAAAACTTTACTCCATAGATACTCATTTCTACGCACTGCTTGTAGGAGCCTATGGAAAACATTGTGGCAAAAGGTGAAATTGCTCGTGACGAGCAATTTCACCTTTTGTCACAATGTTTTCTATGCTATTCAAAGGGGTCATATACATATAAAAAACGGTTTCATCCTTGCTGTTATTAAGGGTCAATTTCATATACCATAGAAACGCGTTATAGGGTAAAGGGTTAACAGGACAAACAATACTGTGGAAATAGGAAAAGATGGTATTTACCAGCAGCATGGATTGCTCAAGAGGTAAAGGGTTTTGCGTTGCAAGAGAAGTTGGATCATTGGCTAATCTTGTCTCTAAAAATGTATCTCGTAGAGTTCACAAGCAACAGTTCCAAACACATTTCATGAAATAGAGAAACTGCTTGAAATGAGCAACTGTTCCTGTAAAATTAATGTTTTCAAAAGCTGGTGTAATGCAGAGAAATGACCCCACCAAATGACCCTTGGGATAATGTACGTAGAATAATGACCCCGTGGTAAGGCCTATTTCTCTACGTAGAATAATGAACCGGGTCATTCCTCTACTTAGAGGAATGACCCATGGGTCATTTTGTAGGGGAGGGTCATTTCTCTGCATTACAGATAATATGGCAAGTAATCATAGCTTATGATACCTGTTATGACAATTTTCAACGCCGGGAGAATTTGGGTAACAGAAGTCAATCCTCTCAGCACTCTTTCATGTCAGTATCACGCATAATGCACTTTAACATGCATGGCCATATACAAACTCTGTCGTCAGTTTGATGTTTCTTTGCTAGGACGGTCTCTCAAGTGCACCTTTTATTTAACTCCATTTTATGTGACAAAGTTTTAGACTTGTCCAAATTGAAAAGGTTTGCAGACCACTATTTCAATGTGGATCAAATGATGGAACTGTCTTTGACAGGGATGAAAACGTTTTGGTAAAAGGAGAAAATGCTGGTAACCAGCATTTTCCCCTTTTCCCAAAATGTTTTCTAATGGCTTCTTTTTCAGGGTCGTTAAAACTCGTGATTGTGTGGTAAAGGCTTAAATGGTGTTTTATGACTCTTTCAACAACATTTCAATTATACCACAAAAGGTCATTTATTTTTGTATATTTATGGTTGAACAGGAGCTAAAGTGGGTCTCTGCGATGTTTAGACCGATGACTATTAAAAGTACATGTATGACAATCCTTACTAGTGGGAACGGATTCAAACATTACTTGTTATACAGAGTAACTCAACACTTATCCTGCCAAAAAAGATAAATGTCAAGCCGAAGGGGAAAAATCGAATAATGTTATGCCAATCCTATTTTTTGTATAGGAAAGGGTAGATCTAAGATCAGACCGCACATTCTGTCTGATCTTGATCTACACTGTCCGCAAAAGGTCAGTGTGTCTCGCCTAGCAGCTAAAGGGTTAACCACAAGGCCTTGGGCACTCCTTATTTTCTTCGGCAATTTACACAAAACAAGTCATTTAACGAGCGTGTCTTTTTCGATCCTTCACATTTACGTGTTATTTCTTTTATCGATATCGTTTTTTCACTTTTCTACCTTTCCTTCCTGCTTCCTTTCCTTTCTCCATTCTGCCTCATTCGATCAATCATTGCAAGCGTTCCTTCCCACCCACTTTGTCAATCATTATTATTCTGCTTTCTACTCCGTTTGATTTTCTTTAGCTTATAGTTCCACATGTAAGAAATAAGAAAGATTACTTTACCAACCATTTATCAATAAAGAAATTAACTGATCGATAGAATGACCGACCGACCGACCGACCGACCCGACTACCTACCTATTCACCGATTCAATGGATCGATCAGTTGATCAATACACCGATCATTCGATTGTTCGACTGATTGACAAATTAATCAACCTATCAATCGATTGTTAAGCTGTTCGGCCAACTGCTCAAATTCACTCATCAAATGAAATCCATCAATTATTCAATATGTCGATTTCATTTTACCAGACCATACAGCAGGTTTACCCATTACAACACAGGCAACGTGACAATGTACAGTATTTTCTGGCCCCTGCACCAAACAAGTTTTACCGAACCTTCTATGTATGTTGTGGTGGTGGGAGGGGGGAGGTACACAATATAGATTTGTTCCCTTTTGCAGCATTGCTTTCAAAGTCATTTATCGCGTCCGCCAATTGTTTTTTCTAAGAACATATGAAGTTGTACGTGAGCCGTTATGTTTAAAAACCCTTTTTATGCAATTTACCATAATCACACTGAATATAGCAAATGAAATTTAACTCATTACCAAACAACAATATTTTAGTCTTGTCCAAATTGAAAGCATTTGCAGACGACAAAATAAAAGTGACTGAAAATCTGCAATTTGTTTTGTAACTCATTACCAAACAACAATATTTAAGTCTTGTCCAAATTGAAAGCATTTGCAGACGACAAAATAAAAGTGACTGAAAATCTGCAATTTGTTTTGTGAAGGGCAGAAAACATTGTGGGAAAAGGAGAAAATGCTGGTTACCAGCATTTTCTCCTTTTCCCGCAATGTTTTCAAAAGGTTTCTTTCTCAGGGGCGTCAAAAGTAGGGATTGTGTGATAATGGGTTAAAGTCTGCTAAAAGCAAAACAACTTTTACAAGTTTACTCATGATTTCTCCAGAATATTTTATCAAGTATCAAAATGTGTAGATGTTTCATCGGACATTGCTTTTTGTACCGTCTGATCCAGGACCTGCGCTTGCCGCAACATCACTAGGCGCCGTTAATTAACCTTTACGCTGCTACGTGCGACTTACTGGCCTTTTGCAAACGGCGTAGATTAAGATCAGACTGCAAATTCCGTGCAGTCTGATCTTAGATCTACGCAGTACGATAAGGAGATATCTTTCCTGAAAAAAATACTTTTGAAATACATGGGATTTTGAAAGTGTCTTTTCACCAGAATGAGGTTTAAGCGTTTTAGCCCTTTAGTTGCTAAGCACGACACATTGATCGTTTGTGGACATTGTAGATCAAGATAAGCCTGCACAGAACATGTAGTCTGATCTTGAACCAACACTGTCCAAGAAGAAGATATAATTCCTAAAATCATATTTTTGAAATACTAATATCAGAGTTTTTCACTATATCAAACTGAAAAAAAAAAACTCATCATAGCTATTTGGCAGTATAACAGTAAAGGGTCCCGGCCGATCAGACTCCCCCACGAAAATCAATTATTTAACAGCTAGTCGCTATCTAGCTTTTCTCTTATTGACCCAGGCTTTTTTTCTGTTTGTTTATCGACAGGAATATCTGTAATCACACTCATCAGACCCTTCAAGTACCGTGCACAAATTTGGATGCCATTGTGGACATTATAGATCAAGATCAGACAGCAGACACAGTACAGTCTGACCATGAAGCTATACGGTCTGATTTTTTAAATATATATTTTAAGTTAAAAAGCATTGAGTATCTGTGTATCGTCTAATCGACGGAAAATTGTCCATTTTAATTCTTAGACTTTCTAAGAGTTTGTTAATCAGGGAAACGAATAGGCAGTTCCAACAAATGAAAGACAAAAACAATTAATCAATAGTGTCCTGTTTTCAGTGCAACGATAACACTTTATTTATATCAAAACATTACCAGCTGCACACACCATCTTTTCTGTTTTGCAACGGACACCTTTTGTGAAAAACAAAAAATTACAATAGGAAAATTGTATCCTAATACCCTGCAGAGAACATCTTAGTTGATAGTGGAATCGCGTGCACGCTACAGAGCTCCAGATAGAGGGAGTGATTTTGATGTCAAAATTGAAAATAGTAGTTATTCTGCACTAAGCCCTATGTTATGGGTTCTCACTAGAATCGTCTCATCTAAACGATTCTAATGAATACCCACCACAAAGGATTTGGAAGAGGAATAACAAATTTAGAATACCATCACTTCCTCTCATCTAGAGCTCTTACTCCGTTGTCTGCGCATGTCATATTCTTCGAACATTCTTATATGATGCATCACTCTCCCCGACTTTTGTAGTATTACGTGCTATAAGGTAGCAAAGGAGAAAATGGCTTTTATCAATGCGTTTGAGGAAAAATTAGGCTTGTTTTAGCTCCAGATTTCTGAATCGCACCAGGTAGCATTTTATTGAGCAAACGTTTTAGTTTACGATTCAAATTAACGGTTGTCGCGTAGAAAACTAGTTCGGTTCGGATGCCCAGTTTAGATAGATGAGTATCTGTAGAATTCCATCTAGCGGGAGATAACGGCTCTGATTCTACCACCACAACACCTTGCAGTTGAGTGCACAAAAGACTCCTTCAGCAAGATATTCCAAGTATTTTATAGATACTTTGCATAAATCCCCAGATATAATCGAGTTATTTTATGCGTGGAAAAGAAACGCATAAATCATGGAACAGGTGGAAAAAGAATTTCCCAGATTCATTTTACGTTGTCTTATTGTCTTATTGATGTTTTGTCTGCAAAAATAACTGGAACCTTAGACACGAAAACAGTTATAATCAAACTTTCATCCATATTTCAACCCTTAACCTATTAAATTAATGAAATAAAACTTTCAATCCGAGAGTAAAAATAAAACTGTTGCTATTTCAAAAGTATATATAGTTTGGGGAAAAATATCTCCGTTTTGGAAACTGTAGATCCAAGATAAGATTGCACGTGGTGTGCGATCTGATCTTGATCTATACTGTCCGCAAATAGTTCTTAAGTCCTTCTTAGCCGCCTAAAGGTTAAGATGGGTGCAAAAAGTTTTCTCCAGACTGTGTGTTTTGTTGTCATCTTCTTTCTGTACTCACTGGAAAAGTAACGCAAACTGACGTTAGTTCAAATCCTGACTGCGCATACGGCGATTTCAATTGTCTTTACGGACAATACAGATCAAGATTGGGCTACAGTCTGTTCTTGGATCTAAATGTACAACCCCATATTATGTGAAAATTTATTTCTTACGACACGTCTCTCACAAAAAATCTGTGAAAGCACAAAGTTGGATCTGAAAGGATCAATCACGAAAATAATGAGGACAAAAAAAAACAAGATAGAAGTATATTAACCCCTAGAGCGACTAATAAATGAAACAACAAAGGACCATTTTTCATCTATTTCCCCTTTTTTGCCCCTTTTCCTTTACTAAACGATATCATCCTTTTTTGACACGGCACAAGAGGGCTTTTGAAAACATTTTTGGACAGGGAGAAAATGATGGTAGTCAGAATGTCTCTTATTACTCATGGGGGCTTACGTAGTTCAGATGTAGAGTAAACAATTCGTAATCTCGGGGCTTCTACAAATTGGCGTGAAACACCATTCATTCGTTCGTTCGTTCGTTCGTTTGTTCGTTCGATCGTTCGTTCGTTCATGGTATCTGCACTGACAAATGACATTATTTGAGCTACAAGTGATTTGTATTCTGGACATACATTTAATGGGGAGGCGGGTACAACAATACTTTGTCGTTTGGAGAAGACTTTACTTAAATGACAACATTTTAAGCACGTTCAAATTGGAGACAATGATATCAGATTATGTACGCCTTAGATTAGAAGACTTGTCTTTGTTACGGTAGAAAACATTGCGGAAAAAGGAGAAAATGCTGGTCACCAGCATTTTCTCCTTTTTCCACAATGTTTTCATAAAGTGCCCCCGTACTGATAATAAAACCTGGGATTATTTAGTGCAAGGTTAAAACCATGCGGGTTTAAACGGTAAATTTATGACTCTATTGACTTTATTGATGTTAATGATGATATTGTACAGAAAGCCTGCAGCTGTATTTAACAGGTATCTTTGATGTACCTTTTAACTAAATTAAACTTTCTTGTTCATAATCTACGATCTTTCAAATTACGTTTAAGTGTGCCTCGTCTGGCCGATCCGATTACAAATCGACTTTTCCCTTTTTTTTCTCTCTCTCTTTTTTTCTCTTTACAAGTAATCTTTGCTTCCAATCTAAGAAATTCTCTCTCAGCCTTCTTTCTCTCTAAGCATCTATTGGTTCTGTCTGTAAGTCGCATAGGGCTATCTTGGTCTACACTTGTCAAAAGTAAACTTTCAGATGGTGATTAGCATAACATGGGCTATAATCAGATCACGGTTTCTCTTACATTCCATGAAGGGCAAGACCGGAAGGAAAATAAACAACGTTTTTTTAACAACGATAAGCCTCTGGGAAGGCAAGCGGCCGGAGATCGATCTACAGTAATTGATTACATCGTATGCATGACATGGTTTTCTGTTAATGGCACTTTCCTGGAGTACACGAACACACCCTCTCGTTCTAAATGATTGAAGATGAAGTATGTTCTTCGTTTGATGTTATGTGAACAAAATCGCTGCTTGAATGTTCGATGGAGTGAATGCTTGATTGCTTTGCTTGTTTTGTTGGGTTACTTTTCTTGTTTACTTGTGTAATCAATACGTTGATCGACGGATTGATTGTGAGACTGACTGAAACACTGGTTGAATCAGTCGTCTATCGCATATCAATTGTTCCGTAGATTGACTTGCTGGGTTGTTTCTTAATATTCAAAGACCGACTAAATGAATAAAAGACAGAATAACAAAAAGATCTTATGACTATCTGTCTGACCAACCCACCGACCAACCCAAATAAACGACAATCGACCGACGAACCAATCAAATTATACCTGACTTACCAATCCACCAAAATGAAAACCGACTCACCAACCAACTAAGCGATAAACGTCCGATCAACCGAACTATACCCGACCAACCAATGGCGACAGATACCCGACTACCAACCCCCCCCCCCCCTCCCCCGCAAACGATATCCGACAAACTAACCTACTGAACGATAACCGTACGATCGACCAACCAAACGAAAGATAATTATTGACTGAACAACCAAGCAAAGAATAACCAACTGGCCGTCCAACCCACTGAATGCTAACCGACTGACAAACGCACCAAGCGATAACCGATTAGTAAAAACATGCCGACAAACGACAAACGATCGACCAATTCACAAAACGATAACCGACCGACCAATCCACCGAAAGCTAATCGGCTGACCGGCCCAGCGGTCTATTAACGGCCCACTTACGGAACTGTCCGAACAACTCACCTACCTTTGAATTCATAGTTTTATTACATGAAGTACGATATATACATGTTATTGTTAAACGGACTGCACGCTCTGTACAATCTTACTAACACGAAAGTTCGCAACGAATGTATTGCTGAAATACAAACTGATTCTGGTGGGATTCGAACCCAATGTGGACATGATTCTCGTTTTTTCTCCGAGACTTAACTCTTATCCTGCCGATTAAAAGTTGCCAACGATTACACAAAGCTACTTTGCTGAATGTACGGTAATTGACTGGGCTTATATGAACCAAACTATGGATAAAGCAGCGGAGTGTGTAGAGCAAGATCAGACTGCACGTATGTGCAGGCTGATCTTGCTGTACACTCTCCGCAAAAGTCATCCGTGGTCGAGAAAGGCAGGTTAAACTCATTTTTTCTCGGGCAAATGAGTTTTACGGTGGCACTCAGATATGTAATTTGAAATGGCATATTAAAATACATTGGGCGAGGCCATCGATCGTTGAGATACTTATTTTTGATTGGAAATAGGTTCTCTCGCTCATAGCCTTTTATTGGCGCAATGATACAAATTTGCCAACTGACCCAGGACTTTTTCGTTCCTAAACCAATTCGTTCCATGGCTTGTTCGTCCTATGATTGCGCGCTACTCCATTTGAATGCTCATGAATATTTATAGATCGAGGTAATTGATTATAATGTTGGAAATTAAATGTAAAAAGCTAGAGATATTTCAAAACTATAGTTTTCAGGAACAAACTTAATTTTGTTCAATATATCAACAGGATTTTTCTCTCTATTCGTCATGCATCCTAGTGTCAAGGGGCGCTACTCCTGCTTCCTCCCAATGATCAAAGGGAGACCACTTATACAAAAAATAACCAAACTTTTGTCATGAGTACTCTCCCTTCAACCGAAAAGGTATTCATTTGCTTATTGGGTTGACTTTTAAGCCAATATTTGAACAATATATCTCTGTTTCTTTCAAACTATTAATTCTACACGATGGGTTTCCTTGACAAATACCACTTCAGCATTCTCAACCCTTTGATTGGGTATTTAGATCGGGACGAAGCCATGCATGGAGGAGTGATCTCCCGTAACAACAGTCTGACCTCAATGTATACCATCCACATACATCTTTTAAAGCTCTTCCTCGAAATTTGACCTTTTTCCAAACAACCACGTTTCCTTTCTCTTTCAGCAGACCTTTCAAAACCATGAGAAAGAAGAATAAAGTGCTAGTTGTCAGTATTTACTTCTTTCTTACGATGTTGTAAGTCCCTTTTAAGCCGAATCCTGTCATTTTAGCTTTTCTTTAGCGGTATTAGTCTGTAATAGCTTTCACTCTTAATAAGTCCAAAATTTCTCTTCAGTGTTAATAAGTTTCTCGTCTAAAAAGAGTTAATTCTTTGTAATGCCAAGAACGGAAATTCCTGTCACATGACATTCGATGTGACATAGATTGCGACGATACCATAAATAATTCATCGAAACATTGTGTATGCTACCTAGGGAATCTTTCGTTTTATTCGGCAAAGCATAACATTGGTATTCCCATGTGCTTTCCTATAGTTTAGTTATTACATGTATATACCGCGCTCGCCCAGATGGAGACAGACGGCCATTTACAGACAAAAGAGTAACCGACATACTTAAATCATGTTGAACCATTTCAAAAGAATTAACTCTTTACCAAACGACGAGCTTTTAGGCTGGTTAAAATTGGTAGCAATTGCAGACGACAGAATAAACGTAACACAAAAAAAACCTGAAATTTGTTTCCAGTAGGGTAGAAAACATTGTGAGAAAAGGAGAAAATGCTGGTTACCAGCATTTTCTCCTTTTCCCACAATGTTTTCAAAAGGCTTTCTCTTTCTCAGTGTCGTCAATATCAGGGCTTGTTTTGGTAAAGGGTTAAATCAGCGACATAAAATTGGTTTAAACTAATACCAAACTATCCAAGTAAGTTTTAACAAAGCCAGAGAAAAAGACTTACATGAGTGTAAAAAGTGAGAAAAATGAAGTAATGATGTTGCCAGACTTTTCCAATATGAAAACATTAACAAACAAGAAGTGTCATTGGAAGGGTTGTAAATTTTGTAGACGAAGAGAAAATGCTGATCATCAACATCTTCACCTTTTCTCTCAATATTTATAAATGCCCTTTTTTCCAAGATGGTTAAAACTCTGACTCATTGAAACTTCAACGACAATCGTGTCATTCTTTTTTTTAATTATCTAAAAGGCCGAAAAATAAAACACAGGACGAGTATTATTATAACTTGCAAATACATGTACATGTATTATATATATTTGAACATTAAATTTGGCGCTTCAGATTTTGAGACTAAATTTTACAAAAGTACAGAAAAATACTCCTTATACGCCCAAAGTCTTACAATTTTCATTCATTCATAAAACCCCAGTAGTCGAAAACTGTCCGACAACAAGAGAGATTAGAGATTTACTTCGGCGTAGGTATGGGAAACACGTTCTATTTTTACACGAACAACTTGCTCACTTACGTACTGGAAATACACAGACAAAGTTTCAAACATAGCGTCCGAAGCAGCATCTTCGCAAGCCAAGACTGACGATTCACTACGTAAATCTACCCTTGGCGGATCGAACTTGATTTTTAATTTTTTACATTCACCCGATACGCTTTTTCAATGGATGCAGCCAGCTCTAACTGCAACGAATGAAATCACTCGTAGCATTTCATCTCTGATAAAAATAGAATATATACCTTTCGAATAGAAGGTATACATGGAAGCCCACGTGGATGTCTGCTTATCGCTTCATGTGTATTCGTAAGCGTTTTGTAAAACGACATTTTATTTGCTTTTAGAAATATGATGTAAAGGGGGGGGGGGGTAATATCCAACGCTCAATCAGCCAAGGTAAGATCCACGAAGTGATCGTAAATTTGGCTCGCTAAGATGCCGAAGCAGATATTATGAAAAATAATTATATATTTGTTATGTTATGGAATTCAAGCGTCACTAGTCAAGTGCCAGTCACTCATCCTCGGATACCCCAGGGTCTCCCTATTTGCTGCGCTACATCGACCCTGGGACAATTGACTAATAAAACTTTGAATCAGCCGCCGAAAATCGATACGAAACGTCATACCGTACAGTCCACTCGCCCATCACAAAATGATGATAGAACCAATAAAAAGCCAGCATTCGGCCAGCGGTAAAGCGAGCCGCCGAAAATCGATACGAAACGTCATAGCGTACAGTACACTCGCCCATCACAAAATGATGATGGAACCAATGAAAAGCCAGCATTCGGCCAGCGGTAAAGCGAAGGAAATTCAACTAATTGTCCCAGTGGTCGATGTAGCGTAGCAAATAGGGAGACCCCGGGGTATCCGAGGATGCCAGTCACTCATTGCCTTTTTCTATTTTTTGAGCGATATCTAAAAATGGTTTGAGAGGCTACGTAGCTTTTTAAGGGAATACTATCAAAATATTTTTATTGTAATTTTATGATTCTTCACTACAAATGATTTCTATTGTTTTTCATATAAATTTCAGTGGTATATATATTTTTTTGATTTGGTGTGATGTGAAAATTCTAAATACCCACCTTTAAGGAATGTATAATTGTTTTTTAAAGATTAATCTTAAGTTTTTTTTAACAAATCACCTACTTCATTTAATTTGATCCTTACCTGTGCTCGGAATATATTTAAATCGGCTTATAAATAGAACTCTGTGTTACGGAAGATCACCCCTTCATGCATGGCTTCGTCTCGACTTAAATACAATACCTTAAAATTGCGTTGCAGAGATATCTCTTTGGCTCAGTGGTTATGGTATTGGTCTTTTAAACCTCGTCATGTATTCGAATCCCTCCAGATGCGGTTTGTCTTTCAGCTGTGCATTTGTTGCCTGTTCGTTACATGGGTAAGCAAATTAATTCCCACTTACCGTACCAAACATTAACATGACCATTAGAGACATAATTATGCAGATGCCAACTCCGTGCGATGCCGAGGATAAAAATATGATTTTAAGTAATGTAGGCCTAAATGATGTTGACTTGGTTCAGGTTAAAGTAAGACCTGTGTAATGCACTTCCGGTGAACATGGGGCAAAAATTCTAATTGGTTGATAAATAAGGATTAATAATGATTTATGCAGAAATAATATTTTTGCTCATTTCTAACGGATCAGAAATTATTTTTTAATACTTTTGTTTGTTTTCTGAAAAGGGAGGTAATTGTTATCTCTTTTTGAATTCAGAATATAGTGGTTTTAGACTTATAAATGATAATTCAAAGAAGGAAAACATGGAAAAAATGAAAAGGTGAAAGTAGTTCAATAACACTCATTTTTAATTCTAGCTAATTTTGCAGGATGATGTTTTAGTGGAAATAGCTGTTTTCCATTTAACAGGTCTTACCTTAAGTGAAGTGGGAAATCTGTCATTCGAAAGGACCTACGTAAAGGCCTTCACCAACTGAAACATTATCGTTGTTATACAGTACATTACATTGATAAGCGCATTGACAGTAACACAAGACTTTCGGGGGAGAGGTAAAACAGCAAAGTAAGCACGATTCTTTTATGAGTTATGCGTCATCAGGAGCAATCATGATACTAAAATACAAATGAGAACATCAATAAGAGATGATAAAACGAAAGATAACGACATTAATTATACAGATAAGTAAAAAAGTCCACAATTAGTAGGTACCGTCAATGTTATCATCATAAACCCAGTTATATTAAATGAGCTAGACTACGTGAAAAGGTGGCTCAACGCATTTGCAAACAGTTTCGGCCCATGTCAGCCTGCGCTATCCGCGCAGGCTGACAAGGGCCGAACCTGTTTGCTATCATTGAATTTACAGCATGTCAAACGGGACCAGTTACCCTCACGATTTAGTTGTTTGTTAAACGAAATGGATTTTAGTGGGTCTATGATTACGTGATGACTTGCTGGGTAACACGGCTGATTAGTTGCTAGGTAGCATACAATACGTAGGTGTATAAAGCCTGCTTTTTCCAGAGTATTGTATAGTTTATTACTGAATTGACTCTTTACCACACGACAGAATGGTAAACTTGTTCAAGTTGGGAACTGTTAGCAGACTATGTACTAAATTTGGCGAAAAACATAGCAACTTCTTTAGTTTCTATAATGTTGTAACAGAAAGAAAATAAGAATGTCGGATTTTAGCATTTGTCCCACTTATACCTTTTACCACGCAGTCCCGACTTTTAACACCCCTGTGAAAGAAGCCTTTTGAAAACATTGTGAGAAAAGGAGAACATGCTGATACTGAAGCATTTTCTTCTTCTCTCACAGTGTTTTCTTCCCTTCCTAACACAAATTTCGATTCTTCAGTCACATTCATTTTGTCGTCTGCAAATGCTTTCAATTTGGACCAGCTAAAATTTTGTTGTTTCATAAAGAGTTAAAGTGTTTCAACCCCCCTCCATTCCTTCACGGTTGTTGAAACACTGCATTGTTTGGTACAGGCCTAATTAGATCGTTACCTTAACAAATTAGCAACAAACGACAACGTATGGCCGCCATAAAAAGTGAATAAACTATCTCATTCCCATTTCAAACAATTTCTTCCCCTTGGAATCTAGGCGAAACCAACTATCAACAACTGGTGGGCTTATCTAACATTTTTAGCTCATAAAAAGGCTCAGAAAACAGCCTTGTAGCACATGCTTGTAGCACATGGAGAACTATTTGTGTGCCGGGGTAAAAGCAATGATTGGTTTTACCCGTTGAAAATGGCCCATGCTTAATCCTCATCCTGTTAAATACCTACAACAAGAAAATATTGATGCTGAACATCGATGGCGCCGCAAACCACTTATTTCTGTAACAGGGCACAATGCATTGGGCCGCGTTAAACCATTTATGAAAATCACGTGATCGTTCAACTCATTATCAAACGACACAATTTTAGGACTGTCCAAAGCGAAAGCATTTGCAGACGACAAAATTAAAGTGACTGAAAAATTGAAATTTGTCTTGTGAAGGGTAGAAAACATTGTTGGAAAATGATAAAATGCTGGTTACCAGCATTTTCTCCTTTTTCCACAATGTTTTCTGAAGGCTTCTTTCTCAGAGGCGTCAAAAGTAGGGATTGTGTGGTAATGGGTTAACAGCTCAGTAGGAATCATATTGTTGATCACCTGACTCATTTTGTCACGTTTAACATCCAGAATAGTATATGTGGAGAAAATCGTCGCCCTTGTAAGATTTTGTCTACACAAACAGACATTTGTCGGCAATGAATGAACAGTCACGCGAGTTTTTAGGTTTGTTGAACAACAAGGTCCAAATATTTCGTCATGTATCACAAATGGCTATATTTTCTTTCCAATTATAACTATCAAACTGTTTGTGAAATCGAAAATATACTTTTTAATGTCATACAAACACAGTATTGCCCAAACAAAACTTAGGTTCGGTAAGGTTACATAAGGTTCGGTCAGGTTCTGTGTTTAGGGGAACCGATCTGTCACCCGCTCAAACATTGACCTAGTTACAGTTAGCTGGTCTTAAAAACACGATCGCGATGGGAAAACAATATTTCTACAATCCATACAACACTAGAACAAAATATAACGGGGGTCACAAGTACCACATAGGGTGCTCTAGGGTCAAAGAGCTTGAAAATATCTCTTAACTTTTTTCCAGGGTAAGATATTTAAAATGGCGGCTTCGAAAATTTGTGACAGATAATTTTTTATCACGTGACTTATTTTTCGAAATGGATCTTTATTATTATTTTTCGAAAGGAAAATGTTGATATGTCTACAATCCGGGTTTTTTATCCTTCTAACGATGAAAGTACAATATAATTATTATATATTAAAAAAAATCCCACAAATAAATTAAAAAGTTAACAATATGGACCCCGATCTGGTAATCAAAGTACAGTAGATATAGATGGATGTTTAAACAAAGCATGGAACCAGTTCAATATGGCTGCCTCCGTAGGCACTTTACAAAACCGAATAAAAATATAGTGCCGCCGCTTCAGGCGGCGCCACAATGAAATTTTCAATTCGATAATCAAAACCTAAATATTGCTATCTCAAAGGTATGTTTTGGGGAAAAATATCCTTAGCGGACAGTGTCGATCCAAGATCTTGATCTACGGCGTCCGCAAAAGGTCAGTGAGTCGCGCTTAGCAGCCTAAGGAATAACGGTTGTCCGTGTTCCATGGTACCAAGCCAGTCATTGCTAACTTACTGATCCACAATACCCACCCTTTTCTTTAAATTTAAGTCAATTATGAGACAGACAGTCTTTGAAAATACAGATAATTGACCAATGGGGAGATTTTCGGTCAAGGTCAGCCTGTCCGGACTGCGCGGGGTGACCTAGGTCGATGTCTTTAATATCAGAGTCAAGATGGAGGGAGTAATTTTAATTCCAAAATTGAAAATATTAATTATCCTCAACGAAACCCTATGTTGTGGGTAATCATTAGAATCGTCTCATCGAGACAATTCTAACGACTACCCAGAACATAGGAGTTCAGATTGAAATAATGGATTTAGAATACCATCACTCCGTCTTATCTGGGGCTCTGAATATGTATTAATCCTTTACCCCATCAGGCATTTCTATTGTATCTGTAATTGACTCTAAATAACAGCAAGGATGAAGCTTTTTTTTTAAAATGTATATGACACCTTTTGATAGCATAGAAAACATTGTGACAAAAGGTCAAATTGCTCGTCACGAGCAATTTCACTTTTTGCCACAATGTTTTCCAAAGGTTCCTACAAGCAATGCGTAAAAACGAGTATCTATGGAGTAAGGGGTTAAGCCCACTTTCACAGAGCATGTATAAAATATTTTTCCTTTTTTTTTTAAGCAGCTTTTAAAGTATATCTGTTTACAACAATTATGAAAAGAGCTCTTCAACCTAGATTTTAATCAATTTTGATGATTGTTCTTGCAAACTTAACAGGAGTGGTGCCGTAATAAAGGTAGTGCCAAAGGTTTGACTCCACTCATCCGGTGATTCGACCTCGAAAACTCTTTCCGGAGAGACCGACACCATGTCTCTCACTTTTAGCAATTGGAGAATCATCATCACTATCATCATCATAATCATCATCATGGCTGTCGTCATTGCCGGCGTCAACATGAAGACTAACGGAAGAACTTTCACATTCCACCAATGTCTGAGGTTTCATTTTATCATCCCCGATAATATTAATCATAACAGAAGCTTAAACCATTTAACCCATTACCACACAATCCCTATTTTTCACGCCTCCTGTGAAAGACGCCTTCAGAAAACATTGTGGGAAAAGGAGAAAATGCTGGTTACCAGCATTTTCTCCTTTTCCTACAATGTTTTCTACCCTTTCCAAATCAAATTTCAATTCTTCAGTCAGATTTATCTTGTCGTCTGCAAATGTTTTCAATTTGAACCAGTCTAAAATTTTGTCGTGTGGTAAAGAGTTAAAAGTATACGAATTTGACGGCATTTTCCATAGAAGATTTTTTGCGAACCTTCTGGCAAATAAAGCGGCTGTGTAATATATGAATTTCTTCCTTTTGACATTTCATTTTAGAATCTGTATTTATTCGTCTCTTTAAAATCTGTATTTATTCGTCTCAAACTTAGGGAAGAATTCGTTTCCAATGTAGAAACTCCGATCTAAGTTGTCCAAAATGAGCGATTTGTTGACACGTTAAAGCTCAAGTAATAGCCTTTAAATTTTGTATGATCCATTGAAATTAGTTCTCGTAAAGATTGTTATTTCAATGTTATTGGTTTTGTTCGCTCTAAGAGCTGTCTTCCATTTATAATACAAGGAGCCTGTTCTCAGCGTGTGGCCGCAATTAATCCGGTTTCAAAGATGAAAATTCCAATACGCGATGATTACATGTCGAATTGCCATTAAGAGTTCTAACAGAGACTAAATTGATGTTAACAAGAAACGCTGGAACAGCAAAAATTTGTGAGGGGAAAAATAATAACTTTCTCTTTCACGAACAACTAGAGCAGCTTTGCAAACGGCGTTGAACGTGCAGTCTGGCATTTTATTTACTCTGCCCGCTTTTTGCTTTTGAAACATTACCGAAAAAATTATGGCATCATATCACAGTTTTAGACTTGGAAAACATCGACAAATGTCTTTGGCTACGAAAGAATTAGAACTGCTTTTCTTGTGAGCTTTGAACTTTTTACCTTTTCACAGAGATTTCAAGAGAAAAAAGTAGTTCCTTTCGACGGCTTAGTTCACGATCAGACTTTACAGAACCGTGCAGTCTTTACTAGTTTTTATGCAATCCCATGCTCGATACTAAAAGATAATCCTGTATTTGAATTCTACCTTCATAATTAAATAAAAAGGTATGAATAAGCTGGAGATTGAAACAGATTACACAGTATTGACAGTGCTGGTGAGGACGCCAGAGGGATTAATGAGGCACTTTTTCCAGTAAACCAGGCGAGTACGAAAGTCTGTTAGCTTTGGTCAGGACCCAGGAATAGCGAAGGTGAAACATTATTCAATTTAACTCTTTACCAAACAGTTCTGAGTTATAAAGACCCTTGGAAAGAAACCTTTGAATAATATTGTAGAAAAAGGAGAAAATGCTGGAAACCAGCATTTTCTCCTTTTCCAAAAATATTTTCTACTCTATGAAGGACAAAGTCCAGCGTTTGAGCCGTCTTCAATTTGTCGTCTGCAAATGCTTTCAATTTGAATCAGTCTAAAATTTTGTCGATTGGTAAAGAGTTAAAAAGGCAATTGCTAAGTGTTAAACCCCTACGGTTATTAATGCACTATACCGTTTTTTATGTCGATCGTCTTTTTTTCTACAATGTTGTTCGCCTTTTTGATGCATTTCCATACATCCCCGTTGGTGTTTGCATGTAGAGTTTTCATATGGGCAAAGTGTAGCACCGACACTCTTTTATTCAATCATATATTTGCAAGGTGTCAATGTGAAACAGTGATAAAACAAAAGAAACAGAGATACATAAACAAACCCCGCTCATTGTTTCCATGATACTTATCGCCCTTTTCTGTGATTGGTCCTTTATGTGTTTGTTTAAACGATGTTTTATTTGGCTTTCAACACTAATTCGTTCATGTAATGGCGATTCCTCACATACATGTTTTCATGGTTTATTTAGATTTAAACAGCATATGGACGGGATTACCCTTTACCACACAATCCCTACTTTTGACGACCCTGAGACAGAAGCCTTTAGAAATCATTGTGGGAAAAGGAGAAAATGCTGGCAACCAGCATTTTCTCCTTTTCCCTCAAAGTTTTCCACTCTTCACAAAATAATTTTCAAATTTTCAGTCACTTTTATTTTGTCGTTTGCAAATACTTTCGATTTGGACAAGCCTAAAATAATGTCGTTTGGTAATGAGTTAAACAGTGTCTGCTCAAGAAAATTCACGATCGACCATTTTTACGCCCTTACCACTGAGAGACAAAGAACCCAGGCAAAGTACAGATCTATACTAGAACAAGCCGAGATGGAACAAAAGTCTCGAAGGACCATACTCAGTGACCATCCTCATAAGTATTCTTGGTCGTGTTTTACATTAACTCTGTCTATACTAAACACTACACCAGAAGCGTTTGTCGACAGTGTAGACCAAGAACAGACTTCAAAAAACTTGCAGTCTAATCTCCTGTTTATAGTGTCCACTGCTCCATCTTGATTATGAACGAACCGTCTCTCGATCAAGAAGTAGAACTGTATTTATAGCAACTGAGAAACTGCCATTCATTTATTCAGCCATGAAAGAATTAACCCTCTCCCAAACAAACCCTGGTTTTTACGTGCCTGCAGTAAAAGTCTGAAAACACTGTGGGAAAAGGAGGAATTGCTCGTAACGAGCAATTCCTCCTTTCCCCACAGTGTTTTCTACCCTTTCTGAGAACTTCCTGCAATTTTCTCCAAACCTGAAATTGTTGTCTGTAAACTCTTTCGGTTTAGAAGGGTCCAAAATTTGATGTTTGGGAAAGGGTTAAGAAAGGACTGGAAACTGTTAACTGGACAGAATGGTAGGTGAAACTGGGACGGGTCCATATCACAAATTTAACGCCTCATATGGGGACCAGTCGCCAGATAATCAGGAAACTAACCTAGAGTCCGTTTATTCTTGTTACAAGTCGTTGCAAAATAGCAAAGCAATTTATACCAGAACACTAGGGAATTTGAAAAATTGAGACCACCCTATGGTCAAAATAATTTGATTGGAAGATTGACGTAATAAGATCTGAAAAGTAAACAGCTTGCTAAGGAGCATCTAACAGTCGTTTAAAGTGCGAAATAATAAGACATGAAACTTGTAGGTGTTTTATAGAGGATCTGGTTTCTATATCGCAGCAAGGATGTTTATTAGTATTTACGTGTGAAAATTTAACCATCGACTTCTGCTGACGATATCTGTTTTCGCTGAATAGCGTTTTGCTTGGAATCAGATTTGAAAACATTGAAAACTCTTTGAAAACATTGTGGTTAACCCTTTAACAAACAATCACGACTTTTAACGACCCTTGGAAAGAAGTCTTTTGAAAACATTGTAGGAAAAGGGGAAATGCTGGTAACCAGCATTTTCTCGTTTTTCTACAATGTTTTCTACTCTTCAAGGGTCAAGTTTCAATTTTTGAGTCACGTTTATTTTATCTATAAATGCTTTTAATTTGGACAAGTCTAAAACATTGCCGTATGGTTAAGAGTTAAAGAAGAAATTGCTCATAACGAACGGTGCCATCTTTTACCACATTGCTTTCAAAATAAATCATATATAACGACAGAATTCATATTTCTTTTTGCATATAGGCTTGGAATGCAATAAAGAACATAATTAGAAATTGCAGTGGTTCAAATTATCTCCCTAGTCAAAATTTTATAAAAATTAACAATACTGCGAGTTGCTAGTTTCAACTGTTTTCAAGCTGTTCTTACCCTTGTTACAGTTGATATTTATGTACTTCTAATTTGTTACTCGTGGGTATGGCCTAATTGGAGATGTCATCACAGAGGTTAATTTAAACGACAGACTTCCACAGGATTTGCTGTTTAATTCTATTTCTTCTAGCGTAATTGTTCTGATACACAGTCTGTTTCGTCATGGTTTTGTAAATAAAGCGAAATAAAAAAACCGAAACCGGAAATAGACATATGGTTTATTTTTATAAATGACGAATTTCAGAAAAAAAAATGTAATTTGCCATGGCAGCAAATAACCTCTCCAATAATTGTAGTTTTTTTATTGAGCAAATTTTCCAAGCAGAAGGAAAACTAAGAAGAATTTGGTTAAAAAAGAGAAAGAAGACCACTAGACAAGAACATGCGACTGGAAAACGCGACAAGAAAGTCAAATTACCGTCAACTAAAGCATATGAGGTTTCTACACGGCGGCTTTTTATACTCGTTTGTTTACATGTACCAAAATATAATGAAATTAACAGCCAATAAACTATTTGAAAACATTGATGCTGACCTCTCCTGGCTTCTTTTTGTTTTTAAAGAAGCCAACTTGTTTTTGTTTTAGATAGAGTCAATGCACAATCACAAGGACGGCTCACACTAAAAGGAATACTGAAGATATATCAAAATTCACAATTTGGCCAGCTTTGATCTTGACAAGCCAAAACATTGACCTATTTAATCCACTTTCATATATTTATCCAGACAGTTCTGGAATGGTTGTTGGAGTACACAATGCATCTAACGATGTCGTAATTAATAAAATGATGTAGTTTTATAAAACAGGCAATTCACGCTAGAAAGAAGCCTCCAGTTCATTCCACTAGTACTGAAATATTGCGACAGATGCATCCATACGCGCTACGTACATATAAAATGCATCTAGGGACTGCAATAGCGCGCGGTTTTTGTTTAATTCTATCTCTGTAGTACATAGCCAATGAAAGCGAGAGAGAAAAGAATGCAGCCAAAACAAAGTACTTTTCTTCGGACGAACCACAATAGTCCTTTAACCCATTACCACACAATCCCTACGTTTGACGACCCTGGGAAAGAAGCCTTTAGAAAACATCGTTGGGAAAGGAGAAAATGCTGGTTACCAGCATTTTCTCCATTTCCCACAATGTTTTCTACCTTTCACAAAACAAATTTAACATTTTCAGTCACTTTTATTTTGTCGTCTGCAAATACTTTCGATTTGGACAAACCTAAAATCTTATCGTTTGGTAATGAGTTAAACAATGTGTATACAGACATGATCAATCCCATACTTTCGCATCACATCCGTCCGTGAAGAGGGCGTATGATGACACTTTACGCCGTACAGTTTTATCTATGGGCGTATTCCTTCCGCTACTCCCAACACTCCGAACATGTTCCTGATCAATGGAGTGTTTCGGAACACTGTGCGGTGTTCTTCAGAACATATTCTGACGGTTCTAATATAATCGAGGTGTAGCGCACCTGCTGAACGGTTGCTAGGTGATACAAAATGGCTGAAAGACGGACAATTCGTCATGGCAGAATTTGCAATTGTCCTTGTTTTACGACATAAATAGGGGCATAGTAGACTCGTCTAAAGTTACATTCTCTCTGCAGCTAATCATCTTCTTAACTATCACAGCCATGATAGTAGCTCTTGCAACAGCCATCATGCCAAAGTAATTTCATTTCGATATGGTTTAGAACAATGTTCCGAACATGCTCCGTTCAGAACATACTTCCGGAACAGTGCATTGTGTTCCGAAATATTCCTTTCGCACATTCCAGTACAGTATTCCAGAACACAGAACATTGTGCCAAAAACAGGCGAAAAGAATACGCCCTATGTAACATATAATTAGAAAATTAAATGCCACGCTTCTCACGTCATTTACAAAATAGAGATTGGCGGTTTTATTGGCCGTCTGGGCCCGAAACAGATTCCAGATGCATTATCAAGAAAAATAAACAGAGTTCTCGTGCCACGTTCTCCTGTGTTGTGTTCTGTAGTCGCCCTCTCGCACCCAGAGATTTATTGCACATTTCAATAAAAAACGGTACGGTGGATGTCCATTCCATCTAATTAGCGCCCGAGGGTGTTATCCTTAAATACCGCTCAAAAAATTTCATGAACATTTCCAGCCCATGGTTTACAGTCAAGTATAGAAATATCTGAGTACTGAGACGGTGCAAGCTGATCCGAGACGACACTTTACGAAAATGTCCGAATGCCCCGTTTCGCGTTTTGCAAGCCATAATATAGATGTAGGAATAGATAAATGGTTCGCCATAGCTCTACGTATGACTGTCTAATTCTTTTTAAGGCCATAATAATTTGACAAAGAAGCTATTTATTGTTTAGACCAAGCTGCCAGAGCATACTGTCTACAGTTTTTGGAAAAGATACTTGCATTTTCTGTATGTATGACAACTTGATGGCTTGACCATATTCATGTATCTGTACACCGACACTTTACACTTTAGCCATCCGCGACAAACTACAGCAACAGACGAAGTTGAAAAAGACATTGTAACATATTGGTCTATTATGATAAATATCATAATGCATGGAGAGACTTAACCCATTACCACACTATCCTTCTTTTGACGACCCTTAGAAAGAAGCCTTTAGAAAAAATTGTGGGAAACGGTGAAAATGCTGGTAACCAGTATTTTCTCCTTTTCCCACGATGTTTATCTACCCTCCCCAAAACAAATTCTAATTTTTAGGTCGCATTAATTTTGTCGGCTGCAAATACTTCCAATTCGAACCAGTCTAAAACCATGTTGTCTGATCAAGGGTTAACTCATTATCATTCGACAAAATTTTAGGTTTGTCCAAATCGAAAACATTTGCAGACAACAAAATAAAATGTGACCGAAAATTTGAAAATTGTTTTGTGAAGGTAGAAGACATTGTGGGAAAAGGAGAAAATGCTGGTTACCAGCATTTTCTCCTTTTCCCACAATGTTTTCTACTGGCTTCTTTCTCAGGTTCGTCAAAAGTAGGGATTGTGTGGTAATGGGTTAATGCATTGTGGAAAAGAATAAATCGCTCACTATAAGTATTTCAATAGTGTTTTCAAAATTGGTCTGCTGCAATATGAAAAAGAAAAAATTTTGCACGAGACCATTTGCAATACCTTAGTATCCAAATTGCGTCAATACCCTACAATTTCCATTCCAATGGGATTCCCGGCAGACAAATCCCTGTTTAAATACGTCCGTAATTATGTTCAATTCTTGCATAACATCGAGAAATTTTATTAAAATGCGGTAGAAATCCCGGTTGCCTCATAGAAAGTTTGTCATTACTGTAACTTTTTACAAACTTTCAGTTTTATCTCCCTTTATCTTTGCCTTTGGTTTTATTTGATCATAATTATTATGACATTAGAATTTCATTTGTCTATGGCATGATTCACGTTACATTATTCGATGACTATGAATGTATTTTGTGATCAATACCTGTACAGCTTGAGTCAATAAAATGTTCTGAGCCCATATTCGACAACAATTCTTAAGAATATTCTTTTTGTCTGTTTTCCAGATTTTTCTACATTTGTAAGTAACACAACTTCTGATTGGCTAAACCGAATGGTTTAGCCAATCAGAATTTGTGTTGCTTACAAACTTAGAAAAAGTTGGAGAATAAGACTAAGAGTATTCTCAAAAATGTTTGATGAATATGGGCCCTGTTCTGTCTTATTCTGACCCCTATCAGTGTCGAGATTCAATCGTTTACCAGATAAGTAATTTTACACATGGCAATTTGAAACATTTTGCAGACCGACGATATATATCTTGTTCATTATGGCCTGCAAAACACGAAAAGGGGTATTCGGTCATTTGAGAAAAACCGATACGATATTTTAAGCAAATGTCTGAATGTCACTTTTTCGCATGTTGCAAGCCAATTATAATCGTAAAACGTTGTGCTTTCTGTCTTTGAATACTTGTAACTCTTTTGCACTAGGGGAATGTGGAAGTTTACCACTTTGTACCACTTACATGCCAAATTGTATTAACCCTTTCCCAAACGACAAATATTAGATTCTTCCAAACTCAAAAATTTTGCAGACGAAAATTTTAAATTCAATAAAAATGGCAGACAGTTCTCCAAATGGATAGAAAACCCTGTGGGAAAAGGAGAAATTGCTCGTTACGAGCAATTTCTCCTTTACCCACAGTGTTTTCAAAAGATTTGAACTGCAGACAAGTAAAAACAAGGGCTTGTTTGGGAAAGGCTTAAGTGCTGGTTAAGTCCTATCCGTACGAAAAACAACAGATATCCAGAACAGTGTTATCATATGTTCTTTCAACTGGATGAAGCTAGCAGGCAAAACTGTGTCAATCATGTAAAGGAACTTTCATACATATTTGGTTTCGGTCATTTATGGATATATCATGACGTAGGAAATGATAAACAAGAGGGCCATGATGGCCCTGAAATCGCTCACCTGAGTCTATTGACCAAACATGAACCATCTAGTTTCCCAGTGACCTAGTTTTTTATTAGACATTACCTATCATCAAACACTTTTGAGATAGCAATAAGACAAACATTCTGACCAAGTTTCATGAGTATTGGACTGAAAATGTGGCCTCTACAGCGTACAAAATGTTTTCTAAGATTTTACGAAGTGACCTAGTTTTGGACCCGACAATTACTCATTATCAAACTCTTTTGAGACATCACCAAAACAAACATTCTGACCAAGTCTGTAGAGTATCAGGCAGAAAATGTAGCCTCTAGAGTGTACACAAGGTTTTTCTAATATTTGACCCATTGACCTAGTTTTTGACACCACATGACCCATTTTCAAACCCATTCAAGGTATCACCAGGACAAATATTATGAACAAGTTTTAGGAGTATCAGACTGAAAATGAGTCCTCCACAGCATACAAAAGGTGTTTATAACATTTGACCTATTTACCCAGTTTTTGAGCCAACATGGCCCATTTTCAAACTCATCCAAGATATCATAGGGCAAACATTCTGACTAATTTTCATTAGTGTTGGACTGAAAATGTGGCATCCAGAGCTTATACAAGGTTTTTCTAAGATTTGACCTTGTGACCTTGTTTTTAACCCTAAATGACCCATTTTCATACTCGTCTAATATATTATCAAGGCAAACATTCTGACCAACTTACAAGAGTTTTGGACTGAAAATGTGGCCTTAAGAGCCTACAAAAAGTTTTTCTAATATTTGACCTGGTGACCTATTTTTTGACTCCGCATGACCCATTTTCAAACACGTACAAGATATCATAAAGGCAAATATCCTGACAAACTTTCAAGAGTTTTGGACTAAAAATGTGGCCTCTAGAGCGTACACAAGTTTTTTTTAAGATTTGACCTAGTGACCTAGTTTTTGACCCATTTTCGAACTTGTTCCAGATATCATCAAGACAAACATTCTGACTAACTTTCAAGGTTTTTGGACTGAAAATGTGGCCTCTAGAGCGTACACAAGTTTTTTCCTAAAATTTGACCTAGTGACCTAGTTTTTAGACCCCACATGACCCATTTTCGATCTTGTCCGAGATATTATCCAGGCAAACATCCTGACCAATTTTCATGAGTATCCAAGTGAAAATGTGGCTTTTAGAGCTTACACAAGGTTTTTCTAAGATTTGACCTAGTGACCTAGTTTTTGACCTGGCATGACCCATTTTCAAACTCGTCCAAGATTTCATCGAGCCAAACATCCTGACAAACTTTTATGAGTATCGGACTGAAAATGTGGCCTCTAGAGCGTACACAATGTTTTTTTCTAA
Source organism: Tridacna crocea (assembly GCA_943736015.1). Lineage (NCBI taxonomy): Eukaryota > Metazoa > Mollusca > Bivalvia > Cardiida > Cardiidae > Tridacna > Tridacna crocea. The sequence goes on from OX031061.1 coordinate 29,211,660, forward strand.
AATTTGACCTAGTGACCTAGTTTTTGACCCGACATGAACCATTTTCGGACTTATTCGAGATATCATCAAGACAAACATTCTGACTAATTTTCAAGAGTTTTGGACTGAACATGCCTCTAGAGTGTGCACACAGTTTTTCTAAGATTTGCCCTAGTGACCTAGTTTTTGACCCCACATGACCCATTTTCAAACTCGTATAAGATATCATCCGGGCAAACATCCTGACCAACTTTCATGAGTATCGGACTGAAAATTTAGCCTCTAGAGCGTACACAAGTTTTTTTTTTTTTTTAATTTGATCTAGCGACCTATTTTTTGACCTGACATGACCCATTTTCAAACTTGTCTGAGATATCATCAAGAAAAACATTCTGAAGAACTTCCAAGAGTTTTGGACTGAAAATGTGGCCTCTAGAGTGTACACAAGGTTTCTCTAAAATTTGACCTAATGACCTAGTTTTTTACCCCACATGACCCATTTTCGAACTCGTCCGAGATATCATCAAGACAAACATTCTGATAAATTTTCATGAGTACCCGACTGAAAATGTGGCCTCTAGAGCGTACACAAGGTTTTTTCTAAGATTTGACCTAGTGACCTAGTTTTTTGGGCAAACATCCTGACCAACTTTCATGAGTATCGGACCGAAAATGTGGCTTCTAGAGCGTACACAAGGTAAAAGGTTGACGACGGACGACGCACGACGGACGACGGACACAGCACGATCACAATAGCTCACCATGAGCACTTCGTGCTCAGGTGAGCTAAAAAAAAATCCTAAAATCGTTTAACAAAAAATAATAGACTGTTGTAAACAAAATTGGTACGCTTATATAAGTGATACATAAAAATCTCTTTATTACAGATATTTCAAATAATTATTAGAACCAGAATTTTATTTGTATGTTGAATTGCCAAATACCTTGAAAAGAACACTATTAGTTGTACGGTCAGGTGGCAGGGGACTTGGAAACTTGTTCACGGCTGTGGTTAATCATGTTGCCCTAAGCCGAAGGCTAGGTGGCACTGAACAAGTTTCCAATTCCCCTGCCACCTGATAGTAGAACGAATTTATTATACTGTAAAGGTGTACTCTTTCAAAGGGCGTTAGGCGAAATTTTCCTGTTTTACATTTTCACGAATCGAGTGTGCTGACGAAATAGAAATTCCCTTCTAAGTACCCCAGTTCAATGAATACTGACGTCACTCGAAACTGACGTCACTAAAACGTCCAGTTTGATGCATAAATATGCAGTCTAGTGCATTCGGCATACCTCGGGTGATGGGAGGTACGGAATCGGCCGAGTTGTGAGGAGTGCAGTCTGGTGATCGATCGACGCTGCCATTTTGGATGATGTATTGCACATGTAGTAATGTTTACGGGGCACTCAAACCGGAAACTGGTTTCTCGTATTTTAGCCATGGTACATGATATATATGTTCCCGGCATGTTAACCAATCAGATCACGAGAAATTTCTTTGCAGTATAATGATAGCAAACATTATACATGCTTATCACATGATCTAATGATCGAAAAGGGGATCCATTTGCCTGTGAATAGAGAATTTCGGTTTCTTTCAAATATTTCAGAAGCCGTCTACCTCGGGTCATATCACGGGATTATCTTGGTTAAGGGTTAAAATAAAACCTTCCGGCAGCTGCATTAGGGGCAAAAACTGATATTGCAGTTATCATTCTCTCGAAGTTACGGTTCAAATAAACCAAGTTCTACAGAGTTCCTTCCGGTTTATCCCTTATTCTGCTAAATAAATGAAACCTACAAGCCGATAGAAAAAATTCTATATATATTAAATATTTCTTTTCAAACCTTATCTTTAAAGAAAAGTATCTCCATATCGGAAAGTGTAGATACAAGTTCAGACTGCAAGGAATGTGCAGTTTGATCTTGATCCACATTATCTGCAAAGGTGAGCGAGTCGCGATCAGAAGTCTAAGGGTTAAAACAATCATTTGCATCTTTCTGTTCTAAATAGCTGTTATCATCGCTTAACTGTTTAGTTATCAAAATCGTAAAAGAAGAAATAACGTTCAAGTAACATGATAACATAAAGCTTCGCTTTCCTCCTTTGTGAACACTTTACCTTTACCTGTCATCAAAGTGCAAGACTACCCTGCGGTGGAATTTGCAGGAGATATGTCCAATATGGCCTGATTGATTGGTTGTACGCATGGAAACATCTGAAAAGACTAATATAATGATGTAAACATATCAAGGGAGGTAACTTGGGATTGCCTTCATTGTCGGAGAACGTATCTTACATGCTAGTAAATAAGTGATAACTTTGCAAATTTCAAAAAATAATGGTGAAAGACAAACCTTTTGGCTATCGAGTACATTAATAATCAGCCGGAAAACTTATGATCTACACTCTAAATGACACTCGTCACAACTCAGTCGATTTCATTATTACATCAGGGAGGGTGAAATATGCCAACGAAATGCATAATCATGTTTGAGAAATGTGTATGAATGGCTTGTTTGCAAATGGAAATGAGTTCAGAACGTTTTCAATTGAATGATGTGAATCATGAATTTCTTCGTCTGTGGATTCCTATTGTACGAGTTGTAAAACGATCTATTTCCGGCGAAAATGAAGTAGCACCCTATGTGATGCAGCCGAGGAACATGACCATCGGATGATCCGAGGTTTGACGAACATTCTGTAATCCTGACACCTCCTCCCTTTATATCTTTTTCTCTCCTCCTGCCTCTTCCTACTTAAACTAGGCAGAATCGAGAGAGATTAGTGTAAGTTGTTAGAACTTGTTTCTTAATCGATGTAAAATAAATATGTTTAAACTAATCTACTCTCTCATTCCGACCCTATTTCCCTCTTCTCCTCTCTTTCTTTTATGTTTATAGTTATCCATGTTTCGTTTTCACCTCCCTTTCTCCTACATTTATCATCAATGCTTTATTCTTCTCCTCTCATTCTTTTATGCTTATCATCCATGTTTCCCTCTACTCCGTTCTGTCGTCTATTTTCATTATTCATATTTCGTTCTTCTCCTCTATTTCTCCTATGTTTATCATCAATGTTTCATTCTTCTCCTATCTTTCTTCTGTACTTTCATCCATGTTTCATTCTCCTCTCTTTCTTCATTGTTCAATATTAACCATGTTTCATTCTTCTCACCTCTTTCTTCTAAGTTTATCATCCATGTTTAACCAGAATATGTTCAAAGTCGACTACAGCAAATTTGTTTCGGAATAAGATGGGCAAAAGTGAAAGGCATGCTCTAAAAAAAGTGATTAAATACTTCCCCGCGATATGTCATACATAAAAAGTCATTATTATTATTATTATTATTTTATTGTTTTTTTTTTCCGCAAAAATGGCGAGCATTATATACAATAATAATACAAGGAAAACCATAAGAATGAAGAAAGAGATAAAGAAATATGAAGTGTATGTCAAAAAGATAGAGAACCAATGTACAACCAAACTCCAACCTCGCAAAAAAGCCCTTACAATTAAAAGACGAAAATGCAAAAGCCCCTTCCCTGTTCAGAATACGATAGCACGGTGTTCAAACCAAAAGTGGATCCATAAATTCCATTTTGTATAGTAACCGACTGAATCATACGGTACACTGATCCTCTGACATGTAGGAAAATGACCGATAGTGAAAAGTTTCGGCTCATGTCAGACTACACAGACTGTCTATACTTTTCCAAGATGAATTATGTTCCCTTTTCTCAGAGCATGACCCAGTATTGCTGAAATTTCACTTCAACACGACGGTTTATTTACGATGGACAACACATAAACAATAACCCATTAGTTCACAGATCCTATCTTTCTAGACGAATAAAGAATATTATTTTTGTTTACGAGCTTGTATATTTACGCGGATTCTATGGGTGTAATTTGTTCAGTTGTATGTATTCCTACGCTTTCAATAATAATGTAAAATAATGCCAACAGTAGTTCCTAGTTTAATGCATGGTAATGAAAAAATGAACAGGTGCGTTTATGTTTTTGTGGGATGAGATGTTAATGGTAATGTAATTGCTCGTCACACAATAAAATAGATCGTTTTAGAGGTCGAACTAGTTCCAGTAATTATTAATGCGCACCAACATTATGCCATTAAACTCGCCGTAATGTTCTTTTTTGTTGTTGTTGTTGGTAAATTACGGTTGAAACAATTAACTATGAACAAATAATAGAATAAACATAAAGCATATATTTCCATGTAAAAATAGACTGATTATGGCTAATGGCTTTTTGTAGCCCATTGCTTGGATATAGTTGAGTTGAGAGTTGATGATGAAAGACAAAAAAACAGAAAACCTTTAATTTACCATCATTTGCTTCGTTTTATGGTTAGCCTGTAAACTACACTAGGTCGTTAATCATTTTTCCATACATCAGAATACTAACGAAGTAAACTTGATAAAAAGAAAACTTTGTAATATTATTTGGTTGTGCACTCTGATCTTGATCTACAGTGTCCACAAGAGGTCAAAGAATCGCGCTTACCAGATTAGGGGTAAAAATATTGTAATTATCAGTTTGAACGATCACAGGCAAATAAGTCACATTTGTTCCGTGGTTTGGAAAACCAGATTGTTGGGAAAAGCGAATATACCGGTAGAATGTTCTATGTATCCAACAATGTTCTCTCTACCCTTTCAAAGACAGAATCTTATCAATCATTTGGGTCTCGATAAATTTATCGTCTGCAAGAGCTTCCAACAGGTTCGATTCAACACGAGATTAAAGGATAAAACTATTGCTCATTAAATTTTGTTAACCCATAGGCTGTAAGTCCCGACTCATTGATCTATTGCGGAAAGTTTAGATCAAGATCAGACTGCAGGCTGGAAATTTTCATTTGAATTTGAGCCATGTTCTGTGAAAAGGGGGCTTAATGCATCGTAAATCAAGTCAGTGACCTATGCAAATCTGTTCATCTTTACTTATCCCAATGCAACCTTTTACATTCTCGTCTTTTTTGCGGGTGCTGTAGGTGTCCTCTAGCTACGATTTCGTCCAACCGATAAGAAAGTGAAAAAGTTCATCTGAAAATGAACTCTAGAACTTATTCAAATGCCGAATTATCATACTGTTATGTTTCCCACCTTTTTACCAATAAAATTCAAGAAAGAGACATCTTTGCAGTACTAGTATGTCCTTTGTTGACGAGTAAACGGGTATGAGCGGTTCAGACTTAATTACCGAAATGGCACGGACAAAACTTGATCGGAGATTAAGTAATTTGTTTGGACCGGATGGGACATCATAAAAGCACTGGACCATTTCCTTTCAAAGTTGTACGATTGAACCAAGTATTATCTTTCCAACGGATGTGTAGTCAACATTCTCTTGTTTTTCAATACTTTCATTTTTTTTTATTTGCTTTCATTTGCCGTATTCTTTACTGGTGGTTTACCAGGTATCGCATTACTTAATTCAGTGATGAATCATATTTTAAATTTGGTGAAGTTATACAAATCTGAATGGCTTCTTCAAATAAGTACGTCTGGCCATTGCATTTTTTTGTAATTAAACGTTTTATTTTTCAAAACATCTAGATCGACGAAGAAACGGGACCTTTCAATCATATCAGATATATTACATATTCGTTTTTGTATTGTCGATACGTTGATGATAGCTGTCAGTGCAAAACCATTTAGCGGTTAACCAATGTCATCGTGTTGTTTTCTAACGTACACGATAAACAACATTTTATTGTACAATTTGAGTGAAGCATAAATAATGAATGATAAGCGGCATAAATATTTGATATTTAGGTACATCGTTAAAGTATTATTTGAATAGTATCATCATCAAACAAATGTAATCACGTCAAACAAATGTAAGCTCTTTACCTTATAAGCCTTTTCTCTTACAATCCCAGAGGAGAAAGATATTGAAGGGAAAAATGAAAGAAGGAAACACTTCATTTCACTAAATTAGCAGAATTAGGGTTAAAGGTGAATGAGAAACAAGTTCTTACAGCTTATACTAATCTTTCTCGATTCTGCTTCCTGGGAACTACACCAGTACTCGCGCCGAATGTGTGAGCCAATGAAAAATCCCAATGTTGACACCCGCTCAGGACCTTTAGGCTATGAGGCTACCTCACGACCACGGACACCTTCAGATTTTGGGACGAACATTTTGCAAGAATACAAAAATATCATCCTTTTACTCCCAAAGCCTTATAATTTTGATTTATAAAACCCCAGTAGTCAAAAACTATCCGACAACAAGAAAAATTATTAGAGATTTACTACGGCCCAGATTGACACCGACAGGAAACACGGTGTATTTTTACATGTGCAACTCGCTCATCTACCTACCGGAAATATACAGACGAAGCTTCAACCATAGCGTCTAAAAAAGACATTACGGAAATTAATTAAACGTTTGTTATGCTGTTGAATTTCAGCGTCATTAGTCACGTGCCAGTCACCTAACATTCCAACAATGTTTTTTTTTAAATTTTTGGCGGGAAATCTAAAAATAGCTTATGAGGCTACGTAGCCTTATAGAGGAATACCATAAAAAATCTCTTTTTTTTTTTTGTAATTTTATGCTTCTTGATTATAAATGATTTGTATTGTCTTTTCATATTAGTTTTAGTGATATATATTTTCAGCTCCACTGGCCGAAGGCCAGCGGGCTTTTGTCATGGCCCGTTGTCCGTCATGCGTCCGTCCGTCCGTGCATTAACTTTTTTTAAAACATCTTCTTCTCTGAAACTACCCATCCAGTTTTGATGAAACTTCACAGAAATGATCCTGTCATGGTCCTCTTCAGAATTCCTTGAAATAATTTAATTCCTTCAAAAACTCTGGTTGCCATGGCAACAAAACTGACATATTTTGAAAATCTTTGAAAATCTTCTTGTCTGACACCGTAAGGCCTAGGGCTACCAAATTTGGCATGTAGCTTTATCTAGTGGACCTCTACCAAGTTTCTTCAAACTATAGCCCTGAGGTCAAAATTGGCCCCACCCCGGGGATCACAAGTTTTACATGGGCTTACTTAGGGAGAACTTTAAAATTCTCTTCTACCCAGCCATACATCTTCGCCAGCCAAGTTTACGATCACTACGTCGATCTTACCTTGCCGGATTGAGCTTGATTTTTACAATCCCCCGATACGCCTTTTCATTGGATGCAGCCAGCTCTAGCTGCAACGAATGAAATCGCTCGTAGCATTTCATCTTTGATAAAAATAGAACACGGTCTTTACCTTTCGAATAATAAGTAAAACATGGAAACCCACGTGGATGTCTGCTTATCGCTTCATGTGTACTCGTAAGCGGTTCGTAAAACTATATTTCATTTGCTTTTAGAAACATGATGTAAAGGGAATCCAATAGAGGGCACATCACAGGAATCTCAAAATCGAGCTCAATCTGCCAAGATAAGATCCACGTAGTGATCGTAAACTTGGCTCGCGAAGATGCCTTGCCATAGCGCCCTAGGGCTACCAAATTTGTCATGTGGCTTTATCTAGTGGACGTCTACCAAGAGTGTCCAAATTATAGCCCTGGGGTCAAAATTGGCCCCGCCCCGGGGGTAACAAGTTTTACATGGACTTATACAGGGAGAACTTTAAAATTCTTCTTCGACCTAGCCATTGGGCCTAGAGCTACTAAATTTGTCATGTAGCTTTATCTAGTGGACCTCTATCAAGGGTGTCCAAATTATAGCCCAGGGGTCAAATTTGGCCCCGCCCCAGGGGGTAATAAATTTTACATGGGCTTGTACATGTACACATGTATATATAAGGAAAACTTTCAAGGTCTTCTCGCATCTAGCTTTAAAGGCTAGGGCAATCAAATTTTGCATGTAGCTTTATCTAGGGGGTCTCTACCATGGGTGCCCTAATTATAGCCCTGAGGTCAAATTTAGCCCCGATCCAGGGGCTCACAAGTTTTACATGGGCTTATATAGGGAAACTTTATAATGATCTACTCCTACATAGCCATAAGGTCTAGGGCTACCAAATTTTGCATGTAGCTTTATCTAATGGGTTTCTACCAAGAGGGCCAAAATTTTAACTTTGGGGGTCAAGTTTGACCCTAACCCAGGGGTCACAAGTTTTCCATTGGCTTTTATAGTAAAATCTTAATAAATCTGTCTATTGGGTCACATATTTTACAGGGCCTTTTATTGAGCAAACTTGTTTTACAGGGCTTTTTATTGGGCAAGATTAAAAAATCTTCTTGTTTATAACCACACATTCTATTTCCATACTGTAGGTCTGGGGTCAAAACTGGCTCCATTCCAGGGATCACAAGTTCAACATGGGCTTCAAAATATAGTCGCCTCAATTTAAACATTGATAAAGGGAAATAACTCTTTTTATGAAAGATAAAGTTAGTTACTATTTACCTCCCTTGATTATCAAACTGCAGTGACACGTGATTTGTGCTAGACATTAAGTTTTTTTGATAGAAAATATTCTGTTTTCAAGGAGTGTGATTCATTTTTATGCTAATAGTTATGCTCACATGAGCATAGTTGCATAATAAATTCAGAGTAAGGTTTCTTTCATTCAGCTTATTTTTCCAAGGATTTTTATCTTTTGTGCTAATGAATTAACCTTCTTGTAATGCCTGACAGTGTTCATAGTTTTTGAAGGCCCTCTTTTTCATGGTCATGAACACTTAAATTTGTGTGGTAAAGGAGTAAAAAGCCAGTGGAGCGATATAGGGCCATCATAGCCCTCTTGTTTTTAATATGATGGGATATGAAAATTCTAAATACCCGCCTTTGAAGTGTCTTTGTTCAAGGTTTCAGGCAATGGCAGAACGAACGAACAAATAAAAACTAAAGTAAATGTTGGCAACAGCAAGTCAAGTTTTACTATTCATTATTCTGCCGGTTGCTGTAGCTTTGAGCAAGCCCTTTACAGTTTATCATACTTACCCTAAACGTTATACTTTTATAAGGTATCATGAATCTTACCTGTACTAACTTCGATAATAAAGGTAACATAGCCCACCAAAGATTGAAAAAGGGAGAGAAAGACGTGTTTCATTTAACATATTGAGCTCAAAATGGACAAACTGACTGAAAGTAGAGTTGGAAAGTACTAATTTGACAAAATAGGGGGCAGGTAATATATATCGAAAGACCAAGATCTCAAAACTGTAAAAAAAAAAACCTACGTAGTACTTTATTTGGCACTATGTGGGACACTCTTCTGCAGAGGATAAAAACGCATGCAAGGTTTCCCGTGTCCCACTCCCAACAAATACGAATGACCTCTGGGTCATTACAAAATGTCTCCGAGACAGTTACCGTTTCGGATAACAACAGCGATGTTTATTAATCAAAGAGCGTATAAAAACGCAGCTTCTCGTATATATATCGGAGACTAATCTATGCACAGCATAAAACAAACCATTCCTCCTGACACTACATTAATAATGCATACAGATGAATATTACACGCAGGGTCAAGGTCACCGAACGAGTTGAATAACCAAAATGTCATGTGGAATCATTCTGTGTGTTTCAAGAATTTTTTCCATTTCTTATGAGTAAATTTCATGTTCACGACCATGATGAGGCAGAGGACTTTTGAAAACATCTTGACAAAAAATGTTATGACTATTTTCCTATTTTCAATGATGTTTCTCTGTTATTTAATGTCGTCTACAAATGCTTTCAAAGTGAAAGGGTCTACATTTTTTCCCCTTCCTTGGATAAGAGAGGCAAAATTATTACATTCTTTTTTGCCGCTGCTCAACCGGAAGAACGGGGCTCACTGCCATTAAAAAAGCCTTCCTACAACGGGAAATGGCTAAAGCATCACTTTCATAGCCTGTATGGAGTTTCAAACACCCGAATAGCGTGCTTTGATTATATGCTCTGGTCGTTCGGTCCAAGAGATAATCTGTAACAAAATATTGCCGAATCGGTATAAGCATCAAACCAGGAATGAAACAGACTGACCACCGTGAAATTCATCATGTCCAACAGTTAGTTTGGGTACGACAGATACTAGCACTAAGCTATAAATTAAAGAGGTTTTGTTGAAGATGCCCGTCTACAGCCGGTGAGCAAAAACGCTGTTGAATTTTAAACAAATTTAGAATCAGAATTATAGAAATCCCTCCTTTGTGTAAACATGGATACATTACTGAGATATATATGGAATAACTGAAAAAGAAAAGAAACACTAATAATAATAATAATAATAATATCTTTATTTAACGAAGGTAGCTTATTAAGCCATCATTACACATCATAAAAACAGCATAATGAATTACTTATTTGCAATCACGCCTTCGATAATATGCCCTTGCACGCATCATTTTTCCACACATACTCCACGCAACATTTTTGTCCACACACACTCACTCACTCACTCACACACACATTCCCCCCCCCCCCCCCAATCACACAGATGGACATACATTTTGATTAAACTTAGAAAAATGGTGGTTTAATCATGCAAATGTAGCAACATCACGAAAAATCATTAACAGACATCAAATACCTTTTTAAATTTCTTTTGAAGGATTTGATGTTAGTAATTGACTTGATATGCAATGGAATCGAATTCCAATACGTCATTCCGCGCATAGAAAAAGATTTTTTCTTAAACTCTGTTTTGGGAATGCATTGATGGGAGATTTCATGGTTTGTTTCTAAGTTTATAAAACTGATTGCTACTTAGATTTATAAGACTTAACATGTAAGAAGGTGTTAGGCCATTTACTGTTTTATAAACCATCAAAGTAGTAAAGTATGTGCAACGAGTTTTAAAAGTTAGCCAATTTAAGGAGGCAAAATTTTCCTTTGAACAGGATCTCCTAGGTTTGTTTAGAATTAACCTTGCAGCTCTTTTTTGAATTTTCGTTATTCTTCTTATAAATGCAGATTTGCAGTGACTCCATGTTATACACCCATAGTCGAAATATGGGGTCATATATGAATTGTAAAAGATTTGACACATTTCTGGAGTCAGAAAGCAGTTAATTCGTTTCAGCAGATGTAATTTTGTAGATAAGTTTGCACATGTTTTGTCTATATGATTCTTCCAGGACAGTGTACTGTCAATATATATTCCCAAAAGTTTCTGTGAATTTACATTTTCTATTCTATTGCCAAGTGCTTTTAAATTAAGAATATGCGTCTGTTCGAGTCTTTTCTTGGTACCTATCAGCATACAAGTAGTCTTGTTAGGATTTAAAATCATATTATTATGTCGGCACCACTTCTCGACTTTGAGTAGATCATCTTGTAAGATCATATTAATATGACTTATAGACGAGCTAGAATTATGCAGAGTTGCATCATCAGCATACATGTCAATGCTTGAAGAAAGATTTAAAGCCAAGTCATTGACATACAATAAAAATAAAATAGGTCCAATAATAGAGCCCTGTGGAACTCCTGATAAAACGGGTTTCAAGTTAGACACCGAAGTTCCACTTTTTACCATCTGAAGTCTGCTATTCAAATATCACCCAAATAATTTGCATGCAATATCCGAAAAATGGTACAATTTTAACTTATGTAGAAGTATGCCATGATCAACGAGATCAAAAGCTTTTCTGAAATCAAGGAATACAGATCCAATTACATTTCCTTTATCAATGTCTGTTAACCATGTATCTATCAAATGAATAAGAGCTGTTTGGCAAGAGTGGTTTTCTCTAAAACCAGATTGATGTGAATATAGGACATCAGTTTTCTTTAAGAAATGTTTAAGCTGGTTGGCTATATGTCTCTCAAATATTTTTGATAACGTTGGTAAAATTGAAATGGGTCTATAATTGTTTGGATCACTTTTGTCACCGCTTTTGAAAAGAGGCGTAACCTGTGCTATTTTGAATTTTGTCGGGAAAATGCCCTTTGAAATACAGTTATTGAAAATGCACGAAATTGCTATTGAAATAAAGTTTTTACATAATTTTAATATCTTTGCTCCGATTCTATCATAACCTGACGACTTTTTAATGTCTAAATTTTCAATTATGTGTTTTACCTCTAGTGGTGTTATGAATTTTATGTCAAAATTGTTACCTACTAATTTATCATCCAGATGAAATTCTAAGTTTTTAAAAGTTTCTGTATCCAGAGGAACCCTGTTTACAGTGTTTGATATATTTGTGAAATGTTTATTAAATTCATTTAGCACATTGTCAGTTCCCTCTACCACTGTATCATTAATGCATAATTTAGATGGTATTTGTTGAACAGGTACATCATTGGCCGTAATTGCTTTCAGATTTTGCCATAATATTTTAGAATCTGATCGATTCTGTACAGCCTTATTGAAAAAGTCTTTTTTACATTTTCTTATCGTTGCCTTTGCTTTGTTTCGCCAAATTTTGTACATTTGCCAGTTGCGATTACGCTTGAATTTATCTCTTGTACAAATTGCAAATTTGATTTCATCATTGTACCAATCCGGTTGTTTAAGCCTTTTCACGCGTTTTTCTTTAATTGGAATATGTTTCATAAGAAGGCTATTCAAACAATCATAAAAATATTCCAATGCGTCATTTGGATTTGAGATACATTCAACAAGATTAAAGTTTATACATGACAAATCTGTTAAAAAATTTTCCATGTTCAACCGTGAAAAAGATCGGTAGCTTATTGTTTGATATGACCTCCTTTTGTGTGATGCTATGTTGCAATTGTAGGTAAGCGCAATCGGGTAATGATCACTTATTCCTATCTCAGGAATTAATGTTTCATTGATAGATTGAGGACATGTACTGTAAATGTGATCTATTATGCTCTCCGAATTTGTCGTAACTCTAGTAGGTTTTTTGATATGCTGATGGAGCCCAAAGTCCTGAACTAATTTAGATCATTTTGAATTACTATATGTAGAAGACAATGAATAATTTATGTTATAGTCACCTAATAGAATGTAATCAAAAGCACTAGTTTCTGCATGAGTTAATTGGACTTTGTCAATCCACTGCTGGCTGCTATTAAGTGGCCTATAAGAGAAATTTAGTAAAAAAGGTTTGTTACACGGTTACACGGTAGTTTTATCTCAAGCCAAATACTTTCAAGATCACCTAGTTCTATATCATTTCTTCTCTGATAACTTATGTGATCTGCAATATGTATGAGTAATCCTCCACCAAGCTTACCTATTCTATCTTTTCTTTCAATTGCAAAGCCATTAATTTTGATGTTACCATCCTCAACATTATCCGTCAAAAAAGTTTCGGATAGGCAAAATATGTCAACCGAATTAGATGCGTTAAGCATTAGTTTGATTTCCTCCATTTTCGGAAGCAGATGCTGTATATTCAAATATGCTACGTGTAAGCCTTTTTGTTTAAAATCAAAAGTTTGCTTTAGCTTATCGCTATTTTTATTTTGTGTATTATTTTCAGTATGTAAATTAGAAGACGTACGATTATTCTTCATATATGATTCAATATAAGGCTTTGAAATAGACTGTTGCGATATTGTAACTTTGTGTTTCTTTTCATCATTAATTAAAGGAGAAGAGTCATTATCTACAGTACCAGCGTCCCTACACTGGCAATTTTTGTAAGAAAACTCGCAAATAGTACATGAGCTAGCAAGAACATTAAATTTGTTGCTACAATTAAATGAGTTATGTATGTCCGACATGTCCTACCAAATAAGGTTTCAGCATTCATTTGAGTTATGGTTGGATCTTCCACAGTTCCAACACCGTCTACCGCCTTTAACATTGTTTTCACGTTGGAGTCTTTGATTGTTGGTATTTTCACGTTTCCTTTGTCCTTATTGTGACTCACGTTTAGCATCAACGGTACTAGAATTCATTTTGGCTAGGTTTGTCTTGATGATAGGGATGCTTTTATCCAAAACCTTCAACAGTGTTCTTGTTCCTGCAGGCAATAAATGTATAGAGTCCCGATGATACAGCGCGTCGACCATTTTTCCGGCCCCATCTACGAATGAGGTATAGCAATCTATTAATGAGGCAGTCGATTGTTCACATACCTGCTTGATTATGTCATTTAAAGGTGTTACCTCAGCATCCTTTCGTGGGCATATCGTACAAAGAGAAATCTTGCAGTTCTTTGATAATCTACCTATCAAACGCTTAAGTTCCTCATAAATTGACTCAAGAGGTGTTCTGTTAGCAGCATCGTTACCTACTGCATACACTATAATACTATCATAGTAATCCAAGTTCATAATATACAGTCTGCTCGAAATTCGTATTACACTGAGATTTGTATTACAAACTTAACATTGGTCTGAAGAAAACTGGCTAACGATCGAAGCTGTAAACAATGTCGATGCGTCACGGAATTTTATCGTTGGCTTCCGTCTTGAGTCGGATACGATGTAATTGGAGAGATCATCAGACCTCTCTAACAGGGGTGAGTTTAAAAGGCAGACTGCCACACAATTTTCTGTCTATTTCTTCTAGAGTAATAGTTCTGATTCACAGTCTGTTCCGTCATGGTTTTGTAAATAAAGTGAAATGAAAAAACCGATACAGGAAATAGACGTGTTTTATTTTTATAAATGGCGAATTTCATCAGATTTAATTTAGTAACTCGCTATGAAGAACCTCTCTAATAATTGTAGTTTTTTTTATTAAGCAAATATTCCAAGCAGAAAAAAAAAGATAAGAATTTCCTTAAACAAGAGAACCATGATGGTCCTATATCGCTCACCTGAGTATATTTGTAACTTATATGGTTTATCAAGGGCAGGCTATCAATTCTTTTCAAATAAGGCATACCCTGGGGTTTGTCACAAGAAGATGTTTACAGATTTTCTTCGTTTCTTCTTTGTCTTTTGCCAGTGGAGCTAAAAACTGCTGCTTATCATCAATTTTTCTCTTCACAGTGTCTTGTTCCCTTTTTGACTTGTAGTTTAACCCATTACCAGACGACAAAAGGAAACATCGAGATAAAAGGAGCAATTGTTAATCACGAGCTGTTTCTCGTTATGTCACGATGTTTCCAAAAAGACCAGAATACAGGAGAAAGAAGTCGTCTGTAATAGGTTAACCAATTACTACACAATCCCTACTTTTGACGACCGTGATAAAGAAGCCTATAGAAAACATTGTGGGAAAAGGAGAAAATGCTGGTAACCAGCATTTTCTCCTTTTCCCACAATGTTTTCTAACCTTCACAAAAGAAATTTCAAATTTTCAGTCACTTTTATTTTGTCGTTTGCAAATGCTTTCGATTTAGACAAACTATATAAATTTTGTCGTTTGGTAATGAGTTAAAGGGTGGTCTAATAGAGACATTCCACTGTTGGGTAAATGATTGATTATAACGATGACAGATACGTAATATTATTTGGCTAGAGATGAATAATGTGCCCGATACTCAAACTTATCCCGCTGATTTGTGTTTACCCACCATAGAGCGCTGACCACATCTATCGTTGTCTCTGTAGCGTGTGTAGATTAGGATCATATAGCAGAAAATCTTCGACCTGATTCCGCCTGATTATTCAGATCTTTGTTCTACTCTTTGCACTATTTTGTAGAGAGGTTAGTGTATATCAAGATTTGAATACTTAAAGTTGTAGACTGACGTAACTGCCGTCGAGACGGTAAATTAAGGTACCCTGGGAATGAAAATAATTTCGAATAAAACCTATGCAACTTCATTTCCCCGTAGATGCTAGAGGCAAAACATATGCTGCTTTTTAGATTAGAGTTTTAAATCAGTAGTTCAAGATCGATCTTCTATACAAACAATGATTTCCATGTCACTTAAGAACGCTTTTCCCTTATTGAACTCAATTTTACTGACAGGTATATAAGAAACAAGCATGTGCTTCTTGACATCCATTCAAGGTTCTGTAACAAGATAACGAAGTTTCTCGAATTAGAAATGACTGTCGTCTATAGTAGTAGTAAATCACAATTAGGATGAATTTAATTAGGACATGAAAATGCGCGATGAGTTTATTGCATGTATGAAATCATCAACCATGTTGTGCAAGATGGATTGTACCATTTCTGTCGTGCATATCACGTAAGTTGATTCCAGTTTGACACAGAAGTATGCTACTGACAATATTTGGGGTTTTTTTTTGCGTGTGAAAGGCGAGCGTGCACATTCACTTAGTTTCATTATTTACTTTCCTTGATGGTTTTCTTTTAGTATCTTTTTTAGTGAAGTATTTTTCCATCGATTTCAAGCCAATGGCTGCTTTCTTCAATCAACAGAAAGGAAACAATGTGTGGAAAACTGTGCAAACGTCGCTGAAAGAGCGTTGCCATTGGAAATTCGAAATAAAAAAAAAAAACGACAAGAAAACATGCACAATACCAACTATTGAAATTCTGGCTTGGAAAATAAACATTAGATGAATGGAAAGACCAAACAAACCCACTCTGATAAGGAGACATATTTCGACTGGAAAATATGTTTTAAATCTCAATAATCAGGGTTTTCAACTACCGATTTGAAAAGTTCATGCGACTTAGTTGGCAGGATAAGGTTTAAAGTGCATTTAAACCAAGGTAGAACGTACCAGACAACTCACTTGTCTAATTTGCCATCTCTATGATTGCAATAAATCTCTGTTTATTTACTCAACTAGGTATGGAGGAAATCCTTTGTTACTGTTAAGGGCGTGCAAGGTTTGTTAAATAGGCAATCTTTACTGCGTCATAAAATGTTAACTGCAAACTTTTTGCTGGACTTTGGGACAATCCAAGTAATGCAAAGATCATGATTATTGTGCTCTCTTCTTCCCTACACGTCTTCGTTTTCTGTAAATTAATGTTTCATTCGAAGTGTAAATATATTGCTTTTTTTTTAAGAGTATTCATTATCGTCTGCATCAGGATATCTGTATACAGTATTTTGCGGTTTGGTGCATACCCCAGGCGCATTTTATGTGTACTGTGTAAACATTTCTGTGGCGGGCACGTATACATCCGGGTAATTAATGGCGTTGTTTCCTTCTCATAATGCATGACCCATGTTAGAAGTTTAGACAGACATTTTAGTACTCCTGTTTTATTGAAAGAAGTTCATCCAAACAGGAGTCAGATTTAAAAAGAGTAGAAGCTTTCTTTTCTTTCCCCCTTTCTCTTCTGCTGAAGGAGAGGACCAAGATCTAGACTGCCTTTAAATTAACTGCGAATATTACTTGGAATCACAGCAACCAAAAACTGCCGTGTCCAAACATCACAAGTTACTTGTTTTGGACGCTGCTTGAGTTTGCTGAACGGTCTGCACCAGCAAATCTTCGTTTGCTATTGTGTTTGTTAGGGTTAGCAAACAAACTTTATTTTCAGGCTCCTCTACGTTAGCAAAAATTTAATGTTTGCCAACGTAGACGAGCCTTACAAAAAAGTCACATATTTATAACATTCGCGCAAAAACTCAAACACGCGATCTAGTACAAATTAGTTTAAATTATGTCTAGTGGAACTAAATGTCAAAGTGATGCCGTAAAATGTATTTCCATCTTGCCAAGCTTTCACTGAAATATCGACGTTTATTTTTTGTCGTAAAGTACTTTGTTTCTCTGTTGGGTATTTTACGCTATATCATCATTTCTTAGTAGTGGTATCTCCCATTGTCCCTTTTTTTCTGTGCACAGGTTTTAATTTGGGAACCATTCAGCAGTCATTTAATACTGCATCCTTAGTCTTTTCCTGAAACTGAGAAAAGTAACGAATGTTCGTCGTCTGAGCATGTCATATTCTTCGAAGATTCAACCCGTCTTATATGACGCATCACTATCCCCGATATCGGGCAGACTGTAGTAATATGCGCTACAAGGTAGCAATGGAGAAAATGGTTTTTATCAATATGTTTGAGGAAAAAAATCAGGCCTGTTTTAGCCCCAGATTTCTCTAAACTGCTGATCATAGCTGAGTGAATCGCACGAGGTAGCGTTTTCTTGAGTAAAACGTTTATTTTCGTTTGAAACTCACAGTAACGGTTGTCGCGTAGGAATGTGGTTCGGTTCTGTACCTAGGATACACATATTAGATTGATAAGTATTTATAGAATGCCATCTGGTGGGGGATAATGAACGAATGTTTGATTAGTAAAGCACTTGGTTTAGCCAATCAGAAGTTTTCGTAACTTTAAAATTGAGAAAGTTTTCTGCGATAAGGAAAAAAATGGCTAATGAATACGGCTCCCAACACTTTATCCCATCCATTACCACCCTTGTACCGAAGAGAACAAGTCAAATGCTCATTATGCTCAACTCTGTCACCTTCCTTTATCTATTGTTAAAATATATGCCAACTTATTGGGATGCTAAAAGAAAGTATAATAGATAGATGTGTATATTTGTAGAATGCCATCTAGCGGGATATAATGACAATATTGAAATGTTTGTATACCTACTGCAAAAAATTCAGAAAGGATTTATACTAAAATTAGAAATTTCAATACCAAGTATTCCTAAAGTTTTACGACAGAGGGCAGTGGACATGCTGGAGGCTGGGCTTCCATCTGCAGAGGTAGCATCTTGTGGTGGTTCATTCGTGCGTGCTATCAGAAACCTTCGGCGGCGATATTCGCAGACCGGGAGCACAAAAACATGTGACCCGTCACGTGAAAAGGGACAATCTGGGATTTCCGTACATCAGTTAGATGAAAACAGATCAGTGCAGGTTAATTTAAGTTGATAACATAAAAATAATTGTAAAGTAAGGTAGAATGAGGGATCACTAATATATTTAGGTTTATCAGCGGATCCTGAAGGATAAACTATAAGTTGCTAGTAATTTCTGAAATTAAACACACGCCCTAGCAGTTACCCGTCTCTAAGTATTTTTGAACAACGTTTGGCATTTCAAATCGCCATTAATCTTGTCAGTGCATTTGGCAGGAAAAGTCATCCGAGGAACAATAAAAGTGAATCGATACAGCTACGTGCACTGAATAAATAATCAAAGCACTGCTGGGCTGAAAGCGACATGCGTAATGTCAAAATCTTTCAATGTAGAATTCGATTTGCTTTGTGCAGATTTTTTTTTCGAACACTTTACAATACAATTACAAGGTCCCTGTCAGATTATGTGTAGTAGCTTGGAAAGAAAATTGTGCGGAGAACACAGGGATAGCATGGATACATGCACTGGCCGCCGCGACGAAAGTGAAATAATGTTTAAAACCTCGGTTAACACCATATAATCAATCAGTCAATCAATCAATCAATCAATCAATCAATCCAAATGTACTCTGACAAAAAACATAATCTTTTTAAGTGTTCTAGGAACAGATCTTCAAGAAGGCTTTTTCACTCAAGAATATTTTTCCCCCGACAGATTTGCTAAATACTCACTGAGCCTATGCTTTATCAAACGATTAAATTCAAGACCAAACTAAATTGAAAGTGTTTGGAGACAAAAAATTAATTGTTGCTGAAATGGTGATTTCTTATTTTGATAACAGAAAAAATATAGTGAGAACAGGAGAGAATTTTCTGCTTTTCGTATGGTATTTTCAAAGGTTTGATTAAGGGGAAAAATTATTTTATTTTCATTCTTATTAATTCTAGTAAAAACTTAATAACTATTTTGTTTTACTACCATCAATGCTTTCATTCAATGATTGCGGGGAAAAAAATGCAGTGCCTCAGAAGGATGAATTTCTGTAAGTTTAACCCATTACCACACAATCCCTACTTTTGATGCTCCAAAGCCTTGGGAAAACATTGTGGGAAAAGGAGAAAATGCTGGTAAAAAAGTAACCAGCATTTTCTCCTTTTCCCAAAAAATTTTCTTCCCTTCACAAACAAATTTCAAATTTTCAGTCACTTTTATTTTGTCGTCTGCGAATGTTTTCAATTTGGACAACCCGAAATTTTGTCGTTTGGTAATGAGTTAAGTACATTAATTTTGTACAAGATTAACGTCATTTTGCTTCTGTCTGTAACGACATAATTGGCCCTCAACACGCGAAAAGGGACAATCGGACATTGGCGTAAAGTCTAGTCTCAGATCAGCTTGCGCAGTCCGCGCACGCAGGCTCATTCGAGACGGCTCTTTACGACTACATTAAATTTTGGGCACCAAACAGAAAAACTACAAAAAAAACCCGAAAAGTTTCGTTTCGCATTAGCCTGCGCGGACTGCGCAGGCTGATCCGAGACGATACTTTACGCTTAAGTCCGAATGCCCCTTTTCAAGTGTTGCAGGTCATATGGTATAATTGATCAGCTCAATAAAAAAAAACTGAAAAAATATGCGTTTACTTTCAAAAGCCTTCTTATAGTGGCATATTTCTGCCATAAGATACATGAGGTACGAGATAGCCTTATAATTTTACAAAAAAAAAAAACAGATTACGATAAACTTATTACTTATAATACTTAACTTAGTAGACCCCTAACATAAATCAGATATTTCCACAATAATATTATCTTACAAAATTTGCTATGTTTACCTACAAAATTTGCTATGTTTAAAAAAGAGTGTTGTTGTACTTCTTTAACCAAGTCACTTTTACCTTTTGGCCTTTTCTAGAATTATCATTTATAAATCTAAAACCACTATATTTTCATTACAAAGAGAGATAGTAATTACCTCCCTTTTCTGGAAACTAACAAAAGTATCTACAAATAATTTCAAGATAGGCATAAAGAAATTTCTGGTCGGTTAAAACTGTGCAAAAATATTTTATCTGTATAAATCCGTATTTATTAACTATCAAGAAAACTTTATGCAATGTAGCACTAGAGGTAATAGGGGTCCACTACCTTAACGCAAAGTCACTCAATCGTTCCCGAAGTTGACATGCAACATATAATACCGTTATAGATCTACCCGTTTCTCCATATCTATAAAAAGAAATCATTTGGATGAACTATGTAGTTTTTGACCTAACGAAATTACATTAAGTTAGAAATAATTAATAATTGTGGCTTATCTGGTTAAATTTTGACAAGACTCGGAATGGACAGAGGTCTAAAAAAACATAAAGACTACTCAGTGAACACTTTAAAACTATTTAGGGAAAAAGAGACTTCATGAGGTTGTAGAAGAAGATGTTCTGAAACCGTATGCAATTATAGATCCAATGAATGTCAGTTGTGGGCAAGGAAGCAAAAAGAAATCATGATAATAGAATCATTGCGAAAGTTTTATTGTAAAAAAAAAAGATTATCTAAATAATATTTCCAGGAAACTTTCTTTTAATATAGGGTTGAGTGCATATTTTTGTGTTTTCATCGAGATATAAAATGCAATTGCCTTATTACATGGCAAATAACGCCCGAAGGGCGTTATGTTAAGCCATGTAATAAGGCAATTGCATTTTATATCTCGATGAAAACACAAAAATATGCACTCAACCCTTATAATTGCACTCGCTGTTCACTTAAATCACTTTTCGAAAATGATAGACAGAAAAAAAATCACGGACAAATACGACAGTAAATTTATACGAGTTGATTTCCTTCGCGGATATTTGGTAGAACGGGCATGAATACACAATCTATTTTTAGCTTTGCAACATATTTTTTCAGTCGAAGGCGGCCATTTTGCTGGCACTGAAATCATACTTTCGATGATTCATCGAACAAAATTTAAGAATAAAATAATTATGTTGATCCATATGAACAATACAATCAACTATCTAAACTTGAAGCTAGGTGGACGATGTGTTCTTTCAAGTGACCTTTTCATAGATAATTTGTAAAGAATATGCGTACGTACCGTCGGCAGATCTGTTCTCGATGAGTATCTCTCTGTTGCCAATATTAGACTTGGTCTATCCTAAATTTCTTGTAAGATATGATAATGAATCGAATGACGCCAATGTTTTGTGACCCACTTATTAGAACATAAAAAACGGTGTCGCAGCTGTTAATTTTTCAATGTGTATTTTTGGTTTCCCAGTTCTAGGCTTGTTTCTAATATCATTCCTATCACGCCAACATTTAAAAAATTGTTAACACAGTGTAGTCACTTCTTTTGATCCGTTCTCCATCAGTTCTTTCACTATATAGGATGGTCCTCGATAGTACCGCGGTAATTAAGTTTGCCGAAAATTACTACAAGATAGGAAACTCACATGTATTATTTTTAAATACTGTAATAAACAGTTGCATGTAAAGTTACAATAACTGAACTATCAAAGCTTCAGTCGTGTTTTTCAGACAAAAATATCTAGGTCAAGCAAACATGTTGACGACAAGTGCTCCGAAAGGAGTCTGCTATGGTACCGCGTTATCACCTGAAATTTGAAAAATCGTGAAAAATATGAGATTTATATTCACAATTTGACTTGAGTAACGTTTTTTTGTTTCCGGCGAGGACTATGACGCCCAAGAAGATGACCTTTACTCGTCAAAAATAAATTGTCTTTTTTTTGAAGCGTTGTGGGTAATTAATTTCAAAACACGGAGGAAAATTGTGCTTTATCATTGCAATTTGTGAATATTGAAAGTAACTTATTATTAATGAAGAAATATCTATTATTTTTGACCGATGTGATACAAAGAAAACTTCTACTCTCGATTTGAAAGAGTAAACATTGGTTAGGTGGCGCTACATATGCAAATTAGGTATTTTCCGGATTACCGCGGTATCATAGATGACGCGGTACCAGCGAGGACGACTATACAATCCATCAAATCCACGATAACTTTTCTCTGGTCAATAGCATTTTTTTAACCTAATCCCCGCAATAAAAAAGTTTAACTCCGTCATGAAACAAATCAAATTCATTTATGCCAGAGTGGTTTTTTCGTTTACACAGTGTACTAAATTTAACTCCGTGACCCTGTCTTCATAGAAATCGATCGCTGACGTTTTAAATGATGTAACTGATGACGTCGACCATTCAGACTCTTTACAGTTTGCCCTACTTTCTAAACCAATGAAAACGCCGGATTTCGTTCAAAACTGCTGGATTTAATTCCATACAGACTCAATATGTTGCAATATGTTATTAAATGGTTGACCTATATACAGTTGTATCCCGGTTAACGAGAAGCTCCGCCCACAGTATTTTAGCTGGTCCTTGTAGAGTAAATACCAATCTAATGCATACACTGTAGTAAAAGGGGCGGGGATTATTCCAAGTAATTGCATCATCGCCAAAAAAGTGACGTAATTTCCACGTGAATATCGGGACTAAATAACTCGTACTTGGCCACCTGGTATTTAACCCTTTACCAAATAACCTTTGGTTTTGACTACCAGGCTGGGAAATTTGGCTTGGGTCCAATTTGAAACCGTTTGCAGACAACAACTTGGTACTTGCTCAAATTAAAGGATTTGTCTGTGGAAAGAAAAAAATAGACATAGCAGGAAAGGAGAAAATGCTCCTTACAAGCAATTTCTCCTCTACCCGCAATGTTTTCACGCGCCTTCTGCCTCAGGGCAGTAAAAAAGAGGGCTTATCTGGTATGAAGCAGATCCTGGACAATGAGCCACTTTAGAGGGACATGGGTGTTTATTGTACACACTTGTGTTAGCAACACGTCGCCTTTGTCGGGGAAAATAAATTCTTTATAAAATTCCTCGTCTTCAACCGGCTCAAAGCATGCATCCATTGCTGAATCTATCGCTTCAAAGAGCATGACATTCGGATGTTTCCGTACCTACATCTAATCTCGCCCGTAAAACGGCCGTTTACATTTGAACTGCGAGTCACATGATCTTATACAATGGCGGGCCAATGTGATTCGTTTAGCCAATCTCCGAGCAGAGTTGTCGTTCGTTACCTCACATACATCTCTGCGATGGGCTAAATGACAAGAATCTTGTCAAACCGAGGAAAAGATGTTTTGTTACTGTTAAACTGTTTCATATATAAAATTGTAAGTTAGACAAAGGAAATATGATTCTGGGTACATTATAGGTGCGTTCAAACTGATGAATTTACCTGTATTAAATGGAACTATTTTTCTTTTAGCCTCTTCACTTTTAAGAATCTTACGCCGATTGTAACAAAAATAGCTGCGCCCATGAATGATGACAACTGATTGGACACACCGCTGGATCTAAGTTTTTACGATTAAAAATCAAGTTATCGTCCTATAAAGATATTTAGGCTTTTCAGAAAATCCCTCTTGTGTTCATTAACTATCGTTTAAGTCTGATTGGTCCCATGCTGTTTAAACAGCACACGAAACAATCGGTATTGGTCTTTCTTTCACCAGCGTTTGTGCAGCTATTTTGAGTTATGGTCATGTGACAAAAATATGACGTAATGACGGTCTACTTTCTGAGCCCACTACAGAGGTGAATGTAATGATCCGGAGTGCAAGAGAGTGTCGTTTAGCAACGACTTAACAACCTCAATGAAGTTATTCACATCTGTGTATCTGTCGGTTAAAACTTCAATCGAAATTGATAAAAAAAATTAATGTAAATCTACGAATTGTTTGTCGAAATATGGTTCGAAAGATTTCGATAAAAAATTAAAACCCAAGTTTTCTTTTGGAAGAGGAGCCTGATAATTTTCAGAACGGTATACCGGCGTATTTCCGAGTGTACCGATCTGCTGCATATCAATCCACTAGATACAGACGAGGGATATGATGGCTACCATCACCCGTGATATGCCGAATGAGTCTGACTGCAGACAATTGTCCTGAAACTAGTTCAAGGACAACCTGAGTAACAGTATTAACGCCGTACGACTGAAAACGCACGTACGTACAACCGTCAATCAAAAGAGGCGTGTCGAACTCAGCTTTCTGTCGTTCTTGTATGGCTCTTTCCACCAATTCTTAGCTGTCAGTCAATTAGAAAGTAGGGCAAACTGTAAGTTAGTTATTGATCATATATTTCATTTGTATGAAACTAAATCGTCGGTCGGCTTCGCCTCCCTCCGATTTAATTCCATACAAATGAAATATATGATCAATAACTTATACTTATCAGTCACAGTTGGCATAGTGTATTTTTTTTAGGGTGCAAATAAAGTTAAACACGCATCATTTTGCAAGGTTTATTTTGTTAGTTTCCTTTTTGCAAGTTTTTCACAGAAAAAGAAATCGGTCTTTTTGCATTTGACTGATTCAGCGATGGAACTCTAAATATAGCCCATAAACAGTTTGCATGAAATCTAAAATTAGATTCCAACAACAATTTGGAAAAACCGAAAGTAGTGCTATTGCATTTCATCGAAAAATAACATGCAGGTTTTTTCATCACATGACCCGATTCTGACCAATCAAAAAACGATTTTACACCATGAGTGCAATTATCACATAATCTCCCTTGTTTTCAGTGTAATATACCCATTAAGAAGTTTCTTATCTCACACACGTTTAATATCACATTTGTGTGACGTCATTTTTGACGTCATTTTGTACGCATTTCATACAAGTGAATGGAAAAAACCGCGGGTGCATTTATGAATGTTCTTGCATTATTTGATCTATATTTTGTGAAATATCGTTATGTAATAAAAAGAACCTGACATTTGTGGGCTTTTGAGATAAAATTTTATTAAACTCGTCAAGGAAAATCTTGTTAAGCTCGCCAAAGGCTCGCTTAATAACATTTCCCTTGACTCGTTTGATAAAATCTTATCTCAAAAGTCCACTATGTCAGATCCTATACATGTTACAATAGCTCTCTTGTAATATCACAACAGTTATCTCGTATCTAGCGGCAGAAATATTTAGAGGTTATTACACGGCTGATGTGGGCCGGAGAGTGATATCGGCCCGCCACCTTGATATCTGCCCCGAGGGCTTTAGCCCGAGGGCAGATTTCGAGGTGGAGGGCCGATATCACTCTCCGGCCCTCATCAGCCGTGTAATAACCTCGTTATTACATTCATGGATCAATTGCACGATTATTTTGGTTTTTTAGCATGTTTAAATACTAAAAACAAAAATATCTTGTCTCCATTCGACACAACTTTTTTCCGCGGGTAAACGTCACGTTCATGACGTCATTCATCATCACTATCGTAGAGCTGCGTATTTGCAGTATAGGACGTTTAAATAAACAGTTCTTCATGTTTGTTTATTGTTAAAAAGATGTTGCCATTATTGTTTCTCAATCTAAATATTCAATTCAGTGTGATAGGGATCAAAACAGGATAAATAGAAAGATGGTTGGTTCTTCGAATTATGAAACTTAATCAAGCTCGGTTCATCCGGCTCAATAGATAAAAATCGAAGAACTACTAGCCTATAGACACTACACATTGCCTGATAAGTTTCCCAATCGAAGACAACAACTATCTATTCTCTATTTATCACGTCTTTGTTGGTTAAACGATTCAACGTTGCCTGTAGTTTTGAAGATTTGTCCGCTAGCGATTGACGGACCGATTCCGCCATTTTTTTCAAAATGGATGTTTTGAGAACGTTCGTTTGCGAGCGAGTGTTCTGTTTCTATAGATATAGAACAAATATCTTATCAACGGGCAGGATAACAGATATCAGCCCGTTGCCCCGTCATATCTGCCCTCGCGTGACACTGATATTACACCATTTTCGGTGGAAAATGTTACTATTATTAGTAACAGAATGTAATAATTAGAGGTTATTACACGGCTGATGAGGGCCGGAGAGTGATATCGGCCCGCCACCTTGATATCTGCCCCGAGGGCTTTAGCCCGAGGGCAGATTTCGAGGTGGAGGGCCGATATCACTCTCCGGCCCTCATCAGCCGTGTAATAACCTCTTTATTACATTCATGGATCAATAGCTCGACTTTTTTTGGTTTTCTAGCATGTTTAAATACTAAAAACAAAAATGTATTGTCTCCATTTGACACAACTTTTTTCCGCGGGTAAACGTCACGTTCATGACGTCATTCATCATCACTATCGTAGAGCTGCGTATGTGCAGTATAGGACGTTTTAAATAAACAGTTCTTCATGTTTGTTTATTGTTAAAAAAATGTTGCCGTTATTGTTTTTCAGTCTAAATATTCAATTTTGTGTGATAGGGATCAAAACTGAGAAACAGGATAAATAGAATAGATGGTTGGTGCTTGGAATTATGAAACTTAATCAAGCTCGGTTCACCCGGCTCAATGGAAAAAATTGGAAAACTACTAGCCTACAGACACTACACATTGCCTGATAAGTTTCCCAATCCAAAACAACAACAGTCTATTCTCTATTTATCACGTCTTTGTTGGTTTAACGATTCAACGTTGGCCGTGTTTCCGAAAATTTGTCCGCTAGCGACTGACGGACCGATTCCACCATTTTTTTTCAAAATGGATGTTTGGAGAACGTCAGTTTACGAGCGAGTGTTCTGTTGCTATAGATACAGAACAAATATCTTATCAACGGGCAGGATAACAGATATCAGCCCGTTGCCCCGTCATATCTGCCCTCGCGTGACACTGATATTACACCATTTTCAGTGGAAAATGTTACTATTATTAGTAACAGAATGTAATAAGCCACCGTATCAAAGACCTCCTCTTTCAGAGTCGTTAACTCTTTACCAAACGACAAAATCCATGTCTCTGTCTGTCTGCATGTGCGTCTGTGTGTGTCTCTCTCTCTCTGTCGCTCTTCCCCTCCCTCCCTCTTCAAGTCGATAAAAGGTGTGATTTAGGGGAGCGATAATGGTACAAGACCTTGCCCCACCTACCTACAACTGCGCAAGAAAACATTACATTCTGATAATGCATGATAAGCCCATCAGGAGAGCCTCTATGATAGTATCGAGCAGAGTTTTTTGTTACGAACAACTTCGCGTCGTCACCCTTTACCAAACAAGCTCGTGCTTTCAAGACACCGAGAATAAACTGCTGTTGAAAACCTTGCCGGAAAAGAAGAAAAATACTTGTTACCAGCACGTTCTTCCTTTTCCCTAAAATTTTCTGTTCTCACTATGCCGTCTGCAAACGCTATCAGTTTCGAAGAGTATAAAATTTTGTTGTCAGGCTCAGCTTTAACGTTTACAGCATCTGTGATTTTTATATTCTTAAGAAGAGATAAAGAGTGTTCTATTATTTACGTTTTGGAATTGTTTTTTCCTAGCCACAATGGCTTGGTATTTTAACAGTTTGGAGTAAGTCACGTCGCTAACATTCGTCTCTTTCCTTAAAAGAGAGTTGGCGCATTATGCGCATCATCTGAAATAAATCTCTAATCTTCTGATCAAAGTGATAAAGGAATAAGTGCCGATTTCGAAAATAAGTAAGTATTTCCAACCATCTTCATCAAAGAAAGCGCTAATTCAACGGTTAATTATGTGATAAAAGAGATATTGCTGTATAGATACTCGTGGTAAGAGATCTTCGATCATTAGCTCTTTTAACCCTTTACCAAACAACAAAATTTTAGACTGGTCCAAATTGAAAGCCCTTGCAGACGACAAAATAAACATAACTCAAAAATTGAAATTTGCTTTCAGTGGGGTAGAAAACATTGTGGGTAGAAAACATTGTGGGAAAAGCTGAAAATGCTGGTTACCGGCATTTGCTCCTTTTCCCACAATTTTTTCAAGAGGCTTCTGTCTCAGGGTTGTAAAAACCAAGGATTGTTTGGTAAAGGCTTAAATCACATATCAATCAGTATGATCTGTACTAAAGTCTATATTTTACCGTTCCTAAATTATTATTTGATATATAATGAGATTTGATTGAATGTCCTGCTGCAGTAATGGCAGTTTTAAAGGTTACATAATGAGGCTTACAACATTTAGCAATTTAGCCTATCCTCCATGAGGTCCTCAGAGACAGAAAATACGCAGTATGCTTACGGAGATGAGCCCCATCACGGAGAAAGGTTGCTAATGCACTGATACTGCTGCTGTTAGTTTTTATTTTACATCGATTGAGAAACAAGTTCTTAAACAACTTATACTAATCTTTCTCGATTCTGCTTCCTGGGAACTACACCAGTACTCGCGCCGAATGTGTGGGCCAATAAAAATCCCAAAGTTGACACCTGCTCCCCCAGGACCGTTTTGTTACGAGGCCAACGCTCTACCTCACGACCACGGACACCACTGCCGCTGTTTATTGCTTCTACTCGAGTGTTGTTGTTTGTTGCATGTTTATATTGGAATCATGTA
The DNA here is from genome assembly GCA_943736015.1 of Tridacna crocea. Taxonomy (NCBI): domain Eukaryota; kingdom Metazoa; phylum Mollusca; class Bivalvia; order Cardiida; family Cardiidae; genus Tridacna; species Tridacna crocea. The sequence goes on from OX031061.1 coordinate 29,240,597, forward strand.
CAGTTTCTGAGACAATCAAATATGTATAAATTTATGCGTTGATAAACAATTTTATTAACTCTAGCGGGAGCCTTCACCTTGGCCCTTATATTCTTTTCCAATGTATGTTATGTCTTGATCAATAAAGACTCCAACCTGAGAGCAATCATTTAAAGAGAGAACAAAGTCCAGACTGCTCACATTTGCTAGGCACTCTTTTTTATCCCCAAAACAACAATTTGCACATGAAAAATGATTAATACATGTAGATGGAATTACATCGCTCAAGCAAAAGTTGTTTTCCATATCAATCAATGAAATTACGTCGCTCAAGAGCTCACGAAAAATTGATATTACCCGTATATTTTAGTTGTATTGTCGATGGATTTACGTCGTTCAAGCAAAGGTTTGTTCTACATCAAAGATTAGTTAAGGTTTGTCCAGCTAAAGATCTGCTTCTCGATTTACATCAACGATTAATCAACGTTAATGTATTTCACATCGCTCAAACAAAAGTTACTTTGTTATCAAACATTTATTAAAAAGGATTTACGTCGTTAAATCAACAATGCTATATCAAAGATTAATGTTTTTTTCTTTCAAAGTTCTGGCAAAAAGCAGTTCTGTAACAAATAGCTGTAAACGACGGATTCACCTCGTCAAGTTGTCTTGATACACATTTCGTGGCAAAGAATTGTCAATCTTGAACAGATTCACGTCGTTCTAGCTTTTTACGATCACTTTACATCGTTCAAACAATCATTTCTGTATCAAATATTGATTCAAGATGGATTTACATCTTTCAAACAAACAGTTTTTCTATATCGTCGGTTTGCTTCCAAAGCCTCGTAACTACAGTTTGTTATAAGCTGTAGGTATGAGGTTTTGGAAGCAAACAGACGATATACAAAAAATTATCAAGGATGGATTTATATCTTTCAAGCCGGAGATGCTTACATAACTATGTCGAATTTTTTTCATGTTGGATTTACGTCGTTCAAGCGAATATGATTTTTATATCGAAATTTAATTGAGTGTGGCTTTACAGTGTTCAATCAAACGTTGTTTTAATATCAAATATGTATTAACTGAAGGTAGATTTACACCCTGTAAGCCAAAGTTGCTTCTATAACCAAGTTCTTTTAACGATGAATTTACACTGTTTATGTAGTATTACTTCTATATCATACTTGTCTGAATGATTCGTTTACATCGCTCGAGTATAAAAAGTCTTCAATATTCAAAATATGTTTACGTTGGACTTAATCGGGCAAGCAAAAATGCTGCAATGTCAAAGTTCTATTCACGATGCATTTACATCATTCAAGCAAAAGTGTGTTATATACCAAAGGTCTATTAACAATGTATTTACATCATTTAAGCAAAAATATCCTCTATATCAAAGGTCTATCAACGACACACTTACATCATACTTGAGAGCGAAATTGCTTCCGTATAATTGAAGTTGTATTGAAGCTTCATTTACATCGTTTAAGCTTAATTTGCTTCTATATCGATATTTCTAATGACGACGCATTTACATCGTTTCAAATGTACTACAATGAAAGGACACCCACTAGGTGCATGATTACACGTGTAGGTGGATACCACGTTTTCACAGTTATGTGGCACCTATATATATTTATGTCAAGGTAAAATAGTAATAATACAGGAAGTTATGAGTTGTACATAATTCGATCAACAGAAAACTGTTTAAAGCCGTCGTAAAGTTAGGTTATCGAACTTCACGGTAAATGATGTTTAAGAGTTCTCATCAGGAGTAATATATATGTCAAAGGGCGAAGTGTACAATATAGAAGAGTTTGACAGCTGCCCCCAAAAATGTACAATCGTAGCATCTGCTAAGTTTCACAGTTTCAGCAACTTCCAAACAGATTCAATTTTAGAATAACTAAATACACGCAAATCCAGCTCGTTGAAAAAAGGGGGTTTATTGTCTCTGCCGAAGTATCAGCTCATGTCAGCCTGCGAAGTCCGCTTACACTGGCATGGTTCTTAAAACTTTTTTAACATTTGTAAATTTTCTGCATGCCAAAAGGGACGTTATACCGTATGATACGGTCAGTTGTTGAAATTGAACTTTTTGAATCTATAATTATTGGATGACTTCCTTGGCATGGTCGTGACGCATTTAAACCGTTATTTCCAGAGTGCCAATCATTTGATTCAAGTGGTCCTCAGGAGAAATTGTTAAAGCAAAGGAAACATCCTTTCATTGCCATTTCATTCTGCTATATAAAATAATTGAGCAAATGCTTTGGCAAAATAGAGCGTGATGCATCTCCTTGATGCGTCATACCAATTGAGCCGTCATATATGTACAGATTCATGATATCCACTTGTTTGCTTAATCTTCAGGTAGACTGGACCTTGGACATATAGAAAGTTGACCAAGAGCGAAAACTTTCGGCCCAGGTCAGCCTGCGTGGACTGCGCAGGCTGACCTGGGTCGAAAGTTTTCTCAGATGCATTTAACCTTTATTTCAAATAGCATGGATAAAATGAAATTCACTTTTTATCAACGGCAATAATTTCAGTACTGCTTCAAGAGAAAGAAACATCATTCTATCACAATGCAGAATAAAGTAGAGGACAGTTTGTAACAACGATCAGACTATTCGTACAGTGCAGTCTTATCTTAATCTACATTGTAAATTATAAAAAGATTTTCGTGTCGTCTTTGGAAAGGAAAATAAGTAATGGTGTAAAATACATATTTGAAAAGGGAGAACGATTTATTCAAAACAGTTAGTCCTTAATTTTTCAGAAATATATTTCAGCCTGTAAGTGAACAGGCGTTATAAAATTGTCTGCCCAATCTAATATCTACCCTTTGTCTTACCGCCGACTTTATTAAAAACAACTGTGGCCACAAGGATCTTATCAGTTTCGAACCTAAATTTTTGTCAGTTAGGAATAATTTACTAGGATTCTCTTTTCAGAGTCAACCACTTTAAAATTTCCTCAAGAGGTAAGTAGTTAAGGAAAATCAAGTTCGTCAAATAGTTCTCTCTCGTGCCACTTTGTACTTCGGGTTGTTTGATCCAATAATAGCTTCCACTGTAATGAATTGACTCTTTTTCCCTCTTTTGAAAGCGTTTACAACCGACAGATGAAATGTACGACTCTGGTTTGTTGATCATAAAAGGTTGGGAAGCATTGTGGAAAAAGGACATTGTGCTGTGTACAGGAATTCTCTCTTTTTTTGCCACAATGCTTTCAAAATCTCTATCCCACATTGTTGTCAAAAGACTCTGACGTGTGGTACAGTAGCAGACTTCTCTCTTTCACTTCTAGAAGCAAATTTAAGAGCATTTACGGACGGTGTAGATCAAGATAAGACGGCAAAATACATTTACTCTGAATTTGGATGTTCACCGTTCTTTACCTGATACCTCCGTAAACAAAAATTTGTTTTCAATGGCTGTCAGAATCTAATGTTGGACAGCACTTCGAAAAGAAGTCGAATTCTTTCCATTGGAGATAGAAAAGTTAAGGAAAGAGCAGATCGTTATAGAGCAGACGATCAGCAGAGCGGCGCCAAATTTGGCATAAAATATTGGTTTCCGTGACTTCAGTTTCGACATATGTATAATTCAACGGAAGGCAATAAATATATTGAATAGATATACTCGTGTTCTGCAGACAAAGTGTATGTTTTTGCGGATACAAATTGTATCTTTGCTTGCATCTGTTTGAATGTTGATGTACCCAAAAATTGAATGAATATCTAGTGGGTAGTCAGTCTCGATATAAAAAAACCTTAAAATTTTACCTCGGTCTTCGGTTAATACTTGACAAACAGACAGACAGACAGACAGACAAACAAACAGACTAGACAGACAGACAGGGGATGAACACGCTCACAGTGTAAATTGTACCATATGGTGTCTTCATTTAGTCCAGATGTATATCAGACTAAACAAAACTTGAAGTGTGAACATGAATCCTAAAGTTCTGTTTAAGATCTTGAGAATTATATTGATTGTTAAAAATCAAATGCAAGATATGGTCTTCATTATCGAACTTCATGTAAACGTACACTTCACTCTGATGGGTAATATCAGATCATATACGATGCTGTTACAACACTGTCACTCGGTCAATTGTAACTTCCGCTGATTCAAGGGTTTAACTCTTTACTACACGGCAAAATTTTAGACCTAACCAAACTGAAAGCATTTGCATACGACACTTTCAAAGTGTCTCAAATGGTGCAATTTTACTTTAATAGAGTACAAAACATTGTGGGAAAAGGAGAAAATTCTGGTTACCAGCATTTTCTTTTTCCCACAATGTTTTCAAAAGGCTTCTTCCTCAGGGTCGTTAAAAATTCGTCATTGTGTGGTAAAGGGTTAACTTGTTGATAGGGCCTCTGACCATGCTGATTACCAAGATATTAAAGCTAGATTAGAAATTGATAAAAAGCAAAATTGAAAAAAACACTTATTACCCGTTTAGTTTAAACATATTTTATTGCCATCATCATACCAATCATACACTAAGCACATTACGGGACAAACGAAAAGAGTCAGGCAAAAGGGTCTTAGATTTGGCCATTCTTTTCAATAAGTTACAATCTATGAAAGTCTTCTATGATTTTTAAATTATGATATAGAATAATTCTTTGTAAAAAAGAATACAATCATGTTCCAGCTATGGAATAAGATATTTTAAATGTTTGCCCTACTTTCTAAACCAATGAAAACGCCGGATTTCGTTCAAAATTGCTGGATTTAATTCCATACAGACTCAATATGTTGCAATATGTGACCACTTAATCATTAAATGGTTGGCCTATATACAGTTGTATCCAGGTTAACGAGAAGCTCCGCCCACAGTATTTTAGCTGGTCTTTTTAGAGTAAATACCAATCTAGTGCATACACTGTTGTAGTAATTGCATCATCAACAAAAAAGTGACGTTATTTCCACGTGAATATCGGGACTAAACAACTCGTACTTGACCACGTGGTATTTAACCCTTTACCAAAAAACCTCTGGTTTTAACGACCCTGGTTAAGAACTCTTTACCAGGCTGGGAAATTTGGCTTGGGTCCAATTTGAAAACGTTTGCAGACAACAACTTTGTACTTGCTCAAATTACAGGATTTATATGTGGAAAGAAAACAAGAAACATAGCAGGATAGGAGAAAATGCTACTTACAAGCAATTTCTCCTCTACCCACAATGTTTTCACACGCCTTCTGTCTCAGGGCAGCAAAAAAGAGGACTTATCTGGTATGGGTTAAAATTGAAACAGAACCTGGACAGTTAGCCACTTTAGAGGGACATGGGTGTTTATTGTGCACAGTTTTGTTAGCGAGACGTCGCCTGTGTCGGGGAAAATAAATTCTTTATAAAATTCCTCGTCGTCAATCGGCTCAAAGCATGCATCCATTGCTGAATCTATCGCTTCAAAGAGCATGAAATTCAGCCGATTCCGTCCCTACATCTAACCTCGTCCGTATAACGGTCGTTTACATTTGAACTGCGAGTCACGTGATCTTATACATTGAGGGCCAATGTGATTCGTTTGGCAACGACATTAACGACCTGGATGAAGTTATTTACATGTCTATCTGTCAGTTAAAACTTCAATTGGAATTGATAAAAAATTAATGTTCGAACTGTTTGTCATCTGAAATATGGCTCGAAAGATTTCGATAGAAAATTAAAACCCAAGTTTTCTTTTGTAAAAGGAATCTGACAATTTTCAGAACGGGTAAAACCGACGTATTTCTGGGCGATTAATGTACCGATCTGCTGAATATCAATCCACTAGATACAGACGAGGGATATGATGGCAACCATCATCCGTGATATGCCGATTGAGCCTGACTGCAGACAATTGTCCTGAAACTAGTTCAAGGACAACATAAATAAGAGTTAACGCCGTACGACTCAAAACGCACGTTCGTACAACCGTCAATCAAAAGAGGCGTGGCGAACCGAAGTTTCTGTCGTTCTTGTATGGCTCTTTCCACCCATCCGAAGCCGTCAGTCAATTAGAAAGTAGGGCAAACTGTAAGGTAGCTTCGCCTCCCTCCGATTTAATTTCATACATATGAAATATATGATCAATAACTTATACGTACATGTTTAGGGAGGGAAGGGCGTGGAATACTTGGTTGCCATTCATTATAATGAATGTGACTGATAGGAGAAAGGAGTGGTAAATTGTCTATTCTATCATGACATGCAAATTTGGCTCTGTAAACACAGTGCAAGGAAAGCGTGGTAAAACTTCTGCGACAATCCACGTAGACTGACATCATTCTTTATCCATTGTATAAGATCACGTGACTCGCACTTCAAAAGTAAGCGACCGTTTTAACGAGATCTTAAAATAATCTTCTTTCTATCAATCGTGGTATATCGTTCAATAAACCACGTTGTGAGTTATGAGGCGCAATGAATAAACCACTTGGGCTATCGCCCTCGTGGATTATTTATTGTGCCTCATAACTCACAACTGTGGTTTATTGAACAATATACATTACCATGATAGAAAGAAGATTATTTCTTAATTTTTATAGATCTCAAAAGTAATGAATTTTACATTTAATGTATGAAAATTACCAAGATCATGAAAAACGTTGCCGCCTAGGAACTGTCTAGGTGCACTGTAAGAATATGCTCAAGAAATTTCAATGGCGAATCAAAGCAAAGATGATTGGAAAAGAGGTCAAATTTCAGATCACTGCATTCATTTCGAACTGTGTGAATTATCAATTACATATATTGACAACCAAAGAATGCTGGTGGTGTTAATCTTTGTAGGATAGATAATTTGAATGATGATAGAAAATGTAAAGATCTTTCTTCCCTCAGAAATTCATTTCCTAAGAGAAAATGCATACGAGATACATGATCTGGAAAATGATCTGGAAAATAATTCTGTTCGAAAAGCGACCGGTTTCTTTTGTAAATATTGCATAATGAATAAGATGTTCTTGCACTTAGTTTCGCGGGAAAATTTCATGAAGATAGTCGGCAGTTCAACTATCAATTATTTTGTAAAATGAGAAAGATTTTTTTTTATTATTATTTTAGTTCGACCTCGATTTCCTTATATATCACTCAAATACGTAAACAAAGAAGAGAACCCGATCATAAAGCATCAACAAAGGCAGTCATTGCCTACCATAGATGTCCAGGGTAGTAAGAAATGGTAAGAAAAAAAAAAAGGCGCGGATCTCGTTATACCTATGACTATTCTAGTAGCTTCGGTTTGTTTTTTTAGAGATTTTTTCAAGCTAGGTGCAGTTGTCCCAAATTGCGAAAGTATATTCGATGATAGGAAGTAGAAAGGAAATGTTAAGGTGTTGATTTAACTGAATTTCAAAGTTATCATCATTTCGATATGTTTCGATTTGGATCGATAACGATCAGATATGTTTTGTTTCTATTTTCCTTTGCCGCTTAGTGTTTCTCTCAGTGGCTGTGGTTGTCAACGAAGCTAATCGAACTTGATTTTGGCATCATTGATAATAAAATTTCGAAGCTGAAGATTCCTATCGCTAGAAAAGACCATTTCCACTTTTTGGATGGATTTAAAATAACGAGTCATTGTTTGGTGCAACGTGATCTAATGCCTAAGGCTTAGTTTGAAATCCTTCGATATCGGCTCAAATAAAGCAGAGCAAGCTAGGAAGGTGTCATCGGTGAATAGCCGAGATACATTTAAAGGATGATCCGAAGTATCGTTATCATACACAAGAAAGAGTCAAGGACAAAGAACAGGGCCTAATGGGAAGCCCGCACTTATTGATCATGACCCGGTGTAATGCAGAGAAATTACTCTCCCCTAAAAATGACCCGGGTCATTTCTCTACCCTCTGGGGTCGTTTCTCTTCGTAGAATAATGACCCGAGTCATTCCTCGACGTAGAGAAATGGCCCATGGGTCATTCCTCTACTTAGAGAAATGATTCTTTGGTCATTTCTCTACGTAGTGAAATGTCCCATGACAAAGATTAACTATGACGAGACAGGTAATCTTGAAACCAGGAAAGGAGGGTCCTAGTAATTCCTAATTTATTTAATTTAAAACTCACACCTTTCTGCCAAGCTCATGAATGGCTTTGATTTAACACGAAACATGAAACATAGCACCAGCCTAAAGTACCGGGACGAAACAACTTGGTGATGCCTCTAGAGCAATTGACCGAGAGTTGAATGGCCTTTAAGCTCCCAAGTTTTACTAATTCGCTCAGCACATCTACAATATGTGATATGTGGTTACAAAACATGTAATTATTATGTAACAATTTACCAGGTTGTATTTTACATCAACCACAAGATATATGGAAAAGATGAAACAAGCGTATACATATATATATGTGAACTGAGATGGAGGAAAAATGAATGAAAAAATACGTATGTAAGGTGTAATACCAGTCATAAAATTAATGACAACAATCGGAAGTTTTTCCCTTTAAAATTTTTCATTAAAACTGAATTTAAGAATATGCTATTTTGGTTAACTTCTTGGATCTTTTTTGTTTATATTATTTCTAAAGGTATAGATATTCGGATTTCTACATTCGAATTTCGTCAGTATACATAATACAGTCTACCAATATCTTTGCACTGCTATTTTGTAGGATTATAGAATGAAAACTATTTGTCCATACATACTGCATTTTTATTTTCAGATTTTAGGGTTAGTACTTTGTCAGATTGTTGTCTGCATAATTTACCAATAATGAAAGATATTTCAAATACTTGTTAGGATTGTCAATACACTAGAATCAGATTGAAATTCATTAAGATGGCTTAAGTAGTACTGTTTGGCAAAACGTATTAGGTTGTTGATTATGTTTTTCAGTGCTTTGTATTTTTCTCATTCAGTAGGTTTTTAAGAAATAATCTTCTTTCTATCGTGGTATATCGTTCAATAAACCATAGTTGTGAGGTATGAGGCACAATAGATAATCCACGAGGGCGATAGCCCGGGTAGGTTAATTATTGCGCCTCATAACGCACAACATGGTTTATTGAACGATATACCATGGCACGATAGAAAGAAAATTATTTCGATTCTAACATGGCCAATTCTTAATGAAAGGAAAACGAGTTCAAACTAAGAGTAAAAACGAGGATGGACATTAATATGTTCCATTGAATGACTCACTCATTGAATGACGTCACTCTACATGGATTGTCGCAGATTTTACGTTTTTCTTTTACTGTATTTAAATAGCCAAAGTCGAGTGTCATGTTAGAATCTTCATTTTGTCACATGTCCTATCTGTCACGTTTTCTACTTTGTCGCCTTAGTTCGAGCCATACCAAAGTTTGTCAATGGAAGGAATGCATTTTTTTTTTTTTTGTAAAACAGTCAAATCCGTCGTTTCCGTGAAAAGTATCGATTAATTCCCAGTTTTTAGTATCAATCAGTCTATAGCAAAGTCAGCACTATCGTATTACTGAACTTTCCCATTAGATGGGAGCAATCTGTTGAATTTTAAATTGATCGCTTATGTTGTTGTCAGCGTCTAGAGTGTCCACTACAATTACTTTCATGGGATCAGAGACTGTTATACAGGATCGATTAACCCCTTCCCAAACAATCCCAGCGATAGAAGCCTTTTGAAAACATTGTGGGAAAAGGAGAAAATGCTGGTTACCATTTTCTCCTTTTCCCACAGTGTTTTCTACCCTACTTGAAACAAATTCCAAATTTTGAAATGCCTTTATTTTGTTGTCTGCAAGAGCTTTCGATTTGGACAAGTCTAAAGGTTTGTCGTTTGGAAAAGGGTTAAGGTACGTATTTTTTATTTAACGTTAGTCTAGATGGTATTAGATATAAGGGTTGTACCCAGAAATCCTTACAGTTTATTTAACGAATTAAGTATCTCTAATGAAATACTTAACTTATTACAGAGAATGACTATTATATGATGACTAAACACAGTAATGGTACATTTAGAAAACATAAGATAATACAGCGAAGAAAATGACAATTACGTCAAAATGAGATATTGGGCCGACTGCCCCCAGGGCAGCAGACGCAAAATGATAAATTCTGTGAAATATTACAGATGGAGGGCTGTTTGTACTGGGATCACACCTGCCTTCGAGGGTGATTAGAGGGAATTATTGCCCGTTAACGCGGTAATGGAACGACATCTTCGCGACTTCAGAAACATTATATATTGTACGTTGAGTCTCTGCGGGAGAAAATAGTTCCAAGATGGCAGGTATTCGAAATGCGTCGGCTTCATTCTATGGTAGAGTGCTGAGCTCTTCATCGCGTTACTTTCTTGTTTTTCATCGCCAGGTGTCTATGTGATTGTTTTAGTGTATTATGTGATTGTTTTAGTGTATTATATGATTGTTTTAGTGTATTACGTAATTCATCATGCAGACGGGTGTATGATGTAGATCTAACATTTTCTATACCTTTAGTCATCATTCCAGATGACGATTGAACAGTCCGTGGTGACCTGAATTCTTTTCGTTTTTCGCGATGTAGTTCCATCGTATTATCCCAACATTGCTTTCAATTTGGAGTGTAAATGTTCTTCTTTCAAAGAAGAAAAAGGGGTCAAGATAGAGGGAAACAATGGCATAGCTCCAGTTAGTACGAAAGACGAAAACATGTTTAGTTTCTACACTGGTAGAGAAAGCTCTTTAGAACTCACATCGTGGCCGCTGCAAGTGACTCTATGCACTCGAGTGTATAAAGTAGATGGTATTCAACAGCCCGTCCTAAGAATGTTTTTAATCTCATTCTGAAAATTTTTCCAAAACTGACAGAAAAAATGGCTGCAAATTTATTTGTTTAGCCAATCAGATTTCTTTTAAATTTGGAAAGTCTTGTAGAATAGGACTAAAACGTTATACAAAATGATTGTATAATACACAGCCGATTCAATAATTGGCCTGCAACACACAGTTCACGAAGGTAAACCCGAGGCAGCACTTTACGACTACATTAGGTTTGTGCTGAAGTAGACTTGTGCAAAGCACAAAATTACATAAATATGGAAAAAGTCGTTTCGGATTAGCCTGAGCGGACAGTGCTGGCTGATCCGAGACGACACTTTACGAAAATGTCCAAATGCCCCATTTCGTATGTTGGAGGCCATATGATTTACTCTGAAAATCAAGGGAGTTCACACTGCGCAGACCGCGTATCAAAGAATGAAATCCATAAACAAATCTCGTCAATTTACTTGGTTGTTGTTTCACCATTATGTCGTCTTTTTCAACTACAGCTGCATTTGCGGCTGTGTAAATGAAGATCAGGTTGCATAAAAAGTCAGTCTGACCTTCAGTCCAGGTTGTCCACTAAGACATGCTGGACAAAATAAAAATCTGGAATTGATTTTTTTGGTTCTAAACTGAAAATCTATAATGGTATATTTTGCGCTCTGTTATAGTTAGAGCTATCCCACTAATTACAATACGACTAGTGCACTTTCCATGCATGGAGTTTCCTATACCAGAACTTTTCACAACATTCTTTTCAAGTCTGGATGCTTTACTCAGAATAAAAACGACACCTTGTCGGATTACTGTGTCGCATAACCTTTTATACTGTGAAATATGTATGGCTCAGCTAGGAATCGTACTTACAAGCCTTAGATCACCGCAAACCTTTCGGGTTCTGCACATCCGGTCAGATTTAAAGCGACTAGCCGCCGGTCGATTTGGTTTGTGGTATTAAGATAAAATAATCTGAATTAGAACTGAAACAAAATAAGATTTACTGACTAGAAAAAAACTAGTGACTTTTGTGGCAGTCGTTCACACTAGTGTCTATTTGGAAAGCCACCAGCTTCTTCAAAATACATAAAAATGGGTGAAACGTCTTATGCTATAAAAACAATAGTATTTTGAAGTTTAAACTTACATGTAGATTTTCAATAATTCCAAAACAAATCCAATACATTGTGATTGTTTACCCATATCGTATTTGACTTGCAAGATGGATTCAACTTCAAGTATTCTTCCTTAAAATTTTCGTACAAGAATCTCAGCTCTGAAGGGATTCGAAACTATAGCTCCATAATATTCCTTCGCGTTACCGCATAAACCACCCATGTCTAGGCATAAAAATGTCGCTCAGCCCTTCGTACATAAATTATATGAGCATCGCCGAACGGGATTCGATTGACGACATCTCGTCTGCAAATTTGTAGTATGCCATTCATTCACAATTTCCTGTCAGGTTGGACTTGCAATAATTACACTGAGGCAAAAACGAATGTGTTGTGTGGATAAACATCATTTTTTTTTCCGTCTCAACGAAGAATTTCGACCTAAGGGTTTAATATCAACGTTCAGGGATTTTTTTTTTTGTTTACGACCAGAGATAAAGTTTTACAGGGTAACCACCAAAAAGTGCTATCCATGAATAGTTAATAAAATTCAAAATCCTTTTTGCAATCCAACCAGTTTTGGTACAAATGAACTTCAGTCTATGCCCGTCTTGTTCACCAAGTTTCAAATGTCCAACACTCTTTATCTTCGTTTCATGATATGCTCCAAATGTACACCTCTGCTTTGGAAGCACACCCGAATACGACATGCAAATTATCAATAACTCTGACGCACTCCTCCCTCAATGTTGATTGCTAAGAGTGAACTCAAAGACTAAAATCTTCAGGGGAACAATCCCACCTGACGACTGTCTTCAGAGGGTGCCCTTCATCAAGAACACTGCGCGAATTGCAATATCAAAACATGGGATTATTTGTCCTCAATTTTTAGAAGATCAGAATGGACGGTCAGTCACAATCAATAATGAGGGCTACCTAGAGGTCGGTACGAAGTTTTGGGCGGACAAACAAGTGTTGTGAAGGATGAACGGAGATTTCAACAAGATGGTAGCATTTTCTTAACTGTAAATGACTCGTTTGAATAGCTGTATGGACAATTTGGTGATCTCATCAGTAGGCGTTGCGATATCGAATAGGCTTCAACTCCCCAGACCAGAAACCCCCTAACCCCATTTTAATCTGTAGTAACGGTTAAAACGGTTAATAAATGATCATATCATTACTAGTTTTAGAAAATGTAGGTCAATTAAGTAAAAACAAGAGCCGTCAGAGACGCGTTATGCTCCCCGAACAAGTGCTTGTCATAAAATATATGAAATTGATATAAATTCACTTCTTTTTATCCTAAAAGAACCTGTTCATGCCCCCCAAAATTTGAAGCGAAAAGGAAATTACTATCTTAGAGATAACCAACACAAACTTTTAGAGGACAATAAGCCCAATAAGCCCCCTTTAAGCCCCCTTTTCTCATAAGACATTATTGGATCATTGAAAGAAATACAACGGGTGTGTGATTTGTTGCATTTTTGAATAATAATTCAAAATTCGAAATTTCATAAAATTTTGAGCAGTCATGTAGTAAATATTACATAAATTAATTTTTTACATGAAGCCCCCTTTTTCCGAGACGCAGCCTGAAATTGAGAAACCGGAAGAGAGGTACCTGGGCAACGTTCAACAAGTTCAGATTTGAAATTTCACAAAGTTTTGAGCACCGATAAAGGAGATACTAGCGAAAAACAATTTTTTCCATGAAGTCGCATTTTTCCGTGATGCAGAATCAAATTGAGAAACCAGGAAAGAGGTATTTGCGCATTAATAATTCATAGATTGAAAATAACAAGGTCACACGTTGAAACTTGTAAAACAAGATAAAAGCATGAAGTTTCATGAAATTTTGAAAAAAACTGAACAAGATATTAGTAAAAATTGACATTTTGGTTTAGGGCCCCTTTTTCCTTGTCATTTTACAAGAAACCCCCTTTTTCCATGACAGAGGGTCAAATTGAAAAACACATAAATAAAGAAACAAGATCACATGGTGAAACTTTGAAAAAACAATATAACCATGAAGTTTAATGAAATTTTGACCAAAACTGAATGAAATATTAGTAAAAATTGGAATTTTGCAAGAAACCCCCTTTTCCCATGACAGAACGTCAACTTAAAAAACGCCCAGATTAAAAATAGCATGGGCACATGCTAAAACTTTCCACAAACAATATAACCATGCAGTTTCATGATATTCTGACAAAAACTGAATAAGATATTTGTAAAAATTGCAATTTTGCATTAAGCCCCTTTTTTCCATGAAATTGGGTTAAATTGAAAATCCGGGAAAGATACGTCGGCGCCTTACCCTAACGAGTTCATATATGAAGTTTTATCCAATTTGGTCGGGGGTTGTGGAGAAATCGCTTCGGACGGACGGACGGACAGACGAACGGAAGTACGGACGGAAGGACGAACGACAAGAGGGACGGACAGACGAAGCGGCGACTTTATGCTCGCCCTTCGGGGAGCATAAAAAGCTAGGGGAGAAATAAGAAAAAAACAGTGCTGTGGTGGGTTATTGGTTACGATTAAAATTGAAGAATCGCGTCTTCAAAGACCAAGGGGGTCCTGTGTGGCTCAGTGGTAAAGTGTATGACTCGTGACCTGGAGGTCCCAGGTTCGAGCCTCGCTGGCTCCAGTGGGATTTTTTCACAGGAGTGTCCTTGGATAAGACACTTCAGAGCCTAGCCTAGTACTGGTGAAACCCAGGAAACATGAAGATGTGAACTGAAATACTGTTGAAAGCGGCGTAAAACACCATTCAAACAAATCAAAGACCAAGGAATCTACCTTCCAACTGGACTACCACAATTGATTAAAAGGTGGTTGTTTACATATAACACCTAATGGTATTAGGATGTCATAAAATTTTGAAATGAAATGACTTGATTAGATTGACTTGATACAGATTCAACTATTAACAAGAAAACATAAGATAAGATATTACGTGGAAGACCTTCTACTCTCACGGATATATGTATGCACGGCAGCAAATATTCTTTGGTTATCAATGAGGTTAAGATTTTCATCTCCAAATAGATCGGTTCGGAGAGTCAATCTTGTTATACCACTAATAAACAGGCTTGGACTAGTTCCCTAAATATTTAAAAAGGACATTCTAAAAAAGTAGTGTTGGGTCGATTCAACTGTACCGCATCTACAAAGTGGCGATTGGACCAATACTTTTAAGCATAGGTGCTCATTGTTGCGTAATCTAGCATGTATGATTTGGATTCTCCTGTCGCTAAAAAAATAAAGTCTCCGAGGATAAGGTTTATCAACATTTAAACGGTATTTAAAGGCTGACAATGATCCAGCATTCTTTATTTCATCCGGCAGAGAATTCCAAGCTTTAATCACAGTTGGGAAAAATGAAGCGTACAATTTAGTTCTACAAGCAATGTTTCTCAAATCATTTGGCCTGCGCAGGTTAAAAGAGGAAGAATTGCCGACGGTGAGTGGGACAAGAGTATTAAGATACATGTAGTTTGGAGCAAGTAGGAAAGAATGACTTTATGCTTGCACCGTCGTTGGCTTAAAGTACCCCACCCAAGCTCTTGATATAGAACAACGATGACAACAAGTTTACCTTTGGATATTGTGTTGAAAGTGTAGTTATTTATACGGGGCTCCAGACTGGGGAACTTTTTTTTCTTTTACGTGGGTTTTGCCAGTGCACAGAAATGTATGTTTGGGACATATTACCCAATCAGATCGCCCGAAATTCATTTTCAGTTAAAAGAAAAATCGAGGTAAGGTATTAAATATTATAGTGAGGTGCAGATCATTTTCAGTAGAAGCATGCCAAAGTCACATCCGTTTGGTATAGCGGAAATGGATGCGGCCTCAGGAGATGATACGCACTTTACTTGAAAAAAATAAGAGAGAAATAATTTTGAAATGGCATAAACTAACTTTCGATCAATCGATTAAACGTATGTTTAGGAGTTTGTTTCACCATGCAAGAGTGCGTAATTAGCTCTAGCTTCAATGTTATTTAATTTCCGTTTCCTAACGTATTTTTGCGACTATTTTGCCGAAATTTTCTGGACAAAAACCAAAAAATCAGCAAAAATCATTGATCTCTTCGTGATATTTGACAAATCTCAGTAATATTTCATCTTCTTCAAGGTGAAGGATGAAAAGTATCCGGAGCTTTAACTAAAACGGTTTTATTACGTTTTCTCGTTACGTGTTTCCTTCATTTAAATAGAGTAAAGGCGTCCTTGGGGAGTCGTATAACTAATTGACGAGTACTTTTATTTTTGTTACACCCTTCTCCTGTCGAATTCTATTACATTTACGGTAAGAACAGTTAATTTTTATGAATCAGGTGAAATGGGATGGTTTTTATTTTATGGCTGAGACTACTAGTTGTGCAGCGGGGAATGAAGAGCAAGATTAGACTGTATGTAAGTTAACATACGTTCTGGCTGATCTTGCGTTACATCGCCGTAATTTACAACTATGATCGCTTACGACAGGACAAGCATTACGACAAACGAAGCAACAAAAATGAACCCCAAGAAAGCTTCGACAGTGCCATACCTCATGTAGCCAAGTGTAGAGGTGATACCGATAAAAATATATAGTAAATTTAATGTCAGGGCTGTTCCTTTTCACATCTATGTCCTTTGGCAAGACGCCTCAGAGTCCAGCCTAGTCCTGGTAAAACAAAGAATAAACATGAATATGTGAACTGTCACCATGAAATAACAGAAACAACGTTAAGAGCGGCATAAAACATGTGCACTCACACACAGAACATATCTATACAATGTTGGGTTGTGCATCTAAATAACCAGAATGCTTATGCAGTGAAGTCTGACCTTTTATTTACCTTTCTCGTAAAATATTTCATCCTCCTACAGCCAGACAAATTAAAAAAAAAAGAAAGAATAATTATTCGGGAGTTCGAGTTTTTATATATTATTTTATTTTATTAATATTATGATAGGTACCGCGATCTGTAAGCTAAATGACTGAACACATATTGAATAGATTTCTAAACGACACGTTATTTGTGTCTCAAACTATGAGATTCCTGTCAAAGAGTAAAAAATAAAGTTTATTTCATTAGTTTGTGTTTAATATAGGGAAATATTTGCCGAAAAAGGGAAAGGTGTGCGAAATTAGCGAGTGCCGTAAGGCACGATTTATTTTCGCGGACCTCTCCCTTTTGAGGTAAATATTTTCCCATATTCAACACAAACTGATGAAATAAATTACATATTATATTTCGTCTGATTATTTTGTCCACGAATGCTACTTTTAAAAGTAGTGATCTCAAGTCAATTAACCAGATTTTCGGTAAGAGGAAAATATTCACTGTGACAGGGAAATAAATCCCCCAGCTCAAATGACGTCATTTCTTTACCCATAACATTTCTATGAATAGATACATAAAATATAATACACATGGTTAAATGGAGAACTGATTGATTGACTGGTGTTATATACTCTTCTTTCAACATTATTTCAGTTTTATCTCGGTGATCTCTCGGATTCTCTCCCATGTTCATGTATTTTCGGGTTTACACCAGTGCTAGGCTGTGCGCTAAAGATGCATCAGAAAGTAATCAAATGTTGTTAAACTTGCGTAGAATGTAGTCAGCTGTGTGAGAATAGATCAATTACAGGCCGATAAAAGGTGTATGTGATAAACAAACTAAAGGGGTTTGTCTTTGATTTAACCTTTTACCAGATGACAGAAATGTTGGCCTTATCCAAAGCGAAAGCATATGAGAACAACAATTTCAGTGTGGTTCAAATGGTGCAATCTTGCTTTGACAGGGAAGAAAACGTTGTGGAAAAAGGAGAAAACGCTGGTCACCAATTTTCTCCTTTTCCCACAATGTTTTTAAATAGCTTTTTCTACAGGGTCGTGAAGACCTGTAATTGTTGGGGAAAGGGTTTAAACCGTAAACAAAGTAGTAACGTCTTGGATGGCATACAGAGGATGAAATCCATTTTCCATCCATAGTTTATCTTGCAACCTTGCAGTCGTCAGGGACACCAATTAGTATGATAATACAAGAATAATTATAGTTTCATAAAGTATGAAAATGGTTAAAACACCTCGATAAAAACGACTTAAGATGAATCTTGATGGAAAAAAAAAAACTCGCCTGTAAAATAATGTATGATCCTTTTTCCACGAATTTTATTTGCGTGATGCTGACAAATGCCATTAATTTTTATTCGTTGTTTGACTCTCTAGCAAATAAGCAATGTTTTTACCCGCCTTAGGAAGTACATATTTATAAACATCGCGGTGAAAAGTGAACACTGTAGCTCAAAATCGCAAGTTTAAACGACCTTGAGATGAAAAAAGACATTACATGGCGAAGGGAAGAAAATACGGTATACCAGCATTTTCTCCTTTTAACAAGATACCTTTTTATTTTATCCTTGCATAATTATCACGGCTGTTTTGGCTACATGAAGTTCGTGTTTCGCAAATGCTTCTAACTTAGAGAAGTCTTAAATCTTATCGCTTGGGAAAGGGGTACACGAAGGGTGGAAAAGGTATTATAGAATATCGTGAAGCAATCAATCATAACTGAGAAAAAAACGTGAGAGAAATATGTGTTACAGCGACGCAACACGTGCCCAAACTTATCAAACAACATCATACACATTCCAAAGGGGGAATTTTGTGCATGGGTAACCACTGATTGCGGAAACAAAAGTTCTAAAAGTACTGAAAGTGTGTTTCTTGTTTTTTTAACCCGTTACCACACAATCCCTTTTTTTGACGACCCTGAGAAAGATGCCTTTTGAAAACACTGTGGGAAAAGGAGAAAATGCTGGCAACCAGCATTTTCTCCTTTTCCCGCAACCAGCATTTTCTCCTTTTCCCACAGTCTTTTCTACCTTTCCCAGAACAAATTTCTATTTTTCAGTCACCTTTATTTTGTTGTCTGCAAATGCCTTCAATTTGGACCAGTCTAAAATTTTGGTAAAGGGTTAAGGACCTGAAAACAAACGAGTGATTAAAGCACAACCAAGCGTCTGTATTGAAAAGATATAGTAAGAAAGAATGAATGAAAAAAACTATGTCAGCGTCAAATAATTATAACCTACTATCATTTTCTCTGTAAAACTCTAAGATAAATAATTTATCAAACAATGCCGAGTTTCAATTCTGCCTGACAAAGACGGCCTGAAAACATGGTGGGTAAAGGAGAAACGCTGGTAACCAGCATTTTCTCCTCTTCCTCTATGTTTTCTACGATGTCCAAAAAAGACCATCATTAATAATTTTGATTTTTTTACTTGTTTTCGTCCTAAATTTTTCTTGGTGAAGAGCCAACTCTCTGCAAGACGACAAAGCTTCAGACTTATTCAACTCGAAGAACTTGTAAATGATTACATAAAGGTGTAAAGGTGGGTAAAATGATAGAATTTTCTTTTGAGGGAGAACAGAAATATTGGGAGCATTTTCTCCTTTTCCCACGATGTTTTTGAAGCCCCCGATTACCCTTAGGATCCTCAGTGTCGTTAAACTCTGGGTTGTTTGGTAAATTAACAAAAAGAACAACTTTACCACATTTTGTGAACAATGCACATTACTAGCCCAAACTTAATATCAAACAGCGCATACTTCATGCAATCTGATCTTTCATTTAACCTGACATCCTATGAAATCGTCCAACTGAGCCGAGCCCCGCTAGCTCAGGTGGAAGCGTGTAGACTTGAGAACAGTGGGGTCGTGGGTTCGATTCCTGGCTCGGCAAATTTCTTTCTTAGGATTGATGATAGCCATTGCGACGGGATTAATTTCTCTCTCACCACTGACTATTGTCTCACTGATGGTTATATGGGAAAGCAGCCAGTGGCTTGGAAAGAAAATTGTGCGGAGTACTTGTGAAGAGATTCCAGAAAAGAATGGATAGGAGCACCGGCCGCCGCGAGATAACTGAAATAATGTTGAAAACGGCGTTGAACACCAGCGATAACAGCCTTGAGTCAGCTATTTTAAAAGTATGAGCACTTTTCCATATCTATCTGAAGTTGTCCATAAAGTTTCTTTGGCACCCCAAGGGTTTAATTGATCCCATCTTTCAACAAAACGTCCGCCTATAGGTTGTTTTCCAGATATTTATATCTATACTTATTTATCATCTTTCTTAACTCTTTACTCGATAACAACACTGTAGATTTGTCCACAATGAATACCGGTGCAGATGATACATTACATACGGTGCAATCGACGAGACTTTCCTTTCAAAGGACGGGAAATAAATCAATGATTTCAAAACCCGACTTCCACTGGGTCATTAGACAAGTTATGCTACGGCTAAGGGTTAGATAAACGCTACAGATGATGTGAGCAAGGTTGTATAATTCCGTGATAAAAACATGATTTCTCACTGAAACTTGTGCTACGAATTATACTCTTCGAGGTGATTAATTGTAATGATTGATTGTATGGTGTGTAACACCGTTTTCAATATTATGTATGTTATACTGCGGCGACCAGTCCACCTATCCATGTTTTCCTGGAGTTTCTTTGACCATTACTCTGCACAATTTTCTTTCCAAGCCACTGGCTGCTATTTATAGTCGAAACAATGGTCAGTGATGGGTAATTAATAAACCCTGTCGCACTGACTATCATCCGTCCTCGGAAAGATTTTACCGAGCAAGGGATCAAAACCACGATCCCCTATTCTCCAAGCTGCCAAGGCTTTGGTAAGATTTTTTATAAAGCTTACCCATATTACATAAAAGCTATATATACATGTATCTTACCACGTGACTGGCAGTGTAAATGTATGATGAGGCTAAAGCTTGATGCAGTCTTGTCTTAATAGACACGGTCTGCAAGAAGTTCATTCCTTTCCCAGACAACAAAATCTTTGACTTGTCCAATTTTAAAACAGTTGTATACCACAAATTTAAGATTGCCCAAACCTTCTCCCTAAAATTTGTTCAAAGTAGAAATCGCGTGGTAAAGATTTAAGCCGTATGCGTCACATTTTTAATAGTAGTTTGCTGCTAACACGGAACACAGTCTGCTCGTGACTCGGCACTCTTTACAACTCGGCCGATTCCGTACCTACGTCTATCATCGTCTGTAAAACGGTCGTTTTAATTTCAACTGCCATCACTGTGATCTTATTCATGGTGGCACCACTGTTAGTCTTTTAGGAACGACATAACAATCTCGATGAAGTCATTTAAACCTATCTATCTGTCGGTGAAAACATCGATCGCAATTGATAATCCACGTTAAATGGAATAAAATTAGACAGATTTCGATAGAAAATTGAAATTCTAGTTTTCTTCTAATGAGGAGCCTTTTGGTTTTCAGAACGGTGAACGGGCGTATTTCCGGCGGTGAAATGTAGAGTGTAAGTGTATATCAAGCCACCTGATACAGCTCAGGGATTGGATGGCTAGTATTGGCTACTATCACCCGAGGTATGCTGAATGTCTTCTGCTGGGCGCCAACCCGTTATTCCTGTGCCACACGACAAAAATTTAGATTTATACTAATTCAGATCATTTTCAGAGGACAAATCAGATGTCGCTCGAATGTTGGGATTTGTGTCTAAGAGGGTAGAACACTGTGGGAAAAAGAGAAAGTTCATTTTCTGCTTTTCCTGCAATGTTTTGCAAAACCTTCATCCACAGGGTCATTTAAAGATGGGTGTATTTGGTCATTCGTTTTCTCACAATGATTACCTGTATTGATTTCTTTGTCATTTACAGAATAATGATCAGCTTCCTCCATGTCAACAGTGTCGAAAGATACCTTTCATCAAATAAAAAAGAATCAAACCTTTCATAGCGATTATTGTCATATATTCCCCAAACAAACGCGATACACTCTTTCTTGTGTAATAATGTCGAATGCCAGAAAGCACCACAGGCAAAACAAAAGAAATCATTCAATGACTATGAAATCCCAGAATGTTTTCAATGAACAAAAAAAAAAAGACATTTATTTGGATAATTATGCTTTGTTTATTTTTCTGCCTTTGGATTGGACATGGAAATCTGCCTAAATAAAAGTACGCAAAGTGATAATTGCAGCTAAGTAAATACTACCATTCATTCAAAAATGAGAACTGCTTCCTCTTTTTTGCGTGTGTGGTTTTAGTTGGTTGAACGTTACGGTCTTAAATTCGACCCTTAGATATGATGTTATAACTAAGAAAAAATGTATTAGCTATTTTCAAATTTCTTCTGAATTATTCTCCACCATTATTCAGGAGCTGCATAAGTCGTTCAAGGGAGCTCATCTGTTTTGTGGCTTTCTGTGGGATTGTTTCCTGGAGCAAGGCATTTGATATTTCTAAGCTTGGTAAACATGTAACACAGGAGTGAGTGAAGTATCGGCATGAAATACTATTGAGAGTAACTTAAAACACTGTCAAATCATTCTATCAATTTCCTTGGACAACAGAATGGTTCTGCCATGATAATAACTGGGAAACAGAAACGAAACGAATACAAAGTATTGATGTATTCATGGTATCAAAATATCACCAGAAGCTTCATTGTGCCTCCAGATGGCAAGCACAAGTTTTGATCCAGTTAGATCATCTTAACTCATTACCACACAATCCCTACTTTTGACTCCCCTGAGGAAGACGCCTTTTGAAAACACTGTAGGAAAAGGAGGAAATGCTGGTAACCAGCATTTTCTCCTTTTCCCACAGTGTTTTCTACCCTTCCCAGAACAAATTTCAATATTTCATTGACCTTTATTTTGTCGTCTGCAAATGCTTTCAATTTGAACCATTGTAAAATTTTGTCGTTTGGAAATGAGTTCAGGTCTACGACCGCTAACTCATCGGTAAAAATCGACGTTTTCGTCAAGGCTGAGCGGCCAGTCTCCGTCTATTAATATGAGAGTTACAGTGCCGTGGAGTCACCAACTCATAAGTAAATATCGGGTAACATGGACGTTTTTGTAAAGGCTGTTCTGCCAATCTCGACAGCTTCCGCCTCCGAAAGTTTGGGTCCGCAGACCTTAAAAATAATTAGAATTGATTCAGACTGTGTTGTCAATTCGCATAGTCTATTTATCCAATATCTCTTGCAAACGAATATGATCGGTGCTAACTCGAGTTTTTGTTGTTTTGTATTTCTTTTTCTGGTCATAACTGACCAACTGATATTTGCAGAGAGTATGGACCAAGATCAGTCCACTGATATGAATTGTCTGATTTTGCTTTACTCTCCAAACTTTTCCAGTAATGTGTTTAGTCATGTAATGCAAATAAGATACAAGACAAAAAGAAATATATTCTTATGAGGATAAGAAATTTAAAATCAGCACCAATACAGTATTAAATCGAGTCTCTCTCTCTCTCTCTCTCTCCTCTATTCTTTTCTGAGAACCTTTGACCTTTACATGTTATCCAAATTTATTCATTCCTCAGGACTGAAATCTTTTTCTACCCTTTAGCGAAGACTTGCCAATAAAGCGCTGGATTATATCAATAATTAGGAAGACAGGAAAACTGACAAGGTATATAACTAGGCCTATATAACATGTACTTATCCCCGGAATGTCCCGTAATAATAACACACTGCGCTTGAAGGCTAATAGCAGGGTACCGGACAGCACCGGGTTATTCATATCGTATATTAGCAAAACAGAGAACATTTTCAGGGAAAACCGTGGCGAATAGGTCTTTTATTTTCCTTTGTACAGCAAGTTTTTTGAAAATATTGCCATTTTCAGACTTGCCTTAATTTGTATAGGACACTATGTAAAAACGATTTTGAATTTCCAGTGCATTAACTTTGTATAAACTTTATTTTATGTAATTAAAAGAAAATAGCCTAAGCCTGAAAGACGCTCAGGGTTGCATTTTTTTCTTCTCTGTTCTCTTTTCAACACTGTTTACCCCTTATTGTCAAACATGACTGGTTAAATATCAAGCTAGAAGTTTAGAAGAATATCATTCTATACACAATTATACACATATGCTCGTCCTTTTCGTATAGGTTACATACCGGCTGCTTTGTTTGGACCAGGTCTGTATTTTTCAGAACGACCCGTCTTAACAATAGATTGCACGAGAGCAGGTCTATCTCAGCACGTGCGCAGGTTGTTCTGTAGATAGAAAACCTGCCCACGTGCTGGAAAGACCTGCTCCCGTGCAAGAAAGACCTGTCCACGTGCAATTGATGGATCTTGAGTCGTGCATGCAGACAGGTTCGTGAAGGACATTGGTACTCGCGAGATACTGATTTTTATGAATTTGTAAATAACAGGAAAAATCTTGTAAATATACTTCTTTCTGGTAAGACAGATTTTAATCTATTTTTTATTGGTGACCAACTCAGCAATTCTTTGATTTTTTTTTTCAAAGCGATCATTAAAAAAATCTATCCAGCCCTCCCCCCTCCCCGTATTTACAAAATCTGCGGTCACATTAATGCCAATATTTAAAACATTGTAGATAAAGTGCTTATCCTTAGGTTGTTGTTACATACATGTCATTCTCTCATATCTAAACCCAACTTTTTTTTTCTAGTTTTCATCTAAATTGAATAGCAAAAGTGGCAAAAAGTTAATGACGGACGCATATTCTAATATATGTCTCTAGTATTGTTGTATTTTGGTTCTAATGCACCCTACTTCCAGTGAGACCGACTAATGACTTGTCCCTATAAGCGCATTTTAGCCTCTGGAGCTAAAAAGCCCCCTTGTTATTTTTCTTATTGTGAGAAAGCAAAACTGACATAGGAGCACTGTCCTTCTATGGCTGACCCGGCACAGCTAGTTTCAAGAAAGCAATTTGAGGAGCCCGATCACTCCCATAGTCGAATGATCAGCATCGCTTTGAGACCAACTGTCCTAGAAGCTCGACCCCAGGATCCAGGCTTGAGCCTCTTTGGAAGTGACTTTGTGTGACTGAAAGCGGTGTAAAACGCCATTCATTAAGTCAATCAGTAAATGAATATAGACCTATGGCCTTACAGAACTGGGTGAATTAGTGCAAACGGACAGACCGTAGAAATGAAAACACAAGTGTTACCGGCTAAAGCTGGAATCCATGAGTATTTCAATCAATTCGAACCTAAACTGAGCAATGAACTCACTCGTGCAGCATCAACAAACCTACCCAAGTTAAAAAAATAAGGTTGATGCTCACGAGGTGTCAGTTTCAAGTCAACATTAATGTTCAAGCCAGAAAATAAAACTGATAAGTAAATGAAAAAGAAATACCCAAAAGTTAAAAAACCATAAAACATGTTTTACGCTTCCTTTTGTCATCAAACGTATCTGTTCTTTTCGAAATGGCTGTCAAGTCGTCTGCTCAATACTGATGGTGGCCGATATGTAAGTCGGATATCGACCTCGTACATCGGTCTTTCCGTATAAGAACAACCAGGGCACGAGCTTCACAAAACACCTCGAGCGCTTCGCGCTCTCGGTGTTTCGTGAAGCTCGTGCCCAGGTCGTTCTTATACGGAAAGACCTCGTACTCAGTCAATATCCTATACATATTGACTGAGTACGAGGTCTTTCCGTATAAGAACGACCTGGGCACGAGCTTCACGAAACACCGAGATCGCGAAGGGCTCGAGGTGTTTTGTGAAGCTCGTGCCCTGGTTGTTCTTATACGGAAAGACCGATGTACGAGGTCGATATCCGACTTACATACCGGCCACCATCAGTATTGATCAGACAACTTGACAGCCATTTCGAAAAGAACAGATACGTTTGATGACAAAAGGAAGCATAAAACATGTTAATTGGTTTTTTAACTTTTTGTTATTTCTTTTTCATTTATTTATCAGTTTTAATTTCTGGCATGAATCGGTGGCTTGAAACTGACACGTCGTGAGCATCAACCTTAATTTTTTTTTAACTTGGGTAGGTTTGTTGATGCTGCACGAGTGAGTTTATTGTTCAGTTTAGGTTCAAATTAATTGAAATTCATGGATTTCAGCTTTTGCCGGTAACACTTGTGTTTTCATTTCTACGGTCTGTCCGTTTGCTCCAATTCATCCAGTTCTGTAGGACCATAGGTCAATATTGATTGATTTATTGATTGAATGAATAAATGGCGTTTTACACCACTCTCAGTCATACAAAATCACCTCCAAAGAAGCTCAAGCCTGGGATCTAGGGTCGAGCTTCTAGGACAGCTGGTCTCAAAAAAAGCGATTCTGATCATTCGACTATGGGTGTGATCGGGCCCCTCTATAAAATTGCTTTCTTGAAGCTAGCTTTGCCGGGTCAGCCATAGCAGGACAGTGCTCCTATATCACTTTTGCTTTCTCACAAGAAGAAAAATAACACAAGAGGCTTTTTCGCTCCAGAGGCTAAACTGCTAATAGGGACAAATCAACAGTCAGTCTCACAGGAAGTAGGGTGCATCAGAACCAAAATACAACAAAATTTGAGACATGTTTTAAAACATGCGTCCGTCATTAACTTTTTGCCACGTTTGCTATTTAACTTGGATGAAAACTAGAAAAAGAATAATAAGTTGGGTTCAGATATGAGAGAATGGCATGTATGTAACAACAACCTAAGGATAAGGCACTTTATCTACGATGTTTTAAATGTTGGCATTAATGTGACCGCAAATTTTGTAAGTATTGGGGGATTATGTGTCTTAATGTTCGCTTTCAAAATAAATATCAATTCTTTGAGTTGATCACCAATAAAAAATAGATTAAAATCTGTCTTACCAGAAAGAAATATATTTACAAGATTTTTACAAATTCATAAAAATCAGTATCGATCGCGCGAGTACTAATGTCCTTCACGAACCTGTCTGCATGCACGACTCAAGATCCATCAATTGCACGTGGACAGGTCTTTCTTGCACGGGAGCAGGTCTTTCCAGCACGTGGGCAGGTTTTCTATTTACGGAACAACCTGCGCACGTGCAGAGATAGACCTGCTCTCGTGCATTCTATTGTTAAAACTGGTCGTTCTGAAAAATATAGACCTGGTCCAAACAAAGGAGCCGGTATGTAAACAAGTCTTACTATCCGACCTGACCGCAAGACGGTACTGTGCTCAGGGATAAAATCTGATATGTCATCTTTACTTGACAAGCGGAATTGAGTTTTTAATATAAATACTCTTTTCTAAAGGTGCTGTCACACTCTAGCGTATAGAGCCAGCGTATGAGGAACGTATGGACTTTTTTGGCATACGCTGACATACGCTGAAACACGCTATGGGTACGCTGGAATACGTTTCTAGTACGCCGGGGTACGTCGGTGTACGCTGATGTACATTGACGGCCAAAAAAATTTTTGAGCATGCACAAAAATTTTCAGCGTATGGCGACGTATAAATTTTACGCTCACCATACGTTCCTCATACGCTGAACACGCTTGAGGTAGGCTGAAGGTACGTTGCTCATACGTCGTGTACGCTTCTCATACGTTGAAATTGAATGGGTCAGGAAACCTTGCCTTAGAGGAGCGTATAATGAACGTGTGTCTGACGTGTGTCTAACGAATGGCTAACGTTATGATGGTAGTTTTATCGACAGTCTAACGTACTCAACTTATGCCTAACGTGTTCTGAGCGTAGAGCCAACTTATCCCATGCGTATTACATGCATATTTCCAGCGTATGGGGGTATATAAAGTCTCACATTTCCAAATCTGCATCAGTTTGTACTAGCAGTTCAGAGATGGAGGTTGCTGTGCTGCAACAACACCAAGATTTGTTACAGTTGGCAGCTGAGTATGCTAGACACAGAAGAAGAGGGCGTAGAATGAGACATGCAATCTTGGTGAAACCTTGGATTGGAAGGCGGCGTCAATTTAGCCTGTATGACCAGCTTATGGTTGGATTGAGAAATGAAGATCAGAGACTTGACTTGACTTTCTGGGTACGGTGTTTTGGCATCTTGACAGGTTGAAGTCTACTGGCGGAATGAATAAATTGGCGTGCTGCCACCTTTTATACCCCCTGCTGTGTACGCTCCTCATACGTTAGGCTGACGTTCCGCATACGTTTCTCATACGTCGGAGGTACGCTGATATACGTTACTCATACGCCGGTATATGTCCAACTCAAAAACACATCACATCACGTACGCTGACATACGCTATGTGTACGCTACTCATACGCTGACGGTACGCTAGGGCTGCGTTTTTCTAACGGTCATTAACCGAAAATCGACCTCATACGCTGAAAAGTTGCGCGTATAAACAATTTTTCGAAATGTTTGATACGTTCCTCATACGCTGGCTCTATACGCTAGAGTGTGACAGCGCCTTAAGCTTCTGCCAATTCTTTAGAAACATAGTTTCTGAAGTTATTCGGATAAAAATACAAGAACACAATTTAGGGAACATTAGGATTGCAGCCTAGGATGTAGTGAAATACTTTAGACCCAAAATGTACCTTTGTAACTTATCCCGGCATATTTAATTGAAACAGGTTCATGAACACTGAACTGAAGGTCAAACGATAAAACTTGTCCGGACAAAACCATTTTCACCAACAGATGAATATGCCACATATGTTCTCCTTAATGGGCTTAGTTGCTTTTTAAAGCATTTGTTACGGTAGGTCCAAAGTCACCGTTACACTTTGAGGTTAAACGATAAAATGGTGAGAAAGTCAGCATGTCTAAATGTTTCTTGTACATTTATGCATGTATAGGTACATTACTTGTACATTTATACATGGATTTGGAATTAATTTGGCACCATAGTTCTCAACGAAAGACACAGTTTTCACAACTTCTGTTCAGTGTGTGTAAGTGCTTGCGTGTATCCGTCTGGCTTTGTCCGAGCCAGGACTTTTTTCGGACCAGGTCTTTTAGAGTTATGGATGAATTAAAAAAATTAAAAAAAAGATTGACAGAAATGTTGTTCTTGATGCGTAGATGTACCATTCGAAAAGGTTTACTTCCATGTAGCTTATTTCTTCCATTCAAGTCAAACAGTAAGCACTTCTTTTACCCGCCGAAACTGGTATCTCCACACAACAAAGAAATGTGTTGCTGTCTTGGCGTACTATTGCTTCTAATATGTGAGTAAAGCAGTTAGTTTGACATACGTACTTAACGATCACCAAAGCATACATCGGGCTCAACAAAGTGTCCCTGATCACCCAACAAGTACTCAGTATGCAATTTTTTTCGCCCCTCTGATGACTTGTGTTAAGTATTTTCAAAACATTGAGACAAATACCCGAATAATTTCATACACCATGGACGTCAAATGAAGCCGCTGAACTTGATGATGTACAGATACTTTGAAAGTTATTCATTTTAATTAATCTTTTGCTCCAACTTTGTTCACATTGGATTAGGAATGTGGTTGCTACAGCTAAAGACAAACAATCTGACCCAAAAATATGACCACTTGCCTCTTAACCCTACAAAATCTTTTTTCATAAGATCTCATCTTGTGAATCACGTATTTACCGGAAGCAACCCATTTCAAACATGTGCAGTATTTTATCAAAATGAACATTCCGACTTAGTTTGTTGTGCAGTGAGTTGGAATGACAGTCCTTCGAGAGGGTGTCACTAACGTTTATTTTTGACCTTGTGAACAATGAACACTTTGACCAACCGTACAATGGCAGATTGCCATCTTCACAATATTTTTATACTCGTACTTTTTAATAGTATTATATAAACTCAAATGCATTTAAACACCCGCTTCATTTACTTTTGGACTTTTAAATTTTCAGTCACTTTTATTTTGTCGTCTGCAAATACTTTAGATTTGGACAAACATAAAATTGTGTCGTTTGTTAATGAGTTAAGTCTTCTTCCTCAGGGTGGTTAAAGTTCAGGTTTGAGTGGTAAAGAGTAAAACTTGTCAAGAATCAACATGTTAGCATGTAAAAGTAGTCGACACAAACCATCCTAGTCGTTTTGAGTTTGTAAAAAACAAAAAACAAAATACTGTTATGGACTGAAAAACTTTCATGTTTCTCTTTATTGTCTTTCTTTTCCATTCATTGATTGAATGAAGAACTGTTAAGACCATCTTCGCAAGCCAAGGCTTACGATCCACTACGCTACTCTACCCTTGGCGGATTGAGCTTGATTTCGACAATTACCCGATACGCATTTCATTGGTTGCAGCCGGCTCTAACTGCATCAAATCAAGTAGCTCGTAGCATTTCATCTTTGATAAAAATAGCAAAGGGTCGAGATAAAAATAGAAGTTAGACATGAATACCTCCGTGGATGTGTGCAGGATCTGTAATGATTTATTACCGAAGAGAACGTATATAGACGAACAATGTTTTCACAAAGTTTCAATGTGACCAGTCAATTATCAGATGTTTTAGGCTATGTCTCAGCACCTGGAATTTCGAAGTACTTTTGTGGTTATTGCTTCATGTTGAATTATTGTATGGGAAGCGGTTTGTAAAACGACATTTCATTGGCTATAAAAATATGATGTAAAGGGAGATAATAAGCAGCATCCAATAGGGGCGTGTCGCGGGAATCTCGAAATCGGGCTCAATCCGCCATGGTAAGGTCCACGTAGTGATCGTAACCTTGGCTTGCGAAGATGTGTTAAGACTTAATTGTAGGGAAAAAGTATGAGATCTATAAAAAAAAAAGCAGTCCCCCTTAATCAGCAAGTATCAAGCAATGTTCATTGAGAATTTTTGTACAGAATGACGCGTGTTGTCGAAAAGTGCTTTCACAAAAGGCATAGTCTGTAAGTTATTTACAATAACAACAAAATAACTGGGTTCTTAACCGAATAATTACAAAACAACGTTACGTCTCGCCAACCGGAACTTAGGTCTGAAATAACACTGGGCCGAAGGTATGCTTACATCATCCCATAGACCGCGGGCGGATAATAGTGAGAGCCTGTTTGCTACGCAACCAACATTCTCTCCATTTACCATATTGTTTTCGATTCTTCTGAAAAAGATCCCATCATGTGAGCCACATTTATTAACTAGTCTGCCAGTTCTTTCTTCATGTCTAACATTTGGTTGTCTGGTAAAGGGTAAAATGAGCCTATATCCAACTACAAATTTTTGTCGGCCATGAAGAATAACATGTCAGGTTTAACCCATTACAACACAATCCCTACTTTTGGCGCCCCTGAGAAAGGAGCCTTTAGAAAACATTGTGGAAAAAGGAGAAAATACTGGTTACCAGCATTTTCTCCTTTTCCCACAATGTTTTCTAAAGGCTTCGTTCTCAGGGGTGTCAAAAGTAGGTATTGTGTGGTAATGGGTTAAAGGCATATATTTTCTGAAAGAGTGGGAAACACTTGGGAAGAGCAAAAAATGCTAGTTACCAGATTTTGTCGTTTTTCCATAATTTTTACGAAAAAACGTATTTTACAGGGGCGTGTTAACAGAAATTATTTAGTAATGTGTTGAATAGCTGAAGTATGAAAGAAATAACCGTAGTAAGAGGTCACATATCTACAAAGGTATCTAATCTATTAAACGCTGTGGCTACTTCTTAACTACGTGCAAACTTCGTAGCATCTTTGATAAAGGCTTCTTCGTATTGCTTTTATTAACTTATATTCTTCTAAATGAATGAAATAAAAACTTTAAGCGGATAGTAAAAACGGAAAATTTTGCCATTTTAGTTTTTATTTTTAGGGGAAGTATGTCCTTACGATACAGTGTAGATCAAAGATCAGACTGCACGTTCTGTGCAGTTTGATCTTTATCTACACTACCCGCAAGAGGTCAGTTAGTCACGCTTAACAGCCATAGGATTAAAATGTGTTTACCCTTTCACTGATCAATTAAACCTTAGGCTGCTAGGCGCAACTCAAGGACCTTTTACGGGCAGTGTAGATCAAAATCAGACTGCACACAACGTACAGTCTAATTTTGGGCCAACACTGTCCGATAAAGAGAGCGCCTTTCAAGAAAAGGGGAGGTTGAAGTGGAAATAAATGGGTTTTTACTGTCGGCTTGAAAGTTACGAGTAAAAAATACCATAGCTGTCTAAAGATTAAAAGGGGAAGAAATAACTAACTGATAGGAAAAAAATAAAACGATTTCAAAGCTTTCCTTTTCCATAAAAAGTCTCCCCGTGTCGGACATTGTAGATTCAAAATCAGACTGCATGCTCACTACATCTTATCTGGATGTAGACTGCGGGTAAAGGTGCACTGAGTTGCGTATAAGTTACCCAATAGGTTATGCCATAAAGCTAAAAAATAAGGAGTTAGGAAGAGTATGTTGGGTCAGTAAACCCGAGGAAGCTATTCTATATATAATTCTATCAGAGCAAAATATATGAACCATGCTATGATAAAAGGGGGCTTAATGCATCTGCGAAAAGTATCGGCCAAAGCCAGCCTGCGCAGTCTTGCACAGGCTGGCTTTGGCCGAAATTTTTCGCTGTTGGTCAATTTTCTACCGCTGTCCATTTTTCATCTTAAATGTTTTATTAATTAAGCCGACGATGTAGATCCTAGATCAGACAGTACATTCTGTGCAGTCTGATCTTGATGTAAGTCATCTGCAAAAGCCACTGTTTCTCCTTTTCCTAAGTCGTGTGCGAAAGTTTCCCAAGGTTCTTTCAAACTCGGGATTCAGTGTTACAGGATTTTGGACAAATTTGCTGTAGACTACTTTGAAAATATCCGAATGAAAAATAGAGCCAATCGTCATGTTCTATCCAACAAAAGAAAAATATTTTAGACTAAAAGGTATTAACGGAAAAACAAACAAAGCCCACTTCTTCTGTAACAGCAAACTTAATTTTGAGCCCTCATCAGTCGGTGCTGGCTTACATATTCAGAGCCGGCCCACATAATCGGAGCCCTTCTTTATTTTTTTTTAAACAATTTTTTGCGATTTCTTTTCATTTCTTTACCAACAGTGACTGTAACATTTCAGGACATTAATTCGCTTTTTTTTTTATGAAAACAAGATTCTCTTTTCATTGCCAATTATATGACAATAATAGACTGAATTTAGGTCCGTGACGTATTATTTTAGCCAAGGTCAACCCACACCAAAAATGATTTGGCCAACATCGTATACTTGGTACATCTTTCCGTAGTGTAGAAAACACGTAAAAAGACCAGAGCATTGCATGATATTCTCCTTTTTTGGAATTTGCAAAGATATTAGAACACATTATTACAAATAATGACATGCTTACCATTTTTTGGCTGTTGTTTTTTTTACCCGACATCTTCAGAAACAATAGACCAACACAACATTTTCTCGTCAGGGCCATTGGCCTGAATATGAAGTTTCCTACCCGTGTCAATGAAATACATTTACATTTGTAAATACACATATATAGTTGAGAACATTGCGAGAAATTGCTACCAGCAGTTTCTGTAGGTTCTCAACAGTGCTCATGTTCAAGACAAGAACGTTGGTCTGTGGCTGGTCGTGTTGTTTCATTTAAGAGCCAAGGATGACATTCGACACTTTGCTATGTGCTCCATTTAAGATCAGATTGTTGGACTGCCCTTTGAAAGTGGGACAAAACATTCTAGTTAACCCTTAACCACACAATCCAGACTTTGAACGACCCCGAGAAAGAAGCCTTCTGAAAATATCATGAGAAAAGGAGAAAATGCTGGTAACCAGTATTTTCTCCTTTTTTCGCATTGCTTACTATCTTTTCCAAACCAAATTTCGATTTGTAAGTCACATTGTCGTCAGCAAGTGCTTTCAATTTAGACCAGTCTATGATTCGGTCGTAGGGTAGAGTTAAAGCATGCGAGTGTTCTTGTACGGGGTTAAAAAAAAAATTAAAACCCATGTAAAGTAAAAAAAAAAAGAGACACTTACCCAAATCCTTGGAGGTACATGTCGGTATCTTGTAGTCCTTGTATAACACAGTTTCTAAATCCTTTGCCCTCTTGTATAAATATTCAAACCTCCTACCAGATTAGAACAAGCACTTTTACTCGGAAATGTAGCACACATGCTCCACGTGGGCTGTTTGTTGCATTTTAGAGTACGTTCATATACGAGTTCTACACATGTTAGTACATGAATTATTGAAGCCCGGAACAAAAAATGTAAAGGTTTTTTTTAAGATCAAAGTTTAGATACGTGCGAAAGCATTTCGGCAAAAACAAATGCTCGTGTTTTCAAAATAAACGTTTTGCATGATGAAAAGAGTCTTCTACAGGTGCTAGCCCAGTCAGCGTCACAGGTGAATAATACCTGGGTCCGTATTCACCAACCATTTTTAAAAATGTTCTTAGTCTTATTCTTCAGAATTTTCCACATTTGTAAGTAGCACAACTTCTGATTGGCTAAACCGAATGATTTAGCTAATCAGAAGTTGTGTTACTTAGTGTACTTACAAATTTGAAGAATAAGACCACGAATATTATCTTTGACCTTGTGAGCTTGAGAGGAGGTATGGATCAAAATCTAGATCAGACTAAAAAGAATCTGCCGTTTAATCTTATCAACAATATCCGATTGTTTAGGCAAAAAAGTTTTTTAAACCCCCTTTTAAGCAGTTATGTTTATATACCAAAGAAGAAAAACTCTTGAAAATATTGTGAACACAGAGAAAAAATCTGCTGACTAGCACTTTCCCGAATCTCACTATGTTTTCTATTCTTCCACCGACAATTTTTTGGGGGGATCACAGTTTTAATATGGTGTGCAAGTACTTCGAGTCTGGGCAAGTCCAAAGTATTTTAGAACGTTAAAACTGTCAGATCAAATAATGCTGTGTTTCAACGGCCAGCACAGTGAGGAATTTCGAAACTTTTGTGGGGTAAGAAGAAAACGCTAATAACCAGGATTTCCTCTTTTCTTTTCCACAATTTAGTGTTTTTTTTTCTTAGACAAATAAGATCAGTTGAGGAACGTTAAGTTCGTTTTTACGTATGTTTGGTATGCAGACAAGTCTAAAATAAAGTAAACTATCTATTCAAGCTTCTGCGCTCTTGAAATTACCGAAAATGTGCCTATGTAAATTAGTGCTTTAAAAACTACCTTTCATTCGTGCATCCAGTAAAAATTAGAGTAGCAGCTAAGTCATTCAGCGTTCACAATTAATTTACGTTGAATAATCCCACCGCAAGTTATTTAAAAAAAAGCAATAACCGTTTATTAAAACAATTATGAATTAAAACACCATCAAAATATATCTATTATTTACGGAGTATTAATTACAAGTGAGTATTTCTAACGGTGCAAAAAGATCCAGAGTGATTGGATCGCTTCACAAATAGATAACAAAGTAGCATCAGGAAAACGTAGTTCCTAATCCTACATGGCGTATTTATCCTGCGTGAATTTTAGACCAGTCTTCAGTCCTAGTGAGGAAAGCTCCCACAGAGAGGAGAGCCAGGATGGCGAGAATTTACAGTCTCCACCATATGGCCCGCAACACACGAACAGGGGCATTTGGACATTTACGTAAAGTGTGGTCTCGGATCAGCCTGCACAGTCCGCGCAGGCTGATCCAAGACGGCATTTTATGAATACATTAGATTTTTTTCTTCAGTAGACTTGCGGAAAACAGGAAAATACAAAACAAAAAAAAAAAAAAACGGAAAGTGTCGTTTCGGATAGGCTGCGCGAACTGCGCAGGCTGATCCGAGTTGACACTTTACGCAAATATATATCCAAATTCCCTTTTGGCGTGTTACATGCCATATAGAGCACCGATGATACGTAAATAGTCCACAAAACTAACACGAACAACCGATAAAGTGCTTCGATCGATTTTGCTGAATTTGACAATTGAGTGATTGAACAAGAAGCTGAATATATTACTCAACATTTGCTAGGGATCACTTAGCTATTACATATGGTTATATTTTGCAACTATACAGTTTTGTATTAAAAACACCCACTGCCATAGGCAGTATATTTTATCAGTGTAGCAATGTATCACATTGAAAAAAGCATACCTGATATAGGTCACAAACATTTTGGCGGTTGAATTTTATATGGTGGTCCCTAGCAAATGTTAAATAGTATATTTTGTTGGCATCAAAAAGTGATTAAGGAACAAATTACGATCAAACAAAACGATCATTTCATGAACGGGTAAACAGAACGGTTCTATGTCGCCAACGCTTCTCTCGTTATGCATAGGTGGTTTGCAGTTCATAGGATCGCCTGAAATTTGATTATCTGACAAACCCTTCGTCAAATGTTCTGAAACTTTTTCAAGGTACTTCAAAAAGACTTACCAACAGTAACAGTGACATAATTATAGAATCTGACATGAGTTGGTTTTTGACATAAAAGACTATTAAATGAGTCTCCAAAAAAAATATCAAGCGAGCATTTAGCGAGCTTAATATTATTTTTTGTCGACGAGTTAATAAATTTTTACCTCAAAAGCAAACGAATGTCACATTTTTATCACATTACTGTATAACAAGAATTGTAGTCCAAAATGTGTTAAACATGAGGCATACATGTATCGTGTTTAGTGAAATTTACATGAAGCCTGTGCACTTACTTAGACAGGTACATTAAGAACGAAAATGGTTCAAGAGAAACTTGCATATTGATTTTTGTTTTAGTCTAAAAGTGATATTACATTAACAAAGTTCTATGTCATGATAGCACTTTTGCTAATTTCCTTCAGAAACCTGGGTCACCAATGTTTTAGAAATGAAGCATATAATTACAGAGTGTTGACCAAATACAGCATTATTTTCTTACCCACACATGTGTGGGACAAGAAAATTCGTTATGGCTGTATTACACTGAAGACAAGGGGAGTTATGTGATAAAATTAGAATTTTTCTTCTGTAAAAAAAGAACATTTTGCCTAGTAGTGTTAATGTTTTGCTCTGGAGCTTAACATTCTCCGGCGGTTTCGCACAAGGACCAGAACAAGACACATAGATGGACAATTGCATGACTTCATTACCGCAATTCAGTTAAATATCAGGAACTGAAATTGTTTTTGATTTTACTTTAGTTCAATACTTTAACTTAGTTACCGCTTTCGTCGCTTTCATTCAAATTTTGATGTCTAAAATTAAGTTGCCCAATGTTTGATTAAATTTTATTTTCTTCATGGCTGCAAGTTTTTATATCACCCCTGTTGACATATGTGTTCCAAACAATCTAACGGTTAAAGGTCTGTCATATTCTGTTTTGAATTTTGTATTTCGCTGTGATTGTTTGTTCAGTTGACCATTTGAAACTTAACTGAATAATACGTATTATGGTCAAACTCATAGGATGGTATGAGTTTTGAAGACACTGTGTCCCTTAGACCGTTATCATTCATCTACAATAATACTTTCAGCTTGTGTAATCACTTCATACAATTCACCCTCCTTCATTTTACTATTGTGTGCTCTACCACGTGATGCGAGCCAGAGTTTGACTTGATTTCGGAAATAAAAAAAAAAACACAGATGGTTTGGCATGAAGAAAAAAAGTGTAAACAAGTTTGTGCAAGTCTCCAATTTTGTATCATTATTTTTCGTAAACAGGTAATTCTCGAAACTTTTTGCTATTTATCAATTTTCTGCATGTTGTATAACCAGCCTACCTGATATTTCTTTTATGAATCCATACTTAGATGATGATCTGCTTGGTATGATCCATTAAAACACCTTTTGCTGGAGTGCGACTCAAAGTGTTCTAGTTGAATTTAAGCTTCATTTGTCATTTCTGAGTTTCCAAACAAAGAATGCAGCCGATAAAGTGTATTAAAACAAATAGAACAATGAAAAAACTGTAAGTGCCGATGTAATGCAGAGGAATGACCGTCCCCTACAAAATGACCCATGGGTTCATTTCTCTGCATTACACCGGCAGATCTTATTCACCGCTCTTCCAAAATAAATCTATAACAGGATAAGGGTTAAGTAAAAACCACTAACGACCATCTTCCGAAATACCTTCATAATGCATTTATTTGATATATGGGCTTATCAGCAATTAAAGAGCACGATGGGTGTATTTACTCATTCAATTATTTTCCAGATGGTACGTAAACTAGAATTTCTTACGGGTGATAGCTGGTCTACAAACTGAAAGTTCATGACCCCGAGGTTGTAAGTTATTAAGTACGCAAAGTAATTTAGTTTAGAGCATGTTTTTCACAGCTTTTAACAGCATTTCAGTCATTTTACCATTATCTTACTAATTTATTTCTTTGTGGTGTTTTAAACGAGACAGAATGAGTCTTTCAGTTCCTTGCCGATGGAGAGGTTTTCGAAACCATAAAAGTACGGGTAGACTCATCTTCGCAAGCCAAGAATACTAAGGTAGTACCCTTGGCCGCTTGCCTCTTTAAAATCGAAGCTCCCGCTATGCCATTTCATTGGATGCGATCAAAACCCATTGCATCCAATCAAACCATCCGTAACAAGAAATCTTTCGCAAAACAAAAAACAATAATGGCGGCGCCCGTCAAGAACAAAAGTTGTCGTGTTTGTGGCGAAAGTTTGACAGAAAAGGGTAGACGATCGGTATTTAATGAGATTTTTATAGTTCACGATCAATTATGAGAAATATTAGGACGGGTTCCGCAGCCAAATGATTGCGAATCATCGTATGTCTGTTCGTTCTTTTGTTTTTGATTTGATGAATCCGAAAGTGCAGCCATATTTGATGCATAGCCTGACAAATTTTGTTACGAGCATTTTGATTGGTCAGAAAGAACATCAGCAAAGGTTACGCAACTCGTGATATTCGATAGGTGGCGCAGCGGGACTTTCGATTTTTAAAGAGGCGAGCGACCAAAGGTACTTAACGAACAAGGTGGAGCTAGTATCCTTGGCTTGCGAAGATGGGATAGACTCGAAGTTTCTGAATCAACAGGACCCCTAAACCCATGATCAAGCGAGGGTCCCTTTTAGGGTTAGGTTTTAAAGTTTACCTGACAGGCGGTTCACGCCGCCTTAACTAATACATTAATCCTTCAACGGAGTGAGCTGTCTTGTTCTAGTCATGGGTCGGCCACAAGAATCTGACACTCCATAGCCCTGCCGAAGAACACTCCCACAAAATTAGTGCCACTAGCGAGCATGGTACAAACAAATTCTAGGTAACAACTTTGTCGCAATAGCAAATGGACCACAGAGCCTTTCTAGA
Source organism: Tridacna crocea (assembly GCA_943736015.1). Taxonomy (NCBI): domain Eukaryota; kingdom Metazoa; phylum Mollusca; class Bivalvia; order Cardiida; family Cardiidae; genus Tridacna; species Tridacna crocea. Next base: position 29,279,421 of record OX031061.1, read on the forward strand.
GTATAACGCCGATAGCGGATAGAGGGACAAACTTACGATCGAAGACAACATTAAGTAAAAGGTCGGTGCAGATAAACAGACTTGAAAACCCACGTTTAAGCGTGAATCTTGCCCATAAATCACACGGCGTACACGAAGAATTAATTAACCCGGCGAACTCAAAAAGAAATCGAAATTAAAACGGCCAAGGAAAACAACACGTCCATAACAAGTCCATTGACCTGCAGAGTTGGCTAGGAAATGTTATATATTACCTGTGTTCTTCCGCAGACATCCTCTATTTAAAAATATAGTTCCGGTGTTCCTTTATAGTGACAAGTGGAATCTCAAACAAGAAATATCTCAAAAAAGATAGGTGGTATAAATCTGCTAGGAAATAGGCAGGGACCTACACATGTTTTCATTTTTTACCAAAAACGATTTCTTTTTAATCGTTTTATTTTTATCCGTCCTGAAACCATGTCAGAAGCAAGCATATTCCGCTACGCCAAAATAATTTTATGTTTTTTGGCCAATACGGACGTTTTGTACCTGAAATGGCTCAAAGTTATATTTGAAAACAAACTTTACACATCATGAGTTCGTATCAGTATACAACAATCTGATGGCACTCTGTTACATGGATACGAGCCTTTCTTTGAGAGAAAAGGACTAAATGCACATGCAAAAAGTAGCTATCCGAATTAGCCTGTGCAGCCTGTGCAGGCTGACATGCGTCGAAAAATTTTGCTTTTTGTCAATTTTCTGCATGTCCAACGACCATTCTACCTCAAGATCCATTGTAAGACTGAATGGATCTTATGGGCTCACATATCATGTGATGACTTGCTCGGTATAATACATCACGGATAAATGACTAGACTGGTGTCAGTCCGTTGAACAGAGCCTTTTCATTAAACAAAATCATCAAGTACAACTGCAAAATGAAAACCCTGTGTTCTCAATTTTCTGAATGTCTGATTTAACGTATTTCATAAGTAGGACAAATAACAACACATATTTTTGTGACTTTGCTGTAGTTGCGTTCCTTGTTTATTAGAATGACTTAAATGCAGGGCCCGAATGCCAGGCTAATAAATGACTTGCAACACGCGATAAGGGGCATCCGGACATTTGCGTAAAGTGTCGTCTCGAATCAGCCTGCGTACTCCAGGCAGGCTAATCCGAGGCGACACAATACGACTGCATTAAATGTTGTGCTACAGCACATGTAACTTGTTCAATATTGATTTATTTTAAAAAAGTTATCCATTCTTTCCATTTTAATGACAACCAACAGGAAAACTAGTAATAATATTATACAAGCGTCTCAGTATGTTTGTCTTGTGGGCGGCTCGTATCGATCAACGCCACCATTTTGCATGTTGTGTTGTAATGTATACGGGGGAAACTGCTTTTACGTGGAGTTGGCCAGTGTACATGAATATAATATCCGGAGCATTATTAGTTGTACGGTCAGGTGGCAGGGGCGACATGATTAACCACAGCCATGAACATGTTTCCAAGTCCCCTGCCACGCATCTTCGAAAGGCAAGACTGACGATTCACTACCGTTTCTCTACCCTTGGCGGATCGAGCTTGATTTTTACATTCACCCGATACGCCTTTTCATTGGATGCAGCCAGCTCTAACTGCAACGAATGAAATTGCTGGTAGCATTTCATCTTTGATAAAAATAGAACAACGTCGCTACCTTTCGAATTGAAGGTAAACATGGAAACCCACGTGGATGTCTGCTTATCACTTCATTTGTATTCGTAAGCGGCTTGTAAAACGATATTACATTGGCTTTTAGAAATGTGATGTAAAGGGGGTTAATAACCAGCATCCAATAGAGGGCGCATCGCAGGATCTCGAAATCGGGCACAATCCGCCAAGGTAAGATCCACGTAGTGATCGTAACCTTGGCTCGCGAAGATGCCTGCCACCTATCCGTACAACGAATTTATTACACTGCAAAGTTTTACCCTTTCAAAGCGCGTTAAGCAATTTTTTTTTTTGTATCTTCAAGAATAGAGTATTGACGAAATAGAAATTTCCTTCTGTGTGCCCCAATTCAACTAAAACTGACGTCACTGCAAACTGACGTCACTAAAACGTGCAGTTTGGTGCATAAATGTGCAGGCTGGTTATCGATCGACACCGCTATTTTGGATATAGTGTTGCACGTGTCGTGATGTTTAAGGGGCACTCAAAAGGGAAACTGGTTTTACGTGGTTTTTGCCAGGGAACATGATATATGTTCCCGGCATGTTAACCAATCAGATCACTAGAAATTTCTTTGCAGTATAATAAATTATCTAACCAGATCGCTAAAAATTTCTTTGTTGTAAAACTCATCCATTTCGTATCAGGTTTTTACCACTGCAGATTACCAGCTTTGTGCCGCATTTGCCAGTAGGTCTACAACGTCAACGCCGTTCTTCCCTATTTCAATTACCTCCTCCCACCGGCTCTTTTTTTTCAACCACCATGCAGTCCGATCTTGGCATTGTCCGAAACGATACTTTTCTTTCCAGTTAACTCGTTTTTGAAAACACATATTTCCATTTCTACAACTGAGTTGAATCTTTTATTTATTTAGAGCATTTTAAAAAGCATTAACATGTTCAAAATTCACCTTGGTAATGTCCGGGGCGTCAAAAGACATAACGTGCGGTCGATATAGCCTAGTCTATTTGCACTGATCCAGACAAGAATTCCACGATAAATACTAATTAATCGACAAGTCACTTGACATAGATCCGAAGCCAAAAGGAGAGTTACAAAACATTACAAAAAATGTGAGTTATACTTTTTAGTTCTACGTTATCATGTTGAGCAAAGTTGGAAGAACAAGGTTGGGATAGTCATCAAGTTCATAAAATAAACCGAAAAGCAAATACAGTTTCGTACATGCTGATACCAAAATTATCTATAGTTTGCTTCTATAAGAATTATGTGAATAGCTCTAAATACCACCTTCACACTTACGGATTTTTCTTACGAGTCTTTACGGGTGTCACATATCCGTAAAAGTACACGGATTGTTACGATCTGCCCGCTTTTACGAGCGGTTTACGAATAATTAATGTCCATTTACGATTTATTACGAGTTGTTTCGATGCATTTACGGCAAATATATACGATTTATTCCGAGTTATTACGGACAAATACGAGCCTGCTACGACTTTTTAAGAACTGTTTACAAACTGTTACGAGTATATTACGGATGGTTACGATTAATCTAGTCATTTACGTGTAAATTACGATATGTTAACATGTTGTTACGAATAGTTAACAGTAAGTTAGGCGTATTTACGAGTCCTGTTTTTTTTGTGCAAAAAGCGTTCAGTTCTCTGTGTATCATCATTCAATAGCTGACATCCAGCGAGACATTATGGCATACGAAAAGACATAGGTTGCAATTATATCAAAAGTTTCTTCAATTGCTCCTTCGACTAGCAGAACGGGAAGATCCCTAGCAGCAAGTAGAGACTCCCAGGCAGTAGACACGTTCAGCATGCAGAAGATTTTGGTGCAGGAACTGGCTGACAGGCAGGACCCTCTTTGGATGCAGCTGGTGTGGTTGAGTGGAAGGTAGGCGGTCTACTATCTCAGCGGGCTCTAGCTATGGCGGTGGTAATTCGAAGGAGGATGAACGCTTCCGCTTTTTTTTCTTGATGGCTGCCTTTGGCTTTCTTTGGAGCCATGCTTGTAGATAGTGTATTGCGAAGAGATCAGGCCTCTGTGAGGTCTTGATAACAACTGAAAGGAACTGGTCAATTTTGCACGCTTTTATACCATTTCTAAATCGTAAAGTATACGTATGTATTCGTAAAGTACTCGTACATATCCATAAGTTGATCGTAATTAAGTCTTATCAATCCGTAAAGCAATCGTACTAAATGCAATTAAAATCGGTTAGGTCACTTAAGCACTCGTAATATTCCATAAATGAATCGTAAATTAACCGTAGCAAATCGTAAAACAAATTGTTTACGAGACATTTACGGACTCCTGCGAGCTGTTTACGGAGGGTTAAAACCGGTTTACGATACTTACAGATTGTTACGAGTTATTTACGAGTTAATTACGGAAAATTTTATCCGTGGTCACTCGTAAGAAAATTTTTGACATGTCAAAATTTTTGTCTCTTCTTTCACGGATGCTCACGAGTGTCTGCGAGTTGTGACAAGTATTTAACGGATGCAAACGAGTTATTTACGGATGCTTGCGATTGACTACGAGTTGGCAACCAGTAAGGACTCGTAAGAAAAATCCGTTAGAGTGAAGGTAGTATAATTAAAATGCATTTTTTCTTTTAACTCATTACCAAACGTCAATATTTTAGGCTTGTCGAAATCGAAAGCATTTGCAGATGACAAAATAAAAGTGACCGAAAATTTGATTTTCTTCTTTTTTTTTTTTTTTTTTTGTAAAGGGTAGAAAACATTGCGGGAAAAGGAGGAAATGCTGGTTACCAGCATTTTCTCCTTTTTCCCACAATGTTTTCTAAAGGCTTCTTTCTCAGGGTCGTCAAAAGTAGTGATTTTGTGGTAATGGGTTAAGAGTAAATATATTTAATTCGAGCCATACATCGTGACAAGGGTCAATAATGCATTGACAAAAAGTATCGACCTGGACCAAAACTGTTTGCATTTTGTCAATATTCTCCATGTCTAAGTACCAGTTTATGTCATGATTTGGTAGACTTTAGTGTGTAAACTACTGTGATAATTTGCTTTGTGTAATGCATCATAGAAATGCATTAAGTCCCCCTTTTCAAGAGCACGGCTCTATATTTTGAGGTACCATTATATTACGAACGTAGACATAATAACTGCTTCAATGAGAGTAGTTCAATTCACGTTTATGCTGTTTCGTAGACACTTTTATTAGTCCTGCATGTTACTGAGAGAAGAACACCATGTACCCCTGAGGCTGATAAATAAACGAAAAAGATGTTTTTCTATGGTCGAGAAAAACTACTTTGGAACATCCCAGACTGTTTCAGCCATTGCACCTCACGAGCAACCGTGTACATGGAGACCTAAGATGGAGCGTCAAGGTAGTCCTCAAAACCATCTCAACTAACCCCCATCTTCGCGAGCCAAGTTTACGATCGCTACGTGGATCTTACCTTGGCTGATTGAACCCGATTTCGAGATTCCTGCGATGCGCCCTCTATTGGATGCTGGTTATTACTCCCCTTTACATCATGTTTCTAAAAGCAAATGAACTATCGTTTTACAAACCGCTTCCGAATACACATGAAGCGATAAGCAGACATCCACGTGGGTTCCATGTTTTACATTTTATTTGTTCCATTTTTATCATAGATGAAATGCTACGAGCGATTTCATTCGTTGCAGTTAGAGCTGGCTTCATCCAATGAAAAAGCGTGTCGGGTGAACGTAAAAATCAAGCTCGATCCGCCAAGAGTAGAGTAACGTAGTGAATCGTCGGCCTTGGCTTGTAAAGATAACTAACCCCTTGCATAGTTAATTTAACTCATTACCAAACGACAAAATTTTAGGTTTGTCCAAATCGAAAGTATTTGCAGACGACAAAATAAAAGTGACTGAAAATTTGAAATTTGTTTTGTGAAGGATGAAAAACATTGTGGAAAAAGGAGAAAATGCTGGTTACCAGCATTTTCTCCTTTTCCCACAATGTTTTCTAAAGGCTTCTTTATCAGGATCGTCAAAGGTAGGGATTGTGTGGTAATGGGTTTAAACACTTCAAAAGCAATTCTGACTTTTAACGACACTGAGAAAATTTTGGTACCCAGTAGTTTATCGTTTTCTTACAATGCTTTCATTTTTATACGGACATGTCTATGATCTGAGCTGGATAAAATTTGTAGATTGCAACTGCTTTCTATATGAACAAGATTTTGTCACCTCCGTTGAAAAGTTAGATGCCTTAGAGAAACATGATATAAATTTTACAATGTAATGGGGGGGCAATTTCACCTTTTGCCACAATGTTTTCTAAGCTATCAAAAGGTGCCATATACACATAAGAAACAGCTTCATCTTTGCTGTTCCCTTGCAAACTCACACTCCTCTTACAATCAATACAACACTTACATATTTTTGGTATAACAGTTGGAATCGTTGACCGACTGTTGACCATTTAATCTACCATTTTTAACAACCACAACACATAGCAAAACAATGAAATACAGCGTACACACGCGATAGTTTCTTCTAAACACACCATGGCGAACTCCATGAACAACGTACCAACAACATGGTACTATGAAACACAATCTGGCAAGCGCCATGACGAGAACTAACACCTCGCCAGCAATTCTAAAGGCAGCCACGCCTTTACCCACTACATTGTGGTACTCTAAAACACAATATGGCAAACGCCATGACAAGGACTAACACCTCGCCAGCAATTCTAAAGGCAGCAACGCCTGACTCACGATACTCTGAACGCCTACCGCAGTACTTTGTGTCCAACTATATACATAACATGAACTAAACAAAATTATACGTGTGGTCCCAGTCGGTTCCAACTCTGAACTGAAGAACCCGCGCACGAGCATTATGATACACGTGCACTACACAAACGCCTCCTATCGGAGCTTAGACTATACAAGGGAAATTAATTCTCGTCTAATTCGATTCCTCAAAAGCCGAAAATAACATTTATTTAGAGTCAATTATAGATGCCATAGAAACGCCTTGTGGGGTAACTGGTCAACCTATTTAAATTTACCATGTTTTTTTTTTTTCTATCCGAATAGTGTGCTTCAAGCTTGATGTGGGTGTGTTAGTGGTTTTATATTGTGATAAAAATATCATCTTTTATCAAAAACATGAGTTATAGCATCAATATATCAGCCACAATCTGATGAAGGGATCGTGGCTTTCTTTATGATAAATGATACACCTACCACAATGTTCAACCTTTAAAAAGTATTTTTATTTATCACATAACTCTCCTTGTTTTTGGTGTGATACAGCCATTACGAATTCTCTTGTCTCATACACGTGTGAGTTAAGAAAATAGTGATGTATTTGGTCAACATTCTGTAATTATACACTTCATTTCTAAAACATTACTGGTCAAAGTTCCTAATGGAAATAAGTGGTCAAGATTCTTAATCGTGATCAAGTTGTTAATTTGAAATCACTTGTAATCACTTGTAACCTCAAAACAAAATTAATATAAATTATGCAAGTTTCTTCGGAACTATTTTTCGTTCGTAATGTACCTGTCAAAGTAAGTGCACAGGCTTCATGTAAATTTCACTACAAATACTACATGTATGCCTCTGATTTAACATATTTTTGACTATAATTCTTGTTGGACAGTAATGTGCTAAAAAGAATCTGACACCCTTTGATTTTTTAGGTGAAAAAATATAAAAATCGTCCACTAATAAATGATATAACATTTTTAGTAGACTCGTTTAATATTTTTTTACTTTGTTATGTACATACCCAGTTATTCCTAGCTTTGTTCATGTGTGTATCTATTTTTGAATGGTTTTTCCCTGTTACTATTTTTAGAACTGGATTCTCTCTTGTGGAATATTGTGCTGGAAGTTTCCAGGCCTTTATACAATCTGATTACTAGAAATTATGCAACTGATTTTAACATGAATTTTCTGGAAGTTTCCCTGTTATTATAAAAGGAAAAGCTTTTTACATCTCAGTGTTCGCTAGTTAATACATGATTGCCAGACTACAGTGGGGATTATTTTGTGTTTGTGTCATAATTAGTGCTTGGATTACATTCAGTTTGGATTGGGATCAGACTAGACTAAAGTGAGGATTACTTTGTGTGTTTGGATTACATTCAGTTTGGATCAGGATCAGATTGGAATTAAGACTGGAATAGTTTGTCTTCTGAATTTAACGTCTAAGGTATTGTTTTGTACTATTGTAATATTGTCACTGTTTGTTTGATATTTTTGTTAATAAATTCTGTTAATTGTTATCGTTTGTTGCTGGCTTCTTCTTTCTAGTTACGCCTGACTCGTAACAACTTCAAAAACCAACTCATGTCGGATCTTATATATCCATAGTCCTATGTTTTATGCATGCACGTTTCGTGTTTCCCTTGTGAGATCTACATATTGAAGTGTGAAAGTATTTGGTTTGACTCAACCCTTATCCTGCTAAATAAGTGAAATGAAATTTCCAAGCCGATAGTAAACTCCAATATTTTGCTATTTCAAAGTTATTGTTTGGGCGAAATATTTCCTTATTGGACAGTGTGGATAATTGATCCGACTTCATATTCTGTACAGTCTGATATTGATCTACATTTTTCGCGAAAGGTCTTCGAGTCGCAGGTAGCCGCCTAAAGATTAAAATCAAATTATTACTTTTCAAATCACACTTGCCATCTATTTACCTTAATATGTCATCAGGATTTTTTGTAAGAATTAAAAAGTGTTTGAATTTATCAGAAATTCTGTATACTAAATTTTCTTTCATATTCGTAAAAAACAGTTGATTCTCGTTAGTGCATCACTTGAATTTATCCGGGTCCATATAAAAAATGCTGAAACGAAACGAAAGGAAATAGATTGAAAGCCAAGAAAATAGAACGGAACAAAACGATATAAAACGAAACCAAATGAAATTGACCGATTTCAAACAGAATTAAAACATTATCTCCCGATAGATGGCATTTTACAAATACTCATCTATCAAATTTGGGCATCTTGGGTACAGAACCGGACTACTTTTCTACTCGACAACCGTTATTTTGAATTTCAAACTAAAATAAACGTTTGCTCTATAAAATGATACCTGGTACTTTTCATTCAGATATAATCAGCTGTTCAAAGAAATCTGGAGCTTAAACAGGCCAGATTTCACCTCAAACGTATTGATAAAAGCCATTTTTTCTATTGCTACTTTATAGCGCGTAATACCACAATCTCCCGAATATCGGGAAAGTGAAAACGCTACCAGGGTCTGTATTCACCAACCATTTTTAAGACCGTTCTTGGTCTTATTCTTCAAGATTTCCTAAACCATTTGGTTTAGCCAATCAAAAGCTCTGTTACTTCCACATCGAAAACAATCTAAAGAATAAGACCAAGAATGTTCTTAAGAATGGTTGGTGAATATAGACCCTGGTTTCATACATTCAGCTATGATCGGCTAGCATGTATATGGCTTGTTTGGGTATATCTGCTTGAAGACAAGCCATGGCATTGCAACAAGGTGATCTTTACAATTAATTTAAAATGTCTTTTTTGGTTTAAGGGATAAAACGGAAACCGATTAATAACCGAAAATATCAGGCATTAGGAAGATGCTTTTTAAATCTTTACCAAGCGGCAATGTATTAAGAGTTGTCGAACAAATACATGTTGCTCAGTTTATTTTTATTTGACATGGCAAAACACTTTACCAGTATTTCTTCCTTTTCCACAGTTTTGAAAAAATTCTTTTTCAAGGCCATTGAAACTCGGGACTGTATGGTAAAAGGATGACGGCTATTAGACTAAAGCTTTATGTGCAGTCTGACGTGAGAGACGAGAAGCAATTTTCTCATATTTCAAGTAATCATGAAAAGCTCGCATTCAGGCCTTTCTCAAATTCTAATCTTCTAAATACCTTTCTCAGACAGTGAAATTTCCCTGCGAAAACATTTCAATGGAAAACAGGTTGTTATCGTGTTCGTAGAGAGGGTTAATGTCCAAATAGCGGTCAAAACAATAAGGGGGTTAAATGCATTTAAATTTAAATCATAGCATTTAAAAGTATGTACAGATTATCGTGCAGATAAAAATATGTTATTGTACGTTCGTTCAATGTGTTACCTCTGATAGAAAAAAGAATTTTAAAACCAGGTCCAAAGATACCCGGTTGCTCCATCCTTTATTAACTATTTACTTGTACTAAATTTAATTTTTCTGCCAGAGGCCAATACTTGGACTACCTATCAAATACCAGAACGCCACTTTCACAATAATTTTCATTTTTTCAAATAGTATGATTTAGATCTAAGTGAATTTCAAGACCTTTATTGTTTACTTATGGCAACATGAGTGCCTTTTAGAAATTTTGTACATTAAGGCTCAAAACCGTTTACAGTAAGAGTGCAGAATGTTTCCACTTTGCCCATTTCCATCCTATTTCAGTAGATAGATTCCTTTTATGGATAAGATTATTTCATTTCCTCCATAGTAGTATATCGGAAACTTTTTGGCACATTGAAAAAAGTGTAAAACTCACTCTCTTCGACTAGCTGCTGCTGGTTCCCTGATAAACAGGGAGCCTATCAGTTCTTTTTTTCTGTCAATTGTATGTCCAATGTACTTAACAAAAAGGTGCAATAAATGGCATCATGAAAAATGGACTTTTTTATACTATTCCTCTTTAAGCAATCAACCCTCGGAAAATCGCCATGAGTATAGGCCTTCACTGGTGATAGACCATGCCTCTTTGTCAGGTCACACACAAAAAAAAAACAGCCCTGAATTAGGCAAAAATGCAGTCTTTCTCTGAAGAAATAATCAAAGCAAGGTCAGAAATACACTTTTGACTCACCTTGCCATTCTACATTAGAAGAAAATGTGGTACAAGTGCAAGGTGTAAAAATTTCAAGTGTCACTACTTTTTGGTACGGCATTCCAAAAATTTCGTTCTGGTGTCACAGCACTGCGTTAAGGGTCGTTCCCTTCCACACTATCACTGCTTCTGATCAACATCGTCAAAGCTTAAGAGTAAGATACTCGACATTGTTGGAGATGACCTAAAGTAGAATTTGGTTTTAGCATATCATTTACAGTTAAAGGTAGTTTCAGTTTTTAAAATGACTGTGTCTCTTGAGTCTCTATCACTGAGCACATCTTAACCTGGTATTGAAGCCCTTTATTTGATTCGATCGAATAAAAAAGGTACACAACTATAGTAAACCCGCAGAAATGACTGTTATTTGCCCTTCATGTAAAATAGAAAGTGTAAGAAAAATATCACCTTATTGGACAGTACAGGTACAAAATTTTTCGTTTATAGAAATTTGTCATTTAAGGCTCGATTTCGAAAGAACATGTCACTAACTAATTTGTCCGTGCACATCGAGGGTCAGACTGATGATACGTACTGGGTAGTCTGATCTTAATCTGCACTATTACCACGAAACATTAACCCTTGCCTCCATAATATAACGGTTAACCATTTACCAATGACCCTGAGGAAAAGGACTTTGAAAGATTGTGGCTGGAAAAAGGGAAGAACATGCTTATCACCACCAGTCGACCTTTTCCCACTTATTAAAGACAATCACATCATTTTAACAACATTTTATTTTGTTCCCTACAAATGCAATGAATTCAAAGAGTTCTTCAATTGTGCCCCTTGGTAAAGAGATCAACGAAACTGTTGGGTCAGCGTGGATGATAATTAGAAAGTGATAAACAGCTTTTTATGTCAATCGTCAAACTGAAATCCGATGAAAACGAATTAACGCTCTGTTTCAAGAAATGGTTCCTCTGAGATTATTGAACACGTGCTTCTGTGTCTGTTCAAACTAATTACACAATCAATAAAAAATCAGACTGAAAATGAGAAAGAGCTCGCAGCTAGACTTGAAGTTGGCTTTGCTTATTAGCTACGATATGACCTAATTATAAAGTCTACATAGCTGATAATTAAATAATAGAAACCAACAAAACTGCCCAAATGTCTCGGAAAACTCCTTTAAGCTATATCCAAATTACACCAAAACATCCGAAACCACTTTTCCAACAGTCAAAAAACGCAATCGAAATGCCTAGATTACACGATTTTATGGAATATAATCATAAAATAATGCTAAAACAATTGAAAAAATATATTGTCAATTGTTAATTGACTGAATTTCCTGTTAAATGGTCAACTGTTGACTCTTCAACTGCTAAATACCTGAAATACAATTTTCAATCCGATGGTAAAAGCAAAAATATTGCTCTTTCAAAGTTATGTTTTGAGGAATAATACCTACAAATCGACCAGTATAGATCCAAGATTAGACTGTACGTTCTGTGATCCCAAAAGGTTTGTGAGTTGCGCTTAGCAGCCAAAATGTGAAAAAGTATTTGCTAACAAATTTCTACCGTCACATTGTATTAATACTGTCAGTGCTTTGATTTTCCGCAAGCTGTTCACCCTTTACCTGATATACCAATTTGAGGCTCTTCCATTTCAGCAGCAAATAATGATATGAAGTCAAAAATATGGACAAATGAGGATATAAATATCTGATTGAGTGGAAAACATTTTGGGAAAAGGAGCAATTGCTCATTGCGAGCAATTTCTCCTTTTCCCAAGATGTTTTCCCAAAATGTTTTCAAAAGCTGTCTGTTGTTGATACGTCAAAATGAGTATCTATGAAGTAAAGGGTTAAAGACTTACTTATATAATTCCCCGGTAGTCTGTTAATATCGGTGCAACCTTGTCAGTTTCATGTACGAAGCCCTAATCGAAGTTGACAACACCTTTCAAATGCAAAATACATAAGATGAATGTTTCAAGTAATAGTATATCATGCCCTTTCACACATTATCCAACTACAAAATGAATTAATACGAATTGAATATATTTGAAGTCGACAAATTCATGTATCTCATGTGACGAGATTCGTTGGTGACAAAGATTTGAAAGTCCATTTTATACGCCCACAGGGTCGTATTATATAATGGTCTCGGTCTGTCCGTCTGTTAGCAAATTCTTGTGCGGGCAACTCCTACAGTTTTCATTGCAAAAGTTCGACCGGACTTTGAAAATTTGGATATCTGCCGGCGTTCTGGATTTTAAGCCATTTCACTGACAAGCCTCTTCGGGCATATTGGCGCCGCTTTGCGAAGCTCTTTTTCGAAATGTTCTCTGGAGCACTTCACCCTAGGGGAAGGAAACACAGGATTTGGTAAAGGGTTAACCCTTTACCAAAAACAAACTATACACCAGTCCGTTTCTAATTTAAGTGTTTGTAGATGATGAACTAGATGTATAAATCCACAATATTGGATTTGGTTGTAAAAAAAATAAACTGGAAAAACATGGTCGTAAAGGAGAAAATGCCTCTAACTGGTAACGTCTCCTTTTTACATAATCATTTTACCGGTCTTTTGTTGAAACCCTTTACAAGACAACAAAATTTTCGGTTTGTCCAAATCGAAAACATTTGCAGACGACAAAAGAAAAGTGACTGAAAATTTTAAATTTATTTTGTAAAGGGTAGAAAACATTGTGGAAAAGGAGAAAATGCTGGTTATCAGTTTTATCTCCTTTTCCCATAATGTTTTCTCAAGGCTTCTTTCTCAGGGGCGTCAAAAGTAGGGATTGTGGGTAAATGGGTTAAAAACACCAAGCAACCAACCAACCAACCTCAGTGTCTTTTAACACCGTATATATTGCTTTGAATATGGTTCAACGAAATGAACCATCGTCGATACAAGTCGGCTTCTTAAAAAAAAAAAAGAAGCCAGGAGAGGTTAGAATCATTGTTTTCAAATAGTTTATTGGCTTTTAATTTCAATACATTTTGGTACATGTAAAAAGAAAAAAACAAGTAAAAAAACCGCCGCGTAGAAACCTCATAATTATGCTTTACATGACGGTCATTTGGCCTTCTTGTCGCTTTTTCAAGTCTCATGATCTTGTCCAGAAGTCTTCTCTTTTTTAACGATTTTTTTTTTCTGTTTTGTTTTTTTGCTGCTTAGATTTACTTGCATAATGAAAAACTACAATTACTCGAGGGGTCATTTGAAGACATGGCAAATTGATTTAACTTGAAATATTTTTCAGAGATTCGTCATCTAAGAATATACCACGTCTATTTCCTGTTTCTTTTTTTTTATTTCACTTTATTTACAAAACCATGACGAGACAGACTGTGTATCAGTACAATTTCGCGAGAAAAATGGATTTAAACAGCAAATTCTGTGGCAGTCTGCCTTTTAAACAAAACAGAACGGAACAGAACAAATATATTATGGGATTTAAACATAAACGTTTCTCATCCATACAAGATTATTTTTGCATTTCTCAAAGGTCTGTATAAGTGAATTAATAAATATTAGAAATTAGTAATTGGTAAATCATCATACACATTTTAATCTCACCACTGTTTGAAAGGTCTGATGACCTATCCAATGACAGCAATGAAGCAGGAATGGATTTAGTCGAATAGTTGTAACGGTGACCAGAGCTCAGGATAAGAGGGAGTGATAGCAGTCTAAATCCGTTATTTCTAGTCTAAACCCTATGTTGTGGGTACTCATTAGAATCGTCTCGATGAGACGATTCTAATGAATACCCATAACAAAGGGTGTAGTGGATAATGATTAATGTTTTCAGTTATGAAATCAAAATCACTCCCTCTATGTGGAGCTTTGGTTGTTTGATGATAAATCATCGGGAAAGAACTTAGCTGAGCTGGGGATTTGATCAAGCCTGCTCCAACTTCCCTGGATTTTAGCCCTTTACGTTATCGACTGAGGCTCTCGACGAAGGTGTCTTTGTACTGTTAACTGTAAACATTGTCTGTGTTAGCTTGTGATATTGATTTCCTTTTCTCGGACAAGACTTTTTTTCATGAGTGTCTGACCAAATGACGGTTGGTCACAAAAACTTTACCTCTCAGCTACAGACCCTTGTAATTGGCAAAGAGAATATCGTGAACCAGCATAAATGTGACAATTATTTTCATTTTTTGTTACGTTGGATATTTCATGAATAAGTTACTTGTTCAAAGAAAAATCAACATAATAGATATTTTGAGGTTAGATCTATACTATGACTTGCAATGGGCAAGCTTCATGCACATTCAGTTCATATTGCACAAGTTGATGGGGCCTAAGTAGATGAGAAACTTCCATTGCCATCTTCTCGAACAAATACCACGATGCATGATCGATGGCATTTTTACATAAGTTATTACCATACTGCAAAGAAATCTCGTGACCTTATTGGTTAACATGCCGGAAACATATATCATGTACACTGGCAAAAAACACGTAAAGCCAGTTTTCCTTTTGAGTGCCCCGTAAACATCACTACACATGCAACACAATATCCAAAATGGTGGCGTCGATCGATCACCAGTCTGCACGTTTATGCACCAAACTACACGTTTTTGTGACGTCAATTCCCAGTAAATCAGTTTTCATTGAATTGGGGCACTCAGAAGGGAATTTCTTTTTCGCCAGCATACTCAAATTGTGAGACTAAAAAAAGGAAAATTTTGCTTAATACGCTTTGAAAGGGTATTACTTTGCAGTATAATGAATTCGTTGTACGGTCAGGTGGCAGGGGACTTGGAAACTCGTTCAAGGCTATGGTGAATCATGTCGCCACCTCGCATTCGGCTCGGGGCGACATAGTTAACCACAGCCGTGAACAAGTTTCCAAGTCTCCTGCCACCTGACTGTACAACTAATATTAAGCAGATAGACAGCAAGTTTCATTCATAAATGTTTACTCTAACATGAGTAATTAACCCTTATCCTGCTGTAGAAGATAAATGATATCTCCAGGTCGGTAGTAGAAACCCCAATCTTGCTATTTAAAAGTTTATTATTCGCATTATTAAAACTAATATTAAGGGCCCAAAAGTCGCTCTTAGCAGCCTAGAGATTCCAGGGAAACACGTCTCTATCGTGATCTTGACCGCACCTGATATCAATCTCAAGTTAGCTATTCACGTAAACATCCTGGACACAACCATTACAGTAAGTACGCGTATCTTCATTCAAATTTGAGTAACAGAGCCGGAATCTAAAATCCAACACCCAAATGCCTATACGCCGGACATGAATATACCAATCCAATCTAGTAGCCTTTTGAAGAGGTGAAATTCGAAGTTTCCGTGATCTAGCAGCAATTTCATCGATCTATCTCATAAAATGTCAAGGTATTTTTTATTGAAGGGTTGAAAATAAAAATGAAAATTGATACGAGGCTTCATAAAGCAGAAATATCTCAACCAGATCGCAGAAAGTTAAAATCTTAATTCTATATTTCATACTGGCATAAAGCAGAAATGGACTGATACTGTATTTTAAGATATTTTCAAAGCACTTAACTCTTTCTGAAAAAAATCCTTTGTTTATATGACCCTGAGATAGAAGCCTTTTGAAAACATTGTACGAATAAGAGAAATTGCTGGGAAAAATAATTTTGAGTTACGTTTAATTTGTCGTCTGCTAGTGCGCTCAATTTGGACCAGTCTAAAATTTTGTCGTTTGGTAATATTTAAAACAAACCGCCCATCCAAGTAGTCAAATTTCAGCTGAAAAAAGAAATGTGAAGAATCTTTATCTGAGGACAACCAAAAACCTATTTGCCTTATCTATCACAGCTCTACCTGTGGAAAGCAAGGGCGATAACCCTGTCGTGTTAACAAGTAGGAGCGTGATTAGATCAAAAGCATACCGCATGTCTTATTTACATTGCTCAGCGGCTGGTATTTATTCAATAAGCAAATCTTAGCATGCTATGCATTAGGGAGATGCACGCTGCTGTTTATCGTAGATAAAAATGTGACTAATTTGTTTTTATTATCCATAAGAATTTTATATTTTCCAACTGAAGTAGACCTCACTCCTAGTTCAATTCCAGACCGAGTAATTTTGGTACTTTCCGTCTTGAATTATCAGTGTATTCCCGTTTACGACTTCTTCCCGTCTTGAAAAAATATGAACAGTAACAGAAAAGGAAATCTATTTTTGTTGCAATATTTTTATGCAAATTCATGACTGTATCAAACCTCAATCTATACTTACTAAGAAATTTCCAACAGCTGTAACTTTGTTTTCTAGTGGTAACTTGTTAGACAGTGAAAACAAATTGTAAACCATTTGAACGGTTATAAAAAGGAAAGATATGACTACGTTAAGCATGAGAGTCCTGTGTTAATGAAATGGGCCTTTTCAATGAGGAAAATCATCCGATATATCGTAATTTAACCCATTACCACACGCTTCCTTCTTTTGACGACCCTGAGAAAGAAGCCTGTAGAAAACATTGTGGTAAAAGGAAAAAATGCTGGTAACCAGCATTTTCTCCTTTAGCCACAAAGTTTTCTACCCTTCATATAACAAATTTCAAGTTTTAAGTCACATTTATTTTGTCTTTTAAAAATGCTTTCTATTTGGACAAGCCTAAAATTTTGTCGTTTGGTAATGAGTTAACAATATGGTCTTTATCTAGACTATCCAC
The DNA here is from genome assembly GCA_943736015.1 of Tridacna crocea. Lineage (NCBI taxonomy): Eukaryota > Metazoa > Mollusca > Bivalvia > Cardiida > Cardiidae > Tridacna > Tridacna crocea. Next base: position 29,296,586 of record OX031061.1, read on the forward strand.
AAAAATACCCAGGTCAGTATCAGTGTCCTATGAGTTATTAACCCATAACCTACTTCACAAACAATTTCGTTGAAATGATATCCCCCGCCGAAAAAGACCTTTTTTGATACAAACGTATAAGAGGCATTGTGTTTTGCATGTACATGTGGCCTTTTTGTTATTGGTCTATGATGAAATAAATTCATCAAAGGGTAATCAGTCGAAAAAAGCCTTGAATCTAAATGAAAATGTGCGAACAAAAATCCAAAGTAAAAAATTAAAAAGGGCAATAACTCCAAAAATACTGAAGATAGAGTTATGGTTCTTGTGCACTGCACTTTTCCTCAATTAGTTCTATATGTGTGTGAAATTTTAAGTTCCTAGCTTTTATACTTTTGGAGATATACGCCAGACAGAAATCCAAAATGAAAATTAACAAAGGGCAATAACTAAAAAATTACTGAAGACAGAGTTTTGGTATTTGTAAAGTGCACTTCTCCTTAATGAATTCTATGAGTGTATAAAGTTTGAAGTTCCTAGCCTTTGTACTTTTGGAGATATGCTCCGGAAAAAATTCCAAAGTGAAAATTTACAAAGAGCAATAACTCAACAATTACTGAAGATAGAGTTATGATTCTTTAGCTCTGCACTTCTCCTTAATTAGTTCTATATGCGTGTGATGTTTCAAGTTCCTAGCTTTTATACTTTTGGAGATATACTCCGGACAAAAATCCAAAGTTAAAATTTACAAAGGGCAATAACTCCAAAAATACTGAAGATAGAGTTATAGTTGTTGTGTACTGCACTTCTTCTCTTCTCAAATGAGTTTTGTATATGTGTGAAGTTTCAAGTTCCTAGCTTTTATACTTTTGGAGATATAATCCGGACAAAAATCAAAGTAAAAATGTGCAAAGGGCAATAACTCCAAAAATACTGAAGACAGAGTAATGGATCTTTTGCACTGCACGCCTCCTCAATGAGTTCTATATGTGTGTGAAAAATTCCAGAAGAAAATGTACAAAGGACAATAACTCCAAAAACACTGAAGATAGAGTAATGGTTCTTGTACACTGCACGCCTCCTTAATGAGATCTATCCACTTGTGAAGTTTGAAGTTGATATCTCAAATACTTTTGGAGATATGCTCCGGACAAAAATCCAAAGTTAAAATTTACAAAGGGCAATAACTCCAAAATTACTGAAGACAGAGTTATGGATCTTTCGCACTGCACGCCTCCTCAATGAGTTCTATATGTGTGTGAAGTTTCAAGTTCCTACCTTTCATACTTTTAGAGATATGCTGCGGACAAAAAATCAAAGTAAAAATTTACAAAGGGCAATAACTCCAAAAATACTGAAGATACAGTAATGGTTCTTGTACACTGCACGCCTCCTTATTGAGATCTATCCACTTGTGAAGTTTGAAGTTGATATCTCAAATACTTTTGGAGATATGCTCCGGACAAAAAGCGGAAGGACGGAAGGACGGACGGAGACTATTACCATATCCCCCGCCGCCTTTCGGCGGGGGATAATAACTTAAATGAAATTTTCAAATCGACGGTAAAAACCCAATAATAATAATAATAATAATAATAACTCCAAAATTACTGAAGACAGAGTTATGGATCTTTTGCACTGCACGCCTCCTCAATGAGTTCTATATGTGTGTGAAGTTTCAAGTTCCTACCTTTCAAACTTTTGGAGATATTCTCCGGACAAAAATTCAAAGTAAAAATTTACAAAGGGCAATAACTCCAAAAATACTGAAGACAGAGTAATGGTTCTTGTACACTGCACGCCTCCTTATTGAGATCTATCCACTTGTGAAGTTTGAAGTTGATATCTCAAATACTTTTGGAGATATGCTCCGGACAAAAAGCGGAAGGACAGAATGACGGAATGACGGAAGGACGGACGGAGACTATTACCATATCCCCCGCCGCCTTTCGGCTGGGGATATTAACTTAAATGAAATTTTCAAATCGACGGTAAAAACCCAAATATTGCTTTTTCAAATATATGTTTTGGGGAATAATATCTCCTCATAGGACAGTGTAGATCCAACATCAGACTGGACGGGGTTTTTTTTTAACCCTTTACTCCATGGATACTCATTTCTACGCATTGCCTGTAGGGGCCTTTGGAAAACACGGTGGAAAAAGGTGAAATTGCTTGTCAAGATGTTATGTACATACCCAGTTATTCCTAGCTTTGTTCATGTGTGTTTTTATTTTGAATGGTTTTCCCCTGTTGCTATTTTTAGAACTGGATTCTCTCTTGTGGAATTTTGTTCTAGAAGTTTCCTGGCCTTTTTACAATCTGATTACTAGAAATTATGCAACTAATTTTAACATGAATTTTCTGGAAGTTTCTCTGTTATTATGAAAGGAAAAGCTTTTTACATCTCGGCGTTCGCTAGTTAATACATGACTGCCAGACTACAATGGGGATTATTTTGTTTTTGTGTCATATAATCAGTGCTTGGATTACATTCAGTTTGGATCAGGATCAGATCAGAATTAAGACTGGAATAATTTGTCTTCTGTATTTAACGTCTAAGGTATTGTTTTGTACTATTGTAATATTGTCACTGATTATTTGATATTTTTGTTAATAAATTCTGTTAATTGTTATCGTTTGTTGCTGGCTTCTACTTTCTAGTTACGCCTGGTTCGTAACAAAGAGCAATTTCACCTTTTGCCACAGTGTTTTCTATGCTATCAAAAGGTATCATATGCACATAAGAAACGGCTTCATCCTTCCTGTTTTTTGGGGTCAATTAGAGATACAATAGAAATGCCTTATGGGGTAAAGGGTTAAATAAGAAAGAATGCGCAACAAAGTAAACAATTTGAAGAAATTTGCAAAAAAGACCAACCTTTTTATGACCAAATTGAAAGTTCACTCAATAGCAGAAACTGTTGCAAAAACATTGAAAGACCTGATGAAAAATTTTAAGTCAGCTCGTTGTATCCCTGTGCTTAGCCGAAAAATCAATAGTATTGGTGAATATGTTTTTTTTACTGACCAAGAAAAAGCCAATTGTTCAAATGAATATTTCAAGTCTGCTTCAGATCTCGACGATTCCAATACAAATCTTCTACTTTTCGAGTGTAAGGTTGACGCGTGCTTGGATCACATTCAAATAGCCGAAAAAGAAGTTGAAAAAATATTCGGAGTTACTGATACCAAAAAGTCCGTATGTCCTACATTAAATTTCACACAAAGTCTTTAAAGAAATTAGGGTAATATCATCCTAACGCTTCTAATGCAACATGGGATGAATTTTCTTATTAATTGATAAATAAGGATTTTTATTTCATGTTTTCCGGTAGAATATCGAGAAATAGCAGTGAAAATATTTTTCGATTTTACACTGGTACCACCATTGAAAATACCGATTTTCATGTTCTTGTTGCCTAGGTAAATTGCGCGTGCCTGACAACCAGATGGGAAAATGACGTCACATACCTTACATTTCTCGCGCTTGATTTAATATTGAAATACCTTGCTATGCGGGAGGGGAAATGATGGAAAAAAAACTGTACTGGATTTTCATAACGTCCCACCCAGAAAGGGTTAAAAGCATGAAATAATTTTTGTTTTCGGTGAAAGATCGAAATTTATTTCATCTCGTGAACACCATCGTTAATATTTTCACTCGTGACTGGGCCACTCGTGAAAATATTACCGAAAATATCACTCGATGAAATACATTTCGATCTGTCACCGAAAAAAAAAACAACAATATTCTCTATATACTGATAAAGTATTTTTGCACATTTCTAATCGACCAGAAATTCATTTGTTGTCTATCTTGCATTACAGTAATAGTTATTTTCAACAAAGCAATTTTTTTAATATAATATTGTGGAAATAATTGTTTTTCATTTGAATGGTACCACCTTAAGCACTCAATATCTAAACCTCTTTCCCGTTCATTCAATAAATCATTACATGACGATATTTTCCCCCGGTCATGGAAATCTGTCCTAGTTCTGCCTCTTTTCAAAAAGGGCGATAAAAACTTTCCTATTAATTACCGCCCAAGATATCTTTTTATTTCGTTAGGTAAATTAATGGAACGATGTGTAGACAAGCGTACATTTTTTCTTTGGTCATAATTTAATACACTCAAATCAATCAGGTTTTTCTAACTGGTCATTCAACTGTTTACTAACTCATTTTACTTTACCATCAACTCGTTCAGTCCTGTGATAATAAAACGCAACGCTGTGTCGTATTTTGTGATATTTCCAGAGCATTTGATAGTGTATGGCATAAGAATTAACATTCAAACTGAAGCAGAATGGTATATGTGGACAGTTGCTTAATGGGATCGAAAATTACTCGTCTGATAGAAGTCAACGAGTATTCATTGGAAATTCCTATTCTCGTCCTGGACGAATTTCTGCTGGAGTTCCGCAAGGTTCTGTTCTTGGCCCGTAATTGTTTTTGGAATCCGTGAACGATATCACTGAGTAATTGTAAGGGTTGTAAGGCTATTTGAGAGTGACAACCTCTAGCACAGCTGATCTACAGAGTTTTCTAAATCATGATTTTGACATTGTTACAAAGTGGTCGAAAAATGGATAGTTACATTTAATGCAGCTAAAACTGGCGTTCTACACTTTGGAAATCAGCAAGTTTTTCATTGTCCGCAGAAGGTCAGTGAGTATCGCTTAGCAGCCTAGGGTTAAAGTGCAAGTTGGTTGTAGTCGATTTTCTTCCTCAGGGACATAGCATGTCGCGAGACCTGAGGCACGAGCTCACTTTATTTTTTGTAAGTACTATGGGTGGGTGCTCTGTGCCAAACAGAGGACTGTTAACGACCTATATTACAATGTATTCGCGCGCATCCTTCGGCGCATCTGTTTTTGTCATGGACAGTAAATAAAAAGTGCACCAATGTTTTTTCCACGCAGATAATGGTAATACTACTGCACCACTAAAACAAGTAGCACTTCCTTCTGATAGTAGTAGTTAAGAGAAAAAATATTGAACTGTAAACTGTCACCTTGAAATGGTTAAATTACTATTTAATTAATGTTTAACTACTGTTACACACCTAAAAAGCAAACAAAAGCAGGAAATTCAAAGAAGTGGAATTAAAGCTATTTCCACTTTGAAAATTATTGTGGAAAAGGATAAACTGCTCTAATGATCAACTTCTACTTTTCCCATTCTATCTGCTGAGCGTTAACCCTTTCCCAAACAATCCCTGGTTTTTACTGGTCTGGAATAGTAACCAGCATTTTCTCCTTTTCCCACAATGTTTTCTATCCTATCATAGACAGAAATCATCTTTTCAGAAAGAGTTGAATTGTTGTTTGCAAATGCTTTCAATTTGGTCTAGCCCAAAAGTTTGTCGTTTGGTAAAGTGTTGATTCCATTTTTTCCATGAAAACATTAACTTCCACAGTGACATTCAACCTTGTTCCCTTACGAAATGTGGACAATTAGGTCTCATTTTTATTTTTCCTTATTGTTTAAAATCATAAATACTATAAATACAGAAATCGTCAGAAAAGATCTTTCACTTACAAAGTATGTTTTTATTTCAGACTAACTCTTGATTCGGTTAAATTATCTCCCTTTTTAACACAACGGTCCTCGTAAAACACGGAAATTCGTACATTTATTATGCTAAAAAAACCCTGTTTTTTTATGATATATATTTCTTTTTGTGCAAAACTAAATGCACTTTTATTAAAACTGTGTTCATGTGAATATTCTTCAGGAGTTTTGCTGTTTTGACTATTAAAGAAAAGTGTGTTTATTCCAAGATAAGCAGAGTTTTGGAGCTATATATACCTTTTTCAAAGGCAAATTTCTCAGAAACGAGCGCGGAGACCCATATGCCAAAATCCGTATTCTCCCACTGAGTTGAAGAAAAAAAAATGAACTAAGTCAGAATTTACCCTTGACTGGGCGAGACCCAGCTTTGACAACCTTGAGAAAGCTGGTTTTTGGAAATGGTGTGGGAACAGGATCAAATGCATGTAAGCTGCATCCCTTCTCGTTTCCATTATGTGCACTACACTTTTCAGGACAAATGCCATCATCTGAGCTGCATGTTTTGGGTTGTTTGCCAATGCTTTGAATCCAGGATGAGTCTGAAATTGTATCTTCTAGTCAAGATTTGATCACTTATATTATTATACTGCAAAGAAATTTCTCGTGATCTGATTGGTTAACATGCTGGGAACATATATATTATGTTCCCTGGCAAAAACCACGTAAAACCAGTTTCCCTTTTGAGTGCCCCCGTCAACATCACTACACGTGCAACACAACGTCTAAAATGGCGGTATCGATCGATCACCAGACTGCACATTTATGCATGTTTAAATGACTTCAGTTTCCAGTGACGTCAGTTTTCATAGAATCGGGACACTCGGAAAGGAATTTTTATTTCGTCAGCATACTCGATTCGTGAAATTATAAAACAGAAAAATTTTGCTTAACGCGCTTTGAAAGGGTAAAACTTTGCAGTATAATAAATTCGTTGTACGATCAGGTGGCTGAGCGAGGTGGCGACATCTGTGAACAAGTTTCCAAGTCCCCTGCCACGTTGGCGAGATGGCGTCACGATTCACCCCAGCCGTGAACAAGTTTTCAAGTCTCCTGCCACCTGACCGTACAACTAATACTGTACTTTCCCAATAGCCGGTTCCTCAGTTTACGCCCTTTTTTATTCACCAGTGCTACTCGCGGCATTTTTTGTTAGACAACTGGCTGCTTTCTCACATGAACAAAGTCGAAACAAGATTCAACCTAGACCTAGAGTTTAGGGCTAATACTAAACATTTGAGAAGAGGAATACAAACCAAAGCTGCAAAAGTTGATCCATCGCTTCAGTTCACAGGAAGTCCCTGAGCGGCCATATTTCTATGGCCTAGCTCTTAAATCACGTTGATTAATATCTATAATTACACTAACAGCGCTGCCTACTCTATAACTAGACTTTGATCAAATGATTGGGATATGAACAAGCGGTGGCACGGGACTTGTTTTGTATTATCTAGTTCCATAAAGATTGCAGAAAATGTACCGCAATCTTTAGGTAATGGATAAAAAGGTGTACAACAGGATTTCATAGTTAAATATTTCAGTTTTTTTTTTTCACCAAAATCTTATGTACTGGGTATGCATGTAAATATTATTTTCTGCACAGTCTGACCTTGATCTCAACTTTCCGCAGAACAAACTTAGATACTGGAAGGTGTCGCACTGTTTAATTATATTAGAATCTTATGGGCGTAGAGGCTGAAAAAATAGTATTAGGTGTCCTCGGAAACAAAGTCTAACGTGTCGTCTCTCATTTGGATTTGTCTGAACCCCTACCCCGCTAAATAACAATCTTAAAAATTCCAGGTCGATAGCAACAACCCAAATTTTGCTATTTCAATGGTATTTTGGGGAGAGAGATATCTCCTTATCAGACAGTGTAGATCAAAGATCAGACTGCACGATCTGTGCAGTCTGATATTGACCTTCACTGTCTGCAAAGGGTCAGTGAGTCGTGCTTAGCAGCCGAAGGGTTAATCACACCATTGTCGACCTAACTAGATCATTTACCATGGTTCAAACGCGATTTCTGTAGCAAGTTCTAGCTTGGAGTTTAGTCCGATGTTGTTGTCTCGATAAACCGGAAGTGCAGTGATCAAAAGCGCCAGAATAGTGTTTTGTTGCAATGTCATGTATTTCCTTAACAGCATTCATGGAAAGGTTTATTTCACAATACGGTTTCTGACCTGCTTGTAACAGCTAGCCAATCCATTTTGGGTATTTGTGTGAGACGATGCCACAATGAGTTAGATATTGAATTTTAAGGGCCATTTATCGTATTTTGTGCGAAGCCGAAGGAAATAAATCCAATAAAACTCAATTTTTCTCAGGCAAATGAGTTTTTCGGTAGCACTCAGGTATGTTATCGAAAATGGCACGTTAAAATACATTAGGTGAGGCCATCGATCGTGGAAATACTAATTTTTGACTGAAAATAGCTCCACTAGGTCATAGCCTTCTATTAGCGCAATGATACAAATTCGTCTGACGATTGCTTGGTCTTGGGCTCTTTCGTTCCGAATCCAGTTTGTCCCACGGCTTGTTCATACCATGATTGTGGGCTAGTCCATTTGATTGGGCATGAATATTTGTAGATTGAAATAATTGATTGTAATGTTGGAAATTTAATGTGAACGGCCAAAGATATTTGAATGGCATAGTTTTCAGGTTCAAACTTAATCTTATTCGATATATGTACATGGTTTCTCTCTCTGCCCATCATGCATCCTACTGTCAAGGGGCGTTGCTCCTGACACGCCTTTATGATCAAAGGGAGACCACAAATACTCAAATAATCCTAACTTTGTCATGAGTACTCTTCTTTCAACCAAAATGAGTATTTTTTTAGTTAGTTGGCTGACTTTCAAGCCAATATTTTAATGATATTTCTTTTTTTCTCTCAGATTATTAATACCACACAATAGGTTCCTTGGCATATACCACTTCAGCATTCTCAACGCATTGATTATCTTTGTAGTGAAGTGGCAAATTTTGCCGTTCTGCTGCAATTTCAAGAGTTGTAATAATTGAGTCATTTTCTGTGAAAAGGAGGCTGAATGCATCTGCGAAAAGTATAGACACAGATCAACCCGCGCAGTTCGCTATTTTAAAGAAAAAAGCAATTTTCTGTTTGTACAGGAGTCAGTCTGCCTCATGATTAAGTCTACCTCATGATGAAGGAGAAAATGCTGGTAACTAGCATTTTCTCCTTTTTCCACAATGTTTTCATAAACCTACCTTTCCAGGGTCGTGAAAACCTAGGATTGTTTGGTAAAAAAGGCGTCGAGATTTGTGATGAGCGTTTGTAAGAGATAAAGTCAATGTCTCTCTAATTTGCAGCTAAATGGCTTTATTACGATCTATCAGCGGCCAGGCACGAGGAGATAGGGCTTATTGGGTGAAATTTGCATCAGTCGTTTAGCACCAGCACAATACTGGTATCGATCGATGACGTCGTGTGTAAAACTAATTCAGCTTTTCTTTCTGCTATAGAATTTAGTGCCAGGTCTCCAGATAGAAGATAGGTGACTTTGATTTCAAAATTGAAAATTTTAATCCCAATAAACCCTTTATGGATGCTTTATGTTATGGATGCTCATTCGAATCGAATCGTCTCATCGAGATGATTCTAATAAGTACCCATGAAAAACATAGGGTTTAGAGTAGAAATAATGGATTTAGAATACCATTACTTCCTCTTATCTGGTGCTCTGTTGCAGCACTCTTATGTTAAAAACTTTGTCAGACGTCAAAATGATTTGAGACCTATCCATACCGAAAGCACACATACTGGTATTTGCAGAAGACACTTACAATAATTAATTACAATAATTACAATAATTGAATTATGAAATTTGTGAAAGTGCAAAAATATTGACAGAAAATGAGAAAATGCTGGTAACCAGCATTTACTCCATTTTCTGGCAATGTTTTCAAATGTCTTCCCACGGGGTTATAAATCATAATTTTATGGTTAAGGATTAGACAAAAATGTAAGTCGAATTTACTTTTGAAAATTGTAGTTCTACTGTTTTCAAATTTTTGCAACGTGGAAATTTTTCCGAATTCGCGTATTGGAAAAAGTCTCAATTTGTTCTGTTTGCATATTTAATAACAAGGATGTCTATAAATAAAGAGAGTTATTAATTCGAAAAAAAATCACAGCGCAAAATATTGGTAATCAGTAATTCTCAAATTTTGCGACACGCGTATTATATCCACGTATACAGAATGTAACGGCGCAATGAAACGTATATCAACCTGCCTTCATTTGGCCTACAGTGCATTTAGCTTTTATATCGGGAAATAAAGATAAGATTTACGCGGAAACATCCTGTTCTGTTTTATTCCTATTATTGTTTTTTTTTTCAGGAGTATATCTAAAATCACCAGTAAACAAGAAACGAACGTAAGGCCATAAATCATTGGCATTTCCATAATGACCTAAAGCCCGCGTCACACCAAACTAGACCTTGGAACATCTTTCCCCGTTCTTACATGATCGGAAAACGGGTTGCGGTCGGATCAGAACGTGTAATTTTGGCCTTATAATCATGGCTTGAAGCCCCTGTCTCACCAAACCTGTTGCTAGAAAGTCTTATCCCGGTCAACGAAATCGTTGTGGTCGGGATCACTCTCTTGCACTCCGGATCATTCACATTCACCTCTGTAGTGGGCACATAAAGTAGTCCGTCATTACGTGATACTTTCGTCACATGACCAGAACTCAAAATGGCGACACAAACGCCGGTGAAAGACCGATATCGATTACTGTTTGCTGTTCAAACAGCATACGGCCAATCAGACTAAGTGGTTGGAAATGTGAAAAAGAGGGATTTTCTGAAAAGCTTAAATGTCTCTTAAAGGACCATAACTTGTTTTTTAATCGTAAAACGAAGATCCATCGGTGTGTCAAAACTGTTGTCATGATTGATGGGCGCAGCCATTTTGGTTAAAATTGGCGTAAGATTCTGGTCAGTAAAGAAGCTCGAAAAAATAGCTCCACTGTATACAGGTAAATTCAACACTTTAAATGCACCTATAATGTATCCAAAATCATATTTCATTTGTCTTATTTATAATGTTACACATGAAACAATTAAACAGTAACAAAACACCTTTTCCTAGGTTCGACAAGATTCTTGTTATTTAGCCCATTGCATAGATGTATGGTGAGAGTAACGAACGACAACTCTGCTCGGAGATTGCGTCGGGATAGGAGGTGCAATTTCAGTCGGTAATATGCAAACCCAGTGTCAACTGATGCCTGACTGCACCGCGTCTTTATTAGGATCGTCTGTAGTATGTCCATCTCCTTTTAAGTTCGTTGCCACTCCGTCTAAGTACAGGACGGGGTGGACGGTAAGAAATTTTGTAGCATGCTCAAACTTCTGGAGCATCTTACCGTCCTAACCCATTCATCAAGTTCGTAAACAGATCGTAAAAGGTTGCTGATACGTCAACTCCGTCTGAACATAGTTAACGTCAAAACTTTTCTGAACGGATTGAGAAATCAAAGTACTGATAGTACTGAAGGCCAGGAAATTGAGGATACGAAACAACACATGAGGTAAATTTTCATTAATACAAACAGGTAGACGGACAGGGATACAAGCGGATTCCACTAAGCCCCTGGAATTCTTGGTTTTGTCACGAAATTTTGAACTGATACTAGAAAGCATCAGCCAGAAACTAATTAAGCCAGAGCTAGGCATGTGCTCACAGTTATAGGGTGCTTGATAATGGCTTAGAATACTTAGTAATTTGTCGTGCTTGTAAACAATCCCAAGTCAAAATTGAACCGTATTCAATCGGTGCAATACCAACTTTGGTTATCTAAATTTTCTGAGACATGTGATGTCTTCTAGTCCTGAATGACGTTATTTTTTACATTTATGACGCAAGAACATATTTATTTTTATTGATTTCAATGAAAATACATGTAAGATAGATATCAAGGTAAAATGTAATGAATAATAAAGATTGGAGTGATACGGCAGTTGGTCATGTTGTCTCTACCTTCCACAAGTCGACGAAATTTTGAACTGGTCATATTTGAAGGAAGTTGTAGATAAAAATCCAAAGTAGTTCTTCGTGTATATTGAAAAGTAAAATTTTGGGGAAATTGGGAGGAATTGCTTGTTACAAGCGAATTCTCTTTTAGCCAAAATATTTTCTCAATAAAATACTGTGAAAAGGTTTGATTGTTTTGGGGAAACGATTAGGCTCGGTTTTCCTATTTTACTTGCCTATTTTACGGACAAGTCACAGTGACTTGAGCTTCGATACTTATATCTACATAATATAAAAAGTCGTTAATCCTAATTCATAATCGTTGTCCATGGACAACTTGTGTCAAGCCCGCAAACACTTGACTCTCAATCTTGACCTAGACCCTGGACCTGAATAAATGTTTCAAAGGGAACTTCTACTCATGATGGAGAACAATGCATTATGCTAATTTACATCGGAATCTATCCAAAAATGTAGGAGTTATGGTTCGGACGAAAAATTGGCCTTCAATGGGGCCATGATCTTGAACCTACTTGAACAGATGTTTCAAATGGCACATCTAACCGTGATGGAGGTCAATTGTGCCAAATTATTTTGAAATCCATCCACAATTGTAGAAGTTATGGACCGGAAATATTCGGATGCACACAAGCCCTAGTGAACACTAGAAATATGTGTGTCAGAGACAGAGATGCCCCTGCTAAATGGTATTGGTCACAGGTATGTCATATGACACTAGTAGAGAGAGAGAGAGAGAGAGAGAGAGAAAATACATTAAATGACAAGCGAACGACTACAGAAAAAAATTATAAGCATTTATTTGGTTTCAAATCAAAGACATTTTTAAGAATCACACAGGTGTAATCTATTTGTGACAGGTGTAAAAGGTGTGAAATACATCCTATCAGTGTGAAATAGGCAGTATAAACAATGACAAAACTACCAAATAACTCTTGGATAAAGGTATCTAATACACATAATGCACATACTAAAGACAACGAAATTTCAAAAATATTTTTATAGACAACTTGATTAACGATATGGATGAAATTTGATGGTGGGGTCGATTTTTCTAAAATTTTATTTGGGGACGATTTCACCAATGAAATCGTCTCCAGGGGACGATTTGTCCGGAGTGATAAACATAACACGGGCCAACCAGTTTGGGGACGATTTCTCCAGGGGCCGATTTCTCCAGCCTTCCGCTGAAGTACCCTAGATTTAGTCTATATACATAAGAAAAAGTGATAAACATAACACGGGCCAATATTCTATAAGTAGTTTGCTTTATTTACAATCGCATTTTAGTGGAGACGCGTTTTGACACACATGTTCAAATGTCAACACAACGTCATGGACAAACTCCGAGCAGAGTCGTCGTTCGTTAATCTCACCATACCTGAATATGAATGATCCGGAGTGCAAGAGAGAGCGTTATAGATATTAACCGTATATAGCGCGTAGGAATACACAACTGCCGGATAAACTAAGTTCATTAGGTTACGCCTTTATTAGGTCAGTGTTAATGACAAAAACGGGATAAAAAACACACACTCGTCAGTTATTAAAGGATTGTAATACCCTTGCAATTCCATCGCGTTTTGCAGATGAAAGCTTTGAGGAAAGGAAAGCATTCACACCGTGTGATAAGCAATCTCTGTATATACTTGGGATACTAGTTGTTTTGGCGGACTCAGCGATATAGAGTGGACACACCAACCAACATTTTTGTCTGAATAGACAGCTTACGATCCCTATAGGCAAGAGAATCCCTTGAGAGGGATTCCCTGGCCTAAAAATTGGGTGTGACTGGGATATAAGGAGCCCTTTAAGGTTCTCTCTTTCATATTTTTCGCCAGTAATTTGCAAAGGCTTGTTGGAATGCCCGTGGTCAATAACACACAGATTATGTGAGATCGTATCCAATATACGACAAGGTTTGATACTTGACTCCAACATGCAAAAAGGGGCACTCGGATATTTGCGTAAAGTGTCGTCTCAGATAATCCTGCGCTGTCCGCGCAGGCTTATCCAAGACGGCACTATCCGACTTCATTAGATTTTTGTGCTACAGTAGACTTGCGCAAAACAGAAAATTACATAAAAACGGGAAGTGTCGTTTTGGATCCGAAACAACAGTCAACGGAAATGTCAGAATGCCCCCTTTTGGAGTGTTGCAGGCAATTTAAACTCATGTGAACTCAAAAAATTAGATAGTGTTGCCTTTTTGCAAAGAGAACAACACGTTATCGAAACGCCCAATATTTTTGTGCATGTTACGGTCCGTTTAAAGCAGCTTTGATAAAGCTCATTGTCAGCCACATTGACAAGAATCATTTCCCAGCTGTCATGAAGCATGTCAAAATATATATCAAGTACATCACTATTTAGATCCTCGATGAAACTTTGGATAATTAGGAAACAGAGACCGGAACTACAGCTTTGGGGTCTGTCGACTTATTGAACTTTGCTGTTCCTGTTTAAGGGCCGTGTATATACATTTTCTACAGACGACACCGATCGCCATTATTGTGAACAAATTTTAAGAAACAATTTGAACTAAATCAGGTTTTGACCATTGACTGAGCAAGACCCTGCTGTGAAGACATTGAGAAAACTCGCAGTTTGGTGTGGGAAAAGGATCAAATATTGAAAGCTGCACCCTCCCTCGTTCCCTTTATGTGTCCCACCTAGCGAACTTGCATTAGTTGATTGATTGATTAATTGATTGATTGATTGATTGATTGACTGACTGACTGACTGACGGACTGATTAATTGAACAATGTTGTTTCACGCCGTTTCAAGATTATTTCGGTTACATCACGACGATAGCCTGCTTATTAATAGCCTGCTTATTAATAGCCTGCCAATTAATGTTTGTCCTGGGTTAAACAAATAATAAGCTATGGCCCTGAAGTGTCTTGTCCGAGGACACTTCAGTGAAGTGAGGCTTGAACCCGGTGACGCCGTGTTTCAAGTCTTATACTTTACCACTGATGCACGTATTTTGTCCGAATTCCCTTTTAGTTTAATTAGTTTAAACATATTTATTTTACATCGATTGAGAAACAAGTTCTTACAACTTATACTAATCTCTCTCAATTCTGCTTCCTGGGAACTACACCAGTACTCGCGCCGAATCTGTGGGCCAATGAAAAATCCCAAAATTCCCTTTTAGTCTCTTGTCAGTGTAACTTTCTCACGCTAACTAATTGATAAGCATTTAATCAAAATTGGTTATGATCGCTCAAGATCTCGCATGCAAAAAATGAACGGAAAAGTGGAAAGATAGAGAGAACAGACTACAGAACAAGGAAACGTATTCAATGAAACGATGCAATTTTAATGTTGAAATAAGAAGGTGGTCATTTTGCAAATGAAAACCCGGGCCAGTATATTCACCAACCATTCGTGAGAATATCTCTTAGTCTTATTCTCCAAAGTTTTCTAAATTTGTAAGTAAAACAACTTCTGATTGGCTAAACCATTCGGTTCAGCCAAGCAGAAGTTGTGCTACTTACAAATGTAGAAAGTTTTGGAGAATAAGACAAAGAACGTTCTTAAGAATGGTTGGTGAATACGGGCCCTGGTCTATTTTTTTATCATTTCAGATATCGGGCCAATGTCGGAAAACAGTTCATGGTAACGTGGCAAAAGGAGAAATTGTTCTTTACCAACAGAAATTTCTCCCTCCGGAAAAATATGTTTAACATGAAATTCCTTTAAAGGTGGGTATTTAGAATTTTCACATCACACCAAATTAAAAAATATATATATCATTGAAATTTATATGAAAAAACAATACATATCATCAATAAGTAAGAATCATAAAATTACAAAAAAAAAAATTTTGGTGGTATTCCCTTAAAAGGCTACGTAGCCTCTTAAGCTATTTTAAAACCCAAGTCTGATTCTACTATGGAGATTTTTGAACCATTTATGTTGAATGGTTTTGTATCACTTTCAGGTGATAATTGCCCACCTACCCCTATTAAAATTTTAAGAGACACAGGAGCTTCTCAATCTCTTATTTTAGCAGGTATACTGCCTTTTTCTGAGAAGACTTCTTCCGGTACTAGTGTCCTTATTCAGGGTGTAGAGTGTGGAACTGTTAATATCCCTCTCCATCATGTTAATTTGTCATCAGATTTGGTTACTGGGCCTGTGGTTATTGGTATTAAACCTTCCTTACCATTTAAAGGTGTCCATTTACTGCTAGGCAATGACTTAGCTGGAGATAAGGTTGTGGTTAATCCACTTGTAACTGACACACCAAATATAGGTCAAACAGATGACCCTATCGAGCAGGAAATTCCTGACTTGTATCCGTCTTGTGCAGTTACCCGAGCTATGGCTAAAAAGGCCATTTTGAAAAACTCAAACTCTGACATTGACTTGACGGATACTTTTATCGGTCAATATTTCAATAATGAGATTAAAAAGTCTCTTGATCCCAGTTTGTCTGATACTCAGACAGACTCGTCAATGTCTTGTCATTCACCACCACGGTCTATTGACCAAGGTCACGACACGCTGTCGAAGTCACAGCTTATCCAGGAACAGCAAACTGATCCTGAGATTTCAAAATTAATTTTTAGGGCTTTACCTGAAGATGAAATTTCACAGGTCCCAATGTGTTACTATATAAAGAATGGGATTCTTATGAGAAAATGGCGACCATTTGATGTCCCAGCTGATGATGAATGGGCTGTTTACCACCAAATTGTGGTTCCAAAGTCATATCGTCATGAAATACTAAGTATAGCCCATGAAAGTCCTATGTCAGGTCATCTAGGTATAAACAAAACCTATCACAAAATTATTACTCATTTTTATTGGCCTGGTCTCAAATCGGATGTCTCTAAATATTGTAAAACTTGCCATACATGTCAAATGGTAGGTAAACCCAACCAAACCATTCCCAAAGCTCAATTACAACCTATTCCTGCTTTTGATGAACCTTTCAGTAGGATACTTATAGATTGTGTTGGTCCTTTACCTCGAACCAAGTCAGGAAATGAGTATCTCTTAACAATTATGTGTACTTCTACACGTTTTCCTGAAGCTATTCCTTTAAGGAACATCGAAACAAAGTCAATAGTCAAAGCTCTTATAAAATTTTTCACATTTGTTGGTCTTCCAAAATCAGTTCAGTCTGATCAAGGGTCAAATTTTATGTCTGGTATATTCCAACAGGTTATGCATGAATTAGGGATCAAGCAATATAGGTCATCCGCTTATCACCCTGAAAGTCAAGGTGCTTTAGAAAGATTTCACCAGACATTAAAAAATATGATAAGATCATATTGCTTTGACACTGAAAAAGATTGGGATGAGGGCATCCATTTGTTACTATTTGCAGCCAGAGAATCCGTACAAGAGTCTCTTGGTTTCAGTCCTTTTGAATTAGTTTTTGGCCATTCTGTTCGTGGACCTTTAAAACTTTTGAAAGAGAAATTTCTTTCAAATGACGAAACACCATTGAATTTACTACAGTATGTTTCTGACTTCAGAAATAGACTGTCTAGGGCATGTAAGGTTGCTAGGTCTAATCTTAAAACGTCTCAGGGCAAAATGAAAGCAAGATATGACAGCCATGTTATAGATAGAAAATTTAAACCAGGTGACAAAGTCCTTGCTCTTTTGCCAATACCTGGCAGACCTTTACAGGCAAGATATTTTGGACCCTACACTATTGACAAGAAAACAAGTGATTTAAACTATATAATTAATACTCCAGGAAGGCGTAAAAACAAACAAATGTGTCATATAAATATGTTAAAGGAATACTTTGACAGAGATAGCTCTATTTCAAAACCAATTACAGTTGTAAACACTGTCCCACAAGAATCAAATGTATCTGATCTTGAAGTAAATTCTGACTTTATTGATAAATCTGATCCTGGTCCATCTAAACTTGAGAATTCTGATATTTTGAGAAACCTCGACAACAAACTTTCTCACTTGGAACCATCGCAGCAGGAAGAGCTGAAACAGTTGATACATGAATATGAACATTTATTTCCTGATATCCCCACAAGAACTGATAAAATCTATCATGATGTCATTGTGGAAGATTCTAAACCAATAAAGCAACATCCATATAGAATGAGTCCTTTGAAACAGAAATACCTCCAAGATGAAGTAAAATACTTACTGGAAAATGACTTTATTGAACCTAGCCAGAGTAATTACAGTTCACCATGTATATTGGTACCTAAATCAAATGGAACTTATAGAATGTGTACTAACTATCGTAAGGTGAACTCTGTGACAAAAACAGACTCTTTTCCAATACCAAGAATTGATAACTGTATTGACAAAGTTGGAAATTCTAAATATGTCACCAAATTCGACCTGCTAAAAGGATTCTGGCAAGTTCCACTGACTGATAAAGCAAAAGAAGTATCAGCCTTTGCTACTCCAAACGGTCTGTACCAATACAAAGTTATGCCGTTTGGGATGAAAAATTCTCCTGCAACGTTTCAGCGACTTATAAACAACGTTACATGTGGATTAGATGGTTGTGATGCATATATTGACGACGTCATCATCTACTCAGACAGTTGGAGTGACCACCTTCAAAGAATCAGGAAGTTCTTCGACAGACTCAGTAAAGCGAAACTGACTGTGAATCTTGCAAAAACTGAATTTTGTCATGCTACTGTAACATTTATAGGACATCTTGTGGGACAGGGTCAAGTTAAACCTTTAGAAGCTAAAGTCAATGCTATCTCTGAGTTTCCTGTGCCTAAATGTAAAAGACAGCTGATGCGATTTCTTGGTATGGCTGGCTACTATAGGAAATTCTGTAAAAATTTCTCAGGTATTGCTGAACCTTTAACAAATTTACTAAAGAAAAGCACAAAGTTCAAATGGAATGACAAATGTCAAGATGCATTTGATCGTCTGAAAGCCATACTAAAGAGCGCACCAGTTCTCTTGGCACCTGATTTTGACAAATGTTTCAAATTAGCTGTTGATGCAAGTGATGTTGGTATTGGTGCTGTTCTTTTACAAGAAGATAATAATGGTATTGATCACCCAGTTTGTTACTTTTCTAAGAAATTTAACAAACATCAGAAAAATTACTCTACCATAGAAAAAGAGTGTCTTGCCTTAATTCTGGCAATCCAGCAGTTTGAAGTTTATTTAACCTCTTCAATTTCACCAATTGTTGTATTCAGTGATCATAACCCTTTAAGTTTTCTACACAAACTTAAGAATAAGAATCAAAGATTACTGAGGTGGAGTTTATTGCTTCAAGAGTTTAATCTTGACATAAGACACATAAAAGGGAAAGATAACATTGTACCAGATGCTCTTTCAAGAGTTTGAAATTTCAATAGTCGTTTTTCCCTAAATCAAGTTTAAACTATTTTTTCTTTTAAATTGTAATTTCATTACCTTGACTATTTTCATTAGTCTGAAATAATTAATATTTGAGTTTGTCATTTCTATGTATACTTCAATTAAAGTGTCATATACATGTATGTAAATAATATTGCAAAAAAGAAAGATTTATTTCATAAACCTTTCTTTTTCTTTTCAAGGGGGGAAGTGTTATGTACATACCCAGTTATTCCTAGCTTTGTTCATGTGTGTATCTATTTTTGAATGGTTTTCCCCTGTTGCTATTTTTAGAACTGGATTCTCTCTTGTGGAATATTGTGCTGGAAGTTTCCAGGCCTTTTTACAATCTGTTTACTAGAAGTTATGCAACTGATTTTAACATGAATTTTCTGGAAGTTTCCCTGTTATTATAAAAGGAAAAGCTTTTTACATCTCAGTGTTCACTAGTTAATACATGATTGCCAGACTACAGTGGGGATTATTTTGTGTTTGTGTCATACAATTAGTGCTTGGATTACATTCAGTTTGGATTCGGATCAGACTAGACTAAAGTGAGGATTATTTCGTGTGCTTGGATTATATTCAGTTTGGATCAGGATCAGATTGGAATTAAGACTGGAATAGTTTGTCTTCTGAATTTAACGTCTAAGGTATTGTTTTGTACTATTGTAATATTGTCACTGTTTATTTGATATTTTTGTTAATAAATACTGTTAATTGTTATCGTTTGTTGCTGGCTTCTTCTTTCTAGTTACGCCTGACTCGTAACACACGTGACTGATAACGCTTAAATTTCATTACATAACAAACATGTAATAATTGTTTTCCATAATGTCTTCTTCGGACGGATGTTTAAAATTTTGTCTGTGTTTTTCTGTATTTACATGAGAGAATTCATAATCTAAAAATAGAACGTGTCTCCCGTTGGTGTCATACTGGTCCGCAATAAATCTCTAATTTCTCGTGTTATCGGATGGATTTCGACTAATGGGGTTTTATGAAGGCAAATTAAAAGGCTATGGGAGTATAAGGATGATTTCTTTACTTTTTTGTAAAATTTTCGTCCCAAAATCTGAAGGGCCACCTTTAAAAAAGAGGCACTGGGATATGAATGTTTAGATTCCTTTGTATAGTCTAATATGAAGAGAAATGATGAAAACAATTAGCCTCTTTTGAATTGTTTAACATAATTATGGTTGAAAGCAGAATTATCAATAACATTCAAAAATTGGGAAACATGTTTTTATACAAAAATGAAGCACCTTTCAAACATCGACGATTTGCCGTTATCAGAAGGCGCCATTTTATCACCCCCTCGATGCTTGACCACACCCGCCTACTCTTACTAGGAGTTATTTAGTAGGGACTTAGTTTCTTTGCTAACGACGCAATGAAACCGATTGTTCCCCGATTGTAGGCAATTCACGTTGTGAATTGAATCCCCTAATTCAAGACAAATCACCTTTTTTGTTCACTGTAACAAGAAACGAAAAAGTTGTTTTACAACCCGTTTTCTAGTAAGACAGCAGAGTGGTATTCTGCTGTTGCAGTTCATGTTTGGTTTTACGCGAGGAAAAACGGGTAACAAATCTCTTACACTAAAAATAGTAGAACACATGCCATTACTTATTGCTATTACCGGTAATTTATTAATATGATTTCGATTATGGATGTTTTGCCCGAGTTTATCACCTGCATGGCCATAAAGCACAACTTTACACAGGAAAATGTGACTGTTACGTGTTTTTTTTTTTGTCATTAACACTTTTATCCAATGTCGGTAAATTTCTACTGTGACCTTCATATTTTTTTTAGTAAAGTTTACATATATTTTGCCAATCACAAAACGAGTAACAATTTATTTCTACCTAATACTTAGAATAGGTCAAAAGTGAGATCATACAGCTACCCCGAAAATGTTGTACTTAACAAATCAAATTACACATTTTACGGAATTCTTTACGAAGATTGTTATTTGAAAAATATGGATATTCTGTATAATTTAGGTGGCCCTCAGATTATGGGACGAATTTTTTACAAATATACAAAAACTTCATCCTTATACTCCCAAGGCCTTTTAATTTTCATTCATAAAGCCCCAGTAGTCGAAAACTATCCGACAACAAGAGAAATTAGAGATTTACTACGGCCCAGGTCGACACCGACGGGAACCATGGTCTATTTTTAGATGAGCAACTTGCTCATTTACATGCTGGAAATACCGTGACAAATGGCACTTCAAACATAGCGTCCGAAGAAGAAATTATGGAAAATAATTACATGTTTGTTATGTTATGGAATTTAAGCGTCATTAGTCACGTGCCAGTCACTTTACATTCCCACAATACTTTTTTTTATTTTTGGCGCGAAATCTAAAAATACCTTAAGAGGCTACGTAGCCTTTTAAGGGAATACCATCAATTTTTTTTTCTTGGTAATGTTATGATTCTTAATTATTGATGATTTGTATTGTTTTTTCAAACGAATTTCAGTGATATATATATATATATAAAATTATATGTTAATTTGGTGAGATGTGAAAATTCTAGATACCCACCTTTAAGTACTACATTTGTAAACAAATTCATCTTTAGCATCAATAGGGAAAAAGCACTCGCACTCAAGTGTTGTCATGGAAAACACCGAGTTGTTCCGGTTGAGTATACACAGCAGAACAGTAATGTTTCAGCACATTAGAAACTCTCACATGTCTTTGATGTAACAGCTTGATGGTTATTTATAGACACTAACTCAGAATGAAGGTGCAGATTTAATTGCACTTCCCTAATACTAAATCTTGTTCATATTTACCAAAAAAGTATTTTGTCCTTCCGCTTACAATGAAAGTCGCGTGTCTTTTTGTAATACAGAGTCAGTTGACTGTGTTTTGCCCTTACACCCATTTTAGGGGTATAATGAGGGTCTAAGAAACATCACGATAGCCTTATATCGTCGTTTACTTAAAAACTCGTTACTACAGCTTGTTTCAAGCTTTAGTTACGAGGTGTTTAAAGTAAATCGACAATATTCGACTCTTTATCATAATTATAAGGAATACCTTAAGGTCTTTCAAATTCGGGAATCCCGAATTTGAAAGACCTTAAGGTATTCCTACCCTAAAGCGGAATATCTATTTGCACTGAAATTCTACTCCTACTCTGAAAACTAAATCATTAAAAATCGCCACTATTGTAGCATACTAATCGAGCCACTTTTGGAAGTTTGATTTCATAGTGTTATGATTTTCAATTCTAAAATCACTGTATTCTCAGTTCAAAGGGAGATAATCACTGCCTCCATTAACAACAACAACAACAAAAGGTAAATAGAAAGGAAACTTATTAGACAGACATTTAAAGAAATTCTGGGTAGTTAACAGTGATTAGAACTGTTAAATAAAGATTAAGTTTCTATAGTCTAACAACCTAAAACGGAAAAAGAATATCATGATTACCAGAAGTTTCAGGGGAGGAAAGTCTTAAGGAACTCAGCTTTTGAGAAGAATGTGACCAGCACTTTCACTTTTTCCCACTTTTTTCTATAATTTTAAAAACAACATCAACCATGGAACCACCATGGCAATTGCTCTGAATTTGGATAAGTTTAAAAGTTTGTTGTTTAAGAGGTAATTAGTAAGACCAACAACAGTGCTTACTTGTAATATTGTAAAAAATAATTGTTTTTTTTTTCCCCTTTATTTTACTTACCGTATTTATGTACCGGTCGTCATGGCAACTACGCTCTTGAACTTAGTTGTGGTTCTAGTCTTATGCCATGTAAACTGATTCTGGTCAGACATCTTACGTTTTCTCGGTTGAGGGTGGGAGACAAAGAGGGTATAAAGCAAATCTCGCATCAATAAAGAACATGGACTACAAAAATGAGATGGTTTGCTTTTAATATAATACTTTCTTTCGTTTCCTTTATCCCAAATATTGCAATTTTGAGTTCTGTGTGGTCGGAATACTTATGAAATTAGGCAGTTATAAGATGAAATTGCACGTAATGTGACGTACTCCCTTCAGTGTCTCGAGATAACCAGAAGTTTAAATCTACGTGCCGAATTTAAAGTTATAGAATAATCTGTCAACATCGAACGTTTTTTTTTTTCTTTTTAATTTGAACTAACATTTTTTAATGGCCTTGTGAGTTGTCATTTGAACTGTGTCATTAAAAAATGCTAATGAATATCCACAGTACAGGTTTTCATGCATGAGTGAGGTCTTTGAATTCGTTTGAACGCCCTTCTGTTTAGATCACTGAGATCGTTTTGGGTTTGTCGATAGGGACATGCACTTTAAATGGCATAAGCATGCCCACGATGTTTTGTAAGTGAAAATGTGAAACCTATCAAATTTCGACCTGATCTAGAAACAGTAAACATGCTGATAAAACATTTTATTTGCACAAACACAATCGAATGCTTCCATGACGAATGACGTGCAAAAAAGCATCAAATGATAGTCACAATCTATTTATGGACAACAAAAGGCTTAGGTTATTATTATAGAGAAATAACTGATAGCGATCTCTCTCACGTCAATGAAATGAAAGCATAAACCGTTTTCAATATTTGATAGTGTTGATTTTCTATTTTATCATCTATTTAAACATGCATTTACCGCATGCTATTATTTCTCGGAACCTTAACTCTTTGCCACACAATCCCGACTTTTAACGACCCTCAGATAGAAGCCTTTTGAAAACATTGTGGGAAAAGGAGAAAATGCTGGTAACCAGCATTTTCTCCTTTTCCCACAATTTTTTCTACCCGCCATTTCGTCTGCAAATGCTTTCAGTTTGGACTAGTCCAAAATTTTGTCGTTTGTTAAAGAGTGAAAGCATCACAAAATCATATAAAGTACTCTCATAACAACAACAACAACAACAACAACAAAAAGCCGAATATTTATCTCCCCCTGAACTATAGTGGTCACATTACACGTATGGAGGTTCTCATGGGCGTGCTCTCCTGCCTTCCTTAAACCTTTACTAGACTAATAATAGTAAAAATTTAGATTTTCCCACATTCAAAGCATTTTTAAAGATAATTTTAATATGGCTTATATAAGGGGATTCACCTATGACAGTGTAGACTATTTTGTCAGAATAGTAAAAAAAAAATTACCCTAACCAGTATTTTCTTCTTTTCCCTCATTATTTTCAAAATCATTTTCAGTAAGGTCGTGAAAATACTGGATTGTTTTGTAAAAGGTTTAGCTAACCCTTTACCACACAACCCCTAGTTTTGACGACCCATAGAAAAGAGTCTTTTGAAAGCATTGTAGAAAAAGAAGAAAATGCTGGTAACTAGCGTTTTCTCCTTTTCCCAGAATGCTTTCTACCCTTTCAAACACAAATTCCATCACTTCAGCCATCTATAAATTGTCATCATCAGGAAAATGCTTTCCACTTGGACAAGTCTATAATTATTTTTGTCATATGGTAAAGAGTTAAGAATATTTATGATAATTAAAAAAATGCTCGAGCGGCCAGTGTAAATATGAGATCAAGGTCAGATCGAATCCATTTCCTCCTGCACTGTTTAACATCTTTTAGCATATGCTAAAAAAAGATATATCATTATCTAAAGTCTTGCGACAAAAGGAGAAATAAGTCGCAACGACTTATTTTCTGCCTCAATGTTTTCAAAAGTACTCACGTACACCCATTTGAGATAAAATTATTACTTTACAGGGATTTCTTTAAGTTGTCCCCTGCAAGTGTTTCAGGACGTTGTAGATTAAAGGAATATGTCCAGATTCTTCGTCAAATTAAAAATTTCCTGTTTTTCTATGCTTTTAAGCAGCTTCTGTATTATTCGCGAAGAAAAAATGACAAAATGAAAAAATATATTTTTTCCAAATCATTTTTTTTTTTAATTTCATACTTTCCGGTAGTTTTTGGAGAAATAACGTTACTGGTATAAAATGGTTTATTATTTTATGGCTACCAATAGGGAAAAGTAACCGATTCCATATTTTCATCTCTTCATTTGAAGAGTGGAAACAAATAGTTTCCGCGTGCTAGTTACATGTAGTTATATTTGCCTTGATAAACAGCGCGTGCCATTGAACGAAAGGGAAATATGACGTAATTAACACGCACTTACCCTGCAATTATGCGCTATACGTAAAATTTTGATGCGTTCAAGATTATTTTTGAGGGGGTACACCACGGGAAATTACCGAAAACAACTGTACTAGATTTTGACCAAAGACCCGACAAATGAATAGATTATTTTTTCCCTTCGTTGAAAGATCTAAATTCATTTCATCGAGTATAATTTATCGATAAGGTTTTCACAGGTGGCTACTTTCAGCGAAAAACACAAATATCCCCCAATATGAAAATAGGCAAAGCCTAGAAACGGGCGAAAGAGACTTTTTTTCTCAGATATATCCAATCATAATCCTTAAAACAACAAATCTGTGCAGATAGGTTTATTTGACACTGCCCAGCAATTTTTTGATGGCTGTAAATATCTGTTGCCGTTATTCTACCAAGCGACAATTTCTTCTCTCTCCTACCGGTATAATTAACGCTGTTTGTTGAAAACAGCGTTAAACACCGCAAAATCATATATTCACCCCTAAACCCATTTATCCAACTGAAGGTCATCGATGACCTGAAATCGATGTTCCTTTTTCGGTAGCATACATTATGAATTCATGATGAAAAAAAAAAAACCACACACACACACAAAATGGGGTTGGGGGTGGGGGTGTCCTTGCAACTAGACTTGAATGAAAAAAACTTTAAATATGCTACTTTTTCCGTACTGTTTGCTGTGTGTGTCTGTGTTAGTGTGTTTCTGTTTTTTTTTTTTTCAAAATCATCTGTTGATGGGATAAAATAAAGTGCATGTTTCACAAAAACTTGATGACAAATGCAGACTTTATCGTGTAAACAAAAATGGAAATTTTCAACTTGAAGTGGCTACTTTTAAGTCTTTTATCATACTGATAGCCAGTTTATTTATTTATTTATTTATTTATTTATTTTTTTTTTTTCAAAATCATAAGACGTCAAGATATTGTTATGATGAACAACACAAGACGTTGGTGAGGCTATTGAGGAAATCAAAATGAACGCGAAATAGGGCAAACTGTGTAACAGGACGAACGGGATCAAGGCCGAACATCAGAAAAATGACCACTCTTTTGGAGTAACGAACGACAACTCTGCTCGGAGATTGAAAAATGACGTTGACCAACGCAAGAATGTCGAACAGTGTAATTCATACGTCATTGAAATTAACAGTGTTAAATTTTTTTTTTCCCAACATTTTTGTCATGATACGCTAACATGTGTTAATGTTTAACCTCATTTGCTGACCAATCAAATGGCCCCATGTGCGCCTGTAAATATTGTGGAAACTCCGTCGTACTGTTTTGTCAGGCCAACGTCACATTTGCTGTTCTACATGTACCTATTCAACCCTTTCAGCGCTGCATTTGAAACAGTTCATTTTTGTATGATAGTGCCCGGGTTAATATAAGTATTAATTGTATATATAAGCGAAAAACAATACAAAATTCAAGTGAACCAACTCATCGTGCTGCCTCGTCTGAATCGGCACTTTTCACAAGTGTCAATATTGGTTTTGGAGATGCAGGGTCAATTGACATGGCATAATAACAATGAATTATAAAGAAAACAATAAAACTCTCTGCATTAGATCCTAGGTATTAATTCCAATTTATTGAGTCAATGTTGGATTGATTGAATTCCTCATGTAAAAAGTCGAAATCCGACAAGCGTGAATTCAAATCAGCTTCTATCATCGCCGAGGCCTACCTTATGATTTGTATAGAAAATCTGGCACGCGGTAGCCTGCATGTACATCAAGCTGGAAAATGAAATTTCATGACGTAAATTGTTCCGTCACAAGGCTAAAAGAAGGCGCCACTAACTAATACAGAAAAGTTGTAGACTCTAAATCATCATCTACATTTTAAGAAATTCTAACAAAAAATATTTGATAGATCTAGATCTACTAAAACTTGTGGATTTAGTCTGACTGTGTTGGATTCTTTTCGCAACAACCCAACCTTCCTGTTGACAAGAAAGTTGAAGTACTGATACAGTCCAAATGGCCGAAAAATTGTTCTTTGGGGTTTAGAATGAATTATACGTGTAACTTGTCATGAGTCAGCCGATTCCGTACCTAAATTTAACCCCTCACTCTCTCACACACCCCGGATCATTCACATTCACCTCTGTAGTTGGCTCAGAAAGTAGCCGTCAATGTTACGTGATATTTTCGTCACAAGACCATAACTCAAAATGACGACACAAACGCCAGTGAAAGAAAGACCAATGTCATTTTTTTTGCACGAAATGCCGATAGGGCCATTGCCTTTGAATGTGCTAATTTGAAACACAATACTCGATAGTACGATGACGATAACGCGAAACAACGAAACCACGATGGTGAAAACGCGATAGTACGATGACGACAACACGATACTATGATGGTGAAACCACGACAATACGATAATACGATGATGATAGTGCGATACAGTATCGTGTTTTCACCGTCATACTATCGCGATTTCACCATCTTAGTATCGTAATTTCGTGTTTTCACCATCGTGCTATCGTAGTATCGCATTATCACCATCGTACTATCGTATTATCGTTATTGTACTATCGTGTTATTGTCATCGTACTTTTCATGTTTTCATGAAAAATCTGTCGCCTTCCGGTGCGCATGCGTATCCTCAAATATTCAAGACCTACAGGACAACAGTACACATGGACGCGTTTATTCAGTCATTTTGAGCGGGGCTATACTAGTCCATAGATATCCGATATTTTTCCAGTACCAAAGTTGTTTACCTCTTCCGCTGCCAGTGGGATTAAAATCGCTTTTGGAGAGCTGAGACTGTAGATTAGTAAGTGCAGTCAGCTACCTGACGCTTTTTTTTTTTGCAAAACCATCTTACAGTACAAGAGTAATCTAATTTCAAGCTTTGAAATATCCTGAATTTATCATTATTTTTCTTTATGGTGGCAAAAAAAAAAATTCAGGAAACATATACCCAACTAGATTGTGGAATAACACATACCTGTAAATTTTTAGAAAAACATTTTCCTGATCTATAAGTATATATCCTAAACATAAGGTTAAATGGGACTGGTAATTCTAAAAAAATAGCAGGTTAAATATAGGTTTGATTTGTTTGCGGAAGAAATACAGAAGTTTATGAAAGGATTATACACATTATCCTTTAGTTATTTGGTTGTATGGTGTTTTACATCATTATCAGTATTATTTTAGTTTTATCACTGCAGCCAGTCCACCTATCCATGCTTTCCCGTAAATTTTGTTTCCGGTACTCCCCACAATATTTTTTTCGAGCTACTGGCTGCTTTCCCACATAACTATCATCAGAACAATGATCATAAGAGAGAGAGGAATAAATCCTGTCAGACTGACCATCATCAATCTTCGGAAAGAAGTCGGCCGAGGTGCAGATCAAACCAGTGACCTCTGTTCTCAAGTCTTGTAGACTAGGGCTTGGAAGATTATGCTCTAGACAATTAGTCGTACCCAATCATGGGAGAAACAAAAGAAGCCATTTTTTTGCCTAAATACCCCTTTCTGAAGTCACTGATAGAAATTTGTGGAAGTCAAAGGCAAAAGTTCTTGATACAAATTACATTTCTGACTATATCAATGTTTAAAAAAAGTTAAGATAGTGGAGAAAATCTAGCGGAAAAAAAGAGTTCTATGTCGGATTTGAACCTTGGTCTACTTCACTTTCAGCAGGTGCTTTATCCATAAGGACATTGACTCTGCGATTGTCTAAGAGGGTAGATTACCCAATTTACAGGCATAGCCTCTCTCAAAATGACTTTGAATAAACTCGTCCATGTGTACTGTTGTCCTGTAGGTCTTGAATATTGGAGGATGCGCATGCCCACCGGAAGGCGATAGTACGATGGTGAAAACGCGATACTACGATGATGATAATACGATGGTGAAAACACGAAAGAACGATGACGATAACACGATAGTACGATTATGAAACCACGATAGCACGATGGTGAAAACACGAAAGTACGATGACGAAACCACGATAGTACGATGACGATAACACGATAGTACGATGGTGAAACCACGATAGTACGATGACGATAACACGATACTGCGATGACGATAATACGATAGTGCGATGGTAAAACTACGATAAAGATGGTGAAAACACGATAGTACGATGATGAAACTACGATAGTACGATGACGATAATACGATAGTACGATGACGATAATACGATAGTACGATGGTGATAATGCGATACTACGATAGCACGATGGTGAAAACACGAAAATGCGATACTACGATGGTGAAATCGCGACAGTACGATGGTGAAAACACGATACTGTATCGCACTATCATCATCGTACTATCGTATTGTCGTGGTTTCACCATCGTAGTATCGTGTTATCGTCATTGTACTATCTCGTTTTCACCATCGTAGTTTCGTCGCGTTATCGTCATCGTACTATCGTGTATCGTGTTTCAAATTAGCACATTCAAAGGCGATGGCCCTAACGGTATTCCGCAGTTCTGTGTGCTGTTCAAACAGCATACGGCCAATCAGACAAGGTGGTAGGAAATGTGAAAAAGAGGGATTTGCTGAAAAGCTTGTCTTTTAAAGGACAATAACTTGTTTTATTTAATCTTACAAACTTAGATCCATCGATGTGTCAAAACTGTTGTCATCATCTTTGGGCGCAGCCACTATTTTTACAATTGACGTAAGATTCTGATCTGTAAAGAAGCTCGAAAAAAAAAAAAGTTCCATTCTATACAAGTAAATTCATCAGTTTGAATGCACCTTTAATGTATCCCGAATCATATTTCCTTTGTCTACTTTATAATGTTACGCATGGAACAGTCAAACAGTAACAAAACGTGTTTTCCACGGTTTGACAAGATTCTTGTCATTTAGCCCATTGCAGAGATGTATGGTGAGAGTAACGATCGACAACTCTGCTCGGAGATTGCTAACCTCTGCTTGAAACAAAATTCAATTTTTGAGTACTTTCATTTTTTATCAAAAGGTATCCTTGACTTTATGACAAATGTCAAATGAGAAAAGCCCTAGTCCTGATGGCTTCTCAGCAAACTTCTTTAAGGTCTTTTGGCCTAAGATTGGGCATTTTGTCGTTAGATCCTTAAATTGCGCTCTACTGAACGACTCTCTTTCTAGCTCTAAAAACGCAACTTGACACATTCTGCTATACTGACTCGAACCAGGATTTCCTGATTACATATCCAACACTTTACTCGTAATCACCTTGACCATTGACCAATCGATGTCCCCCATTTAAAAAATGGCATAATGTGCTTACTCTTGTACAGAATAGTTCCGACCTAGCAAAAGTATTAGAGATGAGACAAAGAACAGGTGTTGGGAAAAGGGGAAAACAAATTATGGGGAAGAAAAGTAATTGATTCTAAACAAGCTCCTTTTCCCCCAACAATTCCGCAAGCAAGGAATTCTAGTGTAAGACAAAGCTTTCGCGTTCCTCCCAGTAATCCAGGTTAACCCTTACACAGCTAAGCGCGAGTCACTGAAGTATTGCGGACAGTGTTGATCAAGATCAGACTGCACGGAACGTACAGTCTGATCTTGTATCTACATTGTCCGATAAGGAGATACTTTTCTCCAGATAATAACGTTGAAATAACATTATTCGGATACCTACTATAGGCTTTGATAGTTTCATTAAAATTATATGGTAGGACAAGGGTTAAGACACTAGAAACACCGGGAGTTAGAGACGAGCTCATTTCTCCTAATTTGCAGATAAATAGTTATATTACAATCTATCACCGGCCAGTCACGAAATGGCTGGCTTATTGGGAAAGAAATTTGCATAATATCTAACGCTTTACACCGAGGACGGAGAAATCGATGAAAAATCCTCACGTTTTGTACTACTGAATGTAAATGATTAACGGGACCGACGGTTTATTGTTAATTAGTTAGCTCGTTTGTTTCATTTGTTTTTTTTTTTTTGTTTGCTTGTTCGGTGTTCAACGTTAGGGTTCAACATTGTAACAGTCATGTTAATGTGGCCGGTGCAACTATCCATGCATTTGTTACCAGTACTTGGCACTCTTTTCTTGCTACTGGCTATATGAATCGGCGAAACAGTGCCCATCGGTAGGAAACTTGAAAACTCGTAGCAAAGACTCTCCGAAATCCTCGAAAATGTTTTGTCAAAATGGGAATGGGAAATCAACTATTTTTCCGTCAGCTAAGTATACTAAACCTGTCTCCAAACAATCCTGGGTTTGTGCGATTCTGAGAATGAAATTAAAAAGAATATGTGGGGTAAAAGGAAAATGCTTGTAACCAGCATATCCCCTTTTAACACATTATTCAATAAATCTCATTATTTTGGAAATAAACAAAATATAGTTTGTATTTTAACTTTGGACCAGTAGGCAAAAAGTCGTTAGGTCAAGCTTTAAACAAGAACGATCCGTAGATTATTGCAAATGGCAGATCAAATATCATACCGCACGCCATGCAATCTGATCTTGTCCTGTTTCCTGAGCAGTTGACACCAGAAATCGATATATATATATATACCCGTATCACGTAATACAATATTTCTATTTCTAAGATCTAATATGCAAACTGAAGAGTTTGACAACAAAAATCTTCGCCGGCAATACAGGTTTGGATTGGCAATTTTAGACGGTCTGGAAAACCTTTAAGTGGATCGACTTCGAGACAGGACGAGTCGTAACTTATCGTTATTACCAATGTATCTAGTTCTCATTCTGTTTTATGCTTGTGAGCCCTTTTTCGTAGTTGGTTAAAGTCACATTTTGGGACTATCCGTACACTATCACAAGGGTTGCAGACATTTTGATTTCTTTGAATGACGTAGATCTACCGTTACATTAAATTTCCGACGACAAGTCAGAGCAACGGACTACACGACCGTGAATGGTGTTATAGACCGTCAGTTTTTCCGGTGTAGTGGGTTGCGTTGATGGCAACCACACTAGAACACTATTTCCGTCTGAAGATAAAGTGGCTTTCGTTAACAAAAAGAGATATCGT
The DNA here is from genome assembly GCA_943736015.1 of Tridacna crocea. NCBI lineage: Eukaryota > Metazoa > Mollusca > Bivalvia > Cardiida > Cardiidae > Tridacna > Tridacna crocea. The sequence goes on from OX031061.1 coordinate 29,328,602, forward strand.
TGAGTGAATGTACAGGCAACCAGCGAGTTTAGAAAACTAATTTTGGGTTCAAATGTTTTCAAATTAAGCCTTACACAATAGTGGCTATATCATTAAGTTAACTAACGGTATAGAAAGTTTTAAAGAACGATAGTTTTCGTGTTTTCTATACGCATTTCTATCTGTATGCTAGGGTTTTTACATTTTTTTTCACAGGGAAAAAATCGTTTCAATAAGATTTTTGCCACCAAAAAAAAACCTGGCTGGGTGTTTCTTTAAGCCTGTTTATGTCTTTTTTTTCTTTGTCTTTAACTTAAACTTCACCTTATTCTTGGCAGTCCGATGGTGATCTATTGACCTCATTTATATTGACCTTGAAGTAAACTCTCTACCATTGCATTAAGCAATCTATTCATCTTACTCCAATCCTAATCCACGTCATTATCGATAGTAAATCAAACCACTAATTGAATAACCTTTAGGCTAATAAGCGCGACTTACTGACCTTTTGCGAACAGTGTAGATCAAGATCAGACTGTACAGAACGTGCAGTCTGATCTTGAATCTACGCTGTTCGATAAGGAGATATCTTTTGTCCAAAAATACTTTTCAAACAGCAATGTTTGGGATTTTACTATCGGGTTTAAAGTTTTATTCCTTTTATTTAGCAAGATAAAGGTTTAAAGTAACGTCCCTACCCCATGAATCTTCATTTATAGATAACGCCACAATCTACCAACGTCCTCTACTGCAGAACAAAATACCAACCATCGTTCAATTAAGCTATCGCGCATTCATCATCGTCTTATCCGCTTGGCAAATGCTCGTCTCTATCCACAAACTAATTAAATCTAATCAAATAAACAAATATTCAATTGGAATCTCGAACTGTCCAGTAAACACGGCTATAGGCTCTGTAAAATAAACCAATTTTTCGATCCCTCACTTTCGTTTTGTTTCTAAACTTGTTTATTTTTACATCGATTGTGAACGAATTCGTACAACTGATAGACATGACTTCCGGTGAGTGTTTTAACCCTTTACCAAACAATCTCTGGTTTTTACGACCCTGAGATAGAACCCTTTTGAAAGTTGAGAAAATCCCGGTGACTAGCATTTTCTCCTTCTGCCACAATGTTTACTACCCGTCCTGGAAACTATGTTCAATTTTGAAAGTGGTTTGAATTTGGAGGTTAACCCATTACCACACAATCCCTACTTTTGACGCCCCTGAGAAAGATTCTTTTAAAAAACATTGTGGGAAAAGGAGAAAATCCTGGTAACCAGCATTTTCTCCTTTTTCCACAATGTTTTCTACCCTCACATAACAAATTTCAAATTTTCTGTCACCTTTATTTTATCCTCTGCAAATGCTTTCCCTTTTGGACTAGCCTAAAATATTGTCGTTTGGTAATGAGTTAAGGACATGGACAATTCCAAATGTTGATTACGCCAGTAATGGGATTTGGGAACTTGCCTTCTTCCTTGATCTTAGTCTATAGCAGTCAGAGCTCTCTGTGTAAAAACCTTTGGGTTACTGGTGTCAAACGCTGTTTTCAACATAATTTCATTCATATTAAGTATATAATTATATAGTGGTATAAAGTACACAAATGAACCAATGCATTCCTGGAGTTTGATCCCCGGGACTTTACTCGTACAAAATAATCATATCAAACCTATTGACTGCGTTCACACTTTCATATGGCCCAAATTATTTGTGGTGGTTTCAAACTCCATATCACCTATCTAACCTGATAGTATAAGCGAATTTGCTGACATTGTAAGTATGTAATATATCTGAAATGGAGCGAATGTGACAGAGGTGTAATGTAGAGAAATGACCCTCCCCTACAAAATGACCCGGGTCATTAGTCTACGTAGGGAAATGGCCCCAGAGGTCATTAGTAGAGGAAAGACCCATGGGTCATTTTGTAGAGAAAGGGTCATTTCTCTACATTACACCGGCAATGATATCTGTTTTCGCACAGGTTGAGGTTAGTGTCGATTCACAGTTCGAGACCATAAGTTGTACGTTCAGGTGTAGGGAACTTTAAAACTTGTTCACGGCTGTGGTGAATCATGTGGTCCCAAGCAGAAGACACAGAATGCAATATGGCGACAAGATTTACTACAGCCGTGAACTTGTTTCAAAGTCCCCTGCCACCAGACAGTGCAACGATTTTATTATATAGCAACGCTTGAGCATTTCCACGTTTGTTAAGCGAATTTTACTCTCTTTTTTTTTCTCTCTCTCTCTCTCTTATAAAAAATTGAGTTCGCTGACGAAGTAGAATTTCCCTTCTGAGCGCCCCAATTCAATCAAAACGCGTCACTGGGAACTGACGTGACTGAAACCTGGGTAATACGCGCTAAAACGTGCTGTTTGGGGGCATAATCTTGATGTTAATCTTGATCGACGTCCCCGTTTTGGATGTTGTGTTGATAGTGTAGTCATGTATTGGGGCTCCCGGAAGGGAAACTGCTTTTACGTTGGTTTTGCAAGTGTACGTTCGTATGTTCGGAGCATATTATCCAATCAGATCACGAGAAATTTCTTTGCAGTATAATATAATGAACTTCTTATCAAATTGTGAATCCGTATGGACTTGCATGCATTTTTTCAGTGCACAAGAACATTAATAACGCTCCGTCTGATAGTTTGATCACAATGAGGACTATAAAGGTAGGAAGTTACATTAGCTGTTTACACTAATTACATGCTATTAGTGTTCGTTGCATGACATCAAAGACATCAAAGTCGTAGCTCTCGAAAACAAAGTGGTATTATTTTCCCGCTGAACTTAAGCGACGTAGGCACTATCGTTTATGTAGAAAATAATCTTTTTCGGAATTATAGATCACCTTTTAAAGAGGCGGACCTACACAACATCACATTGTGTCGAGTCTGAAAATATACGTTTCATTGCAAAATTCTCTTTTAAGTTTTATAACTAAAGCTTCATTTCTAAATACAGATTTACGCAAAGAACACAGTGTAGAACATATGTTTTATAGATAAGCCTAGATACATAGCCATTGGCTCGCTCTAGTTAAACTTTGATTTTGATTGGCTAACTCCCAGAGGTCATTTTTGGCGCATACAACCAGTTATTCAGTAGATGCTGGATCGAACCTTAGACTGGATCAAGACTTTCTGTCCAGGGCTGGTGAAAGTCGTTGTAAGAGATTCGTATCGTCGGTCACCTTTTAACCTGGATTCGACTTTGTTTGCGAGGGCAGAGAGCTAATGCATGTGAAAGTGTGTTGTGCGACCTGTTAACAAACTACAGTTAAGCGTAAATAGGTGTAATGGTCGGCGCAATAACTGAAAACTTTTGAAAAAAATAGGGGGAATTGTTAACATGACCTGATGTTAAAAGCAAGCATTATTCTTGAAATGATAAACATGATGACAAAAGGAGAAATTTTCGGTCAAAAGTATTTTTACGTCTGCGGCAAAGTCTTCAAAGAAACGTTTTATAGGCTGATTGATCCACTCTCTTTACTATACTTCCACGACTGTTTACGAGCTTATATTTGAGTGGGGTTTGAGAACTTTGTGAGGAAACAAGCAACTGGTGGTAGGAAACATTTAGTTTTGTTCTCACAATACTTTCTGTTGTGTTTATCAAGATTATTTCGTTGAATCACTAGGGTCTAAAGTCGAAAGGGTTAACCTAAAGGGCGCTGGATTAATGAAATAGACCTTTTTGAATCATCAAAACACAGCCGCTCTTTTCTTACATTTTCTGACCTAAACACCTCTTAAATTGTACTCTTAGTACAATGTCAGAGGTGCTTAGGTCAGAAAATGTAAGAAAAGATCATGCAGTGTAGATCCAAGATCAGATTATACGTCCTTGATATAAACTATTCACAGAAGCAACTTAAGCTATCTCACAACGGAGGAGAAAGGTTTGGCAGCAGCTCTAGTGGGACGTTAGAACGGCTGTGCGTGTATTGGTACATATTTGTTTCTATCTCGAGACCCTTCCCGGAAGCACTGAGAGTAGTGTTGCAAGAACTGGTGAAAAACGGGAATAACTTAACAAGGCAACTGTCACGTGATATGTCTGAAATACTTCTTGATTTGGCTTTAAAAACATTCAAAAAAGCAATTTCAATAAAAAAAACTCGACATCTTAGCATGATTTTATTCTATAAATACAGTAAGCTTTCATCAACTAAATGTAATGCCCGTTTTCCCATCAATCTTAATTTTCAATGATATTTCTCTCCAAAGAGACATTACGATGCCCTAACCAGTACTACCATATGATTGGTCGCCTATTATTAAGTTAACGGACCACAAGGATTTTATAGAAGCACGTTTAAGCTCTCACCAGACGACGAAGGTATTAGAGTCGTCTGTAACTGAAAACATTTGCAGATAACAAACTATGTGTGGCTCATAAAGTTGGACTTGCTCTTAAAAAGGGTATAAATGTTGTAGTAAAAGGAACAGAATGATTGTAACACTAATTTTCGCCTTTCTTTCAGATGTTGCAAGAAGCCTTCTGTATTTGTGTTGGTAAAAAAACACGTGTTTATTTGGGTTAAGTGCAAAGTCTGAGACCTAACTTTAACACTGTACCAAACAATTCCGAGTTTTAACGACCTCGAGAAGAAGCCTTTTCGAAAGCATTGTAGGAGAAGGAGAAAATGATGGTTACCACCATTTTCTCCTTTTCCCATAATGTTTTCTGTGCTCTGTGATTCAAACCCTATCATTTGTGCAATAGGAATTTTGTTGTCTGCAAGTGCTTTCAAATTGGACGCGTCTAAAATACTGTCCTTTGGTAAAGAGTGACGGCAAAGAGAGACAAAGACAATGATAAAATTCAATTAGATAAGCAACAGGTCCCTAAAGAATCACATACGTGTATTGTAAAATAGTCCTTGTACGTTCTTTCTGGCTACTTTTACCCCAGTCTAATAGATATACTACTATAAAAATAACATAGAAAGGTTGACTTGTTATCGCCACGATATTTCTTGACTATAATTTCTCTCTAAAGAGACATTACAAAGAGACATTACAATGCTCTGACCAGTTCTAACACGTGATTGGTCCTGCATTTCTTATTGTACAGTAGCACAACAATTTCAGGCCAATGTGGCTCTTAACCCTTTACACCGTAGATACTCATTTCTACATATTGCTTGTAGGAGCCTTTTGAAAACATTGTGGCAAAAGGTGAAATTGCTCGTAACGAGCAATTTCACCTTTTGTCACAATGCTTTCTATTCTATCAAAAGGCGTCATATACACATAAGAAACGGCTTAATCCTTGCAGTTATTTAGGGTCAATTTGAGATACCTTAGAAATGCTTTATGGGGTAAAGGGTTAAAATCAACGCGTCCGACCGGAAACTCTGGACACATAATTACAATTGCGCTTGTTTATATATATAGAAAGTATTTTCAGCTTTACAGGGACAACTTTACAAAGACAGGTAAGCTCAGCCTGTTGACACCGACGACTGTACCCTCACTTTCAGTTTTGAATAATTGGTCTTTTCTATGATCTGAACCAAATACTGTCAAACACCCTGAGTAATACTCATCCTACTTTAAGCTTTAGCTGCTACATTCCGACCTCGTTTTTGTCACTGCAGTATTTCCATCATCTTCGCGAGCCAAGTTTATGATCACTACGTAGATTTAACCTTGGCTGATTGAGCCCGATCTCGAGATTCCTGCGATGCGCCCTCCATTAGATGCCGGTTATTACCCCCCATTTACATCATATTTCTAAAAATAAATGATATATCGTTTTACAAACCGCTTAGGAATACACATGAAGCGATAAGCAGACATCCACGTGGGTTTTCATGTATACCTTCTATTCGAAAGGTAGCGACCTTGTTCTATCTTTATCAAAGATGAAATGGTACGAGCGATTTCATTCGTTGCAGCTAGAGCTGTCAGCATCCAATGAAAAAGCGTATCGGGTGAATGTAAAAATAAATCTCGATCCGCCAAGGGTAGAGTAACATAGTGAATCGTCAGCCTTGGCTTGCGAAGATGTTTTTAAACGGTCATTCATTAGTTGTGCGGATTTTTAAACTTTTTCACGGCTGTGGTGAATCATGTCGCCCCGAGCCAAAGTGGTGACATAATTCAAAACAGCCGTGAATAACTTTCCAAGTCCCCTGCCACCTGACCGAACAACGAATTTATTATACTAGAAAGTTTTACCATTCCAACGTTTGTTAAGCGAATTTTGTCTGTTTTTTTTTTTTTAAATTGAGTCACTGGGAACTGACGTCACTGAAACCACGTGATAAAATGTGCAGCATGGTGCATAATGTTGATGTTAATTTTGATGACGCCGCCATTTCGGATGTTGTGCTGATAGTGTAGTCAGGTATACGGAGCTCCAGAGAGGGAAACTGATTTTATGTTGGTTTTGGCAGTGTACATGATATATGTGTTCGAGACATATTATCCAGTTTAATCACAAGAAACTTCTTCCAGTATAATAAGTGAAGATGTAGTTTTAAATCTTAAAACGGCATAAAACTGCGTCAGAATGATGGGTCCTTTTCACAGAGCATTGGTTCTAAACAAGTGCATACATTGCGTGTGTGGGAAACTGTATTCTTTATTTGGCACTTTGGCAATATTTTAGCTAATTAGTTATTATTTTACAAATCCGATTTTCAGGATTTTGAGTCCTTTGATTTTAAGTCTGGCTACTCGTGTAACAAGAGTCGCCCATACTGAAACATTTTCAAACGAAATATTAATCACTGTTTAAGATACGATTAGTCTTTTAAAGGATAGGGAGCATTGAGAAGCATTGCAAAAGGAGAAAATGATTGTTAGTTGGATTATTTTTCCCTTTTCCAATAATGTTTTCAAATGCCTTTTCACCGAGAGTCCTGAAAACATGGTATTGTTTGTTAAAGACTAAGGTTTATGGGATTTTCATCCACCCCCGCTGCCTGGGTAAGTCACCTTTCTTGGGAAAGGTGACCAAAAGCCTTAGCCCAGCACTTGTTAAAACCCCCTTAATCTTTTCCCAGACAACAATATGTTAGCCTTGTCCATATTGAAAGCATTTGCAGACGACAGATTCAATGTTGCTGAAATGCTGAATTCTTTCCTTGATATGATCGGAAACACTTTTTGAAAAAAAGAAAATGCTTTTAGTCAATTCCCACAATGTTTTCAAAAGGCTTCTCTCTTAGGGTCGTTAAAAGTCGGAATTGTATGGTAAATGGTTTAGTACTATCGAAGAACAAGATCGAACGTGCTCTAAAAAGATCTAACTTGTTCAAATAAACATTATCGCAACGCACAACAACACTAGCATAGTGAAAGTTGAGGCATTAGGCTCATTATCGTGCAAGATCTTTATTCTACGGCCCTCGGATAGAGGCAAAATGAGGGCAAAGGGTTACACAAGCCAACAGCAGGTCAATAGTGTTTACTGGAAAAGCATGATGGCGTCAGATAAGGTCTACCGACGTCAGTCGTGTTTGATAAATGGTCCGGATTACTCGCTTTAATTACGCTATCACTTCATCGCTGCAACTTTTGATTGTTCCTGAGACCTACTCGTTGAGACTAAGCTGGCGGCACACTGTCCCGAAATTGATACCAGGTTGCAACTTTAATGTACAATTCCACGTTTCAGTTTATAGGTACTCAAAAGCCGAAGGGAGACATGATTAATTGATTGAATGAATGACGTTTTACGGTGCATTCAGCATTTTTTCAGTCATGTTTTGAAGACAGCTCACATATCAATGAATATGCTAGGTTTTACAAGTACCAGGGCGAGGCCCCGACGTTTACGGTTACTCTATGGAGAGGCTCCCAGTGTGGCTCGAACCTGTACTCTCAAGCTACTGAGTCTTGGGGGCGGTCGCTAAAAGTCGCAATTCTGTGGTATAGGATTAAAGGCAAGAATGTTATTTAACTGCTTACCAAACAACAAACTCCATTACTTGTCTGAACTGGAAGCATTTGCGGTACACAAATACAGATACGCATGATGGGGTTTATTTTTGGGTGTCTAAGACATTTGCCCCATGGACTTCTGCCGCCGGACTTGTGCCCCCGGACTTTTGCCACCTTAGGACACCTGCCACCTGGACGTTTGCCCCCCCCCCCCGGACAACTGCCAACGTAGGACATCTGCCCCCTTAGGACATGTGCCACCTAGGACATGTGCCCCCAGACAACTGCCTCCCCGGACATCTGCCCCCTTAGGACATCTGCCCCCTGGACATCTGCCCCCTTAGTTTGTTTACAACTTGGACGCCTAGCTCCTTTAAGGGGCAATCTCAAAAAAGCAACTGAGATATTCACGTATATTGTACATGGTAATTTTGACCGGCACTATGAAAAAGACCTCTCAGCTGTTGTATCATTGAGTGCTATTTTGTTGAAAATCTTCGGCTGATTAATTGATTTCAGTTTTAATATCAGACTTCCAGTATGATAACTATAGAGTCAGTTACTCATCTGGCACGCCTGCTGTAAACCCCGATAAAAAATTCTTTTGCATTTTTAAGAAAAATAAAATAAAAAAAAATCATGATGTTATTAGTTCTTCAGCATCATTTAGAAGAGACTCATCGTTTCCCAGGAGGCAGTTGCCCTACGGGAGCAAATATCCAGGGGCAGATGTCCTACCAGGGCAAATGTCTGGGAGGGGATGTCCTAAGAGGGTGAATGTCCGGGGGGCAGATGTCCAGGGGGCAAATGTCCGGGGGCAAATGTCCTACAGGGGCATATGTCATATGGGGGGCGAATGTTCATGGGGCAGATGTCCTACAGGGGCAAATGCCCGGGGGGCAGGTGTCCTATGGGGCAAAAGTCCGTGGGCAAAAGTCCGGGGGCAGATGTCCAGGGGGCAAATGTTCTGATACCTATTTTTGGATAAATGATCAACACAAGAACTGGGAAAGGACAAAAATTAAAATACTGTGATTGGTCTATCCCTTTTTAATTACATTATCGCTCCGATTCAACGAAACGATTCGCTTGTATATACTGTGTTTACGACATTTGATAAAAAAAGAAATCTAATTGATCCTTGAAGGTTTTGTTGTCAGTTCACATTCTGTTGTATTAATCACTGTTTCACAAAGACGCCACTTCAAAACGAAAACAACATCTATAAAGATCCCTTTATACGTAGTCCAAATATTTAGACGTATACACGCTAGTTTACCGTACAGCATTTATCTATTTTATTAACCACATTTTACTTTTATTTTGCATGTTACGTCTAAACGGGCCTTATCAAGTTCTATGTAGCAAATTCGATTTCCCTCGATTCCCGATATTGTTGAAAAAGCACTAGACCTAACATGGAAGATTACTCAACTGGATACGAATTTGTCCTTTTCTCACTGAATAATTGATCCTAGAAGGTTTTGTTGTCAGTTCACATTCTGTTGTATTAATTGTATTAATCACTGTTTCACAAAGACGCCACTTCAAAACGAAAACAACATCTATAAAGATCCCTTTATACGTAGTCCAAATATTTAGACGTATACACGCTAGTTTACCGTACAGCATTTATCTATTTTATTAACCACATTTTACTTTTATTTTGCATGTTACGTCTAAACGGGCCAATTCAAGTTCTATGTAGCAAATTCGATTTCCCTCGATTCCCGATATTGTTGAAAAAGCACTAGACCTAACATGGAAGATTACTCAACTGGATACGAATTTGTCCTTTTCTCACTGAACAACGGTACATTCATGATATATTCTAGAATTCTATCGTGTAACTTTTTTTTCAACACAAATGCCGCCATATTTACAAGCATATTTTGGTTAAAAAAAATAACCGACGTTCCGAACAATTCCCCCCCTTCCCCCATACACGCACGCCACCTACACTACCACCACGGACCGGATTGCAACATTGGTTTTGTCGGCCATTTTTTTTTTTTTATTTTTCGATATTTTGAACTGCATTGAGTAACGGTTAAAAAATCTTTTTTCAATATTTGCAACAAAAGTTACAGTTTAAATATATAAGTTAAGCATTACTGCCGTTCGTTCATTTATGTTCATGTCTTTATCTACATAAAATAAAGCCATAAACATAAGACATCTTTGGATGTATTAAGTAAATATAGGATCTGACATGTGCTGGTTTTTGAGATAAACAAATATTAAACGGGTCTACAAGACATGTTATTAAGCTAGCCTTTGGCGAGCTAAATAACATTTTTTGTGGACGAATCTAATATTCTTTTGCATGAAAAACCAACGAGGGTCAGATTTTTTTTTTATCACATTACTGTATAACAAGAATTATAGTCCATCAGAGACAAACATGTATTATGTGTAGTGAAATTTACATGAAGCATGTGTGCTTACTTTGACAGGTACATTACAAACGAAAAATAATTCCGAAGAAACTTGCATATAGATTTTGTGTTGAGTATACAAGAGATTTGAAATAAACAACTTTATCACGATTAAGAATTTTGACTACTAATTTCTATATTAAGAACCTTGACCAGTAATGTTTTAGAATGAAGCGTATAATTACAATGTTGACTAAATAGAGCACTATTTTCTTATCTCACACGTGTGTGAGATAAGAAAATTCGTCATGGCTGTATGACATTGAAAACAAGGAGATTTGTGTGATAAATTACAATCCGACGACACTTAACCAATCTCTCTAAAAGGATATCACTCTGTTTTTCACCACACAAACTCTAGAAAGTATCAGAAAGTCATGCACGACGAGGATTTCTGGGCAATCAAGCCAGACGGTTCAGAACATGTGGGAACGAACTAATTTTGAGAGGAGTTACTAAGACGTTCTCATGGCGTTTCTTTTCTTCATAAAAAGTCTTAACCTTGTCCTGCTAAAACACTAAAATGAAATTTTCAAATCGATATTAAAAACCCAGATATTGACATCTAAAAGTTACGTTTTAAGAAATGATATTTCCTTATCGGAAAGTGTAGATCCAAGATCAGACCACGTTCTGTGCAGTCTGATCTTGATTAACACTGTCCGCAAAAGGTCAGTGAGTCGTGCCTAATGGCCTAGGAGTTAAAAACTTGGTAACCGTCTTGTAAGGACCATTACCCGATTAAGTACTTCTTTCTAGACAAAGTTATGTTTGTGAATGAGGTACAGGAATTTCGTTAAAAAAAATCTAGTTGCATTAATTATTCTCTACATCGTTTTTGCTTCAAAAATAAGATAGTGTGAAAAAGAAGCGGTTTTAAATCTTAAAACGTAAGGTTTTTTTTTTACAAACAAGTCTTTAAAAATCCATTCAATATTTATTTATCTTGTTACTTGTATAAGTTTTGGGCACTTTGTGTTTTAAGTATCCAAATTTGTTGCTTAAACATCGACAAAATTCGATGTCGGAGTTTGCTAAAGACACCTTTGAAGGAACCTATAAGACCCTACATACACGATGAATGTCAAAATATGAAAGGACGTACGTACATATGGTCATATTTAAATAAGACTACTAAACGGAGCTATCCAGATTTTTATATTGTTATCAAACTTCAACAATCAAAATTGCACTTTTAAACTGATTTTGATTTTCAAATGTATACGATTGCAAAGAAACACGTGCGAGTCGTACTCTGTGACAAAGGAACTGATAGCATTTGCCCAAATTGTCGAGCCAAGTCAGCCTGGGCAATCTGAGCAGGCTGAACCGAAACTTTTTGCAATTAGGTATGTCAAATGACCAGTGAACCTCATCGTTCAGTCAGTTGCTGTAGATCCTTAACCACGTGATGACTTGCCTCGTATGATACATTAGAGGTGCATTAAACTGCTTTTTTCCAAAGCGTGGCTCATATCTAGTAATACATGTCCGTACTTAATAAAAAGTTTGACATACGGCAAAAAAAGGAAGCAGCCCCCTGTAATAGAAATACTTTAGATATGAGCCATGCTCTGTGAAAAAGGACCTTAATTTATTTGCTTAGGGTATCGACCTACGTCGGCCTTCGTGCTCCGCGAAGACTGACCTTGTGCGACTCTTTTGTTCTGCTATAGTTAAATTTTGCATATGAAAGTAGTACCAGTGTACCTCACGATTCATTTGGTTGTTAGACAATAGGTATATCATGGACCAATAGCTATGCCCCCCTTAAATGAAGTGGGGAAATATTGGTTTGCTAAAGTCGGCCGGTCGGTCGGTCCGTCCGTCCGTCCGTCTTGTCGGTAGATTTTACCATGTCCGGATGATAAACACAGAATAGAACTAGGTTCGTCAAATTTTGCACAGACATGCGTCTCAATGTGTAGATGATCCCTAAAGATTTTGAGATTAATCCATCAAAGGTCAAGGTCATAGTGACCTTCAACTAAATGATATATAGACGAAACCTTGACCAGACAAAGCGTTTTCCAGATGATAACTAGATTAAGAATCGACAAAGATTCTAAAATTTCTGCACAGATATTAATCTTGGAGTGTAAATAATCCCTATCGATTTTGAGATTAATCCATAAAAGGTAAATGTCACAGTGGCCTTCCACTTATCAATCGGTCAAATGGCAAGGTCACGGTGACCGTCATCATGTTGATATATAGACCAAACCTTGTCCGGGAGATAACTAGACACAGAATTGATCTAGTATCGTTAAATTTGGCACAGACACAGATGATTTCTATTGATATTGAGGTCAGTCAGGCAAATGTCAAGGTTACACTGACCGTCATCATGTTGATACATAGATCTAATGTTGTCCGGATGATAATTAAACACAGAATTTACCTAGGTTCGTCAAATTTGACACAGGGATTTATCTTGGAGTGTAAATGATTCCTGTCGATTTTGAGATTAATCCATCAAAGGCCAAGGTCACAGTGGCCTTCAACATGGTTTTTCATAAATAAAAAAACTAAACCTTGTCCAGATGATAACTAGATACAGAATTGACCTAGGTTCGTCAAGTTTGGCACAGACATTTGTCTCGGAGTGTAAATGATCCTTATTGATTTTAAGATTAATTAATCAAAGTTCAAGGTCACAGCAGCCTTCAACTTTATTATATATAGACCAAAACCTGTCCAGATAATAACTAGACACAGAATTGACTTGGGTTATTCAAATTCTGTACATATATTCACCTTTGAATATAAATGATCCCTATCGATTTTGTGATTAATCCAAATTTGACACAGGGATTTATCTTGGAGTGTAAATGATTCCTGTTGATTTTGAGATTAATCCATCAAAGGTCAAGGTCACAGTGGCCTTCAACATGTTTTTCATAAATAAACCAAACTTTGTCCGGATGACAACTAGATATAGAATTGACCTAGGTTCGTCAAATGTGGCACAGACATTTGTCTCGGAGTGTAGATGATCTCTATTGATTTAAAGATTAAATCATCAAAGGTCAAGGTCACAGCAGCCTTCAACTTAATTATATATAGACCAAAACTTGTCCAGATAATAACTAGACACAGAATTGACTTAGGTTCTTCAAATTCTGTACAGATATTAATCCTTGAATATAAATGGTCCCTATTGATTTTGTGATTAATTCATCAAAGTTCAAGGTAACAGTGGCCTTCAACTTAATGATATATAAACCAAACCTTGTCCAGATGATAACTACTCACAGAATTGACCTAGATCCTTCAGATTCTGTACAGATATTCATCTTAGAGTGTAAACCATCGCTATCGATTTTAAGGATATTCCATGAAGGTCAAGGTCATAGTGACCGCCAGATGATTCAGGGCCCGCGCTGCCATTCGCCACTTGAGCCATTCGCTAAAAAAAATAAAGTGTCCCAAAAATCATTATATATGGCTCAACTTGTGGCTTCAACATTTTATTCGCGTATTATCGGGGACGTAGTAAGCAATGAAGACGACTGGGAAACAACGGAAGGCGAACGCGCGTTTTGATATTTTTTATATAAGTTTATTAATTTTGCCACTTTCTATATCAATGTTGCAGAAAGGGGGGGGATTTTTGTTTGTTTTCCTACTGCGTAGATTATACAGCTTCATACAAAAAATGCAGCTATGAGAGAGAACGTTTGTAATCAGATGATAGAATAAATCTCTTTTAAAATCCTTCAAATAAAAACAAACCGCGTATATTTTCTTTATCAGTTTTTTTATTTCGATATTTTTTTTTTATAAAACCATGACGAAACAGACTGTATATTAGAATAATTTCGCAAAGGAAATGGATTCAGACTGCAAATTCTGCGACAGTCTGCCTTTTAAACTCACCATCGTTAAAAAATCTGATGATCTCTCCATTAAAACCCTAGCTTTGACAGCATGAAAATAAACACTGTAGAAAAAAAGAACTGAACACAGTACTTTTTCCAATAACTTTATTGAAATACAAAACTTTGAAGACTTGAACAGATGTTTAATTTTTATTAAAACTTCCCTTAGCAAGCAACGGAAGAACAGGATTGCATTTCAAAATGCCGAAAGCGTGATGGGAATCGCGTACGTATATTAAAATCAAAGTACTGATAGTACTGAAGGCCAGGAAATTGAGGATACGAAACAACATATGAGGTCAATTTCAATTAATACAAACAGGTAGACGGACAGGGATACATGCGGATTCCACTAAGCCCCTGGAGTTCTTGGTTTTATCAGGAAATTTTGAACTGATACTAGAAAGCACCAGCCAGAAACTAAGCCAGAGCTAGGTATGTGCTCACAGTTATGCGGTGCTTGATAATACTTAGTAATTTGTCGTGCTTTTAAACAATCCCAAGTCAAAATTGAACCGTATTCAATCGGTGCAATACCAACTTTGATTATCTAAATTTTCTGAGACATGTGATGTCTTGTAGTCCTGAATGTCGCTATTTTTTTACATTTATGACGGAAGAACATATTTATTTTTATTGATTTCAATGAAAATACATGTAAGATCGATATCAAGGTAAAATGTAATGAATAATAAAGATTGGACTGATACGGCAGTTGGTCATGTTGTCTCTACCTTACACAAATGGACGAAATTTTGAACTGGTCATATTTGAAGGAAGTTGTAGATGAAAATCCAAAGTAGTTCTTCGTGTATATTGAAAAGTAAGATTTTGGGGAAATTGGGAGGAATTGCTTGTTACAAGCGAATTCTCTTTTAGCCAAAATATTTTCTCAATAAAATACTGTGAAAAGGTTGGATTGTTTTGGGAAAACGATTAGGCTCGGTTTTCCTATTTTACTTGCCTATTTTATGGACAAGTCACAGTGACTTGAGCTTCGATATTGATATCTACATAATATAAAAAGACGTTAATCCTAATTCATAATCGTTGTCCAAGGACAAATTGTGTCAACACTTGACTCTCAAGCTTGACCTAGACCCTGGACCTGAATAAATGTTTCAAAGGGAACTTCTACTCATGATGAAGAACAATGCATTATGCTAATTTATATCGGAATCTATCCAAAACATGTAGGAGTTATGGTTCGGACGAAAAATTCGCCTTCAATGGGGCCTTGATCTTGAACCCACTTGAACAGATGTTTCAAATGGCACATCTAACCGTGATGTAGGTCAATTGTGCCAAATTATTTTGAAATCCATCCAAAATTGTAGAAGTTATGGACCGGAAATATTCGGATGCACACAAGCCCTAGTGAACACTAGAAATATGTGTGTCAGAGACACTGATGCCCCTGCTAAATGGTATTGGTCACAGGTATGTCATATGACACTAGTAGAGAGAGAGAGAGAGAGAGAGAGAGAGAGAGAGAGAGAGATAAAAAAAATACATTAAATGACAAGCAATCGACTACAGAAAAAATTATAAGCATTTATCTAATTTCAAATCAAAGTCAATCAAAGACATTTTTAAGAATCACACAGGTGTAATCTATTTGTGAAAGGTGTAAAAGGTATGAAATACATCCCATCAGTGTGAAATAGGCAGTATAAACAATGACAAAACTACCAAATAACTCTTGGATAAAGGTAACTAATACACATAATATACATATTAAAGACAACGAAATTTCAAAAATATTTTTATAGACAACTTGATTAACGATATGGATGAAATTTGATGTTGGGGTCGATTTTTCTAAAATTTTATTTGGGGACGATTTCACCAAAGAAATCGTCCCCAGGGGGCGATTTCTCCGGAGTGATAAACATAACACGGGCCAAGCAGTTTGGGGCCGATTTCTCCAGGGGCCGATTTCTCCAGCATTCCGCTGAAGTACCCTAGATTTAGTCGATATACATAAGAAAAAGTGATAAACATAACAAGGGCCAATATTCTATATGTAGTTTGCTTTATTTACAATCGCATTTTAGCGGAGACGCGCTTTGTGACACATGTTCAAATGTCAACACAACATTATAGACAAACTCCGAGCAGAGTCGTCGTTCGTTAATCTCACCATACCTGAATGTGAATGATCCGGAGTGCAAGAGGGAGCGTTATAGATATTAACCGTATACAGCGCGTAGGAATACACAACTGCCGAATAAAGCTAAGTTCATTAGGTTACGTACGCCTTTATTAGGTCAGTGTTAATAACAAAAACGGGATAAAAACACACACTCGTCAGTTATTAAAGGATTGTAATACCCTTGCAATTCCATGGCGTTTTGCAGATGAAAGCTTTGAGGAAAGGAGAGCATTCATACCGTGTGATAAGCAACCTCTGTACATACTTGGGAAACTAGTTGTTTTGGCGGACTCAGCGATATAGAGTGGACACACCGTCCAACATTTTTGTCTGAATAGGCAGCTTACGATCCCTATAGGCAAGGGAATCCCTTGAGAGGGATTCCCTGGCCTAAAAATTGTATGATTATTCGACATTTTATTAATGTTAAACAAATTAATGTTACAGAGCTGAGATATGGGGTTATCGGTCTATTGATAAAATCGAGAGCTCATTTGTCATTGTGTAGGAGTATCTATAATGTTTGAGAAAAGAAACGATATTTTACATTTACAGCAAACCTAAGAAGAAAATGAAAGTGTAAAATACGTGATAGATCTGCTTTTTGATACGTCAGCTCTATTTACGAGATTTAGGAGTCTTACATATTGGAAAAACCAGCCAATTTCTGGGAATTCCGTTTATAAAAATATCTGCAGAAAAAACCGACTTTGCCTTTTGAAAGTAGCAGACAACAGTTGAACACCTGATATAAACAGTTCTTCCCTTTAGTTTGACTAGCAAGCATTGCAGAGAAAGACAGTGGATTCAATTCAAAAGGAAAGCGGTGAGAAAATGAAAATTTGAAAATATTTTCAAATTCAAAGAAAAATAGTGGGCGGCATTTTTACTACCAGGTAAGATCTACTCTTGCTAAAACTTTTCTTTTACCCTAAATATAAAAGAGATTATATTCTTTGTAGTAAGGTTTATATTCACGTTTTTACAACAAAAATGGAAGGCTTCCAGTTTTCAAGCTTTACCCTTTCTTTTTTATTTTCGATTAATTCTTTGAGCTTCATTAGCGAAAAACAACGGAATTTAACTCTATACGGCACAGATGACTATCCCTTTCAATTAACTGCACACAAACATCAAGTTTCATGTGTTTGACGCATCAATTTTTTGTGAAGATTCTTCACATGTAGTCCAATCAACTGAGATGAAACAGAGTGCTATACGAGTAATGAAGTACTCATAATGAGTAATTTTCTCCATTGATCGCAGTGGTTCCGTTAAGTCATATTGATAAATCTATACAAAAGAAATAATTGCCTGGTCTACATTAAAACCATTTACTGACAAAAAATAATACGTGTGTCAAATGGCATTTGTCTTTCAACGGATATGCTATAAAGCACTGCTAGCTGTCAGCTTTTTTTTCCTCTCCAGAAAGTTCTCTACAGCATTCTCTTTCAGGGTTGTAAAACAAGGGACTGTTTTATATAGGCTAAATTCATCTATAACAGTATTTTCTCACTTTTATTTGTACTTTATTCGAGTGTATGTGCTATTAAAAATACGTTTGGTGATGACTAGTCGGCCGGGATATTCAAAATGTCAGGGCATTTTTTAACTCTCTACCACACAATCCCGCCTTTTAACGACCCTGAGATAGAAGCCTTTTGAAAACATTGTGGGAAAAGGAGAAAATGCTGGTAACCAGCATTTTCACCTCTTCCCACTATGTTTTCAACCCTCCCAAAATCAAAAATCAAATTTTTATTCACATTTATTGTGTTGTCTGCAAATGCTTTTAATTTGGAGTGCTCCAAAATTTTGTCGTTTGGAAAAAGAGTTAATTGGTGACGCCTGTATTGTGAGAACTCATTAATATGGTGTAGTGAAGACTATACAATAATGTGTCCCCACAGCATAGCTATCTTTGAAAAAAAAAAAAAACACCTGAGCATTCATTGTGAAAATGGCTGTGTTGTAATTTCTATAAAGTATTCTGCCACAGGCCTATGAGCAGTTTGTAGATTAAATATCAAAATAACAGAATGACTTAAAATCTTTGTTTTATTACAGATCATATTAATTAACACAAAAGGAAACACAACACTGCGATGGTTTGGAAGCTGGCCGTAACCTTTGTCTGTTTGACAATCCTGATGATATGTACTACTGAAATCGAAGCCAGACTAAGACTGTGTTCTATAGTCCGACATTATAACGGTTGTACAGACCTGGGGGGTAGATGGTGGTTAAATGGAGGTTTGGCGATATGTGACCTGCCCAGACATAGGTGTATCCATCTTAGTTATTTGAACAGATGTTTCTGTGTAAAAACTGGGCGACAATTATCATGAACAGAAGAGAGGCTTACTCAGAATCACAATTTGAACACGAGATTGAAAAAGAATAGATATTGACTTCATTCATGACAATTAGTGACATGAATGTTTGAGTGAAAAAAAATGACAAGTTTTGGAACAAAAATGTGTTATTCATTACAAGTTGATACAAGCTTTATATTTCTTTCCTGAGATGCCATCATACAGTCACGTAAAATTTCTTCTTTGTTCAATAGTGTAAACCTTGCATATATCCAATAAAAAAAAACTTTAAAAAATCTCAGAAAACCATAGAACAAAACAATACTAAAACAATTATTCAATTTTCGTTTATTTCATTAGATACACACCAATCGGTCTAAAAATCGTCTTTTAGCTTGATAGCAATAACCGCGTCATGGATTCAAAAGGAACTTGCTTGAAATGAAGTCAATTAGAAGTCACACGAAATTTACGTAAGTCCGTTATCATGATAGCCTCAGATATCAAGTATGAAAGATGAGAGTGTTACAAATATTTTTTTCAGTGAAAGACGGAATTCATTTTACCGACTGCACTGGCTGACTTGAGTCTATACTTTTTGTTACTTGTCACTTTATAATTGACGATAACTCTAGTTAACTCTTTACCAAACAACAAAAAATTAGATTGGTCCAAATTGAAAGCATTTGAATACGAAAAAATAAACACAACTAAAAGAAATGAAAAATATATCCAGAAGGGTAGAAAACATAAAACGTAAAAAGGCTTCTATCTCAGCCTCGTAAAAACCAGGGATTGTTTGGGAAAGGGTTAACCCATAGTACAGATTTCATACGTGTTTACTGCTTTAAACTCTTTACAAGACAAAGAAATAGTGACCCAGCCCAAATTGGTAGTATTTGCCGCGTGAGACGACAAATAACTGAAGCTGGAATGATGGGATTTGAACCTAAAGAAAATATTGTAGGAAAAGTGAAAATACTCAGTAAAGCGTTTCCATCTTCCCTCACCTCAAGGCTATATATTTTGGTAAAAGTGTCGAGGGATATGTACTTGTATTTCTTTTTCTTAATAAATGTATAAAATTATTGTAGTAACTATAAGTATTGTTACATGTATATTGCATTAAAGTATTTAGACTAGAAATTATTGAAATTTCATATTGAAAGTACGGTATTTGCAGACGATAAATCAACAGTAACTGAAACGATGGGAATTGTTCTTGTGGAAAATATCGTTGAAAAAACGTTTCCCACTCTACAACGCTACATAACCAGGATTTATTTGGTGGAGGGTGGAGGGATGTACATCAAATGTTCGGTTAATGTTGATTTATGCTTGATGACAACTCTTTGTATTCAGTTTCATACATGTATAGTGCTTTAAACTATTTACCAGACTGAAAAATACTAACCTGATCCTATTTTAAAGTATTAGCAGACGACAAGTAATTGAAGCTTGAATGAGAGGAACTGATCATGTAGTAAACATGTTTGGAAAAGTAAAAAATACCCAGTTAAAGCAATTCCTGCTTTCCTCAATTCATAATTATATAACCAGGGTTTATTTGGTAAATGGTCCAGGTATATTGATATATGTTTATTGTTTCTGACTATTACACTAAAATATTGATCTGGCTGCAGACGATAAATTAACTGGGGCTGAAACAAAGGGAAATAATCTTGTAGAAAACATTCGTGTAGGAAAAAGCGAAAATGCTCAGAAAGGGCACTCAAGACTATATATTCAGGGTTTATTTTGTAAACAAGAGAGTTGTACATATTTTCTGGGTAAAATGCAAATTTATGTATCTAATGATAACTTTTGTTAACATATCGTACACTTTGTATACCATTGGCCTAAATATACAAATGAAAAAATCTATCTATCACGACTCTATTTTTCTATTGCTAACCAATCTTTATCAATATAATTGAGTGCATTCTGATCTTGATCTACAAAATTCGTCTGTAGAACCTACTGATCTTACAAGGAAGATGGTTCTACACCCCCGTCGGCGCATTAAAATCAGGTCCTTCCTGAAATATGGGACAATTGTTCTAGATAATGGACTGATAAGAATTGAACAATTCACATTAACGTATTATAAATGTCCCAGTTGAATTCTTGGACTTAATCTCCAAACAATCTGTCTTCTCGGGGTCTGATGATTTATTGGGTGAATAACGGCGGAAGACAGGGGTGAGGGAATACCAGATAGTCCCACGTTGATAACATTGTGGGAAAAATATACCAAGTAAAGGACCACAAAGTAGGTCAGGGCTTATCAACACATTGCTTGACCAAAAACTTTTAACCCTGAACTCTTTACCAAACGACAAAATTTTAGACTAGTCCAAATTTAAAGCACTTGCAGACAACAAAATAAATGTAACTCAAAAATTGAAATTGTTTCCAGCAGGGTATAAAACATTTTGAGAAAAGGAGAAAATGCTGGTTACCAGCATTTTCTCCTTTCCCCAAAATGTTTTCAAAAGGCTTCTATATCAGGGCCGTAAAAACCAGGGATTGTTTAGGAAAGGGTTAAGCGACACATCCTGGTCTTTTCCAAACAGTGTAGAAATTGCCAAGCACTGACCTTTTGCAGATACTTTAGATCAAGACCAGACTGCATAGAACGTGCGGTCTGATCTGGGATCTGCACTGTCCGAGAAGGCGATATCATTTCTCAAAAAATATTTTTGCAATGGCAACATTAGAGCTTATACTGTCGGACTGAAAAAATGTTTCAGTAACTTAGCTGTAAAAGGGTTGAATTGTAAACTTGTCAATAGGAAAGCATAAAACTTGCCGGCGTGGCTTATTATGATAGGTTACCTGTATATCTTTCTTTCAGACAACGTTTCGAAATATTCCATCTTCAGTATCATAAAAATACGAGACTGTTTGGCAAAATCTTACACCATTTTGTAGGGGATGACCTTGGCCTGTAACACGTGAAAAGGGATATTCGGACCTTTGGGTAAATTGTCGTCTCGAATCAGCTTGCGTATTCTGCGCAGGCTAATCCGAAACGACTCTTTCCTTTTTCATGTATTTTTCTGTTTTGTGCAAGTCTACTGAAGAACAATATCTAATGTAGTCGTAAAGTCCCGTCTCGGATTAGCCTGCGCGTATTGCGCAGGCTGATCCGAGACGACACTTTACCCAATAATCTCAATGCCCCTTTTGGCCTTTTGCAAGCTACTTTGATAATAGTCTCTTCAAATTGTTTAAACATCAAGTACATGTATATTCATTCGGCATACGGCGGACGATGGAGCCATCAAGTCTATCGGCTGTATCTGGTAGCTTGATATGCACCGACACGGTACATTTTATCGCCGGACATACGCCGGTTTACCGCTCTGAAAACTGTAAGGCTCCTCGACAACAAAAATATAGGTCTTAATTTTCTATCGAAATCTTTCTTACAATATTTCAGTTGAAAAACACTTCGTACATTCATTTTCTAGCGTTGTCTTTCAATGAGGGTCATTCTTCAGTTATTTTCCTTGATTTTTCTCCGTACTACATAGGTCCTGATAAGAGGATTACTTGGATTTTATCCTTGATTTTTTTGCACTGAGCAGCTATGTACTTGAGATAATTTTGTTAGTAAATCTCGTTAGATTGTTTTACAAATCAATGTATGCGTAGTTCCTGATGATTTAGAACAGAATTTGTATTGAATTTGTATGCAATATAAAAAATTATGTATTACTAGAGATGTACAAGCCGACACCGAGTAAGGAATAAAAGCACGGAGTACGGTATTTCAGAGTGGGGGTCATCTCAGAAGCTAGGAGATTATCGATAAATGTAATCCGCTAATTACTCTATCCGCGTCTACCGTTTTTCTGTCGTACCTGCATGGCTTTTACTCGCCCAGGACTTCAGTCCGATCATTTTTCCCATCTTTACATGTGGACGTAAATTTGTCAAAAAATGACACTGTATCACTGACAGAGTAAAGTCCGAATATAAAAGAGAAAACAAAAATGGGCTGGAACACAGGCTAGGTTTTTTTTTTTCAATTAAATCTTTACTAAATTGCCTTTTTTTTACCAGACCAAATAAAAGCAATTGCAGACGAGTAATTAAATGTAGCTTAAGTGGAGGTTTCTGTCTTTGATTAGGTACATGTAGAAAACATTGTGGGAAAAGGTGAAAAATGTTTGTCACTAGCATTTAGTCTTTTTCCCGCAATGTTTTCAAAAGCCATTCATGATCTATGCCTTCGAGCATCCGAGGGATAAGTATCGACCAATACGTATTATCCTTTTTTGGACTGCATAGCGTAACCTGATATGAGTTGAACCTTTAAGCCTGTCGTAGGTTTTCTGAGTGCTAAAATGCCATTTAATCATTGTAAAACCATTGGCACGTATCTCACTGCTCAGGCGTCGACGACTCGTGTAATGGGTAAATAAGATTTTATATCGTTAAATTTCGAATAAATTGAAAAAGAATAGTTTAGGAGACTTTCGTCAATTTTCCCTCTGGCTTTTGATTTACTTCTTGGCATTAATATTGGTATAAATAAAGAGTGATTTACGATTGTTCCAAAATGTGGCCATGTTCATGCGGAGGCTCCCTGAAAGCCGTTTTCCTGGCACATTTGTGACAAGAGTATACAAGCTCCTGCATATGAAACCAAAATATCATTCAGGGATGTTCTGGCAAAAGGGGGCTTAGTGCATCTGCGAAAAGTATCACGCTGACCTTGGCAGAAAATTTTGGCTATTGATCAGTTTTGTATGTCAAAGGACCAGTCAACCTCATTATTCAGTAGGTTGTTAAAAAAGGTAGATGTCATGTACCCATATGATGACTTATTTGGTACCATGGATAACGGAAATGCATTAACACCCCTTTTTTTCCAGATAATTGCGGGTTGGATACTAGGGCTCCGTACCGGTACTCGATATATATCGAAAACCGGTATTTTACGTTCGATAGATATATCGGATCGAACATTTCTGTATCGAACAAAATATCGATCATCAAAAGAAAATAAAAGTAAAGCATATAAATACCCAATTTAGTTGTTTTTAACGGCGAAATTCATTACGAGTTTACTTAAGGTAATCTCTTAAGTCGAGTAGTCGTAGAGGTAGGTGTGGCTACCTGGGAAACTTACAACCAATCGAAATGCGTCATTCTTTATTACTCGCCCTGTACCCGTTACACAATGGATGACAATTAGCTAATACCCCTATTCTCATTCCCCCGTCATTCCTCCCTGTTGTTTGAAATCTGCAAATTATGCATCAATCAGTAGATTGCAGACAAATTTACGCTGATAATTGGTCAATATAGTTGATTAAAGAAAGGTAATGAACATCTCGTGATGTGATCGAGAGGTAGCGATGGAAATAATTGAAGCCGTGACCTTTCAACCTTCCTAAGATTTTATTTGGTCGATCTTTTAATATTGCCGAAAAATGTGACTCGAAAATCAAATCTCTTTTTCCATTAGATTATCTGAAATCAGTGTTCCGACTCGCGTAAATTATTGTGTAAATCATTTTATAGACTTGAAATTTGCATAACAAATGTTAATCGCACACGAGACCTCACGTAAGAAAAAACATGGACAAAAAAGGCCATTATCTGTTTATCGTGAGTAAAATAACAGGTTTTGATGCTACATATAGTTCTAATCCTTATTGAGAAATCTATGTCGACTCATGCGAACATACCTATCCAGAAATTAACACGCATGAAAAATTGTTCGGTGAAAAAAAAACACAGAAACCCATGACACAACAAAATGTCTCCTTGACATTGTCCGATCAGAGTCCTCTTAGACTGTCTTTTCAGCTTTTTAATGAGTAGTAAATGTAGATCTAGTTAGAATTCATATTAATTTAGGCCTACATAATTATGAAATTTCAATACAATCTAGAAGTGTTAAATTTGCGGTATTTTGTTTTTCAGGTATGCTGAAAAAAGAACAAACACAATTTTCGCATTTTTTTCTTTCTTTTATTGAAAATTGAAATATCATATGATATATCGAATATCGATCATTTTGTATCGATACAAATATCGTATCGATCAAACTGACCGATACGGAGCCCTATTGGATACTTAGACGAAGCAAACCTTTCTCCGGCTTTTTTCACCGCTCTGGTGCATGTTAGAAAGGTAGTCAGTTATATGCAAAGATATATGCAAAGAGAGTTGTGTGAGAAAGCCAGGAAAATATGAGTACCTTTAATTTGTTTCCGTGGAATATATGAAAGGAATCTACTCGCATTTGCGAAAAACAAAAAGTCAACATCAAACGATTTCATGTTCACTCCAACCTCTGTCAATTTTTTTAAGAAATTACTCATTTTAACATGTTTATTTTACAGTCGTTCAACAAATATTTATTTTGCTCGCAAATTAATGTAGATGTCAAATTTTATATTTATGTCAAAAAGATATAACAAACCCATGGTAAAGTGAATATCGACGTGTTTTTATGCACTGGTTTGGGGCCAAAAAATAATGAATTTAAATCATGAAGTAGCAAGATCCTCTGAGAGACTTTAATGACTATAATCAAAGTAGCATGTACAATTGACATGATAAAAAACGAAAGCAAATGAAAACACAGCATCATTTAAAACCTTACCACACCACAAAATTTTGGACTGGACCAAATCGAAAGCACTTGAATACAGCAAATTAAGTGTTGCTAAATTTATGTTTCCTGCCTTTGATTGGAAAGAAAATATTAAGTGGAAGGGATAAAAAGCTAGTTGCAACATTTTCTCTTTTTCCTCCACTTTGTCGATGCCTATACAATGGTCCTCTATTGCAGAAAGGAGAGAACTGAAGGAAAATTGGCATGAAATACATTCTGCTGTTGGGGCGATAGATAGAATAAGCCATGAAATATACCGACCAGTTCAAAACCAACAACAGTTTTATTCTGGCCATAGAAATTATCACTGCCTTCATACCAAAACTATCATTGACAATTTTCTTGGCCATCAAAATGATGCACCAACTTTAAGAGTTATGTGTCAATAGATGCGCAAGATCTAGGTATACCTTTTCCTGTCGATTGTGTTTTTCTTACGGGCCAAATGTACCCAAATGGACACCCAATCATAACGCCGTATAGCAAATCTCCGCAGAATACAGGGTCAAGAAAGGGTAATGTGTTAGAGGTACAACAGATACTACAGGAGGTATAGAGTGTCTGTTGAACATGCAATCGCCCAGGTAAAGGGGTACAAAACCTTGAGTTCAGTTTGGCATCACCCCCGACAGTTTCTCGGTGTGACTGTAAGGGTATGCTCTGCTTTGTTATGCCGAAAAAGACGTATCAGTCTCATAATGTAAAAAGGGGGAAGTTTAAAACATTTTAAGTGAAAACTCAATATACAAGAATTCTATGACTTATTGAGAAATGCATTATTGGAATATAGTTTTCTTTGAGTTTTTTGCTATTGATGCCTCTTTCGCTTATACCGCCGTATGAATACCGGTTTTAGGGGTGTTTTATTACCCTAAAAATGAGGTGTGCGATGCACAATCGTTTTTTTTTTATGTAAATATTTGTTTAGCTAAGATCTGTTGAGAGAATGTTTAGATCAGGACAGAATGTTGTGGTACCATCATACTGAAGTGATTAGATTTAGAATGGAGGAACAATTGACTTAACCCTTTCCCAAACGACAAATTTTTGGACTAGACCAAATTGAAAGCATTTGCAGACGACAATTCAACTCTTGCTGAAAAGATTATTTCTGTCTGTGATAGGGTAGAAAACATTGTGGGAAAAGAAGAAAATGCTGGTTACCAGCATTTTCTCCTTTTCCCACAATGTTTTCAAAAGGCTACTATTTCAGACCCGTAAAAACCAGGGATTGTTTGGGAAAGGATTAAGAAACCGTGAGGGGTTTTACCAAAAGAACTAGTTCATGTTTTTAGTTCATGTTTGGGAAGTTTGGGAAGTTTACTTGTATTGCAATAGACCAAAGAGTAGTAAACTAAAGTCCGCAATACGATCGAAAGAAGAGTTACGGCCAAACGTAACTCAGTGTGTTACATATGTTACAATTCCCCATAGAAATATTATAGACATCGTTTTGATTCTCTGGGAAGTGAAATTTTAGCGTGGTCTATTTAAAATTCTAACATGACACGCGAATTTGGTTCTATAAACACAGTGCAAGGACAGCGTGGTAAAATCTGCGACAATCTATGTAGAGTGACGTCATTTTGTATCTGTCAATCAATGAGTGAGTTATTCAATGGAACATAATTTTCATCCGCGTTTTTACTCTAAGTTTGAACTTGTTTTCCTTTCATTAAGAATTAGTCATGTTAGAATCGAAATAATCTTCTTTCTATCGTGGTATATCGTTCAATAAACCACGTTGTGAGTTATGAGGCGCAATGAATAACCCACTCGGGCTATCGCCCTCGTGGATTATTTATTGCGCCTCATAACTCACAACTGTGGTTTATTGAACGATATACCACGATAGAAAGAAGATTATTTCTTAAGTACCTTGCAAAAGCAGACGATCGACAGCGAGCGTCTCTTAACCCATTACCACTCAATCCCTACTTTTGACGCCCCTGAGAAAGAAGCCTTTTGAAAACACTGTGGGAAAAGGAGAAAATGCTGGTAACCAGCATTTTCTCCTTTTCCCACAGTGTTTTCTACCCTTTCCAGGACAAATTTCTATTTTTCAGTCACCTTCATTTTGTCTTCTGCAAATGCTTTCAATTTGGACCAGTCCAAAATTTTCTCGTGTGGTAATGAGTTAAATAGCGAATTACCTTTATCGATAGTCTCGTAGATTTCGAGACGAACCCCTTGTCTAAACTCCGTATATCTTGCCAAATGTCCGTATTCGGTGTCGGCTTGTACATCTCTACTATCAGGTATCCATTTCTGAACGGCGTGACGACACCTAGAGTTTTCACAGGCATCACCGATACATGCCATAACGTGCATTCTGATTTTGGATTTAGACTGAAGCCCTATCCTCGTTGCCACTGCTTTACAAGTCTCCTCCAAATCATGAATGTAACAAAGCATCGCTGAATAAGCCACTAGGCGAGATATATGTCATGTGCCCGTTCTACATGTTAAATACTTCACCAAAAGATGCATTTTCGGTCTTTCATTTTGAAAGCAGTGACAGATGCCAAATTGTAATATAGATCTAAATCATTATAAGAAAAAGAGATCCAACTTATTATCGTTTTTCGACAATGTTTCAAAAATCTTCTTTGTAAAGGTCATCAAAACAAGGAAAAGGGTTAACAAAAATTTTGTACCATGTAATAAAAAGTGGATCACAGTTATTGAAGAAATTTAGAATCTGTTCCAAGAATGCTTGATTTAGTTTCTCCTCTTTGAAATCATATCAGTGAAGTTATAGTTGTAAGAAAAGACCGCGATACTTTCCGAAATCCATTATCACATGTAAAACAACAGAACTCCAGATCCAAAGTGATGTCTCTTTACTAAATGAATAAAAAATAAAGTAGCAATAGTTCCGATCAACAGAAGCGCGACGTCAAAAAAGGATATGTAGTCTTAAACTCATTGTATGCCACCTTGATATTGGAGGGAGACAAAGATTTCTTGACACAGAATTCTAAATATGACTTCTCTCTTTTTTACTTTGTTAACAAGACAATATTTGTACACAGAATAAACTATTTCCAGCTTCATTTATTCCTGTCATCGTTCATATAAATACAAAAATTGAGTTTGAGAGAAGATGCACTAAACTGACTCTACAGTCAAAACGTATTACAATAATGAGATAGTATAAGTCTATAATGTAGGAAATAACGGTATTTGACTGCTCCCGTGGGTCTACAAGGAAATACAAAAAAAATGGTTGTCTAGCGAGAAAATTACTAAACTCTTAAAACAATTCTTTATCCTTTAAACGTACATGTAAATCAAGAGTAGCGAAGGGAAAAACTTTTTTGTGTAAAGTTAGTGCAGTACTATT
This sequence comes from Tridacna crocea, assembly GCA_943736015.1. Lineage (NCBI taxonomy): Eukaryota > Metazoa > Mollusca > Bivalvia > Cardiida > Cardiidae > Tridacna > Tridacna crocea. The sequence goes on from OX031061.1 coordinate 29,357,274, forward strand.
AAAAAGTAGTGTCAAAAACAGCAGAAGCAGTGGAAAAAGAAGGAGAAAAAGAGTGAAGAAGAACGAACAGGAATACAGTGAATAACCCTTTACCACATAATGCTGAGTTTTAACCACCCTACTGAAGAAATAAAGGATTAACTCATTACCAAACGACAAGATTCTGGGTTTGTCCAAATCGAAAGCATTTGCAGACGACAAAATAAAAGTATCTGAAAATCTGAAATTTGTTTTGTGGGGGGTATAAAACATCGTGGTAAAAGGAGAAATTGCTGATTACATCCCAAAATGTTTTCCTACAGGCTTCTTTCTCAGGGTCGTCAAATATAAGGATTGTGTTGTAATGGGTTAACCGGTAACTTGTTTTTTTTTTTCTTTTTGAGTTTTCAAATATAAGACAGTCTCTCTTATGTATTGTATTAGGCTTACAAGTTGGTACCGCAGTCGGTAGCTTAAAGGACTTGAGATTAAGAGGTCGCTGGCGCGAATCCCAATCTCGGCAAATTTCTTTTGGTGGACCTCGTGCGATTCACACAGCAGTTTAAAGAAATCTGGAGCTAAAACAGGCCTGATTTTTCCTCAGATGCATTGATAAAAATCATCTTCTCCGTTGATACTTTATAGCGCGTATTACTACAGTCTGCCCGATATCGGGGATATAAGACAGGTCGAATCTCCGAAGAATATGGCATGCGTGGACAATGGGACTGATGATTGTCATTGCGATAGCGTTCATTCTTTTCTCACCAATGGTTATGTCAATGGGAAAGCATTCGATAACTTTAAAACAATATTACGCTAAGAAATGGTCAAAGAAACTACAGAAAAGCAACGGACACTGGTCCTCAAGAAATAATTGAAAAAAAAAAGAAAAAAAACAGAGCACTAAACAACCTATACAGAAACAAATCGAAAAGCGTACAATAAAGATCCATAAAGACTTAAGATAATTAAGCAGACCAGTTATAGATTAATCACCGAAAGGCCAGAAAAGTACACCAAACATTATGTTTTTAGATGACAGTCTGAAAATTTATACTAATAAGTGCCGGTGGCATTGTCGTATGTCATCAGACATTTATAAATCAAGCCCGGATACAACAGATATAATCATATAGAAGAATTTATCGCCAACTACATATGACAATTATGACTATAAGGGAGCGGTAAGAAAGGCAGAATGTTGGATGCCCTGTTGGGTTCGAGTTGTTCGAGTATCCATATTTTTACTAAACAGCAGGAATTTACACCGGTCCAAATTAAAAGTAGTATTCACGGAAGACATACTCAAAGCGTCCAAAATAACAAGTAATGTCTTTACAGGGTAGTAAATATTGTGCAAAAAAGGAGAAACACTGCTTACTAACGTTTTCTTCTTTTCTCATAATGCTTTATAAAAAGGCTTCTCCATTTTAGTGTCAAAACACATGCTTTGTCGGTAAAGGGTATCTAGATTTTGCACATCTCACCAAATTAAAAAAATATATATTGCACTGAAATTAATATGGAAAAAACAATACAAATCATACAAATCATCAATAAGTAAGAATCCTAAAACTACAACATTTTTTTCAATGGTTTTCCCTTAAAAGGCTACATAGCCTCTTAAACTATCATTTTCAGATTCTAAAAAGCGTCCTTTATCCTCCCCCTTGGATCCCTGTGAAGCTAAGAAACAAATAACGATGAGCGAGCCTACAACCAACCCCGTTGTTAGTCAGGATTCTCAAGAGGGTTTTTCAAACACTTATATACCCATCATGTCTAGTTCTCACGCATGTACACCGAATATTTCTCTTGGTGAGAAAGAAATGACTACTCTGGCGAGTGCCCTAAAGTCATCTTTTCAGTTTGAGATTCAAGAAATGATCACCAATATGATGGCCTCGACAGTACAATCAATTGCTGACGGTGTTCTGAAGGGTCTAAATGAGAGAATTGCGTCCCTAGAATCTAAGAATGAGAATCTTGTTAAGGAAAACGCTTCGCTAAGATCGGAGAACATGCTGCTTAAAGAAAGGGTCGAAGAGCTGGAAATTATTATTTTAAAATTCACATCTTATCGAGCCCGGCAAAAACTTTTCAAAGAGAGGACACAACTGAAAAAGTCTCACAGAAACGTGTATGTGAACGAAGACCTTACAAAGAAGCGTAATAATTTGTTTTACGATGCAAGGCAACTTCTGAGACGCTCTCTAGTCGATGGAGTTTGGTCATCTGATGGCGTCATTATGGTGAAGGATAAACTCAATAAAATCCACAGAGTGCAAATAAAAGTGACTTATCAAGATTTCAGTAATTTGGACTATTGTGTCTCTCCAATACCATGTGACTGCTGCCAGGATTCCGGTAATTCAATCTTAAATCTGCAGAATGCTGGATGGTGCTTGTCAGTCATAATAGCCTACATATATCCCCCCCCCTCTCTCTCTCTCTCTCTCTCTCTCTGTGTTTCGCCAGTCATGTCCTTTTCTTAATTCCTCTCAATCACAAATGTGTTGTGTACGTATCATTGATTACCATCTAATATTCAACAGGTGCATGTCGACATCCATTTATCTATTATTTCACCACACACTCTCTCACTCACTGTTTCTCTCGTTAGCTACTGTCCCTTTTCTTTGTTCGTCTCATTCACAAATCTGGTGTGTAAGTATTTGGTCTGCTATTCAATATTCAACATGTACATGTCATAGCCTATATCTATTTAACCACTATTGCACTTCTACTCTCTCTGTGTCTCTCTCTCTTTACCTCTACCTCTCTCTTACTTACTGATACAATTTCTTAATTTTTATTCAATTCACCCAGTAGTGTTTGTAATCAGCATTTGTCAGCTTCATTGTAAATTATATCTTTTATCGGTATAATTGCATTTATGTCACTGATTCATTGTTTTTTTGTTGTTGTTGTTCACAACCGATTGAATACCACTCTCAAATTTTGGAGATATGTATTACAATTCAAAGACGCATTTTCATCTCATTTGTTTATATGTTGCATTTTTCACATTTTCCATTAATACTTTTCTGTTTTACCATTTTCTTTTCTTTTCGTGATTGTGCAGAGTGTCATTTAACAAAGGTCAAATACGTGTGTCTATGTAGCAGAATCAATTTCCATTTGTTTAATTTGCTGGAATATTCTGGACGTATGTCGAGCTTTCATACATTTCAGTATTTACCTATTGGAATAACTTGATAGAAATTTTATAGAAAGTGCTAAGTCGACATAGCGTCCGAACTTTCCTTTTTGTCTCAGTATAACTTATGTACTTTTGTGTGCAGTACAGTTGTTTCCCTTGTATATTTTTTCTGTGTACTGGAATTTCAGGCATTCATCTACTATGTTTAGGTTAATTGAAAATCGTGATAAAAGGAGAGCACCTCCTAACCAGAATCATTCTCAAAATGTTACACACTCTCTTTTCCTTTTGAGGAGTTTTGTATTTCTTGATAATACATATCTTTTAACTGTGTTTATATTTTTGTTGTTTTTGTCCGGTGACGTTCATCTGAATCCTGGTCCTTACTCTGATACTTCATCAGCCTCACTCTGCACCAATGATTTGTACAATTTCCTGAGTCTCCCAAATCATTTGTCTATTGTTCATTATAATGTACAGAGTATCGCAAATAAGGTAGAGCTCTTGCTTTTGGAATTCTCTTACTTTGACGTGCTGTCCTTTACAGAAACGTGGTTACATAGTAACTACGCATCCAATGATCTTCTCTTCCCTACTTTTCACCCAGAATTGGGGACAGGTACGGTGGTTTGATTCTATATGTTAAAGATACAATTGTTTACAAGCGTAGATATGATTTAGAACCTAATAGATTAGAATGCCTTTGGATAGAAATAAAACTAAGTAATAGTAGGAATGTTCTCTATGGTGTCTTTTATCGACCACCCAATTGAAATGCAATGTATACTTCTCTAATTGAGGACTCTATCGCTCTTGCAGTTGACACGAATATCACTGACATTATTCTAATGGGTGATTTCAATTTAAACACAATGGATCAATCACATTTCAGAAAAACAGACTCGATCTGTAAACAGTTCAATCTTACTCAGTGCATTGAGGAGCCAACCCATTTTACTGAAAACTCAATGTCAGTAATAGATCTTCTTTTCGTGAAGAACAAAGAATCAATTCTAACTTCAGGAGTAGTAGTCCGGTCTGTTAGCTCAAAAATGTTTACAAGCCGGAAGAAAGTGTGAAAATTTTATATGATGTAAAAAATACGTTTCTAAAACGAAAAAAAGGGGTGTGCCCGATTTTAAGGCCCTAGGTCAATTTTTATTGCGATTTGAAATTCGGATAACTGTACTGTCCGAATACTCTTCCTTTGTAAAACAGTAATTTGGTTGTTTCCCGTTTAACCACAATTTATGATCGACAAAAATGGTGTTTCAGGAGTATTTTGCCATTTTAAAGGCACAGCTGGATTTAGGGATTGATTTTTATGAATATTCTATATATGTCTTTCGTATCTGTGTATTCATCTGTCCGTCCATTTGACAAATGCTGTGTGTCCCGTTCGCAAGCCCTTTAAATTTGGACAAAATCACAACTGAAAAGAAAATTACATAGCAAAAAATCTAGAGGAAATCAATTCTAACACAATTTAGTAATTTTTCGTGATATTGCTTTTGAAAAAATAATCATGAACAGACAAAATATGCATTTTATGAGATCGTATTGAAATAAAGAGCATATAGAGACTAAGAATGAACCCTCTGTAACCTGTGTATAATTCAAAATCCCCTCCATTAATGTTCGCCAAATTAATATGAAACAAAAAATACAAAGAGTCAGTTTAATGTGACACATGCTTGGAAATCTGTACGTGGACAGTACATTACAACTCTTGTATAGATCACCCATCCTGCAGTGCCATACCGAGATCAAAAGAACACCGAGTTAACCCTTTACCCATTTTTCACATCTTTAAATGCTCAAAATGAAGTTTGAATAAATATTTTGTGAATACGGTATGAAAGGTTTGAAATCTGATCTGAAGGCACGTTTCTTTTGTCCATGATCTATAACATGAAGTTATTCGTCAGTAGGAACATGCCTGTAAACGCAACAAAGACGGTTTGATAATAGTGCTGTAATATCAGTAAATGGACTGTTTCTGTCTCTCTGAAGACACTGGACCGCTACTTTACCTTTTACCAAAGTATTTCGTGTTTTGGCGACCCGGAAAAGAGGGGTCAGACGTGCTGATTTGTTCCACTTTCTGTTTTTTGTCTCACAGCCTCAACATCAACACCGCCCCCGACCCCCGCAAAAAAAAGTAATCAATATCTAGTTCAAAAACATCTGTGAAAAATGAATTTTCAAAGTGTGAGAGAAAATACTGGAAAAAAAAGGAATCTTTCTCCAGCTTCAACAATATGTTTTACTTTTTCAAGGACAATTACAACCATTTGAACCACCTTTATTCTATCGTCTCCATATGCTGGGTGTAGGACAAAATCCGATTGGGACAAAAGCCCACTAGGACAAAAGACCACTGGGACAATAGCCCATAAAACTTTTAGTTCTGATCATGTATGGAATTAATAAGTTTCGTATATATTATGTGACTTGTCTCTACAAAAAGTAGAAAACATTATGTGAAAAGCAGAAAATTACGATAAGCAGCATTTTCTTCTTCTTTCACATGGTTGTTATAAGAATGGGAAATGTTGCAGAGAATTAAACATTGAGAAGAAAGAAAAGAAATTTGATCATTCTGATCATTAAATCTCTGTGTTTTTCCTACAAAAATGATTAAAAAGTTATTCTTTATACACTTTTTTATAAGCAGTGGGCATTTGTCCTCCCTGTCAAAATTAGCAGTGAGCTTTTGCCCAGTGGGCTTTTGTCCAGTGAACTTTTGTCCGTCCCCCATATGCTAAGTATATGGACGTCGTCAAGTGAAAACATTCACTGTAACTATTCAAAACCCTATCCCACATAACACAAGCTTTTCACGACCCCGAGAAATACAGTTTTCAAAAATGATGTAGAAAAGTGATAAAGTTCTGATAACCACCCTGTTTCTCCTTTTCCATTTGCTATGCTTCTTACAAATAATTTCAATTTTTTCAAGTCACATTCAAATTTTTGTCTGCAAAGGCTTGAAATTTTGGCAAGTCTCAAATTTTCGTTTGGTAAAGATTTAATGACGATTCAGTATTGTAAGAAATTGGGGAAAAGGGAGAAAAATAACATTAATATAACTGCTATAGACCTTTCCTATTTTTATGTCTGATTGATCAACTAATGTTTGCCGAATTCCGTGGCTAAGTTTTTTAACGTACTGGCTCGAAATCCAGGAATCTGTGGTTTGATTTATGTAAACTATTAAAGTAATGATTTTTGTTTTTAAAAAAAAGCTCCAGTATCTGCAAACAGACAGAGACAGTTTATTTACCAAAACCTGGGATATCATACATTTTCAATTTACAGCGGAAATCCTGACTTTGAAATAATATTTAAAATCTCTATAGTTGCATTTTTGTCATGTTCCTGTTTGAACTACTTTATAAATTAACCATCGTAATAACAAAATTCAATTCAAATCTCAAATCTCCAATTCCTTCTAGGAAAAACAGAAGTTCGAGCACCGACTAACACACACGTAGCATAATTAAGTGTTTATCCCGTTCAGCCTTACGATGATATCACTTGCAAAGGGTTGAAATGGTTAAAATCTGTTACAGAGGATAAGTCTGTTCTAATTACTGGCCCTAAAAGATGCATTTTTCTGCCCGAACATTTTTGTTTTGTTTTCAAATGCACTATTATGTAACCTGATTTAACAGGTCCCAGTTTAACTGTATATTTGCACTTATTTCTTTCGGAATGGGCTGGGGAGATTTGTTTTTCAAATTATTAAACCTTATCCTACTAATTAAATGACACTTTAAAGCCGATCGTAAAATCCCAAATGTTATTTCAGAGGAATATCTCGAGGAAAAATATCTCCGTATCGGAAAGTATAGATTATCTAGGATCGGACTACACATTCTTCGTAGTCTGATCTTAGTCTTCATTGTCTGCAAAAGATCATTTAGTCGCGCTTAGAAGCCTAAAGGTTAATGCATACAAAAAGTTCTATCAACACGCTCGACAGAAGATGGCGCTTATAAATGGTACTGCTTTACTCTCTGAAGTCTACCGAAAGATTGATAAAACATTTCTTTTTTTGTGTGTGTATCTTCGAAAAAGATGATTAATAAAACTACCGGCACAGCCGTTTTAGATTTTTTGGACCTTTCAAAAATTTCGGAACTTAATATAAAAGTGAAAAAATTACTAAGAATTCCCCTTTCTGGGTATCATTTCGGATTTTTTCACATCTATATTACTGAAAATAAACCAAAATCCACCTACAAAGTAAATTAAAAAACAAATGTTCGATAAAAAAAAAAATGAAGTTCTCTTAAATTTGAAAGCGTCTTGATCGAATCAGTGATCAAATCATTGTAAGATACCAATATATGTGTTCTGATAAAATGCAAAGGAAGAGTATTCGGACACTACATCTATCCGAATATATAATAGGCAGTAATTAATGAACTAGGCCATTAAAATCGGGAACACCAAGCGCAAATGGTTCGGAATGATGTCTATTAACTGTATGCAAAATTTGTTGCTTTCGTCCGGAGTGTAAACATTTTGCTAAAAAATCGACTTAACAGACCGGACTATAGGGGAGCCCTGTCTTGATCTAAATGTCCGTTATCATTGTCCCATCTTTGGTGTTTTCAATTTTTTAAAACCCAGATATAAGTCATTTAAACGAAGAATTTGGAAATATGATAGCGGCGATTATTTTCAGTTAAGGAAAAGTTTATCCGAGGTAGAATGCAATACTGTTTATAATGATGATGAAAATATATACACGGAGAATATTTCGAATGTCTTAACTGAAAAAGCATCTCAATCAATTCCTAATAAGACTGTCACTATAAATCCTCACGATCCGCCTTGGATAACATTAGAAATCAAAACAAAAATACGCAAACGAAAAAGATATTATCAAAGAGCAAAAAGGACCAACTCTGATCAGCACTGGCTGAAATTTAAACGATTAAAAAATGAAGTAATTTCTAGTATTCGATTTGCGAAAAAAAGATTATTTTGATCAAATGGCACTAAAACTTAAATCTGGTAACTTAAATCCACGTGACTGGTGGAAAATTTTAAAGTCGTTAATAAGCCCGACTTCAAGGTCACCGTCAACACTGCCACCCATTTTTGATTCCAGTACCGACAGATTTGCAGTGGATGATAATGAAAAAGCAAATGTTTTAAATTCGTTTTTCTCTAGTCAGTCTATGATTGACGACTCTTTAAACTCTCTTCCGAGTGATTACCAGCAATTTGTAGGTGAGAAGCTTAACAGTATAGTCATCACCCCAAATGAGGTTTTCGATGTATTAAAAACTCTTCATATTGGGAAAGAATCAGGTCCAGACGGTATTAATAACAAAATGTTACTGGAATCAGCACTTCAGATTTCAACTCCACTTTGTCGATTATTTAATCTTTGTCTCGACAAGTGTGTCCTTCCCACTACCTGGAAAACATCCCTTGTGTGTCCTATTTTAAAGAGCGGTGATCCTTCTATTGTATCTAATTATAGACCTGTATCACTCCTAAACACAATGGAGAAAGTACTTGAAAGAATAATTTACAAGCATATTTTTAATCACCTAAAAGAGGCAATTTTTTTTACACCACATCAGTCTGGTTTCCTCCCTTGTGACTCTATTGTCAACCAATTGACATATTTGTACAATAAAATTTGTAGCGCCTTAGATAATGGCTTTGAAATAAGAATGGTTTTTTTCGACATTAGTAAAGCATTTGACAAGGTGTGGCACAAGGGTCTCATCTTCAAATTACATGCTGCAGGAATAGATGAAAGTTTTATCATTTCTGCAGGACTATCTGACTAACAGAACTCAAAAAGTCGTTCTTCCTGGAGGTTCTTCCGATTTATCATTTGTAAAAGCGGGAGTCCCACGGGGTTCAGTATTAGGTCCATTGCTTTTTTTGGTATATATCAATGATATTGTTCAGGATATTGAATCCGGTATCAATTTGTTTGCCGATGACACAAGTCTTTCTATAGTAGTTGATACTACAGATATATCTGGTGCTATTTTACAGTCAGACATAGATAAGGTTAGCAGTTGGGCAGACAGATGGTTGGTTAAATTCAGTCCCTCTAAATCTAAATCTTTGTTAATATCTCGCAAACGAATCAAACCTGTTCATTTGGATATTTCTATGTCAGATGTTGTTATCCCATCAGTACAGTCTCACAAACACCTTGGTATTTACATGTATCTATCTTGCGATGGAAACTGGGATCAACAAGTGCAGTGTACCGTTGAAAAGGCATGGAAAAGAATAGGTGTTTTAAGAAGTTTGAGGTACCAGCTCGATCGCCTTTCACTTCAAACCATACATTTTTTTTCATTTATAAGACCGATTCTTGAATATGGAGATATTATTTGGGATAATGTTCATGAATACCAAAAGGAAGAACTTGACAAGACTCAAAACGAGGCTGCCAGGATTGTAACGAGATGTACTAAGCTTGTATCAATTGCAGACCTTATAAGAGAATCAGGCTGGGAAACATTAGACAGCGTAGGAACAAACACAAGCTTATTCTTCTTTTCAAAATGGTAAATGGTTTAGTTCCAAATTACTTATGTTCTCTAGTACCGACCACTGTTGGCAGTAATACTACATACAATCTTCGTAATTCGAATGATTTATCAAACATCGCCTGCAAAACTAATCTTTATATGAAATCTTTTCTCCCTTCTACCATAGAGGCATGGAACTCTTTGCCACAGTCTACAAGGGAGACAGACTCCCTCTCATCCTTTAAACGTATATTAGATGAAGATAAGCCAATTCCCAACAAACTATTTTTTTTATGGAGAAAGAAGACTGCAGATTTTACATGCTCGTCTTAGGAATAAATGTAGCGATTTAAAGCAACACTTATTTTGGAAAAATATTGTAGAAAACCCTTTATGTCGTTGCGGGGAAATAGAATCCAATAAACACTACTTATTTGTTTGCAAATTTTATCGTAATATTAGGACAGCATTCAGACGATGTATTTGTGAAATATCTAATATTGACGTTGTCCTTTTTGGAGATAATAATCTCTCCCTTGCTGAAAATGAAATAATCTTTAATGCAGTCCATGCTTTTATTGAGAATAGCGGTAGATTCTCCTGAGTTTCAAGCTAAATTCAACGTTACTAGTGTATGGTACCTCTCTTTTGATATTGTACTGCCGCAGACACACATATACACGAGGCCTATAAAAGTTAATTTTACATTTTCTTTCTTAACTCTGCACAACCTCTGATTTTTTTTTCTCTTCATTCCTCATTTTTCACCGTTACTCTTTAAATTTTTCACTGTCAGTTCATTATTTTGGTAATTCTATTTATTTTTGTTTACTGTAATTGTCATACCACGTGATTTTCTTTAGGGAGAGGAACTACATAAGCTTTGATGCTTTCGTTCTAATCCTATTCGCAATATATTGTTGTACATGAATAATATCTGTAATTGAATAAAATATGTTTAAACTAAACTATTTTTAGATTTCGCGCCAAAAAAAAAAAAATATTGTGGAATGTTAAGTGACTGGCACGTGACTATTGATGCTTAAATTCCATACCATAACAAACATGTAATTATTTTCCATAGTGTCTTCTTCGGACTCTATGTTTGAAGCTTCGTCTGTGTTTTTCTGGCATGTAAATGAGTGAGTCGCTCATGTGACCGTGTTTCCCGTCGTTGTCGACCTGGGCTGTAATAAATCTCTAATTTCTCTTATTGTCGTTTTTTTTTTTTCGTTTTTTGTATTTTTGTAAAAATTGTGTCCCAAAATCTAAAGGGGCTACCTTTAAGACACAGCCTACAAATCTCGACGTTTAGTATAAACAAATATAAGGGAGTTGTGCCCTAAAATGACAATTTCTGTCAAATCTGGGTTCATCGATATGTCATTCAAACATAAATTTTGGGTTTGGGACTTCCTATTTGCAGGACATATATCATTGTTATACTGCAGAGAAATTTCCTGTGATCTGATAGGAGAAAATGTCCCGAACATATATTATGTACAGAGGCAAAACCAAAGTAAAAGCAGTTTCTCCTTCGATAGCCCCATATACATGAAAACACTATCAACACAACTTCCAAATGACAAGTTTCCAAGTCCCCTGCCACCTGACCGTACAACTTATACTGTATCGGAAATCATAGGACCAGGATCAGGCTGCACTGTCTGATCTTGGTCTACACTTTATGAAAAAGCGTACCGGGTGAAGGGTTTTACAGGTTTCAGTTGAGGAATGTATATAATGCGTTTCTCTTCTGATCATCTTTGTTTTTGATCTACTGCATCCTTTACGTTGGGTGGGCCTCCTTTGTGTCACTAAACAACAACCGGTCGAGCCTGTCCGTGGTCCCCATCATAACAAAGTCTATATAACGCTTACCTAGTCCCTTTATTGGGATAGATTCGGTTTATGAAACAGGGATAAATGGTCCAACAAAAACAAATTCGTGGAACTCGTAGATCCCAGCCCTCCAAAAATAACTTTTGATTTTGGTTGGGACCCAAGGCTATTTGACACGACACTAAAGTGTTTTAAATTTTCTTCTACACTACGCGTAGATCTGTTCTTTTCCTCACCTGTAAAAACGTCTTGAAAAAAAAAAAAACTTTTCAGCAACCCCGTCTACTCCTTTAACGGCGACACGGTGATAATATTGGTAAGTTACAGTAACATCATCATCTCCTGCTAGATGGCATTCTATTAATACTCATCTATCTAATTTGGATATGCAGAGCACAGAACCGAACCACTTTCCTACGCGACAACCGTTCCTTTGAATTTCAAACTAAAACAAACGTTTACTCAATAAAATGCTACCTCGTGCGATACACTCAGCTATGATCAACAGTTTAGGGAAATCTGGGGCTAAAGTAGGCCTGATTTTTGTGGCGGTTGTCGCCACAGAGTCAACGAAAATTCCAAAATTCGAAAAAAAAATTTCCAAAATTCGAAACAAAATTCGAAAAATAAATATGTCTAAAAACCAAACTCATTGCCTATGATTCGGTTAAGAACATACCTAATAACCGCCATAAAATTTCAGTTAACTCCGTAAAAAGTAGTCCACCAAATAAGCTACTGCTTCTAAAGAAGACGGCTTTAACTAATTTTACTGATTAAAGAAGTGTTGATAGTGATTGATTTTATGCTTAAAAATGCATTCTAAGAGACAGTTAAGGTTGGCCAACTGTTATTGCATTCTGAAACATCGGCTAATGTCGGTATACTACGTACTTGTAACAATCGAATTGCCTCGGTAAGCTGCAGAGAATGGTCGGGCATTCACGTCAATATTACCGCCGGACACGGCATGATTAAATCATCTTTAGCATTATTTCGTTTTAATATAGAATGATACTTTATGAAGAATATAAATATTTTATAGGTGTTTTGTCGATTAATATAACCGATAGATCTAAAATAAAAAAGAAACGATTTTTTTTTCTAAGACTTCCGCACTCTCTCGCACGGTGAGAGTAACGAACGACAACTCTGCTCGGAGATTGAAACTTCCGGTGCAGAAGTTTGTCATGCAATTTCGCGACTCTACAATTAAGGCCCATTCACGCAAAACAGAAAGAAAGGCTGCCAAGTCTTACCCCGAGATCAGTTTTGACTGGCATAAGTATGCTTGTGGATCGGTTGCCTGAGGCTTGTGATCATGTTGAAGTTGCCTCGACAGGTTATAGTTTGAAGGTTGGCCGACGTAGGTTAAATTCGATGTTCTTTCGAAAACAATGAGGGCGTGTCAATTTTGCCTTCTCTGGCCTGTTTCCTTCTCTTACGATAGCGTTGTTTGGAGAAATATAGAAAGGACACGGTGGATCCTTATATGTGAAGTGTGAATTTTGTTATGATAAATAATGTGACCCATATGACCCATCACGTCAAGAGGGATAGAACTGAGTTCAGGTAATTAAGATCATCCATATTTTCTTTTTATCTTTGTAAATTTTGTTATACCCGAATTATTTGCTTAAGCCATTACCACAAAACCCCTACTTTTGATGCCACTGTGACTGAGAACGAAGCCTTTAGAAACCATTATGGGAAGAGGAGAAAATGCTGGTTACCAGCATTTTCTCTTTTTCCCGCAATGTTTTCTGCCCTTCACAAAACAAATTTGAAATTTTCAGTCACATTTATTTTGTCATGTGCAAATACTTTAGATTTTGACAAACCAAACATTTTGTTGTTTGGTAATGAGTGAAAGTACCAGTCCATGTACATGTCTCTGACTCACTTTTTCTGCAATAAAATATATTTCTCTACTCTTTACCAAATTTTACCTAATTAACTCAGGCCTGATTTTTCTGTTACGGTGAAGAGAAGTTTTTAACAATTACAATTCATTCCTGCAATTAAGGTCACTAAAGAAAAAAAGCTATAAAAAACATTGTGGGAAAAGAAGAAAATAATAGTAACCTGCATTTTCTTTGTTTTACACAATAATTTCTACCCTTTTTGATACAAGTTTTACTATTTGAAGATTTATTATGTTGTCTGCAACATCTTTCGATTATGACCAGTTATAAAAATTTTGTCTTCTGGTTATAGTTAACTCATTACCAAAGGACAAAATCTTACACTGGTTCAAATTGAAAGCATTTGCAGACAACAAAATAAAGGTGACTGAAAAATTGAAATTTGTTTTGGGAAGGATGAAAACACTGGAAAAAGGAGAAAATGCTGGTTACCAGCATTTTCTCCTTTTCCTACAGTATTTTCACAAGGCTTATTTCTCAGGGGCATCAAAAGTAGGGATTGTGGGAAATGGGTTAAAGAGGGTCTTGTTACAAACCATTTTGGGTGGGGAAACATCAAAATATAGAAAATATGTACTGTGGCAACTGTTTTATTGACGTTGCAGGATCAGTTTGATTGGATAAATTAAAAAACTAAATTCTAAAAACCAAATCGGGCCCTTGTAAATTGCAAATTCTCCTCAGAATTCCATCTACTTCTTGTTTTTGACTGTGAAACAACATACCAATTCAAAGGTCTGCAAGCTACATTTGAAAATGGCAACAAAACCCATTCTATGGAAAATATGAAATTTTGGTGGAACATTTTCACAAGTGTTTACAAGTAACATAGAACAATTACAGAATTTCTGGGCGGACTGGTGGATCATATATAATTTGTTATTTTCATTGTCTTTATGACCAAAGACTGAAATTTGAATTTTTTCACTGTATGGTAGGTAATTCTAATACATTGTAATGCAATGAACTGTATTTCTATAAAACATTTTTTTACAGCCATGATTGATAACCTGGTTGGACAACTTCCTGGCTGCTTTTTGAAGCCACTAGTGATGCAAATATGAAGAATATGGAAGAGCAACTTGGGAGGTGCAATTGAGTTACTTTCTAAGGAAATCAACCCAGATAGAAGCTAAGCAGGCATACATAGCAAAATACTGAAGGTTTTATATTTTTAAACCTTTTTTTCATGAAAATAATAATTAATGCTCTGAGATAGGGAGGCAAAATGAAATTGAAATTCAAAATTATCAGCTGTCTTGATTTTTTGGCTATAAGGAAATATTAGATTCATTTTTCTAAACCCTTGAATTATGTAAATTTGAAGCATGCAGTATTTTTTAACCCTTTACCACACAATTCGAAATTGTCTTTTTCAAACTGAAAGCATTTGCAGATGACAATTCAGATGTCTTATATCAGGTAAACTTTGCTTAAAATTGTGACTACTCTTGGTTATAAACACCTATTTACAAAGTGACTAATAGCATGACTTATTGTAACTTTTTGTTTGTACAAGTCGAAAATAGGTTTTGCCTTCTGCACAGGAAAAATATTCATTCATTAGCAACTTGAAATTATAGGTTCTTCTTAACTGGAAATATATGCAGGACATAACTTGAAATGCCATACTCATAGGCCGATGATTTTACTTTTCGTGGTATTAAAGTATGGTGTGAAAAATGAGAAAGTGTCCTGCACTGAAAGTTTTAGATAAACATATCTAGTAGGTAAAGGTTTGGTTTGCATAAACTGTGTGAAATATTTCCTTGACCATTCTGGACATAATAATTATGCCGAGCAATGCTGAGGATAAAAACAGAATATTGATTTATGTAAATGATTGTTACCTGGGTCAGGTTAAATGAAGTAGATAATGATGAGCATTTCATTTCAAATTGTGAAAATCATTAATATCACATACACTCATTTAGTAATCTGGCACTGTTTCACCACATGGCATAAACACAAAAAGATAAATATTTGTCAAAATATGGGCCATGCTCTATGAAAAAGAGACTTAATGCGTTTCTTTGATCTATTATACCAAGCAAGGCATCAAATAATTATGGATCTATAAACTCCATTTTGTCTAACATTCAACTTAATCATGAAGTAGACTGGTCCATGGAAATACAGAAGATATTTAAACGGCAAACATTGTGGGCCCATGTCAGCCTGGGTAGACTACACAGGCTGACCTGGGTCTATTCTTTTTGCAGTTGCAGCTCCTTTTTTTTTTTTATAGAGCATGGCTCAATAATATATGTACATATTCACAGGTATTGGCTATGAGCAACATGACATTGTGGATACCAAACAGATTCAAGCTGCTGTTTGGAAACAGGTAAAATGGTATATAAAGAGGATCAGACCAGAAAGACCATAGCAAAATCAGACTAAAAAGATGTACAGAATGCTTTTTGTACAATAGTGTTTTATTAGTGTTTATAGATGATATTGTCTTTCTTCTAAATATTTTTTTAAATGTTGTCATATTATGAATAAGAAGTTATCCATTTGAAACAATACTTAGACTGCAGAAAGCATTGTTATTTTTCATATTGGTAAGTCCCACTTTTGTTGTATTTTTATATTTTTGTAACTAAAGCTGGAAACATGACAGGAAACATGATTTGGTTGTCTGAGCAAATGCTTCTTTTTTTCGCAATGCTTTCATATTAACTCATTACCAAACGCTAATTTTAACTTTGTCCAAATCGAAAGCATTTGCAGATGACAAAATAAAAGTGACTGAAAATTTCAAATCTGTTTTGCGAAGGGCAGAAAACACTGTGGGAAAAGGAGAAAATGCTGGTTACCTCCTTTTCCCATAATGTTTTCTTTCAGGGGTGTCAAAAGTAAGGATTGTGTGGTAATGGGTTAAATATTTTCAAGGGACATGAACTGTTTTCAGGCGTTTAACTCGTTACCAAATGACAATATTTTAGACTTGTCAAAATCAAAAGTATTTGCAGACGACAAAATAAAAGTGACTGAAAATACGAAATTTGTTTTGAGAGGGGTAGAAAACATTTTGGGAAAAGGAGAAAATGCTGGTTAGCAGCATTTTCTCCTTTTCCCACAATGTTTTCTAGGGCTTCTTTCTTCAGGGTCGTTAAAAGTAGGGATTGTGTGGTAATGGGTTAATCTATGGTTACCAGAGTATTTGAATCATACTCCAGTGTGATTCATTGGAGGCTTTGCTGTGCAAAAAGTGTTCATGAATGTTTGTGCCTAATAATTAAGAATTCTTTGACTCATTTAACAATTACAAACCTATGACTTTCCCAAATTTAGAGCATTTGCAGCTGACAAATACTTATTGTATGGTAATCGGTTAAGCTACAGTAGTATTCCCCAGGGTTGCTTGCTATATTTTCCATTATGAACATTTATGCAAAGTCATTTGAAAATTCTCAAATGGTTGAACAACAGCTTTGATGAGACTCTTGACATTTTGATCTTCTTGACCGTGTATTAAAAAAGTAATTATTTAATCTTACATATTGTTGTTAATCTAAAGGCCAGTTTCTGGTCTTTGTTAATTTTAGATTTCTCTCTGTCTTAATATGACTAGGAACTTTCAGCCTGTCATTGTTATGCATAAAAGTTTGTCTCAGTTGAGAGTTATCTGCCTGTATTAACTTTTGCCTACCATGTATGCTGGGAAATCAGCTTTGCATGGGTGTCTTGTTAAAAGCTTTCTTCACAAAGATTTGTATGTTAACCCATTACTACACAATCCCTACTTATGACGACCCTGGAAAAGAAATCCTTTTGAAAACATTGTGGGATAAGGAGAAAATGCTGGTAACAAAACAAATTTCAAATTTTCAGTCATATTTATTTCATTGTGTGCAAATGGTTTCAATTTGGACAAACCTAAAATTTTGTCGTGTGGTAATGAGTTAAACAGTCTTAAAAACGTTTTACTTTGTGTTTCTTCCGAGTGATTTCAGTATACATCTTTTCTTGACCGAAATGCTTGTGTACCACAGTGAAATGAACAAAATCCTGTGGTTTCACTTGACTGGTTTAAATTGTAAATATAAATCTCTAAGCACTAATTAAGATAACTTATCAATAAATTGTTTACGGAGATATTAAGTGGTGTGTTTTGAACTTAAGAATTGAAGATTGATTTTAGGTAACAGTTTTTATATGTTTTTATGGAAACGTCAGAGACAAATATCTCTATGTATATTTCATGATACATGTACTGAGGCTAATAAAGCAACTGGTTTTCCAAACTCAACAATACAATGTTTCCTTAAATGTACATAGGATAAAATTTTTGCTGATAACTAAACAAGGGTGATGTGAAGAACTATATTATTGTGAAGATTTTCCAAATCATATGTCTCAAGATTTCTAGGTGAAGACAATGACAAAAAAATTACTTGGAATATGCAGTGTTTTTTGTTAGTGTTTACACTTTTTTCAAACAGAATGTTTCAATGAGCATAAACTCAGTACATGCATTATTGACCACCTCGAAAAAAATCTCTCAAGATTATTTACTGAAAACATTGACAAAAATGCAATTTTGCTAAAAGTATGCAGTTGCTTTTTGTTAGTGTCAGACATATATGTTAAAACAGAAAGACTGGGCCTAGATTCAGTAGATGCATTATTGATTATATGGAAAAATATATCAGGATTATCAAGGTGGAAACGTTTACAAAAATGCAATTTTGCTTGAAATATGCAGTTGCTTTTTGTTACTGTTGGCTTATCTTTTAAACAGAATGACTGAGCTTAGAAGCCGTAAATG
Organism: Tridacna crocea; assembly: GCA_943736015.1. Lineage (NCBI taxonomy): Eukaryota > Metazoa > Mollusca > Bivalvia > Cardiida > Cardiidae > Tridacna > Tridacna crocea. The sequence continues at coordinate 29,375,484 of OX031061.1, forward strand.
GGTCATTGATAACCAGAAAACAATAGTGTCTAATTTTTGTCTTGTTATAAGTTTTAATCAAAGAGGCAAGCTTCAGCGAGCTGATGTTATTCTTAAAATGCTTCGATTAGGTCAAGCAGATCACATATTCAGCAACTTCTGCAGATATTTGCAAATTAGTCTTTACATATTTAATCGTGTGAGATTTTAGTCTACATTGATGTCTTTACCAAATTGGAAAGCATAAGTAAAAAGCTGCGTTCTTGCCAAAACTTGTAAAATTGTAGGTGATAAAATTATTCAGGTGAAAACATGGACAGAAATGCAGTTTAGCATGGAATATGCTGTTACTTTTTGTTGTTCACGTTGACATATGTCACCTGATAGTAAAAAGCATAGATCGGAGAAAAAAAAAAATCTACCGAGACCTGTACTTTGTTTCGACAGATTTGTGTAATTACAAGACAGACTCAGAGTTGGTCTTGAGTACTTTAAATCAATGGGTATTTACTATTGTATTCCTTATGTGTATATACAGATTAATTTACTAACAGCATGATGATCATTGAGTAGTTAATGCCATTTGGTCGATAGATCAGGGACATACTGTTTTAAAGTTGTTCAGTCTTAAAGCTGGATATTTTGTTTAGTAGCTCTTTTACATGCCAACAGGTTATTGCACGACTATTGTAGGCGAGTAATTAATCCTTTACCAAACAACAAAAGTTTAGATGGTCCAAATTCAAAGCACTTGCAGACAACAAAGTAAATGTTGCTAAATAATTGAACTTCGTTTCCAGCAGGGTGGAAAAAATTGTGGGGAAATGAGAAAATGCTGGTTACCGCATTATTCTCCATTCTCAAAATGCTTTCAAAAGACTTCTATTTCAAGGTTGTAAAAACCAGGGATTGTTTACACTTACAGTAGTTTTGTTCAGTAAGCACCTCCATGTATATTTCATGATACATGTTATCAGGCTAATGAAACAATTTGTTTTCCAAACTCAATGACACAATGTTTACTTGGATGTACATCAATAAAATTTTTGCTGATGACTTAATATGCTATCGTGAAGAACTATGTTCTTGTGAAGAATTTCACAATCATCTGTCTCAAGTTTAAAATGGAAACATTGACAAAAAAATCAAATTTGCTTGTAATACACGGTTGTTTTTTATTTGTGTCGATACATTTTTTAACTCTTTACCACACAATCCCGACATTTAAAGATGTTAACAAAGAAGCCTTTTGAAAACACTGCTGGAAAAGGAGAAAATGCTGGTAAAATGCTACCCTTTCCAAAAAAAAGTTGAATATTTAAGTCAATTCATTTTGTTGTCTGCAAAGTATTTCAACACAGACTGGTTTAAAATTTTGTCGTGTAGTAAAGAGTTAAGCAGAATGATGAAGTTTAGATTCAATAAATGCGTTACTGATTACCTTAAAAAATATGTTCAGGATTATTCAGGTGAACACATCGACAAAAATGCAATTTTGGTAGGAATCTGCATGATTACCTCGAAGAAATATCCAAGATTATTAGGCCTAAATGAAAATACGGACAAAAATGCGATTTTGCTTGGAATATGCAGTTGTTTTTTGTTAGTGTTGACACATCTGTTTAAACAGAATGACTGAACTTAGGTCCAGTGAATGTGTTATTGATTAACTGGAAAGAATAATGTCTAACTTTCTGTTTTTTTTTTTTGTTTATTATTATTATTTGAAGTTTTGTGCTCGGTGAAGTTGAACTTGAAAAAAAAATATAGTCAAGGGGGTAATATTTCTGACATTTGTTACTGTATAGTTTACATTTAAATAAATACATGTAGGTGATAAGCAAAACTGTTTTACCTGTTTTGTAATACCCACAGCAAGCAAAGTTTTAGGGGGTAATGCTGGAGTCACCTTGTCCATCAGTCAGTCTATCGTTTCACCTCGAATTTTTCACCCGGGCTTTCAAACTATAAAAGCTATCAACTTTAAACTTCATACATTGGCAGAACACATTATGGAGAAGTGCAGTGCATAAGAACCAAAACTGCCATTCATGTTTTTTGTGTTATTGCCATTTGTTGATATTCAGATGGAATTTTTGTCCAGTCCAGGCCATAACTTCCTAGCTGTTGAAGCTCAAAACTTATATCCCCCACATTGTGATTAGGCGGTATAAAAGGAGTCAGCTTGCTGTCTGACCAAAAACTCAAGATTAACCGGACAACCGCCACAACAGTGCCTTCAGCGCTTTGATTCTTCAAATGTATTGATAAAAACCATGTTCTCCATTGCTATTTTATAGCGCGCACAACTACAGTCTGCGCAATATTGGGGATAGTGACACGTCATATAAGATAGGTCGAATCTTCGAAGAATATGACATGCACATGCGCTTTTGGACCGAACTATTGGCTTGACCGAAAATTCGTACGAACTTTGGTGTTGAAAATTTTCAACCCCATAGTTCGTTCGGATACCCCAGGTTGTGCACCATCGGACCGAACTTTGGGGTTTAACACCATAGTTTGTTCGAACTTTGGGGGTTGAAATTTTTCAACGTTATAGTTTGGCTTGAAACATCATTCCGTTGTTTCATCATCATCATCATCATCATCACCACCACCATCACCAGCAGTAGCAGAAACAGTATATCAGCATCACCAATATCAGCTGCAGCACCAGCATCACCATTCGCATAATCGTTAGCAGCAGCATCAGCAGCAGCAATAGCAACAGCATCATCATCATCATCATCACTATTATCACCATCATCGTCATCAGCAGCATCAGTAGCATCGTCACCATAATCACCATCATCTTTAGCAGCAGCATCAGTATATCATCATCAGCATCAGCAGCATTACCACCATCAGCAGCATCATCAGCATCATCTTTTCTTTTACTAAAGCCCACAGAAGCGACAAGAAGATAAAATCCCGTTGAATTGCTTAGTGTTAATAGGCTTACCTTTGTGCCTTATTATATTCTGAACCAAAAGGAAACTTCCCATGTGTTTAAGTGCAGTTGCAGTGTTAATAAAAAAAATCAAAATGTCAAATGACCTACATATATTCGGACGAACGATAACATAATGTATGTGTCCATTCATCGAGGTGATGGCAGGGTTCGAGCATACCGTAGGAGAAATGAACGTTATGCCTACTGTTGTGTACTTGAACAAGATGTTTTTTGGGGGGCGGGGGGGTGGGGGCGGGGATTCTGTTTTGGTCTTGGCGGGCGTTGCATATGGCTTTCACACTAATCTCGTCGTTATCGAAGGGAATTCGAATGCCCAACGGTACCGAAATGAAATTCTTGCGAGGCACATTATTCCACTGTTTCAAAATAATGCCAATATCACTCTTTTTCAGCATGATAATGCCACAAGCCATACTGCTAGGGACACTGTGAATTTCCTCAGGGCGAATAACATTGCATTTTTTTATGACAGGCCTGCCAAAAGCCATGATCTGAATCCCATTGAACACCTTTGGGATAATTTGGCTCAGCGTGTTAGACGTTGCCCTATTCCACCGTAACACATCATTCAGCTAAGACAAGCCTTAATTCAGGAATGGAACAACATTCCACAAGCCGAAATCAATACACTTATCCGTTCTATGCGCCAACAATACCAGGCAGTCCTTCATGCTGAAGGTGGTCATACCTGGTATGACCCCTTTTGCATTTTAACCAGCATTTAACGGTATACAGATATTTCGTACCAAAACCATTTCGTACCATATATTATATTACCATTTCGTACCATGCATTGACCATTTCGTACCATAATATTACAAATTCGTACCATAACTTAAGAATCCGTACCAAATTGATAGTTTATTTACCTAACGGTTATTAAGATGTGTTTTTAGATGATTTAAAAAAAGTGTTCCCTTCATAACTGCAAAAAGTTTTATTCGTTAATCAATTAAAGGGAACAATCGATGTTTGACACAGTTGATAGATATTTACATTGTTTGGTTGATGTTTGTTACATGATTGGTAATTACAAATTGAAAATAATTTGTTTGGTGTTTGCCTTTGATTACATTTGTTACAAAATAGAAATAGAAATATCGAATGCAAAAGCGAAAAATATCATCATTGCGTCATTCATCTACACATTCATTCATTATGTTTCGTTTATATCTACTATAATCTTATCTTATATTGCAAGTATTATTAATCAAATTAACTTTTTTTAACATCTAAGTTCGACGGTTATTTTCTATCATTTAAATAGATTTTCTCGGTGAAATCATGATACAAAATGACCACAAATATGGTACGAAATGGTAAAATCGTGGTACGAAATGACCAATCCTATGGTACGAAATGGTAATTTCATGGTACGAAATGACCAATCCTATGGCACGAAATGGTAATTTCATGGTACGAAATGACCAATCCTATGGTACGAAATGACTGATACGAAACCGTTATGGTACAAAATGTCCATAATTCCATTTAACTACTTTTGGATAAACGCTCACCAACATTTTTTTTTTCCGCGATAAAATACTCTTTCAAGACATATAAATCTAGTTTAATCCTAATTTTCATATTTGTGTATATCTGCATCAGATGATGATGATGATATTATGCTGCTGCTACTGCTGATGATGATGATTATTATTTCAAGTCAAACTATGACGTAATCTTTAACCCTAAAGTTCGTACGAAGTATGGTGTTCAAACCAAAGTTCGGTCCGATGGTGCAAAACCTGGGGTATCTGACAGAACTATATATAGGGTTGAAAATTTTCAACCCCCATAGTACGTACTTTGTTGAGTTTTTGGCTCATGATTTAACCCTTTACTAGACGACTAAAGTTTAGCGTTGTCCAAACTGAAAGCACTTGCAGACGAAAATTTCAATATGGCTTATATGTGCAAATTTTCGTTGATAGGGTAGAAAACATTGTGGTAAAAGGAGAAAATGGAGGTTAATGGCATGTGCTTCTTTTTCCACAATTTTTTCAACAGGCTTCCTTTCCAGGAGCGTCAAAAGTCGGCATTGTGTGGTAAAGGGCACAATTACCTATACGCTTATAACAACTTTGGCGTAGTAAAACCTCAAAATTAGATCCTTAATTGCAGTTTTACAGGTCGTATCCATGTGTTTCATCTCTTAAAACGATGGGGTTAGAAATCTTGAGTTGCGACTTACCCCAAAGTTGTAAGTTAAATTCCTACTTTACCAAAATTCTTTTTAGTGATAGATGAACATTTTTACAGGAATCGTTGATCGAAACATGTTTTACTTTTTTGCGTATTGTTAGAAAAAAGAGCCACTGGCTTGTAAAGAATTTTGTGCAAGTACTAGTTAAAGAAACCCAAAAAACGTATGGATAGGTGCAATACTAATAACCTTCCTGACATACCACAGCTGAAAGACATTTAAAAAGGGCGTCAAATACCACAGAAGAAAACACGCTATGGCAAACACCGCTTTACGATTAAGCCATAAACTAAAAAGACTTAGTCATAAATAAATGATGGTGTTTATAAAGCTTGCGTATTTCAACCCTTTCCCAAACAAGCCCTTGGTTTTACGTGTCTGCAGAAAAAGTCTTTTGAAAACACTGTGGGAAAAGGAGAAATTGCTCGTAACGAGCAATTTCTCCTTTTCCTACAGTGTTTTTTTCCCTTTTTGAGAACTTTCTGCCATTTTCTCCAAATCTAAAATTGTCGACTGCAAACTCTTTTGGTTTGGAAGGGTCCAAAATTTGTCGTTTGGGAAAGGGTTGACCTTCGAACATGTTCCCTGTGATGATCAAAGAACAACTGATTTTTTGACAAGTCGAAAAAGCAATGGCGGTAATTGCTTCCATAGATTGATATTCGAAAGAAAAAAAAAGCAATTATCTGAACAATCGAAATTTAAGATAGCTACAAGATAGAGGGGCCAAGTAACGATTTCTCGCTGATAAATGGTTCATACGCACGAGAAAATGCTATGAAAACTAATTCTACAAGGCATAACATTTAGCATAACGACGGGTGGTCAATATTATGAAAAAAGTCCAGATCAATTATCTTTATGAGTCTGAGAATATGTTTCGGTGCTACTGCGAACCATGTAGATCAAGTACATGCTGTATATAGTGTGCAATTTCGTATTAAATCTCCTCTGGCCGGTATTTCGGTTATGTTTTGTTTCAGAAGCATTAAAACATTACAACTGAAGGTATTTTCGTGTTGGCATAAAGCTTTTGAATTAGCATTTCATCATTCAGTATCCATTTTATCAACAAAGATCGATGGAGGTTAAGAAAATTCAAGGAAGAAGTTCAAGGCTTAATGATAATGTATTTTGTTAACATCAGGTAATTCTCAAACTCCATATAACACATTTAACGTACAAAGCGATCATAAAATCTCATTTGGTGATAGTATAATAGCTGTTTTAATGTTCGGTTTGAAAGAGGATATCTAAGCTTTATATAAATGGCATTACAGTGTTCTTACTTTTTCCATTACTTCCCGTTACAAAAGTGCCGACCGCGATCAGCCTGCACATAAACACAGTCTGATGTGAATTTACATTCCACGCTATTCTATCAATAGGTTCGGATCCAAAGCAAATAAATCTGACGAAACTTATCAATTTAAATTAGGAAGATTGACGGTTACTGTTTTGAGCATAGTATACTGCATCTTCGCAAGCCAAGGATACTAAGGTAGTACCCTTGGCCGCTCGCTTCTTTGAAAATCGAAGCTCCCGCTGTGCCATTCCATTGTATGCGATCAAAACCCATCGCGTCCAATCAAACCATCCGTAACAAGAAATCTTTCGCAAAAACGAAAACAATAATGGCGACGCCCGTCAAAAACGTAAGTTGTCGTGTTTGTGAAAAAAAATTGCCAAAAAAGAGTAGACGATCGATATTTAATGATTTTTTTTTTCTGTAATTTACGATCAATCATGTGAAATAATAGGACGGGTTCCACAACCAAACGATTGTGAATCATTGTATGTCTGTTCGTCTTTTTTATGATGTGATGAATCCGAAAGCGCAGCCATATTTGATGCATAGCCTTACAAATTTTATTACGAGCATTTTGATTGGTCATAAATAACATCAGCAAAAGTTACACAACTCGTGATATTCGATAGGTGGCGCAGCGGGAGTTTCGATTTTTAAAGAGGCGAGCGGCCAAGGGTACGTAACGAACAAAGTAGAGTTAGTATCCTTGGCTTGCGAATATGAGTATACAGTGAGATGACTGTAAATAGATAGTACCAAACAGAGTTAAGCTGCCGCTAATCAATATTTCATTCGACCCTCACTAGTATTCAATTGGATTTCCTAAATGTAGTTTTTCATATAATATATTACAAACAGTACCCCCCTTGAACGATACGGATAGATAGCCACTCTGGTAAAGTGATTGGTCCTCGATTCTGGAGGTAAAAGGTTCGAATCTGGCTTGAATTAATTTCTTATCATTATCACTTGAACTATTTTATCGTTATCTTTGAAAAATCTTTAGTCTTCTTAACGTTTACCTGTTTTTTCTTTTACTTTCGTCAATATTCGGTGCATTTCGTGGGGACATTTGTTTGTAAGGTAAAACAAAATGAACATGTGCGATAAAAGAGTACGACGGGTTAATTTCGTTGAGAAATACATAGTTGTTTTACATATATTTTCCAATACAATCAAAACTTAAAAAATAATGTTACTACATAACTATTTTGCATATTACTTAGCGATTTTAAAGTAGATTTCACTGATCAGAAATAAACAAAAAAAGGCATATCTAACTTAAAGACGGCAACAGGTAACAAGAGGACCATGATGGTCCTATATCGCTCACCTGAGTACCAAGCAGTAAAGGTCCAAAATAAAGATAACTACCAATATCAAGGTTCAAAGCCAAATGATAATGAAACAAGAGCAGCAAATTGTCACAACTTGACTTAAGACTTCAAAGTTCCGTCGCGGACAAGCAAGAAATACTGTAAAACGAAGACTCGAAATCCATGCGGCGTAGAGTTATTGTCCTTGCACACTGTACTCGTTATGACGAGAAGATTTTTAATGAAATTGTAAACAGACAGCTTTGGTATAGGCTCAAGACAATGATGCTATATACCACATACAAATAATAGTATATCAAAGCCAGAAGCTATTGTTTTATGATAAGGCATACCCAGGGGAGGGGAGGAAAGTCATAATGTGACTTAAATTAGAATTACTCTAACAACTTTTGGCAGAGGATCACCAGAACTTTGTTACAAACAAAACATGAAAGTTTTAGTCTCTCACTTGTCACATGTAATGTTCTTCCTTTTCAATGTTAAAAAGGGTGCACCTGGGCAGAGCCCAAAACTCCACCCTAGGTAGAGGGTCTCAAGATGATGTAACATACAAATTAGAAATATGCTAGCCCTTATAATTTGTCAGAAGATTTCCTTCTTTGTTTCTATGTAAAATAGTGTGCGCCCGGGCAGAGCCCAAATATGACCTCAAGGGAATAATTTTAACAGTTTTTATAAAGGGTTACTACATGATGCTACATGCAAAATATGAATGTTCTAGCCCTTATGGTTGGTCACAAGTAGATTTTAAAAGATTTTCTTCTTTGTTTCCAAGTACAGCAGTTTTGGTAGAGGATCAATGCTACACACCACATATGAATGCGCAAGCCATTATGATTTGTCAGAAGAAGATTTTTTAAAGATTTACTTCTTTGTTATTATGTAAAATAGGGTGCACCCGGGCAAAGCCCAAATATAACCCTAGGTAAATAATTTTAACAATTTTGGTAAAAAGTAAACAGATGATGCCACATGCAAAAAATGAATGTTCTAGCCTTTATGGTTTGTCAGAACGAGAGTTTTAAAAGATTTCCTTCTATGATTCTATGTAAATAGTGTGCGCCCGCACAGAGCCGAAATATGACCCAAAGGGGATAATTCTAACAAATTTTATAAAGGGTCACCAGATGATTCTACATGAAAAATATGAATGCTCTAGCCCATATGGTTTGTCACAAGTAAATTTTTCAAAGATTTCCTTCTTTGTTTCTATGTAAAATAGGGTGCGCCCGGGCAAAGCCCAAATATGACCCCAGGGGAATATTTTTGGTAAGGGGTCACCCAACGATGATTCAAGCAAAATATGAATGCTCTTGGCTGTATGGTTTGTCACAAGAAGATTTTTAAAGATTTTTTTTCCATTTTCAGCCATTTTGTTGCAATGGCAACCAGAGTTTTTGATGGAATTAAATTCTTTTAATAATTTTTTCGTGCTTCATCTAAAGAACATTCCTGCCAAGTTTTATGAAGATTGGCCATCTGGTTTTAGAGGAGAAGATTTTTTAAAGAAATTGTTAACGGACGGACGGACAGATGGACGGACGGACGACGCACGATGACCGATCACAATAGCTCACCCAGAGCACTTCGTGCTCAGGTGAGCTAAAAAAAATGTATTGCTGATGTTTCGTCACCAGAGCTCAGTGAACAATATGGACTTCCTCGCATCAAGGAAGTCTCAAGAATCCTCAGGGCTGTTAAACGAGAGTTGATTTTATATCGGAGAATGAAACTAAATATAAAAAACGAGCAAGGAAAACTCAACAACTGTGCGAGAGCAATTAACAGCCATCTATGGGACCTGCCATGTACCAGATTATACATTAAATGTGACCCTGTTTTCTTCTTTATTACGATGGGTGTCTTCCCAGTTCGCCCAATTTCATTTCGCCCATTCCCATTTCGCCAAACTTTTCTACCCATTTCGCCCTTTGCCGTCTTGTCCCCTACCCATTTTGCCCTTTTTCATTTTGCCCCATCGCCACCTCGCCCAATTACCGTTTCGCCCTTTTGCCAATTCACCCTTTGCCGATTCGCCCACTGCCATCTCGCCCCTTTATCATTTCGCCCCTTCACCACTTCGCCCAATGCCATTTTGCCCAGTTATCAGCTCGCCCCATCACCATTTTGGCCCTTACGTGTTGTAGCTTACGGCCCAGATATCAGAAAAATGGCGTTTTGGCGAACTGGGAAGGGGCCTTGCGGGAAAAGGACGAAATGATCTTTGAGCGAAATGGGAAAGTTGGGCGAGATGGCTTCTGGGCGAAATGAAAAGTGGGCGAAAATGAATTTGGGCAAAACGGGGAAAAAGCAGGACAGGTATTTCGCGAAATGGGAAAAGGACGAAGTTGGAAAGGGCGAAAATAGAATGGGCGAAACGGGAAAAATTCTGGCGAAATATATTAAGAAGCCATATTTAATTAATTGAGAGGTAGGTCGTGTGGCTAGTAATAACTTATTTGAAACCTTCAACATTAGCTATAGTCCTGTATAACGTGACCACAGGCAAATTTCGTGAAGTGCCCAGTCGAAGTTCAATATACATGTACGTCTATCCGCTATATCCATTCTAATTGCCTAATTTCAATTTATCACATAACTCTCCTTTTTTTTTCAATGTGATACAGCCATTACGAATTTTCTTGTCTCACACATGTGTGAGATAAGAAAATAGTGCTATATATGGCCAGCATTCTGTAATTATACGCCAACACATTGCTGACCCAGGTTTCCGAGGAAAATTAGCGATCAAAGTTCTTGTCATGATAAAATTGTTTATTCAATCACTGTTAGACTCAAACAAAAATCAACTATGCAAGTTTCTTCGGAACTACATGTATTTGCGTTCGTTATGAACTGTCAAAGTAAGTGCACAGGCTTCATGTAAATCATCCTACACATGATACATGTATGCCTCTGGTATAACTTATTTTGGACTATAATTCTTGTTAATCAGCAATGTGATAAAAAAGAATCTGACAGTCGTTGGTTTTTTAGGTAAACATTATTAAACTCGTCCACACACAAAAAAAAAACCCGTTATTAAGCTCGCCAAAGGCTCGTTTAATAACATTTCTGTAGACTCGTTTAATAAATTTTTATCTCAAAAACCAACTCATATCAGATCCTATGTATATCAACTTTACATGTAGTCATCGGGTGCAATAAACAAGTAAGCAATGTAAACCAATCTGCGAGATAGAACAGCGCAAAGCTAGAGCTACAAATGCAAATATAACCAGAATAACTAAGTCTATCAGACGACTCGACTCCTCCGCTAATGACTGAAAAGTTATTTAACTCTTTACCACACAATCCCGACTTTTAACGCCCCTGGGTAAGAGGCCTTATGAAAACATTGTGGGAAAAGGAGAAAATGCTGGTAACCATCATTTTCTCCTTTTCCTACAATGTTTTCTTCCCTGTCAAAGAAAAAATGTACCACACCGAAATGAGCCACACCGAAATTGTAGTCTGCAAATGCTTTCAATTTCAGTCAAACACTTTGTCATCTGGTAAAAAGTTAAAGACCGTTACTAATCGAGTTGATGCGGCAAGACTCAAAATTGTGTCTGACATAGTTTAGCTTCCAATTTGTTTAACTGAACTGGGAAAGTATTCTTTATTTTTTACACAAGTTTCGACTGCTTTATTTCTCTCCACTTAAGACTTGACAGAATAATGGCGTCATAAATACAGAAAAAGAAAATGATGCTGTTCGAATTTGGTTGAAGTCGTGCGCACTTCAAAGACAATGTTTGATTAGAATAAAGTGTGATATACTTGGCTTGCATAATTGCACATTTCAGTTTTCAATCCGTCCTGCTCCAAATGTTCGTTTTTTTTTTACACAATATCCCTACTATGGTTGCAATAAAACTATAACGCTTCACATACCTGTATTTCCATGGCCCGTATTCACCAACCATTCTCAAGAACGTTCTTTGCCGTATTCTCCAGAATTTTCTACATTTGTAAGTAACGCAACTTCTGATTGGCTAGACCAATCGGTTTAGCCAATGTGAAGTTGTATTACTTACAAATTTAGAGCACCTTGGAGAATAAGACTTAGAATATACAAAAGAATGGTTGGTTAATACGGGCCCTGATAACCAAACCACAAAGTGCTCAATGTAATTTTTTGCCATCGTGCTGTGTTGTCGTCCTTAACGCCGTCGTCAACAATTACTGTTAGTGTGCACTCTAGTGGTCACTGTAACTTATCATCCCGATACTCATGATAGTTTCTTTTTCATAATATTTGTCTCGATAATATCTTGGATGCGTTTGAAATTGGGTCAAGTCGAGTCATAAAGTAGGTCAATGGAATAAATCTTAGAAAACATGTCTGCGCTCGAGAGGCCTGATTTGAGTCAGATACCCTGGTCAGGACGTTTATTTTTAGTAATATTTCAAACAACTTCGAACCTGTTTTACGATGGGTAAAAAGTAGATCACTGAAAAAAGTTTAAAAACAAACTGTAGTACACTCTAGAAGCCACATTTCCTGTAAGAATCTTGCGAACATTGGCCAGAATGTTTGTCTTGATACCATCTCGGGCAAGACTCAAAGCGGGCATTGTCGGAATAAAAGTAGGCACCGGGTCAAATTTTAAAGAAACTTTGTGTACAGATCACAGGCAACGTTTCCGTCGTGTGAAAGCTAATCATAATCTTGATATTGGTCATATCTTTGACAAGTTGAAAATTGAGTCATGTCAGGTCAAAAAGTAGGACAAGAAAAAGTCTAAAAAATCTTGTTTGCACTCTAAAAGCTGTGATTTTAATGTGATGTTCATGAAAATGTGTTGGGTTATTTGCCTTGGCGAAATCTCAGACAAGTGTGAAAATAGGTCACACCATGTCAAAAGTAGGCCACTTGAGCCGATGCCACATGGCTTAAAAATGGGTCTGCGAATAAATTTTAGGATAACTTCGTGTGTGACTTTTTCTGTTTAAAAGAAGGTCATTGTGATAAATTTTTACAAAGCCTATGTACTATCTAGATGCCTAGGATGCCTGATTATGAATACATGTACATGTATATATCTTTCAGCATGCGACAGATCATTCGTTTGTCGTTTTGCACTAGAGTCAGGTAACATTATGAAATATGGAAAGTGAAAAAAAAAACTGAAGGAATTAAAATCATCATTAAATCTCTCGGTTCCTTCTTTACCTTGGTTGTGTGTAAATGCGTACTGCGTACTTCATATTGGCGTACTTCAAACCCCGTATTAATAGAAGTCAAAGTCCGCCATGAGCATCAGACATTCAATCAAAGCGTTGAAAACGCTGAAGTGGTATTTGTCAAGGAAACCCATTGTGTGGCATTAATAGTTTGAAAGAAACAGAGACATATTGTTCAGATATTGGCTTAAAAGTCAACCCACTAAGCAAATGAATACCTTTTCGGTTGAAGGGAGAGTATTCATGACAAAGTTCGGTTCATTTTTGTATAAGTGGTCTCCTGTTGATCATGAGGAAGAAGCAGGATTACGCCCCTTGACAGTAGGATGCATGACGGATAGAAAGAAAAATCCTGTTGATATATCGAACAAAATTAAGTTTGCTCCTGAAAACTATAATTTTGAAATATCTCTAGCCTTTTACATTCAATTTCAAACATTACAATCAATTGACAATAGGCGATATCTCCATTTTATCTTAAGCGGCGCACCAGTAGTATCACGTGACACCGGACAATCAAAGCATTATTTCAGTAACAAATGCCGTATGTCCCGTTTGCAAATCCTTTAAATTTGGACAAATTCATAACTGAAAAGAAAATGATATAGCAAAAAATCTATGGAAATCAATTCTAACACAATTCAAACATATTTCATGATATTGCCTTTGAAAAAGAAAATCACAAACAGACAAAATATGCATTTTATAAAATCGTATTTAAATAAAGAACATGTAGAGACTAAGAACGGACTTAGCCTCTGAAACCTGTATGAAATTCATAATCCTGACTATATTATTAATGATCACCGAAGGGGTAAATTAATATGAAACAAAAGATAAGGATAGTCAATTTAATGTGAGACGTGTGTGCTAATCTGTAAGAAGCAAGTACATTACAGCTGTTCTAAAGGTCACCCACTCTGCAGTGCGATACAGAGATCAAAGGAACACCGATTTAACCCTTCACCCATTTTTTTTGGTAAGACTTCATTAGATACATATTTTTCATACTCAAAATGAAGCTTAAAAGAAGTTATGAAAGGTCTGAAATTTGATCTGAAGCCACGTTTCTTTTGTTCATGATCTATAACATGAAGTTATTCGCCCATAGGTTCATGCCTGAAAGTGCAACAAGGATGTTTGATAATAGTACTTTGATGTCACTAAATGGACTGTCCCTGTCTTTCTGAAGACACTAAACAGCTATTCAACCTTTTACCAAAGTATTTCGAGCGACCCGTGTAAAAAGGGGTCACACGTGCTGACTTGCCCCACTGTCTGTTATTAGTCTCACTTTCTCAACCTTAACACATCCACCCCACACACACACTTTCAAAAAAACCGAAAACTGAAAGTAATCAATATGTAGTTCATAAACGTCTGTGAAAAAACGAATTTTCAAAGTGTGAGAGAAAATATTTGAGGAAAAAAAGAAGGGCTTACAACACGCATTTTCTCCTGTTACAACAAAAGTTTGTTTTTTTACTTTTTCAAAGACAATTACAACCATTTGACCCACGTTTATTCAATCGTCTCCATATGCTAAGTATCTGGACGAGTCCAAAGTGTTGTCGTCGGGTGAAAACATTCGCAGTAACTATTTAAAACCCTATGCCACATAACCCAAGTGTTTTACGGCCCTTAGAAATATAGTTTTTTTTAAAAATGTTGTTGAAAAGGGTTAAAACTCTAGTAATCAACCTTTTCTCCTTTTCCTTTGCTATCCTTCCTAAAGAAAATTTCATTTTTAAGCCACATTCAAATTGTTATCTGCAAAGACTTCCAATTTGGGCAAGTCTCAAATTTTTGTTTCGTAAAGAGTTGGTGAAAGATTCAGTGTTATAAAAAATGGGCTGTGGAGGGATAACATCAATATACCTACAGTAGACCTTTCCTTATTTTATGTCTGATTATTCAACCAATGTTTTCGTAATTCTGTAGCTAAGTTTGTAACATACAGGCTCGAAGTCCAGGAATCTGTGGTTTGATTTATTTAAACTATTAATGTGATAATTTTTCCAAAAAATCGTTCCAGTATCTGCTAAAAGACAGAGACAGTCTACTAACAAAAAACTGGGACATCAAACATTTTGAATTTATAGCAAAAACCGTAACTTTATAATAACATTTTTAAAAATCTGTATAGTTGCATGCTTGCCATGTTCCTGTTTGAACTATCTTATAAGTTGATTATCGTAATTACAAAGTTTAATTCAAATTTCAAACCTTCCATTCCCTCTAGAAGAAAAGATGTTAGAGATTCATTTTCAGGAAGCGAATACGTGCTATACTTGTTTTCATTGAAAAGTTAGTCAAGGGTTAGCTGGGTGTACGTTTGATCTCGGTATTTCACCGTCAAAGTGGATGATCTATATGAAAAGTTGTTGTGTTCTTTTTAGGCACCGACTAGTTAACATACACGTGTCATACTTTAAGTGTTTATCCCGTTTAGTCTTACGTTGATCACTTGTAAAGGTTTGGAATTGTTAAAAGCTGTGGCGGAGGGTAAGTCTGTTCTAATTACTGGCGCCAAAAGATGCATTTTTCTGCCCGAACATTTTTTTTTTTCAAATGCATTATTATGTAACCTGGGCTAACAGGTCCCACTTTAAACGGTATATTTGCACTAATTTGTTTAGGAATGGAGATGGGTATTTGTTTATTTTAAGTTAAACCTTATCTTACTAAATAAATTAAATACCACTTTTAAAGCCGATAGTAAAACCTCAAAAGTTATTTCAAAGGAATATCTCGAGGAAAAATATCTCCGTATCGGATAGTGTAGATCTAGGATCAGACTGCACGATCTTCCTGGTGTGATCTGAATCTATATTGTCTGCAAAAGGTCTTTGAGTCGCACATGGTAGCCAAAGGGTTAATGCAGCCTGCATACGAAAAGCTCTATCAACACACCCGGCAGGAGACAGCGCTTATGATATCGCTTTACTCTCTGAAGTCTACCGAAAAATTGATAAAACAACAGTTCTTTTTTGTGTGTGTCTTCGAAAAAGATGATTGATGAAACTAACGGCTCGGCCGTTTTAGGTTGTTTATTTATCGCGTTTAGGGTGTAATCCATTTAAAAAATATGACACTCTCACTATTCGGGTATATACAGGATTGGGAAAAATTGTTGGGTGGAAAGGGAAGTAACTCGTGGTGACGCGTCAGTAACGGTATTTAGCAAACGGTCTATTACCTCGATCTATAAATATTCATGAGCAATCAAATGGAGTAGCGTGCAATGATAGGGCGAACAAGCCATGGAACGAATTGGTTTTGGAACGAAAAAGCCCAAGGTCAGTTGGAAAATTTGTATTATTTCGCCAATAAAAGGTTTCAATCAAAATTAAGTATCTCAACGATCGATGGCCTCGCCAAATGTATCTTAATATGCCATTTCAAATTACATATTTGAGTGCCACCGTAAAAGTCATTTGCCTGGGAAAAAATGAGTTAAACTGGGTTTATTTCCTTCGGCTTTGCACAAAATGGTTGAACTAAAATTCTACAAAGTTTGGGTACGCTGTCTCGGTATAGACTCGGAATAGACTCTAAAGAGTTTGGGTACGCTATAACAAAATGGATACGCAGGCATATGTAGAAATATGTATCATATAGAAGATATGCAAGTCAAGATTTAAATTGAAAAGTCGTCCTAGATAGCTGCAAATTATGAAGAAAATGGCAATATTCATGTATTTAAATTGAACTACTTTATGCCAAGTTTTATATTCTTGCGCTAAAGCCCGGGAGCTTTCGGAGGTTGATTAATTTATCAATGTCATTGACGGCCGACTTTTTTTGAAAAGGGCTGAGTTATTACACTTGAAATTACGTTTTTCAGACCGTCTGGCTTTTTTTTGCGATAAAAGAGCATATAATCATTGCTTTGTCTGTTTGTATGTGGTTAGGACAGAGAACGTAGTAATGATATTCCAAAGCGTTTGAAGCATTTTCAAGCTACAAACATCCGGGATATTCCGGCAAAATTTAAGCTGGAACTACTTGAACTCAATCTCTATCTACTACTGTGTACCTAAACGCGATGGAGTATTAGATTCACGGTACAAAATAAGATACATGGTTATCAAAATTTAATCTTGATCTCATAGTGGTATTGTCTTCAACAAATACCACAAAAAAGCACACTCACATTTTTACGGTCTTCGTCATGATTCACGCGGAACATCGGAATACCAACCGTCATCACTTTCATGATTGGTTTAATTGGATGTATACTATGTACATTATTCATAATAATGGAGATCCGCATTGTTCAGTAGATCTAGTTGATGTGTGGAATTAATAATGCAGGGCTCTAGCATTGTTCCTGATCCGAAGCAAGAATTAGCTGTTGGAGGAGTACATGGACAAAGCTCTTGAGAGCCACTCCCTAATATTAATGAAAGCTATGGAATACATAATAAGTGAGCTCTTGACCTGATATAACTGAAAATTTATAATGCTTTAAGCGGCAAAATCTCCAATCAATCAATCAATCAATCAATCAATCAGAAGTAAAATTCATCATACACTAACGACGGTAAACAAATCCATACTCTTGTATCTACTAGTACCAGTACAGCAGCTAGGAAGAAAATGGCATGCATCAATAAGGCAATGGGGATTCAGATACTATATACTAGTATCAAGCAACGAATTTTGTGTTTGGTATACTTGGTATACAGTCAGAGTACCACGGTTCTGACAACAGCCCATTCTGTAAAGTTGAATGAGATTCTTCGGGACTTAATTCTTTCATTGGAACTAGGACAAAATACATCATCTGAACAGTCAGTTTAACGAAGGATTACAAATCCGGTAGATCCATTTCGATTTTGTCGGACATGCTATTATCACAGGCGTACTTAAGGATCAGGAAAAAAACGATTCTCCTAGATAATTATTGCTAAATCCACATCTGTCCAAGTAGATCCGAGCTGGGTAGGTCACGGTACCCATCTGTGTGTTCTTGAAGACATCAATCTGGCCCAGTGTTCAAAGAACAAGTGTCGAAACCAGCCATAGAAATGTATCCGGTATTTGAACGTACACTTCTCGATTTTAAGCGTTTCGGACGAAGGTTTATAGTTCCTAGAATAAATTAAGTTCATATTCATGTACTTTAATGTCCGGGGTAATATTATGCATGGGGCTTGATACGTAAGCCTTCTTGTAATCTTTTGAACTGGTTCTAGTAAATCAGTCGCGAGACTGACGATTATTTCCCTTTTAATGTTTTGGTTGACAGTCTAGATATTGTCCCTAATTTTGATGGGTAATTATGGTGTACCTCTTGTCAACGAACTGTTGTAAATCATAACACAAATAATATTTGGTCATTACCATGTTTGCCAATACGAAATGATTCTTCCTTACAAGACGACAAAATAGTAGAATGTTTCATATCAAAAGCATTGACAGTCGACATATAAAGTATCCATAAAATGAAGATATAATAATTATAGCTAAAATTAAGGGATCTGCCTTAAAGGGCAGACGAAAGAAATGCTGGTTTGCTGACAGTGATTTCAAATTTAAAGGGTTCCGTTAACTATAAATTTCCGAAAACATAACCTAATCATGGTATTTTAGATTCGCTTTTTCTAACAATATAAAGTTATATTTCTTTCATTTACTGGTATCATTCATTATAGATGGATGTTTCAATTCGGAAATAGACTTGTGCGTCCACTATCCAAAATCGCGCATGATCATCCGAGGAACTCGTGTCAGGTCATATAATACCAAGTTCTGTGATTTATATAATTGTATATTATAAGCTTTATAAATCTCCGAAATATCGTTTAAAAGACAACAGAACGAGCTTCTGAGCCATCTATTGTGTCCGTGCTCAGTGTGGAAGAAATCAAAAGGTGATAAAATTTGCTGACGTCAAGACAAGCGATGATTGCAAAAAATTACAGTAGCAAGATAGTGCTTTATTTCACCTCATCGGTACTAAATGCTCGAAATAATTTGTTTTCTTGTGATTTTATAATTTCAGGTTTTCTCTCTAAATATGTTCTGTTCATGCATTCTTTTAAATTCATTCGTACTTGATTTGTCAAATCTAATTAGTTGAATAATATTTAAGCTGAAAATTCGTGTAGATTATGTGAATGAATTAATTTGAAACCCAGGTAGTTGAGCACTCATTACATCAAGATGAATTGCTGTCAGTTATCAATTTTACGACAGGAGAAGCACTTTTAAACGTTTATTCAATGTTTGTTGATCTAGCAGGCTTTCCTGCTTTTCACCAACGTCTCACCCATATCACAGCAAACCTAGCTTAATCATATAGTATATTGGTTTCACCAGTGCTAAGCTGCCTATCGAAAAAGACACTTCCATGTGACCAGTGCGGCTAGCAGAATTCCATTCAAAGTCCATTTAATTAAAAATCCAAGCTTTTAGCAATGAAACACTGATGGTCCAACTTTAAGGCTAAGAGCTGTTTAGACTTAGTTTACTTGAAAAACGAAAGCATGCTTGTTTTCTTAACAGAATTATAATATTTACATGTATATTAAAGCATTCCCTGTAAAAATAAATCACAAAATAAGACGCTACATTTACACAACTTATGATAATCAACAGATTTAGATTGTAGGGTGATTTTTACAACAAATGTATTGTTTATCCATTTGAGAATAATGGCTGATGTCATTCAAAAGAGCAATTTACTGGCAAATCAATTACCATAAGAAGAATCATTGAATGAATACTGTAAGAGTTTCTAGTCTAAAGTTTGAAGTGAAAGATACGCTAAAAATATGAGAATGAAGCAAAATATAGACTGTAATTTTATCAAAATAAATTCAATGAATTTTGCCAATGAAAACCAGATACTTTAAAAAAAAAACAATATGCCAAACTCATTTCAAAGCTAATTTATGTTTTGATTAATTTATTGATTGGTACTTTCTACGAAGGTTGTGAAAATGATATAACTTGAAGATGTATTTGTTTCACTTTTGTATAAACCCAATACATTTAAAAACGCAACACTATTTGTACTTTATAAGAATAAAAAAAAGAGTTTCGATCAAATTTTCCATTTTATGTAATTCAGTGGTATTCTATTTAGTGATATAGAGGATATTTGTCTTTTTCGATGAAAGATCGAAATTTATTTCACCGAGTGGACACCATCGGTAATATTTTCACGAGTGGCGCAGCCACGAGTGAAAATATTACCGATGGTGTTCACGACATGAAATAAATTTTGATCTTTCACCGAAAAAAAAAACAACAAATATTCTATTCATTTCACGCTTTCAACCCTTTATGGGAGGAGCTTTATCAAAATCCAATACAGTTCTTTTCCGTTATTCCCCGTGGCGTACCCCTCCCGCATAGCAACGCATTACAATATTGCGTCAAATGCGAGAAATGTAAGGCATATGACGTCATATTTTCCATGTGCTTGTTAGGCACGTGCAATTTACCTAGGCAACAAGAACGTGAAAATCGGTATTTTCACTGGTTGTACCAGTGTAAGGTCGAAAAATATTTTCACTGCAATTTCTCGATAACCTACCGGAAAGCATGAAATAATCACAAGTATTTCACTACTTTGCTTAACTCTTTACCACACGACAAATTCTAGACATATCAAAACTGAAAGCATTTGCAGACAAATAATGTTATAGTGGCTTAAAGGTGGGTATTTAGAATTTTCACATCACACCAAATTAAAAAATATATATGTCAACGAAATTTATATGATAAAACATTACAAATCATCAGTAATTAAGAATCATAAAATTACAAAAAAAAATTTTTTTTGATGGTATTCCCTTAAAAGGCTACGTAGCCCCTTAAGCTATTTTTAGATTTCCCGCTAAATCAAAAAAAGCATTCTGGAAATGTTAAGTGACTCGGACGTGACTAATGACTATTAAATTCTATAGCATAACAAACATGTAGTTAGTTTCCATAATGTCTAGAAGTTCGGACGCTATGTTTGAAGCTTCCTCTGTATATTTCTGGTATGTAAAGAAGCGAGTTGCCCATGTAAAAATAGACCGTGTTTCCCTTCAGTGTCGACCTGGGTTGTAGTAAATCTCTAATTTATCTAGTTGTCGGATGGTTTTCGACTACTGGGGTTTAATGAATGAAAATCATAAGGCTTTGGGAGTATAAGGATGATTTTTTTGTATTTTTGTAAAATTTTCGTCCCAATATCTGAAGGGCCACCTTTAAATGTTGTGATTTCTCTTAATATGGTAGAAAACTTTGTGGGAAAAGGAGAAAATGCTGGTTAACGAGCATTTTTCCTGTTCCCACAATGTTTTCAACATGCTTCTCTATAAAGGTCGTTAAAAGGCATCATTGTGTGGTAAAGGCCTTTTAATTGGAAAATGATATTTCATAAATATTTTACAAAAGTCGTGTATAATCTCTTGAATTTCTTTTTGGGAGAATCTTGAACAAGAAATAAGAAGTACTGCAACATATAGTTCGTTTAAATCCAAACTAACTAATAAAACGAGGTATGTAAAATATTTGCATTTTTTATTGTTTTGGTAATATTTGCATTTTTTATTGTTTTGGTAATACATGTCGATATACCTCAGTTATACAGGCACGATTAAGAAACAATTATAGTCATTTAAACGAAGACCTTTACATGAATCATTTAAGGCTGGATCCCATGTGTGACTAACAATGTTGTTGAAAATGCTAAACATTATCTTTTTAGCTCACCTGAGCACGAAGTACTCAGAATGAGCTATTGTGATCACTCACCGTCCGTCGGCGTCCGTCGTCCGTCCGGCGTCCGTCCGACGTCCGTCCGTCGTCCGTTCACATTTCCTTGTTTACAATCTAGCATCAACAAATATCAACCAATCAGCACGAAACTTGGTCAAAGTGTATATGACCATAAGATCTGGCATGAGTACGATTATCGGTCTAATCGGATTAGAACATTTCGAGTTACTTGCCCTTGAAAAATTGCTATATTCCACTTTGTTTACACTTTAGCATCTACAAATATCAGCCAATCAGCACCAATCTTGGTCAAAATATATATGACTATGAGATCTCGGATGAGTTTGATTATGGGTTTAATCGGACCAGAAGGACCGGAGTTATTTGCCCTTGAATTAGAAAAATTGTTATATTTCACTTTGTTTTCACTCTAGCAACCAATCGGCACCAAACTTGGACAAAATATACATGACCATAAGATCTCCGATAAGTTTGATTAAGGATGTAATTGGACCGGAACAACTGGAGTTATTTACCCTTGAATTCGAAGAATTGCTGTATTTCATTTTTTTACACTCTAGCATCTACGAATATTAACCAATTAGTTCCAAACTTGGTCAAAATATTTATGACTGTAAGATCTCGGTTGAGTTCAATTATGGGTGTAATCAGACCTGAACTACTGGAGTTATTTGCCCTTGAATTAGAATGTTCTTTAGAATAGTTTTTGGTCCGGAGCATAACTTTGTCATCTCCAGTCCGATTGACTTTGAAACTCGGCATTTGTGTTTGTTGCAATAATACAAATTGCAGTGTGAAAGAACCATAACTCTACCTCATACTGTTTATGAGTTATTTCCCTTCGATTGAATTTTTTACAGCATTTTATGCTTGTCTGGAATATAACTTTGTCATCTATATTCTGAACATCTTAAAATTTGATATGCGTGATTGTTGAAAAATTATGGAGTGCATTGCACAAGAACCATAACTTCCTCACACAAATCTTGAGTTATTCCCCCTTTGACCTTCATTTTAATAGCATTTCTTGCTTGTCCAGAGCAAAACTTTGTCGTCTTAAGGAGGAATGACTTGAAATTTGGTATGCTTATTTGTTGCAATATTTGGAAGTGCAGTGCCTAAAAGAATTCTACTTTGTGCTGTCTTTAAGCTTTTTCCCTTTGAATGCCATTTTTACAGCATTTAGTGCCTGCCCTGAATATAACTGTCATCTTAAATCAGAACGACTTCAAAATTGGTATACATGTTTGTTGCAATATTACGTGGTACAGTGCGCAAGAACAATAACTCTACCTAGCGCTGATTTTGATTAATAATTATTCCACTTTGATTTTCATCTTTACAGTATTTCTTGCTTGTATGGAATGGAACTTCAAAAGTCTCGAGTTAAGTTGCAGCAATTTGCTGCTCTTGTTTCATTATCATTTGGCCTTGAACCTTGTTATTTGGTATTTATCTTTATTTTAGACTTGTGCTGCTTTGTACTCAGGTGAGCAATATAGGATCATCATGGTCCTCTTGTTTTCAAATGCTCCGTTATTTAGATTTAATAATCTTGCTTTTCCGAGCAACAAGGAAATTCCTACCTTTAAATGTAGATAAACTATTGTCTTGTAGTACTGACATAACCTTATACCAAAATTGTTTATTTTTTGAAGTTGTTATATAAAAGAGACAAAAAGCTGAAGTAATCGACACCCAATAGAACAGTGGCAATCTTAAACCGGACGTCCAACTGAGAGCACCATTCGATTTCCGTTTATCTCTTTCTTCCTTTTCTATCTATACCCTTCTTCTTTCCTTTCGTTTTTCACTTATTTTGGTACGGAATTCACTGTGACTCTTTTACATTACAAGAATTAGGTTCTGGGTCAATTCCTACAGTGCAGTAAAGTGTATTATGGGATCGAACGCGAATTTCTTAATTAAAAAAAATCCTGAACGCCATATACATTGAACTACAAAAATATCCAAAGCAATCAAGCGATGAAAAAATTGAAAAAAAGAAAATAGATACATGTTTACAGACGGACAGACAGACACACAGACATCTATTAGAGAACGTAATATTGGCGCTACTATGTATAACATGAAATTGCTTTCAATCGGTTTCCGGCAGGTTTAATTGGGCGAGTTTCAATTGCCATGTTTATTATCGCATTACGACTCCTTTACTACCTTACACCTCGCGAATGTCAAAATAATTATGTGGCAATCATAAAATGAGGCATGCTTCTTCTTGTATCGATCCAATGAGGAAAAAGGTTGTAGTCTTGTGATTGCTTGGCATAAGTAAGCACATGAATAAATCAATTTGCACTGGAAGTTAAATTTAGGAACAGAACCCGTGGTGGCCAACTTTGTTTGTCTGTCTTTATTCGGGGGTCCTGCTTGGCTCAGTGGTAAAAGTGTAGAATTCGCAACCTGTACGTCCAAAATTTGAAGCATTTCGTCGGTTTACTTCGAAAACCTCGTAACTACAGCTTTAAACAAGCTGTAGTTACGAACTTTTCGAAGAAGACCGGCGGTTTGATTTTCGTAGTGGAAGACGTTTCAGAGCACTTGTCAAATTATGGTAAAACCCAGGATATGCATGTAATTGAACATGTGAGCTGTCGCCGTAATATTTCTTAGAAAACGTCAAAAGAAGCCTAAAACACCATCCAATTAATAATTTAAAATCATTCAAACGCTGTCGAAAACAACAAGGCTTTTGAAAATGGAAACACAGGAATGGTTACAAAAATGGACTTTTCCGTGTTATTTTTCTAACCTGTTGGTAGAACGATGTGCGGAGTTTTTTTTTTTTTATGAAATATAGTATCTGGCATGAGTTAGTTTCGAGATAAAAATTTATTAACCCTTTCCCAAACGACAAATTTTAAATTTTTCCAAACTGAAAGAGTTTACAGACGACAATCTTAACTTTCATAACAATGGCAGAAAATTATCCGAAGGAGCAGAAAACACTGTGGGAAAAGGAGAAATTGTTCGTTACGAGCAATTTCACCTTTTCCCATGGTGTTTTCAAAATATTTGTACTGCAGACACGTAAAAACAAGGGCTTGTTTGGGAAAGGGTTAAATTAAACGAGTCTACAAAAATGTTATCAAGCGAGCCTTTGGCGAGCTTAATAACATTTTTGTGGACGATTTTAATAAATATTTACCTAAAAAACCAACGAGTGTCAGATTCGTTTAATCACATAACTGATTAACAAGAATTATAGTCCAAAATGCGTTTAACCAGAGGCATACATGTATCATGTGTAGTGAAATTTACACGAAGCCTCTGCACTTACTTTGACAGGTACATTACGGACGAAAACGGTTCCGAAGAAACTTGCATAATATTGATTTTTGTTTGAGTCTAATAACAGTGATTAAATTAACAACTTTATTATGTTATGAACTTAGACCGCTAGTTTCCTTCAGAAACCTAGGTCAGCAATGTTTTAGAAATGAAGTGTATAATTACAGAGTGTTGACCAAATACAGCACTATTTTCTTATCTCACACATGTGTGGGACAAGAAAATTCGTAATGGCTGTATCACACTGAAAACAAGGAGAGTTATGTGATAAATACTTTTCTCAGCATGACAGACAGTATCAAATATAAATGTGTTACCATAAATGTTTTATATCTATATGGAAAAATACGTTAAAGCTACATAATCCTTTACGCTTCCTTCGACGCTTTACTCTTGATGGAAGAAGATATAACTATTTCATTGAATAAAAGCGATTACTGACAATCATTAATATTGTAATTTAAAGATCAATGCAGAGAGACACGAGATTAATTTAGTCTGCAGCACAAAAGGGAGCTCATCAAATTACTGTTTCGGCGAAATATTGGCTTCTTTGAGTCGTATTTTTTTACTTGTGCATGCGCAGTCAACCTATAATATGCGATGAGATTCAAGCTTTTGGCGAATATTTCAATAAATTGATTGTTTCTGAGAATATTCATACAGTTCAGAATCATCCCTATTTTCTTCGTCTTGACTTCTATGGCCAAACGTGAAGTTCACAAACTATTCACCATAATTCGTAAGGTGTCACAACGGAAAACTTTTGGCTTATTGAAAATAAGGTGAAAACCACTTTCTTCGACTGGCTGCTGCTTATCCCTGACGAAGCGAGAGCTTTGCAATCCATTCCCTTCAAATATTCAAATATATGTCATATGTCCTTCACTATGAGAAGCAGAAAATTGCATAATAAGCAATGAGCTTTATTGCTATTCCTCTTCAAACACATCGACTCTCGGAAAATTGCTGTCAGTCTTGGCTCTAATTGGTCATAGACAATGCCTTTGCCATGTCACATGCAGTAAAAAATAACTCCAAATAAATGCATAATTATGTTAGACCTGTCCTCTCACACTTTGTTATGACGTCTCTTTACTACAAGCTTTCCGATTGGTTATCGAGAAATATCGGTGAAATAATTTTCGATATTTCATAGCTAAGACAAGTGAAATTACCGATTTTTATATTCTTACTCTTCAATTGAAGGCGGAAACAGTTGTTCCCGCGCACTGGTTACATAGGTAAAATGAGCTTGCCTCACAACATGGCAAAATGGCGTAATTCACCATTACACTTCTCGTGCTTGAAGTAATAGTGTAATGTGTTGTGTGTAGGATTGGGGGTGGGGGGTGGGGGAGAGGGGAAGGACGTCAGGAATAAGCGAAGAAAAGAAACTGTACTTGATTTAAGTTTTACACAGTAATATCATCACTGGTAATATTTTCAAGAGTGACGCAGCCACGAGTGAAAATATTACCGATGATGTTCTCTAATTGAAATAAATTTCGATCTTTCACCGTAACAAAAACAAATATCCTCTATATAATAGTCGGCATCCAAGTGCACACACGACGAGAAGTAACAAGATATAGACCATAATATCATCGTCCAAAAAACAAACTTAATTCTTAAAATGTATCTGTCTGAAGATTTGACTTGTCTGGTTCATGGCTTTACCAAACCACAAAATTTTAGACTGGTCCAAATTAAAAGCACTCGCAGACGGCAAAATAAACGTAACTCAAAGAGTAAAGTTTGTTTCCATTAGGGTAGAAAGCATTTACGTTTATGAATGGGGGACCGGATCCTTTAAATAGGTTTGATCGGTAACTCGTTTGATTATTAGGCTTATCAGCATGGAAAAAAAACTAATTGTCAAATCAATGCAATTTATTTCGCTTATCGCAGGAAACTTCGGTGATATTCGCATTGGTATTCATTACATTCGAGATCAATGTTTCCATTCAAAAGTCACATATCTTATAGCTATGGGAACACCAACTTAATATTCACTACTGTATGAAATCGAATTTTTGGGAAAAAAAAACCGCTTCCTTCAAATAATGTTATGCAGTTGATGCAGTTATTATAGGAAGCTTAAAAGTTGTGCATAACTTATTACAACGTTTTTTTTTTTTTCACCAAGTAAACTTTCACCGGCGCCCCTTGATGGTAAAGTTTATTATGAAAATTGTCCACAGAAAAGCCAACATGGCTCATTTCACTAGTTTACAGATTTTACTTGTCGTTGTTTGGGCAGCCACGTCATGTGGTGTATGGTAGTGGTGACTAGCCCCAGTCATAGCTTAGATTTGGTTTTAACTCTTTACCAAACGACAAATTTATAGACTGGTCCAAATTGAGAGCATTTGCAGACGACAAAATATATGTGACTTAAAAGTAAATATTTTCCATGCAAAGAGAAGAAAACATTGTGGGAAAGAGAGAAAATGCTGGTTACTAGCATTTTCTCCTTTTCCCACAATGTTTTCAAAAGGCTTCTTCATCAGGTTCGTCAAAAGTCGTCATTGCGTGGTAAAGGGTTAAGAAGCTTTTTTGAATAATAAGATTCTTAGTAATAAATGTTTATATATTGTATGAACACTCTTCCACTCTTGCCTTACCCGTTCCCAAACAAAAAATGATACATTCTTATTAACTGAAAGTATTCATAAAGTGAAAATTGTAAGCTGAAACATCATCGTTATCGAATTTCTTCGATAGGTCCGAAAACGATGTCGAAAGAGGAAAGATCACTTTTTTTTTCAATTAATTTCTCTTTGTTTCTGTTTTCTTAAAAAAAAACAAAAAAACAAAGAACATCCTAAGTCAGGAAAGTTTCTTCGGAAAAGCATGATGAATACATGAATATTTGTTATGACTAAATTCTTGAAATTCAATTCAACACAGTCACAAAGTTGATATCGATAAAAAAGAGAATACACAAGAAATAATGCAGTGTTAATGCCTTGTATGGTCAATGTTAAACCCTATATGCACTTGCCAGTCTAAATGCCACTGAATTCAAAATTCCCAACCAAGCAATCTGATTGTTTCAGACATATTTCCACAGCCTGTGTAAATGTCTTTTAATCTAAACTTAGGAGATGGGTCTAGAGTAGCAGATAAATACAGCTCTTGGCACTGTGTCATTTCCGTTTCTTTGTGTGTGTGTGTGTGTGTGTGTGTGTTTCGATGCTTTCCGCGCTAGAAATTAGAATCAAAGCATTGAAAGTACTGACAGACTGGCGAATGTAGAATAAGCTACCACAGTAAAAATAAAACTTGACTGGTCCATATAAGATAGAAGAAAAATTGTCCCAATCCAGTGCGATTATTAAGTATGCTTCGGTTCTATCCAATCTAATCCCGTCATTAATTTCGTTCTGGTTTGCTCCGGTTATTTCATCTTGTTCACTGTATGATCAGTAGACATCGTTCAAACTGGAGCGGTAGTAATTTTGTAGTTCATTTGTACATAGTTAAATTTGTCAAGTAACGATTTCTAAAAGTGTTATTTTTGTATACTAGTGTTGTTGTTGTTGTTGTTGACAACATCTGCATCTGATGGCAATGGACTAGCGTTCGCTTGGCTAAAGAGTAAAATAATTAAAGTAATTATAGAGAAAAAAAAATGGCCTGTAATATGCGCAGAGGGACATTTGCATAGATTGCCGTTTCGGATCTGCCTGCGCGGTTTGCGCAGGCTTATTCGAGACAACACGATCCGCTTTTATGTAATTTTCGCAAGTTTTCTATAGCACAAAATCTAATGCAGTCGTAAAGTGCCGTCTCGGATTAGCCTGCGCGGACTGCGCTGATTCGTGACAACATTTTACGCAAATGTCTGAATGTCCGTTGTAGCATGTTGCAAGCCATAAAATAAAGCAAAATAGATAAAGTCTATTAGAATGCCTGTACAAGAAACAGCTTTCACATGGGTTTCCGGTCTATTTTAATTGATTCGTATTTAATGTTCATCTTTACGGTCACAAAACGGCTTTTATATTGCACCGCACTTTCAGAAAAATGTTAAAATAATGACATGGTAAGCAATAAAGACTACACGCAGCATTGGTGCTGTTGTCTTTCGACATATATAGTGTATAGTAAATTTTATCTTAACTTCATCCTTATTTCATCCTTATTTGCGTGGTAGTTGTGGTCATTGATTACATCGTTTCAATGAAAACATACAGTGGGCCAATTGCAATTGACAGCTTTTTTTTAAACTTGCAGTATAACTAGCAATTTCATCTTACAAGTTGCATTTCAGGAAGTATTTTTATATCGACTAAAATTTTCGGCGGAAGAAAATAAAGTCTTAACAACTGTCGAATTCTGGAAACATGGGAAGCAATATATTCAATCGCCTTGGTCCATCTTTTAGGGCGTCTGTTGTTCACCAGTTTCCAAAGATGCATCATGAGAAGTATAAACGTTTGCAGGACCGGGATTTTCCCCGATGCATAAGAAATTCATCCTGAATGAAAAAGAATGATTTTATTAATTCCTGTTTTTCATAGCTTTTATGTACCTTACACAACAAATACATAAACATAGCAGTATAAAAGGTTTTACGTTTTTTCGTCCCCTTTTTTTTTCAAGTTATAAGAAACGCATGCTGACCAAAAAGTATGTGTTATTGATGCGTATTTTGCATAACATTTCAAGTACCTGGAACAAAAGATACCTAATACCTAGCAGTATTAAAGACTTTAGGTTTTGCCATCCGTTATTTTTTTTTTTCCATTAATTTTATACGAAACGCATTCTGAACAAAAAAGTATTTGTTATTAATGCGTATTTCGCATAACATTTCAAGTACCTGGCACATCAAATGCGGAAAGCCTGGCGGCATCAAAGCTTAAACGTCTCTTCCTACCTTCTCCATCTTCATGGCTGTAAGAGGGAAAAAAACTAAGCTGTTATTGTAGACAGCGTAGCCGTATGTTTTAACGATATTGTTGAATGCACATTGGGAAAATGAAAAAAATGCTAGTAAGCATTATTTTCTCCTTGACCCACAATGCTTTCTAGCTTTCAGAACACAAAATCCAAAATGCGAATCAGATTTCTTTCAAACCCTTTCAATTAGGACAAGTATAAATTTCTTTCGGCTAATAAAGAGTTCAGGTTATATTTAAATAATATCTAGGATTGATTTACTGACAGTAGATGTCTGGAATTTCCTTCATCACACTAAAGGCTGACTTACAACAGAAGAATCCGCTTTTTTCCTTGTGATAAAAGGGACTTTCAAGAGCAGTATTCAGCTTTCTGCTATGGGACAAAGTGGATTCAATTAACCCTTATCCTGCAAAGTGGAAATAAAGCAACTTTCAAGTGAAGACTGTTAAAACCCAAATTTTCCTAATTTAAAGGCTTTTTGCGGGGAGGGTGGTATCTCCTTGTGTTGGACAGTGTAGATCCACTTTCTGTGCAGCCTGATCTAGACCAACGTTGTCCGCAAAAAGTCACTGATCAGCCAAAGAGGTTACAATTTTCTGTAGATTACTAGTATTCGTGTAACTGTTCACTAAACGACAGGATTTTAGACTTTTCGAAACTGAAAGCAACTGCGATAGCAAATAAAATATGGCTCGATTGATTCGCTTTTCTTTGAAACGATGGAAAACATTGTAAAGAAAAGAGGGAAATGCCGCTTACCAGTATTTCTTTTCCTTATCCAACAGTTTTTTAAAAATCTTTTTTTTTTAGCTAGGGATTGTTGAAGAAAGGAACTGTTCCCTAAAGGTGTATTTAAACAGCGGGAAAAATCATACCTGTATTATACGTATCTAAAAGAAATTATACATTTGTCATTGGACTGTGCCGATTATCTCGAAGATGTGCCTTGCACCAATGATATCATTGTAAATAGTATCGAATCCGATGTTTTAAAAGTGCGAAAGAAAAAGGGTGTTGGGAGAAAACAGCATACTTTCAAAGTGTCTGTTGAGTTGTTTTCAAGTGTAAAGTGGTTAATGACATGATAAAATAGCGTTACTTCAGAGACTTGGGTATTTACGATTAATAAAAAAATATTTTTCACTGCAGGTAATAAAACACCGCACATAGGTCTATGTGGCGGAAAAGGCTCAAACTGGTATCTGTATATCCCGTAACCGTCCGTTACCTGGAACGAATCAAAGCGTTGAAAACGCTGAAGTGGTATTTGTCAAGGAAACCCATTGTGTGGAATAAATAGTTTGAAAGAAACAGAGACATATTGTTTAGATATTGGCTTAAAAGTCAACCCACTTAGTAAATGAATACCTTTTCGGTTGAAGAGAGAGTATTCATGACAAACTTTGGTTCATTTTTGTATAAGTGGTCTCCTTTTCATCATGAGGAAGAAGCAGGAGTAACGCCCCTTGACAGTAGAGTGCATGACGAATAGAGAGAAAAATCCTGTTGATATATCGAACAAAATTAAGTTTGTTCCTGAAAACTATAGTTTTGAAATATCTCTAGCCTTTTACATTCAATTTTCAACATTACAATCAATAGATGATAAGCGATATTTCCATTTTATTGTAAACGGCGCACCAGTAGTATCACGTGACACCGGACAATCAAAGCATTATTTCAGTAACAAATGCCGTATGTCCCGTTCGCAAATCCTTTAAATTTGGACAAATTCATGACTGAAGAGAAAATGACATAGCAAATTTATGGAAATCAATTCTAACACAATTCAAACATATTTCATGATATTGCCTTTGAAAAAGAAAATCACAAACAGACAAAATATGCATTTTATAAAATCGTATTTAGATAAAGAGCATGTAGAGACTAAGAACGGACTTAGCCTCTGAAACCTGTATAAAATTCATAATCCTGACCATTAATGATCACCAAAGGGGTAAATTACTATGAAACAAAAGATAAGAAGAGTCAATTTAATGTGACACGTGTGTGCTAATCTGTAAAAAGCAAGTACATTACAGCTGTTCTGTTCTGTTATGTTCTGTTCTACAGGTCACCCACCCTGCAGTGCGATACCGAGATCAAAGGAACGCCGATTTAACCCTTCGTCCATTTTTTTTTTTTTTAGTAAGACTTCATTAGATACATATTTTTTATACTCAAAATGAAGCTTAAAAGAAGTTATGGAAGGTCTGAAATTTGATCTGAAGCCACGTTTCTTTTGTTCATGATCTATAACATGAAGTTATTCGTCAATAGGTACATGCCTGAAAGTGCAACAAGGATGTTTGATAAAAGTACTTTAAAATCATTAAATAGACTGTCCCTGTCTTTCTGAAGACACTAAACAGCTAATCAACCTTTTACCAAAGTATTTCTTCGAGCTACCCGTGTTAAAAAGGGGACAGACGTGCTGATTTGCCCCACTGTCTGTTATTTGTCTCACTTTCTCAACCTTAACACATCCACCCTCCCCACACACACACTTTCAAAAAACCGAAATCTGAAAGTAATCAATATGTAGTTCATAAACATCTGTGAAAAAACGAATTTTCAAAGTGTGAGAGAAAATATTTGAGGAAAAAAGGAAGGGCTTGCAACATGCATTTTCTCCTGTTTCAACAATAGTTTGTTTTTTTTACTTTTTCAAAGACAATTACAACCATTTGACCCACGTTTATTCAATCGTCTCCATATGCTAAGTATCTGGACGAGTCCAAAGTGTTGTCGTCGGGTGAAAACATTCGCAGTAACTATTTAAAACCCTATGCCACATAACCCAAGTTTTTTACGACCCTTAGAAATATAGTTTTTTAAAAATATTGTTGAAAAGGGTGAAACTTCTAGTAACCAACCTTTTCTCCTTTTCCCTTGCTATCCTTCCTAAAGAAAATTTCATTTTTAAGCCACATTCAAATTGTTATCTGCAAAGACTTCCAATTTGGGCAAGTCTCAAATTTTTGTTTTGTAAAGAGTTGGTGAAAGATTCAGTGTTATAAAAAATGGGCTGTGGGGGGATAACATCAATATACATGTACCTGCAGTAGACCTTTCCTAATTTTATGTCTGATTATTCTACCAATGTTTTTGTAATTCTGTAGCTAAGTTTGTAACGTACAGGCTCGAAGTCCAGGAATCTGTGGTTTGATTTATTTAAACTATTAATGTGATAATTTTTCCAAAAAAAATGTTCCAGTATCTGCTTAAAGACAGAAACAGTCTACTAACAAGAAAACTGGGACATCAAACATTTTGAATTTATAACAAAAATCTTAACTTTGAAATAACATTTTTAAAAATGTGTACAGTTGCATGTTTGCCATGTTCCTGTTACCTTATAAGTTGACTATCGTTATAACAAACTTTAATTCAAATTTCAAACCTTCCTTTCCCTCTAGTGGAAAAGATGTTATCTAGAGATTCATTTTCAGGAAGCGAATACGTGCTATACTTGTTTTCATGGTATTTCACCGTCAAAGTGGATGATCTATATGAAAAGCTGTTGTGTTCTTTTTAGGCACCGACTAGTTAACACACACGTGTCATAATTAAGTGTTTATCCCGTTTAATCTTACGTTGATCACTTATAAAGTTTGGAATTGTTAAAAGCTGTGACGGGGGGTAAGTCTGTTCTAATTACTGGCGCCAAAAGATGCATTTTTCTGCCCGAACATGTTTTTCTTTTTTAAATGCATTATTATGTAACCTGGGCTAACAGGTCCCACTTTAAACGGTATATTTGCACTAATTTCTTTAGGAATGGAGGAGGGTATTTGTTTATTTTACGTTAAACCTTATCATACTAAATAGATTAAATTCCACTTTTAAAGCCGATAGTAAAACCTCAAAAGTTATTTCAAAGGAATATTTCGAGGAAAAATATCTCCGTATCGGATAGTGTAGATCTAGGATCAGACTGCACGTTCTTCCTGGTGTGATCTGAATCTATATTGTCTGCAAAAGGTAATTGAGTCGCACTTGGTAGCCAAAGGGTTAATGCAGTCTGCATACAAAAAGCTCTATCAACACGCCCGGCAGGAGACAGCGCTTATTATACCGCTTTACTCTCTGATGTCTGTTTATTCATCGCGTTTAGGGTGTAATTTATTTAAAAAATATGACACTCTCACTATTCGGGTATATACAGGATTGGGAAAAATTGTCAGGTGGAAAGGGAAGTAACTAGTGGTGACGCGTCAGTAACGATATTTGGCAAATGGTCTATTATCTCGATCTATAAATATTCATGAGCAATCAAATGGAGTAGCGTGCAATCATAGGACGAACAAGCCATGGAACGAATTGGTTTTGGAACGAAAAAGCCCAAGGTCAGTTGGCAAATTTGTATCATTTCGCTAATAAAAGGCTATGAGCGAGAGAAGCTAGTTTCAATAAAAAATAAGTATCTCAACGATTGATGGCCTCGCCCATTGTATTTTAATATGCCATTTCAAATTACATATTTGAGTGACACCGTAAAAGTCATTTGCCTGAGAAAAAATTAGTTTAACTGGGTTTATTTCCTTCGGTTTTGCACAAAATGGTTGAACTAAAACTCTACAAAGTTTGGGTACGCTGTCTCGGTATAGACTCGGTATAGACCCTAAAGAGTTTGGGTGCGCTATGACAAAATGGATACGCTGGCATATAGAGAAATATGTATCATATAGAAGATCTGCAAATCAAGATTTAAATTGAAATGTCGTCCTAGATAGCTGCAAATTACGAAGAAAAAGTCAACATTCATGTATTTGAATTGAACTACTTTATGCTTATTCTTGCGCTAAAGCCCGGGACCTTTCGGAGGTTGATTAATTTATCAGTGTCATTGACGGCCGACTTTTTTTGAAAAGGGCTGAGTTATTACACTTGAAATTACATGTACGTTTTTCAGCCCGTCTGGCTTTATTTGCTATAAAAGAGCATATAATCATTGCTTTGTCTGTTAGTATGTGGTTAGGACAGAGAACGTAGTAATGATATTCCAAAGCGTTTGAAGCATTTTCAAGCTACAAACATCCGGGACATTCTGGCAAAATTTAAGCCGGAACTACTTGAACTCAATCTCTTTCTACAGTTGTGTACCTAAACGCGATGGAGTATTAGGTTCACGGTACAAAATAAGATACATGGTTATCAAAATTCAATCTTGAACTCATAGTGGTATTGTCTTCGACAAATACCACAAAAATGGTAATAAATAGGCTGCCAGTATTAAACAGGATGTACCTATTGTAAATTTTGGATGTCCCTTCTGAAATAACCTCTGGCCTATCGGTTTACTCCGGCGAAACACAGTGAAGGAAAACAATTATGTGAAATATAAGCCAACCTGACAGAGTTTGGTTACGAATCTTTCGAATTGTGACACAAAGTCATTCCATAAACGACTCAAAATTTTCAGCGCAATGTCCTGAAACAATCTTATTCTGTAAACTGTTCTTTACTGCCATCGATGTTTTACACCGAAAAAAATACCAGATATTTAACTCTATTAGTTATGCGGTCAAGTGGCAGATCTACTTGTTTTAGAGTGACAGCAAACGGTAATATATTTATATAACTATATTTATATTCATTTATTTTTTTTAAAAAAGAAACAATAATAATCTACTATTTACACTTTAATGATAGGACTTCATGAAGATAAATTAGGAAACAGATTTCAATATGGTGCAGACTACTCAGTATGTTTGTCTTGTGGGCTCGTATCGGTCGTCGCCGCCATTTTGGATGTTATCTTGAAAGTGCGGTCATTTATATGGGGTTACCAATAGGGAAACTGCTTTTATGTTGATTTTGTTAGTGTACATGAGTTGTATGTACGGGTCATAATATCCAATCAGATCAAGAGAAATTCCTTTGCTATATAATAAGATTCGTTACCACCTGAAAAGTTTTGCAATGAAAAAGCAAACGGGCAGCAGTACGAAAATTAAATTGACTGATTGATTGATTAATTGATTGATTGATTGGTTGGTTGGTTGGTTGGTTGATTGGTTGGTTGGTTGGTTGGTTGGTTGTACATTTTAATATTACTCCACTTATATCACTGCAGCCAGTGCATTAATCCGCCTTTCATACCAATACTCCGCCCAATTTTGCCTTTCCAACATAACAATCGTCGAAATAACGATCGGCCGTAAGAAAGATATGAATCCTGTCGCACTGACTAATACCCATTTCCGGATAGAAATTAGCCGAGTCTGGAATGCGGGACGACGGCTTCCTGGTTCTAACCCCTATACCTTACCTACTAAGCTACCGAGTTGGGCGAAGGCATCTGTACAACGAACGGAAGCCGAGTAAGAAAAATGAATGAGCCATCTTCTGGCAGAAAGGGTCCTCATGCATGTCATTACATGATCATGGTTCTAAAAGTCCATTTTGTGTAACAACTACCGAATCATGAAATAAATTCGTCCTTGGACTTGCAGATTGTTGACGAATAATAAAAAGTTCGACCAGGTCAGCTTGCCCGAGCTGCGCCGGTGAAATGCAGAGAAATAACCTTCCCCTACAAAATGACCCATGTGTCATTTCTCTACGTAGAGGAATGACCCATGGATCATTATTCTACGTAGAGAAATGAGCCCAGAGGGTCATTTCTCTACGTAGAAGAATGACCCATGGATCATTCCTCTATGTAGTGATATGACTTCTGCGGTCATTTCTCTGACCCGGGACATTTTGTAGGGGAAGGTCATTTCTCTGGATTACATGGGCTGACCTAAGTCGACACTTGTACGGGATGCGTTAAAGGTGGCCCTTCAGATTTTGGGACGAAAATTTTACAAAAATACAAAAAAATTATCCTTGTACTCCCAAAGCCTTATAATTTTCATGCATAAAACCCCAGTAGTCGAAAACCATACGACAACAAGATAAATTAGAGATTTACTACAGCCCAGATCGACACTGACGGGAAACACAGTCTATTTTTACATCAGCAACTGGCTCATTTACATACCGGAAATATACAGACGAAGGTTCAAACATAGCATCCGAAGTTCTAGACATTATGGAAAATAATTACATGTTTATTATGTTATGGAATTTAATAGTCATTAGCCACGTGCAAGTCACTTAACATTCCTGCAGTGCTATTTTGCTTTTGGCAGGAAATCTAAAAATAGCTTAAGAGGCTACGTAACCTTTAAAGGGAATACCACCAAAAAGGTTTTTTATGTAATTTTATGATTCTTTATTACTGATGATTTGTACTGTTTTTTTTTTTCATATAAATTTCAGTGACATATTTTTTTTAATTTGGTGCGATGTGAAAATTGTAAAAACCCACCTTTAAGCCCCCTTTTCACAGTTCATGACTGAAATACTGAAATACATCGGAGAAGTTCGTAGGTAATTCAAAACCTATCTTGTTGCTG
Organism: Tridacna crocea; assembly: GCA_943736015.1. NCBI lineage: Eukaryota > Metazoa > Mollusca > Bivalvia > Cardiida > Cardiidae > Tridacna > Tridacna crocea. The sequence goes on from OX031061.1 coordinate 29,412,862, forward strand.
CAGAGTTGCAAAGAATGTTCGACTGAAAAACGCAGACACTCGTCAATTGGAGTTAATGTGTAAATGATATAAACAGTGCAATTCTGTCTGCAGACAAGTCAATTATTCATCAGCACGACCTGCCTGATTGACATCTCCAATAAAAAGAGTTTCAGTGTTTGCGTTTTATTTCCTGCTCTTTCTAAAACTCTTAGGTTGCGAAGCGCGACTTTTAAAATGTGCCTTTAGCGGACAGTGAAGATCAAGATCAGACTGCACAGAAAGTGCAGTCTGATCTTGAATCTACACTGTCCGATGGTGAGAGGATTTTCACACAAAAAATTATTTTGAAATGATATTATTCGGGTTTTTAGAATCGGCTTCATAGTTCCATTTCACTTATTTAGGAGCCTAAGTGTTAATGAAACGAAACTGTCTCAGTTTTCTTTGAATTGAAAGCTTTTGCACTTAACAAATCAAGCTAGGCTGAAATGATTTGATATGTGTTTTAACGAGTAGGAAACTTCGTGGGTGAAGGAGAAAAAGCTGACAACCTACATTTTCTCCATTGTCCACAAAACTTTTTTCTAAATGTTACAGTATTTCCATATAATAGTTAGAGGACGGGTTAACCACACTCTTCTTTTCCAGAGAAAATATGCACCTAATTCATATTAGTAACGAACAGGGCAGGCAATCAAGGACTTTTGGTTTGTATGGGAGTTTAATGCCATTTTTATGGCTTATGTCATAACATGGCGGTCAGTGACGCGCCCATGTGTTTCCTGGCTATCTCATATCAGTGCTGAGACAACTTTCTTTTCATAGCCACTGATTGTGTTTTTTTTATCACATGTATCAGATGGGAGAGGCGAATAATCGCCGGAAAAGAAGGTTCGCCTAAACAGGAAATCGAACCCACAACCTGCAGTTCATGAGTCACATACGCTTATCTCTGAGCTCCCCGGCCGGGTCGGCAATCTAGAAACATTGGCATAAAATCCCAACTGTGCTGAACTCTTCACCAGGTCTTAATGGCAACATGATTCATTGCTCTCTCCCCGCTTTGTATAATTCTTTGTTGACGTATATGTGGGAGAGTTACCATGTTCTTGGAAAGATTGTCGTGTGAAGTAACAACAAACGAATTCCTGAAAAGTATAGTTAAGTGCTCTTTTTTTTTCTTTTGAGAGAAAAATCCTATCATTCTCGGCAGATTTTTAGAGTAAGGCATTAACTTTTGCATAAATTGTGTAATTCGTCTATGAAAAGGTAAAAACCATTGTGGAAATAGGAGAAAATGCTGGTAACCAGCATTTTCTCCTTTTCTCGCAATGTTTTCAGAATCCCTTTGCCTTTGGGGATCGTTAAAACTCAGAGTGGTGTTAAAGGGTCAGATGAAACCATTCGGATTTTTAAGATTTCATCAAATCCCAGATATGACTCATCACTTTAGTATTCGAACAGTTGGGAAACCAGCAGTAAAGAAGAGAAAATTAACGAAAAAAAGAATTCTTAGCGGTATTTCGCAAATGAGCTTCGTCGCCCATGATATATTTAGGTTTCGTACCAGGATTTCGCAAAAGTCTATGGCATTGTCACGCAGACAATAACCTGCGTGGAAAGTGAGTGATTGTTTTTTAAATAAGTATGGTGGTTTTTTTTTTTTGTCAGAATTAATCTCATACCTCCAGAATTTTTAACGGTCAGTGCTGCCTTTCACTGAATTACGTAAGCTTGAAATTTGAGAACGCAGTTTAGATAAACAAGCATCGAAACTGAAAATAAGTCTTAACTCCATAATTTTACGCCTTGAATGATCATGTACTTCAGTACAGTTTGTCCCACTTTCTAAACCAATGAAAACTCCGGATTTCAGTTTCGCCTCCCTCCGATTTAATTTCATAGAAATGAAATATATGATCAATAACTTATACATAAAGAACTACATGTATGTCCGCGATGAACATGAATTAAAAAATATCATAGAATTTCACCATATACCTCCTTACGCTCTAAATACATTTTTGTTGTGAGCTTCAGAGATTTTCTAAGAAACTTAAATGATTCTGGCCAAGATTTGTCACGATTTTCAAAGTCTATCAAGGTCACTAACGGTTACTGTACGATCTGCTATCACGTTTTGTCCCGTTGCGGTCAGACCCCTCACGTTATCACGGATAGATATGCTCTTCTACGATTTCTCGTATGTCAATTAACGATTTCATCAAGAACACAACATGTATTTTGGGTTTAATTTGATGACATGGCCATAATAAATTAAAGTCAGCCAATGCTGGCTTCTTTTCCGTATTTCAAAAGCTTTCCTCTACAGAGTTGTTAATTCATAGAATTGTTTGGTGAAATGTTAAATAACTCTTTACCACACAATCCGGACTTTTAACGACCCTGAGAAAGAAACCTCTTGAAAACATTATAGGAAAAGGAAAAAATGCTGGTTACCAGCATTTTCTCCTTTTTCCACAATGTTTTCTACTCTGTCAAAGAAAGATTGTACCATTTGAGCCACACTGAAATTATCATCTGCAAATGCTTTCAATTTGGACAACTCTAAAATATTTGTCATTTGGTTAAAAGTTAAACAAGTAGTTACGGTTGTAGTCTGGTTAAAAGTTAAATATTCATCCTTACGGCCAGAGAGAAAAGAAACACTGTTAAAACTTGAAACTGTGTGGATTGGCTCAGCTGTGTAAACAGATAACTCACTAGTACAGATGGTGAAAATGATAGAAAAACCCAAAGGAGTTGTCCTCATTTAAACCCAGAAACAAAAGCGATTGCTTAGAAGGCCTTAGAAACATGAAATGCATGTTCTGTCCGTTGTCAACATAATCTGTGCAATCTTGCAGTCGTCAGGGGCATGAAGATATAGGAATCATTATAGTTGCATAGAAAAAAGATATAGAGGATATTTGTTTTTTTCTTTTTTATTGAAAGATTGAAACTTATTTCATCGAGTGAACATCACTGGTAATATTTTCACGAGTGACACAGCCATTCGTGAAAATATTACCGATGGTGTGCACGAGATGAAATAAATTTCGATCTTTTACCGAAAAGAAAATCTATTTATTTCATGCTTTTAACCTTTTCTGGGAGGATCTTTATCACGATCCAGTACAATTCTTTTCAGTTATTTCCCGTGGCGTACCTCTCCCGCATAGCAACGCATTACAATATTATGTCAAACGCGAGAAATGTAAAGTAAAAAACGTTATATTTCCAACTGGTTGTGAGTCACACGCATTTTAACTACGTAACTAGAATTTAAAAAAGTCGGTATTTCTACTGGTCGCACCCGTGAAATATCGAAAAATATTATCACCGCTATTTCTCGATATCCTACCAGAAAGCATGAAATAAAAACTCGTTTTAACTTTTATCCTGCTAAATAACTAAAATCAAATTTTCAATTCAATAGGATAAGATCCCAACTATAGCTATTTCAAACTTACGCTTTGAAGAATGATATCTCCTCATCGGATAGTGTTGGTCCAAGATCAGACTGCACGTTCTGTGCAGTCTGATCTTGATCCACACTGTCCGCAAAAGGTCAGCTTACCAGCCTAATTAAGGGTTAAAAAAACTGGCCGAAAACCAGTATGCATTTCTAAGGGAAACGTATACCGTTATTGGCTGTCTGTGTTACTAAATCATTTTAAAGCTTTTTGCATGGAGATTAACCCGCTCTTTTTTTCGCCCTAGACGAGTATGGTTTTTTTTCCCTCCCAATTGTACAGATAAAAAACGTCAATTTATCACGGTAACCTGAACGATAAAGCTTGTCTGTGTTTCTATCGTCTGTCTTTAAGTTCTCTATTACGACATTAATTGTCTGTATTTCAGATATGTTATCTTTATGTATGCTTCCGGTCCCTTATCCAAATATCATCTGCCGACGACCTTCTTACAAAGATCGTCACGCCCGACCAACCGCTTTTAAAAACATTTCGTGAAAAAAGGGGGAAATTCTTGCAACATATACCTTTGCCGCAATGTTTTCCTATGTGTTTTTGGACGAAAACTTAATTCATAATATCCCTATTTTTCCAAGAAAAACTTGCTGCATAATTCTCCCTTCAGCACAAAGTCATGTGATGAGCCCCTGTGAGATATGCATGTTGTGTCCAGGAGGTCAATTGCAGATTAGTTCCAGAAGGGTCAAGACGTGTAACCATTTCACGTATTAAGAATACATGTGAAAGTAATGAAAAGTTCTTCTTTAATGTTCTTTCTGTCTAAAGCACAGTGGGATTAAAATCTAATGTTTGATATTATTACTAGTGTTATGTTAAATTCAATGTAAAGTATTTCTTGTTAATGTGTATTGTTTGAATATTATTTCAGGAAATTCAGGGATATTAAGAACCGTCGTCTGATTACAATGTACTTATTTTAAACCACATCGTTTACCATAAAATCATCTTGTATGATCTTCTACCGGAAATTTAGAAAATAATGTGAAGCAGTGATATATTATTCAAGTGGAAGCATGACGGCTTTTCTAGGTTTTATTCTGTATCAAATTCTAGCCAAATCTTACGCTTAAATTACTCTGAATACCGTCTGCTATATCTAGTACCTTACATTTATACAGAAAGAAATTAAAATGTTTTATTCAGCAGACTTAAATCCTAGATTTTAACGGCACGGAAGATGAATTCTGGTAACCAGCATTTTCTCTTTTTCCCACAATGTTTTCTGTCCTTTTAGAAATAAATTCATCATCTTAGCCAAATTTATTTGTGACGCACGCAAATGCTCTCAATTTGGATGCGTGTGATTTTTTTTTTAATGCAAGGAATAAAAACTACTGCATAAAAAAAAATATAATAATTGTCCTGCAACTCACGAAAAGGGTCTTTGGACATTTGCGTAAAGTGTTGTCCCAGATCAGCCTTGTGCAGCCCTCACATGCTGATTAGAGACGACACTTTCCGAAGGCGTGTAATTTTCTATTTCACGCAAGTCCGCTGTACGACAAATTCTATTATTATACTGTAAAGAAATTTCTTTTGATTTGATTGGATAATATGCCCCGAACATATTTATCATGCACACGTGGCAAAACCAACGTAAAAGCACTTTCCCTTTCGGAAGCCCCGTATACATGGCTACACTATCAACACATAATCCAAAATGGCGGCTTCGACCAAAATTAACATCAAGATTATGCGCCAAGCTGCACGTTTTAGCACGTATTACCAAGGTTTCACTCACGTCAGTTCCCAGTGACATCAGTTTTCATAGAATTGGGGCTCTCTGAATAGAAAGTACTTCGTCAGCCTACTCAACTTTTTAAACCAAAAAAGTGGTAAAAATCGCTAAAGAGACCTTGGAATGGTAAAACTATGCTGCATGATAAATTGATTGTATATGCAGAAGGCAGGAGACTTGGAAACTTGTTCACGGCTGTGGTGAATCATGTCGGCCCGAGCTGAAGGCGCCGTTTTGTCACCACGTTCCCTGCCACCTGACTGTACTGCAAGGAAATTGCTCGTGATCTTGTTTAACATGCCGGGAACATATATCATGTACCTTGGCAAAAACCGCATAAAGCCAGTTTTCCTCTTAAGGTAAGACCTGTGTAATGCACTTCCGGTGAACATTTGGCAAAAATTCTAATTGGTTGTTAAATAAGGATAAATAAGGATTTATGCAGAAATAATATTTTTGCACATTGCTAACGGATCAGAAATTCCGTTTATGTCTATCTTGAAACTATTTTTTGATATTTTTGTTCGTTTTCTAAAAAGGGAGGTAATTATTATCTCTTTTTCAATTGAGAATATAGCGGTTGTAGATTTATAAATGATAATTCAAAGAAGGAAAAAATGGAAAAAATGAAAAGGTGAAAGTAGTTCAATAATACTCATTTTTGATTATAGCTAATTTTGCATGATGATATTTTAGTGGAAATAGCTTTTGTCCATTACACAGGTCTTACCTTAATTGCTCCGTAAACATCACTACACGTACAACACAACATCCAAAATGTTGGCGTCGATTGATCACTAGACTGCACTTTTATACACCAAAGTGGACCTTTTAGTGACGTAAGTTTCCAGTGACGTCAGTTTTCATTGAATTGGGGTACTCAGAAGGGAATTTCTATTTCGTCAGCATACTCGATTCGTGAGATAATAGAATAGGAATTTTTCGCTTAACACCCTTTGAAAGGGTAAAACTTTACTGTATAATAACTTCGAGCCTTCGGCTCGGGGCGACATGATTCACCACAGCCGTGAACAAGTTTCCAAGTCCCCTGCCACCTGACCGTACAGCTAATATTATTAAACTGCAAAGAAATTTCTAGTAATCTGATTGGTTGACATGATGGGAACATATATCATGTTCCCTGGCAAAAACCACGTAAAACCAGTTTCCCTTTTGAGTGCCCCGTAAATATCACTACACGGGCAACACAACATCCAAAATGGCGGCGTCGATCGGTAACCAAACTGCACATTTTTTCACCAAACTGCACGTTTTAGTGGCGTCAGTTTCCTGTGACGTCAGTTTTCATTGAATTGGGGCACTGAGAAGGGATTTCTATTTCGTCAGCATACTCGATTCGTGAAATTATAAAACAGGAAAATTCGCCTAACGCGCTTTGAAAGGGTAAAACTTTGCAGTATAATAAATTCGTTGTAAAGTCAGGTGGCAGTGGACTTGGAAACTTGTTCACGGCTGTGGTGAATCATAGCCATGAACAAGTTTCCAAGTCCCCTACCACCTGACCGTACAACTAATAATGTTGACGTAAATTACCGTCTTGGATCAGCCTGCGCCTACTGCGCAGACTGATCCGAGGCGACAATTTACGCAAATGTCCGATAGCCCTTTTTCGCGTGTGTCAGTATATAGGGAAGAAATGTTGGTATCCTGTTTGAAACAAATTCCATAATTCTAATCGCACTGACTTGACTTGTTCATCTTTTAATGCTTTTAATTTAGACAAGTCTTAAGTTTTGTCATCCTGTCAAGATTTAAAAGCTATGTCATTGTTGTTACTATCGGTTCTGCAGGATTCTCTCTATCTGCCACTATCTTTATTCACTGTTTTATCCCCGCATTCCAGACGTAATTAAAACTTTATAAGAGAGATGCAATTGAAGTAAGAGGTTGATATGATGCTTGCATGAGGATTTCATTGCCATCATTATAATATACTACTCAAAATTTGTTAGGGATCACCCTAAGAGATTCACCCTACGATATGAATGCCATAAGTAGGGACATAGGAGACTAGTCTCTACTCTCTCTCTCTGCAGCTAATCATATCTTCGACTAACACAGGTAAGGCAGTAGCTCTTGCAACAGCAGTCATGCTAATGCATTTTCATTTCGATATGGTTTAGAATAATGTTCCGAATGTGCTCATTCAGGACATACTTCCAGAACAGTGTATTATGTTCTGAAATATTCTTTTCGCGCGTTCTAGAACAGCATTCCAGGACACAGAACATTGTGCCAGAACAGGTGAAAAGAATACGCCCTATGAGGTATACCACAAGCTTTGCAAAAAAAAAACAGGATGACATAAAACAGGTGCACAAAAAAAACTTGGTATTATGTGATGCAGTTCAAATAGAATATATGTGTAAATATATACGTGGCATGTAACATGTATGGCTATACAGTATGTTACATTGTCACACTGATCAATAAAATGACCAGTGGAAATGGATCTTTAATCCTTTACCTCACAATGCCGGCTGTTAAGGACACTGAGAAAGAAGCCTTCGAAAAACATTGTTGGAAAAGTAGAAAATGCTGGATACCTTTTCCAACGATGTTTTTTTTTTTTAATTCCCTATGACAGACAGCATAGTGCACGTTGCATATAGTTTTTGGTCAGCAAACGCTTTCAACTTGGACAAATCTAGAATTTTACAGTATGGCAAAGAGTTTATGCAAAACTGTTGTAACATATAAAACCATAAAGAAAAATGTAAGTGATCCCTATCAAAGTTTGAGTAGTTTAGTTCCTCTTTGAATGATCCTCGCCTTTTAATCAACAACAACAACAACCATACTTCAGGTATTAACTCTTAGGCCGGAAAGCGCGACTGAATGACATTTGGCGGCCAGTGTTAATCAAGATCAGGCTGCACATTCTGCTCTGCGCAGTCTGATCTTGATCTACACTGTCCGATATTTTTCCTAAAAAAACATAACTTTCAAATAACATTATTCGGAGTTTTGCCGTCAGTTTCAAACTTTTATTAATCCTCTCTAGCAGGATAAGGTTAAAAGGTGCATTCAGAAATCTGTCAACAACGGTTGTTAAGTAACTTTAAAAGGGTCTTCGTGGCTTTCTTTGTTATCTTTTCGTCAAACATTTCTTATTACTACAAAATATACATCTCGATGCAATGATAAACTAAATGGACGATTTTATATATAGGAAAAAAGTTGCAAATCTGGCGCTAAAATCACTTATTGTTTGCTCTCTGTCTGGCTCTGTCTCTGTTTCTCTCTTCTTTTAGGCATAAATGCATAAATACAATTGCAAAAATTCATTGGATTTATGCATAAACCAGCCCTAGCTCTATAAAAACCGAGTGGTCTATTAGCTGATGCATTTCTTGACCCCCCATCAGAGCATGACATAGATTTTACACTTTCCTCAGAAAATTTTTAAAACGTTCAAACAAAAAAATTGGACCACAGGTTGCAATGCTTCGGAAACGAAAAGGTAACTGGTGAACAAAGACACAGCCTTGACGGACATATACAAACATAAAAGAAAAAATAAGAAAAAAAAAACAGAGAGAAAGAGGCAGGAGGGGAATTACTGAGACAAGAGGACATGTATGACAGAAAGACAGACACACAGACGAGCGGGTTGGCAGGTAGGCAGGCAGGCAAGCAGAGAAAGATATAAACATTAATGGGATAGACAGTCTACAGGGATTGACAGATATCCTCGTATTAAGAGGCACAATGAGTCTCTATATCTATGTACGCTTGGCTTTACATCTTTCGTTACCAATGGTGACTGAAGTGGCTTTTGCAGACGTCAGCGATTCAGATCAGACAATACAGAACATTCAGTCTGATCTTGCCTCTACATCTCCTGCAATCTGAAGCTAAGCTATCGTCAGAGAAAGTTATCCAGTGTGGTACAATTCTTCATGAAGACCTCAAAACGAAGTATGTTGTATCGAAAGAGTCAAGTGTCCTTAAAAGTGACAAAAAGATAGGACGGTATCTGACGAGATTAAAAGCGCGAAGGCGTTGCCAAAATTGGAATGAAGTAAAAAACCCTTCTAGGGTAATCCAATTTTTGACCGCTTTCGTATCCGTAACATCATTTGAACCATAGAGAAATCAAATTTACCCACGGTAATGCACAAATAATTTAATCCTATAACGAAAAATCGAAAATACTTTTCGTTTCTCCTATACCGCCATGTTATCTCTTTACAAAAAAAACCCCAATTTTTATGAGGTATACCACAAACTTTGCAAAAAAACAGGTTGACATAAAACAGGTGCACAAAAAAGTTAGTATTATGTGATGCAGTTCAAATAGGTATAAGTAATGCTCTGTGAAAAGGGGGCTTAATTCATCTGCGAAAAACATTGACCCAGGTCAGCCTGCGCAGTTCGTGCAGGCTGACCCGGGCCGAAACTTTTCGCTTGTGGTCAATTTTCTGTATGTCCAGTGACCGCTCTTTCTCCAGATTCAGTCATTCATTAGAGTTAGTGTATAATATAGATCCTTAATCATTATGATGACTTGTTAAATACAATGGATCACAGAGATGCATTAAGCCTCCTTTTGAGATCTAATACTGTTTCAATCTCATGCAGTAACTAAGGTATGTAGAAAACACAGAAATAAATTTATATGCGTGCCTTCGAATGGGTTGCCGAGCCACTGTGGCGCAGTTGGTAGCGTACAGGACTCGAGAATAGAGGGTCGCCGGATCGATTCCCCTTCTCGACCAATTTCTTTCCTAGGTTTGATGATAGTTCCGGCGACACGATTCATTTCCCTCTCACCACCGGACCATTTTTTGACGGGAAGACAGTAAGCTGCCTGGGAGAAAAATGAATAAGCTTATTGTGCGAGGTACTTGTTACAGACACTCTAGAAAAGACTGGACATGTGCTCTGCGATATTACTAAAATAATATCGAAAAGCGGTGCTAAACCCTATATACAACCAATATGAATGGGGTTCTATTTTTGTACACAACCTGTATGGAAGATATTTGTAGTCTGTTTTCTTGTAGCTTGTCTGTTTTTCGCCCAGCTGAATGTGCTGGCTGTTGACCCATAAGCTATTTTTGTAACTATAACAACTGGATAGTTAGAAATTTGTGATGGTAAAAAATGTAGCATGTTTAAGGGATCCTGCATATCTTCTGGTAATTTACGTGGGCTTTTTGTTTTTAAAGATATTTCGTGTTCTTCACGAAAAAAGCTATTCTTCTGGTTTTTTAATGAAAATAATATTAAAGCCGACCATTCCATATATTCCGTCCAACTCAGGTAATTTTTGGTCAGGGCCTTTTTGTCCCGTGGAAAAAAGTAAATTTAAAGTTTTTTTCCCATACCATCCTACTGTTTTTAACAAAAACTAGGCTATCTTTAGGCGTTGCGTTAGCAGCTCAAATACTCATATGTGGGATCCCACACCTGTATTTCTTACTTGGCTATGAGTATTTCTAGTTTCCCTAATTTCTAACTAAGGTCAGCAAACATCCTTATCATAAGCTGTGCAGACAAGGACATTATTGCATGCTTTTCGGCACTTATCGAGAAAAAAATATTCGATTTTCATTCGATATCTTATGGTTACGAAGAGTGAAAAATAAAGATTTCGTATTTTTTAACTCTTCAATTGAAGTTGGGAACAGTGGTTCCCACGCAGTAGTTATCGAAGTAAACAGGGCGAGCGTGCCATTCAACTGCAAGGGGAAATATGACGTAATTTACATGTATCTGTACACGCAACGTGCATCCACGTGGAATTACCGAAAACATCTAAACTTGGCTTTGACGAAAGTTTTTTTGTGAAAGATCGTTTTAATTATTTCATCAATTGATCATCATCTGTAATATTTGCAACAGTGGCTGCGCCAAAATTCCTCTCTGTATTGCTTAACCCTTTACTCCATAGATACTCATTCCGACTCATTGCCTTTTGAAAACGTTGTGACTAAAGGTGAAATTGCTCGTGACGAGCAATTTCACCTTTTGTCACAATGTTTTCTATGCTATCAAAAGGTGTCATATACACATAAGAGACGACTTCGTCCTTGCTGTTATTTAGGGTCAATTAGAGATACCATGGAAATGCCTTATGGGGTACAGGGTTAATCATTCACAAAGTTCTGTTTTTATTCTATATTCCAAGACCAATCATATACTTGCTGAGACGTTATTAGCCAATCAGATAACTAGACCTGAAATATAGGAGTAGTCGGTGTTGTTGGTAAAAGTAGCTGAAATTCCATCGAATTAAAATTTGAGTCCCATTTACTTTGTCGTCTGCAAATGCTGGATTTCGTTTTCGGGTTCAACCCTTATCCTGCTGAATAACTAAAATGACATTTTTAATTTGATAGTAAAAACCAAAATGTTACTATCTGAAAGGTATTTCTTCGGGAAATACATATCATTTTCGGACAGTGTAGAATCAAGATCAAACTGCGCCTTCTGTGCAGTCTGATCTGAATCTACACTGCCCTCAAAAGGTCAGTAAGTAGCCATCAGTGGCCAAACAGTTAAAGTAAATAACAACAGGTACTGAAAATATTGGATATATATAGGCTACCAAAATAGTGCCATTTACACCTAGAAATATGATATCTTATCAAACTATTAAACTTCTTATCCCATGGAACAGGTGAAAGATACCAATTCCTGAACACCTACAATCAACCTACTACGATTAATTATTGTCTATCACTCTTTGCGAAACATTGGACGCACGAAGACATTCAAATAAAATCATTAGATATCGGGTTGTATTTGATCTTTTTTTTTTGCATAGTTCAATGCTCTTCTTTGTATTCTACTTTTCGCTGCTTCAAATATGCTGTTAGTGTTTATTCTGGAGACTTTAAACACATTCTCAGGTATGTTTCAGAAATAAATGTTTAAGTCTTTACCCAAAGGACAAAAATGTAGACTTGTCTTTTTTCTTTAAATGGGGGGGGGGGGGAGTAGAAACCTACCTCTCTCTGAACTTACACTCCGTATACGTAAGCAGAATGGAGCGATTTACACGGCTTTGTTAGACTAAACAAATCAAGGTGCGACAGCGGAAAAGTCGGTCTTGGGTTTACTCTTGTCGACACAGTGAATATTTTTCGTCAAAAACACTCAGAAATTTTGGGGTCTGTTTCTTGAACCCTTTAACATTCAATCTCATACTTAAACGACCACTTTTTGTTGTATCCGTGGTTGTGAGGTAGAGCGTCGGCCTCGTAACCATAAGGACCTGAGTTCGATACCCGGGAGCGGGTGTGAACATTGGGATTTTTCAATGGCCCACACATTTCGCGTGAGCACTGGTAACGTTCCAAGGAAGCAGAATGGAGAGAGATTAGTATATACCTACAGGCTGCAAGCACTTGTTTCTAAATCGATGTAAGATATATATGTTTGAAATAAGGAAGAAGGATTTAAAAACCATAATGGTAAAGGGAGAAAAAGCTGATGGACATCCTTTCCCTTCTTCTCCACAATGTTTTCCATTCATTATTAAAATAACCTATCACCGAGCCTTGATTTAACGTCTTCTTAAAATGCTTTCAATTGGGAGAAATATAAACTTTTGTGGTCCGATAAAGAATTAACGTATTTACCAGTTCAAACCTTTATCAAACTACGATATTTAACTTCCCTGGGAAAAGACGATTCTGAAAACATTGTGAGAAAAGGAGACCAGCATTTTCTCCTTTTCTCACAATATTTTCTATCCTGTCGAAGACAACTTCGATTATTCTAGCAACGATTAATTTTTCGTCTGTAAATTCTTTTCATTTGAAATGGTTTCATGATTTTGTCGTCTGGTTTAGAGTCCAGGGATATGTTATCCTAATAACGCTAACGGTGGTTTGGAAAATCCCAGAATGGCAGAGCAGATCAAAGTGTGAAATGTGCGTTCTGATCTTGGCCACGTTCTTTCTGGTACCATATGATGTATCTTACTAAGACATAAAATACTGAAGAAAAAAAAGAAGTTTTACCTACAGAGTGAAAAGTGCTTTTAAATCAACCTCCTTCCACTGTCAGTATAAAGCTAACTCAATGGTTCTAAGAGAACTAACTGCTGCAGATTTATCATACATTATTCTGTATTATTTTTCTTTCGTTATAACTCAGCTGCGGCTCCACGGATTGCCCCTAGAGCAAGGCGTTTTGGGCCTTTAGGCGGACCCAGTGGAGGAAGTACTTTCCACGCCCCCGGAGGAGGTATGGCAGGCATGATGGGCGGACCAATGCAGGGAATGGGCCCGTCCATGGGTGGTCCAAATGGACAAGGTCAAGGGTCATCGATGTTTGAACCTTCAGGGGTTGCATGTATCAGACATAACATTGTATGTCCCCAGTTTTGTCTTGTTGTGGACGAGCACGGTTGTAGATCTTGCCCTTGTGGTCCAGGTAAATGGGCTAATAAGCTGTTTACATTGTGTTTAACCCCGTTTTTAAATCCGAAGAACGCCGAATAAATCTGGTAGACTTTTTATGTCAAGAAATGATTGCAAGACCATGTTTGCGTTTATCTATAGTGTTTCATGAAAAAGTAGATAAGATCAGACTGCACATTTTGTTCAGTCTGATCTTGATCTATACTACCTGCAAAGGCAGCTATACGTGTGAAAGAAGCTTTAAGGGTTAACTCATTACCAAACGACAATATTATAGACTTGTCCAAATTGAAAGCATTTGCAGACGACAAAATAAAAGTGACTGGAAATTTGAAATTTATTTTGTGGAGGGTAGAAAACATTGTGGGAAAAGGGGAAAATGCTGGTTACCAACATTTTCTCCTTTCCCCACAATGTTTTCTAAAGGCTTCTTTCTCAGGGGCGTCAAAAGTAGGGATTGTGTGGTAATGGATTAAACATTATGTCTGCTTTTTAATTGCATGTGTATGGAAAACCACCAGTTTCTACTTTCCTCATATTGTTTTCAAATATTATTTTTACTTATGATCCATGGTAAACTATCTGTAGGGCTGGTTTTGAAAGCTATGTTATAAACTCTGAATCTTTTCGAAATTGTGCAAAAAAAAAATGCTGGCAAGGGACCTTTTCGTACAGAGTGTACATCAAAATCAGACTGCAAGAAAGTGCAGTCTGGTCTTGGATCTACTCTGTCCGCGACGGAAATACCTATTCCTAAAGAAATGTCATTAAGATAACAAAACTTTTGTTAAACTTGTTGGCATGAATTTCCTTTTCAAATGCTTATCACGATAAGGTTTAAAATCCCGTCTGCGGGCAATATAAGTATGGTTGTCTTCCTTACAGCAGGTGGCATGGCTGCAGTTGCAGGCGGACCATCAGGCGGCCCCATGTCGCTTTTGTCGGGAAGTATGGGTGGCGCCATGGCATCGATTGCTGGAAACCATGGTGAGTGGTGACTGTTTTCAAAAGTAGCACTGTTCAATAGGTGAGTGCAACACTATTCTAAGTGCCTGTACAATGTAAAGGCACTTAGAATAGTGTTGCACTTACCTATCGTGTTGTGTTGGGGTAGATTGTTTAGATACATGTTAAATGGGGGCCATTTAGCTGTCCGATGTCCGATGTCCTTAACTCTCAGAGTGCCGGTGTAAAGCAGAGAAATTACCCTCCCCTACAAAATGACCCGGGTCATTATTCTACGTGATCCCAGATGTCATTTCACTACGTAGAGGAATGACCGGGTCATTATTCTACGTAAAAAATGACCCCAGAGGGTCATTTCTCTACGTAGAATAGTGACCCGGATCATACCTCTACGTGGAGAAATAACCTATGAGTCATTCCTCTACGTAGAGAAATAACCTATGGGTCATTCCTCAACGTAGGAAAATGACCCATCTTTATCTTGATCTACCCTGGCCTCCTCAGAGGCGAAGTCTATGGTCGTGATAATAAACGCGTTGTCCTATTTTTAGATTTGCGCTCTTCAATGTTTTGCGAGACATTTTGATAGTGAACACGACCTTGAAATGGAAAAACAAGGGCTTTTCCATGTCTTACAAAAGATATTTAAACTGAACATTTTAACTGAAACACACAAGCCCGACCACCATCACCTTACATTATTAATCATTAGATCTATATATGAAAAAAGATCTTGATCAAATCTTGACGTTACCTTTTAACACAGAGTTCCCAGATTTTATAACCCTGACCAATAGAGAAAAATTAAAAATATCATGGGGAAAGAAGAAATTCCTTGTAACCAGTACTTTATTCAAGCTACATTTTAAACTGGTTAAATAATGTAAGCTTATTTGTACCTAGTTTGAATTTGTCGCCGGCAGATTTTTCGAAGAAATCAAAAGAGCCTAGAATGTGTCGTTTGGGAAACGGGTAATCCATTGCAGCCTCTCTTATACAATAGTGAAGGATAAAAGCATCATGGGATCTGGTTACCAGCAACTTCTCCTCTCCTGGCAATTTTTTCAGGACCTTTTCTTTCCTCAGGGAAGTAATAACTCGGGTTTTCGAGGTAAAGAGTGAAAGGCAATCTCCGAGCAGAGTTGTCGTTCTACACTCTCACCATACATCTCTGCAATGGGCTAAATGACAAGAATCTTGTCAATCCAAGGAAAAGATATTTTGTTACTGTTTAACTGTTTCATGTGAAACATTATAAAGTAGACAAAGGAAATATGATTCTGGATACATTATAGGAGCATTCAAGCTTGTGAATGTACCTGTATACAACGGAACTATTTTTTCGAGCTTCTTTACTGCTCAGATTCTTACGCAAATTTTAACTGGCTGCGCCCTTGAATGATAACAACAGTTTTGACACACCGATGGATCTTAATTTATTTTAGTTTCTTTTTCACATTTCCTACCA
This sequence comes from Tridacna crocea, assembly GCA_943736015.1. NCBI lineage: Eukaryota > Metazoa > Mollusca > Bivalvia > Cardiida > Cardiidae > Tridacna > Tridacna crocea. The sequence goes on from OX031061.1 coordinate 29,428,912, forward strand.
AATAGTCTGGTTGGCCGTATGTTGTTTGAACAGCACACAAAGTAATCGATATTGGTCTTTCTTTCACCGGCGTTAGAGTCGCCATTTTGATTTCTGGTCAGGTGACGAAAGTACCACGTAATGACGGACTACTTTCTAAGCCCTCTACAGAGGTGACTGTGAATGATCCGGAGAGCAAGAGAGTGAGTGAAAGGCTGATAGGAGTTAACGAATAAATAATAAGATCCTCATTTATCACATAAACAACCTTGTTTTCAGTGTAATTTAGCAATAACGAATGTTCTTATCTTAATCACGTCTGGTATCACAATTGTGTGACGTCATTTTGACGTATTTTTTCTATGTAATTCATAGATTTAAAAGGGTTTCATATTACCGGGGCGGCATCTATATACATGGCATCGTCTGATCCATAATTTGTGAAATATTGTTATGCAATAAAAAGAATCTGACATTCATTGGCGCGTGAATAAAATTTTGTTAAACTCAAGTAAAAATGTTACTAAGCTTAAAAGGCTTGCTTAACAACATTTTCCCTAGACTCGTTTAATAAAATCTTATCTCAAACACCAACACATGTCATATCCAATGTAGCTATCTTTTTCCTCTGGTCAAGGAGACTGATATTTCAAGTTCTAGTTTTTGTACGACTTTGCATTATGTAGTTTTCATAAAAATAAATTGATGGTCATTTAAATCATGATATTATGAATTTGATAACAGCATTAAGTTCCAGCGCTAGTCATGTGATGAGTGGAAGTTCCGGAAGTGCGCAGGATAACACGTTTAGTGTTAACGTAGGAAGTGGTATCAAAGGTGGAGCTATCATATCATCGACGGCATCTTCTTCTGGCGGATCATCAAATGTTTATGTAAAACAAAAACCTGTGAAAGAGTGTGCAGCCACCTTATTATGTACTTCTACCTGCACGTCTGGTTACACACTCGGTTCTCACTCAAGCAGTGGTTGTCGTTCTTGTTCCTGTTCAAGCAATCACGAAGTGTCGACAAGTAAGTGGACAGTGTTTCACAGTTGGATAGCAATTTGACCAAACACACTTGTAATAGAGCACCAAGGGTCGGTCACTCTAAGTTCAGTTCTTTTCCAGACATCAAAACATCATCTATTTATTTGGATATACAGTCAGACATTGTCACCCAATTATCAAGATAATTTTTGGATGTAAATCCAAAGCAATATCTATCGACGAACAGGGTCCACAGATTTACAAAAATTAAAAGAAAAAAGTATCCTGCTATGGAAACAAAACATCTACCTTTTTTAGAACTTGATTTATGCAAAGACTATGGCAGACACGACGTCCTTAAAATGGTTCATTTTGTTGCCAGATCATATTTACAAAATTAAGGTGGCTGTGTTGTTGCCTCAGGTTAGTACTGTATGTTGTATTAAAGACGTTTATGACAAATTCTTCCAACGGACAGATTTTTTTTAAACTTTGCACATACAAAGCTCATCATGTCTCTTGCAGATTATAATGATAGAAAAAGGGGGTCCCCGTGCTCGTTTCTGAGAAATTCGCTTTTGAAAAAGATAAATTATACAGTTCCAAAATTCAGCATATACTAGATTTAACACACTTTCCTTTAATAGTCAATTATACAGGAAAATTGCCAGAAGAATATACAAATATAAATCACTTTAAAGAAAAATAACTCAGTTTGCACAAAAAACATATGAAAGCCTGGTTCTGAGCATGGTAAATGTACCAATATGCATTTTATATATAGACCATTGAGTTACAAAGGGAGATAATTTGACCGGGTTAAGGGTTAATTTTCAATAAAAACATACTTTCTAACGGACAGATTTTTTTTTAAATTTCCACAATCATAGTACTTACAAATCTTGACAATAAGAAAAAATAAAAATGGCACCTACCCGTGCTTCTTTCCCCAGGAAACAGGGATGAAGGTCACGTTGGACGTTAATTTTTTCCAAGGAAAACTATATAATAGAAGCTCAGCAGACATAGTGGGAAAGAAGAAATTACTCATGCTTATTGAAAGCGATTTTTCCTTTTCCCACATTAATCCTATATTCCTGCAAAAAATGAATATAGCCTATATACCTCAAATTTATATCAAACCCTTAATTATCTACATGTTTTTTTTTTTTTATATAAATTTGCATACATAGAAATCCAAAAAAGAAAACAAGAAATGTCTCTGGAAAAAATTGGATAAAAGCTCAGCAGACATGATGGAAAAAGGAAAAATTATTCAGTAGAAGAAATTTCTCCTGTTCCCACAGTATTTTTCAAAGAGGAAATAGCCATACTTCCAGAAATATGTATACTTCAACAGCTTCAATTTTCTGCCTGTTTCATTGTTTGCAGTGTAACTGGACTTTTTTCCAGCTAGTTCTTTACCAGTCATATCATCCTTACACTGGCAGGCCAGTTTTGATGCTATCACCTTCATCCTGAAAGGATAGCATGACAACTGGCCTGCCAGTGTCAGGAAAACGTCAGAAGTTGTATCATTTTCAGCGTTGGATGGCTGACATTGCGTAAAAAATTTTCTTTTTCCACGACAAATAAGCATTCGTTTTCATGAAAACTTCCCCTTTTTATTTCGACCATAGAATACCATGGCTAGTGCAACCGTGCTAGTACTATCCGTAGAATGTTCGGTCCGCTGTTGCTATTGCCATATGTGCGAAAAATACACATCAGCGCTGATACTTTTACTTTCTGTGAGAAATACACATGCGCAGTATGGATGCGCGTAAACATTTATACCAAACGTCGTTAACGTTTATAAATAAGCAGCCTCTTTATTGTACCAATATCTCTGAACTCTGGAGTAAGAATGCAATACTCCTGATATCATATAGAAACAAGTTGGCTTCTTTAAAGAAGAAGCCAGGAGAGGACGAAATCAATGTTTTCAATTATATAGATCATTGGCTTTTAATTTCGATACATTTTGCCACATGTAAACAAACAAATGAAAAAGCCGCCCCGTAGAAGCGTCATATGCTTTATTTGACAGTTATTAATTGGCCTTCTTGTCGGGTTTTCAAGTCGCATAATCTTGTCCAGCTGTCTTCTTTCTCCTTTTTTTATCGAAGTTATTCTTAATTTTTCTTCTCCTTAGATTTATTTATTTAATGAAAAATTACAATTATTTTAGGGGTCATTTTAATGGCAAATTAATACAACATTTTTTTTCTGAAAGTCGTCATATACAATTAAAACACGTCTATTTCCTGTTTCGGTTTATTGATTTCGATTTATTTACAAAACCATGACGAAAAAGACAGTGTATCAGAAGAATTTCGCAAGAAAAATAGATTTAAACAGCATATTCTGTGACAGTCTGCATTTTTAACTCACCACTGTTGGAGAGGTCTGATGGCCTTTCCAATGAGTGATCACGAAATAGCAATCAAGACGCGGCCAATCTGCTACTTTTCTAAAATGGTTTGTCAACCCAGTCAAAATAAGTATTGCCTGAAGTCAGTGCTTTTGCATTAAAAGTACCTTTAACATATCTTAACAGCTACAATCCACTACATAACCCAGGTTATTAAGCCACCGAAAAAAGAATGCACTTTAACATCCCACTGTATGAATTCGTGCACAAACGGTTACACCATGTCAACGACAGACAACCATGGCTGCCCTATATGTACTTGCCAGAGCACATATACCCCGCCCATAGAAATTGCTGTTGAGCCGCCTCCAATAGATGAGCTTATAGTCGGCCGACCACAGACTACATATACCCTAACATGTGCGGCAACTTCCTGCAACATAGGCTGCAGTGTTGGATACAAATGTGGCCTAGATGGATGTCCTACGTGCGAGTGTATTCATCCATCAGGTAAGTCATTCAAAACTCTTTCGGAATTTGCTTTTAGATGACTTTTAGTTCTAGTCTGCTTGCATGTATCTTGGCCAACTGACATACAAACCTTTTTTAAACACACTTAGCTTTCTACTTTCAGTTTGAACTGAATCAAAAAAGATGTCGGTTTAATTCATTATGCGTATTCAAAATAAACGAGACAGCAGTGTTCAAGAACATTCAAGTAAAACACTATAAACTTTGCAGTTGAACATCTTAATCTACTAGATTGATCCTCCAGAAGTCTTAAATTTCTGTGTGTTTCTTCCTTCTGTTAACCCCAACCAACTCGAAGCTATTTGTAACGTTACGAATATTTCTGTCTGTCTAAAGACTATGCTATACAAAAACATTGCCATAACTTTTGTCATAAGTTTGTTATACTTTTGCTGGTTCCTGAGTAAGTGTTTTCAAGATAATTCTGCACCGCTACCATTTCTAAGATAATTCTTGGTAGTCCCAGGATATATACAAATGCGACAACAGGGCTGCGGTAGTATCTACTATTTCGAAGGGTATTATATGTTGCGGGCATAACTTACGTCCATCGATAATTTAGATCATGGTCAGCGTAGAATATATATCCTTAATTAACAATACCACTCTCCGATGTTGTTTATAATCCGTCGTCATCTTTTGTAACTTACGGCAATATCCAGTACGTTCCATAGACATATATATATAACTGTATACAGCTTGCAAATCCTTCCAGCCAATGACGCAATAAACCACCTTGTGGACGAATCTATATGTATCATGACCTGAAATCGTATTACCAACATTTTCAAAAACTGTTTCAGTTCTAAATTCAAAGACTATTCGTCTGACTGACCGTGAACACGATAAGACTTAGTGGTTGTTGAAGACGGACCTAGTAATGTTTTACAGTATTTTGTAAAGTTTCAACGATTTTTTTTATCTTGGTCTGACCTTTTTACATACTTTTCAGTGGTTGGTATGACAACGCTTCAGGTGTTTGTCGAGAGACCTGTCCAGTGTCTTCGACCTCTGTCCTGTTCATCCAGCTGTGAAATAGGTTACAGGTGTGATACCAATGGTTGTCCCACATGTGAATGTGTCATAAAATATACGCAGAGTGAGTGACAAACTCCAGTTTAAATTCCCTTATTCAAGTATTTTAGTTCCTTGCCCATACTTAATTACTTCATACATATTCCAACCAAAGTTAACGTTAATATTTATTTCAATAACCAGTTCTGTGATAGTTCAGAAAGGTATGCGTTAGTCTAGCACTTTTAAAAAAGTTTGAAAGAAGACAGTATCACTGCAATTTTAATATAAATATATATGATGTAGGATCTGACATGAGTTAGTATTTGAAATAAAGAATATATTAAATGAGTACAGTATATATGTCATTAGGGAAGCCTTCGGCGAGCTCTTTGTATCTCTGTATGAAATATTTCATAATTTGTACAGCAGACGTATTTGGAAAACCACATCATTTGTTTTAAGTTTTTAAGTGATCTGTGTAGTACATAAGTTTTTAATTCAATAAGTCGCAATTTTTTGCGCCCAAGTGCGTCTGCTTTGGTCCATATCATACCGCAGAAACGGCCAAAATGGTAATGTCCCGACCCGACCTTCAGTTTACACAATACCTTTTTTTTTTTTTTTGTTTGATATAAGACTATAATATCTCTTTCCCCAGTCATAAAGGATTTATTTATTTAAATCTTAAAATGCTGAGTAAAGTATTCATTACATTGCAAGATGTACACTGCATCCTTTTTTTTTAATGAACACATCTAGAAACTTTATAGTAGTTGTTGTTGGCTTTCCTGTAGAATGGGAGGCTTAATCTTGATTTCTTGAAATCGTCTATTGAAATGACATTAAGGTGGCAAAACTGATGCAGAAGTCTGAATATGCACTTGATAAGCCAATTAAGTTTACATCGCAGCCCAACAGTATAGTGTACAGACATGTTCACATACGCTGACATGTGCAGCAACCTGTACCAATGGATACGAGGTCATCAAAGGTGGTACTGGGACGTGTGATAAATGTGTCTGCAAACAAAACGGTAAGGATTTTTTAACTCATAACTCCAACAACTGGCATTTTGGGTCGTTACCGTAGCAAATCATTTTAAGCTCTACTGGTCAAAAGTATAAGTCAGTTACACTTATTTGTTTTTGGTCATTACCAGGATCTCTTCAGCCTTATCAGCCCTCAATGACTTTACTCAGATGATCGTTTTAGGGCCAGTGGCCCTCTTGTTATTAAACAATTTGATTAAAATTATATGACGCTAGCTGAGGTCACAGTTAGTTAACCCGTTTGATAACAGTAAAATATGTGATTCTATTTATCACATGAAATGAATGACTGACAAAGAAGTACCCTGCACCTTCAGCCTTTACACTGTTAACGAACCCGTCCATGTATACCGATAAAGTTGGAATGCGTACATATATACAAGAAAATTAATAGCTCTTTTACATTTACATCGAAAGTATAGTGAAACAAATTATTGAGGGAGTAAATCAAAATATTAACACATTTGTACTGACTTTAAACAACTTACGCTGCATATTTTGTCAGTGCACTTTGTTGTGAAATATTTTGTTTTGTTTTTGCTTTATCTAGAAATTCTATGTGTGTGTAAGAGGTTATTCACAATTTTTTTATTTCAGTGATATATGCTGTTCAGCGACCTCAACCACCAAAGTATGAGACGGTACAATGTCCAAGCACGTCAACATGTTCAGCTAAATGTGCCCATGGTTTTGACATTATAAAATATGAAAATGCATGCCCCGAGTGTAGATGTAAACCAGGTTAGAAACCATTTTTCATCTTCATTGCAAGGTTTTTTGAAATTTTGAAATATTTGTGCATTTTTGTCACTTTTTACACAGAACCCTTTTGACATTCAAAGCACACAAGGCTGAAAGATCATATTTAAAAAAAAGCCTAAATTTCTTTTCTTTTATCTTTCTTTTAAAGTGAAGCAATATCTGTCTCAAGATCAGTTTCAGCCACAAGATAAATGGTAACAAAATTGAATGGTAACTTAAGTTCGAACTAACTATTCGCATAAACTGTATTGAAAGAAGGGAGATCAAAACAAAGCTTGGACAATAAACAGTGTTCTAATAAATTATTAACATGCAAGACAGGACTGAACATTGGTTAATGGCAAAACAATGAGTTGGACAAATGCTTTCACAAATACAAAGGTACTATGAAAAAAAGTATCCAAGACAACTGAACATGCTGATTGAAATTTTGATGCTTGAAACAATAAACCATCATACTGACTAATCCTATCGACCTACTTTAAAACTAGACCAGGTATACAAAAGAAAAACACATAAATATTCTTTCTATGTACAAAAGAAAAAAATCTTCACATGGACAAACTGACTCAAGGTATAAACAGTTAGAGCAAGACATACATGTGCTTATTCTTGGCACAACAGCCTGTTATGCTGATAAATCCTTATATGACTTTGTTAAAACTGGGCAAGGGATTAAAGTGGGCAATTGTTGACAATATTTCCACAAGTATCAATTTAGTCATAACTCTGATAAATAATACATCAAACAGGCTCCCAATTAAATTGTAAGACTTCAAAAAGAAAACCTCTCTGTCCTAGTTTCATAAGGTTCAGGCTGACAATGTCGCCTCTAGACTGCACACAATGTCTTTCTAAGATTTAGCCCAATGACATACTTTTTCACCCAATAAGACCCAAATTCGAAGTTGTCTTGGATATCATTAAGACAAACATTCTGACTTAGTTCAGTGAAAATCATCTGAAAATGTAGCCTTTACAGTGCACCTTTTTTTTGTTGTTGTTGTTTTCCTTCAGATTTGACCCAGTGACCTACTTTTCAACTTAACATGACCATTTTCAGTCATGATCAAGATATTATCAATACAAACTTTCTGACTGAGTTTCATGAGTATCAGCCTGAAAATGTGGCCTCTAGACTACACACAATGTTTTGCTGAGATTTAGCCCAGTGACATACTTTTTAACCCAATAGACCCAGCTTCAAAGCTGTCTTAGATATCATTAAGACAAACATTGTGACTTAGTTCAGTGAATAGCATCTGAAAATGTGGCCTCTAGAGCGCACTTTTTTTTCTTCAGATTTGACCCTGTGACCTACTTTTTGATCTGACATAATCCATTATAAAAGAAAAACTTGTCTGAGATATCAAAACAAACTTTTTAACTAAATTTCAAGAGTATCAGGACATGTGGCCTCTAGAAAAAACACACAAGCTTTTTCTGATATTAAGTTTTGTCTCAATGGTTAAACTTGTCCAGGATATCGTCAAGACAAACATCCTGACCAATTTCAAAGAGCATAAGGCTGAAAATGTGGCCACTATCTAGAGTGCACACAGGGTTTTTATTAGATTTAATCCTGTGACCTAGTTTTTGAAATTTGCTGAATGAATATTTTTTAGAAACTGTCGATATTCTCATCGGTCATATAACTGATTGTTTTAATAAAGTTTTTGACTCTGGTTTTTTTCCGAGCTCGTGGTCACTAGGTTACATTGTTCCGATCTATAAAAAGGGGGATAAAGATGATCCTAGTAATTATAGGGGTATAACACTACTAAGTAATTTCGGAAAAATTTTCACAAGTATTCTGACAAAAAGAGTCGAAAACTGGGCAAATGACAATAATATTATTTCAGACGCACAGTTCGGATTTCGAAAAGGCTGCAGTACAACAGATGCCATTTTTGTTTTACAATCTCTTATTGAAAATTTTCTTTCTCGGAAACTTCGACTTTACTGCGCTTTCATCGATTTAAAGAAAGCTTTTGATTCTGTATATAGAAATGCATTATGGTTTAAATTGTTCCATTTGGGTCTCGACGGTAAAGTTCTTAAAATATTCCGCTCTATGCATACTTCTGTTAAGTCCTGTATTAAGCACTGCAACGCTTTGTCTGACTTTTTCGACATTTCTTTGGGCTTAAAGCAAGGCCTAAATAATTCTCCTATTTTGTTCTCTTTATTCATAGAAGATCTTGAGTTAAGTTTACAAAGAGATGTAGGTTGTGGTTTGTCTCTCTTTGACCTGTGTTTAATTGTCATGCTTTTTGCGGATGATATGGTTGTCCTTGGTAAAACTCCGCACGACTTACAAAGCAGTCTAAACTATCTTCATGAGTATTGCAAAAAATGGGGTTTAGAAGTCAATACCGATAAGACCAAAATAGTGGTTTTCCGTAACAGGGGTATTTTAAAACAAGACGAAAAATGGTTCTATGATAAAATGTTATTGGAAACTGTTGATAATTTCAATTATTTAGGTACTGTATTCAATTACACAGGTTCCTTTAGTTTGAATAACCAATACGTGATAGGAAAAGCATTAAAAGCAATGAACGTTTTAATTAAGAATATCCAGCAATATGACGTCACACCTTCAATTGCACTTCAGTTATTTGACTCATTTGTCTCATCGTCTCTTAATTATTCTAGTCCTGTGTGGGGTTTTGCGAAGTGCAAAGATATAGAAAGAGTCCATTTGAAATTTTGTAAAAGTATTCTTGGAGTTAAACAAACTACGTGTACTACAACTATTTATTGTGAATTAGGCCGTTATCCTCTTTATGTTCAAAGATATGTCCAAATAATCAAATATTGGTTGAAAATAATTAGATCTAGTAACATCGTATTGTCATCTGTCTATGATTCATCAGTAGAGCTGCATAGTAACAATAAAAACTCTTGGGCAGGAAGAGTCCATGAATTGCTAGATGAATACGGGTTTTCTGATGTATGGGCGAATCCATTTAGTTATAATGACAAATATTTTGTTCAAATCTTTAGACAGAGAGTAATTGATTGTTTTCTCCAAAAATTACGATCAGATCTTGAAAATAGTACTTTGTTATGTCATCTGTATTTACATTTAGTAAGTTCCTTCGAAATGGCCCCTTATCTTGATTTACTATATAATAGAACATTTAGAACTTGTCTATCAAAAATCAGATTATCTTCACATAAACTTCGAATAGAATCCGGCAGATATGGACCAAATAGATCACCCCGAAACGAACGACTGTGTCAGTTTTGTAACGAACCAGAAATAGAAGACGAATTTCATTTTATTCTCGTTTGTAAAGTTTTTCAAGATTTAAGAGTAAAGTTTATTAAGAAATTTTATCGAACAAGGCCCAGTATGTTAAAGTTCGTCAATCTTCTAAATACAAGGAATAAATCAGTTCTGATTAATTTAGGTAAATTTATTTTCCATGCAATGAAACAAAGAAATAACTTTCTGAGTTCTTCAACTTAATGGAATTTTCTATATTAATTGATACAACTACTTTTGATTTTCTATATGTATCCTGTGTGAGCCCATTCTCCATATATCTTCTTATCTACGTATTGTTATACATGTATGTAATGTATTTCTATTGAGATATCACGTGATATATATTTGAACTTCATGTTAAAAATGACTATGTACAACTAGTATACGTCATTAAAATTTGTGTTCTGTTCTGTTCTGTTCTGTTTGAAACCACATGACCAATTTTCGAACTTGTTCAAGATATCATAAAGACAAATATTATGTAAAGTTTCAAGAGTATCAGGCTGAAAATATGGCTTCTTGAGTGCACACAAGCTTTTAAGATTTAGCCCGATGACCTATTTTTTAACCCTGATTAACTTATTTCCAAACTTGTCTGTGATTTCATCATGAGAAACATTCTGACCATTATTCAAAGGCATAAGGCTGAAAATGTTGCCTCTAAAGTGCACACGAGGTTGTTCTCAGATTTAGCCTTAAGACTAATTTCTTTACTCTACATGACCCATATTCAAACTTGACCGAGATATCATCCTGACAATAATCCTATGTGACCTCTAAATAGCACACAACTCTTTTTGTAAAATTTAACCATGTGACCTACCTTTTGACCTGATGTGAACCAACTTTGAACTTGTCTTAGATATCATGATGACAAACATTCTGAACTAAATTTCATGAGTAACTGTCTGAAAATGTGGTCTTTTGGTAATTCCCAATGGGGAACACTCTCACCATTTTCCATGAATACCAAGCTGAAAATACAAGCTCTTGGGTGCATAAAATGTTTTTCTAAGAGTTGTCCCTGTGACTTTTTCACTAGAAATGACCAAATCTAAAACTTGTCAGAGATAGTATTAAGACAAACATTCTGACCAGGTTTCATACATATTGTGAAATTGTAGCACAAAAGGTTTTTCTTAGATTTGCCCAAGTGACTTTCTTTTTCACCCAACATAACCCAATATTAACCTTGTGTGTGGTAGTATCAAGACATTCTGACCAAGTTTCATGCGTATTGTCTTTAGAATTGGCTAACAGAGTGCATATATCGGATTGTTGACACATTTTCCACCGCCGTCATACGAGCTCACCTTGAGCACTTTGTGCTCAAGTGAGCTTAAAATGAATACATTTTCACTCAATTTGTTAGTCCTTGGTACAGATTATTTTAACCCTGGAAGGCTGCAGGAGGCCAATATTAGATCATGGCTGACCAGACATATCCAGCTTAACTTCATACAAGGATTTATATAGCTGAACAAACAAACTTTTTTACACAACACATGAATTCTGTACTTAGCAATTCTGTTTACTTTCACTGGCAGCCTGTTATCTATGGTCTATTACATGATTAATTGAGACACAATGGCTAACAGTTATTTTCTCCCATTATGCAGCCCCACTTTATTATACAATAACAAGTGGATGTCAGGATGGTTGTGAGAAATCAGGAAGTCAGACTGTATATCTAGCAGGTGGCAGCAGCGGCAGCTCTGTGGAATCTTCAAATTATATTAATGTTGGTGGTGCCAGTGAAAATAGTATAAGAAGGGGAGGCAACAATGCAGAAATTTTGTACCAATTTGGAGGTAACTTTTAGTTAAATATTACTTCTATACACTGCTAAATGTATATTATCGGGCATATTGATATTTTGGCAAACACGAATCTCTTACAAAATGTTATTCCACTGATAGAATTGCCATTTGTATTTTTATCACTAAGGTGAGAGTTGTCCCCCTTTGCCACCTGACTGCAACCCATCCTGTATTAAGTATGACACACCACACTGTAGACGATGTATCTGTGAGTCTGGTAGGTAATATTTATCAAACCTTTCCCTTTAAATTCAACATAAACTTTAGATTTCAAAAGTCTTGTTTCATTCTCTTGTATATGTAGCAAATCTTTTTTTTAGGTTAACAAATTTTTCACTTTTCTTTCTTAAAAGCATTTGATGACATTACAAATTTGGTTGTCAACAGCTTGTTCTTTTCCCACACTTTTTTCAAAAGCCTTCTTTTTCCTGGGTTCATTAATATTTGAGATTGTTTGGTAAAGTGATAATTTTACTTGCCATAAGCTGTATCATCTGCTTTCTTTATTGACAGTAGTCATAATACTGTATTTTGTCCTAATGAAAGCTCCTAGAGCTATCCAAAACATAGGTAAGGAGCCTTCATTTTGTACCCAATTTGCAAAGCAGAAGGTGTGTCCAATTTTGTATTTTCTTTGTGTTTTAGTGATTTCTAAGAAGAAATTTTAATCTAATTAGAAGAAATATTTATCAAACTCTTCAATAATTGTCGGTTCAGTCAACTCATATACACTAAGTTATCGTGATTTATGGGTTTTTCAAAGGGGGGTCTACTGTTAGGGAGGGTGCTTTTATTAGAAATATGGCACTTTCAGGACAACAGAACCTAAATGGTAAATGTAGTCTTAAAATGTTTTGCTATAAAATCAAGGCATTAACAGTAAACTACAGGCTTGTAGGGGTGACTCACGGACTTTGCAGGCAGTGTAGACCAAGATCAGACACCAAAGAATGTGAGAAAAAAAACCTGTACCACAGAATGCAGACTTAACAGCACTGAAGTAAAAGCCTCTTGAAAACATTGTGGGAAAGGGAGAAAATGCTGGTAGCAAGCATTTTCATCTTTTCTCACAAAGTTTTCTACCCTATCAAAGATATGTTTCCTCATTTGAGTCACATTTAAATTGTCCACTGCAGTTGCTTTGAAATTGCACAAGTATACATTCTCTTGTATAGTAAAGAGTTAACTCTTTACAAAACAACAATATTTTGGACTAATCCAAATTGAAAGCATGTCCAGACAAAAAAATAATCATAACTACAAAATTGAAATTTGTGTCCATCAGGGTAGAAGACATTGTGGGAAAAGGAGAAAATGCTGGTTACCAGCATTTTCTCCTTTTCCCTCAATGTTTCAAAACGCTTTCTTTCTCGGGGTCGTAAAAACCATGGATTGTTTGGTAAAGGGCTCATACAAATCCAAAATTTTAATCTCTGAAACAAAGTCCACAGTTATTTTTAGACTTGTATGAAAACATGATTGAAAAAGGAAAAGCTGCTCGTGAAAAGTATGGTTCCTTTGTCACATTTATGTGAAATCTTTCTAACATATACCTTTAGTCTTTTCCACATAATCGGGCATTTTAACAACCCTATTAATGAGGACTTTTGAAATCATTGTGGGAAAAGGAGAAAATGCTTGTAACCAGCATTTTCTCCTTTTCCCACAATGTTTTCTACCCTACCAATTTTTTGTCACATTTTGTCAACTGTGAATGTTTTCGTCACATTTTGTTGAGTGAGAATGTTTTCAATTTTGACAAGCGTAAAATTTTGGCTTTTGGCAAGGGTTAATCTGCCTATCTCATTTCAGAAAAAAGAAAATATTATCATCAGATCATTTTCAGCTTTCGGAAGAAGAGCCTTACAAGGGCTTATGCTATCATGATCTTGGTCCCACTGGTAAACAATGGGGAGAGAAATAATTCAAAATAATCCATTTATTCAAAATATTCCCTTTTATTCTGTATGAATAATTAATTTCTTAACTCTTTCTACCAAACAGCAAAATTTTAGACATGTCTAAATTGAAGGCATTTGTGGACAACAAAATAAGTGTGATTCAAAAATTGAAACCTGACTTAGAAAGAGTAGAGAACATTGTGGGAAAAGGAGATGCTGGTTACAAGTATTTTCTCTTTTTCCCAAATTGTTTTTAAAAGGCTTCTTCCTCAGGGTCCAGGGATTGTTGGGTAAAGGGTTGAGTGATGATTCACGTTAGATTTGCAGGGTTAGAGTAATCTGATTTTTGGTTAACTCTTTACCACACAAGCACGACTTTTAATGACCCTGAGAAAGAAGCCCTTTGAAAGCATTGTTGGAAAAGGAGAAAATGCTGGTAACCAGCATTTTCTCCTTTTCCCACGTTTTCTACCCATCCCAAAACAAATTTAAATTGTTGGGTTACTCTTATTTGGTGATCTGCAAATGCTTTCAATTTGGACAAGTCTACATTTTTGCTGTTTGGTAATGAGTTAAACCCTCTCCTATAGCCCATGGAAAAAAAAAAAAACCTTCTTTACATATTGAAAGCATAGAGGGAAAATGGCAATGGTTGATACAAGACATTGTTCCTTTTCCTTTATCATTTCCAACAGATGTTCATTCAAAAGCACTCTTTGATGGTCCAAGTAGTGAATTCTCAAGTTTGTGTTATTTTTTTGGCAGCATACATCCATTATGGCACTGGTTAGCTTGATGATGGAAAGCCACTACTCAACACTTAACACAGAAGTACTTCAATGATTCGATTTCTCCCTTAGAGAGCTTTATCATCGTGCATAAGACCAATCTTTTCAAGCATTGTGGAAAAAAAAAATACACATGTCACTTAAGTGAACCATTTCTCTTTTTGTCACAATATTTTCATGAACAAGTGCATTAATTCATTACCAAACAACAAAATTTTAGACAGGTCCAAATTGAAAGCATTTGCAGACAACAAAATAAAAGTGAATGAAAATTTGAAGTTTGTTTTGTGAAGGGTAGAAAACATTTTGTGGGAAAAGGAGAAAATGCTGGTTACCAGCATTTCCTACTTTTCCCACAATGTTTTCTAAAGGCTTCTTTCGCACGGTTGTCAAAAGTAGGGACTGTGTGGTAATGGGTTGATTCGTTTGGTATTCCTTCTATTCTCATGTATGATTTCAAAATAGAATCCCACATTTTTTATTCTTAGCATGAAATTATTAAAAGGAAAGAAAAAAAGATGAAGACTTTCAACTGAAATTGAATCTTTTTATTTTTTACAAGACAGAGCGTTTTTGTAACCTTTCAGATACAAACTTTTTATATCTAACTCCAATCCATTAGACAAAAAAATATTTTATTTATCTATACTGAAATAATGTGCAGCCTAAAATTTAAATGTGACTCATAGAATGGGACTTGTACCTTCAAGAATAGAAAACATGTAGGTGGCCAGTATTTTGTCTTGTGATTCAAAAAGAGTCTATTCTCAAGGAAAAATGTTAAATAAAATATTCTAAACTATTGAAAGTCACTTAATTTACTTCCTTTGATACCCACACCATGAAATGTAAGGATTGGAAAAAAAAAAGGTAATTCCTTTCCAAAAAAATATAGTCAACCATTCCTACAAAAAATCTCTACTTTTTACACAAAACTTCCAGAGGTCATCAGTTGCAAGATTACTGTGGATTAACCAACCACCATATAAGTGAATTGTAGACCAAACAAAAATCTATAACATGCAAAAAATGAAAAACAATGGAAGGTAACAGTATGTCTTTCACTGAGAGTTTGAAAAACATTAGAACCAGTGAGCACCTCTTTCTTTCAAGCTATTCCTCCTTTTTCAATAGGTGTGTTATAGAAGCTGTGAGTAGTGCTTGTATACCAAAGCATGTTTTTTTATTATAAGTTCACAATAAACAGCTATATCAAAGGCTTTAGCCTAACCTAACAGTCCTGTGTATTTACAACCCTGATGAAATCTGAAACATGAGACAAGTTAAAAACTTAGATGTTTTCTATCCATTCCAACAATACAAAATCACCAAATTAACAAAAGGATGAATTGTTGTCTGCACATGCTTTCAGTATTGACAAATCTGGCCTGGTATGAGATAAATCAGTCAGGAAAATTTAAACACTTGCTTCTTTCTTTCTCATTTCAATTTGTGGTCTATTATCTGTTCTTATCCCTTTATCGCACAATCCCTGAGAAAAATGTGTTTTGAAAACATTGTAGAGAAAGGACAAAATGCTGGTAACCAGCATTTTGTCCTTTTACTACGATGTTTTCTACCCTTCCAAAAACAAATTTTAATTTTGAGTCATGTTTAATTTGCCATCTGCAAATCCTTCCAATTTGGACATGTCTAAATTTGTGTTGCTTGGTAGAGAGTTAATGCATTACCAAACGACAATATTTTAGGCTTGTCCAAATCAAAAGCATTTGCAGACGACAAAATAGAATGTGACTGAAAATTTGAAATTTGTTCTGTGAAGAGTAGAAAACATTGTGGGAAAAGGAGAAAATGCTTTCTACAGGGTTCTATCTCAGGGTCGTTAAAAGTAGGGATTGTGTAGTAATGGGTTAAAAGACATTACAATTATGAGATGAGGAGGAGCAAATTCATAGCACTATAAGTCAGTAGAACCTTTCTCATCCTATCACTGCACTGATGCTAGATAGTCCTTAATTTCTGCAGGAGATAACTGTCGAAATCCATCTTCATTACAAATACCAATTTCTATGTTATCTTCTGTCATCTGACCCTCAAAACTTTCCTTGAGCGTGAGAATTGCTGTATGTACCGCATCTTCTAATTCCAAGTTATCACTGTACCTGAAATACATGATACAGATAAAAATAAGAAAATGTTAAAAGAATGCTGAACAAATAAATCTTTTTAACACTTAACTCATTACCACACAATCCCTACTTCTGACGCCCCTGAGAAAGAAGCCTTTAGAAAACATTGTGGGAAAAGGAGAAAATGCTGGTAACCAGCATTTTCTCCTTTTCCCACAATGTTTTCTACCCTTTTCAAATCAAGTTAATTTTTTGATTCCCATTTATTTTGTCGTCTGCAAATGCTTTTAATTTGGACTAGTCCAAAATTTTGTCGTGTGGTAAAGAGTTAATCCTTTCTTCAAAGAAATAGGGCAGACAAAATATAGAAGCCTGCAATCTTCAAAATGTTTCTGACTCAGTAATGCCTCTCTTTCAATTAGAATTTTCCAAAACTTTTACAATTTATGGTTGATTCTGTTAGCTCTTATTACTGAAGACATCTCCTTCAAACACAAGAAAGTTCTTAAATATCAATGACGGAACCCATCCCAACCATTCACTCTCTTGTTACCCTAGTCTAGCAGTCTGCTATTCTGCAAGTTGTCACACCAAGGTGAAAAGGTTGTGCCATATCTCAAAATTCAGACAATGAATTTCATACAGCATAATTATGACCTTTGACTCTAGCTGTGACTTTTACTGCAGAGCCTGGCACTTGAAACCTAATGAAATTTCAGGGATTTAAAATAGGTGAAGTGGATCCTATTAAAAAGCAAGAGCAAGAAATTGATATAAATTCACTTCTTTTATCCTAGAAGAACCTATTCATGCCCCCAAAAATTTGAAGTGAAAAGGCAATTACTATCTTTGAGATAGCCAACACAAACTTGTAGAGGACAACAAGCCCAATAAGCCCCTTTTTGTCATAAGACAATATTGGACCATTGCAATAGATGCAACGGGTGTGGTTTGTAGCATTATTTAATAATAATTCAAAATTCGAAATTTTATAAAATTTTGAGCAGTCATGTATTAAAAATTACAAAAAACAATTTTTTTACATGAAGCCCCCTTTTTCCGTGACGCAGCCTGAAATTGAGAAAAAGGAAGAGAGGTAGCTAGACAACGTTCTAACAAGTTCGGATTTGAAATTTCACAAAGTTTTGAGCACTGATAAAGAAGAACCTAGTGAAAAACAGTGTTTTCCATGAAGTCCCCTTTTTCCTTAATTTGAGAAACCAGGAAAGACATATTTGCACACTAATAATTCATAGATTGCAAAAACAAAGGGCACATGTTGAAACTTGTAAAACAGGAAATAACCATGAAATGTTGACAAAAACTGAACAAGATATTAGTAAAAATTGCAATTTTGCATTAAGGCCCCCTTTTCATTTTACAAGAAACCCCCTTTTTCCATGACAGAAGGTCAAATTGAAAAACACATAGATAAAGAAACAAGAGCACATGGTGAAACTTTAAAAAAACAATATATCCATGAAGTTAAATGAAATTTTGACCAAAACTCAATGAAATATTAGTAAAAATTGGAATTTTATAGGAAGAACCCTTTTTCCATGACAGAACGTCAACCTAAAAAATGCCCAGATTAAAAATAGCAAGAACACATGCTAAAACTTTCCATAAACAATATAACCTTGAAGTTTCACGATATTCTGACAAAAACTGAATGAGATATTGGTAAAAATTGCAATTTTGCATTAACTCTTTACCAAACGACCAAATTTTGGACTAGGCCAAATTGAAAGCAATAATTTTACAGATGATAAAATAAATGTGACTCAAAAACAGAAATTTGAATTTGGAAGGGTAGTAAACATTGTGGGAAAAAGAGAAAATGCTGGTAACCAGCATTTTCTCCTTTTCCCACAATGTTTTCAAAAGCTTTCTTCCTCAGGGTCGTTAAAAGTAGGGATTGTGTGGTAAAGAGTTAAGCCCCTTTTTTCCATGACACGGGTCAAATTGAAAATCCGGGAAAACTATATCGGTGCCGGACTCTAAGGAGTTCATATATGAAGTTTCATCCAATTTGGTCCAAGGGTTGCGGAGAAATCGCTTCGGACGGATGGACAGACGAAGCGGCGACTATATGCTCGCCCTTCGAGGAGCATAATAAATCTTTGTGCCTTTCTTCTCAAATCTCCTCTCTGCATAGTCATGTCTCGTCAAGATGCAGGCTGTTTGACATCTTTCCCTAAAATACAGCGATGTTTAGAAAGATAAAATGTGATAAAAGATAGTTTACTGTACCTTTTCTCTAAGAAGGTCTTTCCATTCACAAAATTCTTTCCCATGGCTGTTGCCTTCCATGCAAAATATGCCCCCTGAAATTATTAAACAAAACACATTTTATTAGAATGGTGTTTGATGTATATTTAAACTGTCACAATATAACTGAGTCACTTGATGTTTTGTTTGTAAGTAGCAAGTCATGCATTTTAAGTACATTGTCAAAAGGAGCTCAAAACTATCAATGCAGAAAAAAGTGATTGAACAAGGATTTTGCCATTACAAATCTGACACAGGAACCTAAAGAGTCTAAGGCTTTGTTTCACTCAACAGCTTAAATTTATGCAAATCTTTGGTGATCAAATAGACACATGTGAGATCCCTGTTTTAACCATAGGTGTGAGATAACAGTATTTAAGATGATCTCCTTGATCACAAAGCAATATCAATTTGTAATAAATGAATTCCTGTGTTGTAGGTAACCAGCATTTCCCCTTTTTCAAACAATGGTTTCAATCCTTTTTGAGATACATTTCATCATTCCACACACATTTGATTTGTTTTCTTCAATAGCCTTGATTTAGGTAGTCTTCATTGTTTGACATATGGCAAAAAAAGAAAACCTTTATTAGTGTTGATAATGTGTACTTTAAGTCTTTACCGAACAAGAACATTTTGGATTGATTCAAATTGAAAGCATTTGCAGACAACAAAATATGTGACTAAAGAATTAAAATTTGTTTTAGGAAGGGAAGAAAACATTGTGGGAAAAGGAGAAAATGCTGCTTACCAGCATTTTCTCCTAATCCCACAATGTTTTCAAAAGGCTTTTTTCACAGAGGTGTTAAAAGTCAGAATTGTGAGGTAACGGGTTAAATATGAGTTCTGTCAGTTGTCCGCTGAAAAGACAATTATCTGAGAACCTCTTACAAACAACATATTGAAATGAACTTTAATGTCTAAACTAAAACAGAAAATTTGGAAACCTGATACACTGGTAATGAACGTAGCTGAAGAAGAGAAAGGTTTTTTCAAAGGGACTAAGTTAACTATCTTTATGTATACAAACTATTGACTTACAGAGGGGTCACACTGGTATAAATAAGGTCTTTCCTCATCCTCATCCCAGCCTGCTATCAACAGAGAAACACCAAACGGTCTTACACCACTAAAAATAATAGAAACAAGCATTCTACACATAGGATAAAATAAAGCCTAACCTCATATCCATCCTGTGAACATGAAAAACACACTATATTATACATGATTTTGTAAAAATGGATTTTTTCATTCTAAATGATCAATGACCTTGAACCCTGAAATACAAGCAACTGGCTTTTTGATTATTATAACGAACATTTTCATTACCAATGTGAAACTATATACAGTCGAATGTCCTTAGCTCGAACGTCCCTTAGTCGAACTTATCCCTACGTCGAAGTTTTTTTCAGGTCCCGATCTCATTGCTCTTTATTTCAATATAATTCAACCTCCATACGTCGTTATCCGTACCTCGAAATTTATCCATACGTCGAATGAATTTCAAGGTCCAATCACCATTGTTTGAACTTATTCACACATCTTTACCACGAAGTAAATTTGTAAAGGACGATGTTTGCTGTCAATCAGGTTTTTCACACCTTTTGACTTGTCAACTCCGGTAATTAACAAGTGTATTACAGTATTGATTATCGATTGTTTGTTTGATTTTGGATTGACTGTTTGACTGTGAGATTAAAACTTCAAAGTTTGAGTGATTTGAATGAAAGGGTCGGAAAAGTTTTTTTACTGTTACATTTGTAACTTACATTGACGAGTGAAGAACCCAACGCTAATTCCATACAGAACTTGTTTGGTGAAGGACCCGGTCAATGTGCAATTTTTATGTTTATTGTTCATAGTAGTTGTAGAATTTGTATAAAAACAATGTTTCTTAATGAATAAATAAATAATAATAATAAAACTTATTTCATCTTATTTTTGTATTCGATTTTATCTTATTTTATATTCGATTAGTCAAATGAAGACAAATCAAATGATGCTTCTATTTACTTCCAGTATTTCGCCATCTATCTAATTCGTACCCAGTTTCGAAAACTCCGATGTCTACACGTCGAACTTTCTATAACTCGAAGTTTTTACGAGTGTCCCCCGAACTTGGAGGTAAAGAGATTCGACTGTATATATATATATATTATGTTAAAGGCTTGAAATGACTACTCAACTTTCATAACTTCTTTATGACCAATTTTCTACAAACATCTAAAACTTAGACCAACCCTACCATGACAGATTCTCATCTCCACAAAAAATTCCTTACTTTTTTAAAAGGTATGACTGAAATTCTAATGCATTTTAATAACTGCTTTGTTTAGTTATGGCCACTACTTGGTCTTTAAAACACAGACTGTGTAGTATAGAGTTAAACTTTTATCAAACAATCCCATGTTTTAATAACCCTAAAGGATAAAAAAATTCTCATTTTCCAACAACATTTTCTACTCTTTAACCCTTTACCACACAATGACGACTTTTAACACCCTTGGGGTAGAAGCCTATTGAAAACTTTGTAGGAAAAGGAGAAAATGCTGGTAACCAGCACTTTTCTCCTTTTCCCACAAAGTTTTCAACCCTATCAAAGCAAAATTGCACCACTTGAGCCACTATGAAACTGTTGTCTGCAAGTGCTTTCAATTTGGATAGGTAAAAAATCTTACTGTGTGGAAAGGGATTAACCCTTCATCACACAATCCCTGGTTTTTATGACCCTGAGATAATAGCCTATTGAAAAGATTCTGGAAAAAGGAGAAAATGCTGGTAATCAGCATTTTCTCCTTTTCCAACAATGTTTTCTCCCCTGGTGCTAACAAATGTCCATTTATGGATTACTTTTGTCTTCTGCAAGTGCTTTCAATATACACCGATCTAAAACTTTATCGTTTGGTAAAGGGTTAAGTTACGAAGTCTATCTGTAGAGTAACACTGACTTTGTTATCTACAAATGCATTCAACTTGGACCAGTCTATAATTTTGTTGTTTGGTTAAGAGTTGAAAAGTAACCTACCCTGATTGTGTGAACTCTTGCATGACTGTGGCAACTCTTTGAACAATTTGTGCAGTTGGTATCTGTTCTTGATACTGTAGGAAATAACTCTGTGCCAGCTTCCTTGCATTCTTTACCAGAACTCTAACAGTCATATTGAAAAACAGCAATGTTAACTTTTAGTAGAGCTCCAGATAGAGGGAATGATTTTGGTTTCAAAATTGAAAATTTTGATTATTCTACACTAAACCCTATGTTGTGGATACTCATAAGAATTGTCTCATCAAGATGATTCTAACGAGTACCCACAACATAAGAGTTTTGAAGAGAAATACTGACTTTAGAATACAATCACTCCCCCTTATCTGGAGCACTGTTTTAGTATCAAATTTACTCATTTTTTTTTCACAAAACAAAGAACAAAGTGAGAAGTTCTGTGTGATTTAACCCTTTACCACACAACAGAATTTTAGACCTATCCAAATCGGAAGCATTTGTAGATGATAATTTCATAGTGGCTCAAATAATGTAATATTTCTTTGATAGAGTAGAAAACTTTGTGGGAAAAGGAGAAAATGCTGGTTACCAGCATTTTCTCCTTTTCCCACAATGTTTTCTGAAGGCTTCTTTCTCAGGGTCGTCAAAAGTAGGGATTGTGTGGTAATGGGTTAATCGTTTAACAAACAGTCAAGTGTTTTGCATGACTCAAGGAAAGATGGTTTCTGAAAACATAGAGACAAACAATTTCGTTGACATGATATCCCCCGCCGAAAAAGACCTTTTTTGAAACAAACGTATAAGAGGTATTGTGTTTTGCATGTACATGTGGCCTTTTTGTTATTGGTTCATGATAAAATTATACATTAAGCTCCCTTGTTCCATGGCACAGGATTTCATTACATAATAACTCAAAAATCATAAAAGCAGTCCCCTACAATAAAATCTATCCACATATGAAGAAACATGTCATTAACTGAAATAATTTTTGAGTTATGTCCTGGACAAAAATTGAGCCTGAAAAATAACAAACGGTAATAATTCAAAAATCATATTGCCAGAGTTATCGTTCTTGTACACTGCACTCCTCACAGTAAGATCCATCCACCAATTAAGTTACATGTTCATATCTGAAATAGTTTTTCAATTATGTTCTGGACAAAAGTTAAGCCTGAAAAATAAGAAGGGGTATTAATTCAAAAATTATGAAAGTCAGAGTTATTATTCTTCTGCACGGCACTTCTCCTTATTGAAATCTAGACACATACAAATTTTGAAGTTGATATGTGAAATAATTTTCAAGTTATGTGCTAGAGAAAAAAAAATCAAGCCTGAAAAATAACGAAGGGCAATAACTCCAAAAATTTGAAGGACAGAGTTGTCATTCATGTACACTGCACTCCTCCTTATCGAGATCTATCCACTTACGAAGTTTGAAGTTGGTATCTGAAATACTGGTGAAGTTATCTTTTAGATAAAAATTGGGGGACTGAAGGAGGGACTGACAGAGACTATTACCATATCCCCCCCCCCCAACCAGGAGGATAATAAGCATGAAAAATAAACTAGCACTTGTTCCAGAACAGGATAAATTCATCAAAAGGTAATCAGTCAAAAAAAGCCTGTGAATCTAAAGAGAAATGTGTGAACAAAAATCCAAAGTAAAAATTTACAAAGGGCAATAATTCCAAAAATACTGAAGATAGAGTTATGGTTCTTGTGCACTGCACTTCTCCTCAATGAGTTCTATATATGTGTGAAGTTTCAAGTTCCTAGCTTTTATACTTATGGCGATATGCTCCGGACAAAAATCAAAAGTAAAAATTTACAAAGGGCAATAACTCCAAAATTACTAAAGATAAAGTTATGGTTCTTGTGCACTGCACTTCTCCTCAATTAGATCTATATGTGTCTGAAGTTTCAAGTTCCTAGCTTTTATACCTTTGGAGATATGCTCCAGACAAAAATCCAAAGTTAAAATTTACAAAGGGCAATAACTCCAAAAATACTGAAGACAGAGTTGTGGTTGTTGTGCACTGCACTTCTCCTCAATGAGTTCTATATATGTGTGAAGTTTCAAGTTCCTAGCTTTTATACTTTTGGAGATATGCTCCGGACAAAAATCCAAAGTAAAAATGTACGAAGGGCAATAACTCCAAAAATACTGAAGACAGAGTTGTGGTTGTTGTGCACTGCACTTCTCCTCAATGAGTTCTATATATGTGTGAAGTTTCAAGTTCCTAGCTTTTATACTTTTGGAGATATGCTCCGGACAAAAATCCAAAGTAAAAATGTACAAAGGGCAATAACTCCAAAAATACTTCAGATAGAGTTATGGTTCTTAAACACTGCACTTCTCCTCAATGAGTTCTATATGTGTCTGAAGTTTCAAGTTCCTGGCTTTTATACTTTTGGAGATATGCTCCGGACAAAAATTCAAGAAAAAAAGTGTACAAAGGGCAATAACTCCAATAAAAATTCAGATAGAGTTATTGTTCTAGTACACTGCATGCCTCCTCAATGAGATCTATCCACTTGTGAAGTTTGAAGATGATATCTCAAATACTTCTGGAGATATGCTCCGGACAAAAATGTGGGACAGAAGGACGGAATGACAGACAGAGACTATTACCATATCCCCCGCCGCCTTTCGGCGGGGGATAAAAAAGTTGGTCACCTCGACCTTGCAGACTGGTTCAGAGTTTGATATTCCAATCTACTTCCTTTCAAAATGCTAGACAGAATAAAACTAGAGCTGTCACTGAATATGACTTGATACCCCCCCTCCCCCAGCACTTTGACAGAAAAAAAAGTGTCAAGTTAAGAGGAGATAATTCCTACACCAAGAAGAGTTGACAATTGAAAATTGTGTCTCGCAAATCTTCAGTATATGATTAATACATGTGCAAAGTTTCAATACAATTTAAGAAAACTGTAGGAGGAGTTTGCAACACAAAATTACTAGTACATGTATTTTGTACATAGACGGACACACATAAAAAGGGTCATTAAAACTCAGTATTGTGTGGCAAAGGGCAAGAATTTTGTCAAACGGTAACAGGTAAAACTGAAACACAGTTGTAGATCTCGATCATCTGATTCTGGGTTTTTACAATTCTGACTTGGATAGCTTTTGAGAAATCTGTGGAAAAGAATTAGATAGAAAAATGTTTGCCACCAGTATGCTCTTCTTTTCCTGCTACATTTTCCACATTTACCTAGAGAAGTCTCAATGCTTTGAATCTTGGGCAATTTGTGGTCTTAAAAATGGACATGTTTAAATGTTGGGGCCTGCTATGGAGCTAACACCACCATGTGATCTTTAACTCATTACCAAATGACATCAGTTTTGACTTGTCCGAATTTGAAGTACATGTATTAGCAGACGACAAAATTTTAGTGACTCAAAAATTGAACTTTGTTCTAGGATGGATATAAAACATTGTGGGAAAAAGAGAAAATGTTGATTACCAGCATTTTCTCCTTTTCCAACAATGTTTTCAAAAGGTCTATTTTCCTGAGGTCATTAAAAACTGGATTATGTGGTAAAGGGTTAAACTTTTTACCAAAGGACAAAATTCTAAACTTGTCCAAATTGAAATTAATTGCAGACAACAATTTCAATGTGGCTCAAATGGGGCAAGTTTTCTTTGATAGGGTAGAAAAAATTGGAGAAAAGGAGAAAATGCTGGCTTATAGCATTTTCTCCTTATCCTATAATGTTTTTGAATGGCTTCTTTCCTAGGGTCATCAGAAGTCTGTATTGTGTGTTAAATACCTGTAATCAGGACCCATTCCACTATAAACCATTCCAACATTTTTTGTGATCATCTCTATTTTGTGAATGCTACTGTCATCATATAAAATGGATTTCTGTTTCTTCTCTGTGGCTAGAACAACACCATTTGTAGCTGAAATAATGGAAATATAAACCTAATACCTAGATAGCATTGTTATACATAAACTAAAAGGCCCTGAAAGGCCTAAAATTGCTCTCCTGGCAGAGATTTTGCTTTTATGCTAGCATACATTATGAATTCATGATGCAAAAAGACAACAAGTAAAATCAGTTTGAAGGAAAGCACTTATAAACAAGAAATGGAAGTTTCCAACTTTGAATTGCTACTTTTCCCATACTGATTGTCAGAGTTTTTTCAAAATCAATAGGGTTTCAGCTGCTGATGAGACAAAGCAAATGGGCAAGTTTCAAGAATATCCATTCCAATCGAAATGCTGACTTCATCATGTAAATTAAAAATTTATCCAAATTTTCAACTCAAAATGGCTACTTTTCCATTACTGTTTGTTAGATTTTTTTCAAAGTCAACAGTTTTAAAGCTATTGATGACATAAACAAACTGATAAAATCACAAAAATCTGATCACAAAATTAATAAAGACTTCATCATGTAAACAAGCAATGAAAATGTTCAACTTGAAATGACTACTTTTTGCGTACTGTTTGTTGGATTTTTTTCAAAATCAGTTCAAGCTATTGATGATATAAACAAGCTATGCAAGTTTCATGAAAATCTGACCTCAATTGCAGACTTTATTGCGAAAACAAGAAAAAAAAGTTTTCAACTTGAAGAGGCTACTTTTCCCCTAATGTACATGTAAGTCAAATTATTTTCAAAATCAATTGGGTTGAAGCTATTGATAAGGTAAACAAACTCTGCAAGTTTCATGGAAATCTGACCACAAAGACAAACTTTATTGCATAAAGAAGAAATGGAAATTTTAAACTTGAAATGGCTGGTTTTTCCCACATTGTTTGTCAATTTTTTTTCAAAATCAGAAGGCTTAAAGCTGTTGTTGAGATAAACAAACTGTGCAAGTTTCACGAAAATCTGACCAAAAATGCAGACTTTATAGTATTCATAAACAACTTACAAGAAAAAGACTAACGGACAGACAGACAGACGGACGACGGGAACCAAGCCATGACATAAACTCTGCAGGCTTTCAGCCAGTGGAGCTAAAAATAGCTAACAACATTGGGAGAAATGATGATTGTCAAACCTTGGCCAAACTGTGTGTATTATCAATTCTTACAACAGAGTGAACGTATCTATGGTGTATCAGTATCTGTGGATATTTCAAGAGAAAATACCAGTTGCACATGGGTGTTATTCCATGAATACTCTGTTAGTTTAAGATAAAATCTCAGACTGCAGAGGCTGACATAGCTGAACTTTTTGCACAAGCAACTAGGCCTATCATTTAGTGTGATTATACCCCCCACCAGCTCCTTGTCACAAACGGATCTTTGTCACAGAATGCAGAATGGTTAAGTACAAAGAAGGCAGATTTAAATTGTCGTAGCTTACACTTGAAATGAAGTGTTACCTTTTATTCCAACAGAGGGAGCACCTGCTGCAACTGCTGCCAAAGCATACTCAATCTGTACCAGCTTCCCTGAAGGGCTAGAACACAAACAACAAATATCTTTTACATTATGTATACTGTAATATCTCTTCAGAAAAACATAAACAAGTTGAAAATTTACCAAACAATCCTGTCTTTTGTCGAACCTATTGCAAAGCCTTAATGTTTGCTGTTTGATATTGTGTCAAAAGGGAATTAATAAGGAATCGAGGAGAGCTCATCTACGGCAGTAATGAATGCCACAAACCCAGACAATGTCAAACTGACCTTTGATGTGTCATGGGTATTCATATCATTTTCAGCGATCTATTATTCGATTATTTTGAGTTTTCAAGAAGTTTTACATGATTTGATATGAATTTTTCAATTAAGGAAGCAGTTAACTTTAAAACCTATCACTTTACACTAGAAAACAAGATTAACACCTTCAGCCCAATGCCTTTTCATAGAAAACTTGCCAGGTATGATAAACAGAGCCAAATACACTACACAGGTCTACTGTTCTATATCAAATGAACCAAGCAGCAGATTAGTCATGGATGTTAGACTTTTTATATCAGGAGTGCATTTAAAGACAATACAAATGTAAATTTTTCTATGAGCATGTTAACACATTTTGGGCATACTGAAAGAAAACACAAAAACCTAAGCATTCTTGTTAAGATGGGGGGGGGGGGGGGGGGGGGTGTTAGGATGTCGGATGTTGTTGACCCTCATCTATACCAATATGAATGTGCCATTTCCCTTAAAGAACAGGACTGAGCAACCAAAATGATTGCATAATTTGAGTATGCACTATACACATAAAACGTATACAGTAATGAGGTAAAATATTAATTGTATCTTTGAAAAAATAAAGTAAATTGTTTTCGTTGCACCGACAAATATGTTTGAATAGTTACAAGTATACTCGTGATTGTAAGCCTTATTCTAAAAATAACGGATGTTGTTGACCCTCATCTATACCAATATGAATGCCATTTCCCTTAAAGAACAGGACTGAGCAACCAAAATGAGTGCATAATTTGAGTATGCACTATACACATAAAACGTATACAGTAATGAGGTAAAATATTAATAGTAATTGTATCTTTGAAAAAATAAAGTAAATTGTTTTCGTTGCACCGACAAATATGTTTGAATAGTTACAAGTATACTCGTGATTGTAAGCCTTATTCTAAAAATAACAACAGTTGTATGTTTATCGCTTCTAGTATTTACTATATTGCCTAAATGTGAACATGTAGGTCAATATTGACTCTATGTGGTATGGTTAACTGACCTAATTTTAAAATTAAATATCAGTGAACAAATTCCATAGATATGGGATAAAATGTAGTTTGGTTTTTTTTGGTGCTATAAGATAGATTTTCTTAATATATTTAAGTGGAATCTTTAATAAACAAGGAAATAAGATCTGTATGATCTAACATATTTTCACCAGACCGTGTTTCATTTCAAATATAACAAAAACTGAGACTTTTCATTCTTTGGGCCATTCACCTAAGCGTAAATCAGTTCACCAAATGCACGTGTTTGGTCAAGGAATCAAAATTTTCATGTAATGATCAAATATAAAATCTGAATCATAATTTTAACTGGAAAAGTCGCTACAACTTGCATCAAAAGGTTCGATCAGAGGATGTTTTCAAACCTACCTTGCCAATCTGGGTAGTATGGCTGCTTTCTCATTTTTCCATTCATTTGATTGATTGTCAAGGCCGGTCGCTAAGAACTGGTGAATATTCTACACTCAGTTCAGATGGACTAGCCCATTCATAGTAAAGTAAATACAACCCATTTAGGCTTGTATAATGTTGATAAACATTGAAAATTTGCTTTTTAATGCATCTAATGCAATATTTTCTTTCAAACAGTGAAACTTACACTCTTTTGTTGCATTTTATACAATAGGAAAATACTATCAATGAAGAGTATGATGTTATGCGTAATATCTGACAGAGCAGTATATAACCTGGATGCAACAAAACGTCATAAGCGGTTATTCCTTCCGCTTTAGTATATGAACGGAGAAGCAAGAATGAACGGTGAAATGAGAAAAGGCCATATTTATTGTTTATTGGTTTAACCACATTTCTTCTTGCACTTATGACAGCAATTTGTTTTACGTATCTTCAATCTGCTTGACCAATGACTATATTAACTCATTACCACACAAGAAAATTTTGGACTGGTCCAAATTGAAAGCATTTGCAGACGACAAAATAATGGTGACTGAAATATAGAAATTTGTTCTGGAAAGGGTAGAAAACACTGTGGGAAAAGGAGAAAATGCTGGTTACCAGCATTTTCTCCTTTTCCCACAGTGTTTTCAAAAGGCTTCTTTCTCAGGGGCGTCAAAAGTAGGGATTGAGTGGTAATGGGTTAAAATGATCAATAAATTGATGCCAAATATTCGGATTTACTATCTTGTAACTATCGGCATAATACCATAAAACGCCCGCCATTAATTGCGAAAACCCATGAAAATCAAAATTACGTGTCAAAAAATTGCAACTGGTTTATGGATTCGTACATAAAATACAATATTTTTTAACTGAATGAAGCTGAAAATCTCATTAAATTTCTTCCTTAAACTCAAAAAAAAAAAAAAAAATTCCATATGTAAGCATTGACTGTATAGCAGAGGGGCGTTTTACGGTATTATGCCTAACTATCTAAACAAGATTTCAGATACTGTGTTGTCTAATTACCCCACCCACCTATTTTCGATTAGTAAACCAGCGGCATGAAGTTGCAATTCTTGAAGTCAGCCGAACAATTTAAAAATTCAGCAAAATGTGCAAACTCTTTAACTATTATGTTTTCATTCAAATATCTGAGAGCCATATATAGGAGAAACAGTAATGTGCGAATCAAAAAAAAGGTGGAAACCTGAATGTTGTTAGTGAGAAACTGTATCTTTCCGACATGTTGACTTTTACCGGTTTCACAAACTGGGCCCGTTTCACATAGAGCGCAAAAAAATTAGAGAACCATGATCAGGTTGGGCCAAAAATATGCAATGAATTTCTTTTTACGAAATGAACGAAATGGAAATTGTCTCTGGCTTTCATCGATACATGCAGTACCTGATATGTGATCATATAACATCATTTCAAGATTTTTCTTGGTTAAAAACTGTTGTAGACAACTAAAAAAATGATTCTCAAACATTTAAATTTGTTTGTAAAAAGGCAGAATACATTGTGAGAAAGGAAAATTGTTTGTTATAAATTTTCATTTTGTCTAACAACGGTTTTTAAAGCCTTTTTACTTAAGGGTGGTTAAACCTAGGGATTTTGAACGTTTCTCACTTATTATTAACTCCGTAGTTTATCAAAAAGTTATAAACACAGAAATGAACACGCACAGATAAAAACTCATTACTAAACGAAAAACTGATAGACTTTTCCAAATTGAAAGCAGTTGCATACGATAAAGTCAATGTTTACTTTATTGAAATTTGAAAGATAGAAATCGATATGGCATAGGGACCAACTGCTGGAACTTACCAGCGTTTTCTTCTTTTCCCAGAATGTTTTCAAAAGTCTTTCTCACAATCGGAATCGTGAATGTTACCCAAAATATCGAAATTTGTTTGTGAAGAGGTTGAAAACATTGTGGGATAAGGAGAAAACAAACTATGCATTAATAATTGCGGCTGTCGTTGGTTATTTAAAGGCTCTTAACTCCTTACCAAACAGTCCCAAGTTTTAACGACCCTGAGAAAGAAGCCTTTTGAAAACATTGCACGGGAAAGGGAGAAAATGCTGGTAACCAGTATTTTCTCCTTTTCCCACAATGTTTTCTACCCTTTCCAAACCAAATTTCAATTTATCAGTCACATTTATTTTGTCGTCTGCATATGCCCTCAGTTTGGTCTTAGATTTTCTCGTGTGGTAGAGTTAAAAGAAACAGTGTAATTTGATGTTCTAATTGCCCATCTAGTTATTATATGTGTGAAGACTGTACAATGTTGACCGTCGCCATTGACTTCAATTATCCAAATGAACAGAATAGTACAGTTCATTTATTTTCACCCACCTATAACAAATATACAACAAGGGCAATATGAAATAATAAACATGCCTGTTGTCTTTTTTTTTCCCAACTGTTTATGTTGTTGTATTAATAAAAAGATTTAACCCTTTACTCCATAGATACTCATTTCTACGCATTGTTTGTAGGAGCTTTTTGAAAACATTGTTGCAAAAGTTGAAATTGCTCATCACGAGTAATTTCACCTTTTGCCACAATGTTTTCTATGCTATCAAAAGGTGTGATATACACATAAGAAACAGTTTTATCCTTGTTGTTATATAGGGTCATTTAAAGTTACCATAGAAATGCCTTATGGGGTAAAGGGTTAACAGTAGATCTCGTGGAATTAAGCAGCAGTATAGTTGGGACAAAGAGCTGTTGATTGTATATTTGTATATACAATTGACTTTCAGTTAACTTTTCAGAGAGAGAGAGAGAGAGAGAGAGACAGAAACGAAGGTAGGAGGGAGTGGAAGAAAGAGAGAAAGATAGAGAGAGCCTTTGTAGATGCAGTACTGTATTCTTCTGAATACTGAAAACACAACAATGACAATCCATGTATGTATGGGGAAAAAGGATGCTATTATTTTACCCTTTTCCAGACGACAAATTTTGGACTCTTGCAAACCGAAAGAGTTTGCAGACAACAATTTAAGATTTGGAGAAAATGACAGAAAGTCCTCAAAAAGAGTAAAAAACACTGTGGGAAAAGGAGAAATTGCTCGTTACGAGCAATTTCTACTTTTCCTACAGTGTCATAAGACTTTTACTACAGACACGTAAAAATCAGGGCTTGTGTGGGAAAGGGTTAATGAACAAGTTATTATTATCTAATGTTGCCGCTTTGATTTTGAACTGACTTAACTCATTACCAAACGGCAATATATTAGGCTTTTCCAAATCGAAAGCATTTGCAGACGACAAAAATAAAAGTGACTGAAAATTTGAAATTTGTTTTGTGAAGGGTAGAAAACATTGTGGGAAAAGGAGAAAATGCTGGTTACCAGCATTTTCTCCTTTTCCCACAATGTTTTCTAAAGGTTTCTTTCTCCGGGGCGTCAAAAGTAGGGATTGTGTGGAAATGGGTTAAATAAATGACTTAATAATGAGTAGACTGGTCCTTTGACAAACAGAAGATTGACCGATGACGGAAACTTTCGCGGACTGATCAAGCTAATCTGGGTCGATACTTTTCGCAGTTGCATTAAGCCCCCTTTTCACAACGCATGGCTTATATGTACTTGCAAAAAGACTTTGACATGCATCCAAATTTGCCAATAAAAAGTGAATTGTGTTGGTTGTGATTTTTGTTGTTTCAGCGTTAAATTCAGTCACCTCACAGCGACCACTTTCTTATTCATGATCTTTCAAGAATTAATTAGTATTAATTCTACATCTTTACTTTGCCTAGCACCAATAGAGACAAGATAACAGTTTATCTGACGTATACAAGCCACAAGCCCAAAAATACATACTTGTAAATGCAACATACAAAATTCCATAATGTTGAGAGAGACTTTTACCTAATCACATTTGATGATCAATTGTACGTAAAAGGCTAATTTACTTCCGAAATTCTCTATTTGAAATATTTTATAGCAGGAATTTACATCAATATACCCCGTTAAAGGTGGCCCTTCAGATTTTGGGACGAAAAATTTACAAAAATACAAAAGAAAAAAATCACAGTACTGATAGTACTGAAGGCCAGGAAATTGTGGATACGAAACACAACATGGATCCGTGGAAATCGATATTTGACCAATCAGGTCATCGCATTTATTCTACCTGATGTGCATCGTTGTGTTCTGCCATTTTGGCTCACAAATAAACGATTGTAAACGTTGGAAGGATCCGATACTATTCATTTATTTTGTGTTTTTAACGTTTGAATTTAAGAAAAACCTTAAAATATGTGCTTTGCGAGCGTGTACCGCTGACGTGAGATCACGCAGAGGCTATAGACATGTTTGAATTATGATAATGACTAAAAAATTTGGACTAATATAAAGAGTTCTGATGAGCCCTGGAAAATGGATTTATTTAGATACTGCTTACCCCTCTGAAACAGAAAAATTGAAAACAAAGGTAAAAATAGACCTATATGAAATACTAATAAAGAGAAAATACGTTTACTTGAATATCTAACCTTGTTCAATAACCTATGCACATCCAAAAAGTGGCCGCGTAACTTGTCACCAATGTTTCAGTTTGACATTAATCTTAACCCATGGTGCATGAAGAATATGCTAATTGTGTAGATATAGATCAGACTGAAAATTACATGATGTTTAGTCTTAGATTTAAACTACTGCTATTTACAATAAGCACTTCAAATGACGTGTACTTCCTCACTACTTAGAGTAGATTTCAATTTTAAAAAGGTTATAATCTTTTGTACTGGTGGATGTTTAGCTTAATGAGCAACATGTTAATTTTTCTCTTGACTTAGCTTTTTCAACCGTTAATCAGATAAACCCAAATTTTAACGACCCTTAGAAAGCTGTTAAAAGCATCGCGGAAAAAGGAGAAAATGTTTGTTACATCCATTTTCTCCTTTTTCGACAGTGTTTTGTGCTCTTTCAAAAACAAATTTCAATTTTTGCATCCTTTCTTTTCTTGTCTACAAATTTTTGAGGTTGGATTGTTCTAAAAATTTTGTCATTTGGTGAAGAGTTTGATTGGATTAGCACATCTGCACATTAGCACAAAGGGTCTTTTAGTAAACTGTCAATTGATAGAAAGCGTGTTTGATTGCAAAGCAAATCACCGCTCTAATCAACTTGACCACCCGTTGTCATCAGTATATCATACGATAAACTACCGTCAATGATATTAACAATTTTCTTAATTGACAACACACTTAACACATTTTATAATCATCAGACAACCCTTTTCCCCTTAACCTGATATTGAAAATTTTCATTAACTGAAACCTCTCTGTTGAATCAGACAATCTATACTTTTTTCGAAAGTTTTGTAATTCATTGTTATTTAATTTGGTATGATGCTAAAATGACTTTAAAAGACAAACGAAAGCAATCAGTATCTGTAATTCTATAATTCTGTGGCAGAACGGGGATTTGTTTTTCCCTTTCACATTGGGGTTCGAAATTTTGTTTAAACATGTATATGTGTTACATTGTCCGTTGACCCGATAATTCTCCCTTTTAATACATATCCGTGCGTCAATTCTTTCAAGCATCTTTAAATTTCTTACCGAGATTTTAATCATGGACAGAAATATACGATTAAAATATTTTTTCCGAAATTTTATTGAGAGAAACATTCATGACGGCACGATTTAAGTAGCCTATCTGTTATAGAGTATATGTATTGACAGCGTTTGTTTGTGAGTCCTTGGCAACAGTAACTAAGGTAGTCGGTATATCTTATCGCCACGGATCCATGTATGAACTGCATGGCCACCGTTGTATACCGTGTATTACCTATACACGTAGTAGTATCAGGGGCGGTAACCAGTCTAACGAAACAACACAAGATCGGGTCATGTTAGATCGATTAGAGACGGCGTTTTCCAAAATCCATGGATTCGTGGTGATAAGATAAACCGACTACCTTATATAGTTACTGTTGCCAAGGTCTCACAAACAAACGTAGTTAATACATGTACAGTATAGCAGATAGGCTACTTAGATCGTGCTGTCATGACTGTGTCTCTCAATAAAATTGCGGAAAAAGTATTTTAATCGTATATTTCTATCGATGATATATTCTCAGTAAGCAATTTAAATAAAGATGCTTAACTAATTTACATACGGAGATGTATTAAAAGGACGAATTACGGGGGAGACGTATAATGTAACAGATTAACATGTTTAAACAAACATTTGAACATAAAAAAAACATCAACAAATCTCCGTTTTGCCACAGGATAATAGAATTAACGATACTTATTGCTTTCGTTGGGCTCGTAAAGTCATCTCAGCATCATACCAAATTAAATAACACTGAATTACAAACCTTTCGAAATGTTTATAGAAGGTCTGATTCTACAGAGAGGTTTAAGTTAATGAAAAATTTAAATATCAGTTTAAGGGGAAAAGGGTTGTCTGGTGGATTATAAAATGCGTTAAGTGTGTTGTCAATTAAGAAAATTGTTAATATCATTGACGGTAGTATATGATATACTGATGACTACGGGTGGTCAAGTTGATTACAGCGGTAATTTGCTTTGCAATCAAACATACTTTCTATCAAATTAACAGTTTACCAACACACCCTTTGTGCTAATGTGCTGATGTGCTAAACTCGTCACCAAATTACAAAATATTTAGATCAATTCAAACTCAAATATTTGCATGCAGCAAAATAAATCATTCTAAAATTGAAATTTGTTTTTGAAAGACCGCAAAACACAGTGAGAAAAGGATAAAATGAATGTAACAAGCATTTTCTCCTTTCTCCGCAAAGCTTTTAAAAGGGTCGTTAAAACCCGTTATGTGGTAAACGGTTCAAACAGATAAGTCAAGAGAAAAATTTCCAAATCATTAGATCAGAAGTTAGACGTTTTTTTTTTAAATTGAATATACTCTTAGTGAGGAAGAACTACACGTCAAAGTGCTTATGGTAATCAGCAGGTATACTTTAAATCCAAGACTAATAATTATGTAATTTGCAATCTGATCTATATCTACACATCAGAGATCATATATACGATCCCAGTACACATTCAGCATATTCTTTATGCACCATGGGTTAAGATTATTTAATGTCAATTTGAAACATTGGTGACAAGTTACGTGGCCACTTTTTGGATGTGCATAGGTTATTGAACAAGGCTAGATATTCAAGTAAAATTATTTTCTTTTCATTAAGGTCTATTTCATTTTCATATAGGTCTATTTTTACCTTTGTTTTCCAGTTTTCTCTTTCAGAGAGGAAAATTATAGAATACTTTGAATTAATCTATTATCCAGCGCTGATCAGCTCTTTGCATAAGCTCAAATTTTCAGTAATCATCACAATTTAAACTTGTTTATAGCCTCTGCGTTATCTCTTGTCATCAGTACACGTTCGCAAAGCACTTTTTAAAGCTTTTTTTTTTTTAAATTAAACGTTAAAAACACAGCATAAATAAAGAGAATTGCATTCTTCCAACGTAACAGTTGTTTATTTGTGAGCCGAAATAGCAGAAACCCAGGTAGGACATCGGGTAGAATAAATGCGATGTCCTAATTGGTCAAATGTCGATTTCCACGGATCCATGTATTAAGAAGGAATTAAAACGAATAAAATTCTTCCTTAAACTAAGACAGCCTATGGTGGGGTGAAACATTCTGTTCGTTCATTCATTTATCTAATAATGTGTGCGACCTTTAGAAATTCCTGTATTCCATGAACATTTTTACATTTTTTACACGCTGTTCACACTATTTACGCCAATGGGAAGTTCTGTGTGGCACAAATCGGAACAAGAAAAAGTTGATGCAAAGCATCAAATTTGCCGCAAAAAAAAACATGTTTAACCCATTACCACACGAGAAAAATTAAGATTGGTCCAGATTGAAAGCATTTGCAGACTACAAAATAAAGCTGACTGAAAAATTGAAATATGTTCTGTAAAGGGTAGAAAACACTATGGGAAAAGGAGAAAATGCTGGTTACCTCTTTTCAAAAGGCTTCTTTCTCAGGGGTGTCAAAAGTAGGGATTGTGTGGTAATGGGTTAATGCTTCAAGAAAGCCAGGGCAAGTAAGTAAATGTCAGTTTTCATCAGCAGATTTTTTGACAAATTATGAACTTGATGTGAATGTGAACCTGTATCAAAACTTGTCTTCTGTTACAGTATCTAATACCCTAGCACAGCTCTGTCTTAGCTCTTTTCCAAACGACAAATATCAGACTCTTCCATATTCAAAGAGTTGGCAGATGATAATTTAAAAAGCTGCAAAAATGGTGGAAAATTCGCTAGTAGTGGGGGAAAACGTATTTCATAAAGGAGAAATTGCTTATAACGAGCAATTTCTCCTTATCCAACATGTTTTTCCAAAAGAATTTGACAACACATGTGATAACCCGTGTTTGTTTGGGAAAGTGTTGAACAGAAAGCAGGGCTAAGTTACTAAAATGCTGCTGTCCTAGGAAAGTATGATTTAAGAACAATAAGGGAGAGTACTCTTCAAAAATAATGGATAAACAGTTTGTACGAGTTTTGTCCTTCCACCATAAAAAACACAATGGCATTTGACTGGCTCGTATCAGGACAATTACCCCCCCCCCCCCGACAACTGCCCCCTGGACAACTGCCCCCTGCCAACTCCCCCCTGCCCCCTGGAC
Source organism: Tridacna crocea (assembly GCA_943736015.1). Classification (NCBI taxonomy): domain Eukaryota; kingdom Metazoa; phylum Mollusca; class Bivalvia; order Cardiida; family Cardiidae; genus Tridacna; species Tridacna crocea. Next base: position 29,466,490 of record OX031061.1, read on the forward strand.
AATCCCCCCCAGACAATTTCCCCCCGGACAATTACCCCCCCCCCCGGGCAAATTGCCCCCGGGCAAATTGCCCCCGGACAATTACCCCCTGGACAATCCCCCCAGATACCCCCCAGACAACTGCCCCCTGCCAATTCCCCCCCCGGACAATTCCCCCATCTAACTCGCAATTTCTTCTGCTTATGCTTTTGGACGAGGTCATTGATCTAGACCCTCGGAAAAGTGCTCACAAATTTGACGAGTTTCACTATGAAATTTCCTTATATGCATATGATGACCCGTATGAACATCCTGGTGTTTTTAAGGGGGTAATTGTCTGGGGGGCAGTTGTCTGGGGGGCAATTGTTCTGGGGGGCAATTGTCCTAGGAGGGCAATTTCCTGGGGGTAATTGTCTGGGGGCAATCATCCGGGGGTAGTTGTCAAGGGGTAATTGTCCGGGGGGCAGTTGTCCAGGGGGTAATGGTCCAGGGGGTAATTGTCTCGGGGGGATATTGTCTTGGGGGCAATTGTCCAGGGGGGAGTTGTCCGGGGGACATTTGTCTGGGGGGAAATTGTCCTAGACTGGACAGGCTGTTTCCAGGCTCGAGACAGATCCACAATGATGTTAAGGAGTTTTAATCTCTCTCATTTTCTATATTCTAGTCCAATTTTCTCTCTCATTTTCCATATTCTTGTCCAATTTTGATCTACCAAACGTCTACTTCATTCCCTAGTACTAAATTGCCTACCACCTGTATTCGCAGTTTTGCTGTAGATCGAGATCGATTAGGGCAGGAGCCTGAGGAGACCTACCTTCGAGTCGGAGGGTAACTCTGTTGTTATTTTGTCTGGAGTGCTCTACGCTCCAGCCCTTTACCCTTTAACAAACAATCCCTGGTTTTTACGATCCTGAAATAAAAAGCTTTAGCAAACATTGCGGGAAAGGGAGAAAATGCTGGTAACGTTTTCTCCTTTTCTCAAAGTGTTTTCTACCATTCACAAAGCAAATTTCAAATTTTTAGTCACTTTTATTTTGTCGTCTGCAAATGCTTTGATCAGTCTAAAACTTTGACGTGTACGTTAACGGAGAAACAATCACTTGTAAAATATTTGCAGGTATAACGTTAGGGTAACCCTTTGTTCTTGAGGTGGAGAGGGATTTTTTTTACCCTATCTCAAGATGGATTCGGGGGATCTACCTCCTCAGGGATTCTATGTTATGTATGATCCATGACCTCCTTAACCCTTTCCCAAACAATCCCTGGTTTTTACGGGTCAGGAATAGATCTAGAAGCCTTTTGAAAACATTGTGAGAAAAGGAGAAAATGCTGGTAACCAGCATTTTCTCCTTTTCCCACAATGTTTTCTACCCTATCATATAGAAAAATCATCTTTTTAGGAACTGTTAATTTGTCACCTGCAAAAAGCTTTCAATTTGGTCTGGTCCAAAATTTGCCGTTTGGGAAAGGGTTAAAAGATTCAGTTAATTCTGGCGCATTTTTGAGTCCAGCTCTACCAGTGAAACCACAAGAATTTGACATTCTATAACCAAAATAAATGATAAAATATGAAAAAAAAAAATCTCTCCTATATCTAATATTATATGGGGGAGATTTTTTTTTTCATATTTTGTCATTCATTTTGGCAGGGATCTTATATATAAGATCCCTGATTTTGGTTACTATAGGAATGTCAAATTCCCGTGGTGAAATTCAAATACATGTAGGCTTGATCTTTAGGCACAGCTACATAGATCTAATTATAGCAATGATATTATGTGATATTGTGATAGAAATTATAGCAGGTATCTAAATTAAGTCAGAATCGTTTCCAGTAGGCCTGCATGGAAACGATTTCCATTTCGTGAAAAAAAATCCATGCCGTATATTAGGCTTACCGGTTTCACAGCTTTTACCCATTTTACCCTAAGCGCAAAAAACTCAGAGAACCATACACCCACTTTTTTTTTTTATCTCCCTTTACATTACTTTTTGGTCGGCTTAGAGATGGCCTCAATTAATATTGCTACTTATGTAAATATCAAGACGATTTTTTTCTTTTTTGAAATGATTTTGTAACCGAGTACTTCAGCGTTTCGTATTGAATAAGCCTAAAGAACAATTCAGGTAGATGAAACAGTTTTTTTTCTAAATCCAGCTAAGTTTGTGGTATGCATCACTTGATAGTTTGGTTATTGAAATCATGGAATGAAATTCAGATTTATTGTTGTTGTCAGTGTTCTTAAAATGTATCTACTAGACATGTTATCCTTTTGAACGCTTAGCACATCATGATTTATTTTGCAGAAAAATGATAGATCTAGATCTTAAGACCATGGACAGTCTAAGTAAATGATTTAAGTTTTTCTTATGCAGAATTCGTAGATCAAGATCTGACTACACAGGGTTTACAGTCAAAACGTCCCACAGTCAAAACATCCCACTGTCAAAACGTCCCACTTTTGGTTAAAACGTCCCCCCAATTTGGTTAAAACGTCCCACTATTTCAAAAAATTGGTCAAAACGTCCCACTTTCATTTATTAAGTTCTTATCAACTACTTATAGAAGTGTAGGTGGTTGATGAATTTAATCAGTTTTGTATGAATTATAACAATAAAATTGTTTCTATACAGATTTTGTTGATGTTAATTGCAAGTGTGATAAATCGGGTATAGGTGAAAAAGAAAACCCGTAAATTGGCCAGCATCACTAATTAACAGAACACAACTTTTAAATACGTACTAGTCGTAAACAGTTATGCAAAATAAAGACAAATTTATGAGAATCAACTTTTTTTTGAAATTGTTCCTTTGTGCAGATATTTAAGCGGAATCTCGCACATATATATATATATATTCCTATTGGAATATATTTCTGTGCGTTGTGTGCTCTGCAGTGCTCTTGTAATCGAGTGTTAAGTATGCAATATTACTACATCATATAATATCTTAGAGTAGGAAATTTAAGAGAGATTTTATTCATTAAGTATTCACATATATTTTGCATCACGCAGACTAATAGGTAATCACAGATTATCATGTACTGACCCTTAACCTCTTGATCCTTAGATTTAAAGAATATGAAAGAGAATGCTTTTGAAAACAGCGTTGCACAATGAGAAAACTCTGGTAACAGCCTTTGCTTCTTTTTCCCTCATTAATTCTACCATATCAAAGACAAAAAAAAACCCCTGTCATTTGGGCAAATACAGTAAATTATTTATGTATGTAGGCATACTTGTAAAATGCTTTCATTTTGGTCCAGTCCAAAATTTGATCGTTTTGTAAAGAGTTAGACGTAATTATCAAATGCTATATCATGAAAGAGAGAGAAAAAAAATATGAAAGCTGGAAAGAAAGCAAAGACAATTCAAGGTTTTTAGTTGCAGTAACTATAGTATAAGACATTCTTGCAATTGGCATTAGTTAGATTTGCTGCAGTATTGATTGAAGGATCAATTAACTTTTTCAGAAGCCATATCACTATTAAGTGTGACAGATTTGGTTTTAACACCTAACCCTTTACACAGCCTGGGTTACAGTTTAATCACACACACCCCTTTTATATTCGGACATTATATTTTTTCATAGACATAGAGGATATTTGTTTTTTTCGGTGAAAGATCGAAATATATTTCGAGTGAACACCATCGTAAAATATTACGGATGGTGTTCACGAGATGAAATACATTTCAATCTTTCACAGCAAAAAACAAATATTCTATTTATTTTATGCTTTTAACCCTTTCTGGGAGGAGCTTTATCAAAATTCAGTACAGTTCTTTTCCCTTATTCCCCGTGGCGTACCCCTCCCACATAGCAACGTTACATCAAGCGTGAGAAATGTAAGGTATATGACGTCATATTTCCCATCTGGTTGTTTTGGCACGCGCAATTTGCCTAGGCAATAAGAACGTGAAAATCGGTATTTTCACTGGTAGTACCAGTGTAAGATCGAAAAATGTTTTCACTGCTATTTCTCGATATCCTACCGGAAGGCATGAAATAAATGACGCATATTTTTTGAAAAAGGAAAGTAATGGAAGAATGATCGGCCACACTGAAGAATTGGACTTGACCATTGTGTGAAAATTAGGGAAAGCCGTTAATACACGATTTCCCGATCCTGTTAAAATTTCTGAGACCGCAATCATCTGTTGTTCCTATAAATGGGAAAATCATTGCAAACAGTGACTGCTCTTTACCTTATTTGCTCACAACAGAAAAAATACTTTGTCGAGAAACAATATTGGAAAAGAATCAATGACAATCCTCAAATGCTCCATTTATTCCAATTTTTGCATAACCAGTGTTGAAATAAACACCTTCAATGTAAACTAAATGTAATGACTTGGTGTGACGCCTGTCGCTACATGCTGTTGGGGGGGGGGGGGGGAGTGGGGGGAGACAAGTAAACTTTAAATCTTTAAATCCAGACAAGTAGGAAATTCAGTCAAACTTGTCCGTAGGCATGTGGGAAAATTCCAAAATTGCATACCCCTACTGAAAGAGAAGGATTTTGAAAATATTGTGGGAAAAGGACAAAATGATGCAAGGGCGGATCCAGAGGAGGGGGGACCGGGGGTCCGGACCCCCCCTGGAATTTTGGCAGAAAAGTGGTTATCGGATTCGTGATTGGGAGAGGTTTGATATTGCACAGCATTTATGTACATGTAAAATACAGTCATAAATTTAAAAAGGGTTCAAAATGTGGAGACCTCCTCATGGTTAGAACTGGAAACGTTGACTTTTCTTGTAAACAGCTTACATCCACTGAAATCCGGAAATCAAAGTATCATATAATAAGACGAGTGCGTTTTCGGTGGGACACACCACCCCGCCCCCCACCTTAGAAAGATATCTGGATCCGCGCATGTGATGGTAACAAGCATTTTCTCCTTTACCCACCAAGTTTTCTACCCTCCCAAAAAAGAATTATAACTTTTGAGTCATGCTTAGTGTTGTCTGTAAGCCTTTGAACTTGGACTAATCTGAAATTCTGTCATCTGGTAAAGAGTTAAAAGAAACCAGGTTGTATGTGTTCTCAGGTTTCTTTTCATACCAAAGATGAAATATGTTTCAAGTTATAAAAACAGGGAAAAAACATCAAAGAAAAAGGGAAGAAGCTCCTTGTTAGTAAAATGAAATTTTGTCACATTACATTGTATTTCTTAACTCTTTACTAGACAACAAAGTTTTAGACTGGTCCAAATTTAAAGCATTAGCAGATGACAAAATTTGAAATTTGTTTTGGGAAGGGTAGAAAACACTGTGGTAAAAGGAGAAAATGCTGGTTACCAGCATTTTCTCCTTTTCCCATAATGTTTTGAGGACCCTCCTTTCTCAGAGACGTGAAAACCCGGGATTGTTTAGTAAACAGGTACAAAGAGCTACTGCAAAACTATTACTCTCAGACGATAGCAGTGTCTTTTTAGGGTCGACTGACTTCATAATTATAGGGGAAACAGGTATTCCTTTCAGCTTAACCCTTTACTCCATAAAAACTCATTTCTACGCATTGCTTGTAGGAGCCTTTGGAAAACATTGTGGCAAAAGGTGAAATTGCTCGTGACGAGCAATTTCACCTTTTGCCACAATGTTTTCTACACAGTCAAAAGGTGTCATATACGGCTTTATCCTTGCTCTTATTTATGGTCAAGTGGAAATACCATAGAAATGCCTTATGGGGTAAAGGGTTAAATACCCGCTGTACTGTCTTTGTAATGAAGCGATGTATTTTACCTGTCTTACCTTTTATGTGTTTGTTTTGTTGTGTTGTGTTTGTCAACAAAGGTTTAAATTATCATCTGAGAGCAATAAGACACATCTGCAGGTTGTATTATCTAGACATGTAGCAGTGGTTATCTAATCTTGTGAAACTTTAACTGTCAGTTTGGCCTTTATCAAAATGAGCTTTGATTTGTTCAGTAAAATTAATGAGCCATGTTCTGTCAAAAGGGGGCTTAAAGGTGGCCCCTCAGAATTTGGGACGAACATTTTACAAAAATAAAAAAATATCATCCTTATACTCCCAAAGCCTTATAATCGTCATTCATAAATCCAAGTAGTCAAAAACTATCCAACAACAGGAGAAATTAGAGATTTACCACGGCTAAGGTCGACGCCGACCAGAAACATGTTCTATTTTTACATGAACAACTTGCTCATTTAGGTACCGGAAATACACAGACGAAGAAGATATTATGAAAAATGATTACATATTTGTTATGTAATGGAATTTAAGTGTCATTAGTCACATGCCAGTCACTCAATATTCCCACAATGCATTTTTTTTATTTTTGGCGAGAAATCTAAAAATAGCTTAAGAGGCTACGTAGCCTTTTAAGGGAATACCATCAAAAAACAATTTTTGGGTAATTCTATGATTCTTAATTATTGATGAAATCATCCATATAAATTTCAGTAATATATATTTTTTGATTTGGTGTGATGTGAAAATTCTAACTTCCCATCTTTAATGTATTGTGGTGTCTGTGGTCGTGAGGTAGAGCATCAACCTCATAGCCTAATGATCCTGAGTTTGATACCTGGGAGCTGGTGTCAACTTTGGAATTTTTCATTGGCCCACACATTCAGCGTGAGTACTGGTGTAGTTCCCAGGAAGCAGAATGGAGAGAGATTAGTATAAGTTGTAAGAACTTATTTTTCAATCGATGTAAAATAAAAATGTTTAAACTAATGTATTTCTGACATTGGCCAACTCTTTGTGCTTTCTTCAAATTTCCTGCATGTCCAAGGACTATACTATCTGATTATACAGTTGGTTTTATGACGATATGGATTTTATAGATCCTAAATTATGTAATGAATTGCTTGGTTAAAAGAGATGCACTAAACTCCTTTTTTCCAGAAAACGGGTCATCAGATAGTTTGATGCTGATGACCTGTATCTGTTTATAGTTCTGTCTTCAGAAGCATGTGAATGGATAGAGATTTGTTCAAAACAGGCAATATGTGATAACCCTTTACTCCATAGATACTCATTTCTACCTATTGTTTGTAGGAGCCTTTGGAAAACATTGTGGCAAAAGGTGAAATTTTTAGTGACGAGCAATTTCACCTTTTTTCACAATGTTTTCTATGCTATCAAAAGGTGTGATTTACACATAAGAAACGGCATCATCCTTGCTGTCATTTAGGGTCAGTTAGAGACACCATAGAAATGCCTTATGGGGTAAAGGGTTAATATGCAATATCCTTTATTTTGTGTCCGACTCAATTTTCTTGTGAGGGTAGAAAATTGCTGCTTATCAGCCTTTGTTTTCTCTATTTCAAAGGTCTTTTGTCTATGGAATGTAATAATACACTGTATCGTTGGGTAAACTTTTTTTTCCCACCCTTTTTGACATGGGTTTAACCCTTTACTGGATGAAAAAATTAGAGCTTTGTCCAAATTGAAAGCATTAATTTTGCAGGCAACAATTTTAGCATGGCTCAAATGGTGTAGTTTTTCTTTGATAAGAGTTAACTCTTTACCAGACGACAAACTTTTAGACTGATCCAAATTGAAAGCATAAGCAGATGACAAAATTAACATGACGCAAAATTTGAAATTTGTTTTGATAACAGTAGAAAACAGTTAGGGGAAAGGAGAAAATTCTGCTTACAAGCATTTTCTTCTTTTCCCACAATGTTTTCAAAAGGCTTCTTTTCCAGGAGCATCAAAAGTCGGCATTGTGTTGTAAGGGGTCTGTTCACAAGCAGACGACTTTTGAAAACATTTGGCTATAGGAGAAAATGCTCTTGAATTCTCCATTGGTCACAATATATTTACTTTACTTATTTACATTATATGCACCCTATTTCTAGTGGTGACCCAACCTCACAATCCCCAGTTTTAACCTCAAGGAAAGGGACTTTTGAAAATAATGTTGAAAAAGAAGAAAATGCTGGTAACCTGTATTTTCTTCTTTTCCCACAATGTTTTCTACTCTTTCTGATGCAAATCTCGTCATTTTTGCCACATTCAATTCATCATCAGCATAATTATAATGCTTTCAGTTGGGAAAGGTTTACAATTTTGTTGTGTTATAAAAGAATAATACTTGTTTCACCTTAAGATACTTTAAAAGTCATCTGCCAGTGAATTGGTGTACAGCTCTGGCAATATTTAACACTTTATCAACTAAAAGAATTTTCAACTCAACCAAATTTGCATAATTATTGAATTTTGTTACATACTTCGGGATTTGCTTAATCCGTTACAAGACAATAAAATTTTATGCTTGACTAAACTCAAAGCATTCGGAGACAACAATATCTTTATGGTTTAACCCATTACCACACAATCCCTACTTTTGACAACCCTGAGAAAGAAGCCTTTAGAAAACATTGTGGAAAAGGAGAAAATGCTGGTAACCAGCATTTTGTCCTTTTTCCCACAATGTTTTCTACCCTTTTTTTACCCTTTTTGTTTTGTCATCTGCAGATGCTTTGGATTTGGACAAACCTAAAATTTTGTCGATTGGTAATGAGTTAAATGGTGCAACTTTTCTTTGAGAGGGTGGAAAAACATTGTTGGAAAAAAGAGAAAATGCTGGTTACCAGCATATTTTCTACTCCTGCAATATTTTCAAAAGGATTATTGAAAATTGACATTTTGTAGTAAAGGGTTAAGGAAAGAAAAAATTGTGGGAAAAGCAGAAAATGCTGTTTGCACCATTTTTAAATGATTGTACTAATTTTCTAAATTTTTCCAGTGAAAAATAGAACCTAAAACATGATGGCACATGGAGAAACTGCGGCGGACAACAGTCACGTCTCAAACAACTCAGCACACTACAATGACTATGCGGCAGCAATATGGGGTCAGAACATCAACAAAGGATATGGGAGGGGGAAGAAGAAGGTCCACATTCTAAACAATCTAAACATAACAGTCCCCAGAGGTTCTATGTAATGAAGTTCTACTTTAATTGCTCTCATTATGATATTATGGCTTGCAAGTTGCAACATACAACATGGGGCATTAGGACATTTGCATAAGGTGTTGTCTCAGATGTGCCTGCGCACCCTCTGCAGGCTAATCGGAGTCAACACTTTATGGCTACATCAGATTTTGTGCTACAGTGAAACAGAAAATTACATCAAAACAGAAAGCTTAGTTTTGGATTAGCCTGTGCGACAACATTTTCTGCAAATGTCCTCATGTCCCTTTCACATGTTCCAGGCCGTATAAAGTGAACTTTGGATTCTGTATAATTCATGAATGTAGATCATAATTAAATTGAAGTTAACACTTTCATTACAATAAAAGACATGAGTTAAGAAGTTGAAGAAATGATACTGTCTTGTAACTTAGACGTTTTTTTGCAAATACATGACTTATTTAAACAATTATCTTCTCCATTGAAACACAGAGTAAGGGTAGCATTTATAAGTCACCCATTGTGACACTTCCTGTGAAGCAAAGATTTAATCTGTACCATATAATGTGAGTTTTAACAATTCTGAGAAAGAAAGCTGAAAATATTGTGGGGGCTAAAGTGAAAATGCTGTTAACCCTTTGCCAAACGACAAAATTTTAGACCTGTCCAAATTGAAAGCACTTGCAGAGGACAAAATAAACGAACTCAAATACCTGTATTGAAATTTGTTTCCAGCAGGGTAGAAAACAGTGTGGGAAAAGGAGAAAATGGTGGTTACCAGCATTTTCTCCTTTTCCCACAATGTTTTCAAAAGCTTCTATCTCAGAGTTGTAAAAATCAGGGATTTTTTGGTAAACAGTTAACTAGCATTCTCTGTTTCTCTCACAATGTTTTCTTTCTTATTAAAGCCAAGAGCAATTGCTTGAGCCTTACTTGATTTGTTGGCTGCAAGTGCTTTCAAATCTGACAGGCCTGAAATTTAAGAGGTTTTGCACAAAAAATATGAATGACATATTATTATGTGTTTATGCTTATTTTTAGATATGGTCTTCTTGGGCCCAGTGGATGTGGTAAAACAACATTATTGCGTAGTGTCATTGGACGGCTGAGAATAGACAGTGGTCATTTATTGGTATTAGGGGACAAACCAGGCGCTAGGGGTCACCAGGTACCAGGCAAAATGGTTGGGTATATGCCTCAGGTAACATTAGTGGATGAGTACCTTTATTATCTTGAGGACAGTTCTTTGTTATTGAAAGGCTCTGTCTTACTATAGGTTAGGTATTGAACTGTTACATAGTGACCCATGCTTTCAGGATATAACAGCCATTGCAACCTTGTCAGTTGTCTTTAACTCTTTACCGCAGGGGAAAATTTTAGATTTGTCCAAATTAAAAGCACTTGCAGACGACAAAATAAATGTAACTCAAAACTTGAAATTTGTTTCCAGCAGGGTAGAAAACATTGTGGGAAAGGGAGAAAATGCAGGTTACCAGCATTTTCTCCTTTTCCCATAATGTTTTCAAAATGCTTCTATCTCAGGTTCATAAAAACCAGGGATTGTTTGATAAAAGAAAGAAGAGAAAAGAAGTTGGTGGTTTTGGAAAGAATGTTGTGTTAGTACCGGTGAAAGCCAGGAAAGACATGTGCGTCACTGACCGCCATGATATGACCTTAGCTGTTAAAGTGGCATTAAACCCCAATACAACCAATCATAGAAACATTTTAGAAGACTTTTTGAGAGGAAAGGATTTTAAACTTTATGTTAAGAGTTTTCTTCTGTTTTTTGTTCCCAGGAAACTGCACTTTTCCCTGACTTAACAATAGCTGAGACCTTGAGGTACTTTGGGGCGTTGACTGGTATGAAATCAGAGTTGATCAACATAAGGACAACCTTCCTTGTGGAATTTCTAACTCTGCCTGATAAAGACAGACTTGTTGCACAACTGAGGTATGTTTTATTTACAGCAGAGCTCTAGGTAGAGGGCGTGATTTTAAATTCAAAATTAAAAATATTAATTGTTCTCTACTAAACCCTATGTTGTGGGTACTCAGTAGAATCGTCTCATCGAGACGATTCTAATGAGTACCCATAACACAGGGTTTTGAAAAGCAATAATGGACTTAGAATACCATCACTCTCTCTTATCTGGAGCTCTGTTTACAGTGGAAAAATTTTGAAAATTCTGTTTTGGCTGACATAATCACCAGGCTTTTATGAATGCAGTGAAAAGGCTAGGTAAAGGGAAAATTTGTGTTCTGAACTTTTATTTCTTCGTACTGAGATTAATTACAATTGTTTCTTAATTATTTAATTCTGTACAATGTTATAACTTTCCCACAACGTTTTTTAATCTTTTAACCCTTTACCACACAGCATAATTTTAGACCTATCCAAATTGAAAGCATTTTTTAGTGACAATTTCATAGTGGCTCAAATGATGCAATTTTATTCTGATTGAGAGGAAAACTTTGTGGGAAAAGGAGAAAATGCTGGTTACCAGAATATTCTCCTTTTCCCACGAAGTTTTCAAAGGTCTCTTCCTCAGGGGTGTTAAAAGTCGTTATTGTGTGGTAATGGGTTAAAGTCAGGTTTCAATTTTTCAATAATGTTCTTTTTGTCATCTGCATTTGCTTCAATTTGGGCAAGTCTAAAACTTTGTTGTGTGGTAAAGAGTTAACCCTTTACTCCATAGATACTCTTTTCTACGCATTGCTTGTAGGAGCCATTGGAAAACATTGTGACAAAAGGTGAAATTGCTCGTAACGAGCAATTTCACCTTTTGTCACAATCTTTTCTATGCTATCAAAAGGACTCATATACACATAAGAAAGGGCTTCATCCTTGCTATTATTTAGGGTCAATTAGAGATACCATGGAAATGCCTTATGGGGTAAGGGGTTAAGTGATTAGCTTAGAGTAGTGAATTCAAATCCAAAATTCTCTCAACAAAGTCAAACAAGATTTTACCATTTTACCATGACCTTTGGATATTGTAAGCATCGCTTGGCCCTTCGATTGGATGCTTAATTTATGTAGAACCTAATGAAATTCTTCACAGATATTGGGCGGTATGTGTGGGATCAGTTAACCCTAGGAAGCAACCTTTTGAAAACATAGTGGGGAAAAGAGAAAATACTGGTATCAGCATTTCTTCTTGTTCCAACATTGTTTTCTATCATTCCATCTATCATTTTCCATCATTGAGTCACTTTATTCTTTTGCCTTCAAGTGCTGTCAATTGAGAAAGGTCTAAAATTTTGTTGTTTGGTAAAGTGTTAACCCTTTAACAAACAGGAAAACTTTGGACTCTTCCAAATTTAAAGCACTTGCAGACAGGAGAATAAGCGTAACTCAAAAACTGAAATTTCTTTCCAGCAGAGTAGAAAACATATGGGAAAAGGAGAAAATGCTGGTAACCAGCATTTTCTCCTTTTCCCACAGTGTTTTCAAAAGGCTTCTATCACAGGGTCGTAAAAACCAGGAATTGTATGGGAAAGGGTTAAGCCACATTTAGTTCCTTGCCCACAAGTGCTTTGAATCAGTCTAACATTTTTTCAATATACTCCTACAGAGTTAAAAGATGGTCTCTATACATATCTAAATTTCAGTGGAGGTCAGATGAGAAGGGTATCCTTTGCTGTTGCTTTACTTCATGAACCAGAACTGCTTATCCTAGATGAACCCACTGTTGGTGTAGATCCATTATTGAGAGAGAGGTGGGCTGGTTTAATTTTAAATTTTCATAAACTTTTTAACAAATTAAGAAATTTTAATCATGACAATAATGAAAACAATTGTAAACTACATACATTTATTGACTCTTTACCAGACGACAAAATTATAGCCTTGTCCAAATTGAAAGCATTTGCAGGTGACAAGTTCAGTGTGGCTCAAATGTTGTACCTGTAATTTTTCTTTGATTATCAGAGTAGTAAACATTGTGGGAAAAGAAGAAAATGCTGGTTACCAGCATTTTCTTCTTTTCCCACTATGTTTTCAAAAAGCTTCTTTTCCAGGAGTGTCAAATGTCAGCATTGTGTGGTACAAGGGTTAAGACTTGTCTAAAATGATAGCACTGGCAGCTGACAATTTAGATATTGCTGAAGAGATGAGAATTTTCTTTTATGGAATGCATTGTGGGAAAAGGAGAAATACTGATTACCAGCATTTTCTCCTTTTTGCACAATGTTTCAAAAAGCTTCTTTGTGACATTTTGAAAGCATGGGGTTGTTTGATTTGGGGTCAAATTCGACTTAAAATAACATAAGTATTGAATTTTATCTTGAAAGGTTTTTTCGAAAAATAGTGCAATTAACAAAGATATAAATGGAAGTTTCTCTTTTCAGAATTTGGGACCATTTAATCAATATCACAAGTCATACAAGTAATCAGACTACAATTATACTCACTACACATTATATAGAGGAAGCCAGACAGGCTGATAAGGTACAATGCTCTTTATTGGTTTCTATCTCTTCTTATGAGGACTTGTGTTCAACCCTTTCCCAAATAAGCCCTGGTTCTTACTTGTCTGCAGTAAAAGTCTTTTGAAAACAGTGTGGGAAAAGGAGAAATTGCTCGTAACGAGCAATTTCTCCTTTTTGCACACTGTTTTCTCCCCTTTTTGAGAACTTTCTGCCATTTTCTCCAAATCTAAATTAGTTGTCTGCAAACTTTTTTTGGTTTGGAAGAGTCCAAAATTTGTCATTTGGGAAAATGTTAACCAATCGCTACATGAATTCAGTTTATTTCATCTCTTTGCCTGCTGTAATAAGTTTAGTAAGAGAAACCCTGGTTTGTAACAAGCAATGGCTGCTATTTTCAAATCCATTGTCTTGAATAGCTTGGGTGATCTGGAGGAAAACCTTGAGGTATTGTCATGACCGTGTCTGCATTTTAGTCATGCAAAAACTCTTACATTTTGTGTCTGTTATTACTGAAGATATTTACTTCAAATTTGGACTAGTTGCTAAGTATTAAAAGGGAAAGCCATACGACAGAGGCCGGTAACCAGCAATATATTTATGCCTCTTTTTCAATTTGTTCCTTCACCTGCACATGTTACATTTTTTTTTTTTTTTTTTCCTGTCTTGTTCTAGTTTGTGATACATGTAGCCTGGTAATAGGATAACAATCATAATATGAAAGAAAAAGGAAATAACTACTTTTTTGAAATCCAGTAAAAAATATTCCATTTTTGTCATCTTGTTTGTGCCTCTTTTTTACCTTCTTGTATTCAAAATGAAGAATAATGACCAAGAATTGAATATACATGTATTTAGGTTTGTCACAACTTATGGCCATTACTGTTTGCAAAAAAAGAAAATCTTTCTGTCATCTATAACCTTTCAACCCATTACCACACAATCCCTACTTTTGACGACCCGGAGAAAGAAGTCTTTTGAAAACATTGTGGGAAAAGGGGAAAAAGCTGGTAAACAATGGGCTGCCATTGACACCAGCATTTGCAATAGGCATATTTTTTGCCCTACAATAGCATTTCCCCAGTATAGCATGTAATACATAAATAGATCAAACACACAGTCCATTACCTTTATTTCAAGTCTTGGACTTGTTTAAGATTCTTTAGTTCCTTGCCAGACAACTGCAGTTAGATTTGTCCATATTTAATGAATCTACAGATGACAAATTTAGTGTAACACAAATGATGGAATTTGTCTGTGATGGAGCTGAAAACATCATGGAAAATGGAGAAAATACTGGATACTAGCATTTTCCCCCTTTTGTACAATGTTTTCAAAAGCTTCCTTTTTCAGGGTGGTTAAAACATGGGATTGTGTGGCAAAGCTTGAAAACAAACCTGTTTCTGCTAATGAGCCATATTTATTCAGGCTACAGTTGATTTTTGTGTCTAATTTGCTCTGTGGGTTAAGATTTTGTAATACCATCATATACTGAAGGAGTATATTATATAATTTCAGTGATTTTTTTTTTTTTTCAAAATTTTCTGGATCTTCAATATCCTGCTTCTGTCTTAGAAGACAGTTTGCTTCATGCAGCAGACCATTTTAGCAAACTTTTTTGCAAAAGAATAAATTGCTTTTAGAAAGCAATGTATTACACCCAAATTAATGCTGATGACTTACATGTTACAAGTATACTTTTCTCATGGCAACATGTTAACCCTTTACCCCATAAGGCATTTCTATAGTATCTCTAATTTACCCTAAATAACATCAAGGATGAAGCTGTTTTTTATGCGTGTATGAAACCCTTAGATAGTGTAGAAAACATAGTGACAAAAGGTGAAATTGCTCGTCACGAGCAATTTCACCTTCTGCCACAATGTTTTCCAAAAGCTCTTACAAGCGATGCATTGAAATGAGTATCTATGGAGTAAAGGGTTAAGAGAGAAAATGTGATCATTCTATTTCCAGGTTGGTTTTATGAGGAACGGTAGAATACTTGCAGAAGATGTACCAAATGACATTATCAAGAGATGTAAAATGAATGTAAGTGTAATGTCTCATCCAGGATTTGAAGATTTAAACATTGAATCCATTCATTTCAATACCTTTTGCATGTCACTGATAAGAGAAATCCTTTGATTGACTCAACTATTGATTTAGATCCTAGCAAAGATTACCCTGTTATTTTGGATTCTGTTCTATTTCAGTATTACAAGGTCTTGGTAGTTTAGTATTTAACTCTGTACCAAAGGACAAAATTTGATACCTGTCCAAATTGAAAGCATTTGCAAACAACAAAATAAATGTTAATAAAAAATCAAAACTTCATGTCCAGCAGGTAGAAAACATTGTGGGAAAAGGAGAAAATGCTGGTTACCAGCATTTTCTCCTTTTCCCACAATGTTTTTAAAAGGCTTCTTTCGCGGAGTCGTTAAGAGTCGGGATTGTCTGGTAAAGAGTTGATAGTTAATAAAGAGTTGAGAGTTAATATCACAGGTTAATATTCAGTTTCTTTTGCACTAAAGGTTTAACTCTTTACTGGCCAAATGATGCATATGTTGAACCCTTATTGAATATACCTGTAATGATTAGGGAAAATACATGTAGCAAAAGTAACTATGCTTCCCTTTTTCCCATTAATATTTGAATTTTTTTACTCTCCATATAAATTAATAATAGCCATATTAACTATCGAAGTTGTCAATTGTTGAACATATAATCAGTGGTTGGAATGAATTTCCAACATAAGCAAGCATTACTTTGCAACCCAGGCAGTTCACTATTACTATCTATCAATGCATCATTTCATAGATCAGTCTTGACACCCCTACTTAACTCTTTAACACATAACGAAATTTTGGACTAGTCTGAATTTAAAGCAGTTGCAGAAGGCATAATAAATGTGACTCAAAAATCAAAATTTGATTTTTGAAGGGTAGAAAACATTGTGGGAAAAGCAGAAAATGCTGGTTACCAGCATTTTCTGCTTTTTCCACAATGTTTTCAAAAGGCTTCTACCTCAGAGTCGTCAAAAGTCGTCATTGTGTGGTAATGGTTTAAGAGTTAGCTTGAGTGGCTGATAAATACCATGAGATAAGACAGAATTACTTTATCTTGTAGAATATAGATGTAGCAGTATGTAGAAAAAATATCTTGCATTTTGGATTTCTTTTTGCAGAGTTTAGAAGATGTGTTCCTTAAGCTATGTCAAGAGGACATTGAGGGAACCCCTCCAGATTTGGTGGTGTCAGACCCTGTAAGTTTATTCTAATCTGTGTATGTGTACTTTTATTTCATTCATTTGTTTTTACCTTCTAGATCAAATTTGCAAATTTGTGTTCCTCCAAAATATTGATAATCAATATAAATGAGATGATAATTCAATATAAATCTATATGAATGAGGGCTGAACACATGAACAGAATGAAGATACTATGACCAAAGAAAAGAAACTGCTCATTTAGACAAAGTATCTTATATTTCCAATCTACAATTGTATACCATCCTTGCTTTAATAACATTTATTTAAAAGTGGTCTACTTGAGTCTTATTTGGCGAAGTTGTGCTTTTGTAAGATTGATTGACCCTCACATGAGATACTAGGTTTTTTAGAATCAACACATGTCTGTGCCCAAGATTTGCACCGATATGTACACCCCTGAATATAAACATGAAATGGTTTGAAGTGTCAATCATTTATCCTTTGCTACTTCAATGAATTTTTGACATTCTTAATTTCATGTGTTAACATGAATTACATAACAGTAGAATACATTACTCAGACATTACTTCAAACATTCTCCTATTCAACTGCACCTAATTATATGAGGGTCATTCGAATATTATCCGGATTAAGTCTATAAATTTTTAATGAGTCATCGTAATGTGACAAAAATCCACGCATCATAAAACGACATTCATTATGTGCAAAAGTGCAAAATATTTCAAAAATCGAACAATACATGTTGATTTTATACGCAATCAAACATGCATAGGTACCAGGAGCCGGCGCACGAAAGGCTACAATATACGATGTCATCAACGTTGTTGGAAGGTTATTAGGCAACGTTACCTATTCTTTTTCAAAGTACTCGCCCCCATGCTCTATGCATCATCGGTGATGGTGTACCCACCAGCTGTACACATCCCTTTACCAGTGTCCATGTGATCAAATTATTCCCTTTCGCCATGATCATTTTTTTGTATGTGTTTGTCGAAGTTTCTCCTAGCTGCTGGCCAAATTCTAATATGGAATGGATTTCCAGACGGTCAGTCGACACCATCTTTAACGCCGTAAACACGTTTCCATGGCATTTTCGATGGCAGCTGCGAGTGCTTTTTATGAAAGAAGTATATAAAATAAGCATAGACTATCGTGGATTGAATTCCGATAGAGAATGATGCAAAATTTAGCACGATTGCTTTACAAATAATTTTTTAATAGGCAAAGTCCGGATAATTTTTTAACAACCCTTGTACAAGTAGAATTCACTGTATGCTCAGTTTACACGTACATACATTGTCAAACAACTGTATTTAGTGATCTCTTTGTATTGGATTCCAGTATTGCTGATAGTAAACGTGTACCTATATTTGGTTTATGTCACAAACAATTAAAAACGAGCACTGACAGTATCAAGAATTAATCAGTGTTGATATTTGCATGAAATTGAAGATGTGTTAGTATTTTTATTTGTAACATAGAAAACATTCAGAGAAAAGCGAATAGATTCACCAAGTTATTATCACAAGGAAAGTTGAATATATAAGTCCCGAATGAAAAATGGAGATTCAAATATGCGTAATTCCTGACGATAACTTGGCAAGTTTGCCTAAACAGCAAGACATTCATGCAGTTTTATAGCCTGTTTTTTTTTTGGAGGAAAAAGTTGAAAGATTACGGATGTAAAAGTTGAGAGCAGACAATAGACTGTCTAACATAAAAATTTTCATTTTCACCAGACTATTCCCAGAACATAATTTTATGATCCTGATAATTTAATGATAATTAAAATAATCCTGACATGTAGCCCTTAAGGGAGGTAATTCTTTTTCCGATTATTGGTGCTTTATGCTCCTGCTTTTCCCAATCAGAGTTTAGAAGAACTTGTATTAGGGTAAAAAGAGAACAAAAAAAAAATGTTATGATTGACACTGAATTTCAGGACGTATTTGAAAAACCTAAAAACTATTCACCAAGGAAGGTAAGTTTTACCTTACCCCCACCCCAAAAACCTCCCTTCCCTGTTCAGTTTTAAATTAAATAACTTATTATCTCCTGTATATCAGATGATTAAGCAAACAAAAATTATTATCTCCTGAACAATTTTTGCGGCAGTCCACTTTTAGAAAGATTTTGTCAGGTTGAGAAAATCAACATTCATCAGCACTGTTCTAACCATATTTGATCCCAATCACAGTAATAGTTCCATCACTTTGATACTTTCTAATTTCCCTATTTTGGAAAAAAAAGTTAGTTTCTTTAACTCTTTACCAAAGGACAAAATTTTAGACTTGTCCACATTAAAATCATTTGCAGACGATGGAATAAATGTGAATCAAAACCTGAAACTTGACTTTAGAAAAGTAGAAAATATTGTGGCAAAAGGAGAATATGCTGGTTACCAGCATTTTCTCCTTTTCCCACAATGTTTTTAGAAGGCCTCTTGCTCTGGGTCGTAAAAACAAGGACTTTTTGGTAAAGGGTTAACTGCCAAAATAGACATGTTCATATATCACAATCTCCTTGTCTGCTCTTCACAGTGCCCACTACTTTTTCATCTCTCTAGCCAAACAGCCAGAAAAAGATAACCTGGTGAAGATTAAATTATACCCTTGGAAACCCAGTGGATCTGCAACTTTCAGACTAACTACCTGTCAATCAGTTTGTCTGTTTGTTCATCTGACAAACCAGGCAGCCTGACTTTTGATGTACACTGTTCCTATTGCTGAAAATAGACATGTTCATATATCACAATCTCCTTGTCTGCTCTTCACAGTGCCCACTACTTTTTCATCTCTCTAGCCAAACAGCCAGAAAAACATGGGGAAGGATAAATTATACCCTTGGAAAACCAGTGGATCTGCTACTTTCCGACAAACTGCCTGTCAATCAGTTTGTCGACAAACCAGGCAGTCTGACTTTTGATCTATGCTGTTCCTATTGCTGAGACTTTTTTAAAACAACCATCAAGTTGCAATTATTTGGGTCTTATTGTTCTTTGAGATTTGTTTTTGCTCTAAGAATTACTTTCTCATACTAAACATGAAGTATTCATAGACAGTTGTCAAGGGGGCAGAGCTATGGCCTCTCATACCACAAGTTCCATGTTCAAATCTGTTGATGTGAGGGATCAGCCAGTGGAACTACTCACATCCTGGTCTGAACCCTGGTCATGTTTGAAGTCACCAAGAGTTGATTGTGGTTGTCAGATATTTTTTTAAATAGATGTAAAACAATTGAGCTAAACTTTTAACAAACAATCCTGTCTTTTTTTTTAACCCTTTACTCCATAAGGCATTTCTGTTGTATCTCTAATTGACCCTAAATAACAGCAATGATGAAGCTGTTTCTTATGTGTATATGACACCTTTTGATAGCATAGAAAACTTGTGGCAAAAGGTGAAATTGCTCATCACGAGCAATTTCACCTTTTGCCACAATGTTTTCCAAAGGCTTCTACAAGCAATGCGTAGAAATAAGTATCTATGGAGTAAAGGGTTAAGACCCAGCTTTTTAGAGGAGAGCTAAGAGAAGAGCTTTTTAGAATAGAACATGGTAGAAAGAGGAGAAAAAGCTGATAATCAGTGTTTTGTCCTTTTTTTTCCATGCTGTTTCTTACCCTCTCAAAAAAAAAATCACACCATTCACAGCCAAATTTTTGATTTGTCATCTGCAATTGTGTTCTAGTTGGACTAAAATTGTGTTGTCTGATAAAAAGGTAAAATAAACAGGAGGTTTAACCAATCTATAGCTATTTTGGTAAAATTTAGCCTGCAATTTCTCCCCCTACACCATATGTAACTTTTTACCAAATAACAAAATTGTTAACCAGTCCAAATTTAAAGCATTTGCAGAGGACAACCTGTGGCTCAAATATTGAAATTTGTCTTTGGAAGGGTAGAAAACATTGTGGGAAAAGAAGAAAATGCTGGTTACCAGCATTTTCTCCTATTTTAACAATGTTTTACTAAAGGCTTCTTTCTCAGGGTCATTAAAAGTCCGGACTGTGTGGTAAAGAGTTTAAAAGCTGTCTTTTTCAGGTTCATCAAAATGTGTGGGAGGGTGGTAAACGGTTAATAATGGGTGATGTTGGGATCAGAGTAAAAAACAGAAATAACCCAAATCAAACGGATCTTTTGGTACAACCAAAGGGTAATAGATAAAGTTAGACCAAACTAATGCTAAAACATTTCTTTTTCAGTCTTCTAGGCGTAGAGTTAACAGTGCAGAAGCAGAGGATGAGCCATTGCTCACAGATCACAAGGTTGTTCAGCCAGTACAACAGGAGGTGTATCATCATTCACCATGTCTTCCATTTGGAATGCCCAGTGGAAGGAACATATTAGCCCAGTTTGTTAAAAATCTACAGCTAATGCGGAGAAATATAGGGTATGACACAGTTGTGGCTGGCTTAGTGAACTGATGAAAGTTTGTATATGTAAGAGGGGCGTTCAATAAGTAATGCCCCGACCCACTTCCAGTTGTCTGATCTAGCTGAAATTTTGCATTTGTAATGATTTATATCTCTATGGGTTATGTGGCAAATTACAGCTCTGAACTAATTGTGGTTTTTGATTTACAGGTGTTTGAACTGAGTCAGGTGTGTGACTGACATCTGATAGAAAAATGAGTAAAAATTACTTCTTGTAACCCAATGGTCATTTGAATTCTAGCACAGACTTCCGGCCACGATGCCAGCATTTTACAAGGTCATATGATGGGGCATTATCACCATAAGTAACTTTAATTTCATCAAAAGTCTCCTGTGGTGCGCGACACTCAACAGGCTTCCATTTCACATCTGATTCAGTTCAAACAACTGTAAATCACAAACCACAATTAGTTTAGAGTTGTAATTTGCCACATAACCCATAGAGATATAAATCATTACACATGCAAAATTTCAGCTAGATAAAATAACTGGAAGTGGGTCAGGTGCATTACTTATTGAACACCCCTAGTATATAGCTTAGTTCTTCATAGATTACTTTACAAGTAGGAATTTGAATTCTTAAGCTGAGCTGTCCCCTATAGCTCAGTCAGTAGTGTTTAGAACTTTACTACAGGAGGTCGCTGACTCGATTCCCAGCTTGGCAGATTTCTATCCCCGGAATGATAATAGTCATTTGACAGGATTCATTTCTGTCTCACTGCTGACCATTGTTTCAGTGAAGGTTATGTGGGAAAGCAGCTGGTGACTTGGATTGAATATTTTTCAGAGAGAAGCACTAGCTGTCGCAGTATAACTTTTGCAATATTAAAAGCAGTGTTAAACATCATACAATACAATAATTCTTGATGTCCTTGCAGTTGAAAGCTTTTAAAAAAAAAATTAGGGAAAGGCATAATTTTTGTGTTACAAACCAATATTCTTTTTATATTTTCTATGCTGTTGAAAAACATATTGTCCTCGCATTGAAATTTTTTAGTTTTCTGTAACATGTGTTAGCTTTAGTAGTTTTGAAGATAGACTGTTTCATCAAGTGTCAATTAACCCTTTCCCAAACGACAAAATTTTAGACTGGTCCAAACTGAAAGCACTTGGAGATGACCAAATAAATATAACTTAAAAATTTAAACCTGTTTCCAGAAGGGTAGAAAACATTGTGGGAAAAGGAGAAAATGCTGGTTACCTTTTCCCACAATGTTTTCAAAAGGGCTCTATCTCAAGAGTCGTAAAAACCAGGGATTGTTTGGTAAAGGGTTATACCATGAGAAAAAAATATCTCAGAAGTACCTGGAATCTGTTTGCCTGTTCTGATGAAATAAATGTGGGCCTTAAATATTGGCATTGTTACCGCTAGAATATTGTGCAAATAAAAGAAATGTTGGTTACTTGCATTTTCTTCTTTTCCTACAAATTTTTCTTTAGCCTTTTTCTTCAGGCTCCAAGGGATTTTTTGTCAAGATTAATTCAAAATTCTTGACATATCTAAATTGAAAGCATTTGCAGATGACCAGTTGAATGTGACTAAAAAACTGAAATTTTCTTTTGGAAGTGTAGAAAATTGTGTGGGAAAGGGAGAAAATGCTGGTTACCAGCATTGTCTCATTTTCCAACAATGATAATTGATTTCAAAGACTTTCTTCTATAATGGTCTTTAAAATTTGGCATTGTGTTTGAGGAGGTAAGGAGATTGCAAGTTATTTAGCTCTATACAAAACAAGGAAAGTTGGAATTCAAATCAAAACCAGTTGCAGATGATGATAAAGGTGACTCAAAAAATTAAATTTGTTTTGGGAAGAGTAGTAAACATTTTTCAAAAGGGAGAAAATAGTTTCCTGCAATTTCTGCTTTCCCACAGTGCGTTTCAAAGGGTTTCTTTCTCAGGCTTGTTCAAAGCCGGGACTGTGAGCTAAAGGGTAAAATTGTTTGTATGATGTTCAATGAAAAATAGAAGTACTATCTTCGCTATTGTCATTTTTTTTTTTTCTAGTGTCCATCTAATTTTTGTTATTTCAGGTTTTTGTTGTTCCAGTTTATGTTACCAGTTGTACAGATTATGTTGTTTTGTGTTTGTATTGGAAACAATCCCTTTAACCTCCATGTTGCTGTCATAAATAATGATGTTGGGCTCCTGGGAATGAATATGGGACAAATGTTTCTGAATTCACTGGACAGTAAAAGTATTTCTCAGGTAGGGTGTTATAAACTACCTCAATTGTGCTTCCATATCACAGTGCAGATTTGCATAATGGCAGTGCTGTGTTTAACCCTTAAACACAGCTGTTCCACAGCGCTGGAACCGACGTAACTTGTTTTTGTGGACAGTGTAGATCAAGATCAGACTGCACAGAACGTGCAGTCTGATCTTAGATCTACACTGTCCACTATTTTGTTACCTATTCTGGCAAAGAAAAAACTTAGTACAGCAATATTTCAGATGATTTTCCTATTTAAAAATGCCTCATGTTTTAATTCAGCACTTTAAGGGTTAACTATCTACTATGCCATACCTTGTGGGTTTTAACAGTCATAGGAAAATGCCCTTTGAAAACTTGTAGGGAAAAGGAGAAAAATGCTGATAGCTGGCAATTTCTCTATAATCGCCATAGTTTGCAAAGAACATGAGCTATGCTTTGTGAAAGGGGAACTTAATGTATGTGCAAAAACTATTGATTCAGGTAAGCTTGCACAGTCCATGCAGGCTGATCTTTTCCTTTTTGGTCATTTTTCTGCATGTCCCTGGACCAGTTTACTTCATAATTCAGTCAGGTGTTAGACAAAATGGATTTTATTGATCAAGGCTTATGTGACTATTATTAAAGGTGGGTATTTAGAATTTTTCTATCTCACCAAATTAAAAAATATATATCACCGAAATTCATATGAAAAAATAATACAAATCATCAATAATTAATATTCATAAAGTTACAAGAAAAAAAAATTTTTTTTTTTGATGGTGTTCCCTTAACTCTTTACCACACGACAAAATTTTAGACTGGTTCAAATTGAAAGCATTTTCAGATGACAAAATAAAAGTGACTGAAAATTTGAAATTTGTTTAGTGAAGGGTAGAAAACATTGTGGGAAAAGCATTTTCTCCTTTTCCCACAATGTTTTCTAAAGGTTTCTTTCTCAGGGGCATCAAAAGTACGGATTGTGTGGTAATGGGTTAAAAGGCTACGTAACCTCCTAAGGTATTTTTAGATTTCGCGCCAAAAGTCATTAAAGCATTTTGGGAATGTCAAGTGACTGGCACGTGACTCATAATGCTTAAATTCCATTACATAACAAACATGTAATAATTATTTTCCATAATGTCTTCTTTGGACACCATGTTTGAAACTTCGTCTGTGTATTCCTGTATGTAAATGAGCGAAGTGATCATCTAAAAATAGAACATGTCTCCTGTTGGTGTCAACCTGGGCCATAGTAAATCTCTAATTCTCGTGTTGTTGCATGGATTTCGACTACTGAAAATTAAAAGGCTTTGGGAGTATAAGGATGATTTTTTTTTATTTTTGTAAAATTTTCATTTCAAAATCTGAAGGGCCATCCTAAAAATGCATCACAGAGATTGCCCCTTTTGCCAGAGCGACAATCATGAATTAACCCATTACCACACAATCCCTACTTTCAATGACCCTGAGAAAGAAGCCCTTAGAAAACATTGTGGTAACCAGCATTTTCTCCTTTGCCCACAATGTTTTCTACCCGTCACAAAAGAAATTTCAAATTTTTTAGTCACTTCTGTTTTGTTGTCTGGCAATGCTTTCGATTTGTTTACAAAACAACATGAATTTGGACTGGTCCAAATTGGAAGCATTTTCAGACAACACTATTAATTTGACTCAAAAACTGAAATTTGTTTCGGGAAGGGTAGAAAACATTGTGGGAAAAGGAGAAATGCTGGTATCCAGCATTTTCTTCTTTTCCACAATCTTTTAAAAACATTGGGAAAAGGAGAAAATGCTGGTTACCAGCATTTTCTCCTATTCCCAAATGTTTTCAGAAGTCCTCTTTTTCAGGGTTATGAAAAGATGGGATTGTTTGGTAAAGGTTTTATTTGATTCCATTGCAGGTAAACTACACTACAAGAGGGTACCAGGATGCCTACAATTCTGTACAACAGGGTAAAACTTGGGGCATTATTATGATGGATAAAAACTTTAGCATTGATCTATTTCAAAGGTTTGTTTTGTTATATTACTGTAACTTACCCCCCGGTCTCACAGACCCCGATTTAATCCCGATTTCGAAAATTTCAAAATCGGCGCGAAATCGGCTAGGTTCGGGAGAGTCGTAGTGCCTCCTGACTCAAATCGGCATCAATTCGGGATCAAAAATAAATCGGGACAAAAATTTCAACATGCGCAAATTTTTCTCCCGATTTGGAAAATCGTGCCGAAATCGGCGCAACTCGGTGTACCTCGTACTAAGTCGTCGTTGTTCGTAGTAAGCAAATCGGCGTTATTCGGCGTTAGTCGGTCCTATTTCGGCGTACCTTCCTCGGCGATGAACCCCGAATAACGCCGATGTACTACGAGTAACTACCGATTCTCGCCGATGAACTACGACGAGATACGTGACTAGCATCACGAGCTACACCGACCTACACCGAATAACTACGAACTGCTAAGATATCATCCCGTAGTACTACGAAGTACCCCGAATTCCGATTGGTATAAAAAGGCAAATCAACTTTGAAAACAATTCATTTGCAGATTTTTTCCAAACCTTTAAATGAGACGCTTCCCTATGCTTCGATACAATGAAACCAAAAAGGGGGCTTTTGAACAAAAAGCAGTCATCTACAACAGATATGCCTCCTCCATCGAGCACCTAATCTCAACCATTAAGCACAGAGAACTAACCTGACCCTGATTTTATGCCGGATCAGCCAGTTGTCCTGCAAAATGAGTTTGAGGATGTCGTCTTATGTCCATATGATAATTGATTTTTTTGTTGTTAATCATGGAATTTATATAACCAGTCTACGAAATCGGGGCATAATCCTGAAAAAAGACTTGAAACTCGTAGTCGATTCGGATCTGTCGGCGTATGTCGCAGTAAATCTTTATGCATCGTAGTCCATCGTAGTAAGAAATCGGGACAATCGGTCTAGATCGTACTGTTTCGTAGTAACTCGGCTCCTAAACTCGGCATACTTCGGAACAAAATCGGGGCAAAAGCGTAGTAAATCGTATCGCATCGTAGTTTTTCGCAGCCCATCGGGAACACACCGATGTATGTCTAACAATACCCCTCGTCCAAGTATGATCGGAGAAAAACGGCTTGAATTCGTGGTAAAATCGGAGAAAATGCGCTCTCCCGAAGCACTACGATTATTTTGGAAATCGGGGTCTGTGAGACCGGGGGGTTATGGTTAAAAAAAAATTGAGGATTACCACAGCGTTCCATATTTTCATAGCCTATAGAACTTTTAGGATTTGTCAATAGCTTAAACATATTCATTTTACATCGATTGAGAAACAAGTTCTTACAACTTATACTAATCTCTCTCGATTCTGCTTCCTGGGAACTACACTAGTACTCATGCCGAATGTGTGGGCCAACGAAAAATCTCAAAGTTGACACCAATTTCCGGGTATCAAACTCAGGATCATTAGGTAATGAGGCCGATGCCATACTTCACGACCACGGATACCACAGGGATTCATCGGATTTATTAACAGAACTTATGTATACACATGGATGACTCTTTGATTTAGTTATTATTTTGTTCTTTGGGGTTTTTTTTGTTTTTTAGTTCACCTGAGCACAAAGTGCTCATGGTGAGCTTTTGTGATTGCCCAATGTCCGTCGTCCGTCATGCGTCATCTGTCGGTTGTCGTCGGTCGTCCACAATTTCTTTAAACATCTTCTCCTCCCAAACCACTGGGCCAATCTTGGTAAAACCTGGCAGGGATGTTCCCTGGGTGAAGCTCTACCAAAGTTCTTCAAGAGATTGAATTCCAGCCATAACTCTGGTTGCCGCGGCAACCAAAAGGAAAAAATAGCAAAATCTTTGAAAATCTTCTTCTCTGAAACTAGAAGGCGTAGAGCTTTGATATTTGGTATGTAGTATCTCCTAGAGGACCTCTACCAAGATTCTTCGTATGATGCCCCAGGGGTCACAAGTTTGAACCATATGAACAAAGAAGGAAAACTTTAAAAATCTTCTTCTCTAAAACTAGAAGGTTCAGAGCTTTGATATTTGGTATGTAGCATCTCCTAGTGGACCTCTACCAAGACTGTTCGTATGATGCCCCTTGGGTCAAAACTGGCCCCGCCCCTGGGATCACAAGTTTGAAACATAGGAACAAAGAAGGAAAACTTTAAAGATCTTCTTCTCTGAATCTAGAAGGTGCAGAGCTTTGATATTTGGTTTGTATTATCTCCTAGTGCACCTCTACAAAAATTGTTCTTAAGATTCCCCTGGGGTCAAAACTGGCCCCGCCCCGGGGGTCACAAGTTTGAAACATAGGAACAAAGAAGGAAAACTTCAAAATTCTTTTTCTATAAAACTAGATGGGGCATAGCTTTGATATTTGGTATGTAGTATCTCATAGAGGACCTCTACCAAGATTCTTTGTATGATGTCCCTGGGATCAAAACTGGCCCCGCCCCGGGGGTCACAAGTTTGAAACATAGGAACAAAGAAGGAAAACTTTAAAAATCCTCTTCTCTGAAACTAGAAGGTGCAGAGTTTTGATATGTGGTATGTAGTATCTCCTAGTGGACCTCTACCAAGATTGTTATTATGATGCCCCTGGGGTCAAAACTGGCCCCGCCCCGGGGTCACAAAGTCGAAACATAGGAACAAAAAAGGAAAACTTCAAAAATCTTCTTCTCTGAAACAAGAAGGAGTAGAGCTGTGATATTTAGTATGAAGCATCGGCTAATTGACCTCTACAAGGTTTGTTCACATGATGTCCCTGGGGTCCAAACTGGCCCAGCCTCGGGGGTCACAAGTTCGAAACATAGGAACAAGGAAGGAAATCTTTAAAAATATTTTTCTCTGAAACTGGAAATCGTAGAGCTTTGATATTTCATTATGTAGCATCTTCTAGTGGACCTCTACCAAATACGATACGATGATCTTTTTGGAAAAGAAGAATTTTCATTGTAGACCTTTACTGCTTAGTACTCAGATGAGCGATATAGGACCATCATGGTCCTCTTGTTTTTGTTTGATTTCAGATGTTCAATTATAATCATTTAAAATTTATTGCTGTCTCTATTTCAAGAATATAGTTTTTGATGCAACATCATACCTTTTTTGGAAGTATGTTCTTCCATTCCTTGTTTTATGTGTATATGTTAAAAAAAAAAAAAATCTCAGATATTTGTTAACCCCTTTACCAGTGGAAAAAATTGAACCTTGTCCAAACTGAAACCATTTGCAGATGAAAATTTCAGTGTGGCTCAAATGGCGCAATTTTTTCATTATAGGGTAGAAAATATTGTGGAAAAAAGAAAATCAGCATTTTCTCCTTTTTCCACAATGTTTTCAAAAGGCTTCTTTCCCAGAGTCATTAAAAGTCATCATTGTGTGGTAATGGGTTAATACTTGCATACTTTGGAATTCTACTTGATTTCTTTTGTCTCTATTTACCTAGATATAACTCCAAAAATGCATCTGATGCAGTTATTAATGGAAGTTCAGTGAAAATACAACTTGATACCACTAGTAAGTCTAGTCTTAACCTTTTTTGAAAAAACAGCCCTAAAATTAACAACTCTGGGGAAGATGCCTTTCGAAACCATTGTGAGAAAAGGAGAAAATACTATTTACCAGCTTTTACACTTTTTTCCCCCTATGGTTTTCACCATTTGAAAGACAGTTCATGTTTTTAGTTATATTTAATCTGTCATCTGAAAATGCGTTCAAATTGGACAAGGCTAGAATCTTGGCATCTAGTAAAAACTTAACTGGCAGTCTTAAAAACTTAACTAAGGGCTGTCATGTTTATTTCATGTTTCTATGTTTTTTATGCAAAAAGAATTGTCTATTTTTTTTGCATAGAATATGCAAAAATCTGTGCTAATTTTTGTAACTTGCACAGATTCTATGTATTCATCAAGGGATTAAATCCTATTTAAAATAAAGAAAGTCTATCATTTAGGTTAGGAAAAGCAGCCATTCAATGACTTAATCTTGTTAATTCAACAAAGTTTACATCAACTGTCCTATTTCTTTGAAACTTGCAGGAATTGTTTTATATAGTGAATATAAATACCCTATAAGTTTTGGCTTGATGCCAAACTACGTGTACTGGTTTTGAGAAATTGGTCTTTGATTATATCACTATTTGTTCAAATAAGCACGCCCACTTATTGTATTGTCTTTGTGGGTTCAAGCTTAGTTGCAATAACCACCCTTTCCTTAATTTTTTGTGTGTTTGTCATTTTTTCCTTGTTCCATCATGAATATATGATGTCTACTTGAAAGTGCGCAAAATCCCTGCCAGTGGAACGATTCAGGCTCACAAGGGCCTTTGGTTTCTGTTTCATATTTTAATAAGTTTAAGATAAATTTCATGTTTTACAGATCAACAGGTTTATTTGGTATTAGTACAGAAGATAACAGAAGGATTTCAGAAGTTTTCTAGAAACCTGTTAAATAAAACGGGTTTGAACCCAAAGTTATCAGATCTGCCTATACAGGTATGAGAAATCTTTGGTTTTTTGGGGGGTTTCTCTTTCATTTAGTTGGGTGTACATGTTCTGTGGTTCATAATCATATTTTAATGTTTGTTGAATATATGTGTAACTTTTCAATACCACACGGAATTACACAATTTTTTCACATCACTAGTTTAAACATTCCCTGCTCGACTGGCATCAAGATAAATGATACACTTGGGGCTTCCTTTGCACAGCCTTGACTTGTCGTCTTGGGACTTTTATTAATACTCATGGCTGAAGAAAAGGCTGGCAGGACTCCAGTTTGAATCTGGTTGAGGTATTAGTAGCTCAGTCTACCAGAATCATCACATATACCCAAAGAAGAACTTTGTATGGCATTCTGGAATTGGACAGATTGTTGTAAAAAGTGTGTGGAGGTAAATAGGCTAGACTTTGAAGGGCTTAAAAAACATAATTTTGATATTGCAAACTCATTTTGATATTGGAAAAGCTACCCTACTCTAACATCATAAAATATGACAATCATTCAGGGTTTGCATCCATTTTCCCTGGTTGCTTTTCCACATGCTCACTTTTGATACTTAGATATTGGAGGAATTAGTGGTATTGTGTCCTTTGTCACTATATTTTCTGAATTTTCTCTAAAGCAACTCTGATAAGAATGAAAATGTAAGTAAATGCCAAGCGTTTCAGAAATTTGTATCTGCAGTTATATTTTTGTGTGGTTTTGTTGTTGAATTATTGAGATTTCTTTTTCTTCTTGTCTAGATGCTGACACCAGTATATGGTGACTCTGATGCAACATTTACAGAATTCATGGCACCAGGAGTAATTATCTCGTAAGTTTTAATTACTTCCATATTCATGTATAGATCCCAAAAGCCATTGTCTAAAAAGTATGGTAGAATCTGCCAGTCCATCTCTTTTTAGCTCACCTGAGCACAACGTGCTCAAGGGGAGCTTTTAGGGTCACAAGGTGTCCGTCGTCCGTCGTGCGTCGTCAACAATTCTTTAAATATCAACTCCTCCTAAACCGCTGGGCCAATTTGGACCAAACTTGGCAGGAATGTTCCTTGGGAGGTCCTCTTTAAAAATTGTTGACAGAATTTGATTCTGTCAAAAACTCTGGTTGCCATGGCAACGAAATGGAATTTTTTAGCAAATCCTTTAAAAATCTTCTCCTCTGAAACCGATGGTCAGATTTTGAAATAATTTCACAGATATGTTCCTTGGGTGACCCTTTTCAAAAGTTGTTCATGAAAATTTGATCCGTCAAAAATTGTGGCTCTGGTGAATGGGGGCTACTTGCACTATACAGAGGTGAAGGAATTCTTTAAAAATCTTTTCCTCTGAAACCGCTGGTCGGATTTTGAAATTATTTCACAGATATGTTCCTTGGGTGACCCTTTTCAAAAATTGTTCGTGAAATTTTGATCCGTCAAAAAATGTGGCTCTGGTGAATGGGGGCTACTTGCACTATACAGAAATGAAGGAATTCTTTAAAAATCTTCTTCTCTGAAACCGCTGGTCAGATTTTGAAATAATTTCACAGAATTGTTCCTTAGGTGACCCTTTTCAAAAAATGTTCGCAAAATTTTGATCCATCGAGAAACATGGCTCTGGTGAATGGGGACTACTTGCACTATAGGGAAATGAGGAAATTCTTAAAATTTTTTCTTCTCTGAAACCGATGGTCAGATTTTGAAATAATGTCTCAGGGATGTTCCTTTAGTGACCCTTTTCAAAAATTGTTCACAAAATTTTGATCCGTCAAGAAACACGGCTCTGGTGAATGGGGGCTACTTGCACTATAGGGAAATGAAGAAATTCTTAAAAATTCTTCTTCACTGAAATGGCAGGACAGATTTTGAAATGATTTCACAGAGATGATCATTGGGTGACCCTTTTCAAAAATTGTTCACAAAATTTTGATCCATCAAGAAACATGGCTCTGGTGAATGGGGGCTACTTGCACTATATGGAAATGAAGAAGTTCTTGAAAATTCTTTTTCTCTGAAACCCCTGGTCAGATTTTAAAATAATCTGACAGAGATGTTCCTTGTGTGAGCCTTGCTCTTATGAATGGGAGCTACTTGCACTATATGGACATGATGAAATTCTTGAAAATTCTCTTTCTCTGAAACCCCTGGTCAGATTTTAAAAGAAATTTTCCGAAATGTTCCTTGGGTGACCCTTTTCAAAACTTGTTTGTAAATTTTGATCCATGAAGAAACATGGCTCTCATGGATGGGGGATACTTGCTCTTATACAGAAATGAAGAATTCTTAAAAATTCTTCTTTTTGAAACTGATGGTCAGATTTCGAAATGAATTTTACAGGTGACCTTTCGAAAATTGCTTAGCAAAATTATAAAATTGGTTCCAGTGTTTCAATACCTCAAAAAAAAAATAGGCTATGGTCATCTCAAAAATTCAGGTGAGCGATCCAGGGCCATCTTGGCCCTCTTGTTTATGAACCCTTTACCCCATAAGGCATTTCTATGGGATCTCTAATTGACCCTAAATAACAGGAAGGATGAAGCCGATTCTTATGTGTACGAGGGTTGTTTTTATATTCGTAGACTTTCTTTATAACAGCTCCAATATTTTTTTCAGATAAACGAAATTCACATCACTAGAAAATGTATTCTTTTTTCATTCATATTATCTTTTCAACAAAATTTTACAGCTAATAGTTTACAAATAACAACAGTTATAAGCATGCCACCTTCCGTAACCCGGGGGATTCACGGCATAAAACGATGTCAACGCGACGTCAAAACAGCATCAACAGAAACCATGTCACAACTAACTTTGACTCACCTGCTGTACTTTTCATTGTCCTCAACTGACACCCGTCCTTCTCTAAACCCGCCGTGCCAGTTGAACACTAGGGTACGACTGTATTTTGGCCTTGTATTTGAGCTTCTCATCAAATTGATTGTTTCTGTGGCGTTTTCCCCAGTCCGACACAAAATTTTATCACCGCCCTGGTTCCGATGTTGTCAGTCGACGCCATTTTTTCGTAAAACGAAACGCGATGCACAGTGCTACTTTCTATGTAACTTGGAAAGTTTCAAGGTAACGTTCTAAAATTTTAACGGAGATGACAGTATTACGTCACAACAATGTTGTGTGATTCTGCACCAATTCTGATCTATACTACGGTAACTGTAAGCTTGTTTTGCAAACCCTTGTGACTTCGTAATATTTCAAAATATGGCGTGCCCCGGGTAGCACAACATAGGCAAGGTTCAAATTTAACGGTCGCAAACTCGCAAAATGCGGGCTGAAATGAAAAAATGCAAGTGCCAAATTCTAACAGTCGAAATAATTTATGAGTGTGCCGGAAAATTGGCAAAACGTGTACACTGTATTGTCGTATGTGGCGTAGAACTATCCTTTGAGAGTATCACCGACCATATGACATTCATAGAAACACTTGTTGCGATCTGGAAAATGCATGTATCCGATATTTTAGGCACGTAGACGATTCTGACTTTGTTTTTAAGTCTGTCTGCATTGCCTGGCTGAGAGTATGGAGCGGCAAATACCTAGTTTTTTTCGGCAAAAGGCTGTATTCCGTGACATTGCCGGAATACACAGACCCCCAAAACGATAAAACTGTCGAATGTGTAGAGTCTGAGCTATAATATTAGCCGTATTCGACGTGTAATTACGGTTTTTCGTGTTGCACTCTTTGTATTCAAATTGTAAATTTCAGAATTTCATTAACTTTTGGTAACCACAAACCTTACGCTCTCAAATCAAAGTAATTATTGTGAAGCACAAACAGGCACCTTACAGGTAGGCAGAGCTTATTATTTATTTTCGTGCTTCACGAAAGTTGACCAGTCGAATACAGCTATTTTATAAGCAAACAGAGGAGACCCACTCAACAATATTTAGACTCTCCCAAATTGATTGTCTGCAGCCGACAATTTCAAAATTGGTACAATGGAAACTTAATTCTCTAATAATGTAGAAAACATTGTAGCAAAAGGAGAAATTGCTCATCAATGTTTTCGTAAGTTTCCCATTTCAGAGTAGTTAAAACAGGGGACTGAGTGGCAATGGGTTAAAATATTGCTAGTACAAAATTGATTTTTGCTAGTAGAAAAAATGGTCATTAGCAAATTTTTGCTAGTTGAAAAAAATGTTAAATTTGACCCCTGATAGGTTGCTGTGGACACCATTTTTATGCACGTTATGATAAAAATCATTAAAAATGTACCATTGTTAAAACAAGAAGACATGACTGTTTAATTTTTTCACATTTAATATTGGAATAAGTGAGAAATAAAAATACAGGAGGAAAAGTCTACGAATATAAAAAACAACCCTCGTATATGACACCTTTTGATAGCATAGAAAACATTGTGGCAAAAGGTGAAATTGCTCGTCACAAGCAATTTCACCTTTTGTCACAATGTTTTCCAAAGGCTCTTATAAGCAATGCGTAGAAATGAGTATCTATGGAGTAAAGGGTTAAATGGATAAAGAAAGCCTTCAAATAGCATCAACTAAGCTAATGTCATGGTCTGAAAAGATTGTGGCAAAACTATATAACTGTGACATATTTCTATTTTTATCATTATTTTACAGAATAACATTCTTTCTGGCCACTGGTATGACCACCCTAGTGTTTGTGATGGACAAGAAGATGGGCATGTTTGATAGATGCCTAGCATCAGGTAAGAGGGACGGGGGGATCTTCCAATTACACCTTAACAGCTCACTAGGTATTCTTCAAGTTTACCCCAAACAAAACCAAATTTTAATAGGGTTTTCTCCTATTCAAATACATGTTATTTTGTTTAACACATTACCAAAAGACAAAATTTTAGACTGGTTCAAATTGAAACCATTTGCAGAGAACAAAATAAAGGTGACTGAAAAATTGAAATTTGTTCTGGGAAGGGTAGAAAACACTGTGGTAAAAAGAGAAAATGCTGGTTACCAGCATTTTCTCCTTTTCCTACAGTATTTGTAAAAGGCTTCTTTCTCAGGGGCGTCAAAAGTAGGGATTGTGTGGTAATGGGTTAAGCAAAGATTTCTTGTTTTTTTAGCTCACCCGAGCACAACGGGCTCAAGGGGAGCTTTTAGGATCACCCGTCGTGCGTCAGTGCGTCGTGCATCGTCAACAATTCTTTAAACATCAACTCCTCCTAAACCGCTGGGCGGATTTGGACCAAACTTGGCTGGCATGTTCCTTGGGAGGTCCTCTTAAAAAATTGTTCACAGAATTTGATTCCGTCAAAAACTCTGGTTGCCATGGCAACGAAATGGAATTTTTTAGCAAATTCTTTAAAAATCTTCTTCTCTGAAACCACTGGCCAGATTTTAAAATAATTTCACACAGATGTTCCTGGGGTGACCCTTGTCAAAAAGTGTTTGTGAAATTTTGATCCGTCAAGAAACATGGCTCTGGTGAATGGGGGCCTCTTGCACTATACAGAAATGATGAAATTCTTAAAAATTCTTCTTCTCTAAAACCGCTGGCCAGATTTTAAAATAATTTCACACAGATGTTCCTTGGGTGACCCTTTTCAAATATTGTTGGCGAAATTTTGATTTGTCGTGAAACATGGCTCGGGTAAATGGGGGCTACTGTCACTATACAGAAATGAAGAAATTCTTAAAAATTATTCTTCTCTGAAACCGCTGGTCAGATTTTAAAATAATTTCACAGAGATGTTCCTTGGGTGACCCTTTTCAAAAATTGTTCGCGAAATTTTGATCCGTCAAGAAACATGGCTCTGGTGAATGGTGGCTTCTTGCACTGTACAGAAATGAAGAAATTCTTAAAAATTCTTCTTCTCTGTAACCGCTGGTCAGATTTTGAAATAATTTGACAGAGATGTTCCTTGGGTGATCCTTGCTCTTGTGAATGGGGGCTACTTGCACTATATGGACATGATGAAATTCTTGAAAATTCTCTTTCTCTGAAACCCGTGGTCAGATTTTAAAAGAAATTTTCCGAAATGTTCCTTGGGTGACCCTTTTCAAAACTTGTTTGTAAATTTTGATCCATCAAGAAACATGGCTCTCGTGGATGGGGGATACTTGCTCTTATATAGAAATGAAGAATTCTTAAAAATTCTTCTTTTTGAAACTGATGGTCAGATTTCGAAATGAATTTTGCAGGTGACCTTTCGAAAATTGCTTAGCAAAATTATAAATTTGGTTCCAATGTTTCAATACCTAAAAAAAAAATAGGCTATGGTTATCTCAAAAATTCAGGTGAGCGATCAGGGCCATCTTGGCCCTCTTGTTTTATTTATTTATTAGCTTTACTGGCTAAAAAACAGCTGAGCTTAATGTCATGGAGTTGTTTCTGGTGTCTGTCTGTCTTCTTGCCTTATGTCTGTCTTTCTGTCAGTTGTTTTCATATTTATATGATAAAGCCTACATTTGTGGACGAATGTTCATGCAACTTGATCTGATTGTTTATTTCATCAATACCTTGAAAAAAAAAAAAAAATGAAAATCAGATAGGAAAAAGTACCCATTTCAAATTGAAAATTTGCGGTTCTTGTTCACACCATAGTCACATTTAGATTTTTATAAAATTTGCACAGTTAATGAGCTGCTTCATATCACTAAACTTACTAAAAAGAAATTTTTATTGGAGATGTTTATGTATCTTGAAATAGACACAAGATGGCTGCCAAATATGATAAACTTTGTAAGTTTTTTCAAGTTTCACATGTCATGCCCATAAGGCATTTCTATGGCATCCCTAACTGATCCTAAATAACAGCAAGGATGAAGCCGTTTCTTATGTGTAAATGACACCTTTTGATAGCATAGAAAACATTGTGACAGAAGGTGAAATTGCTCGTCACAAGCAATTTCACCTTTTGCCACAATGTTTTCCAAAGGCTCTTACAAGCAATGTGTAGAAATGAGTAGCTATGGAGTAAAGGGTTAATATGATTGATTTGACTTCAGGTATGCTTTCTTTTGAGATAATGATTGCCCACATGATCACACAGATGTTAGTGGTTGTAGTGCAGGTTGCTCTTCTTTTGATTTTTGTCCTGCTAGTGTTCAGTGTAAGTAGTACTAAAAGATTTATCATACCTTTACCAACCAAAAAAAATTACACTGATTCAAATTAAATGCATTTGCTGAGGACAAATTTAGTAATGCTAAAATAGTTCAATTTGTCTGTGAAAGGATAGAAAACAATGTGGGAAAAGGTCACCAGCATTTTATCCTTTTTCTACAATGTTTTAGAAAACTCAAAAACTGTTTACCTTAGGGTTGTTACTTGGGATTGTATGATAAAGTTTTCATTCATAAAACTCCAGTTGTCGAAACGACTTTTGACGACCCTGGTAAAGAAGGCTTTTGAAAACATTGTGTAAAAAGGAGAAAATCCATCACATACATTAACTGCTTATTGTTCGACAGTGAAATAATAATGGTGAAAGAAGCTCAAGGAAATCATACATATGGTAGTTGCACTGGCCTCCATGATATAACTAAAATATTATTGAATACAGTGGTTAACACCATACAATGTGAAATATATTATATGGACAAGCTTACACTTCTCATTCCTGTCTCATTGACCCTAAGGATGAAGGTGTTGGAAAACATGGGAAAGGAGAAAATGTTAGTAACCAGCATTTTTCTCAGTTTCCCACAATGTTTCCCACCCTTTTTAACCCTTTCCCACACAATCCCTGGTGGTTTTTACAGGTCTGGAATAGTAGCCTTTTGAAAACATTGTGGGAAAAGGAGAAAAATGCTGGTTACCAGCATTTTGTCCTTTTTCCACAATGTTTTCTACCCTATTATAGACAGAAATCATCTTTTCATCAAGAGTTGAATTGTCGTCTGCAAATGCTTTCAATTTGGTCTAGTCCAAAAATTTGTTTCAGAAAGGGTTAAGACAAAGTCCAATATCTCACCACATATAATTTGTCATCTGCAAACACTTTCAAACTTGATAAGTCTAACTGCTAGCCATTGCTTTGGCAATGGTAATGTAGGAAAGCAGCCAGTGGCTTTTAAAGAATATCGTGTGGATTATTGGTAAAAAAATTCTAGGAAAGGCTTTAAGCATGAATAGGTGCACTGGCTGCCATGATAAAAACTA
Source organism: Tridacna crocea (assembly GCA_943736015.1). Taxonomy (NCBI): domain Eukaryota; kingdom Metazoa; phylum Mollusca; class Bivalvia; order Cardiida; family Cardiidae; genus Tridacna; species Tridacna crocea. The sequence goes on from OX031061.1 coordinate 29,504,219, forward strand.
AAATAAAATTGAAAGCACATTTAAAGATGGGTATTTAGAATTTTCACATCTCACCAAATTAAAAATTATTATATCACTGAAATTTATACGAAAAAACAATACAAATCATCAGTAATTAAGAATCATAAAATTAGCCAAAAAAATTTTTTTGATGGTATTCCCTTAACCCATTTCCAAACGACAATATTAAAGACTGGTCCAAATTGAAAGCATTTGCAGATGACAAAACAAAAGTAACTGAAAATTTGAAATTTGTTTTGTGATGGGTAGAAAACATTGTGGTAAAAGGAGAAAATGCTGGTTATCAGCATTTTCTCCTTTTCCTACAATGTTTTCTAAAGTAGGGATTGTGTGGTAATGGGTTAAAAGGCTATGTAGCCTCTTAAGGTATTTTTAGATTTCGCGCCAAAAATAAAAAAAAAAGCATTATGGGAATGCAAAGTGACTGGCACATGACTAATGACACTTAAATTTCATAACATAACAAACATGTAATTATTTTCCATAATTTCTTCTTCGGACGTTATGTTTGAAGCATCATTTGTGTATTTCCGGTTTGTAAATGAGCAAGTCGCTCATCTAAAAATAGACCATGGTTCCTGTCGGTGTCTATCTGGGCCGTAGTAAATCTCTAATTTTTCTTGTTGTCGGATGGTTTTTGACTACTGGAGTTTTATGAATGAAAATTAAAAGGCCTTGGGAGTATAAGGATGAATTGTTTGTATTTTTGTAAAACATTCGTCCCAAAATCTGAAGGGCCACCTTTAAACATATCATCAATCAATCAATCAATCATTATTGTATAGATACCATGCAAAGGGCCATTGATATGGGTCATCATTCTGGTGTTGTTACTAGGATTCTGTGGGATGTCTCTAGGTATGTGGTTTATCAGTTAATTACTTTTTAGCTCACCTGAGCACAACATGCTCAAGGGGAGCTTTTAGGGTCACTGGCTGTCCGTCGTCCGTCGTGCGTCGTCAACAATTCTTTAAACATCAACTCCTCCTAAACCACTGGGCCAATTTTGACCAAACTTGGCAGGAATGTTCCTTGGGAGGTCCTCTTTAAAAATTGTTCACAGAATTTGATTCCGTCAAAAACTCTGGTTGCCATGGCAACCAAATGGAATTTTTTAGCAAATTCTTTAAAAATCTTCTTCTCTGAAACCGCTGGTCAGATTTTGAAATTATTTCACAGATATGTTCCTTGGGTGACCCTTTTCAAAAATTGTTCGTGAAATTTTGATCCGTCAAAAATTGTGGCTCTGATGAATGGGGGCTACTTGCACTATACAGAAATCAAGGAATTCTTTAAAAATCTTCTTCTCTGAAACCGCTGGTCGGATTTTGAAATAATTTAACAGATATGTTCCTTGGGTGACCCTTTTCAAAAATTGTTCGTGAAATTTTGATCCGTCAAAAAACGTGGCTCTGGTGAATGGGGGCTACTTGCACTATACAGAAATGAAGGAATTCTTAAAAAATCTTCTTCTCTGAAACCGCTGGTCGGATTTTGAAATAATTTCACAGAGTTGTTCCTTGGGTGACCCTTTTCAAAAATTGTTCGTGAAATTTTGATTGGTCAAGAAACATGGCTCTGGTAAATGGGGGCTACTTGCACTATACAGAAATGAAGGAATTCTTTAAAAATCTTCTTCTCTGAAACTGCTGGTCAGATTTTGAAATAATTTCGCAGAGTTGTTCCTTGAGTGACCCTTTTCAAAAACTGTTCGCGAAATTTTGATTGGTCAAGGAACATGGCTCTGATGAATGGGGGCTACTTGCACTATAGGGAAATGAGGAAATTCTTAAAAAAATTTCTTCTTTGAAACCGCTGGTCAGATAAGTTTTTAATAATTTCTCAGGGATGTTCCTTGGGTGACCCTGTTCAAAAAGTGTTTGCAAAATTTTGATTGGTCAAGAAACATGGCTCTGGTGAATGGGGGCTACTTGCACTACAGGGAAATGAAGAAATTCTTAAAAATTCTTCTTCTCTGAAACGGCTGGACAGATTTTGAAATGATTTCACAGAGATGATCCTTGGGTGACCCTTTTAAAAACTTGTTCACAAAATTTTGATCCGTCAAGAAACATGGCTCTGGTGAATTGGGGCTACTTGCACTATATGGAAATGAAGAAATTTTTGAAAATTCTTCTACTCTGAAACCCCTAGTCAGATTTTAAAATAATATGACAGAGATGTTCCTTGGGTGATCCTTGCTCTTGTGAATGGGGGCTACTTGCACTATATGGGCACGATGAAATTCTTGAAAATTCTCTTTCTCTGAAATCCCTGGTCAGATTTTAAAAGAAATTTTCTGAAATGTTCCTTGGGTGACTTTTACAGGTGACCTTTTGAAAATTGCTTAGCAAAATGATAAATTTGATTCCAATGTTTCAATACCTCAAAAAAAAAAATAGGCTATGGTCATCTCAAAAGTTCAGGTGAGCGGTCCAGGGCCATCTTGGCCCTCTTGTTCTCTCAATATCTATTTGGAACTTGTAAAAGATCCTTTAAAATACACCGAGCAATTTTCTTTTTTGCAAGTATCCATCATTGAACCTTGATTTATGCTAATTTGGTAAAGTTTACAAAAAGGTTTGGCTAGTTGCCTGCCGTACACCAGTGTTGATAAAGGTAATGAATGAAACATAATGAAGTGACCTTTAACCCTTTCCCAAACAAACTTTTGTTTTTAATGACCTCAGTGAAAGTCTGTTGAAAACACTGTTGTAAAAGGAGAAATTGCTTACTACGAGCAATTTCTCCTTTTACAACAGTGTTTTCTACCCAGTTGGAGAAATTTTCATTATTTCTTTGGCAAACAAACTCATTTTTTAGTGTCCTTAGTAAAAGTCTTGAAAACACTGTTGAAAAAGGAAAAATTGTTCAATGCAAGGAATGTCTTCTTTTCCAACAGTGTTTTCTACCCTGTTGGAGAAATTTCCATTATCTTTATCAATTGTAAAATTGTCTGCATACTCTTTAGGTTTAGAAGAGTCCAGAATTTGTTTTATTGGGAAAGGGTTTGGACAAATAAATTTGTTCATGGAGGAGACAATATCGCAAGGAAACGATAATGAAACAAATGTGCTTACAGTTGTGAGGAAAAAAGCCACAAAGCTGCTTAGCTTATGAATACAAGCATTAAGATTTGATAAAAATTAAAAAGAAATTACAAAGGAATTTCCCAAGCAGAGGACAGGAAACTTATTTGTATGACATTATCATAAAAAGTCTTTTAACCATTATAATGCCTTTCACTTCTAAAGTTGTCTGGTGGGCCACTGTGGATCAAGATCAGATGGCACAAAATGTGCAGTCTGATCGTTGACCCACTATATCTGCTTTGTCAAGACCTTCTGGTGGTCTATGAAGTGCTTTTATGAGGGTCTTATTTCTTGACATAAAATCTCGGTTGGGTTTTTTTAGCTCACCTTAGCACAACATGCTCAAGGGGAGCTTTTAGGATCACTCGGTGTCCGTTGTCCGTCGTCAACAATTCTTTAAATATCAACTCTTCCTAAACCACTGGGCCAATTTGGACCAAACTTGGCTGGAATGTTCCTTGGGGGTCCTCTTTAAAAAAATGTTCACAGAATTTGATTCCGTCAAAAACTCTGGTTGCCATGGCAACGAAATGGAATTTTTTAGGAAATTCTTTAAAAATCTTCTCCTCTGAAACCTCTGGCCAGATTTTAAAATAATTTCACAAAGATGTTCCTTGGATGACTCTTTTCAAAAATTGTTCGTGAAATTTTGATCCGTCAAGAAACATGGCTCTGGTAAACGGAGGCTTCTTGCACTATACAGAAATGAAGAAATTCATAAAGATTCTTCTTCTCTGAAACCGCTGGCCACATTTTAGAATAATTTCACAGAGATGATCCTTGGATGACCCTTTTCAAAAATTGTTCACGAAATTATGATCCGTCAAGAAACATGGCTCTGGTGAATAGGGTCTTCTTGCACTATACAGAAATGAAGAAATTCATAAAAATTATTCTTCTCTGAAACTGCTGGCCAGATTTTAAAATAATTTCAGAGAGATGTAACTTGGGTGACCCTTTTTCAAAAGTTGTTCGCGAAATTTTGATCCATCAAGAAATATGGCTCTGGTGAATGGGGGCTTCTTGCACTAAACAGAAATGAAGAAATTCTTAAAAATTCTTCTTCTCTGAAACCGCTAGTCAGATTTTGAAATAATTTCACAGAGATGTTCCTTGGATGACCCTTTTCAAAAAGTGTTCGTGAAATTTTGATTCGTCAAGAAACATGGCTCTGATGAATGGCGGCTACTTGCACAATAGGGCAATGAAGAAATTCTTAAAAATTCTTCTTCTCTGAAAGGGCTGGTCAGATTTTGGAAATTTTTCACAGAGATATTCCTTTGGTGACCCTTTACAAAATTTGTTTGTGAAAGTTTGATTCGTCGAGAAACATTGCTCTGGTGAATGGGGGCTACTTGCACTATATGGAAATGAAGAATTTCTTGAAAATTCTTCTTCTCTGAAACGGCTGGTCAGATTTGAAAATTATTTCACGGAAATATTCCTTGAATGACCTTTTTCAAAATTTGTTTGCAAAATTTTGATAGGTCAAGAAACATGGCTCTGGTGAATGGGGGCTACTTGCACTCTATGGAAATTAAGAAACTAATAAAAATTCTTCTTTCCTGAAACTGCTGGTCAGATTTTGAAAGGACTTTTACGCGTGACCTTTTAAAAATTGCTTGACAAAATAATGATTTGGTTTCCAGTGTTTCCATACCTTAAAAAAAAAAAGGCTATGGTTCTCTCAAAAATTCAGGTGAGCGATCAAGGGCCATCTTGGCCCTCTTGTTTATCTTTATCACTCTAGGGGTAACCTTGTTGTCCAGGTATCTGTGTTTTGGTTCAACAAAATTGGTGTATCGTATATATTGAAATTACTTTGATTTGCAGGAGTTCTATATGCTGCTATATGTACCAATGAAAACTCTGCCATGCAGTTGGCTCTTGGATCATACTTTCCATTACTACTCATAAGTGGTATGTATAACAATTGCTTTTCTACAAGACTTGGCTATCTTATTCCTCTAAGGGCTAAATTTTTACTCATCTCTTGACTGTGAATTTTAACAGTGTTGTAAGTGATGTTGGGTTTCCCATATCAGTTTATTTTATATTTTCATCACTCAGTGTTATTATTTGTATCTAGTATATAATGTATCTATCTCTGTTGATGTGTTCCTATTTTCTTATGAGCCCAGCAGATCATTTTTGAAGTGCAGAGCTAGGACCTCAAGAATTCATGTATCAAACACGATTTCTCAGTACAGCCAAATTTCTCGGTGTGTGTCTGGAAAAATACTATTAACTCCTTGGCAAATGGCACAACTTTAGAATTGCCTATATTCAAAGCATTTGCAGACAACAAATTAAATTGGGTCTAAGTGTGTTTGATCACTGAATATTGTGTACAAACTCTCATGTAAGATTAAGAAAACTTGTATTTACTTATAAATTTAGACCAGAATTTGCACTGTATTATTTGAAAATAATACACTGTAATTCATACCTTGTATTATAAGAAGAACTTTTAAATATATGATAAAGCCAAGGATGACAAAAAACAAAAGTACTATATTCTATCACTGTACTGATTGTTTTTCCCTTGTACCTGATTGTAGCATTTCTGTCCATTATTATGCTTCCCGAAGGGGGGAGCATATAGTCAACGCTTTGTCCCTCCGTCTGTCTGCCTCTCTGTATGTCTGTCTGTCTGTCCGTCCATCCATCTTTCTGAGAAGTTCATTATTGTTTTCCAGGTATAATTTGGCCTTTAGAAGCCATTCCAGAGTGGTTACGATATGTCAGCTATTGTTCACCAATGACATATGCATGTCAAGCTATGAGGTGTATACTTTCTAGAGGTAAACTCTTTTTCTTCTTATCAATCTGTACAGTCCAACTTCTCTTAACTTATTTAACTTAAGTTTGACCCAAGTACCAAACTTGTATATTTTATATTTCTAATTAAAAGCATCTGCTGAAGACAAATTAGGTAGGGCATGAATGATTAGATTTGTCATGGAAAGGGTAGAAAGCACTATGGGAAAAGAAAAAAACATGCTGGTTACCAGCATTTTCTCCTATCCTATTTCCACAATGTTTTCCAAAGCATGTTAGTTAACCTTTTACCAAACAATCACGTTTTCATGGCAGTTGAGGAAAAATCTTTCTTATAAATTTTTTGAAAAAGGAAAATATGCTGGTACCAGCATTTTCTCCTTTTTCAGCAATGCTTTCTTCCCTTCCAAAAATAAATTTCACCATTTAACCCTTTACCCCATAAGACATTTCTATGGTATCTCTAATTGACCCTAAATAACAGCAAGGATGAAGCTGTTTCTGATGTGAAGCATAGAAAACATTGTGGGAAAAAGTGAAATTGCTCGTCATGAGCAATTTCAACTTTTGCCACAAAGTTTTCAAAGGCTCCTACAAGCAATGTGTAGAAATGAGTATTTATGGAGTAAAGGGTTAAGACACATGGAATTCGTTAGCTGAAAATGCTGTCGATATGGACCATTATGAAATTTAACAGTTTAGTAAAGTGTTAATAGTTGGATTGGTTACCATGAAATCCTAGTTCGAATGGTATTCTGGTACAGAAAACATTGTGGGAAAAGGAGAAAATGCTGGTAACCACAATGTTTTTCACATTGTTTTCAAAAGCCATCTCTTTCAGTGTCGGGAAAGTGTGATAAAGAATTAACATATATCTTTACAATTGCTATATTTCTAGGTTTAGACATAACATTCCATGAAGTATGGAGAGGTTATCTGGTGTCATCAGCCTGGTGTATAGGACTTGTGATTGTTGGTGGAATTATACTGAGGATCAAGGAATAGCTTTGGCTGATTACAAAGTTTTAGACCTGTGCATGCTTATAGAGTATCCTGATGATAAATGTTGCTCGAATTGGTAGTTACAGTATCTTCAAAAGGATGGAACATGCTGTGGGAAAGGAGACAGTGCTATTTACATGTATGTGTATTTTTAGAATACATGTGTACAGCTGATGAAGTTATACCCTGGATAAAGGAATCATTTATAATTTTATTTGGCATTTTACACGACACAATCCTGACTTTAACAACCTTGAGATAGAAGCCTTTTGAAAATGTGGTAATAAAAAGGAGAAAATGCTGGTCACCAGCATTTTCTCCTTTTCTCAGAATGTTTTCAACCCTGCTGGAAATAAATTTCAATGTTTGAGTTACGTTGAATTTGTTGTCTGCAAGTGCTTTCAGCTTGGATCAGTCTAGAATTTTATTGTTTGGTACAGAGTTTAAAACTAATTATTTAATGTCTTTGGTATCTATACGGAATAACTAACTTTTTAACCATTTTGAATTCAAAGCATTTGTAGATGACAAATTACATGTTGCTCTAATGATATAAGTTTTTTTTAGGTGGATTGAAAACATTGTAGGAAAAGGTGAAAATGCTAAGCTACCACTTCGAAATAAAAATCTTTGAGAGAAACCTCTTCAATTACATTTTTGTAAAATATGATTAAACAGCATGAATCAACGTTAACCCTTTACCAGACAACAATATTTTAGCCCCGTCCAAATTGAAAGCATATGCAGACTACAATTTCAATGTGGCTCAAATAGTGCAGTTGTTAATTGATAGGGTAGAAAACATTGTGGGAAAAGGAGAAAATGCTGGTTATGGGCATTTTTCTCCATTTCCCACAATGTTTTTAAAAGGATTCTTTCTAATCCATAGGTCGTCAAAAGGCGTCATTCTGTTGTAAAGGGTCAAGAACGTGAATTAATACAACACCATTTTTAGAAAAAAGAGAATACTTGTTATTACATGCATTTTGTCTCTTTCCTGTAATCTGAAGTGGTATGTTGCAACATCTAGAAAAGGTCAGATACAGGTTCAAAATAATGCTTTAGCCCATTACCACACAGCCCCTACTATTGACGACCCTGAGAAAGAAACCTTTAGAAAACATTGTGGGAAAAGGAGAAAATGCTGGTAACCAGCATTTTCTCCTTTTCCTACAATGTTTTCTACTCTTCACAAAACAAATTTCAAATTTTCAGTCCCTTTTGTCTTCAGCAAATGCTTTCGATTTGGACAAGCCTAAAATATTGTCATTTGGTAATGAGTTAACCTGATACAGGATCAGACATAGCTTGTTTTTACAGACATTGTAGGTCAAGATCAGACTTCACCAAAACTATGTAAACCTGGCCTGTATACGTTAATCACTATTGATTTCATTCATACACTTTCTCTAGATACAGAAAGTTACACAACTTTTGACTAAACCAAATTCTGTTTCTTTCTAAGTTAAAAAAAGTATTTAGGATAAGACTAAAGATATTTTTAATCCTTTACCACAGTGACATTGATGCTGTTTAACGACCTACAGAGAGAAATGCCTGTTGAAAACATTGTGGGAAAAGGAGAAAATGCTGGTTACCAGCATTTTCTCCTTTTCCCACAATGTTTTCTAAAGGTTTCTTTCTCAGGGTCGTCAATAGTAGGGGCTGTGTGGTAATGGGCTAAAGCATTATTTTGAACCTGTATCTGACCTTTTCTAGATGTTGCAACATACCACTTTTCCCACATAGTTTTATACCCTATGAAAGGAAAATTAAATCATTTGAGCCACTCTGAAATTATCATCCACAAATGCTTTCAATTTAGGTATGTCTAAAATTTTGCCGTATGGTAAAGGGTCAATCTAGCCTTTTTCAGTTATCCTTGCCAAACAGCCATCTACAATTTTCAATATTTAGGTAGTAGTTTGTGGATAAAGATACTCATTTTGTGTAATTCATTTATCAGATATCAAGTAGCAATACTGCAGTCACTAGGTAACATGGCTTGAAAACAGGGGTTACTAACGGAAATCCCCAGCTTGGTCAATTTCTTTCCAGAAATTAAAGATACTCGTTGCTACAGGATTCATTCTCTTCTCTTCACTGATCGTTGTTTTTGACAATTCTTATATAGGAAAGCAAACAGTAGCTTGGGAAGAATACTGTGGAAAAATGTTATTTACAATGCATTCAAGTTCTCTGTACCAGATTCATTTAAACATGGGATCATGTGGTAAAGGGTTAATTGGTATTCTCAGGAATAGGAAAATTCACTGTATTTGGTAAACCAGCTTACTTTAATAGTTTTATAAATGAGTTGTGGTCTGTTAAAAGTTGGTAGAACTCTTTACCACACAATCCTGGGTTTGAACGATCTTTTGAGAGAAGACTTTGAAAGCATTATTGGAAAAGGAGTAAATCCTGGTAACCAGCATTTTCTCCTTTTCGTACGTTTTCTATCCTTCCTCTAGCAAATCTTTATTTTTCTGTCACATCTGCATGTATTTTGATGTCTGCAAATGCTTTGAATTTGGACCAGTCTAAGATTTTGTTGTGGAATAAAGGGGTAAACTGTAAAAAAATCTTGACTCATGTCAGCTTACTCTGTCAGGACAAATTGACATGAGTCAAAGCTTGATTGCTTTTTTAGCTCACCTGAGCACGAACTGCTCAAGGTGAGCTCTTGTGATTGATCAATGTCTGTCCGTCTGTCCGTTCACAATTACAAAAAAATCTTCTCCTCCCAGACTAACAATTAGATTTCAATCAAAAATCACAGAAATGATCCCTAGGTGATGCACTTTCAAAATACTTCAAAGATTTGAATTCCATGTAGAACTTTGGTTGCCATGGCAACCAAGTGAAAAAAACTTTAAAAATCTTCTCGTCCAAAACTGTAAGGGCTAGAGCGTTCATATTTGGCATGTAGCATCATCTAGTGGCCCTCTACTAGTGTTGAAATTGGCCCTATGTTGTGGGTTCTCAGATTTTACATGGAGATAAAGAAGGAAACCTTAGAAAAAATCTTCTTGTCCCAAACGGTAAGGGCTAGAGCTGTCATATTTGGCATGTAGCATCATCTAGTGGCCCTCTACCAAAATACTTCAAATTATCGCCCTAGTGCGGAAATTGGCCCTATGTTGTGGGGTCTTGGATTTCACAGAGATAAAGAAGGAAATCTTAGAAAATTTTCTTGTCCCAAACCGTAAGGGCTAGAGCTTTCATATTTGGAACTTCAAATTATGGCCCTTGTGTGAAAATTAACCCTTAACTCCATAGATACTCATTTCTACACATTGCCTGTAGGGGCCTTTGGTAAACATTGTGGCAAAAGGTGAAATTGCTGGTGACAATGTTTTCTTTGCTATCAAAAGGGGTCATATACACATTAGAAATGGCTTTATCCTTGCTGTTATTTAGGGTCAATTAGAGATACCATAGAAATGCCTTATGGGGTAAAGAGTTAAACCTATGTTGTTGGTCTTGGATTTCACAAAGAGACAAGGAAGGAAATCTTTAAAAACCTTCTTGTCCAAATAGTAATGGCCAGAGCTTTCATATTTGGCATGTAGCATCATCTAGTGGCTCTCTACCAAAATACTTCAAATTATGTCCCTGATGTAAAGAATTGGCCCTATGTTGTGGGTCTCGGATTTCACATAGCGATAAAGAAGGAAATTTTTAAAAATCTCTTTGTCCCAAACTGTAATCGCCAGAGCTTTCATATTTGGCATGTAGCATCATTTAGTGGCCCTCTACCAACAATCCTCAAATTATGACCCTAGTGTTGAAAATGGCCCTTTGTTGTGTGTTCTCGGATTTCACATAGCGATAAAGAAGGAAATATTAGAAAATCTTCTCCCAAACCATAAGGACCAGAGCTTTCATATTTGGCATGTAGCATCATCTAGTGGCCCTCTACCAAAATACTTCAAAATATGGTCCTGGTGTGAAAGTTAGCCCTATGTGATTGGTCTCAGATTTTACATAGAGATAAAGAGGGAAATCTTTAACTCATTACCACACGAGAAAATTTTAGACTGGTCCAAATTGAAAGCATTTGTAGGCGACAAAATAAAGGTGACTGAAAAATTGGAATTTGTTCTGAGAAGGGTAGAATACACTGTGGAACAAGAGCGGCAAATTGTCGCAAGATACGCCCGTCTTACCCCAAGTTGTAAAGCGGGGGCATGCACCGGACAAAATTCAAGTATGAAAAACAACAAAGGGCAATAACTCAAAAATTAAGCAAGCAAGAGTTGTGATTCCTGTGCACTGCACTCCCCCTCAATGAGATCTATCCACCCATGAAATTTCATAACCCTAGCTAGTAGAGTTTTGGAGATATGCTCCGGACAAAAATCAAGTATGAAAAACAACAAAGGGCAATAACTGAAAAATTAAGCAAGCAAGAGTTATGATTCCTGTGCACTGCACTCCCCCTCGGTGAGATCTATCCAGCCATGAAATTTCATAACCCTAGCTAGTATAGTTCTGGAGATATTCCGCAGACAAAATTGAAGTATAAAAAACGGCAAAGGGCAATAACTCAAAAATTAAGCGAGCACTGCACTCTCCCTCGATGAGATCTATCCACCCAGAAAATTTCATAACCCTAGCTAGTATAGTTTTGGAGATATGCTCCGGACAAAATTCAAGTATGAAAAACAACAAAAGGCAATAACTCAAAAATTAAGCGAGCAAGAGTTATGATTCCTGTGCACTGCACTCCCGCTCAATGAGATCTATCAACCCATGAAATTTCATAACCCTAGGTAGTATAGTTTTGGAGATATGCTCCGGACAAAATTCAAGTATGAAAAACAACAAAGGGCAATAACTCAAAAATTGAGCAAGCAAGAGTTATGATTCCTGTGCACTGCACTCCCCCTCGATGAGATCTATCCAGCCATGAAATTTCATAACCCTAGGTAGTATAGTTTTGGAGATATGCTCCGGATAAAATTAAAGTATGAAAAACAACAAAGTGCAATAACTCAAAAATTAAGCAAGCAAGAGTTATGATTCCTGTGCACTGCACTCCCCCTCGATGAGATCTATCCAGCCATGAAATTTCATAACCCTAGCTTGTATAGTTTTGGAGATATGCTCTGGACAAAATTCAAGTATGAAAAACAACAAAGGGCAATAACTCAAAAGTTAAGCGAGCAAGAGTTATGATTCCTGTGCACTGCACTCCCCCTCGATGAGATCTATCCACCCATGAAATTTCATAACCCTAGGTAATATAGTTTTGGAGATATGCTCCGGACAAAATTCAAGTATGAAAAACAACAAAGGGCAATTACTCAAAAGTTAAGCAAGCAAGAGTTATGATTCCTGTGCACTGCACTCCCCCTCGATGAGATCTATCCACCCTTGAAATTTCATAACCCTAGGTAGTATAGTTTTGGAGATATGCTCCGGACAAAGAACTGGACGCCGCCCGCCCGCCCGCCAGGCACGGGTGATCCCATAATACGTCCCGTCTTCGACGGGCGTATAAAAAGGAGAAAATGCTGGTTACCAGCATTTTCTCCTTTTCCCACAGTGTTTTCAAAAGGCTTCTTTCTCAGGGGTGTCAAAAGTAGGGATTGTAATGTATGGTAATGGGTTAAAAGTCTTCTTGTGAGCACCCTTGAGACCACATTTCTTGCTAAGCTGAATTGAAAATTGGTTAGAATGTCTGTCTCAATAAAATCTCACATGAGTCTGCATTGAATGCTTGTTCGGATTATAACTTTGTCATCTCAAGTAAGAATGACTTCAAAATTGGTATGCATGTTTGTTGTGATATTACAGAGTACTGTGTTCAAGAACAATAACTCTACCTAGCATGGATTTTGAGTAATTCCACTTTGATCTTTATTTTAATAGTATTGTTTGCTTGTCCAGAGTGGAATTTTGAAGTCTCAAGTCAAATTGTTTGTTGCAGTGCCTGCCCTTTGCAACTATTATACCTCCTTTACAACTGGTGGTGGGATTGCATATTTTACGACAATTTGCCGCTCATGTTTCTTCATCATTAGCCCTTGAACCTCAATATTTGGTAATTATAATCTTTGTTGTAGACCTTTGCTGCTTAGTACTCAGGTAAGCCATATAGGACCATCATAGTCCTCTTGTTGGGGTTTTGTATGTCAAAGGGTCATTCTGTGTCATAATTTAGCTAGTTGTGAGAAACAGTGGATTTGATGAATCCATGATCAATTATGTTGGTTTTTTTTTGTATAATGTATGATGGAAACATACTTAACCCCTTTTTTTCCAAAAGATCACTGTTGAAAACCTTATTGCAAAAGGACAAAAAGCCCAGATACCCAAGTTCTTTTGCCACAATGTTTTCACATGAATTCATTTACCTTAAATGAGCTGTGATCTTTTTAGCTCACATAAGCACAACATGCTCAAGGGGAGCTTTTAGGATCACTGGATGCCCGTCGTCCGTCGTGTGTCGTCCTTTGTGCGTCGTCATTAATTCTTTAAACATCAACTCCTCCTAAACCGCTGGGCCAATTTGGACCAAACTTGGCTGGAAGGTTCCTTGGGAGGTCCTCTTTAAAAATTGTTCACAGAATTTGATTCCATCTAAAACTCTGGTTGCCATGGCAACCAAATGGAATTTTCTAGGAAATTCTTTAAAAATCTTCTCCTCTGAAACCGCTGGTCAGATTTTAAAATAATTTCACAGAGATGTTCCTTGGGTGACCCTTTTCAAAAATTGTTTGTGAAATTTTGATCCGTCAAGAAACATGGCTCTGGTGAATGGGGGCTTCTTGCACTATCACTCATTCTCAAAATACTGGCCAAAACAGTGTCACACATGTATTTATTGCTATTATACACTCTCTGTTTTTAGATAAGTCGAAGTCCCCTTTTTGTGATCTTATGAAACTGTTTCTGAAATATTTGTACTGGTTTAGTAAGATCAGATGTCCTTTTGTAAGCTTATTTTGCGGTTTTTAAAACAAGTACCCCCCTAAATTCTTCTTGTCACAAAGCAATTTTGTTCCGTTTGCCTAAATATATATTCATAAATGGTCGAAATATTAAAGTTATGCTTTTATCTTAAATCAATACCTTGCTTTTATGTTGCAAAAACGCAAGAAAGATGTAAGTTTTCCTATTCTTTTGTTCAAACTCCGTTTTCTAATTTTGTCACAGGGTGTGTGTATTTTACGTGACGAAAACTTTAACCATCCACTAGTAAATCCAGCAAAATTATATTGACATCAATTATGTCTGATTTTGAAAGCCATTACTACTTTAAACTTGTGTAGAATGTCAATTCTTGGTTCTGAAAATGATTAAAAGTTTGAATTATGTCATTATTTTATGTATTCCTAACAGGGATTTTTACGTGTATTGTTACGTGACGCCTCTGTAGTCAGTATTCGACCCATGAAACAGTGCTAAATAGTATACATTGTTACGTTGTGATAATACCATATATTCACCCGAGTCTGGCAAACCTAATAAAATATTTCGTATGGAAAATGTATGTTCAAATGCTTAAATGTATTTCACGTGACCGTAGTTTACGTGACGGTTTATATATTACCTACACATATTTACAAGACGATCGCGATACTATAGTCTATTTGTATTTACCTAACCTACACGGAAGTTTAAAGCGCCATTTTGTTTCGAAATTGAAATCAACGTTGTGTAAATTCAAGAATAGACAGAGGACATTCGGTGAGTTCAACTATTTAGTTATGTTTTACAGGATTCATAAAGCACCTTTTTTGCATTTTTCCTCTTCAATGCAGAAAATATGATATTCAGTTTACTTTAATACACATTGCATCATCCCATCCACGTGTTCTGTTAATCATATTGCATGAGATACTTGTGTCACGTAAATGACACATCTGTGTCACGTAAAATTCAGGTTTTAGTTTCCCGTTTTCCCCCGTTAATTTGCAGTAAACTCATAATTCAACAAGTGAATTAGGTATTTTATTTAGTTAAGGTATCTCTATTTGTGCCAATGATGTATTATAAAACTAATAATTAATGGATTTGTAGTGATGTCCAGATATATTACAGAGGAGCCGAAATTTTATGGGGGAAAAATAAAATGCCTACTTGTGATTTTTCATAAATGGTCATGAACACTTCTTCCAATTACTGTTGTATACCAAATAGATTAATATATTCAAATAGCAAAAAAATTAAAGTTAAAAAGAGGAGTACATCGATTTTTTGAAATATGAAACATTACATATAGCAAGTGTCACGTAAAATACATATTGCTGCTGGTGCGAAGATTCTGGATGGTTTAACCGACACGGACCTGTGTGAAGAGTTTGAGAAGGGCAGAAAGGATGGTCGTACAGCAACCAAAGAAGAGTGAAAGCTCTGCTTTAGTTAATAACAGGAGCAACAGCTGGCTGCTGCTGAAACATCTGCTGTTAGGGCAATTACCGACCAGGAAACAGAGAGTATGTCTAAGGCAAAGTGCCCCTATAATACGGGGATTTTTGTTGGTCTGTGCCATCCCAGGAACTTACCCAGAACTGAGGGGCCCAGACATAGCACCAACTCTCCTAGCTAAACATAATGGGCAAAGGCCAAATTTCACACATCTTCATACACCGCAAGAAGCGGGCGTGTATTGGCGTCATCTTCTCCGTCTGCTGTACGTCCGTCCATTTCTTGTGAGAGCAACTCCTGACTAAGTTTCTGGACAGATCTTCATGAAACTTTGTAAATACAATACAAAATATCAAATAAGGGGCAATATTTCCTGGTTTAGAAACCAGTATTATGCTAGAGGGACTATAAGTAGAAATATGTTCCTTTCAACGGTCCGTACATCTTCTATTCACATTGCTTGGAGCCATAATATATTTTATAACTTTTTTTCCAGGAACGGCAAGATCGCATGCAGAACGTCAGGGAGCGTATAGAGAGAGAAAGTAAGCTTTACCAAATAGTACCTGGCTGAAAACTGCAAGGCCAAACGGCTGTTTAAGCTGACGGAGAAGGACAGAAAAGAACTGGAATCTCTAATGTCTGAAGAATTGTGAAATTTACGTGACGCTAAACTAGTTATTGATTACAGTTGTGTTAATGTTAAAGAATAGTTGGTTCAATGTTAAAGATATGAATAGCTGTTCAATATAACGTTTCTATACGCAACATGTGCATCTGAGATGTCCAGTTGGTTCGGTTGATTAATTTACTGGCAGTATGTCTGCTGTAGTATTTTACGTGACATGAAGTACTATCAGTGAGTATTTTACTGTTTCATCAATGCTTTTCAAGGTAAACAGGCATAGCTGATTCATTCCATTGTGCTATGTAAATCACATCTGAAATAAGTTGTAAAGGATATAAAAATAGTAGCCCAACACGTTTTTACACAGATACGGTAGTTTTTGTAATTTACGTGACATCTTTTACACCATCTAAATTGATAATATTTCACAAACATGCTTGACAAATCATTAAATTGGAAATTAAATATTTTCTAGTGCATCTTACCCCTTTTCAAGCAAACAATCTCCATATGTAATGTCTACCAACATTCCAAAATATACATTGTAAAAATAGTGTTAACTTCCTAAGCAGAAAATACGGAAAACAATTTATACAGGTGTCAATTCAAATCGACTGAAATGTTTATTTTTATGCAGCTGGGGGTAAAAGTTTGACCTTTTGTGATTTTATATGATCCAGTATAATTGATAAAGAAATGTTCTGATATTCTTTTCTCTTTATGTCATATTTTACGCCCTTGTTGATAACAAACTCGTCAGCGTCACGTATAATACTTTCCAAATTAGGGTGTGCCACTTTGACACCACAATAGTCTCAGGAATCGAGAAATGTGTTATGCCCTTATACAAAAATTGTATCCCAACACATTCAACATTGATATGAAATCGGCAAACATATGTTAGCAGATACTTGATTTTTGACAATATAGGTCTGCGAAATTGGCCGTATTTTTGAGAATGAGTGTATACAGAAATAAAGGAATTCTTAAAAATTCTTCTTCTCTGAAATGGCTGGTCAGATTTTGAAATGATTTAACAAGAGATGTTCCTTGGGTGACCCTTTCCAAAAATTGTTCGCGAAATTTTGATCCGTCAAGAATCATGGCTCTGGTGAATGGGGGCTACTTGCACTATACAGAAATGAAGAAATTCTTAAAAATTCTTCTTCTCTGAAACCGCTGGTCAGAATTTGAAATAATGTCACAGAGATGTTGCTTGGATGACCCTTTTCAAAAATTATTTGCGAAATTTTGATCTGTCAAAAAATGTGGCTGTGGTGAATGGGGGCTACTTGCACTATACAGAAATGACGAAATTCTTAAAAACTCTTCTTCTCCGAAACCGCTGGTCAGATTTTGAAATTATTTCACAGAAATGTTCCTTGGGTGACCCTTTAGAAAAGGTGTTCATGAAAGTAGTCAATAAACATGGCTCTGGTGAATGGGGGCTACTTGCACTATATGGCCATGAAGGAATTTTTTAAAATTCTTCTCTGAAACGGCTGATCAGGTTCTGAAATAATTGCACAGAAATGTATCTTAGTTGACCCTTTTCAAAAATTGCTCGAAATATTTTGATCCCTCAAGAAACACGGCTCTGATGGCTGTGGCCTATTTACACTATACAGACATGAAGAAATTCTTAAAAATTCTTCTTCTCTGAAATGGCTGTTTAGATTTTAAAAAAATTGGCTATGGTCTTCTCAAAAACTCCGGTGAGCGAACCAGGGCCATCTTGGCCTTCTTGTTTAAGGGAAGTTTTTCAGTCTGTCTGCTGTAATTTGAAGCTTAAAAAGTTTATCCATTTTGTTTTATCATTTCATGTTTCACAATCTGAAATCCATACCAAATCCTGTAGATGGATGAAGCAGTAACTGTAGACAGATTCGAGGGTGTTTTTTATAACCCCACCATAACATAGGGAAATCAATTCCCTCTATATACATGTATGTGAAATTTGCCAGGTATATTTTTGTGGATTTTCTGTCACAGTTGCAGTAACATGAATTTTCTCCGCAGTCTGGCAATTGTAGAAGGTGTGTAGTTAATGGCATGAGCTACGTGTTACTTAGACTTGCCAACTGGCAGCAGTCCAACTGCCAATCTGTGGGATTGTATGGTCAATATCAGCATTTTGAACGCAGCTCCGCAATACAATAAGTTCACAAAATGAAAAACTTTCATGAACTTGCCATGAGAAAAGTGATGTCCCAGTATAACCACTTGCTGCACATAGAACTCACTGGGCACCAAAGACCTTTTTTGCGTTTGTTTAACCCTTTTCCCTATAAGGCATTTCTATGGTATCTCTAATTATCCCTAAGTAACAGAAAGGATGAAGCTGTTTCTAATGTGTATATGACACCTTTTGATAGCATAGAAAACATTGTGGCAAAAGGTGAAATTGCTCGTGACAAGCAATTTCACCTTTTGCCACAATGTTTTCCAAAGGCTTCTACAAGCAATGCATAGAAATGAGTATCTATGGAGTAAAGGGCTAATCAGTTGTGCCAGAAAATTGATAAAATAAAAGTGGCAAATTACATATACACTGTAGGTCCTGCTGTGAAATATTTATGACCTAAATTAAATTTATAAAGTTAAATCCATTTGATATTGCCCTGGAAGTTTTTGTATTAAAATATTTGCTCTTTACCGGAAAACTGTGTACACATACGCCTATTTAAAGTATTTATACATATATGTGACAAGTGATTTTATTTTACAATTTATCATTTATTTTATAGCAATTCTATTATATTTTATTCAGATTTTTTAGATCAAATATGAATGAAAAGCTCAAGGTGAGCTTTTTTTGTGATTCTGCTTTGTCTGTTGCCAGTCATGCATTGTCAACTTTTACCTTGTGTACCCTCAAGAGGCTGCATTTCCAGTCCAATACTCATGGAAATTGGTAAGAATGTTTTTCTCAATGATATCTCGTACAAGTTGTACCACAAGCCATATCAGGTATAAAACTAGGGCAGCTGGTCAAATATTTGGTTGACCTTGTGAACAATGCAGAGGCCTTACTTTCAGTCCTTTACTCATGAAAGTTAGATAGAATGTTTATCTTGATTATTTGCCAGACAATTTTAACTAGAGGCGCTTGAGCGCCTGTATCGCTCCACAGGCCTGATTTTTCTGTAACGGCGAAGAGAAGTTTTTAACTATTACCATTCATTCCTGCATTTTTGGTCACTAAAGAAAAGAAAGCTATGAAAATCATTGTGAGAAAAGAAGAAAATAAAAGTTACCTGCATTTTCTTAGTTTTACACAATAATTTCTACCCTTTTTGATACAAGTTTTACTAATTTGAAGATTTATTATGTCGTCTGTAATATCTTTCAATTATGGCCAGTTATAAAAATTTTGTCTTCTGGTTATAATTAACTCATTACCAAATGACAACATTTTAGGGTTGTCCAAATGGAAAGCATTTGTAGATGAAAAAATAAAAGTTACTGAAAATTTGAAAGTTGTTTTGTGAAGGGTAGATAACATTGTGGGAAAAGGCTACCAGCATTTTCTCTTTTTCCCACAATGTTTTCTAAAGTCTTCTTTGTCAGGGATCAGTTTGATTTGATAACAAAATGCCTATCACAACAGTAAAGCCCTGTCCCTCTTTGTACCAGGTCACCAGTAGGTCAACAAACCTTTACCAGAACTTATCAAAGTGCAGAGTTTCCCTTGTTTTATATGAAAAGGATTATAGATCATGTAAAGCAACCATCTTTAACTCTTTACCAAACGACAAAATTTGGGATGTGACCAAACTGAAAGCATTTGCAGATAACAAATTAAACATTGATGAAATGATTTCTCTCTTTGATAGAGTAGAAAACACTGAGGGAAAAGGAGAAAATGCTGATTACCAGCATTTTCTCCTTTTCCAAGACTGTTTTCCAAAGACTTCTTCTTTAGGGTCCTTAAAAGTCAGGATTGTATGGTAAAGACTTACCACCATTGGAACTTACCTTCAATACAACAATGAAATCAAAACAAGTAGTTTGAGAGAAGGAATTTTTCAAAAATTTTACTTTATACCATAAAAGGAAAATGAGTCTCCCATAAAAGCCATGTTTTTTGACGGATCTTTTTTTTTTTTAAGGAATTTTGTAGACCTCTACCTAAGGAACATTCCTGCAAAAAAATAATGCTATCCAATTAGCGGTTTGGGAGGAGAAGATTTTTAAAGGTTTTTTACTTTGGTTGCCATGGCAACCAGCATTATTCATGGAACAGAATTATTTGAAGGAATTTGAAAGAGGACCACCTAAGGAACATTCCTGTGAAATTTGGTAAAAATCCAGTCAATAGTTTCTGAGGAGAAGTTTTTTAAAGAAAAAGTTTACGGACGCACGCACGGACGAACGGACGGACGACAGACACAACGCCATGACAATAGCTCGCTGGCCTTCGGCCAGTGGAGCTAAAAATGGGTCATTTTGGGTCAAAGAGGTCACCAGGTCATATACATGGATTTGACAAACTTTGTGTACAGTCTAGAGGCTACACTTTCCTGTTAAATACTCATACAGCTGGTAAAATATTTTTCTTTATCCAGGTAGAGTTCATAAATTGGTTTAAAAACGTGTGTACAGAGGCCTATTCTTCTGTTTGTCTTAAGTAGTTATATCTCAGCCAAGCTTAAATATGATTCATGTCAGTTTAAAAAGTAGGTCACCTTTAAACACCCATTCTGACAACTCAGGAGGCCACATTTTCAATTCACTGTTCATAAATGTTTGTCAGAATGTTTGTATTAGTTATGTTTTAGATGTCTGAAAATACATGTAGTTTATGTCAGGTTACAATGAAGGACATTTGATCAAATCTTTGAACAATGGTGTATACACGCTAGACACATTTTCAGTCCAAAATATTAAAATTGGCTCCAACATATCTCTGTTGAATTAAAAAAATTGAATCGCATCAGGCCAAATATAGGCCACCAGGTCAAATCTTTGATGAAACCTTTAGACACCATTGTTTTCAGTTTAATTCTCTTGAAAGTTAATTAGAAGAGGTTGAAAGTAGTCATGTGGGATCAAAAACTTGGTCACCTAATCAAATCTTGAAAAACAAAGAAAAGGAAGAAAAGGAGAAAAACCTTGTGTAAATCCTAAAGGCCACATTTGCAACCCAATTCTCATGAAAGTTTGTTGGCTTATTTGTCTTGATAATATTTTGGACAAGATCAAAATAGGCCATGCGGGGTAAAAAAGTAGATCACCATGTCACCCTTTTATACGCCATAGAGGACTCGTATCTCACTAAATGGGTAACTGAGTCAAATCTTTGCAAAACCTTGAGTACAACTCTAGAAGCTATGGATCAGGTCAGTACTCATGAAAGTTGGTGAAAATATTTGTCTTGATGGAATTGTTTGAAGGAATTGTTTGAAAACTATTGTGTACTCTCGAGAGGCTATATTTTCAGTCCAGTTCTCATGAAATCTTTGCAAAACCTTGAGTACAACTCTAGAAGCTATGGATCAGGTCAGTACTCATGAAAGTTAATGAAAATATTTGTCTTGATGGAATTGTTTGAAGGAATTGTTTGAAAACTATTGTGTACTCTCGAGAGGCTATATTTTCAGTCCAGTTCTCATGAAAGTTGGTCGAAATGATTGCCTTGATGATATGTTAGCCGAGTGCTCCAAATTTTGTTGCAGTGAATGGAAAAGTAGGTCACTGCCAAGTTGGTCGAAATGATTGCCTTGATGATATGTTAGCCGAGTGCTCCAAATTTTGTTGCAGTGAATGGAAAAGTAGGTCACTGCCATAAGTCTCAAGAGACCTTTATTCTGATACATATATGGGTATTAAACTTGCTCATCAACACTGGTAATAGTGTTTTCCCGATTTCATAAACCATTTTTAAAACGGGTTAGCCTGGTAAACACCAGGTCATCTGGTCATATCAGAGAAAAACATTGTTTTTTTTGTACTATGTTCTCAAAGGTACATAGCCTAGGTGAGCAATTCAGGGCTACCATTGCCTTCTCATATTTTTGTATTATATAGTTGATACAGCAGATTTATTTTACTTACTGTTTGTTGATGTGACTTTTCATATTTGAATTATTCACTTATAAATCAATAGAAACATACGACAATAATCTTGTCTTCAAGCCAATCAAGTATGTTTTACACACTTTTCCCTACATCACACCCACAAAAATGTGGAGGAAAGCTTTTGAAAATACTGTTTGATATGGAGAAAATGCATATAAACAGCATTAATTTATGCCTTTTACCAGTGTTTTTGACCCTTTCAAGAACATGTCATGTAATTTGATTGATATTTGTCGATGATTTTTCATTGCTAAAATGATATTTTATTTACTTGGAAAATTAATCAGTCATATGTTTATTTCAAAATCCCTCTGCTTGCAAATGTTTCATCATTTTCCCATATATTCAAGTCAAGAACCTTAACCCTTTACTCCATAGACACTCATTTCTACACATTGCTTGTAGGAGCCTTTGGAAAACATTGTGGCAAAAGGTGAAATTGCTCATGACGAGCAATTTCACCTTTTGTCACAATGTTTTCTATGCTATCAAAAGGTCTCATATACACACAAGAAATGGCTTTATCCTTGCTGTTACTTAGGGTCAATTAGAGATACCATAGGAATGCCCTATTGGGTAAAGGATTAAACGTTTTAATCACATACAAAAGTACAAGGTATTCTTCACTTTCACAGAGAATTACCATCATAAGTAAATTCAATTTGGCAAATATCATTTTTGCAAATGCTTTCAATGTGGACAAGTCAAACATTTTTTGTTTAGTAAAGAGTTAATCAGCACTCTAAGGTTAATTGCAATGAAAAAAAGTTTGGTTTTTATTTATTTGATTAATCAAGTAAGCAATTCAATGCAAAACATATTTTTGAGATTAAAGTTCATGTTCAGAAATAATTTCTTTTGTGCTTTTTAGCTCACCTGAGAACAAAGTGCTCAAGGTGAGTTTTTGTAATTGAACTGTGTCTTTCCTGCAAGGTCCATTGTCTACAATTACCCCCTTGTGCACTCTAAAGGCCATATTTTCAGTCAGATAGTCATGAAACTTGGTCATTTAGAGATACAATAGAAACATAGATACTTTTCAAATTTTTAAAGTCACATGCACATCTACATATAATGATTTAGTGATTCATTGTTTGAAGTTTCAAGTTACATGTATTCTGATGGAACTGCAGGAGGAGTTGCGATCACAAGAAATTGCTAACTGATGGATAGGCAGACAGACGACCAGGGCCATAACACAGTGCAATCCTTTGGGCAAGTAAAAATTAACTAGAGGCGCTTGAGCACTTGTATCGCTCCACAGGCCTGATTTTTCTGTAACGGTGAAGAGAAGTTTTTAACAATTACCATTCATTCCTGCATTTTAGGTCACTAAAGACAAAAAGCTATGAAAAACACTGTGAGAAAAGAAGAAAATAATAGTAACCTGCATTTTCTTAGGTTTTACACAATAATTTCTACCCTTTTTGATACAAGTTTTATTAATTTGAAGATTTATTATGTTGTCTGCAACATCTTTCAATTATGACCAGTTATGAAAATTTTGTCTTCTGGTTATAGTTAAAGAGGGTCTTGTTACAAACCATTTTGGGTGGGGAAACATCAAAATATAGAAAATATGTATAGTGGCAATTGTTTTATTGAAGTTGCAGGATCAGTTTGATTGGATAACAAAATGCCTCATCACAACAGTAAAGCCCTGTCCCTCTTTGTACTAGGTCACCAGTGGGTCAACAAACCTTTACCAGAACTAATCAAAGTGCAGAGGTTCTATTGTTTTATATGAAAAGGATTATAGATTATTTAAAGCAACCATCTTTAACTCTTTACCAAACGACAAAATTTAGGATCTGACCAAACTGTGAGTATTTGCAGACAACAAATTAAACATTGATGAAATGATGATTTCTCTCTTTCATAGAGTAGAAAACACTGAGGGAAAAGGAGAAAATGCTGATTACCAGCATTTTCTCCTTTTCCAAGAGTGTTTTCCAAAGACTTCTTCTTTTGGGTCGTTAAAAGTCAGGATTGTATGGTAAAGACTTACCACCATAGGAACTAACCTGCAATACAACAATGAAATCGAACGAATAGTTTGAGAGAAGAAATTTTTCAAAGATTTTACTTTATACCATAAAAGGAAAATGAGTCTCCCATAAAAGCCATGTTTATTGACGGATCTTTTTTTTCTTAAGGAATTCTGTAGACCTCTATCTAAGGAAAAATAATGCTATCTAATTAGCGGTTTGGGAGGAGAAGATTTTTAAAGGTTTTTTACTTTGGTTGCCATGGCAACCAGAATTATTCATAGAACAGAATTATTTGAAAGAGGACCACCTAAGGAACATTCCTGTGAAATTTGGTAAAAATCCAGTCAATAGTTTCTGAGGAGAAGTTTTTTAAAGAAAAAGTTTACAGACGCACAACGGACACAATGCCATGACAATAGCTCGCTAGCCTTCAGCCAGTGGAGCTAAAAACTAGCAATATCTGATTGAATGAAATCAGTTCTTTTTCACAATACATACAATAAATATATTAATGCATCTAACAAACTCAGAACTCATAATGATACTTGTGTACAAGAGGAATATTGAACAATCTGCATGCTGTACCTGATACGACCACAAAGACATGCAAATTGTTCCTTTTACTATATACCTTCCCTGTGTAACTGAAAAAAAAAAAAAGATCACGAAAAGTATAACAAACAAGAGGACCATGATGGTCCTATATCGCTCACCTGAGTACTAAGCAGCAAAGGTCTACAACAAAGACTATAATTACCAAATACTGAGGTTCAAGGGCTAATGATGATGAAAAAAGAGCGGCAAATTGTCGAAAGATATGCAATCCCACCACCAGTTGTATAGGAGGTATAATAGTTGCAAAGGGCTGGCAATGCAACAAACAATTTGACTTGAGACTTCAAAATTCCACTCTGGACAAGCAAACAATATTATTAAAATAAAGATCAAAGTGGAATTTCTCAAAATCCACGCTAGGTAGAGTTATTGTTCTTGAACCGAGTACTCAGTAATATCACAACAAACATGCATACCAATTTTGAATTCGTTCCGACTTGAGATGACAAAGTTATATTCCAAACAAGCATTCAATGCAGACTCATGTGAGATTTTATTGAGAAAAACATTCTAACCAATTTTCAATTCAGCTTAGCAAGAAATGTGGTCTCAAGGGTGCTCACAAGAACACTTTTAAACATTTCCCTCTTTATCTCTATGTGAAATCTGAGACCAACAACATAGGGCTAACTTTCACACCAGGACCATAATTTGAAGTATTTTAGTAGAGGGCCACTAGATGATGCTACATGCCAAATATGAAAG
This sequence comes from Tridacna crocea, assembly GCA_943736015.1. NCBI lineage: Eukaryota > Metazoa > Mollusca > Bivalvia > Cardiida > Cardiidae > Tridacna > Tridacna crocea. The sequence goes on from OX031061.1 coordinate 29,529,514, forward strand.
CTCTAGCCCTTATGGTTTGGGAGAAGAAGATTTTCTAAGATTTCCTCCTTTATCGCGATGTGAAATCCGGGAACCTACAACATAGGGCCATAATTCGAGGTATTCTGATAGAAAGCCACTAGATGATGCTATATGCAAAATATGAAAGCTCTAGCCCTTATGGTTTGGGCGAAGAAGATTTTCTAAGATTTCCTTCTTTATCGCTATGTGAAATCCGGGAACCTACAACATAGGGCCATAATTTGAGGTATGTTGATAGAAAGCCACTAGATGATGCTATATGCCAAATATGAAAGCTCTGGCCATTACGGTTTGGTACAAGAAAATTTTCTAAGATTTCCTTCTTTATCGCTATGTGAAATCCGAGACCCACAACATAGGGCAAATTCTTTACATCAGGGACATAATTTGACGAAAATTGGTAGAGGGCTACTAGCTGATGCTACATGCCAAATATGAAAGCTCTGGCCTTTACCATTTGCACAAGAAGGTTTTTAAAGATTTTTCCAAGACCAACAACATAGGTTTAATTTCACACCAGGGCCTTAATTTGAAGTATTTTGGTAGAGGGTCACTAGATGATGCTGCATGCCAAATATGAAAGCTCTAGCCCTTACGGTTTGGGACAAGAACATTTTCTGAGATTTCCTTCTTTATTTCTTTGTGAAATCCGAGACCCCACAACATAGGACCAATTTCCACACTAAAGTGATAATTTGAAGTATTTCAGTAGAGGGCCACTAGATGATGCTACATGCAAATTATGAGAGCTCTAACCCTTACGGTTTGGGAGAAGGAGATTATCTAATATTTCCTTCTTTATCTCTATGTGAAATCTGAGAACCCACAGCATAGGGCCAATTTCAAGACTAGAGCCACAATTTGAAGTATTTTAGTAGAGGGCCATTAGATGATGCTACATGCCAAATATGAAAGCTCTAGCCCTTACAGTTTTTGACGAGAAGATTTTTAAAGTTTTTTCACTCTTTTGCCATAGCAACCAGAGTTCTACATGGAATTCAAATCTTTGAAGTATTTTGAAAGTGCATCATCTAGGGATCATTTCTGTGAAGTTTGACTGAAATCTGATTGTTAGTTCAGGAGGAGAAGATTTTTTTGTAATTGTGAACAGACGGACAGACAGACGGACGAACGACGGACATTGATCGATCACAATAGCTCACCTTGAGCACTTTGTGCTCAGGTGAGCTAAAAATTAAGGAAGCAGGAGTTATGATTCCTGTGCACTGCACTCCCCCTTGATGAGATCTATCCACCCATGAAATTTCATAACCCTAGCTAGTATAGTTAAAGATTTCCTTCTTTATCTCTATGTAAAATCCGAGAACCCACAACATAGGGCTATTTTCAACACTAGGGCCATAATTTGAAGTATTTTGGTAGAGGGCCACTAGATGATGCTACATGCCAAATATGAAAGCTCTAGTCCTTAAGGTTTGGGACAAGAAGATTTTTGAAGATTTCCTTCTTTATCTCTATGTGAAATCCGAGAACCCACAACATAGGGCCAATTTCCATACTAGGGCCATTATTTGAAGTATTTAAATTGGGGGCCACTAGATGATACTACATGCCATATATGAGAGCTCTAGCCTTTATGGTTTGGGACAAGAAGATTTTTAAAGATTTCCTTCTTTATCTCTATGTGAAATCCAAGAACCCACAACATTGGGCCATTTTCAACACTAGGGCCATAATTTGAAGTATTTTGGTAGAGGGCCACTAGATGATGCTGCATGCCAAATATGAAAGCTCTGGCCCTTAAGGTTTGGGACATAAAGTTTTTTACAGATTTCCTTCTTTATCTCTATGTGGAATCGGAGAACCCACAACATAGGGCCAATTTCCACACTAGGGCCATTATTTGAAGTATTTTGGTAGAGGGCCACTAGATGATACTACATGCCATATATGAGAGCTCTAGCCCTTATGATTTGGGACAAGAAGATTTTTAAAGATTTCCTTCTTTATCTCTATGTGAAATCCGAGAACCCACAACATAGGGCCATTTTCAAACTAGGGCCATAATTTGAAATATTTTGGTAGAGGGTCACTAGATGATGCTACATGCCAAATATGAAAGCTCTAGCCCTTACGCTTTGGGACAAGAAGATTTTTAAAGATTTCCTTCTTTATCTCTATGTGAAATCCGAGAACCCACAACATAGGGCCAATTTCTACACTAGGGCCATTATTTGAAGTATTTTAATAGAGGGCCACTAGATGATACTACATGCCATATATGAGAGCTCTAGCCTTTATGGTTTGCGACAAGAAAATTTTTAAAGATTTCCTTCTTTATCTCCATGTGAAATCCAAGAACCCACAACATAGGGCCATTTTCAACACTAGGGCCATAATTTGAAGTATTTTGGTAGAGGGTCACTAGATGATGCTACATGCAAAATATGAGAGCTCTAGCCCTTACAGTTTGGGACAAGAAGATTTTTAAAGTTTTTTCTCTCGGTTGCCATGGCAACCAGAGTTCTCCATGGAATTCAAATCTTTGAAGTATTTTGAAAGTGCATCACCTAAGGATCATTTCTGTGAAGTTTCACTGAAATCTGTTGGGCGGTTTCAGAGGAGAAGAATTTTTAAGTAATTGTTCACGGACGGACGGACGCCGGACAACGATCGTTCACAATAGCTCAACCTGAGCACTATGTGCTCAGGTGAGCTAAAAAAAAAGGTCAGAGGGTTGCACTCTTTTGGAATTCGACAAAAAGCCAAACATCGGTCCGAAGAAGTAGTCTATGGCCTTAATTTACCAAGAAATCCCAAATTTTCACAACTCTCAAGAAGGCTTTTGAAAACCATGTGGGAAAGCAGAAAATGTTGGTATTTTCTTTCCCCACAATACTTCAGCTACAGTGAATGCACACCCACTAATAGTCTCGAACTTTGGATTTTCTGGTCACAAAGCCCACCCTCTACCACAGATACCACAATACTCAAAAATATATTTATTTCACATCAATTGAGAAACAAGTTCTTGCAACTTATACTAGTCTCTCTCCATTCTGCTTCCTGAGATCTACACCAGTAGAAAGGCCGAATGTGCTGGCCATTGAAAACTCCCAAGGTTGACACCTGCTCCCAGGTACCACCACAATAATTTGTCATCTGCAATTTTCTTTGATTTGTTTGAATCTAAAATTTGCCATTTGATAAATGGAACTATTCATCAAACTTCAAAAATATTCCATCACTGTTTTAAGGATTGCGACCCCTAAATCATTGCTAAACATGTTTTCACCGCTCTTTACAAAACCACATATTTATAGAATAGTCCAAATTCGAAAAATTTGGAGATCACTAAATTAATGTGAGTCAAAAATTGAAATTTGTTTTGAGAAGGACATAAAACATAGTCATTAGTGGGAAAAGGAGAAAATGCTGGTTACCAGCATTTTCTCCTTTTCCAACTATGTTTTCAGAAGGCTTCTTTCATTGCTGGTAACCAATGTTTTCTATTCCCCTTTTTCAACACTGTTTTCTATCTATTTGTAATAGACAAATACTATCGACTGAAAAACATTTGAAATGTTAATATAATTTCCCTCAAAATGGGCAAGTCTCAAATTTTGACATGTGGTAAAGGGTTCACTTACAACAAACTGAATCCTTTGGTAGACTGGTTGTTTGACAAGCAGGAAAATTTACAAAGAGCAAAAGGTTTCAATCCTTGGCAGTCTGCTTGTACCGTGCAGGCTGACATGGATCAATCTTTTTGCATCTGCAACAAACCCCCTCATGACAGAGTATGCCTCAAAATTATTTAAGGAATGAAGAGAATTTTTTTGTTTTCATGGAGGTATGAAAAAAAACTCCTAATCACACTGTATGAAACCGCGAAGCGGTTTCATACAGTGTGATTAGGTTTTTTTTTTCATACCTCCATGAAAACAGAAAAAAAATCTCTTCATTCCTTATAATTCAATATAACAGACAACAAATATGCACTTGAAAAATACTAACTGCTTTTTTCATTGAAAATATAACATTGCATATTTATCTACCGGTAATGTCCATTTCATTCATAATCCTTAGCGCAATAAAACTGCTGGTTCATGACGTAACAATGATGTAATAATTCATGACGTCATTAAAGTATTGAACATTTGCAGGTTCAGAAGATTTATTATTAGAAGTTCAATACGCTATCTAGAGCTAAGTTGAAAATAAGATTGTTAGAACCCAGCAAAGTGACAACGAGTTTTCAGCTCTCTCGTTGAATTTACTGTTGGATATTTTTTTTCAATAGAGCTACTAAGAGAAAATAAATTCAGCTTGCAAGTTGAACTTCAGACTCGATGAAGATCAGAACTCAGAAAGAAGACCATTATGAAATCTCGTATACATGTTTGTTTACATAACTCCAAAAGTAGTCCCGGCACTGCTGAAAATTTTTTTTCATGGAGCTATGAAAAAAAAATTTCAGCCTATCAGAACTCGCCATTGTTCATGAAAACAACTAATATTGAATTATTTTGGGAAGAAAACAAACAGACAATAGCACTTGCATATAATAAGTCTTTACCAAAGGACAAAATTTTTGACTGATCCAAATTGAACACATTAGCTGACCACAAAATAAAATGTGACTGAAAAATTGAAATTTGTTTGGGAAGGGTAGAAAACATGGTGGGAAAAGGAGAAAATGCTGGTTACGAGCATTTTCACCTTTTCCCATCATGTTTTCAGAAGTTTTCTCCCTCTGGGTGGTAAAAACCAGGGATTGTTTGGTAAAGATTTACAGTTATAAAAAGTGAGCTGGCAGGGCATGGCTAAATTTTGATTTAAGTCCACCATTTTTTTTTTTCATTTAGGTGGCCTTAAGGGAATTTGGAATTGTTTGTCATAAATTTACGTAATCACATCCATCATAACAATAATTTATCTATCCTCTGCTTTATGGATACATGAAGTGCAGACTCTTTCACTGTCTGAAAAACATTGTGAAACTAAAAATGTGTCGCCAACACAGATCCCCCCTGTGACCTTGACCTTTGAGTTGGCAACACCTTGTTAGAATCAGAACATGCACCAAGAAGTTATTGGCCAGACATAAACACCAGTATTTCCGAACACACCACACAAAGAGATAGGTCGAAGACTATAATGCCTGCCTTTCTCCTGTTTCATGGGGCATAAAAAGGTGTTTCTTAGGGTATCCATGTTGTTGCATATTTAACTTAATCTAAAAAGCAGTGGACTCTTACATAGCCCCACCCTGTCAATTCTTATAGCCAATGAAAATCAAAACAATGAAAATGCCCATGGTACAGAGTCAAAAACATTTTTTGTATACACATATAAATATTTCATTAAAACAAGTACATGCTTCGTAAATGCAATCAGTACTCACTAGAAATTTGAGCTGACAAAATGTAACACATATACCTTTACACAATAAATTCATAATACTTACAAAATTGATTTGAAATCAAATATGTATTCTACATAAATGTCTGCATACATGGAAGATGTAAATAAAATTGAAAAGACACAAAAAATCTTTTACATCTATTTCTAAACATACCTCTTATTCAAAACTGGATTTGCAATTTTTGCAATTCTACTTCATCTACTTTATTTTCTCCAAAACCACAGTACCTCTAACACCTAGCAGTAAAGTCAACCAAAGATTTAGGGTCTACCTATATATCATCAATGATACACATATGATAGAAAGAAAAATACTACTTTAAAAATGTATACAAAATATTTGTGTGAAGGAGAAACTGCTTGTTGCTAACTAGTACATGTACATGTAACTGTCACTTTACCACATTGTTTTTGGAAGCTATTATATGCAGAGATGGCGACATGATTCACCACAGCCATGAACAAGTTTCCAAGTCCCCTGCCACCTGACCATAACAACAAATTTATTATACTGCAAAGTTTTAACCTTTCAAAGCAAGTAAATTGAAATTTTCCTGTATTATAATCTCACGAATCGAGTATGCTGACGAAATAGAAATTGCCTTCTGAGTGCCCCAATTCATTGAAAACTGACGTCAATAAAATATGCAGTTTGGTGCATAAATGTGCAGTATGGTGATCGATCGCTGCCACCATTTTGGATGTTGTGTTGCACATGCAGTGATGTTTACAGGGCACTCAAAAGGGAAACTGGCTTTTCGTGGTTTTTGCCAGGGAACATGATACATATGTTCCCAATATATAAACATATCAGATCACGAGAAATTTCTTTGCAGTATGATAGTTGTCCATATTTGTACAAAATAGGAGATGAATAACATTATCAAAAGTAGTATTGCTCTCAGCCCCATAAACGTACCATTATCCGTTTGCATTAATGTTTTTGTTCTGGATACTTAGTTTAATTCTTTACCAAACAACATTTTACAATGGTCCAAATCGAAAGCATGTGCAAACGACAAAATAAACGTAACTCAAAAATTGAAATATGTGTCCAGGAGGGTAGAAATCATTGTGGGAAAAAGGCAAAATGCTGGTTACCAGCATCTTCTCCTTTTCCCAAATTGTTTTCACAAGGATTCTATCCTAGGGTCGTAAAAACCACGGATTGCTTGGTAAAGGGTTAAAATCATGTACCAGAGATAATTTAAAACCCCAACACATATAAACACAATTATGTTTACATTATCTGAATTATATTATTTCATCAGAGTTCTACATTTTAAATCTGTATTCCCGAAGACAAGTAATAATATAATGAAAGGTTTATCAAGTTAGAATAGATTTATAAAAACTTTATTTATACACATATAAATATTTCATAGGTTATACAAATAACACAAATGCAATCATGATCTCAGTCATGTAAGATATCAAAGTAAGAAAACATATTTTGCAGGTTAATAATCAAAATATTCATACACTAGGTTTATAGCTCAAAATTTCATTTATGTAACATATCAAAGTAAGGAAATATATTTTGCAGGTTAATATTCAAAATATTCATGCACTAGATTTACAGCTCAAAATTTCGCTCATGTAACAAATCAAAGTAAGGAAATATATTTTGCAGGTTAGTAATCAAAATATTCATGCACTAGATTTATAGCTCAAAATCACAATAAGAAGAATTTGAAAGTAAACATATATCTTAGCCACTCTGAATATGCAGGTAAATGTTGCAACTATATATTCAATATCATGCATCTTTTTTTTTGCATGATTACTCTGAACATGTAATTTTGAGTACTGTGTGTTTGTGTAATTTTCAACTTTCGGCATGTTTATGTAGGACGAATCCTCCAAGCCAAACTCTTTTTGCTATATGTCAAGTCGTAACCCTTTACTAAGCAAATTGTGTATATGAGGCCTTCAAGAAGTAGGGATATAAAATCGTTGTGAAAAAAGGATAAAGTTCTACTTTTCTCCTCTCCCTTTATCAAATTCAATCATGTGAACTACATTTAATTTGCTTCTTGCACAATTTTGACAATCTTAGACTATGTTCTCTGGTATCGGGTTTAACTCATTGCCAAACAATCCCAGGTTTTCGCGAGTCTGAAGAGATAGAAGCTTTTTGAAAACATTGTGGGGAAAGGAGAAAATGCTGGTAACCAGCGTTGTCTCCTTCACCAACAATTTTTTTTACCCTTCCCAAAATAAATTTCAATTTTTGAGTCACTTTCATCTTGTTGTGTGCTAATGCTTTCAAACTAAACAAGTCTAAAGTTTTTTCATCTGGTAAAGAGTTGTCTCTGACCGTGCAGAAAATATGGCGAAAAGGTACTCAGTCATCAGAAGAAAACAAAAGTTGCTGCAATTATGCCATTGTACATGTACATGTAAAATTTACATAATTTATAAATTTGTCACCTATAATGCTAACAAGATAGTGATAGATACCATTGCAAGTATACATTGATTTTTAAAATCCTAAATACCAGTAATGAAAACGTAATTATTATCAATTCATTCAATTGATATAAAAAATCAAGTGGTGTTGTATTTTGGAGCGGAACAGTGAAAGGGGGGGGGGCGATTAGATAAGAAGAAGAATTGGAATACAATAAAATCATATTTACATGATTTAATTGTTTCTGTCATTTTTATTTCAAAAACGCTGTCTAGACTTATTCTAACAAACCCCCCCCACACACACACACAAAAAATCATAAACCTACCCTATGCAGAAATGCGTTCTTATCCAGAGTTGCTATACTTATAAAATGTTTTAGCACAAAGGACAGTATAGATCAAGGATCAGACTACAACTTATATGCCATCTGATCTTGATCTACACTGGCTGCATTGGCAACTATTGTTGTGAAAAGCAACCTAGGGCTTAAGTACATGACTTGTGATAATATACATGATTGCTTTGTTGTTCTATATGAATAGACTAAAATTCATTTTACTAAATAAAGACAAGTGTATGTAGACAGAAGAACATATCAGAATTCTTCATTCTCCTCTTATTTTCACACGCATGCTAAATCTTGACAAGCTCATGCTGATCTTTCTCTTCATCTACAAGCTTTTTCAATTTCTTCATACTCTTGATGATCTTCAATATCTTCATGCTCTTGTCAATCTTCAATTTTTTCAGATTCCTATTGATCTTCAATTTCTTCATACTCTTTTTGATCTTCAATTTCTTCAGGCTCTTGTTGATCTTCAATTTCTTCATGCTCTTGTTGATCTTCAGTTGCTTTGTGCTCTTGCTGATCTTCAGTTTCCTCATGATCTTGTCGATCTTCAATTTCGTCATGCTTTTGTTGATTTCCAGTCTTTTTATGGTCTTGTTGATCTTCAAGCTTTTCATGCTGATCTTGAATCTTTCCTTGCTCCTGTGGAAGCTCAATTTTTCCATGATGCTCCTGCTGATGTTGAAGCAATGTCTTTGCTGTAGAAAAGGTTTCCTTGCAAAATGTGCATTTGAATGGGTTTCCATCTGAATGAAGTTTCCAGTGGTTGATTAGCATGTGCATTTCTGGAAAAGCTGCAGTGCAATATTCACACTTAAATGGATTTTCATCTATATGGGTTCTTTCATGACTTGCTAACCAGGCTTTCTTGGAGAAAGCAGCTGGACAAAAATGACACTTGAAAGGTTTTTCCTGAAAGTCATTATGCAACTTCATGTGTCGTGTCAAGGTACACTTGGCAGTAAAGGCATTGTCACATATATTGCATTTGAATGGCTTTTCACCTGTATGGAGTCTTTCATGTATAACAAGATGGTTTTTTTGTGCAAAAGAAGCTTCACAAAATTCACATTTGAATGGTTTTTCACCTGTATGCAACCTCAGATGGGTATTCAAATTACTTCTGCTGTTAAAGCCTGCATCACAGAATTCACATCTAAATGGTTTTTCTCCTGTATGTGTCAGCTGATGTTGTGTCATATGACTTTTCTGTGCAAATGCAGCTTGACAATAGAAACAGGTATATGGTTTTTCACCTGTATGTTTTCTTTTGTGAGCATTCAAACTACCTTTACTGATGAATGTAGCATCACAAATGTCACATTTAAATGGCCTTTCCCCTGTGTGTTTACGCTGATGTAGAATGTGGGAAGTCATCTGGGCAAAAGCTGCATCACACAAATTGCATTTAAATGGTTTTTCTCCAGTGTGAATTCTGTAATGAATAGTTAGATACCTATTGCGTGTGAAGGCAGCATCACAAATATCACAGCGAAACCTCTTGGTAACCTCTGGCTTCTTTTCTACTGTTATGTTTGGAATAGATCGATTGAAATGTGCCATATGACCAGGTAGAGAATTTGATAAGGAGACTGGAACTGAAGCTGCAAAACTGTCTTCCAAGGAATTTGTTAAACTGCTAGCAACTGAACTAAGGAGGCTTTCAATCGGGTTGGGTAAACTTATTGCTGAAGAATTCATTAAGCTGGCTGGAACAGAACCGGATGCAGTGACAGGTAAGGACCTCAGTATACTGTCAACATATGAATTTGATATTCCAAGTCCATCATGATCTTCACTGGTTATATTGTCGGAATCTTTTTCCGATTTAATGACAGGAACCAAATTTGATTCACTATCACAAATTGAATCAGAATTGCTGCTAGGCCCAGAGTCAAAGGTATGCGAAGACTTAGGAGTTACAGTTAAAACTGAATCTTTACTGAAATTATTTACTGCATCTGCACGATCCATATGTTCTGACCCAAGTTCTCCATCAAGACTAGGTTCTGACTTAGTTTCCATTTTGTATTGAGGTAGTTTCCCTCTTCAGATGCCCCTGAAATTTATACATGTAGTCTATATAAAAATTGTGGCCACAATCAAATAAAGTATGTATACATGTAAAAAGATAACAAGCTTTGCCCTAGCAAACGAGGGTTTAAGGCATCTCTGTAATCCATTAACCCTTTACCACACAATGACAACTTTTAATGACCCTGACGGAGAAGCCTTTTGAAAATATTGTGGAAAAAGGAGGAAATGCTGATAACCAGCATTTTCTCCTTTTCCCACAATGTTTTCTACCCTATCAAAGCAAAATGAACAATTTGAGCAACTTTGAAATCGTCGTCTACAAATGCTTTCAATTTGAATAGCTCTCATATTTTGCCGTGTGGTAAACAGTCAAACTAATCGAGTCAATCGTCATGTTATTATGGATCCATTAGTTAACCATTTACCAAACAATCCCTGGTTTTTCCAACCCTGAAAACATTGTGGGAAAAGGAGAAAATGCTGGTAATATTGCAACAAACATGCATATCAATGTTGAAGTCGTTCTGACTTGAGATGACTAAGTTATATTCCTGACAAGCACTAAATGCATGTGAGATTTTATCGAGACAAGCATTCTGACCAATTTTCAATTCAGCTTAGCAAGAAATGTGGTCTCTAGAGTGCTCACAGGAAGATTTTTAAAGATCTCCTTCTATATCTCTATGTGAAATCTGAGACCAACAACATATGGCTAACTTTCACACCAGGGCCATAATTTAAAGTATTTTGGTAGAGTGCCTCTAGATGATGCTATATGCCAAATAAGAAAGCTCTAGCCCTCACAAATCTGAGAACTTACTACAAAGGGCCATTTTAATTACTAGGGCCATACTTTGAACTATTTTGGTAGACGGCCACTAGATAATGCTACATGCCGAATATGACAGCTCTGGCTATTACCGTTTAGGAAAAGAAGATTTTTAAATATTTCATTCTTTATCTCTATGTGACATCCGAGAATCAACAACATAGGGCCATTTTTTAACACCAGAGCCATAATTTGAAGTATTTTGGTAGACGGCCACAATATGATGCTACATGCCATATATGAAAGCTCTAGCCCTTAAGGTTTTAGGCTAGAAGATTTATAAAGATTTCCTTCTTTATCTCTTTGTGAAATCCAAGAACCCACAACCAGGGATCGTATATTCCATCTACGTGAAATCAGAGAACCTACAACATAGGGCCAATTTCAACACCAGTGCCATAATTTGAAGTATTTTGGTAGAGAGTCACAAGATGATGCTACATGTCAAATATGACAGCTCTTGCCCTTACAGTTTGGGACAAGAAGATTTTTAAAGCTTTATTTCTCTCGGATGCCATGGCAATCAGAGTTCTTCATGGAATTCAAATCTTTGAAGTGCATCACATAAGGAAGTGAAGTTTGATTGAAATCTGATTGTTAGTTTAGGTGTAGAAGATTTTTTTTTGTAATTGTGAACGGATGGACGGACAGACGGATGGACGACGGACACTGACCGATCACAATAGCTCACTTTGCGCACTTCGTGCTCAGCTAAAAAACACAGAAAAAAATGTCCCCGTCTCTCATGCTTTTGAAGATGGCAACTGTTACAGTTCTATCCTTTTGGAAGTGTGTTTGGGGATTTTAGAGTTGACTCAGGTCCAAGAAAGTGACGTCTAAGTAGACCACAATAACCAAAGATTTCAAAGCTAATAAAAAGGTTAAGAAAGATATAGGGTCTGCAAGTAATTCAATCACAAACTGGGATTCAGTTATGCCCACTTAATATGGTTTATAGCCACCGAGATGGCGACAATAACTCATTAACTGAAAGCCTGCGTCAAAAAGGTCAAAATGTCGATCTCTTTGGCATGAGTTGTTAAGTTAAAGACATGTTTCTGTCATCAAAATACAGAATCATAAATATTAAATAATGAAAATATCAATCGGCTCTTATGATGCAAAACTCATGAAATAGTGTTCAGAAAAATTCTTTACCGTTCTTCGAATATTGATTACCTTGTTATTGCGAAGAGTAAGCAGGGGAGGTAATACAGAGGTTAACATAATTACCGAAACTCACAGAAATAACGATAACCAAACAATTCCGGAAGAAAGGAAACTTCTGAATTTATATTGTCTTTTTGTCTGAGCCATGTCCTGTGAAAAGAGGGCTTAACGCATAGATCTGCGAAAAGTATCGGCTCTGTTCAGCTTGTACAGTCCACGCAGGCTGACCTGGCCCAAACATTTTTGTTATTGGTCAATTTTCTGTTGTCAAAGGATCAATGTACCTTACGATTCAGTCGGCTGTCAACACTTTACCAAACGACAATGTTTTAGGTTTGTCCAAATCGAAAGCATTTGCAGACGACGAAATAAAAGTGGCTGAAAATTCGAAATTTGTGAAGGGTAGTAAACATTGTGGGAAAGGGAGAAAATGCTGGTTACCAGCATTTTCTCCTTTTCCCACAATGTTTTCTAAAGGCAACCACATCAGGGCCGTAAAAACTAGGGATTGTTTGGGAAAGGGTTAACCCTTTATCAAACGACAAAATTTCGTAACGAGCAATTTCCCCTTTTCCCACAGTGATTTCTACCCATATGGAGAACGTTCTGCCATTTTTATCGAATTTGAAATTCTCGTCTGCCAACTCTTTGAGTTTGGAAGAGTCTAAAATTCGTCGTTTGGGAAAAGGTTAATTGGTTTTCATAGGCACACTCATTCATTCATTCATTCATTTATCCATTCATTCGATCATTCTGAATCAATTTTAAAGTAAGGGTGCCTATACATGTATAGACTTTTGAAATGCCCTTTTTCCTTGTCGATTATATAATCAGCTCTAGATGTAGATAAATTTACACCTATCTACATGATGGCAAGCAGATAATTTAGACTCGAGGTGTTGGTTCTGTCATCTGTCTGGTGGGTACAGAAAGACACTTCCACAGAGCCTTGATCATTACTTCGTTTACTGCTTATAAAACTACGACATCAATAGATCTCAACAACAGCATATTAAACAGTGTAAATGAACAATTGGTTGCGCAGGCAGGCCTATTGGACCCACTGTAGGCCTGCATGATTTATGTTGGTGCCAGCTCCCGGGTCACACAAAAGAACAACCACAACATCAACTTAACTCATTACCAAACGACAATATTTTAGGCTTGTCTAAATCGAAAGTATCTGCAAATGACAAAATAAAAGTGACTGAAAATTTGGAATTAGTTTTGTGAAGGGCAGAAAACATTGTGGGAAAAGGAGAAAATGTTGGTTACCAGCATTTTCTTATTTTCTTTCAGTGTTTTCTGAGGGCTTCTTTCTAAGGGTCGTCAGAAGTAGCCTAGAAATTGTGTAGTAATGAGTTACAAAAAATAAAAAAGCTGGTCATCGTTGATTTTGACAAGACTATATATATTTTTTTCTGCACACTATTTATGCTGAACTATTTTGTTACCACTTTTTGCGATCCACAACTCATTTGGCAACCTGTTCCAAGTGTCCAGTATTCTTTGAATGGCACTTTAATTTTCATGTTTAGATAGTAAATTTGTCCGTTCATATTAAACGTTTTCAAGACCTCTTGTCACAGACAGTATTGTTAATGTTTTGAATGTAGGCCTATCCTGAGATCTATATATAGTTTATATACGATCCCTGGCCTATCTGATCGCATCCTCGGATACCCCGGGGTCTCCCTATTTGCTACGCTACATCGATGTAGTGTAGCAAATACGGCGACCCCGGGGTATCCGAGGATGATCTGATCGGAGTCTGTTGTGTTCATGGGTACATGTAGACATGCGGATCGTATACTAGATCTTGTGTATACGATTCTGATGTAGATCTAGATAGTTCTATATTTCTTAATCTGTCATTGTAGTTAAGATCTTTCAATAATCTAGAACTACCTATGTTGCTCGCGTCTGTACGTTTTCTATAAAAGTCTTTGAATCCTAAAGTTTATAACCAGTGATATAATTAATGTAGGTCTCATGGTGGCCTGCTAAGTTGGTTGCTCTCTCTCTCTCTCTCTCTCTCTCTCTGTCTATCTGCATGCATGCGCGCGTGTGTGCGTGAACACCACATTTGCAATATGGTAGTTCAAATCTGGGTAACAAAAAAAAGAGAGAGAGAGAATGTCCAAAGAGCAACAAAACTCGTCCCTGAAATAGCTTTGAAATATTCTTAACATGAAGTGGAGAAATGAAGCAATTACGTTACAAGTAGATTTTATAGATCTGAAACCACTCAAAAAAAGAAAACATAGGAAAAGCATCAAAGAGGCAGAATGCATTTACCAGACAACAAAATTTTAGCCCTGTCCAAATCGAAGTCGTTTGCAGATGACAGTTTCATTGTGGCTCAAATAATGCAGTTGTTTATATTGATCGGGTGGAAAACGTGGTGGGAAAAGGAGAAAATGCTGGTTACCAGCACTTTCTCCTTTTGCCACAATATTTTCAAAAAGCTTCTTTTCAGGGGTCGTCAAAAGGGGAAAGGGTTAAAGACGACGTGTAAAAAAAATATCTTGGGGGAAAAATGATTCAAAATATATGTCAAAATTAAATAGAGTTATCTCCCCTATCTCATTCGTCGCCATTTACAGGTCAGTTCGCTCCCTAACATAGTAATTATTGGTAAAGATTTGTTACTAAATTAAGCTCTAACGTGGTTTCCCGTAACTTATGATTCCGATTGTCTTCTTCTAATGGAGGGTAAACAGTACTGATTACTTTTAGAAACGATCGAGTCGTTACAAGGAGATTTCCGCTGGAGCTATTTGTTTGAACATGAATTAGGCCATTGTTCCTGCACTGTGTGACGTCACGGTGCAGGAACATCAATTTTTCCGGACTCCATGTTGCGACCCGAAAGGCTTGGATATAGATCAGTCTGATTTTCAGCTTGACTCATCGATCTTGGTATATCCCTGTAGGTCTGTGAAATAATTTTGAACTGTTATGTGTAATAAAAAGGAAAACATTAATTCTCCTCGCTAATAGATTTGATAACATTTGAAGATTCACTGCTCTCGTTCCTCCATTGTTTGTTGGATGTTGTCGATTGGCCCTTTTTCCAACCATATCTATTTTTTTTTTTTAAATTTCATCAGAATTCATGTTTCCAGTAGGAAAGATTTAGTTGGTCTACTCATAGGCTTGTAGAGTTGTTGTAGGATCAGCCTGTTAATTGCACACACTGTCTCATCTTCATGTGAGAAGGTCTGAATCAATTCTTTACCAAACAACAAAATTTTAGAGTGGTCAAAATTGAGAGCACTTGCAGATGACAAAATAAATGTAACACAGAAAATGAAATTTGTTTCTACCAGGGTAGAAAACATTGTGGGAATAGGAGAAAATGCTGGTTTCTCCTTTTCCCTAAATGTTTTCAAAAGTCTTCTATCTCGGGGTCGTAAACCCAGGGATCGTTTGGTATGGGGTTAAATCAGGTGAATTTGTGTTGCTTAGGACCCAAGAGAATGTGAAAGATAAATCAAAGTATTACAAGTTAGGTCTCATTGTATTATATTTCTTGACATTTGTTTGTGGACATTTGACTCAAAATTTATACATGTAGATTGAAAACTGTAGCGTCAAGTCTGTAGATACCAAAAGGGCAAAAGATGATGTAATTTGTCCCACTCTGTCATACTCCCTCCCTCCCATAGAGCTCAAAAACATAGAAAAACAATATAAAGCCCAGAAATATATTAAAACTATTTTAATCAAAACTGACTTACATAGTCTATAATTTCTCATTTTTTTTTCATTACACACTTATGACTTATGACTATGTGTCTAAACCTTCTTGTTCTGAGCATTATTTTTCTTCCTCAGCAGAGTATCTCCCCATTTCACTTGAAAATACCTCAGAAGATGGGGTTTTTTTTATTGTTTTGTTTTTGACATGGACACTGAAATCTGATTATACCGTGTCTTGGTAAAAATTTACAAGTTAAAATTGTGTATTATACTAATGTATAGAACAAGCATGCTTGAAAGTGAACCCGAGAATGAAAGGGTAAATGTAAAGAAACATTTCTGCTTTGGCAAGTTACCATTTCCAATTTTCCTATCAAAACACAATAAATATTGCTTTGTGGACGAACAATATTGCATAGACATTCTGTTGTAGGGTTCTGGTAAAATTTCACTTTTGATTTGTGCAGATTCTCTTGCATTTGTCTAGAGCTAAGATTTAGCAAATTAAGTCTTTACCACACAATGCTGACTTTTAACGACCATGGGAAAGAAACCTTTTGAAAACATAGTGGGAAAAGGAGAAAATGCTGTAACCAGCATTTTCTCCTTTTCCCTCAACATTTTCTACCCAATGAAAGAATAATTGCCCCCATTTAATCCAAACTGTAGCCAACTAGCCATCATATCTGGGTTAGAAATCTCTTGCAGCACAGACTAAAATCTAACACATGCCTGTTTTTATAATTTCAATTGAAATTTACTGATAAAGCTTGATCACAATTCATTATATGGGTAAGTTTCTAATCTAGTACGGAACAACCAAGTTTATCTTAAGAGGGCCACTTATTTCACATTTGCTGGGCTGGCAGTACTTTCAGTTCTTTAATCTATATGTCAGGGAGCAGGCCAGTCTTGCAGCACTTTCAGTACTTTGATTTACATGTCACAGAGTAGGTCAGGCATGGTGATGTTTGCAAATCAGGGAGTCAATTCATTACTTCTTAAAAAAAAAAAGTTCCAAAAGTTTAACACATGCATTTAAAGACATCGAGACAGAAGGACAAATTTTCAATTGCTTGATCAACTTAAAAAGTGGTTTGCAGCAACAACACCAAAAATCACCCACTTGATAAATGAGCACTATAAGTTTTCTCAACATCCCATTAACTTTATACCAAACGACAAAATTGTAGACTTGTCCCAATTGAAAGCACCTACTGATGACCCAAAAAACTGGGACTGAAAAATTTTAATTTTATGGGGTAGAAAATAGTGTGTGAAAAGGAGTTTTCCGACAATGTTTTTAAAAGGCTTTCCCAGCTTTGTAATAGGCCTGAACTGTTTGGGAAAGGGTTAAATCTAATACTTTACAAAATTATAGACTTGTCCAAATTGAAAGCATCTGCTGACAAAAAAATCAACAACAAAACTGGACTTTAAAAATTTGCTTGTAGAAGGGTAGAAAACATTGTGGGAAAAGAAGTAATGCTGGTCACCTGTAATTTCTCTTTCTTCTAGGATGCATTCCAAAGTCGTCATATAAATGTTGAAATGCCCAATTTTTTGATATCCTTTATTAAACCTTTACCAAACGACAAAATTATAGACTAGTTTAAATTAAAAGCACTTGCAGACGATAAAATAAACATAACTCAAAAATTGAAATTTATTTCCAGCAGGGTAGAAAACATTGTGGGAAAAGGAGAAAATGATGGTTACCAGCATTTTCTCCTTTTCCTACAATGTTTTCAAAAAGCTTCTATCTCGGGGTCATAAAGACCAGGGATTGTTTGTAAAGAGTTAAACCCGATGAAGGCAGAGGGATGTAGTCGTAGCTGTGTCTGTCTGTCGGAGTGGCCTTGTCTCCAACATCCAGTTCTGCTGATACACCTTTTCATTTGATGCAAAAGGGCTTACTGAGAATGATTTTAAGTTATGTGGTCAAGTAAATTTTTCAGTGGGAAATATCATTTCAACAAAACTGCTTGTTCTTATGTAGTATTTGTAGATTGAAATCCTGATTAATTTTAAGTTGGTTCACTGTATAGACATCAATATGTTCCTTTAGACTGGCGCCCAGCCTGTATGAAGATAGACTGGGTAATTGCATTTTATGGAAAAATGAATGTTGAAACTTACTCTACTCGCATTCCATTTTCTGTACCCAAACTTTAGGTGGACTCTCTTGAAGAGGAATCCCTCCATGAAAAGATTCTATATTTTATTGACCCTGACGAATAGGGATTTTGGAAACATTAAGGGAAAGAGAGCGAATGTGTTGACCAGCATGATCTCAATGTTTTTTTGCCATTTCAAGGAAAAAATCAAACAACAATCACTTTCTTGGCAGCAGATGTTTTCAAAAGGTAAATTTCTAAAATAGTTCAGTTCGGTAAGACATTACACTTAAACAGAGCTATGTACATAATTTATTTTAGGAGAAAGTCAGGCACAGGAAGACACCAGCGGGAGAAAAACTTTGAAGAAAAGCAAACAAAGTAAGTTGCTTCTAGGGGAAGTATTCTTGTTTTACTGAATGTCCACTAAATGAACTGCAGATCCTTGATAAGAGAATAAAATAAGAGAACTGACTTTTAGGAGTTAAAAATGCAATATCTTCTTTGGAAAGATCACTGTTATACTGCTGTAGTATTGTCACTCAAAACATAAACTTATTCATAAAAAGGATGGAAAATGCCTCAGCTAGAGATAATGCAAACATCAGGATTTTTAGCTCCACTGGCCAAAGGCCAGTGGGCTTATGTCATGGCCAGGCTTCTGTTTTGCATGTTTTCCTTAACTATTATTTCAAACATCTTCTTCTGTGAAACTACCCATCCGAATTTGATGAAACTTCACAGAAATGATCCTATCCTGGTCCTCTTCAGATTTATGGAAAGAATTTGATTCCTTCAAAAACTCTGGTTGCCATGGCAACAAAACTAAAAAAATAATACCATTTTTAAAAATCTTCTTCTCTGAAACCACAAGGCCCAGGGCTACTGAATTTGGCATGTAGCTTTATCAAATGGACCTTTAACAAGTTTAATCATATTATAAGCCTGGGGTCAAATTTGGCTCCATTCCAGGGATCACAAGTTTAACATGGGCTTCAAAATAGTCACTTCAATTTAAATATTAATCAGGGGAAATAACTTTTTATAAAGGATAAAATTTGTTACTATTTACCTCCCCTGAATATCAAACTGCAGTGACACATGATTGGGGCTAGATTTTAAGTTTTTTTGACAGAAAATATTCTGTTTTCAGGGAGAGTGATTCATTTTGATGCTAATAGTTATGTTCACATGAGTGGAATATTAAATTCAGATTAAGGTTTCTATCATTCAGGTTTTTTTTTTCCAAGAACTTTACCTTTCATGCCATTGAATTAACCTGCTTCTGTTGCCTGACAGTGTTCATGGTTTTCGAAGTCTCTCTTTTTTGGGTCATGAACACTTCAATTTGTGTGGTTAAGGGTTAAAAAGCCAGTGGAGCGATACAGGGCCATCATGGCCCTCTTGTTTCATATCCCCACCATGCTTTCAAAAGCCTTCTTCCACAGGGTCTTCTGAAGTCTGGTTTATTTGGTGAAGGCTTGACAACTAATTTTACAAAGTTAGGTTTACTGTTTTTGACAACCTTGAAGCATTTGAAATGTTATAACTGATAAAAGGTAAAGTAAGTGACCACAAACTTAACTCTTTACCACACAATGCCGACTTTTAACAACCCTGTGAAAGAGGCCTTTTGAAAACATTGTAGGAAAAGGAGAAAATGCTGGTAACCAGCATTTTCTCCTTTTTCCACAATGTTTTATGCTGTATTAAGGAAAAATTGTGTCATTTTTGTCACCTTTGTCATCTCCAATTGCATTAAATTTGGTGCAGTCCAAAGTTTTATTTTTTGGTAATGAGTTAATTTGAAGTTTAAAAAAAAGCTAAAAAAAACTACTCTTTAGGCACAAGATGATGTACCTTCAGTCTGAAGGTAAAGCTGATGATATCCCTGGCTTGTAGACACATGTGTTGTTTTTTATGTTAGGTTAACTTATTAGTTATTACCTAGCCAGATAGCCCCGTGGTTAGGATATCTGACTCATAATCTGATGGCTCAAATTCTACATCTGGTTGATGCAAACTTTATTTCTGGCAATATTTCGCCTCTCACCTCAGATACATGTAAGATCACAAACCAACAAATCAAAATTGATTATGGAGGTAACCTTCTCACTAATGATATAGTCATCGGATATGTTAACTTGGTTTCCCATAATTTATAAATCTACAAATGACTATGCTGAAAGTCATTGTGACATACAAACTTTTCACCTTAATTTTGTCAATTTTGTGTCTGATTGTTCTTTGTACCCAGAGTTTCAAAAGATCTTTGAGAAAACAGAGTTTTGGAAACATTCTTGATTAAAGGGAAAGTGCCGGTTATGAACCAAAAGAAAATGCTGGTAACCAACATTTTCATCTTTTTGGAAAATTACCATATTAGTTTACCCTGTCATCAAAGCAAAACTGAGTTGGTCATCTGCAAAATACTTCCAACATGGTGTAGTCTTAGCTTATCACATGTTTCATTAGCCGTATTTTTCTTATTTTCTTCAGTGTGTCTTTAAAGAGAAGGATGGAAGAAGAAAGAGACCACACATTTCATAAAAATGAAAAAGATGTTGACACTGGCGAAAATGATAGAGAAAGTCAGCAAGCATGGAACCAGGAAGTACATCATTCACTTAGGAACCAGGAGCAGTCTCATGAAATGAAGACAGATACTGAGGAAAATGAGGAATTATGTGAAAATAATGAAAATAATTTGAAAGAGAGCTGGGAACAGTTTACCACAAACAGGGATCAACTGAAAGAAGTAGACAAAGAACCAATTGAATTTCATTATAATAGACATGAAGAATCTAATTCAGGAAATGGTGGACAAATTGAAGACCAAGTTGGGACAAATGAGTTTTGTACAAATGCAGACAGTGAACAAGAATTAAATGATGAGGATCAAGAACTTTATAGAAGATATCAGAACTTGTATAGAAAATATCAGAAACAGTATCAGGAGTTTCAGGAGGAATATGGAGAAACAGAGGAGCAACAAGAGGAAAATGGGAACATGGAAGATCATGGAGAATATGATGAAGAACAGTATAGACAATACTTTGAACAATGTATATATGGAGAGGTACAAAATAATCATGAAGAGGTAGAGAGTTGTGAGGAAATGCAGGAGGAACCTTATGATGAAAAATATCGGGAAAATATACAAATGGGAGCAATAATACAAGATGCACTTAAAAGTGAAGATGAAAGTCCGGAAAATACAACAGAAACTCCTAGAGAAAGAAACGAACAGGAGGAGATAGCTGAATATGGTCACGAAGGAAACATGGTAGAGGGCAATGAGAATGAATGCAGTGATGGAGAAACAAACCTAATGATAACAGAAAATGGGGTTACTTCAGTAACTTCTGATGGAAGTATTAGAGTAAAGATTCAACCAACAGATAAGGAGTATGAAACTGCTTTACTGATGGGAGGTGAAATCATGTTTGATGATGTGCAGATTGATGAGGATGTTGAGTCTGAAAATGAGGAGAAAACAGAAAAAGATGAAGAGCAAGAGGTTAGGGTTTCTTTTGCTATGTCATCTGTACAGATTATTTTAGAATGAACCAAAGCCCATAGAAAATCAATTGATCAGCAAATGCTTTTGTTAAGGAAATTAGTTGTGTTTTTGAACAATATGAAAACAGTTGGGGAAGAAGCAGTTGCTTGTAGCAAGCAATTCATTCTTTTCCCACCATGTTTTACATCTGCACTGGATTTCAATACTGTACTTGTACAGATAATGCCTGAGAGAGAGCAGTGATGGCAGTCTAGTCTTGGATCTGCATTGCAGTTCTCTCTGAAAATAATATGGTTGAAAGAGCCTTAACTTCTCATGTTTTGGTCCGAAAAATATGAGGAAAGTTATGATGTGACCTTGGGTTGCAGTCTTAGGAGGTCTGCAACGAAATACCTTTTCTAGCTCACCTGAGCAGGAAGCGCTAAGGATGAGCCCATGTGATAATGTGTCCGTCATCATTTGTCCAGCATGGTTTTTTGAACCTTGTGTGCACATTAGAGACAACATTTTCGGTCCGATACTCTTAAACTTTGTCAGTATGGCTGTCTTGATAAAATCTTAGACAAGCTTAAAATTGGATCTTGTTGGGTCAAAAAGTAGGCCAGTGGGTCAAATCTTAGAAAAACCTTGTTTACTCTGTAGTTGGTTTACTCTGTAGTTGCTAGATTTTCAGCCTCATACTCTTGAAACTTGGTCAGATTCTTTGTCTTGTTGATATCTCTAGCAAGCTTGAAATTGTGTCATGTTGGGGCAAAAAACAGGTCACTGGCCTAGAAATCTGAGAAAAAAGCTTATTTTCAATCTAAAAGCCACTTTTTCAACCTGTTACTCATGGAACTGATTCAGACAGTTTGTTTTGATATTATTTTGAAAAATTTATAAATCCTGTCATGTCAGTTCATAATAAAGGTCAACAGACCAAACCTTAGAATACCCTTTTGTGTTCTATGGAGGGGAAATTTTCTGCCTGATACTCATGAAACTTGGAAAGTTTGTCTTGATGATGTCTCAGCCTAGATTCAAATTGGGTCATGTTGGTTCAAAAAGTAGGTCACTGGGCCAAATCTTAGATAAGACCTTGTGTGTACTCTAGTGGCCATATATTAAGTCTGATACTCATGGACTTAGGTCAGATTTTTTTTTCTTGAAATATCTCAGATTCATGAATATTGGGCAGCATGTTTGTCTATGATATTTCAAACAAGAATGACATTGGATCATGTAAGGTTAAAAAGTAGGTCTTGAAGTCGAATTGTAGAGAAAGATGCACTCTTGAGGCTGCATCTTCAGTCAGATTCTTTTGAAACATTGTCAGATTGTTATGCATCACAGTATCTTGCTTAAGTATGAAAATAGTTCATGTCAGGTAGAAAAGTAGGTCACTGGGCCACATCTTAGAAGAAGCTTGTGTGCTCTCTTGATTCCACACTTTCAGCCTGATACTTATGAAACTGGATCAAAATGATTGCCCTGATGATATCTTTGACAAGTTTGAAACTAGGTCATTTAAGGTCAGATAATAGGTTACCTTCTCTCATGTGTTCAAGTTAATTAAAACTAGGATCTCTTCAGTCCTATCAAGCATACATCACTTCACTAAGGTGAGCGGTCAAGGGCCAATGGCCCTCTTGATTTCATATTGAAATTAGAATACTTGATTGTTCTCTACATAAAGCTATGATCAATGTAGATTATGATACAATATTTTTCTTCTCATTTGTTATTAACAGGGTTAACTAGCCATGATTTGTGTACAGAAAATCTTTTATAATTGTATAGTTGTCTTTGAAGGTGATCAAGATTTAATATCATAACAAAACAAGGGTATTTTAGTATTTCTGTTGTATTTTGGTACTCCAGTGATTCGTCAGACAGGAAGAATTCCCGACTCTTACTATCAGTTTCTTCTGGTTCTGATGCCAATCATTAGTGTCTTGTGCTCTCAACTCCAGATATCAGTGTTTTAGGGATCTGAAATAGTTAGTTTTGTGATCTTCATACTAACCATCAGTTTCTTCTGGTTCTTACATCAGTTATCAGTATCTTAACTTTGACCAAACAACAAAATTTAAGACAGGTCCAAATTGAAAGAATTTGCAGACGACATAATAAAAGTGACTGAAAATTGAAATTTCTTTCCAGAAGGGAAGGAAACATTTTGGGAAAAGGAGAAAATGCTGGTTACCAGCTTTTTCTCCTTTTCCTACAGTGTTTTCAAAGGCTTTCTTTCTCTGGGTCATCAGAAGTCGAGATTGTGTGGTAAAGTGTTAAGTTATAGTCTTGAAAGCAGATAAATCAAATGCCCATAAAAGCTTGCAGGAGTATTTGCGTAGATGATACCTAGAACAAGCTCAAAACTCGACCTTAGGTCACCATGTCAAATCTCTGTAAAAACCTGAGTACACTCTAGAGGCCTCATTTTTCGACAAATAGTTATGAAAGCTGGTCAGAATAAATGTCTTGGAGAAGTCTGGGCAGTGTTTGACAATGGGGCATGATCGGTCTATAGGTAGTCCACTATGACAAATCCTTGAGAAAGTTTGACCAAACTCTTGTGGCCAAATTTTCAGCATGATGGTCATGAGAATTAGTAAGAATGCAAGTTTGAAGATGGGCCATGTTTGGTAAAAATGCAGTTTCAGAGCTCCAGATAGAAGGAGTGGTTTTGATTTGAAAATTGAAAATATTTATTATTCTTCACTAAACCCAATGTTGTGGGTACTCATTAGAATAGTTCCAAGACGACACTTTATGCAAATGCTCGAATGCCCCTTTTCCTGTGTTGCAAGCAATCTTAGGTTTGGTGATATGTGTCAACTCTTTACCTCATGGCAAAATTTTAGACAGGTCAAGGTGAAAAGTATTTGCAGAAATTTTGAAATTTGGCACTGAAAGGGTAGATTACATTATGGGAAAAGGCAAAAATGTTGGTCACCAGCATTTTCTCCTGTTCCTGCAATGTTTTCTAAAGCCTTTTCCTTCAGGGTCTTTAGAAGAGTTAAGATTGTGTAGTAAAAGTTATGACTTTGTTTATTTTAACTCTTTTCCCAAATGACAAACTTTAGACTGTCCAAAACTCAAAGAGTTTGCAGGTGACAATTTTGAATTTGACGAGAATGGCAGAAAGTTTTACGATAGGCTAGAAAACACTGTGGGAAAAGGAGAAATTGCTTGTTACGAGCAATTTCTCCTTTTCCCACAGTGTTTTCTAAAGACTTGTACTGCAGACACAAAAAAAAAACAGGGCTTGTTTGGGAAAGAGTTAAATACTAATGATAGCCTTATAAAGCACCATTTACAAATCTTGTTATTTCTGTATTTCAGTCTGAACTTGAGAGTAAGCCTGTTGTCTTCGACACAGAAATCAACATTGAAGAGATTGATAAGGCCATTCTTGAAAGTCTTGAAAAATACAGTGGAAGCAAGGCAAAAGATGTGACAAAAGAAGAAAAAGACTTTGATGTAAAGAGTAGTACAAACAAGGAGACTACAAAACCAGTGCAAGTAAATGAGAAAATGACGTTGGATGGACTGACAAACTTGAAAGCACTGTCTTTTAATGCACAAAACCGGGAGATACTGGATAGTTTTAGGAACAAGAATTACCAGTCTCCAGCTGGACCAAGGAAGCCTAAAGCCCCAAAGCGGTTTGCTTGTGATATATGTGGAACAGCATTTGCAAAGAAAAACAATCTTCAGAAACATCAGAAGACACATTCAGATGAAAAACCGTTTGCATGTGAAACATGTGATGCAAGATTCACCACCAAGAGTAATATGCAAGCTCATATGAGGCTACATACTGGTGAAAAACCATATAAGTGTGAAATATGTGATGCTGCATTTTCACAAAGAGGAAACTTAACAAAACACCTTAGTATACACACAGGTGAAAAACCGTACAAATGTTATTTTTGTGAGGCTGCATTTTCAGACAGAGGGACAATGAAAACACATATCATGTTACATACAGGGGAAAGGCCATATAAATGTGACCAGTGTAAGGCAGAATTTACTGTTGAAAGTAAACTGATAAAACATCAGAGAATGCATACTGGTGAAAGACCGTATAAATGTGATATTTGTAATGCTGCATTTATTCATAAGACTAGCTTAAATAAACATATGAAAAGACAAATTCATGATGGTGACACTCCTTTTAAATGTCAGTATTGTGACCTTGAGCTGACCTCACAGGTTAGACTTAACAACCATTTAAGGACACACACGGAGGAAAAACCTTTCAAGTGTGATTCATGTCATGCTGAATTTTCAATGAAATGTTCCCTTGCAGTTCATCAAAGGATTCATACAGGAGAAAAACCTTTTAAATGTGAGCTGTGCGATGCAACTTTTTCTCAGCGAGGCTCATTAACAGTTCACCAGAGAATTCATACAGGAGAGAAACCCTTTCAGTGTCAGATTTGTGGTGCCTCATTTTTTCAGAAAGGTTCATTATGTGTTCATATGAGACTTCATACAAATGTGAATGATGAAAATGCAAAAGATAATGCATTTCCTGCCTACACGGTAGGTAGTATCCCAGCAGAACCTGGAGCTGAAATAAAAGATGGTCCTGGAATTGGATCAGAGCAAGATAGTTTGGTTCCCAAGAAAAAGAAAAGAGCTCCCAGGAAGAAGAAGGCGGATAAAGCTAAAGAACAGAAAGATGCAGAAAGTTCCAAAGAGACTGGAAACAATGATCAGGGAGAAGTGAAAAAAGTAGAAGTTTCTGGAATTAATGCCCTTGAGGAAACTAAGATAAAAAAGAAAAGGAAATACACCAAGAAAAGTAGCACAGACAAAAAGCAAGTAGATGCTCTAGGCCAGGGGATAGTAAACTCAAACAGTGGTGAAAAAAATAAGTCTAATCTTGATCTTTTAACATGTACAAAAACTGTAAAAGATTTCGGGATCCAGCCTATGAATATGAAATTGAATTCATCATTTAGTCCAGCCATGTTTGCACGTATGAGACAAGATGCTGATAAGATGAGAAAAGAACAAGAGAAGATGCTAGCAGAGGCTACAGAAAAGATGGAGAAGAAAAAGCTAGAAGAAGCTGCCCATGGTGAAAATCAAATTAAAGACAAAATAAAAACAAAGATAGAAAAGGAGAGAACAAATGTCAGTGAAGGCTATGAAGAGCAAGGAAATACACCGACAGATTATTCCCAAAACCAGGCTCTTGAAAAGGTAGAAAAGCAAGAAAATATACTGTGTGAAAAAACTCAAGCAAGTCATTTTGATCTTAATGAAAATCAAACAAATGATCAGCTTAAAGCCCAAAGATTTAATTCTGAAGAATTCCATGTAAATAATCACTTTGAAAACAATCACAGTGACTTAAGAAAGCATAGTATTAGTAAGTTTGACGAACCCCAAAACCTTGTGACTTGTAAAAAGATTGCTATTCCTGTGAGTGATAAAAATAGAGAGGAAACTTCGTACAAGCGTAAATATAATGCTCTTGAAAACCATGATCTCTCAAGTAATGAAAATGGTCAAAGAAATCTATCAGATAACGTACTTAACTACAGTAATAAGAAAGCTAAACTGGAGGACAGTATGGCTTCACCATTTTCTTCAGTAAATGTCCAACAGGGAGGTGATGATGCTAAGACCAAAAGTATTGAAGATGTTGGATACACTGCCCATGGCTATCCTGGCAAAATGCCAGGGTTTGAAAGCTCAGTTGATCCAAGGTTCCCAATGGTAAATAATTTTGGGTATCACATTGCTCCAAAAGAAGAACCAATCACAAATAGCAGTAAAGGGCTTGAAAACAATGACTATTGGAGATATTACGGGGGTATGGGGAGCATGTCGAGGTACGATACTAAAACAAACCAGGGATACTTGCCCAGTGAAAATCCAACAATGTATTCACAACAAAACTGGGGTTTCTACCCAGTTCAAAATATGAGGTTTGATACCAGCCAAGCCCAGAGATTCCATCCTGCTTTTAATTTCGGGCTTGGGGCCCCAGGTAATTGGGGTATATATCCCAGTAACTTTCCAGGGTTTCACACAGGGCCTGGTCAACAGCCACGTTCCACTGAGGGTCAACAGTACCATACAAGTGAACACCAGAGATTCCAAGGGACAGAAAATGAGTTAATGGGCACTGCGACACACAACTGGAATTTTTATGCAGGGAAAACGCCCATGTATGATCCAAATCATGGTCAGAGAGGTGATGGGAATACAAAACAAAACCATAATTCAGGGGATACTATTGCTAAGTCAACAGATTGTACCACCACCTTTAAAACATGATGATATGCATTTTAGTATTTTTTTTATTGAACAGATTAACATTAATCCATCACTAATTTGTCCTAAAGACTGTTTTTTTGCAAAATACTAACACATCACTTGATGACATACGGAGAAATGAAAGGTGAAAACAGTGTTAGAAATAAGGGAAGTGCTTGTTACCTGCAATTACTTTATATCTCATGGTTTTCTTTATGTTATTTTGACTGATTTGAAAATTCTACAGAAAAAGGAGCAGCCTTTTTTTAAAATACTTATCCTCTTTCCACGGATAAGCTGCTAAAGGCCGGCAAGCTAGTGTCATGATCCTTTGTTTATGCATTAACTTTTATTTCCAATAGCCTCTGTGAATCTAATGGCCTAACTTGAAAAAAGTTTAATTCAAAATGTTCCTGCCATGGTCACCTCTCAGGTTTCTAGAAAAAATGTTGTTTGCTGACGAATTCAGGTTGCCTTTGACGTAAAACTTTAAAGTCTCTGGTGATCTTCTGTACTTAATTCTTTACCACACAAGCCTGACTTGTGATGACCCCGAGAAAAAAGCCTTTTGAAAACATTGTGGTAAAAGGAGAAAATGCTGGTAACCAGCTTTTTCTCCTTTTACCACAATGTTTTCTACCCTTCCCAAACCAAATTTCAATTTTTCAGTCACAATTATTTTGTCGTCTGCAAATGGTTTCAATTTGAACCAGTCTATGGTTTTGTCATCTGATAAAGAGTTAAACATACTTTTGGTCAGATTTCTTTATTTTTTGTGTGAATGATCCATGGTAGACCTCTTCCATGTATCTAAATTAAATCTTGATCCATCAAAAGATTTGGCTGCCATGGGTGTGAGACTGTTACTCCATACTTTTCGCCTCTCACCTCTGCTGTAGCATGTGAGAAATGTAGTTGGTGGCTTTGGAAAGAAGGTAGTGTAAGTACCGGTGTGAGAAAGCCTGGAAACATGTGTGTCACCGACCACCATGATATGACCTTAGCTGATAAAGTGGTGTTAAACCCCAATACTACCAACCAACTGTTACTCCATACAATCCATAAAGGAAACACTGAAGGTCTTTTCCAAAATACTGTAGATGAGAGTCAATCTGTATTTGGTTTGATCGGTCCTTTGGTAGATCCCTGTTGGGTTTGCAGATAAAATCTCGGTCCATGAAAGAGTATGTCGGCCATGGGTCTGACATTTATCGTGTTACCAAACGACAATATTTTAGACTGGTCCAAATTAAAAGCATTTGCAGAAGACAAAATAAAAGTGACTGAAAATTTGAAATTTGTTTTGTGAAAGGTTAAAAACATTGTGGGAAAAGGAGAAAATGCTGGTTACCAGCATTTTTTCCTTTTCCCACAATGTTTTCTAAAGGCTTCTTTATCAGGGGCATCAAAAGTAGTGATTGTGTGGTAATGGATTAAAGTATTCACCATACAAGCCTAAATTTCAAGGACCCTCAGGAAGAAAGCTTTTGAAAGAATTGTGGGAAAAGAAGCATTTTCCCTATTGCCCACTTTATTTTCAGTCCTTTAACTCATTACCACACAAGAAAAATTTAGACTGGTCCAAATTGAAAGCGTTTGCAGACGACAAAATAAAAGTGACTGAAAAATTGAAATTTGTTCTGGGAAGGGTAGAAAACACTGTGGGAAAAGGAGAAAATGCTGGTTACCAGCATTTTCTCCTTTTCCCACAGTGTTTTCAAAAGGCTTCTTTCTCAGGGGCGTCAAAAGTAGGGATTGAGTGGTAATGGGTTAAAGGACAAATACCATTGTGTGTACCATATTTTAACTCTTTACCAGACGACAAATTTTTGGACTTAATTTAACTCTTTACCACACAATCCCGTCTTTTAATGACCCTGAGAAAAAAGGCCTTTTGAAAACATTGTGAGAAAAGGGGAAAATGCTGGTAACCAGCATTTTCTCCTTTTCCCATAATGTTTTCTACCCATCCCAAACCAAATTTCAATTTTTCAGTCGCATATATTTTGTTGTCTGCAAATGCTTTCAATTTGGACTGGTCTAAAATTTTCTTGTGTGGTAAAGGGTTAACCAAATTGAAAGCATCTACAGATTACAAATTAAATCTTGGTAATGTGAAGATTTCTGACTTTGATAGGGTAGAAAATAGGGTAGAAAATGTTGTGGGAAAGGGAGAAAATGCTGGTTACTCTGATCTGCCCTTGCAAACCATTCCAAATTCAGTTTTAACTCTAACATTATAAGACAGACTTCTTATTGGTTTAGATAAACATTGAAAAAAAAGAATAAAATGTATTATGGTTGTTGAGTAGGTACTGCAGTAAAGATTGGACAGCCTTATTTTCTACTTTGAGAATGTAGATAAGGAGAAGAGTGCAAAGCAACTGCAGTCTGATTCCTGATCAATATTTTTGAAATATGTTTGAGCAAAACAGGATTAATATTTCAACAGCTGGCCTTTTTTTTCCCCACTGCCTGAAAATTATCCTGTACCCTTTTTTATTTATTGATCTTTACATTTATGTTGTAGCTGAACACTTAACTCTTTACCACACAAGAATCTGGTCCAAATTGAAAGCACTTGCAGATGACAAAATAAAGGTGACTGAAAAATAGAAATTGGTTCTGGGAAAGATAGAAAACACTGTGGGAAAAGGAGAAAATGCTGGTAATCAGCATTTTCTCCTTTTCCCACATTGTTTTCAAAAGGCTTCTTTCTCAGGGGTGTCAAAAGTAGGGATTGTGTGGTAATGGGTTAACTCTTTACCACAGAAACCCAACTTTTAATGACCCGGAGAAAGAAAGCCTTTGAAAACATTGTGGGGAAAAAGGAGAAAATGCTGGTAACTAGCATTTTATCCTTTTCCAGCAATGTTTTCTACCCTTACCAAATCGAATTTCAACTTTTGATTCACATTTATATATTTTTTGTCGTCTTTAAGCGCTTTCAATTTTGCCTAGTCCAAAATTTTGTAGTATGGTTAAGAGTTAACAAACTGAAAAATATTTGACTTTGCCAAATTGAAACAATTCTTAGATTAATATGTTAATTGTGATACAAATAATGAGCATTGTCTTTGAATTGATAGGAAGCTCTTTGAGAAAAGGAGTAAATGCTGATAACCATAATTTTCTCCTTTTTTCTGCATTGTATTCAAAAGCTTTCTTCCTCAGTGTCATTTTCTCATTACCGTGCAATCTAGAGGTAAAATAACCCTAAAAAAAAAAAACTTTTGAAAACATTGCTAGAAAGGGAGAAAATGCTAGGAACCAGTAATGCTAGGAACCAGTATTTTCTCCTTTTTCATGCTATTCGAAGTCTGTGTACTTGTATCACATGTAAACTTTTCATATGCAGATGTTTTCAATTCAAAGCATGAATTGTTCTTCGGGTAAAGAGTAATGCCTTTACCACACAGTCCTGAGTTTCAACGACTCTGAAGAAGAAAGTTTTTGAAAACATTGTGGGAAGTGGAAAAAATGCTAGTTACCAGTTTTAGATTGTTTCACTTTGAAAGCATTTGCAGGTAACATTTCCTATAGCTCAAATGTTGGATTTCTCTATAAAAGCAAAGAAAACATTGTTTTCAAAAACCTTTTCACCAGGCTGTTTTCAAAAACCTTTTCACCAGGCTGATTAAAACCTAGGATTATGAAGGAAAGAGTTGACATAAATTTACTCATATTTTAATGTAGAAACATGGTTTTATTAACTTGTTTGTTTTTTTTCCCAGAACATTTCTTTAGACTTTTTAGGTCATTGGTGTTGAGACATAACCCATTACAACACAATCTCCACTTATAACGATCCTGAGAAAGAAGCCTTTTGAAAACATTGTGGGAAAAGGAGAAGATGCTGGTAACCAGCATTTTCTCCTTTTCCCACAATGATTTCTATCCTGCTGAAAACAGATTTCAATTTTTGAGTTACGTTTATTTTGTAGTCTACAAATGCTTTCAATTTGGACTGGTCTAAAAATATTTGTGTGGTAAAGAGCTAAAAACTGCTGCTAAACTGTAAGTCAACAGCTTGTCAACTTAGAGGCTTACAAAAATCAAACATAAATCAAAGTAGTCTATTATCAATAATTGAACTCAACAGCCCTCCTTTAAAAATTCATTAGAAGTAGTACATGTATATTTTGATTGAATAAGTCTTTACCAAACAATCACCAAGACCCTGACTAAAAGGCCACTGAAAATATAATAGGAAATGGAGAAAATGTTGATAACCAGTATTTTGTCATTTTCCTGCAATGTTTTCAGCTCTTAGACAAGCACGGAAATGAGATAAGAGTGTACTATCTTTTGTCTTGTTTAAAATTTTTTTCCTCATTGTATTATAGACATGTAGTTTATGAAAATAACTTTAGTAGTTTGTAAATGACTTTTAGAAACTGGACACTATTTTTCAATTTCTTTTTCTTGAACCACTTTTTAACGTGTTACAACTTGGCAAAATTATAGACCTATACAAACTGAAAGCATTTGCAGATGATAATTTCAGAGTTGCTCAAATGGGTGCAGTTTTGCTTTGATAGGGTAGAAAACTTTGTGGAGAAAGGAGAAAAAGCTGGTTACCAGCATTTTCTCCTTTTACCACAATGTTTTGAAAAGGCATCTTCCTCAGGGGGGTATTAAACTTAATTTTTTTTGAGGAACATTAATTTTGTTGTCTGCAAAAGCTTTCAGTGTGGACAAGTCTAAAATTTTGTCATGTAGACAAGAATGAAAGATATTCAGCAGCTAAACCAAGTTCCACATTTTTAGCTTACCTGAGCACAGCATGCGCAAGGGAAGCTTTTAGGATCACTCGGTGTCTGTTGTTGTGTTGTGCGTCATGTCAGTGCGCCATGTGTAGTCAACAATTCTTTAAACATCAACTCCTAAACCGCTCGGCCAATTTTGACCAAACTTGGCTCGAATGTTCCTTGGGAGGTCTTCTTGAAAATTTGTTCACAGAATTTCACATCAAAAACTCTGGTTGCCATAGTAACCAAATGGAATTATTTAGCAAATTCTTTAGAAATCTTCTCTGAAACTGCAGGCCAGATTTTGAAATAATTTCACAGATATATTCCTTAGGTGACCCTTTTCAAAAACAGTTCGTGAAATTTTGATCCATCAAAAAATGTGGCTCTGATGAATGGGGGCTACTCACACTATACAGAAATGAAGGAATTCTTGAAAATTCTTCTTCTCTGAAACCGCTAATCATATTTTTGAAATAATTTCACAGAGATGTTCTTTAGGTGACCCTTTTTAAAAACTGTTAGTGAAATTTTGATTTGTCAAGATACATGGCTCTGGTGAATGGGGGCTACTTGCACTATACGGAAATAAAGAAATTCTTTAAAATTATTCTACTGTGAAACTGTTGGTCAGAATTTGAAATAATTTCACAGAAATGTTCCTTTGATGACCCTTTCCAAAAGGTGTTCGCGAAATTTTGATCCGTCCAGAAACACAGCTCTGGTGAATGGGGGCTACTTGCACTATAGAGAAATGAAGAAACTCTTAAAAATTCTTCTTTTCAGAGTCAGATTTCGAAATAATTTCACAGAAATGTTCCTTGGATGATCCTTTTCAAAAACTGTTTGCAAAATTTTTATCCATCAAGAAACATGGCTCTGGCGAATGGGGGCTTCTTGCACTGTATGGATATGAAGAAATTCTTAAAAATTCTTCTTCTCTGAAACAACTGATCAGATTTTGAAATAATCTCATAGAATTGTCCCTTTGGTAACCCTTTTCCAAAATTGTTCACAAAATGCTGATTTATCTAGAAACATGGATCTGGTGAACGGGGGCTACTTGCACTAATTGGTCTTTAAAATTCTTTTTCTCTGGACAAAAAATGCTCGAGAAATTTTGAACCATCAAGAAACATGGCTCTAATGGCTGTGGGCTATTTACACTACACAGACATGAAGAAATTCTTGAAAATGGCTGATTAGATTTTGAAAAAAATGGCTATGGTCCTCTCAGACATTCAGGGGAGCAATCCAGGGCCATTTTGACCCTCTTGTTTTTGTTGACTCATCACCAAATGACAAAATTTTAGGTTGGTTTAAAGGTGACGAAAATTTTACAAAAATGCAAAAAAAAATCATCCTTATACTCCCAAAGCCTTTTAATTTGCCGCCATAAAACCCCAGTAGTCAAAAACCATCCGATAACACAAAATATTAGGGATTTATTAGGGACCAGGTTGACACCAACGGGAGACACTTTCTATTTTAAGATTATCAGTTCTCTCATTTAAATACAGGAAAACACAGACGAAGTTTCAAACATCCGTCTGAAGAAGACATTATGGAAAATAATTATTACATGTTTGTTATGTAATGGAATTTAAGCGTTATTAGTCACATGCCAGTCACTTGACATTCCCACAATGCTTTATTGATTTTTGGCGCGAAATCTAAAAATAGCTTAAGAGGCTACATAGTCTTTTAAGGGAATACCATCAAAAAAAATTTTTTTTTTTTAATTTATGATTCTTAACTAATGATGATTTGTATTGTTTTTTCGTATAAATTTCAATGATATACAGTATATATATTTTAATTTGGTGTGATGTGAAAATTCTAAATACTCACCTTTAAACCAAAAGATTTGCAGACCATAAAATAACAGTGACTGAAAATTGGAAATTTGTTGTGTGAAGGGTAGAAAACATTATGGGAAAAGGAGAAAAATGCTGGTTACCAGCATTTTCTCCTTTTTCCACAAATTTTTCTAACGGCTTCTTTCTCTGGGTCATTAAAAGTAGGGATTGTGTGGTAATGGGTTACTTTGTAGAGAATTTAAAAAGTGAATCTTACCCTACAAACACTCAGAAAACTGTAAATGAGTATAATTATGTAAGCAAGTTGATCTTTTGCTTTCCTAATTTCTTAGTTATTCATCAGCTAAAAATCAGTGCAGTGTTAAACTATTGACATGTACTTACATTGGCACAGTAGTTTGCACATGGCACTATGTAGTCTGGGATAAATCAGTTGATCAGTCCAGTTACATGCAGAATTGCCTATTCCTGTATATATAAAGTTACTGCTTAAAGTTAGCTTCTAGGTTCAAATAGCATATTTTTTGCAAAGAACAAATTACATTTGAGTTTGAAATAGCCTGTAATGTGCAAAAAATGAATTATTGATGTACTATGATTTTTTTAAAATACATTTTTGTTACTTGAATTACAGCTGTGCAGCCTTTTCTTTTGTCCAAATGTAAAGACTGATATTCTTTTTGTTTGCTCATGGGAAGCTATTAGCACAGGCCTTTGAACATCTATTGGTCTATCACAGAACAAGAACATTTCCTGGACGAACACTTACAGCATATTGGTGCATCACCTATATACCATGGATTACTTAAATTTTCATTGCCATCATTACTATAATAACTTACAGGTGACTGCCTCTGTATGTAAATGATAAGACAAGGTGTATTTTAACTCATTCCCAAACGACAAAATTTTAGGTTTGCCCAAATAGAAAACATTTGAAGACGACAAAATAACAGTTGCTGAAAATTTGGTATTTGTTTTGTGAAAGGTAGAAAACATTGTGAGAAAAGGAGAAAATGCTGGTTACCAGCACTTTCTCCTTTTCCTACAATGCTTTCTACAGGCTTCTTTCTCAGGGTCATCAAAAGTAGGGATTGTGTGATAATGGGTTAATAGCAGTGGGATGATAAATCATATGACATGAGGGTGTGCTGATCCAGCGAATGTGGAAGCTTTTTGAAAGTTTAAGAAAGACTAATTGCTACTGCTGGATTACATGAGCTATTTGGAACTTTTGAAAATCATGGGACACATGAAGAATTATTTTCTTTTTGTTGAACACCTTGTTTTACTTTATGATGTAAAGACTGTTGCCAATGTGCTAATTCTGGTAGTGGTGTCTGATAATGAACCATTTTCTTATCCTGTCATAGACCACAGAGTTTCATTAGCCTTTGCTACTTTTAAGAGTAATGTATTTATTATCTGTTCTTCATATTTTGGTGACAACAGTTTCTTCTCATCCAATTTCATAGATGGGTAATACCAATGGCATTCACAAAAAGGAGAAAAAAATCTTGGTCCATATTTACTAACCATTCAGAAGAACAGTTGTAGTTTCATTATGGATTTAGAAAGTAACACAACTTTTGATTGGCTAATATATTTGGTTTAGCCGGTCGGAGATTGTATTACCTTCAAATGTAGAAAGTTAACCCACTAGCGCACAATCCCTACTTTTGACGCCCCTGAGAAAGAAACCTTTAGAAAACATTATGGGAAAAGGAGAAAATGCTGGTAACCAGCATTTTCTCCTTTTCCCACAATGTTTTCTACCCTTCGCAAAACAAATTTCAAATTTTCAGTCACTTTTATTTTGTCGTCTGCAAATGCTTTCAATTTGGACAAGCCTAAGATATTGTCGTTTGGTAATGAGTGAAGGGAAATATGCCAAAGAATGTTTCTTAGCATTGTTTGTGAATAGGGACCCTGTTGATGTGACCATGATGACCACTTTTGCTATGTTGATCAAAACAAACCAAATGGTCTGTACCAGACAACAAACTTTTAGTCTTATTCAAATGTAGGTACATGTATTTGCAGACCAGTTATCAAATGTCACTCCTACTTGACACATGTTTTTCATAAGCTAGAAAACATTTTGGAAATGGAGAAACTGATGGATCTCAGCATTTTTTTCTTTCTCCAAGGTTTTCAAAAGTGTTTTTACCCAATGGTTATTAAAACCTGTGATGGTTCAGTAGAGGGGAAAGTATTATTATGATCGTGTTGTTTAATTACCTGAGAGTCAGTGATATTGATTTTATTAATTGAACAGCTTTTCTAGAGTAATGTGACGTTTTCTAAAAGTTAAAGAAACTTTTTGGCAGTTTTATGTATATCTAGACTATCAACAAAGAAAAAAAGGATTTTTTCATGAAAGAGGAAAAAAAATCTATTTTTTTCTTATGTATGGTTTAGCCAGCTGTTACATTATATTTCTAGAGATGATTATGTTTTTAAAAATCTATTGATGTAAAATTTATTCCAGAAGAGAGGATGTGTTAAGAGTTACATGAAAAGGATTCTTTTTTTCTTATTTTCTAAATCTGACTTCATGATCACCAACTTCAAAATGTTTGTACATATTTTTTTTCTATCCTTTTTAGTGCAATGTGATGCATTGTATTGCTTCACGCCAGGGTTAGTACAAATGTATTTGTAACAAACTATTAACTAACTATTCTAGTTAACAGTCTGAGGCTAATTCTGAAGGATTTTCTAATTTTCAAACTAAGGCTATTTCCGATTTGCTAAACCAAATAGCTAAAGCTAAGCTAAAAGATTTAGCCAATCAGAAGTTGCCTTACTATCCTATCTAGAATTAGACTAAGAGTGCAGTTTGCTATGGTTGGTGAATAGGGGCCCAAATGTTTTTTTCGAAATTAAATCTCTATTTTTCTTCTGTGTAGAATAAAACTTGTAAATATTAGATATAAAAATTTAAAACAGTGTCTTGTTGTTTGTGGTAAGCTAAACAAACTGGGCCCTTTACTAAACATTCACTTCTACATGAAGCTTTTTGAAAACAATCTAAAACAAGAGCTTCATAGAGCGGCGCTTATAGGCCCGAAGGGGCTTGTCAGTGAAATGAGTTGAAATGATGGATGGGCCATGAATGAGGAGTAGTTATTCTCTATGATATGTGAAAAATATTAAAGGGCAATAACTAAAAAAATATGGGTCGCACAGTTGCAAATTTTGTGAATTGCTCTTATCCACAAGGTGTTCTATCAGTCTTTGAAGGTTCAAGATCATAGCTTTTATATTTCAGAAATAATGGAGCAGACGAAAATTCAAAGTGAAAACTTACCTAGGGAAATAACTCAAAAAGAAGGATGCAGAGTTATGGTTGTTGTGCAGTGCAATTCTTCATAATGTGTTTTATTAGTCTTTGAAGTTTCAAGATGATGGATTTTGAAGTTTGGAAGTTACCGTCTGTACAAAAATGTACAAAAATTCAAAGTGAAGATTAACAAAGGGCAATAACTCAAAGAATAAAGGTGGCAGAGTTATGGTTCATGTGCACTGCACTTCTCCATAATAGCTTCTATCTGTGTATGAAGTTCCAAGTTAATAGCTTTTATAGTTAGGAAGTTATGGCCTGAACTAACATTCAAACTGAAAATTAACAAAGGGCGGTAACTCAAAAAAATAAAGGTGGCAGAGTTATGGTTCATGTGCACTGCACCTCTCCATAATGTGTTCTATCAGTGTATGTAGTTTCAAGTTGATACCTTTTATGGCTTGAACAAATATTCAAAGCGAAAAATTGGTTATTTCAGAAATCAAGGGCAGATGATTTTAGAACGCAAACAGCGATCCAAATTCTAAGAGTCAGGTGCACAACTAGACATCATGGAGATTCATTGTGGCAAGTTTCAAATAATTGCGATGGAAACTTAGGAGGAGTTGCGCACACAAGAAATTGTTAACGGACGGACAGACAGACAGACTGATATACGAACGACCGGGGGTATAACATAATTCGGCTCTTTGGGTGTATAAAAAGGAAAATTGTACATAACCAGCATTTCCTGCTCACCTGAACGCAAAAGTGCTTGAAGTGAATTTTTGTGAGGATGCAGTGTGCATCATGCATTGTCAGTCGACTTTGAGTTCCCTTTAGATGACTCATTTTCAGTCAGTCATGAAGTCTTTTTTTTTTTTCAAAACTTCGTTTCTACACTCTACATAATATACAAACACTATTATACCCCCTCAAAATGAATGTTTTCGGGGGTATACTGGAATCAGCATGTCTCTCTGTGTGTCATTCCGTGTGTCCGTCTGTGTACAAATAATTGCCTGTTTCTGTGAAAGCGCTGGCGGGGGAATGAAGTCACATCCAGTGACAGCTCTAGTTTTCAGTATGTATTACAGCTACATGTATTTACATTCGGTATAATGCAGGAGCCACAGTTTCAGTGCAACACCGATGACAGAGGTTTTAAAATGGAGATTTCTTTGTGTGGAAAGAAGCAATTACTACATGTACTAAAGAAAGCTAATTCTTTCCGTCACCAATAGCCCGAAGAGATGACTTAAAGATAAGTTTATACTTATTGGCAGTCAGATTCTGTGCAAATTTTGTGTCAGTTATGTGCATGCTGTACATGTATTACTGATAA
This sequence comes from Tridacna crocea, assembly GCA_943736015.1. Classification (NCBI taxonomy): domain Eukaryota; kingdom Metazoa; phylum Mollusca; class Bivalvia; order Cardiida; family Cardiidae; genus Tridacna; species Tridacna crocea. The sequence continues at coordinate 29,568,529 of OX031061.1, forward strand.
AATGTTGGTATATCGTTGAAATTGAATATGATTTTTTCTAGAAATGGGTTAGGGTTATCTACGATGAAACGATTCACCTCAAAGAATACAAATACACTACCTTCAATAAAATACCCATCAGGCCCATCAGGCCCGTAGGAAGCAATTTTTAGCTCCACTGGCCGAAGGCCAGCGGGCTATTGTCATGGCGTTGTGTCTGTCGTGCGTCCGTCCGTCCGTTCGTTCGTCCGTCCGTGCGTGCGTCCGTAAACTTTTTCTTTAAAAAACTTCTCAGAAACTATTGACCGGATTTTTACCAAATTTCACAGGAATGTTCCTTAGGTGATCCTCTTTCGAATTCCTTCAAATAGTTGTGTTCCATGAATAATTCTGGTTGCCATGGCAACCAAAGTAAAAAACCTTTAAAAATCTTCTCCTCCCAAACCGTTAATTGGATAGCATTATTTTTTTGCAGGAATGTTCCTTAGATAGAGGTCTACAGAATTCCTTAAAAAAAAAAAGATCCGTCAAAAATCATGGCTTTTATGGGAGACTCATTTTCCTTTTATGGTATAAAGTAAAATCTTTGAAAAATTTCTTCTCTCAGACTACTTGTTTTGATTTCAGGTTAGTTCCTATGGCGGTAAGTCTTTACCATACAATCCTGACTTTAAACTACCCTAAAGAAGAAGTTTTTGGAAAACACTCTTGGAAAAGGAGAATATGCTGGTAATCAGCATTTTCTCCTTTTCCCTCAGTGTTTTCTACTCTTATCAAAGAGAGAAATCATCATTTCATCAATGTTTAATTTGTTGTCTGCAAATGCTTTCAGTTTGGTCACATCCCAAATTTTGTCATTTGGTAAAGAGTTAAAGATGGTTGCTTTACATAATCTATAATACTTTTCATATAAAACAAGAGAACCTCTGCACTTTGATTAGTTCTTGTAAGGGTTTGTTGACCTACTGGTGCCCTGGTACAAAGAGGGACAGGGCTTTACTGTTGTGATAAGACATTTTGTTATCCAGTCAAACTGATCCCTGACAAAGAAGACTTTAGAAAACATTGTGGGAAAAGCAGAAAATGCTGGTAACCTTTTCCCACAATGTTATCTACCCTTCACAAAACAACTTTCAAATTTTCAGTCACTTTTATTTATTCATCAACAAATGCTTTCCGTTTGGACAACCCTAAAATGTTGTCGTTTGGTAATGAGTTAACTATAACCAGAAGACAAAATTTTTATAACTGGCCATAATTGAAAGATGTTGCAGACAACTTAATAAATCTTCAAATTAGTAAAACTTGTATCAAAAAGGGTAGAAATTATTGTGTAAAACTAAGAAAATGCAGGTTACTTTTATTTTCTTCTTTTCTCACAATGTTTTTCATAGCTTTTTTTCTTTAGTGACCTAAAATGCAGGACTGAATGGTAATTATTAAAAACTTCTCTTCACCGTTATAGAAAAATCAGGCCTGTGGAGCGATACAAGCGCTCAAGCGCCTCTAGTTCAATTGGGGGTGGGGGAAGGGGCAAATTTTCAGAATCGTCTTGTCGTCCCGATTTGATATATACTGTGAGAAATAATCTACCTACTATTACTAAGGACCGAAATAGTGGGAAATTTGTTCAACAATGTGGTGAATTAAGAGACTTGGAGAAAAAATAAAGCAGAAAATCACACTGAATGAAATGACCTCAGAAATTGTTAGGTGTCTATCAGATAACAAAAGTAAATGAAAAATTCCGTGGCTCGCCGCCATTTGTTTAGAACTATTTTAATTTGTTTGAAATTTTCTATCAGTAAGCTACTCTGAAATATTATTTCATCCTCTTCATATATGTCAATTTTCTAGCAATATTCAGCCGAACACTGACACAGTCATTTTTTTTGGTGATCAAATTATTGGGGGGGGGGCGGTTCCCCCCCCCCCCCACTTTGTTCCTACGGCCCTGCCCATGAAATGTATGCCCTTAAAAGTACACTTCACCTGAGTGAAAAGTAGTCCTACCGTTACTATGCACACACATGCATTTGCAATATTATGCTATGTTCATCGATGAATGATTTAAACTCTCTGTAGTGCTGGTGTGTATGCCAAGCCCCAAGTTTCCATTAAGACAAGGGCCTTTGAAGAAGCTTTATAGGATTAGCATCTCAAGGGTTGACGGCCGGTCTGTCACTAGATGTGACAAGTCTCCTGAATGTTAGCATGGATGCACTAACACCAGCGCAGCTTCGATAAGCATGCCAGCAACCCTCCCTAGTAAATTTTCCCTATTTCTTGGCATTGAGATTTCTCTTCAAAACTTGATTGAAAACGTATTTGACTGTTCTCAGCGGGTATAGAACTATAGCAATCTTTTGGTATCTATAGACAAATATCTAGCGTGTGGACCATGTGGATCATCTTGGCGGCAAATTCATCGGCAATACCATGGCACCGCCTCTCGTGGTGATACGGACCGATCAAATGAGGAGATCGAACGCTGATGATACCAGGCGCGGGTAGAATTCCGGTCAAGACCCAACTACGTATCAATATTGTTTTTGCTGCAAAGTAGAACATAATCAGACCATCCAGGGAAGCGCAGCTCGGTTCCTATTCCCCACTGTCTGAGATTTTAGTATAGTCCTCTTAAACATGTTATAAGTAGCATTGCAATACGTGAACCCTATACAGCATACCTGTTTGAAAAAAAAAAATTAAAAAAGAAGGTCATTAAACACTTTTAATCAAGAAACTATGCAGATCTCCAAATCAGCCCGTTTAAATACTTCTTGTTTATATTAACATTGTTTTTAGGAACAATTAATGTCGATCGAAATCAAGTTCCGGTTCCGGTGGAGAGGAAAGACGTGCGAAATTCTGGAGGAGACTTTGAATAATTGAATCTTCTGCGATCTTTTCTAATTTTGTGCATCCTGTCGTGATCGTGGGAAACCTGTTCATAATGAGAATATAGGGTCGATTAGGATACAAAATTCAGATGAATTCAGAGTGAAATTAGCGATAAACAAGCAATTTCGTTGAAATGATATCCCCCGCCGAAAAAGACCTTTTTTGATACAAACATATAGGAGGTATTCTGTTTTGCATGTACATGTGGCCTTTTTGTTATTGGTCCATGATGAAATTATACATTAAGCTCCCTTGTTCCATGGCACAGGATTTCATTACATAAGAAATATAAAAGAGGTTCATAACAGGATTATATATTAAGTATCCCGTTTGGCAGAACTTGGCATTTCATAAAAGTTGGAGATACATTGACAAGAAATTAAATTTGACATAAAGTCCCCTTTTTCCATGATACAGTGATAAATTGCAAAACCCTGACAACATGTGCTAGGTCGCATGATCTGTGAAAATCTCGTCCAAATCTGTTGAGATATGTCCAGTAATTCAAGAGATACAGGTGAAAAATGAAATTATAACATGAAGCCCCCTTATTCCATGATGCAGCTACAAATCCCAAAACCTTGACAATATGGAGTAGGTCACATGATCATGTGAAAATTCCATCCAAATCTGCAAAGAAATGTGGGAGGTGTTGTGTTAGGTCACATGATAATGTAAAAATTCCATTCGAATCTACCAAGAAATGTGGGAGGAGTTGCCTTCACAAGAAATAGAATAAAATAAAACATGAAGCCCCCTTTTTTCATGACGCAGCCACAAATTGCAAAACCTTGAGAATATGCGATAGGTCAGATGATAAGAAATATTTTGTGACAATTCCATTGAATTCTGTCAAGAAATATGGGACGAGTTGCATTCACAAGAAATAAAATAAAACATGAAGCCCCCTTTTTTCATGACGCAGCTACAAATCGTAAAGCATTGAGAATATGCGATAGGTCAAATGATGAGAAACATTCTGTGAAATTCATTTCAATTCTGTCAAGAAATATGGGACTAGTTGCATTCACAAGAAATAAAATTAAATAAAACATGAAGCCCCCTTTTTTCATGACGCAGGTACAAATCGCAAAATGTTGACAATAAGCAATATGTAACATGACAAGAAATATTCTGTCAAAATTCTATTCAATTCCGTCAAGAAATGTGGAATGAATTGCCTTCAAAAGAAATGGAATGCAATATAACATGAAACCCCCTTTTTCCATGACACCTTATTACAAAAACAAGGGCAAATAACTGTGGTGTTGCACGGTCAATGTAGGTGAAACTTTTTTTCCTGCATTTCCTAATGGAGGTTAGCAGATGTGACAAGTTCCATGTAAAAACTTTGAATAGTTTTGAAGAGAAGACTCCAAACATTAAAAGTGTACTTAAGTGTAACTTAAGGGAAACCTAAAATCGCTCTCAGTCGGCCATTTTGCATCGAATCAAAAAAACAAAAAAGGTGTCCCGGGAGAATGGGTCATTGTACATGTGTATAAAGTTTCACGAAATTCAGTCCAATGGTATTGGAGATATTTGCCGGGACGGACGCACGGACGGACGGACGAACGGACGGACGGACGGAAGGACGGACGGACGGACAACGCTAAAACTATATCCCCCCCGCCTACGGCGGGGGATAATAATATCCTTTATAAGGGGTCTTTGTTTCCATTTGCCGCCATTTTCAATTTTCCGAGTTTACAATTTTTAGGCTTTCGCTACATAGATATGTTCTAATGTTCTAATACTATTATAACTATTTATTTGGCAATTGCTCCAATCTGGAAATTTTATTAACTTTCAGGTCTAATATAAAAAAAAAAGTTCCATCGTTACTGTTGTCGTTACTGTTGTTAACACAGTTATCCTATCCCAAACAGGAATTTCAATGTAACAATCCATGTAATAATCTGATTGTCTGATGTAGTTGGTAGGCGGTATTCGTTCATTTTATTTCAATTCAATTCAATTCATTCAATTCATTGGTGTGGGTGCTAAACATTACTGATACTTAACTTGATGGTTAACATAATGAACAAAGTTAAATATATAACATTCTGAATGTTTTCTTGAAAAATAAGTCATTTCTATTTAGATCCACATAATAATATAGTTATAATAGATTTGTCAGTGTCAGTGTGACTGACTGCAGTACATTGGCTATACATTGCTACATATGTCACATTCAATGCACATTCAATGCATTCATTGCATACAGCTACCTCATGTCAATTCATTAAAACTTCATTAAAACTGTACCTGAACTACATATATTAAATATATACACAGTATTTCAGTGTAACTGACTGCAGTACATTGGCTATACATTGCTACATGAGTCACATCCAATGCATACAGCTACTTCATGTCACTTCATTAAATTTAACTGAACTACATATGTTAAATATATACACAGTATAAATATAAGTCCACACACTTTTAGCCTTTATTGTTACCTTATTGTAATCTTTATTGTAGCCCACATGATGTGAAGCTAAATTTTATATTCCAAGTAGATGGATAGTACTAAGATAAAGAAGATAGAGAAATTTATAGATAAAGAATTAAATGTAGCTAGACTCTCAAATTACAAAAGAGTTGTCTTATTGTCTGACAGTAAAGGTAATTACTTGAGAACAGAGTTGCACAAATTCCAATTTATAGATGTTAACTTTCTCTGGTGGAACTGCGGAGGAAGAGATAGCTCATCAGGGCTGAGATATTTAGTACAACATATAAAAGAGTTACGTGACGGTGCCAGCACATTAATTAGTCCTATACTGGCACTTTACCTGTGACTTGACATACAAAAGAAATACATCAATTTACCCAAAATATACGACCAATGAAGAAATAAGAGATAAATTTCGACCAATACTAGACACTTTACAGGAAATACACGAAACAGAAGATTGCATCGACATTGGGATATTAGAAGTTCCACCAATATTTCCCAATACATGGAATAGAATTAAAAATACTGACCAACTAGAAAGTAATGCTATAGACGAAACTGCACTACACGAGAATATCTCCTACTTGAACTCAATCATTAGACAGTACAATTCCAAACTAAACTACTTTTCACCACGTTTTCAGTGCGACTTTATACATAGAAGACGGCAAGCAAACAAAGATTGTAGAGTTAAGCGTACAAAAGAAACCTTGAAATCAAATCTACTGAAAGATGGTGTACACCCAATCAGTGTGGTGGCACAAAAGTGGCTGTAACAAATAATACACACTTGTACCAGAACAGACCCTCACCAATAAATTGACCATTATTCGATAAACGATTGTCGTCTGCAAATACCCTCTAGCAGAAAAAGAGTAAAACTTTGTCATCTGGTAAAGGGTTGAACGATTACAAGATTACAAAGATTTTGCCTTGGAGTTTGTATATAATGAAGCAGCAACACATGCCACCAATACATATCATTGTTATAAAATGGTTCAGTACTACAAACTATATACCATAATAAGGAGTTATCTTAGCCCCTCGATTATAATCAAAGTACTGATAGTACTGAAGGCCAGGAAATTGAGGATACGAAACAACACAAGAGGACAATTTTACTTAATACAAACAGGTAGACGGACAGGGATACAAGCGGATTCCACTAAGCCCCTGGAATTCTTGGTTTTAACAGGAAATTTTGAACTGATACTAAAAAGCACCAGCCAGAAACTAATTAAGCCAGAGCTAGGGATGTGCTCACAGTTATGGGGTGGTTGATAATGGCTTAGAATATTTAGTAATTTGTCGTGCTTGTAAACAATCCCAAGTCAAAATTGAACTATTCAATCGGTGCAATACCAACTTTGGTTATCTAAATTTTCTGAGACATGTGATGTCTTGTAGTCCAGAATGACGTTATTTTTTACATTTATGACGCAAGGACATATTTATTTTTATTGATTTCAATGAAGATACATGTAAGATAGATATCAAGGTAAAATGTAATGAATAATAAAGATTGGAGTGATATGGCAGTCGGTCATGTTGTCTCTACCTTCCACAAGTCGACGAAATTTTGAACTGGTCGTATTTGAAGGAATTTGTAGATGAAAATCCAAAATAGTTCTTCGTGTAAACTGAAAAGTAAGATTTTGGGGAAATTGGGAGGAATTGCTTGTTACAAGCAAATTCTCTTTTAGCCAAAATATTTTCTCAATAAAATACTGTGAAAAGGTTGGATTGTTTTGGGAAAAGAATTAGGCTCGGTTTACCTATTTCACTTACCTATTTTACGGACAAGTCACAGTGACTTGAGCTTCGATACTCATATCTACATAATATAAAAAGACGTTAATCCTAATTCATTATCGTTGTCCAAGGACAACTTGTGTCAAACCCGCGAACACTTGACTCTCAAGCTTGACCTAGACTCTGGACCTGAATAAATGTTTCAAATGGAACTTGCTTGACCTGGACTCTGGACCTGAATAAATGTTTCAAACGGAACATCTACTCATGATGGAGTACAATGCATTATGCTAATTTTTACCGGAATCTATCCAAAAATGTAGGACTTATGGTTCGGACGAAAAATTGGCCTTCAGTGTGGCCTTGATCTTGAACCTACTTGAACAGATGTTTCAAATGGAACATCTGTTCTTGATGGAGGTCAATTGTGCCAAATTATTTTGAAATCCATCCAAAATTGTAGAAGTTATGGACCGGAAATATTCGGATGCACACAAGCCCTAGTGAACACTAGAAATATGTGTGTCAGAGACACTGACGCTCCTGCTAAATGGTATTGGTCACAGGTATGTCATATGACAACTAGTAGAGAGACAGATAAAAAAAAATACATTAAATGACAAGCGAACGACTACAGAAAAAAATTATAAGCATTTATTTGGTTTCAAATCAAAGTCAATCAAAGACATTTTTTAAGAATCACACAGGTGTAATCTATTTGTGACAGGTGTAAAAGGCGTGAAATACATCCTATCAGTGTGAAATAGGCAGTTTAAACAATTACAAAAACCACCCAATAACTCTTAGATAAAGGAAACTAATACACATAATGTACATACTAAAGACTTTCAAAAATATTTTTATAGACAACTTGATTAACGATATGGATGAAATATGATGTTGGGGTCGATTTTTCTAAAATTTTATTTGGGGACGATTTCACCAAAGAAATCGTCTCCAGGGGACGATTTCTACTGAGTGATAAACATAACACGGGCCGAGCAGTTTGGGGACGATTTCTCCAGAGGCCGATTTCTCCAGCATTCCGCCGAAGTACCCTAGATTTAGTCGGTATGCATAGGAAAAAGTGATAAACATAACACGGGCCAATATTCTATATGTAGTTTGCTTTATTTACAATCGCATTTTAGCGGAGACGCGTTTTGTGAGACATATGTTCAAATGTCAACACAACGTTATAGACAAACTCCGATCTGAGTTGTCGTTCGTTTCTCTCACCATACCTGAATGTGAATGATCCGGAATGCAAGAGAGAGCGTTATAGATATTAACCGTATATAGCGCGTAGGAATACACAACTTCCGGATAAAGCTAAGTTTATTAGGTTACGCCTTTATTAGGTCAGTGTTAATGACAAAAACGGGATAAAAACACACACACGTCAGTTATTAAAGGATCGTAATACCCTTGCAATTCCATGGCATTTTGCAGATGAAAGCTTTGAGGAAGGGAAAGCATTCACACCGTGTGATAAGCAATCTCTGTATATACTTGGGAAACTAGTTGTTTTGGCGGACTCAGCGATATAGAGTGGACACACAGTCCAACATTTTTGTCTGAATAGACAGCTTACGATCCCTTTAGGCAAGGGAATCCCTTGAGAGGGATTCCCTGGCCTAAAAAGCATGTGGGTGTATTAAGTAGAGTACAGAAGAGTGATCAGACTGCACTCGTGAGCCGTATGATCCCAGATGGTACAAATGCTGATGTCGGTAAAAAATTGCCGACCCAATAGAAATGAATAAAATCCATGCTAGTGATTGTTTGAAATATGCATTTCACTGGACAAGAATTGGTTCGATTATATATATAAATATTTACACTGATGACAAAAGAAAATATGTCATGTAATAACACGATAATAATCCAATTATCGCTGTTTAAAAGTTATGTCTCGGGGAATAGTATCTCCTAATCGGACAGTATAGTTCGAAGATCAGACCGCACGTTCTGTGCAGTCTGATCTTGATCTGCACTGTCCGATAAAGGTCAGCGACTCGCGTTTAGCAGCTGAAGGGTTTAAAAGAAAATAACCCTTGTTACTGACATACATAAGGGGTCTTATATCAAAATAAAAGAATTATATATATTGGGAATAGATATATACATGTATATACATACACAATGGCATCAAATAATATTTATCCAGACTTTAACAACCAGTTACATAGTACACCTATTAGACAGCTTCGCCAGACACACAGACTTCAACCGCAGGAAAAAAGAAAATTAGTTACAAATCCAGAATACTCAACTTCCAGTTGTTCTAAATGTGAGGATAGACTAGATGACAAGAAAATTGACTGCTCTTTCTGTAATCTGGCCTTTTGCATACGTTGCTCGGGAATTTCTTCCAGGACTTTTGAAATTATTAAAAGTGGTAAGTTGGACGGCTTCAACTACACATGTAGAAGTTGCAAAAGAGTGTTCCCCTCATTAGACAACATCGACAAAAAACTCATCAAAATTAGTGACCAACAAGAAATAAGAATAAGAAATTTAGAGCACAAAATAGAGAAAATTGAAGTTAATACAAAAACTACAATAGCAAGTCAAATGGCAAGTTTCAAAGAAAGATTAGATACAGAAATTGATACAAAAACACACAAAATTGTGGACGAAAAAACACACGAAATGGATGATCGACGACGAAGAGAATTAAATGTGATGTTTAACCTAGATGAAGGGAAAAGTAAAACAAACTCTGTAAATAAATCACGAGATGAATAAGCAGTGCAGGAAATCGCAAACGGTATCGGTGTTGAAAATCTAGAAATCCTAACATCATACAGACTGGGCAAAAAATCCCAAGAAAAAACCCAGAGTACTGAAGGTTTTCTTAAAAGATAGAATACAAGGTAAAATGCTACTAGAAAGGACTAGAAAAATAAAAGATACTTTCACAGGAGACGATCAAAAAGTTATGATAACGAAAGACTTAAAACAAGAACAAAGAAAACAGAAGAAAGAAAAGCGCTTAACAAAGGGAAAACTAAATGAAACAAAGACAATAACAATAACTAAAGATCAAGACAACCTCAACAAAACAACTAATAGTCTAATTGGGGAGATCATTAATTCACTCGAAGTAGATACAATCATAAATGGAAGCCGAGACACAAGTCTCATGGAACTGAGACAAAGCACAGATGAGACAGTCCTGGGAGGAATTCATTTGTCTAAAGCCGGACAAATGAACAATAAACAAAACAAGGAAAATGAGTCGTGCGAATAATAAGTGTTTTAACCCCGCAGTAGATGACATTTTTAACTGTAAAAAAAGCTCTGTACAATGAAGTTACATCTACCAGGTTAAATTACAAAGATGAAGCATACACATATAGCAATAAAAAGTTGAAAGTAATATATACTAACGTGGACTGCCTCACAGCAGAAAAATTTTTGGAACTTCAAACACTAGCATCCAGTAAAAATCCAGAAGTTATTGTGATTACAGAATGTAATTTAAAAACAGCAATGTCTGTAAACCCAAATGAAATTTACAAGCTGAAAGACTATAACTCCTTCTACAATGGAAATAAGGGAAGAGGAATTATCATTTTTACAAAAATCAGCTTGAAAGTAGTACAGGACCTGAAGGTTTACTTATTTCAAGAATACATTTGGTTACAAATTGAATCAGGCCAGGGCAAAAGATTGCTACTTGGATGTATCTACAGAAGTCCCTCAAGTACGATTGAAAATTTTGAACAGATTGAGTGTATGTTTAGAGAAGTTATTACGAGCAAATTCTCACATGTAGTACTACTTGGAGATTTTAATATAAACAAGAGATGTTTGTAAAACATGTATGCCCCCCTAATGGCATCCAATGTGATTATAAACTCTTACGTTCAAGGTGTAAAAACGAACAAAGGGTAATTACTAAAAAAATATTAATGATAAATTAACAATTCTTGGGCACTGCACTTCCCATTTATGTGAGCTATCAACTTTTAAAGTTTCATGATTTTACCACATACTTTTTGAGTTATGCTCAGGAAAGAAAATAAGTACAAAAATCAACAAAGGGCAGTAATTGCAAAAATATAATGGGCAGAGTTATGGTTTTTGTGTAATGCACTTCTCCTGTATAAGATCTATCCACATATAAAGTTTAAATATGATACCTGAAAAACCTTTTGAGTAATGCTCTGGACTAAAATTAAGTATGAAAATCAACAAAGGGCAATAACTCCAAAAATATAATGGGCAGAGTTATGGTTCTTGTGCACTGCACTTCTCCTTAATAAGATCTATTCTCATATGAGGTTTCAAGGTGATACCTGAAATACTTTTTGAGTTGTGCTCCAGACAAAAATTAACTATGAAAATCAACAAAGGGCAATAACTCCAAAAATATGATGGGCAGAGTTATGGTACTTGTGCACTGCACTTCTCCTTAGTGAGATCTATCCACCTATGAGGTTTTAAGATGATACCTGAAATACTTTTTGAGTTCTGCTCCGGACAAAAGTTAAGTATGAAAATCAACAAAGGGCAATAACTCCAAAAATAAGATGGGCAGAGTTATTGTTCTTGGGCACTGCACTTCTTCTTAATGAGATCTATCCACCTATGTTTTTTCAAGATGATACCTGAAATACTTTTTGAGTTATGCTCCCGACAAAAATTAAGTCTGAAAATCAACAAAGGGCAATAACTCCAAAAATATGATAGGCAGAGTTATGGTTCTTTGGCACTGCACTTCTCCGTAATAAGATCTATTCACATATGAGGTTTCAAGGTGATACGTGAAATACTTTTAGAGTTATGCTACAGACAAAAATTAAATATGAAAATCAACAAGGGGCAATAACTCCAAAAATATGATGGACAGAGTTATGGTATTTGTGCACTGCACTTCTCCTTAATGAGATCTATCCAGCTATGACGTTTCAAGGTGATACCTGAAATACTTTTTGAGTTATGCTCCGTACAAAAATTAAGTATGAAAATCAACAAAGGGCAATAACTCCAAAAATATGATGGGCAGAGTTATGGTTCTTGTGCACTGCACTTCTCCTTACTGAGATCTATCCACCTATGAAGTTTCAAGATGATACCTGAAACACTTTTTGAGTTATGCCCCAGACAAACATGTGGTCTATGGACCGACCGACAGACCAACCGACCGACGGACCGACCGACAAGTGCAAAGCAATATACCCCCATTTCTTCGAAAGGGGGCCATAAAAATATTGATTGGAATTTGAATTCTACAAAAAGTAATACTAAACAGATGGAACACAGATTTATTGAGTGTATAAAGGACTTTTACCTAATCCAATATATCAAAGAAGCAACAAGGTACAGGAAGGATAATACTCCATCAATATTAGATCTAGTTTTCAGCAACGAGGAAAATATGATCGAAAATATTCAGTATCATGCAGGACTTGGAAAAAGTGACCATCTTGTTCTGAGCTTCGACATCATCTGTTCCGCAGACCTAAAAACCTCACATGTAATCAAGCTGAACTATAAAAAGGCTAACTGAAAGGAGATAACAAGTAATCTTTATCATTTCTACAAAGGGAAAACTAATAATGAGGACATAGAGACGTGCTGGGAAAATTTCGAAAATACAATATCAAATTTAAAGGAAATGCACATTTCAAAGTTAAAGAAATCTACCAGAGATCGAGATGTCCCCATAGACAGAGAAACCCTGATGGCAATTAAAAACAAACGAACAAAATGGAGGAAATATGTTTACTGTAAAAACCACTTCACCTACGAGAACTACAAGAAAGCCAGGAACAAAGTCACCCAACTAATAAAGAACCGCAAATATAATCAGGAAAAAATACTGGCGGAAAAAATTAAAGAAAACCCCAAATTATTTTGGAAATATGTCCGAGAAAAATCAAATAATAATACATGTATAGCAGCACTTGGGATGCAGGGCAACCTTATTACTGATAATACAATGATAGCTGAAGAATTCAATTAACATTTTGTGTCTGTTTTCACAGAAGAAAAAGGGTACCATACCACATAGTTATAGTATCAATGATATATGTATAGAAAACATTGAAATAACAGAAGATAAAACAATGAAGGCCATAAAGGAAATCAACCCCAATAAATCCCAGGGGCCAGATGAAATCCACCCTTTATTGTGTCATATGTGGTGTCCTCACAAGACTTTTTCAAAGATCCTTAGAGGAAGAGAAATTGCCTTACCGATGGAAACTAGCGAATGTGACCCCTATATATAAAACAGGAAAGAAAACAAGGGCAGAAAACTACAGACCAATAAGTGTCACTTCGATTTGTTGTAGAATTATGAAAAAAATAATATGTAATACTATAATTGATTTTTTGGAAGAAAACAAGCTAATAAATACCAACCAACATGGATTTCGAAAATAGAGATCACGTACTACCCAATTATTAGAAACTATAGAAGATTGGACTAAACAATCAGACGATAAATATGAAGTAGATGTAGCATACATGGATTTCAAGGCAGCTTTTGACAAGGTGCCCCACAAAAAGTTACTTTACAAAGTATGGTCATGGGCGGATCCAGAGGGGGGGACCCGGGGTCCGGACCCCCCCCCCCCCCCTGGAATTTTGGCAAAAATGTGGTTATCGGATTCGTGAAATGGTACAGGTTTGATATTGCACAGCATTTATGTAAAATACAGTCATAAATTAAAAAAAAAAAAAGGTTCTAAATGTGAAGACCTCCTCATGGTTAGAACTAGAAACGTTGACTTTTCTTGTAAACGGCTTGTACCCGCTGAAATCAGGAAATCAAAGTATCATATAATAAGACGAGTGCGTTTTTGGTGGGACCCCCCATGAGAAAAATATCTGGATCCGCGCATGTATGGTGCATTGATATTCGGGGCAAAATATACAAATGGATAGAAGATTTTCTGACCAACAGACAACAAAGAATAATTATCGGTAGAAAAGCCTCAAAATGGCAGCAAGTAACAAGTGGAGTTCCGCAAGGAAGTGTCCTAGGACCAGTTCTCTTCCTAATATACATTAATGATCTGCCTGATACATTGAATTGTCAGGCCAAACTCTTTGCGGACGACACAAAATTATACACTTGTTGCCAGAAGTGACAATCAAAAAAAGTTACAAGAGGACATTCACGCAGCTTGTAATTGGGCACATACATGGGAAATGACCTTCAACGAAAAAAAAAAAAAAAAAAAAATGCAAAATAATGCATATAGGGAAAAATGATACCAATGATTACTCTATGACAGGCAAAGATAATAATAGCATAAAAATCACCAAAACGGATCTGGAAAGGGACCTTGGAGTCCTGATTGATAAGAACTTGAACTTCAGTCAACATATCATTTCTAAAGTTATCATTGCTAACAGAAATTTGGGTATGATTAGTAGAACATTTACATATATGAATAAAAACATGTTTTTGACACTATACAAATCCCTTGTACGTCCTCATCTTGAATATGCGTCAGTAATATGGTCACCTAGGTACAAAAAAGATGCAATACTGCTTGAAAACGTACAAAGAGCAACTAGAATGTTAAGATATCTGAGAAATAAAAACTATACTGAAAGATTAAAGGAATTGGGCCTTCCAACATTAGAATACAGAAGGCAAAGGGCTGATCTTATACAAAGCTACAAATTATTCAATAATATTGATCATACATCAATTGATATTTTGAAAACCAGTAACTCGAGATCTACTAGAGGCAAATTTGAGTTATATAAAGAGAGATTTAACACAGAAACTAGAAGAAACACATTTAGCTGCAGGGTAGTCAACACCTGGAATAATCTACCCCAAAAAGTTGTAGATGCACCCACACTAAATTCTTTTAAATCCAGATTAAACAGTCAGTGGGTAGCGGATAATAAATTCAAAGCTAGATGTTATGGTTAGATGTATTTTTAAACTGTTAAATCCTTATTTATGAAAGAAACTTAAAAAAAAAAAACAGTTAAGTGAATCTTATGGGAAGAAAATAGGGCTACCTCACTAGTAAATTACGTCGTGATGAAATGTTTTAAGTGTTGTGCAAATTATAATTGTTAAGCTGAATAACCAAAAGTATTAAAAACAGAATAAATTAACTTAGTTTAGGTTAAGAGCAACCACCTGTTGAAGCATTCTATTAGTTGGGGTAATACAAGCCAGCAGTATTGTTGGCAGTTTTTATTTTTTATGAAATTTCAGTTTGTACATAAGCTGTGTAAGTAAGAGTCTTAACATAGTGATTCCGTGGTGAGATGTTTTAAGTGTTGTGCAATCCGGAAGCAAGCACGGATCCAGATATCTTTCTCAGGGGGGGGTCCCACCGAAAACGCATGAGTTCGTCGTATTATATATGATACTTTGATTTCCGGATTTCAGTGGATGTAAGCCGTTTACAAAAAAAAAAAGCCTGAGTTCTAACCATGAGGAGGTCTCCACATTTAGAACTCTTTTTAAATTTATGACTGTATTTTACATAAATGCTGTGCAATATCAAACCAGTCCCATTCACGAATCCGATAACCATATTTTTGCCAAAATTCCAAGGGGGGGGGGGGGGGGGTCCGGACCCCCGGTCCCCCTTGTGGATCCGCCCATGCGGAAGTGTTAACGAAGAAGACCAAAATTATCTAATGGAGAAAAACGACCATGTAAAACGACCTATAGAAGCACCTTGCTTATACACTAGGAATCCTAGTGTAGTTGGTCTCTACATCTATATGAACTATATATGAACAGAACATGCAGCCCCAATCTTCGATCCCAAATCTCTGATATCTTTGAAATAAGCCTATTCTCAATAAGAAATATAAGCAAATAGTGTGGCAACGCCTAGCCCGTTTTCACTACACAAAATGGAAGTAAATTTATGAAATCGCGTGTTCTCTCCTAGCACTGAATCAATGACAGTGCAATTCAGATCTTTGAGAAGGCCTACTTTCTACATTCGAAATATTTATTTTCCGACCAGTGTATAGATCTAGAGCATGAATATATTTGAAGGAGCTATAAATATTGACTCTGCAATAGGCCTATTTTTGATTTATACAGCCTTTTGACTTAAGAATATGATTGAAATCATCTGAAAACACCACAGAATTAGGTTTTTTCAAATACTTTTCAAAGTTTTAACGGTCCGAACAATCTAGACCAAAAACCAAGAACGCACAGTCCAAGGCATGACCCTTACCTCCTAGTATTTTCAGATAGTTTACTGTGTTACGAAAGTGTAGTACGATACTCGATCCCCACTGCTGGCTTCTTTTTAAAAAATGTTCTCAACCCCTAAACCGCTTTTCACGCCTAAACTTGCCTTAGCGACCAGAGTAGATTAAAACAAATGGTGTGACACCAATTCTCCCTAAACCGCTACACTAGATAAATACACGGTTACCTCCCTTTACAAAATATCCGCCATTTACGGGTTATGAAGTCTCTGTCAATTTCTTCACAAAGAAAATTGAAAGGTAGAGTATGTTAAATATTTTTTTCAAAGTTTTACTCCAGCTTAGGTAGATATCATCTTTCTGCAACGATAGCATAGTATCGACGGTTCTCCTTTCAGTAGATCACGAAAACACATGAAAATCAAACTTGTTTTGGGGGAAAAAATGGCCTTTTTTTACGGATATGGCGGGGGATTAGTACTGTGGTCTATCCCATCGATAGACGTAAAGTGTAGCTTAGGAAACCTGTCATGCGATGGAGCTAGCTTTTGTAGCGACTTAGTAACTATGGCCCGCGTGGATTATTTATTGTGCCACATTATAACTCGCTACTATAGTTTATTTAACGATTTACCACAGGAAGAAGATTATTTCTTAAGTATAATATGCATACTAATGTAATAAAATTATAAAAGAAGGTCTGTAAGGTAATTGAATTAACAAAGTGACTATTTACCCAACCATCGTGTATGCACTGAAGTTCAGATTTACGGATGTTTCGGTAACAGACGAGTTCGGTAACATAGACCTATAGCGTAAATCAATTGGATGTTTCTGTAACAAAGCAATTATATGTGTGACATTCTTTACACCCGACGCATGGCTGTAGTTTTATCAAACCTTCGTTATTTCACAGGAATTTGACATTCTATAACCAAAATAAATTATAAAACATGAAAAAAAATCTCCCCTATATAATATAAACACAAGGAATGCAACGTCTCGATTGCTGGCGCTAGCACCCGACAGCCTTTCCCAACCAAAATCACCCACGAAACAAACATTGATCATAATCTCATTTAGCCTAGCAATAGACAACACAATAATGTACCTGCGACATCCGGCAATACCTCAGTAGACACCTTTCAACCGGAGATATCCGTCCTGTTTTACAACTCTATCCAAAAATTTTGATTCATCTGAGACTCCATTCGCTGACATCACAAGAAGAGCCAAGAAGCGTATTTTCGCATTACTTATTACTATATTTTTTTTTTTTTTTCGTTTTTAAGATATTTATGGACATCACATGATACTAAAGATTAGAAAAATTTATCATATGTTATCATTTATTTTGGTTATTGAATGTCAAATTCCTGTGGTTATTTCAAACCATAATTTGTAATTTCCATTATGTTTCATAAATAATATTTTTGTTATGTACCCCATTTCATGCTGTATGTATTGACCATGTGGAAATGCCTCTTAAGCGAAAAGGGTTAGAGAATGAAAAAATAAAAGGTTGGAACCTATCTATCAATGGGTGAAAAGTGTAAAAGTAAAAGGTGTGAACAAAACAAAGCCATACATTAGGTGTAAAGAACGTCACAGAACATAAATACAATATAATTGCTTTGTTACCGAAACATCCAATCGATTTACTCTATAAGTCTATGTTACCGAACTTGTGTGTTACTGAAATATCTGTCACCCGAAGTTCATACTGCAAGGACGACTGTTGTGTACTCGATGAAGGAAAACTTGTTGGGTGCCCAAGGTTTGTGCCGGGACAGATAAAATATTGTCTTTTAGGCACAACTTACCAGCATGCTATCTCTGATTTTCTCCTCCATTACTTGATGTGGTTGTGTCTGCACTGAAGAATCAGATTCTAACGTACACTGTGTAAATAGGTTTGGCCAAAATAGGGAATGGCATGCAGTCCCTAGAAAGACAAAAAACTACTTAATGACAGAAAAACACAGGAAAATGCTGGAAAACACACACAACTTGCATAATAAACGTTTTATATTGTCCTTGGATTATGTGGGAAGGGTGTTTGGGTCGTTTAGAGGTTTTGAGAGTATACAAGCGATAGAGTCACTAGACATAACCCAAGTTACAGTGGATGCAAGTTTTTGGCATAAGGTGTTTTTCGGCGTAAGTCAGCAGTGCTGCAGAGCATGCCTAAAGGATTTTAATGAAGTCAGTGGTCGATAAAAGCTTTAGTTTATCTTTTATACATCTAAAATATGGTAAACTTACGAACTATCCCCAAACTGTCTCGCATAATACACGACACTCCGCCCTTCCCAATCATTTTCGACAAGTTCAGGTGTTTTTCAGCAGTTCAGTGGACCCGGAATAAAGCTTCTTTTTCTGAAATATAATCACTAAAACTAGATGTTTCATCAATTTTCTGTGTTTTTCGGCATATAAAAGTGGTTTCGGCAAAACCAATGCTGGGGCAGATGAATTATCATCAATGGTGTTTTCTGGCACATTTTATAAATGTGGTTTGAGGAAAGTATAGGGAAACAGTCTACCACCATACCCATAATCCTCCAACCAAACAACACCCATCCACCCGTTTGAAATGGTTTTGTTTAAAGTTTTAGTGCTTTGTGACGGTTTTTTGGACATAAAATTTAAAAGGTATGCGGTAGCAACAATGCTGTCTTTTTCGGCGAATAAAAGTGATTTTCGCAGAGAAGAGGTTAAAAACTTCTTTTCTCCAATACTCCTAATTCACATATATTCTTATTTGACCCACAGTCCCTTTTTTTGTGTGATTTCTGGCGTTCTTCAGTCTTTCCAGCGTTTTGTGGTGTTTTTCAGTCATTTGATGGTTTTCGTTCTTTCTAGGGACAGGAATGGCATGTGAACTGGCACAGCATAGACGGTGTCAGTGGAGCACATGGCAATAGTCATTTATACAGGGTGTCACAGAAAAATGCACAGGCGTAGCTGGCATCCTTTTTATACACTCAAAGGGCCATATCATGTTATACACCCAGTCGTCTGTCCGCCCGACCGTTGGCAATTTCTTGTATGTGCAACTCTGAATTAGATGTATCTGAAACTTACCACAATGAATCTCCATGATGTCTAGTTGTGCATACATGTGACTCTCAAAATTTGGATTGCTGTTTGCGTTCTAAAATTATATGCCCTTGATTTCTGAAATAGCCAACTTTTCAATTGAATTTTTGTTCAGGCCATAACTTCCAAGCTATTAAAGGTATCAACCAGAAACTACATACACTGATAGAACAAATTATGGAAAAGTGTGCATATGAACCACGGCCATCTCGCATTCAGCTGTGGACGGTTATAAAATGAGTTTTCTCCCCTAATGCTCATTTAAGAATGTGGCATATTTACCCGATTGTAGTGTACGAACCGTTTAAAGAAAACATCTTAAGAAACAGATACAGTTCAAGAATTCATTTAGTTTTACCTTGTTGGGCAGGGAAAGGCAAAACGACGAGGGGGGTGGGTGGGTTGGGTTATCAATTATATGAATAACAACTCCACCATAGCAAAGTCAAAAAGACATAGATTGCATGATACGTAAGTAACAAATTGATACCTGTGCCTAAAAGGATTACAAGTACATGATCTTAAAGACATTTGATCAGCAACGTGGTGGACGCTTTAAAACCGGAGAACAATTTTGGATGGCATTGATAGAAAAAAAAATGGATGTGAAAGAGAGGTAAATACCGAGATCAGAGAGGCATCATGTGCTGTTGCATCTTTGTCTATGTACATCAGATGATCAGCTTTGTGACAAAAAAGGAGATTCATCTCCAAATGATTACTTTCCTGTTTCATACATTCGATAAATCAGCAAGAAAGTTTATTCTGAACCCTAAATGTAAATTGAGAAATCAAGGCAGAAAAAAAGAAAACAATGAAAATGGGAATGAATTAGATAGAAACACGCAAAACACATCATTAGAACATTTGAATAAAGTATTGACTCAGATCAGTCTACGCAGTCCTTGCATGTTAATCCGATAGAACACTTTCAGTTTTAATGATTTTTTCTGTTTTGTGCAATTCCTACTGAAGAACATGATCTAATGTTGACGCAAACGTACACAGTGTATGTAAGAGTCCGATTCTTCAGTGCTGAAACGGCCGTGTCGTGTACTGAATGAAGCACATACGTAAGTTGTGCCTCCAAGACGATATTTCACCAGTCCGTGCACGACCGTCTGGCACTCAACAAGTTTTCCTTCTGTCTGCCCCAGAGTATGAATTTTCTTCAGTGTGTACACGACGGTCGAGAAAGTATCATCCATCAAAAAGTAATGAAAATGTTGCATGTCATCATTCAGAAGAAAAAACAGAGTTGCTATTAACCTGCACAAGTTAAAGTAAAAAAAGCTGCAGGCAGGAATGGGTAGATAAAATAAAAATTGATTTTCAGTAAAGAAATAGCATATAAATTTTGTCACTATTAAATCTGCTGAAGTTTCAACTTGTTTTTTCCATTTTCAGATGTAAGGACTACCTCTACAAGATTTTAATTCATCAGAACTAAAATAATCATGCACTCTCCAGCGCTGATGAAGAACAGATGAAAGAAGCTCAATTAGGATCAGTCAGAAACGAAACTGCTGTTATACATCACAATCATGTAGACTGAACTGCAAAAATGGAGTTACTAGAATATTTTAATCAAAATCTGAAGCATTTTTAAGACAGAAAATCAAATTCAGCAGGAAAAAGAGACCAAATCAAATTTGATTATGATATCAAACACAGTCTTGAATCATCTAGAAGAGTGAATATAGATTTAGATACAGGTATGGATACCAATCCTACATGCGAAAATGTTGATACAGATGTCAAATCAAGTCACATACAAAACATGGATTCAGAAAGCAATAAGAATCACAAATCCAATAACATAGATGCCAATGAAAGTTGGTATTCACCTGAACAAGACATTAAATGTATGAATTCAGCAATGGAGACAAAGTCTAAAATTAAAACTGAAAGGGGCATTGATATGGAAACCATAAATGAAGAAAATTTGGACGAAATTGAATCTAAATATGACACAGATATGCAAAAAGCAAATGAGCCACATATGGAGGCACACGAACATAAAAATGGTCCAATTTCTGATACAACATCCAGAGCCACCACAGTTCAAAATGAAAATGAAATAAATGTAAATCATATGGAGCAGTCAAGCAGTTCAGAGCAAGACTCAATGGTGAAAGAGGAAGCTGATAAACACAATGAAGTCATTGAATCTCCAAAACTAAAACTAATTCGAAGAAAGAAATTTTACTGTGAATACTGTGGAATGGATTTTAACAAAAAGAGCAATTACGGGAAACATTTAAGAATACATACAGGTGAGAAACCATTTAGATGCGATTTGTGTGATGCTGCTTTTACTTCTAAAAGTAATATGAATATACACAAGAGGCTTCATACGGGTGAAAAACCTTTCAAATGTGACCTGTGTGAGGCAGCCTTCGTCCAAAAAAGCCACCTTATCAAACATCAAACTGTACATACAGGTGATAAGTTGTTTAATTGTGACTTGTGTTCTATAACTTTCACAGATAACAGATCGTTGTGTGTCCATAAAGCAATACATCATGGAGAATCTATGCCAAATCAAATTCGATTTCATAGGCCAAGAAAGATTGATGAAGTATTTAAACCATTTCGATGTGATATATGTGATGCTGCATTTCTTCAGGAAGCAAGACTGATCAATCACAAGCGATGTCACACAGGTGAAAAGCCATTTAAATGTGACACATGCTCAGCCACATTTTCAAAGAAAGGCTCACTGACAATTCACCAGAGAATACATACGGGTGAAAAACCATTCAAATGTAAATTTTGTAATGCAGCTTTCTCACAGAAAGGTTCTTTAACAATTCACACAAAGATACATGGTGCTGATAATGGAAATGATTTGTCTGCAGACCAATGCAATGTGGCGTCTGATAATAAAGAAACAGCAGATAGAAATAAAATGGCTAATGGTGTGAAAAGGAAGAAATTAAGTGATCAAAATGAATCAGACCAGGGTACACCAAATGACACAGAAGCAAAACAAATGAAGGAAAATGTGTTTGAATTAGACCCAGTGGATCCAGTATTTTCAGACTTTATAATCTCCATGCATCAAAAGGCAAACACAGGTGAAATAGCGACAGATATGCTTTTTCAATAAAGTGGGTTATTAGAGTACTTTGTACAAGCTAATTCTTTACCAAACGACAAAATTTTAGACTGGTCCAAATTGATAAACATCAAATTTGCAGACATCAAATTAGAAGTGAATGAAAGTCTGAACTTTGTACTGGGGAGAGTAGAAAACATTGTGAAAAAAGGAGAAAATGCTGGTTACCAGCATTTTCTCCTTTTCCCTAGATGTTTTCAAAAGGCTTCTTTCTCGGGGTTCTTAAAAGTCGGGATCATGTGGTAAAGGGTTAAAGTCATTTATCACCTGCACCGGACTTTTCATTGTGCGGTTTTTGTGAGATTTTCCTAGTAATCTTTTCTGCCCTTTCAGAGACAAAGTTAATCAACTTAGCCACATCTAATTTTTCGTCTGCAACAGCTTTGAATTTGGGCAACTCCAAAATTTTGTCATTTGATAAAGAGCTAAGAACTATTCAGAATGTGTATTTTGGTGAAAATGTGAGAATGGAAAATTACATGTGTTAGTGAAATTACTTTTGAATGATTTTACATCAGTACTTAAAAGGACCTATTTGAGAGTATTTTCAGCCAACACTTTTAATGGAGTTTAAGTCATTACCGGACAACATTATTTTAGACTTGTCATAATCAAAAGCATTTCCAGAGAACAAAATAGAAGTGACTGAAATTTTAAAATTTGTTTTGTGAAGGGTAGAAAGCATTGTTGGAAAAGGAGAAAATGCTGGTTACCAGCATGTTCACCTTTTCCCACAATGTTTTCAAAAGGCTTCTTTTCCAGGAGCGTCATAAGAAGGGATTGTTTGGTAATGGGTTAAAAGGTGATTTCTCTCTGTTTTTTAATTATTTACAACACAGTCCAGAATTTTATCAAAGCTGATAAAGGAGGATTTTGAAATATCTTTTGAAAATGAAAAATGCTGATATTCTGCAATTTATTTCCCCACAATGTTTTCTCATCTTTCAAAGACAAGAATCACCATTTTAGCCACACTTCAGTTGTTGCTTCCAATTTAATCAAGTCCAAAATTTTGTGTTCTGTAATCCGAGAAACAGTTGAAGACATGGTTGAAAAAGGAAAGATTAGTGCTGGTTCACATACTCTTGTAATTTAAAGGGCCATATCAAAAGCAATTTCTTACAAAAATTTGGGTGTAATTGACAGGACAATTCCTTTGGTTTCAGTGATTGAAGACATTCGTGGAAAATTATGAAATGCTGCTTGCCAGCTTTTTCTCCTTTTCCCTTAAAAATTTGTAAATCTGCCTTCTTCATGGTTGTTAAAACTCAGCATTGGGGTCCGACGAATCACCGAAATACCACCGAAATACCTCCCTTTTTTGCAATTAAGTCAAATAATATATGTACGAAACATTTGTCTTTTGTTTTTAACAAAAAATTATGCTTAGATTGATGAAAGGTGGTTACTATAAAACAAAATGACAAAATAACAACATACTATTGACGTCCACCGAAATAGACGTTCACCAAAATACGGGCCTGTTGTCCACCGAAATACCTGCACGATGTGGTAAAATACCTCGATTCAGGGAGTTTACATTCCTAATACAGTAGCTGGTTTACAAGGTTAATGTGTCGGATCTATATCCATGAATATGCTCGAAAAGATGGTTTTCTTTCATCAGGTATTTCGCTGTGTCAGGACTTGACACGCGACTATTTCGGTGTTCTACACATGAATCAATGATCAATGTATACTAACGACATTTTTCTTCAGCATTAATCTGCTGTCTAGTGATCATTACTTTAACTAATCATGTTTTATGCGAAAAAGAGCCAAATCTTGCAGAGATTGAATCCCTAAATCAACAAGTATTTACAACGTCGAGCGGGTATTTCGGTGGACATAAATATACGTCTATCTCGGTGCATTGTGTACGTCGGACCTCAATGATACGTTGTTATTTTGTCATTATGATTTAAACTAACAGCCCTTCGTCTCTATTTACGTTATTTGGGTCAAATTCCACAAAAAAGACAAATCTGTTGAACTTCAGAAGTAATAATAATATGGTAATAAAACTAAGGGGTATTTCGCTGTTTCGGTCGTATTTCGGTGATTCGTCGGACCGCAGCATTGTACATGGTAAAGCTTTACAAATCTTTAACTAGACAACAAAAGTTAAGACTGGTTCAGTTTGAAAATCCAGCTTGAAAGCATTTTCAGACAACAATTCATTGTTGCTTAAATGATTGTGTTTGTCTTTGAAACATTAGATTTTCAGGATTCCTTTTCCTTTGATCCTTTGAATAACTCTCTCATTCAGGGTCAATTAAAGTTTGGGATTGATTGTTAAAGGATTAAGATATTGTATCTTAAAAGCAGATATTGTCAAAATATCTTTTGAAAAGCTGGATACTTAAGTCCATGACCAGACATAATGCTTAGTCTCATCATCTTTTCTGATATCAAAAACAACTCAGTTTGTACTTTGGGGATCTAGAAGTTAACCCTTTCTCAAACAATCCCTGGTTTTCATGGTGCTGAAAAAGAAGCCTAATGAAAAACATCGTGGGAATAGGAGAAAATGCTGGTAACCAGCATTTTCTCCTTTTCTCCGTTGTCTGCACATGTCGTATTCTTTGAAGATTCAACCTGTCTTACCGGTAAATGACGCACCACTACCCCAATATTGGGGGGATTGTAGAAATACGCGCTATAAAGTAGCAATGGAGAAATTGCTTTTATCAATATGATTAAGGAGAAATCAGGCCTGTTTTAGGTTCAGGATTCTCTAAACTGCTGATCATAGCTGAATGAATCGCACCAGGTAGCATTAAGGTAGTAGACCTCTAATACCTCTAGTGCTGCATTGCATGAAGTTTTCTTGATAGTTGATATATGCTGATTTACAGAAATACATACTTTTGCACATTTTTAACCGACCAGACATTTCATTATGCCTATCTTGAAATTATGTGTACCGGTAGATACTTTTGTTAGTTTCCAGAGAAGGGAGGTAATTACTATCTCTCTTTGTAATGAAAATATAGTGGTTTTAGATTTATCAATGATAATTCTAAAAAAGACAAAAAGGGACAAAGGGAAAAATGGCAAGCCTTGGTTAAAGCAGTACAATAACACTCTGGAAATAGCTGTTTTCCATTAGGGGTCTACTACGTTAAATTGAGTAAATGTTTATTTTAGTTTGAAATTCAAAGTTACGGTTGTCATGTAGGAAAGAAGTCCAGTTCTGTACCCAGAGTGCCCAAATTAGATAGGTGTGTATTTGTAGAATGCTACCTAGCGGGAGATAATGCCTTTTCCCACAATGTTTTCTACCCATCCCATAACAAATTTCAGTTTTTTAGTTTTGGTAATTTTGTCATCTGCAAATGCTTTCAATTTGGACCAGTCTAAAATTTTGTTGTTTGGTGATGAGTTAAAGATTCTTGTACTTTTTTCCTGTTGATTTGATAGATCTGATACATGCTCTAGCAAAAGGGGTTTTAATGCATCTCTGTGATGTATTACACCTAACAAGTCATCACATAATTATGGATCCATAACCCATGTCATCACATAATTATGGATCCACAACATCCAGTTTGTCTAACAATGAAGCAAATTGTGAGTTACAGTGTTCTTGAACATGTAGAAACTTTACAAATAACAAGAATTTTATATCCACGTCATTCTGCCCGGATTGGACAAGCTGACATGAATCAGTTCCTTTTCAATTTTTGCAGATGTATAATAAGTCCCCTTTTCACAGAGCATGGCTTATGGGTTTTTGTGTGGGTGTTTTGAGTGTATTTTTAATTTATTCTTCAATGGGCTGCTTGCCAGTATTACATAGGCAGTCTAAGGGTTAACCCTTTGACAGTGCCAACTTTTAACAACCCTGGAAGAGGAGCCTTTTGAAAACTTTGTAGGAATAGGAGAAAATGGTTACCCAGCATTTTCTCCTTTTACCACAATGTTTCTACACTATCAAAGAAAAATTGCACCACTGCACCACATTGAAATTGTCGTCTGCAAATGCTTTCATTTTGGAAAAAAGCTAAAAGTTTGTCGTCTGGTAAAGAGTTAAATAACAGTTTGAACCCTTAGATTGTCTAATATTCACAGGTTGCTATTGAATAAAGAGTGGATCCTATATCATACTGATTGTTACAAACAGTGACTACCTTTTCCCCTCACTCTGTTCCAGATGACAGCATCTTGGACCTATCAAAAATAAAGCATTTTGATTCTCTCAGTCTGATTAGGTAGTGAATATTGTTTGATCAGGAGAAAATGTTGTTAATCTTCATTTCGTATTATTTCTCAATGCTTTCATTGTCATCGTCTGCAAATACTTTGAATTTGGACAAGTCTACAACTTTGTTGTTTGGTAAAGAGTTCAGCCATCACCCTATGCAGATGCCATTTTACATTTTGCAGTACACTGCTTTTGAAAACATTGTTGCAGAAGGAGAGATTGCTCGTTACCTCTCCTGACAGTTTTCACATGTCCACACAGGGCCTGAGGCACACCAGGTTTAGGTTACTGCAGTAGATACAAAACACAACAGGGAATGCATGTAGACTTAAGCTACGTTCACAAGTAAGGTCGAATACAACCCAGATTAAGTACACTTTTGAATGCAGTCTATGCTTCTGCGTTTGAGATACCAAAGGTCCAAAATGTAAACATGGTGTTTAGCGCCGTTATAAACATTACTTCTGTTATATAGCGGCGGCCAGAGCACCTATCCTTGCCTTCCTGGAAACTTTTTTACTAGTAGTCAGCAGAATTTTCTTTCCAAGCCACAGGCTGCTTCCCCACTCAACTGTTGACGGAGCAATGGCCCGCAATGAGAAAGGAATGAATCCTGTCGCTATAACTATCATCAATTCTTGTTAAGAAATTGGCCTAGCCAGGGATCGAACCTAGACCCTTGTTCTCAAGTTCTGCACGCTACCGGGGTTCGGCGCACGTCATAGAAGGTAGATCAAGGTTATGTGGAACAGGACACAATACACTCAGAAGAATGTGCACACCATAGAGTGCTGGTCCCTTTCAAAAACAGTGGGGAAAGAGAACGCTTTAAAAATGACCACAACATACAATGCAGGTCCCTTTAAAATGCACTCTAGACACAGAAAACAGCAAATAGATGTACACACCATAGACTCCGGTTCTATTGGTAGAGACAAGTATTCTCTGAGTAATGTACAAACCACAGAAAGCAAGTCTCTTGTGACCGGAGTGTTGACAAAAAAAAAAGCAAAACAACATTACTGTGCACACCATAAAACGTTTGTCCCTGACTATGTCAGTAGTAACAGAAAACACTCTAAATAAGCACACCATACAATGCAGGTATCTGGTTACGGTGCTAAAAGGAAACAAACGTGATTATTGAATGAAGGTCCCGGGCTACAGTAGTAGCGTTAAAAAATGCAAAGATAAAACGGCTCGCCATGAAGAGCAGGTTCATTTGAAGAGCAGTGGGGACAGAAGACACACAAAATTATGTGCACACTATACAATGTGGTTCCTTTAAAATGCACAATGGACAGGGCTGGCCAAAATTCTGTGCATATCCTGATTATAATCCAGGTACCTTTACCAGTATTTGCACTAAAGACAGGGAACGTCCAAAACAATGTGCACACCATACAATTAATGCAGTTTCTTTGTAGCTGCACAATGGCCAGAAATTGGTTTAAATACTGTGCACACCATTGGGCTAAAGAGAAAACGCCATAAATTTTACACAGCATAAGGCAGATCATGCAGGACCTCTGTGACTGCGGTAGGGTCGGAAAAGACCCAAAGCTACATGCACACCACATAGTGCAGGTCCATGGTTACGTCTGTGGAGATAGAAAACGCACTAGATGTGGACACCGTAAAATGCAGATCTTGGTTAACGGCACACAGGAGGGAAATGTCCTAAGAAAAGTGCACACCAAAGAATCTTGGTCCTTGGTTGCGGCATTCAGGAAAGAAAACGACAAAATAATGTAGAGTCAATTTTACCTATTGAACTAAGTGAAGCGTGAGTTTATTAAAAGTGTAGGATAACCACTAGCGAACGTATAGTTTGTATAAACCACGCGACGGTCTGTAACTGAAGTAAATCTTGCATTGGACGTGAGAAAGTCGTTAGAAGATATTTTATTGCAGGCAGAGCAAATAGAGAAATGCTGCTAAAAGGATATATTGCTGCAACGGTCTTTATCATGGCGTCTTGTGCTCAGAAAAGGCCCAAAGGTATGGTTTTTACGTTTTGTACTTCTGTATTGAGGTAAACAGTTAATTATGCGCAATCACAAGTATGTGTCCTTCTAATCAACTTAATCTTGTTAAAAGGATAAAATATGCTGATATTAACGAATCACTTTAACCTGTTCTACTTCTCACTGTGAAGACTAATCCCCTGACTGGATGCGGCGTTATCTCTTAACCAACCAGAGAGAAGTACTCGAATCTGCATCTGAAACACGTTTAAGAATTTTTTTTTTGAATACTGCTTTATTTCTTTGTCGGTCAGGCAGTCTGTCTCGGTTAAGGCTTTTCGTCAGACCAGCAGCTGGGCCCGTATTCACCAACCACTCTTGAGAATATTCTTAGTCCTATGCACCAAGGTTTTCTACATTTGTAAGTAAGACAACTTCTGATTCGATTTAGCCAATCAGAAGTTGTGTTACTTACAAATGTAGAAAATTCTGGAGAATAAGACAAAGACCGTCCTTAAAAATGGTTCGTGAATACGGGACCTGGCAGAGCTCAAGATAGATGGATTGATTTTGATATCAAACTTGAAAGTATTACTAATTCTCCACTAAACAATATGTTATAGGTCCTCATTAGAATCGTCTCGATGAGACGATTTTAATGTGTACCCACAGCGTAGGGTTCCAAGAAAAATAATGACTTAGAATACCATCACTTCGTCTTACCTGGAGTTCACTGGTTAGACTTCGACTGAAACTATTTGCCATCGGTTAATTTTCTGTATATCCTAGGACCAGTATACCTAATGATTCAGCTGGTGGTAAGATTTCATGGTTCCATGATAATGTGATGACTTGCACGGTATCATAGATCACAAACAAGCATTTAGTTCCTTTTTGCCAGACCTGGGCCCATTTCGGTCTAAATGACAGTGTTTATCTTTCTCTTTCTGTGATAACAATGTTGTGTTTTAAAAGCCCTAAGGGGGAAAGCTTTGGACACACCGAAAAAAAGAAAATGCTGATAACCATTTCCTCCTTTTCCCACAATGTTTCCTTTGTTTTGAAGGATAAAATGTTGACAGATGGTCTGCTGCACGGCGCGTGAGTATGCTTTAGGAGCGACCAGTCAGCTGTCCGAGCTGGTGTAATGCAGAGAAATGACCCTCCCCTACAATATGACCCATGGGTCATTTCACGACGAAGAGAAATGACTCATGTGTTATTTCAATACGTAGAGAAATGACCCGGGTTATCGTTCTACATAGGGAAATAACCCTCTGGCATCATTTCTCTGCGTATAATAATGACCCGGGTCATTTCTCTACGTATAGTGAAAAGACCCATGGGTCATTTTGTAGAGAAGGTCAATTCTCTGCATTACACCGGCAATTTATTAACCAGAATCCGACCGTGATTCCTTCCTTTCTTCCTGCCTGCCTGCCCGCCAATTTATAAAAAAAGCATTGTTCATTGTACAAAAATAAAAGTCTTGGATATCTATTTATAAAGGCACTCAATCTCTTTGAACGCTTTGAAATCGATTCTTTAATATTGTTGTTATTTGTTTGTTTTCGACCAAATAGCTTTTTAATTGTCTTTGGATAAACACGCTTTCACCTTCAAACTTGTCAACATCGCTGATGTAGCACACGATGGTGCCTCGTTATAACATGAAACATGCCTAGTGAAAAGGGACTCACTACATCTGCAAAAAATTACCGATTCTGGTAAGCCTGCGCCGTGCTTGCAGGCTGATCTTGTCGAATCTCTTTGCTATCGGTCAATTTTCTGCAGTATACCTCATCATATGACCGGTTGTTAGATAGAATAAATTCTATTGGTCCATAATTATGTGATGACTTGCTCAGTATCACGTATCACATTATATAGATCCTCTTTTGTCAGAACACGGCAAACAAACGATAAGGTGTTTTTACGATACATGTACATCGGAAGAGGCAGCTTTTATTGGGGCTTTCTCCTTTTTCTACATCATTACATACTTTTTCCAAGACAAATTGTTTAATCTCTACTTACTCGAACGTCGAAAAATATTTTGAACATACATGTATGTACGGGTTGACCGTTCTCCTGTCTAGGAAAAGTTCATGCATCTTGCCCTTATCCTGCTAAGAGAGCAAACTGAAACTTAAAAACCGATGGTAGAAACCAAGTTTTGCCTTTTCAAAGTTTTTATTTGTTTATCTTTACATTTTTATTGGGTGTGGTGGTGGACGGGAATGTACTTCTGGGACATTGTATATCAAAGATCAGAATGCACATTCTGTGCAGTCTGATCTTGATCTGCACTGTACGCAAAAGGTCAGTGAGTCTCGCTGAGCAGCCTGAAGGTTGAAAGACCGCTACGTACTCCATTTTTCGCTAAATGAAATAACAGTCCCTGAAGATTTTGTAAGATTGCAACTGCAGAAAACTCGTTTAATAGCGGTTGATTGTTCAGCATTAAAATGTGGAGATTTAATTAGTTTTGTGGTAGACTGTTTATATTTTCTTTATGACGTAAAATCTGGCATTTTCAGATAAACTAATTTAACCGAAGCTGAACAGAAAAGAAAAAGAAATCGTTACATTGAAACTTTGGAGAAAAAATATATGAAAGTATTTTTGAATCATTTAAGTCTGAAGCTAGATTTATGATACTTTTCATGGTGTTACTTATCAAAAAAATCCTGTGAAATTGACAATCTGTCATTCTGTAAGGTCGATCAATGTGATACACACTAGTGGTTGGCACAAAAAATGAAATGTCAGACGATGTAAAAGGTTCCCAGGTCAATCTATCTTACGTTTTATTTTGTTTTGAAGTTTATTTGGCACCGAATGCACATAACATAGTTTAACAATAGCACACAACATATTCAAATAAAGAATTAAATGCGATGGACATGCATTAACCCGTACGACGCACATCAGTGCCAAGAATGTCACAAAAAAGGGAAATAACTTCTTATTTCAGTTGTGGTCCGTAAGTGTCGACTGTTCGACAAGGAGATACATGGGCAGAGCTCCAGATTGGAGAGAGGAATTGTATTTTAAATCCATTAGTTCTCTTCCACACCCCATGTTGTGGAAACTCATTAAAATCGTCTCAATGAGACTATTCTAATGAGTATCCATAACTTAAGGTTTAGTGGTGCGTAATTAATATTTCCAGTTTTGAAATCAAAATCACTCCACCTATCTCGAGCTCTGCACGAGAGTGACATATTTCGACAGCCAAACATTTTAATTATATACTTAACGAAGAAATAAATCACCGGAAGGATTAATGTTATCTTATTTAGGAAATGGACAAGTCACGGAGATGCTTGTACATACATAAGACTTGAGTATCACATCCTATTAAAAACCACAGATTATTACTGTATGAATATATAGCAGACAGATAGATTTAAAGACATGCGGCACTGGCGATAAAGAAGGGAAAATATAGAGACAGCAACTTGTAGAAGAAACTTGTACAGGGGATACCTAATTCTGAATCCAAAGGTGACTAACCCATTTCCACACAATCCCTACTTTTGACGACCCTGAGAAAGAAGTCTATAGAAACCATTGTGGGAAAAGGAGAAAATGCTGGTTACCAGCATTTTCTCCTTTTCCCAAAATATTTTCTACTCTTCACAAAACAAATTTCAAATTTTCAGTCACTTTTATCATGTCGTCTGCAATTGCTTTCGATTTGGACGAACATAAAATATTGTCGTTTGGGAATGAGTTAATGGAAATTTGAATCCCAGAGGACAGTTAAACAGATTACAATTAAAGGGGAAGGTCACCTTCACGAGAATCAATGAAATTCATTTGTTAAAAAAAAGGTGACATTAAGGATTCTTTCAGAGAAGACTTTTTTTCGGCCTTTTGAAAGACAAATTCTATCATTTGAATTTTGAAAGTGAAAGCACATATAAGCATAAACCTATTTCATTTCTAGTTATTTTTTTTAAACCTTTAGAATATGGAAGGCAATACTTGGTAATTTTCTATAGTATTATCAAGAATCGACGGTACAAACGTTGCAAACGAAACGTAACCGGGTTTTATCTGAATTACTCGAAGAATTAACAAAACAAAAGGGCCATTGGCCCTAACGCGCTCACCTGAACTGAGTCATCTAGGATTTGTAAAATGGAAGACATCCTGGTTGTTATAGTGCAAACATTTTCATGGGTGTAAGCGACCTTCGTTTTATCCAACTGCCCCGCTTCAAACAGTTAACTTGTTCAAAATACTGTCAAGGAAAATATTCTGATCAAATCTAAAAGTTTCAGACTGAAAATGTGAATCCTAGATTTGTATCGCTGACATTATTTTTGACCCGATATGACGCAAGTTTTGAAATTACCCTAAATATCATCAGGACAAACATTCTGACCAACTTTCATGATTTTCAGACTGGAAATGTGTTTTTCCTTTTGACCAAATGCCAACTAAATTCAGCACTGTCAATATTGTCATCGAGGGCAAGCATTATAACCAAGTTTCGTGAGTTTTGGTACGCAAATATGGCCTCATGAATGAAAACAATTAGACCAACTTTTACTCATGTTGTATCAAGTACAAAGACTTGCTCCAATACCTACTTTTTGATCCGACATGACCCAATTTCCACCTCGTCTGGCAATCAGCCAGATATACATTCTAATCAACTTTCATGGGTATTTTGGCTAAAAAATGTGGCCTCTAGCGTACACATGTAGTTATACTTTTCTAGGATATGTCCTAATGACCTTCCAGTTAAGCGGATGGGACCCAGTAAAGAATTCGTCCGAAATATGATCCTAACAAACATTTTGACAAACTTTCATGAGAATCAGTACAAAAACGTCTAGATTGCACACAGTATCTTTTCCCCTTTAATATGTACCCACGACCTTCTTTCTGACCCTACTTGACCCAAATTTTATATCATTTATGATTATCAAGATAAATATTGTCACCAATTTCCACGAGTATTAGATTTAATACGTGGCCTCTAGAATACACAAAATGGTTTTCCTGAAATTTGTTCCAATGATCTTTTTCACAGACGCGATCCAATCCCAAAGTTTTCTGTGAAACCACCAAGGTTAATTTTCTGACAAACTGTCATGAGTATTGAACTGAAAATGTAACTTCTAGAATCTACACAATTTTTGTCCCATTGGCCTTTTTTGTGCTTTCCAAAATTGCTAATTTTCGAATTTGATTGAGATAACATGCTAATCTTTATAGGTATCAGACTAAAAATGTGGCCTGTAGAGTGCATAGAAGCCTGACGCCCGCACCACGATGTACACTGAATTGCGTTTGACTGACACAGCGCTATCACAAAACCTTACTTCTAGCACGTTGTGCTTAGGTGAGCTGAAAGCTCAGAAGTGAAAATATATAACGATAACCAGTCAAATC
This sequence comes from Tridacna crocea, assembly GCA_943736015.1. Classification (NCBI taxonomy): domain Eukaryota; kingdom Metazoa; phylum Mollusca; class Bivalvia; order Cardiida; family Cardiidae; genus Tridacna; species Tridacna crocea. Next base: position 29,602,605 of record OX031061.1, read on the forward strand.
CTTCATGTTTAGACCGTGTATTTAAAAAAAAAAAAAGGTCAAGTTACGTATCAGAGTTGCGAGACAGTTCAGAACAATCGAAGTGGAACGCGGTTGATAAATGAAACTGGTGTATTTAGATCCAATAAAAGGCATCCTGTAACAAGAGAAGGGGTCTTTTTTGAAGTACCCAACTTTACATGATACTCCTGTGGGTCTAGCGAGCTCAGACTTAACCCTTTCCAAAAAAGCCCTTTTTTTACGTGTCTGCAGTATACATGTCTTTTAAAACCACTGAGGGAAAAGGAGAAAGGAAAAGGAGAAATTGCTCGTCACGAGGAATTTCTCTTTTTCCCACAGTTTTTTGTACCCATTTGGAGAACTTTCTGCCATTTTTATCAAATGTGAAATTGTCGTCTACAAACACTTTCAGTTTAGAAGACTCTAAAATTTGTCGTTTGGGAAAGGGTTAATGTACTAGTTATCCAGCTGTTGAAAGTGCGAACCCCAATGTTGTTGGGCAAAGAGTGCTTTCCGAGGATAGGTAGAAGTAATTTCGACTGTTACCTGCTGAGCTTTCAACATAACGTGCTGCCTGATCTTGGGCGTATATTGTCCAACAAGGAAAAACTATTAGTTTAAACCAGTCAAACTCTAGTTTTTACTGTCGCGTAGAAAGCTACATTGAATTTATTTAGCACGTTAAGTGTTAAATTGGCAGCTTTAGTGGAGAAACAACATGAGAGGTATATATGCAACGATCGCCATAATAATACCGAAGTACAGTTTAAAACGGTGTCATTAAACAAAAAATAGCAATAACGAAGAAAATAATAATAAAGACTAATTCAATTCGATTCCAAAGGACAATTTGAGATTTCGTCAAACAACCGACTGCATCATGAAACACCAAGGTCCTTTGACAGACAGAAAGTTGACCAACAGAATAAAGTTTCGACTCAGACCAGCTGCGCAAACACCACAGGCTGACCTGGGTTGATTTTTGCAGATACATAAATCCTCATTTTCACAAAGCATGTTCCATATGTGTCTATATAGAACTTGAGTTCGTTATTAGGTATATGGATAGATACTGTTATATACAATAACAACTGGCTTGCAACGCGCAAAAAGGGGCATTTGGACATTTGCGTAAATGGTTGTCTTGATCATCCTGCGCAGTCCGTGCAGGCTAACACGAGACTGCACTTTATGACTACAACAGATTTTTCGCTACAGTAGACTTGTGCAATACAGAAAATTACATTAAAAAAAAAACGGAAAGTGTCGTTTCGGATCAGTCTGCGCGGAATGCGCAGGCTAATCCCAGACCACACTTTACGCCAATGTTCGAATGCTCTTTTCGCGTGTAGCAGGTCATAAACTCTACAATGTAATGATGTACATGTGTAGATACCCGTAAAAGAACTGTGTTAATATATTCACTTTTTACAGCAACGATAAAGAAATTTAAGAGGGTTTTATTCCGGTCGGGTTAACTTAACCTTAGCTTTTCCTTTCTTACATGAAAAGTCATTGTCCAATGACATTCTTTATCCGGCTACTAAGTCGTTATCGTACACGAATGATAATACAGGACTTGCCGGTTCACTTCCCAACACATTTCGAGAATTGCTATTAGGGATTGCGACTGATTAGTCTATCTGTCTGTCACACACAAACACACAGAGCGCTGAAAACTTTTCCTACTATGTTCATGTTCAGCCAGTTCTAGAAAAGAAACAGCAGGAACTCAAGGCTAGGTGTTTTGGTAAATGTTAAAGACTAAATTATCTTGAAAACGGCTCTTAACAAAACCAAATGCCTCAATTATACTGATGGAAATGGGAAAATCTTTTGAAAGTTTCATTCGCTATTAACATATCCATATTTAAGTGCTGAGGAAAAAGGAAAGTACTTCAAATGGGGTAAGGGTATTTAGTTGCAGGTCTACCGACTATCAATGCTCTCACATCAAGTGTACATGTGTATTGGTTATCGAAACCTACCATCTGTCTATAAGCAAACTGTTGCTTCCGGCAGGTTTTACCTAAATACGGGAATTAACAAAATCTGTTTTATCCACAAAATATGTGCAAGAGCGAATAATAGTTTTCTATCATTGTTAGAGCACCGTAACGGTGGGTATTTAGAGTTTTTACATCTCACCAAATTAAAAAAATTTATATATCACTGAAATTCACATGAAAAAATAATACAAATCATCAAAAATTAAGATTCATGGAATTAACCCCCCCCCCCCCATTTTTTGTTTGGATTGTGTTCCCTAAAAGGCTACATAGCCTGTTAAGGTATCATTAGATTTCGCGCCAAAAATCAATAAAGCATTTGGGAATGTTAAGTGACTGGTACGTGACTCATAACGCTTAAATTCCATTACATAACATACATGTAATAATTATTTTCCATTATGTCTTCTTGAATCTTGAAACTTCGTCTGTGTATTCCTGTATGTAAATGAGCGAATTGATCATATAAAAATAGAACGTGTCTCCCGTTGGTGTCAACCTGGGCCGTAGTAAATCTCTAGTTTCTCGTGTTGTCGGACGGTTTTCGACTACTGGGGTTTTATTAATGCAAATTGAAAGGCTTTGGGAGTATAAGGATGCTTTGTTTTGCATTTTTGTAAAATTTTCGTCCCGAAATCTAAAGGGCCACCTTTAATCCTACTTGAAGGTGGAAATACCCAGCATATAGTTTTCCATTACACAGTTAAATTATTGTATGATTATCCATGTGGTGTTTTTTTTTTTTCCAAATTAGGATAACAAAAGATTTCCTGCTAGAAAACAAAAATCATTCCGGGTTTACCACGTGTCCACCGTATCGCGTGACGTGTTCATGAATACACACGATCTCATTTACGCATTTCATTAATTGATGGTGATGTTGGTTGTATAACTGCGACTCCCGGACATTTTGTGGAAAATGTAGATCAAGATCAGACTGCAAAAGAACGTTCAGTCTGATCCTTGATCTGCAATGCATGATAAACAGTTTTTTCTTAAAAAATAGACCACCTCATGAATATTCATTTATTACCCAGAACGAGGCTAACCCAGCAAGCTTTATCTTGGTAGCAAGTAAATAATATGGATATTTCAGCTAAATTATCATGTAATAACAGAGATCTTGATCTTGTACCAGCAATATCATTTGGATTTGTGGAAAATTATGTGAAAAGCTAAAAAGCATCATCAGGAGACAAACCTATCAATGTTTTTATCTATTCAACCTATTTAAGCACTTTCTTGCAAAATTCAACGGTCTGTAGTCGATTGGCTTGAAATGTTTTGAGCCTACTACTGTCTTCTTTTTAATCTGTAAACATTTATAAGGTTCATAATTCATTATTAGCAGATATATGGTGTTGATGAGACCAAGTTTATTAGTATTTGACCCAAATATTTGTTTACACATCAGTGTAGAGCTCATCAGCAGATCAACCATATACAAATCAAACTGTGTATACATTCGGATTCATGAAAACTTTTCCTAACCAAAAAAAATTAGACTAGTCCAAATTGAAATCACTTGCAGACGACAAAATAAAAGTAACTCAAAAAATGAAAATTGTTTCTAGCAGGGTAAAAAACATTGTGGGAAAAGGAGAAAATGCTGGTTACCAGCATTTTCTCCTTTTCCCACAATGTTTTCAAAGGGCTTCTTTCTCACCAGGGTCGTAAAAACCAGGGATTGTTTTTTAAAGGGTTAAGTAAAAGAAAACTAATCCTTTTCCTTTCGATTCACCTAAAAGCGAATACTGAGATTCCTCTACCTTTCGATGCATGCATTTAACATTCATTTAAAACTCTTTGCCACATTATCCCGACTTTTAACTTCACGAGAAGGAAGTCTGCTGAAAACATTGTTGTAAACGAAGAAAATGCTGGTAACCTGCATTTTCTCCTGTTCCCACAATGATTTCTACCCTATCAGAGTCAAAGATCATCATTTTAGCTACCAAGATTATGTTGTCTGCAAATGCTTTGAATTTGGCTCAGTCCAAAAGTTTGATGTTTGGTTAAGAGTTAATAATATTAACATGCTTAATCAGGGGATATTTAATTCATAGAATTCTGATCGATAAAGTAACCTTCTTTGAAAAAAATGGGTAAAAAAGATAAAATGATATATTTAATTTATACAAAACTTTCATATTCCCTTCAAAAATCGCCCTTCGTCTCTTAATTCTAATTCTAATAATCCATTCTTTTTTCCTAGAAGGATCATCAGGAATCTTGTGAAAGTGCAGTGTACTTTCAAATCTAGAATCCGAAGTGCATAAAAACACACAATAATGCTTTTTAGATTCACTTCTGATATTCTGGATGCACTGGGGCCTATCAGCTTTTCACCTTTGTTTACATTTCCTGCTAGGTAAGCCTCGTTCTGGAGAAGGAATGTAAACCATGCATAAATATTGAGAGGGGCCTATATGAGATTGAAATATCATTATTCCGGATATTTGCTGTCGGCTTAAAAGTTGCACTATCAAAATTTAGTAGGATGAGAATTAAGGTCTTGCGGACGGCATAGATCAGCCTGTTATCATTGTTTGAGCAGAGAAATAAATAGAGGATATTTGCTTTTTTCGCTGAAAGATCGAAATTTATTTCCTCGAGTGGACACCGTAGGTAGTATTTTCACGAGTGGTGCAGCCACTCGTGAAAATATTACCGATGGTGTACACGAGATGAAATAAATTTCGATCTTTCACCGAAAAACAACCCTCCCCTCCCCCCCCCCCACACACACACCCTCCCCCCCATATATATATATATATATATATATATATATATATATATATATATATATAGCTACGCATTTAAATATTACGTCAAGCGCGAGAAGTGTAAGGTAAATGACATCATATTTCCATCTGCTTGTGAGGCAAGCGCAATTAACCTAGGCAATAAGAACATGAAAATCGGTATTTTCACTGGTGGTACCAGTGTAAGATCGAAAAATATTTTCATTGTTATTCACGATATCCTACCGGAAAGCATAAAATAAAAACATATCCAAACCTGCTTATCGTTTTGTTTTACGTGCAAAGCTTTAACTCTTTACCAAACGACATAATTTTAGACTAGTCCAAATTAGAAGCATTTGCAGACAACAAAATTAATGTGACCAAAAAAAAAAATGAAATTTGTTTTGGAAAGGGAAGAAAACATTTTGGGAAAAGGAGAAAATGCTGGTTACCAGCATTTTCTTCTTTTCCTACATTGATTTCGGAGGGCTTCTTTCTCAGGGTCGTAATAACCAGAGATTATTTGGGAGAAGGTTTATACAGCACGGAAAATCAGTCAAGTTAAAGCTGTCATGACCTGGGCCGAATCCTGATCGATTTCATAGGTCTTGCTTTGTTTCAGTCAAGCAGGGATTCTATATATGTTATGTATGATCCTTGAGTCAAGTAAAGAAATAATAAAACGTAGACCACATCCACTTACGAGCATGTATTCAGTACCAGAAAACTAAGCCGCTGTGGTCAGTGCATCTTCGAAAGCCAAGACTGACAATTTACTACGTTAGGTACACGGTGGGTATACGAACACCGGATATAGCCGTCAAATCGAGATAAAAAATAACTGTGTCTTGTGTGACTGCGTTCACGAGAATTCCAAATATTTCTTAATAACAGCTTTTAATATACTATTGTCTAGTCAACCCAGATTCTCTGATGTTTATAGATTATTAGGTCAACAACGAATGCTATTTTTAGCCAGGGAAAGTCTGAAAAAAATGTCAGAAAAGTGGACTACTCACGACGGATTTCGGAGATTTCTAGATACAATTCATCTGCAAAGCCGATTCTTTTCTCAATACAAAATCCGAGTCGCCAGATTTCTTGATATTTTAGTCAAATTTCATTGCATGATTGCAATTTTGCTGTTTCGGGTGAAAATTGCCATAAAATACAAGTTTTTTGTCGACAATGGTGTACCGAGGATAGCTGTTGTTTTGAAAGAACTGTACGGGGGATAGTATTTCACTGTACTGGGGATAGTATGACAATGTACTGGGGATAGTATTGTTCCACTCTATAGTGTGATGTGAACTCTATATTGATAAACCATTGAATGTATTTCTGTATGCTGCACTTAGATTGGTGTCTACTCGGGCTGAAAGCTTTTTGCAATTGATACTTTGTCATATCTTGATTATGCTATGTTTTCCCCTATTCAGATGGATAATAAAAATACTTATATGGAAATTTCGGGTTTAACTATGCCTGGTGATTCAATGTATGGTACGACTGCTAAATGCTACTGGATAGATAGAAGGGCGAACTTGATGAGCCAGTTTAGGTTTCACTAAGCACGCCATCAAAATTTGCCATCCTCATGTTGCATGTTTTTAGGAAGAAATTCGTCTTTTCGAAGACATGTTTTTAGGAAGAAATTCGTCTTTTCGAAGACACACATCTATTTTTTCTTCTAATCCAGATGCATTTAAAGAGATTAGCCAAAAACTTGTATAAACTGCAGCCAAACGTTATCAAGTAAAGATGCGCTGATATATTGTACAAAGGGAAGGCACGAGGCCGCTCCTTGCATATGCGACGAGTGCAGGAAAGCGTATTCATGGCGGTAACTTTATAGAGGCCATTAATCATGTTTTAAATAGATAAGCCGAGTAATACTAGTTCTACTAGTTCTAGGTTATCTGGAGGCCATTTTATGACCACTTTTGAAGACAGACTCATTGTTGCTCAGACCAAGTTATCAGTTTCCACTCGATTTGACCTGTTTGCTATGACGCAACACTAGATCATCTGCAGAATAAATATCAATAAGCCGATAAAAAAAAAAACTAGCAAGGGAGAAAATGGCTATAAAAAGTAGATCTACGGGAAAAAATGTTGCATGTTTTTCGCCCAAAATACCTTAAAAATCAAATTATTTCAAAAAGGAAAAAAAAGTTTTCCCCAATACTCTTGTTTTATAGCACATCTTTGAATGCAAATTCTAAATAAAGACTTTAGGGAAATCAGGATTCATGCAGGCTTTTTCAACAGACTAATAAACAATTGTCTCACAGGGCTTCCCCTGCAAGTTTTAATTTTTGCGCCATCAAAATCGCCACTTCATAAAAATTGGGGCCAGTAGGAGCCAACAGAGGTAGCCACATAGTGCTTTGGATACTTCCGTTTACTGGCCAATGCTAAAGCTTCTAAATACATTGCTCAATAGTGCTGTACAAGCTTACTTATGTTTCTTTTTCCCCAATGGTTTCAAGGGTTTGAGCTGCAGGGACATAGAATTTCTATTTTAAAAGTAATACAGCTCCGTAATTCTATGACTGCCAATCTGTTAGAATTCCGTCAGTTTTTAAGAAATTCAGGAAGAAATTTGGGATTGTGTGGTGAAGGGTTACAACATCATTTCCTTTATCCTAAAAAATACTTAAGTTTATTTTTAAAAGGTCCTTTTATTCTGGTCTTTTCTCTCAGTATGAGTGTCCTATATAGTTACTTGTTCCTGTACTATCACCAAGACAAAGTGGCCTACAAAGTGTAATCCCCCCCTTTCATTCAGCATTTTCACATCATAAATTCATCTGTGTTTTTCCCCATTATAAGACATATTTTAGCACCTACTTTAGAGTTTTATACATATATTTGTGTAAACTTACTGTTTAAAGTCATCATCAAAGCTAAAGACAGTCTGAAATGCTTTTGATCGGACAAAGTCAAACTGACATGATGTTTTGTCATGGGTTTTCACGCTTTTTCGACGATCCATTTTTTCAAATCAGTTAATTTTCAGAAATTGTTTTCGGCTTTATTGTGCATAAAATTTTCAGTATATATAGCAACTAACTCCAAAATCTGTCATTTTTACGCTAGATAAGCAGATCAATACCATTATCATGTTTTTCATAAACAACATCGATAAATACACACGACAATTTTCTAGCCAGTGAAAGGATGTAGACCAGGTAAGGCATACTGAAGGCGCGGCTTTACAGAAATTATGGGCGGCGACTAAATCTTGTATCTGATAACCGATTGGTTTGATACAGGTGCTCAAAGGGGCGTGACGAAATATTGATATTTGATTGTTTAGCAGTGGTGTGTATGCAAACTTGCATGGTGTGTAATTTAGACAAGACCGTTAATGAATGCCAGCCTGATAAGGTGTGATAAGCAGTTACGCGGGCTTCCTTTACACTTGATACAATACTGTGTATGTCAGAGGATAGTATATAGACATTTGCTTGTCGCCAATACATTCGCCAATGCTTCATTTTTGGTGCCATTTTTTCTAAATTTTCGCATTTGGCGCCACTGGCGATCGACAGCGGGAGCCCTGTCTCAGTTTATACCGAAGCTATTACCTAAGCCTGTAGGAGCTGGTTTTATAAATGGCCGGTACATAGGTTACATGCCAGCTTACCGTAGCTGAATAAATCGTACCAAGTAGCATTTTATTGAGTAAACCTTTATTTTGAAACTCAAAGTGACGGTCGTCGTTTTGAAAAGTAGTCCGGGTCTGTACCCAGAATGCCCAAATCAGATAGGTACGCATTTGAAGGATGCCACCCAGCGGAAAATAACGTCTGTGAATACTATGTTGCATGTACATTGAGACCGTTTATTGGCTTGCCGATGCGAAATACTGTCGGCTGCCGCTCCTCGTTAAAGCTTAACTGGAAGATTTTTCGCATTGTCTTCTGTAACTTTGGCATAACTGTACCATATTTTGTATGTGCTGCAGGAACCTAAGGATTTGTACTTCTACTCAGTCTGGAGTGTATCTAGTCTCCGCTGTGGTTTATATGCCTCCAGAATAAACATACACTTGGACATTTTCTGGGGATGACTAAAATTTACGAGCAAAAGCTACTTCCCAAGCGTCTCTCAAAGTGTTGGAGCCAGTGTTTAATTATGAACAGGTTTGATATGTGTGGTTGATGAGTTACACACATAGATGCTTTAACCCTTATGTTTATGTTCAACACTTCAGAGTGGTGCATATCTATTATATAACAGAAAACAAAGATTAGGTTTTCTTCTACTTATGATCCAATTTCATTATAAACTTAAAAATGATGTAAAATATGACGTTGAATCTGATGTGGATGAATGATGAGGACTAGGATCAGAAAACATATCTGTATCTTCTGATTGCAGCCTATATTGTCAAGAAAATAAAAATCTTGTCAGCTATGAACATCCAGAAGTAGAATTTCCTCATTTCTTAATTCATACATATATTTCTTGTTGTTTGGAATATCTGACACATTCGGCTTTCCGGGCGGCATATGTCATCAAATAACCAGTCGTGAGCAAGAGATTACCATTCACTCTGTAGCATCTTATACAACCATCCTCAGTACACAAATTTCTAAAATACAGCTATCCTCGGTACAGCAAGGAACTATCCTCGGCACACCGATGGCGATCTTCCCTCGCGTACAACTACATGAAGAGTAATTCTTGGAACTAAATTTTTGATGTACATAATATTTTATGTATTACACAGGAATCGTATGCTTCAGAATTTCAATCAAATTCCCTGTTCTGATAATATTCCATTAGTTGGACCGCCAGGTCAAAAATCTGCGTGAGCATGACGACAAATTTACCTCGTAATAGAACTAGTTTTGGTAATTCATCAAAAGTACAGGGCTAATTAACCATTTAGCTTATCAATCATTACCATGTGACACACGAATATTACAAATACTTGTATAATATATGAATTCTTACCTGTGATACGAGCAGTATTTCTTCCATTTGTAAACATTTACTCATTTACGTTGCTATATCCGATGTACGTGTACCCACCGTGGTTACTCTACTCTTGGCGGATCGAGCTTGATTTTTACATTCACCCGATACGCTTTTTCATTGGATGAAGCCAGCTCTAGCTGCGACGAATGAAATCGCTCGTAGCATTTCATCTTTGATAAAAGTAGAACAAGGTCGCTACCTTTCGAATAGAAGGTAAACATGGAAACCCATGTGGATGTCTGCCATTATCTCCCGCTAGATGGCATTCTATAAATACTCATCTATTTGATATGGGCATCCTGGGTACAGAACCGAACCACTTTCCTACGCGACAACCGTTACTTTGAATTTAAAACTGAAATAAAGGTTTACTGAATAAAACGCTACCTCGAGTAATTCACTCAGCTATGATCAGCAGTTTAGAGAAATCTGGAGCTAAAGCAGGTCTTATTTCTCCTCAAACGTATTGATCAAAGCTATTTTCTACATTGCTACTTTATAGAGCGTAATATTACAGTCAGCCCGCTTCTCGGGCTAGTGATGTGTCATATAAGACAGTCGAATCTTCGAAGAATATGACATGTGCAGACAACGGGATGTCTGCTTATCGCTCATTCGGAGCACCTCGGTCAATTCTACGAATCAAGCTGGATTGAAGGATTTGCCGAGGTGTTCCGAATACTTATCGCTTCATGGCATTATCTCCCGCTAGGTGGCAATATAGATACTCATCTATCTGATATGGGCATCCTGGGTAGAGAACCGAACCACTTTCCTACGTGACAACCGTTACTTTGAATTTAAAACAAAAAAAAAAGGTTTACCCAATAAAACGCTACCTCGTGCAATTCACTCAACTATGATCACCAGTTTAGAGAAATCTGTTGCTAAAGCAGGTCTCATTTCTCCTCAAACGTATTGATACGTAAAAGCTATTTTCAACATTGCTACTTTATAGAACGTAATATTACAGTCAGCCCGCTTTCGGGGCTAGTAGTGATGCGTCATATAAGACATTCGAATCTTCGAAGAATATGACATGCTCAGACAACGCACTTCATGGGCGTTGTCTGCGCATCATATTCTTCAAAGATTCGACTGTCTTATATGACACATCACTAGCCCCGACTGTAATATTACGCTCTATAAAGTAGCAATGTGGAAAATAGCTTTTATCAATACGTTTGAGGAGAAATGAGACCTGCTTTAGCTCCAGATTTCTCTAAACTGCTGATCATAGCTGAGTGATTTACACGAAGTAGCGTTTTATTGAGTAAACGTTTATTTTAGTTTGAAATTCAAAGAAACGGTTGTTGCGTAGGAAAGTGGTTCGGCTCAGTACCCAGGATGACCAAATTAGATAGATGAGTATTTATAGAATGCCATCTGGCGGAAGATAAAGAAAACATCGTGGGAAAAGGGGAAAACGCAGGTTAGCAGCATTTTCTCCTTTTCCCACAATGTTTTCTAAAGGCTTCTTTTTCGGCGTCTCAAAAGTAGGGATTGTGTGGTAATGGGTTAAACATGTCGCATATATGAGTACCATCAACTCTCGAAAAGAAGTGGCCAATCAGGGGATTCAAACCAGCAGATGAGTATGCGGTTTGTAAAACGATATTACATTGGCTTTTATAAATATGATGTAAAGGGGGGGGGTTTAATAACCAGCATCCAATAGAGGGCGCATCGCAGGAATCTCGAAATCGGGCTCAATCAGCCAGCCAAGGTAAGATCAGCGTAGTGATCGTAAACTTGGCTCGCGAAGATGGGGCTATTGATGCATCATGAATATAAGCCAGGTCGAATCTTTGAAGAATATAACATGCGCAGACAACGGGAGATTCGTCATACTGCTTATAGGTGTGTTCAAACTGATGAATTTACCTATAAGATGAAACTTATTTTTTTTCGAGCCTCTTTACTGATCAGAATCTTACGCCAAGTTAAAAAAAAAAAAAATGGCTGCGCCCACGAATGATGACAACAGTTTTGACACACCGATAAATCTTAGGTTATAAGATTTTAAAAAAAAACAAGTTATGGTCCTTAAAGACATTTGAGCTTTTCAGAAAATCTGTCACAAAGTAATCGATTTTGGTCTTTCTTTCACCGGCGTTTGTGTCGCCTTTTTGTGTTCTGGTCATGTGACGAAAGTATCACGTAATGACGGGCTACTTTGTGAGCCTACTACAGAGGTGAATGTGATGATCCGGAGTGCAAGAGAGTGATAGCATGGCTCAATTTTAACCGAGTCGTGCTCTAGCAAAGGGGAGCTTTACGCATCTCTGTGATATTTGATATCAGGCAAATCATCATATTATGGATTCATACATTTTCAAACAACGGACATAATCATGAGATAGACTGGTCCTTTGACATACAAAAAATTGGAAAATTGCGAAAAGTTTCGGCCCAGGTCAGCCTGCGCCTTTTTCACAAAGCATGGGTAATTTTCATAAATATACAATAACTACCATACTTATAATCTTTGCTAACACTCTGTATTTGCTAACACTCTGTATGGATGTTCATTGTAATTTCAGGCGGATGTGAGGATGGGCTTTTTGATTTGGCAGACGGCAAGTACTCGTGTAATATGCTAATTGATAGACATCACCCTCATCAACGCGTTCTCGGCGCATACGACATCAGGGCGTCAATTTGCTCGAGACCTAATTTCGGCGGTTGTTGTAAAACCTGTCTTGAACACAATCTGCTGGTAAAGTTTTTTTTATTATTATTACTTTTCAATACAAGACAATAATTATAAATAGCAGTGCTATCTCGTGGAACGACATATAGTCTAAGGCCTGGCCAGCTGGATTCAATTTTTTTTCAATCCATCTGGTAGAAAAATTTCATTGGTACCAGGTGATAGTACAGCTATATAGAAGTCAAATTAGGGTGGATGCCAGAAACAAAAGTGGTGCAGATTTTTTTCAGGCGACATTTTGTTACCCCACCACTGAAAATGCATTGAATTAAGCTTATGTGTACAAACCACAAAATTTCAATATCTGCCAGAGTATATTGATTGCAAATAGTTCTAATTGGCAGTGAAGCGCATAAGTAATGGTAAAATTAAGTTACAGGAGGAGAAAATATAGATTGGGCGCCTTGGTGTTACCCCACCCACCAAATTTGCATACATTTACTGAAAATCATGAGCAACTTAATATCATTTAATACCTTTGGGTTTCAGCTTCTTGTAGAAGGGTTTGATGAGAACTAAATGCTTACTATTGTACTAAATTGCTGCATTGTATTTATGTTTTGGTCTTGCTTATCCTTTACCCCACCCACTATGAGCTAATATATAGTTATGGCAGATTATAGGAGACATGATTTTTGAAAATGAAGTTGGATTTTTTTTTTTTTGTTTGATAAGGTTTCTTATATTTACAAATAGAATGTACTGCAGACGTAAAAATGCATATTCCACACTTGAATATTGTTTACGGTGATGCAATGCCAGTCATGACACATTGACATGTCCTTCATGTAACGAAATTGTAAAGTAAAAGAAATCCAATTCTAATTAAGAAAATTAGATATTTTTTAGGTCAGATTGCACTTCGAACCATCTGTATAACGCATATTTGTTTTATTTGAATTGAGTATTTTGGAACAAAATTTTGGCACATTATATGTCGGAGAAAATCAGTTTTTTGCAATTATTTTAATTCCTTGAAAAAGTTATATAGATTTAGTAAATAGCTGTTTGTAATGAAAATGTAACTGTATTTTCCGTTTTGTTTCCAGAATGTTCTTTATTAAATTAAATGGCGTGGCTTCATTTTATGAGCAGTTTTTATCATTGTTATATAACAAACGACACATGTGTTACAGCAATGACACAAAATGTTACAGTGCAGACACATAAAAGTGTTAAAAAAAGCTTTGTACTTAGAGCCTTTATTTAAGAAAAAATAAACTAAACAATTATTGAATAGTTATACATGAAATGAAGAAAAGTCATTTGCACCAAAATACTGTCTTGTTGACTAGTTAAGATTTGTTATGTAGGAAATAAATCCGTTACATTATGACATTTCAAAATAAAACAGAAAAACACCCACATCCACACCCCACACACACAAATATATATACACACACAAAGCAGCTGTACTGTCAATGCAGCAAACAAAGAAGCTGATGATTGGTCACACGTCACAATTACGCTCAATGAACTGCGCATTTGTTTACTTTAAGTCATCAAGAGGTATTTAGCTCCACTGGTTGAAGGCAAGCGCGCTTATGTCATAGCCCGGTGTCCGTTGTGCGTCTGTCCATGCGTGCATTAACTTATATTTCAAACATCTTCTCTGACATTACCCATCCAATTTTGATGAAACTTTACAGAAATGATCCTGCCGTGGCCTTCTTCAGAATTTCTTGAAAGAATTTGATTCCTTTAAAAACTCTGGTTGCCATGGCAACAAAACTGAAAAATATTGAAAACCTTCGAAAATCTTCTTATCCGAAACCATAAGGCCCAGGGCAACCAAACTTGGCATGTAGTTTTATGTAGCGAACCTCTACAGTGTTCCTTCAAATAATAGCTATGGAGTCAAAATGGACCCCTCTCTGGGGTGGGGGGGGTGGGGGGTGTCACAAGTTTTATATGGGGTTATATAGGTAAAATTTTAAAATCCTTCTGATCCCTAGCCATAGGGCCTTGGTTGGTTGGTTGATTGGTTGGTTGCATTGGGGTTTAACACTACTTCAACATCTAAGGTCATATCATGGGGGTCGGTGACGCACATGTGTTTCCTGGTTTTCTCACACCAGTACTAAGCTTTCTTTCCATAGCCACCGACTACTTTTCTCACATGCTTCAGCAGACGTGAGAGGGGAAAATACGTCGGAAAGAAAGTTCAACTCAACCGGGCCACCAAAATTGGCATGTATCTTTATCAAGTGGGCGTGTACCAAGGGTACCCAACTTATAGCCCTGGAGTCAAATTTGGCACGGCCCCGGGGGTCACAATTTTTATATTGGCTTATATTGGGAAAACCTCTACTTGTACATAACCACAAAGCCTTGGACTACCAAATGTTGCATGTAGCTTTATATAGTGGGCCTCTACCAGGAGGGCACAAATTATAGCCTTGGGGTTAAGTTTGTCCCCACACCAGGGGTCACAAGTTTTACCTGGGCTTTTGTGGTGAAAACTTTTTTAATGATCTTTTTACGAACCATAGTAAGGCCTAGGGCTACCAAATTTAGCCCTGTTTCATGGGTCTCATGTTTTACATGGCATTTATTTTAGGAAACTTTGAAAACCTTCTGGTATACCACACATCCTATATTATGTAATATGGAAGTTTATCTTACGGACCTCCACCAAGTTTCAAGTAATGATAGCTTTGTGGTAAAAAATGTCTTTGCCCAGGGGTCAAGGGGTCATAACATTCTCGTAGAACTTCATAGAAAAAAAATGTATGCCTTCAAGTTTAAAACCAATTGGCCAGAGTTGTAATGTTTGGCTTGTAGTGTTTTCACTTATTAGCTAGTAGAGCGATACAGGGCCATCATGGCCCTCTTGTTTCAAGTTAGATCCCCTATTGCATCAGTGAACTAAAGTAACAGATTGATGAAAAAATAGGGCCTTTTTTGACCTGGGCCTTACCCTATTGTATGTCTTCAAATTTGAAACTTGTTGGCCGGATTTCTAATGTTTGGCTTGTTGTGTTTTCACTCATTAGCCACTGGAGCAATACAGGGCCATCATGGCCCTCTTGTTTCAAATCATATCCCCTATTGCATCAGTGAAATATAGTAACAGAATAGAAGAGTAAAAATAACAAAGGAAATAAAGAAACTTAAGTAATGAAAATATCCAAATCTTAGTATTGGCATACTTATGGTTGGACATAAATATATAATGAAATAACGAAATCAAAGGTTAGTGTGCAACAATAAATTATACTGTGGCACTCATAAATGGATCATTTTTGAGGTACTAAATGCTATAACTCAGTAAATTTTCTTGATTTTTGTCCTATTTGTCTATCCTGGTAGGTCTAGTCAAAATTGTGAATAAATCTAGCCAGAAATATAAACAGATTCAATGTGAAGACTGAAAATTCAGAGATTGGTTCCAATCAATTCTGCAAGGAACATTTATTAGGTGAATTATGGTATGTGAAATTAGTCAGACTTGATTAAATATACATTGTAAGTCTTACATAAATGTGGATTTTTATGAGCACCTTAGATTAAAAAGATGTGTGAAAAAGATTGCATTATATCATTCTGTGCTTCATTTTTGTGAACATAGGAAAAGTCTAATTTACGTTATAGGCAAATTTTATTAGCATATAAAAAAAATCTGCACCACTTTCAGATCGGGCATCCATGTTTAAAGTGACTCTAATAGGCTATCCTAATTCACCAGATGGATTGAAAAAAAATTAGAAATAGGGCTCTTTTTTTATCTGGGCCTTAGCCTATAATGTTTTGCTTGTAGTTTTTTCACTTATTAGCCAGTGGAGCGATACAGGGCCATCATGACCCTATTGCTTCAAGTCATATCCCCTATTGTATCAGTGAAATAGATTAACAGAGTAGGAGACTAAGAATAACAAAGGAAATAAAGCAGCTTAATTAATGAAAATAGCCAAATCTTAGTGTTGGCATACTTATGGTTACAGTTGTGAATATATAATGAAATAACGAAATCAAAGGTTAGTGTGCAACAACAAATTATACTGTTGCACTCATAAATAGATCATTTTTGAGGTGCTAAATGCTAAAACTCCATAACTGTTCTTAATTCTGGTCCTCTATGTCTGTCCTAGTAGCTCTAGCCAAAACTGTGAAAAAATCTAGCCAGAAATATTAACACATTCAATGTGAAGACTGAAATTCAGAGATTGTTCTCAATTCATTCTGCTAGGAACATTTATTAGGTGTTTTACGGTATGTGAAATTGGTCAGACTTGATTTAATAAAAGTCTTACATACAGGTAAATGTGGATTTTTATGAGCATCTTAAATTCAAAAGATTTGTCAAAAAGATTGCATTGTTTCATTGTTTTTTCCATTATTGTGAACAGAGGAAAAGCTTAATTTTTGTTATAGGCAAATTTGGGGTAGGCGCGTTTATTAGCATATAAAAAAAATCTGCACCACTTTCAGATCTGGCATCCATGCTTAAAGTGACCCTAATAGGCTATCCTAACTCACTGTACCATTTGAATTTTTCTACCAGATGGATTGAAAAAAAATCAAAAATAGAGCCCTTTTTTGATCTGGGCCTTAGCCTAATACTATATGGTAAAAGAAATAAGTCTACTTATATATTGCAATTCAAGTGTACGTAAGGTTGACGATTTTGAAACAGTTTGGCGTGGTCTGATTTTTTTCATGTTTTCTCAGTGGTCAAGGTCACAGTGCTCAGACGGCCAAAGGTTACATACTAATTTACAAATTATGTTCTGTCTATAACTTTTGAGCTCATGGCCCGTTTTGGAACTTTTTTGACCGTTGTGTACTACTTGACTGAAACATGCAAGGTCAGTGTTACAAGAACCAAGTCGACTTGTCCGTACGCCGGTTTCTTTATTGTCTGCCTTGTAGTCTTGAAGCCAGAAAACGTGTCCACAAGCACACATATTATGAAATTCATCCAAATTCTTTTTATCAAAACATAAAACTTGCAACGTTTTTGAGAGCTTAAAATATTTCCAAAAGTTGCTATATATATGCTCTATTTTTTTCAAAGACAGATATTTTACCATTTTAGTCTGATTTATCTTCATGCAAATATTTTAGATGGGAATATAGAAATTTGTCAACTGTTTGGTTGATAACCTATCGATCACAAGCAAGGTAGGGACCTGTAAGTATCGAGTTATAAATTACTTGATCTCTAAAAGAGACCTTTTATCATTAATTCACCCACATGTTACCTATGTAAGCGTATCTATGTCTTTTTAGGCCAGGGAATCCCTCTCAAGGGATTGCCTTGCCTATAGGGATCGTAAGCTGCCTATTCAGACAAAAATGTTGGTTGGTGTGTCCACAAGCGAACGACTACAGAAAAAAATTATAAGCATTTATTTGGTTTCAAATCAAAGTCAATCGAAGACATATTTAAGAATCACACAGGTGTAATCTATTTGTGACAGGTGTAAAAGGTGTAAAATACATCCTATTAGTGTGTCCACTTTATATCGCTGAGTCCGCCAAAACAACTAGTTTCCCAAGTATATACAGAGATTGCTTATCACACGGTGTGAATGCTTTCCTATCCTCAAAGCTTTCATCTGCAAAACGCCATGGAATTGCAAGGGTATTACAATCCTTTAATAACTGACGAGTGTGTGTTTTTTTATCCCGTTTTTGTCATTAACACTGACCTAATAAAGGCGTAACCTAATGAACTTAGCTTTATCCGGCAGTTGTGTATTCCTACTCGCTATATACGGTTAATATCTATAACGCTCAAGAGATCTCTTGCACTCCGGATCATTCATATTCAGGTTTGGTGAGATTAACGAACGACGACTCTGCTCGGAGTTTGTCTATAACGTTGTGTTGACATTTGAACCTGTGTGTCACAAAACGCGTCTCCGCTAAAATGCGATTGTAAATAAAGCAAACTACGTATAGAATATTGGCCCGTGTTATGTTTATCACTTTTTCTTATGTATATAGACTAAATCTAGGGTACTTCAGCGGAATGCTGGAGAAATCGGCCCCAGGAGAAATCGTCCCCAAACTGGTTGGCCCGTGTTATGTTTATCACTCCAGAGAAATCGTCCCCTGGAGACCATTTCTTTGGTGAAATCGTCCCCAAATAAAATTTTAGAAAAATCGACCCCAACATCAGATTTCATCCATATCGTTAATCAAGTTGTCTATAAAAATATTTTTGAAATTTCGTTGTCTTTAGTATGTACATTATGTGTATTAGTTACCTTTATCCAAGAGTTATTTGGTAGTTTTGTCATTGTTTATACTGCCTATTTCACACTAATAGGATGTATTTTACACCTTTTACACCTGTCACAAATAGATTACACCTGTGTGATTCTTAAATATGTCTTCGATTGACTTTGATTTGAAACCAAATAAATGCTTATAATTTTTTTCTGTAGTCGTTCGCTTGTCATTTAACATATTTTTTTTTTCTCTCTCTCTCTACTAGTGTCATATTACAAACCTGTGACCAATACCATTTAGCAGGGGCATCAGTGTCCCTGACACATATATTTCTAGTGTTCACTAGGGCTTGTGTGCATCCGAATATTTCTGGTCCATTAACTTCTACAATTGTGGATGGATTTCAAAATAATTTGACAAAATTGACCTCCATCACGGTTGGATGAGCCATTTGAAACATCTGTCCAAGTAGGTTCAAGATCAAGGCCCCATTGAAGGCCAATTTTTTGTCCGGACCATAACTCCTACATTTTTGGATAGATTCCGATATAAATTAGCATAATGCATTGTTCTCCATCATGAGTAGAAGTTCCCTTTAAAACATTTATTCAGGTCCAGGGTCTAGGTCAAGCTTGAGAGTCAAGTGTTTGCGGGCTTGACACAAGTTGTCTTTGGACAACGATTATGAATTAGGATTAACTTCTTTTTATATTATGTAGATATAAGTTTCGAAGCTCAAGTCACTGTGACTTGTCCGTAAAATAGGCAAGTAAAATAGGAAAACCGAGCCTAATCGTTTTCCCAAAACAATCCAACCTTTTCACAGTATTTTATTGAGAAAATATTTGGCTAAAAGAGAATTCGCTTGTAACAAGCAATTCCTCCCAATTTCCCCACAATCTTACTTTTCAATATACACGAAGAACTACTTTGGATTTTTATCTACAACTTCCTTCAAATATGACCAGTTCAAAATTTCGTCGACTTGTGGAAGGTAGAGACAACATGACCAACTGCCGTATCACTCCAATCTTTATTATTCATTACATTTTACCTTGATAACTATCTTACATGTATTTTCATTGAAATCAATAAAAATAAATATGTTCTTGCGTCATAAATGTAAAACATAACGTCATTCAGGACTACAAGACATCACATGTCTCAGAAAATTTAGATAACCAAAGTTGGGATTGTTTACAAGCACGCCAAATTACTAAGTATTCTAAGCCATTATCAAACACCTCATAACTGTGAGCACATGCCTAGCTCTGGCTTAATTAGTTTCTGGCTGGTGCTTTCTAGTATCAGTTCAAAATTTCATGATAAAACCAAGAATTCCAGGGGCTTAGTGGAATCCGCTTGTATCCCTGTCCGTCTACCTGTTTGTATTCATTAAAATTGACCTCATGTGTTGTTTCGTATCCTCAATTTCCTGGCCTTCAGTACTATCAGTACTTTGATTTTTTCTTGGTACGAAAGCAATTTTGCTCTGTTCTAAATCAAAGGGGAGCAAATGGATGGATCTGATGGTTAAATTTATGTCTTTTTGTTATTAGATCTAAAGTGCTGTCCATTCATCTTTGTATTCCATGTTGTAGACTGAACCACCTGTACAGCCATACAGACCTGGATACATAGATATCGTTGTTAGTGAAGATTTACCTGGAACACAAAAGGACCCACATACTTCTGGTAAGACAACAAAGTAATTCCACATAAAATTTATGTGTTGTACAGTATACTCTGGAGAGAGAGAGGTAGAGGTAGAGAGGTTGCCAATACAAAGATAAGAGAGAAACAAAGAATTTAAACTTTTTTTTACTCTTTCTACCAGTTTGATCAGGTTTCAGATGGTGATGTATCTTGATACACAGTTTTTTGGGGGCATCAAGATCTTAGAAAGTTTTTAGAAATCTGGTTCAAAGACTGATACAGACATTTCTTTCCTTGAGCAATACACTTGCAAACTTAAATTCTTTACAAAACAACAAAATTTTAGAATGGTCCAAAATTAACATGACTCAAAAATTAAAGCTTGATCTGCTGGGATAGAAAACATCGTGGCAAAAGGAAAAATGCTGGTTACCACAGTTTATGACAGATTTTAGAAAAAATACTATCAATCTAAATTTTTAACAATTTTTCACCATTTTTACTTTTTTCAGATTAGTTTGACAAGTGAGGGTGGAGTGGGCAATTCATCAAGTCTATTTTCCCATTACCACACAATCCCTACTGGTAACCAGCATTTTCTCCTTTTCCCACAATGTTTTCTACTCTTCACAAAACAAATTTCAAATTTTCAGTCACTTTTATTTTGTCATATGCAGATGCTATCAATTTAGACAAGTAAAAAATTTTGTCGTTTGGTGATGAGTTATGCTTGAATGCAATGGTTTTTATTTCTTGTAATTTCACAGATAGTTGCAAAGACACTAGGCTGGAAATTAATGGCATAAACTATGACTGTGCCATGTTGATTGAGAGAAATTTTACTGGCCAAGAACTTGTTAAGGCTTACAAAAACAGGAGGAAACTGTGTAATCATCCAAAGCAAAGTGGATGTTGTCGCACATGTATGGCACTTGGGCTATATGTAAGTAGCAAACATAATATAGTCATAATTGATAGTTATGACTGCTTAGCATACCGTCCAAAAACTGTAACAAATAGTAGAAAGGAAACACTTAGTTTTATGGATCGGTCAAATGTATTATTCAACATTTTGGAAAACAGTTAAAGCATAGGAGCAACTGCTGATTTACACCAATACTGTCATTTTTGATGTGGTAAAGCTTTTTCCTTGAGACCTACAGGTCTTTGGCTCAATCCCAATATGGGGCACAAATGTAACAGCTCTAATAAGTAACCTTCCAAGGCAAGGATTGAACATAGGACCTCAAGCTACAAAAGAAAGAAGTACTAAGCACTGTGTCCCTACATAAATTTGCTCTATACCAGGAAAGTATAACTGTCACATTATACAAACACTAACTATACTGTTTAGCCCATTACCACACAATCCCTACTTTTGACAACCTAAGAAAGAAGCCTTCAGAAAACCATTTTCTCCTTTTCCCCACAATGTTTTCTACCCTTCACAAAAAAACAAAATCAAATTTACATTCACATTTATTTTGTTGTCTGCAAAATTAATGCTTTCAATTTGGACCAGTCTGAAATTTTGTCATTTGGTAAAGAGTTAAATCTATATTGTGGGATAAGCCAGTATGCCACATTTTGATATTTGCAGGATGGCTCGATAAAGTCTAGCAGTTCAGAAGACCAACATGGGCCTGAATTTCCTGGTATGTGTTTTAAAAACAAAGTAACATTTCAACCATATAGGATCTGACAGAAGTTGCCTTTTGAGATAACATATTATTAACCCTTTACCCCATAAAGCATTTCTATGGTATCTCTAATTGACCCTAAATAACAGCAAGGATGAAGCTGTTTCTTATGTGTATATGACACCTTTTGATAGTGTAGAAAAAATTGTGGCAAAAGGTGAAATTACTCTTCACAAGCAATTTCACCTTTTGCCACAATGTTTTCCTAAGGCTCCTACAAGCAATGCATAGAAATGAGTATCTATGGAGTAAAGGGTTAACTGTTTTTTAAACAAGCCCTGGTTGTAACAGCAACGGGAAAGAAGCCTTTTAAAAACACTCGTCTGTTGGAAAATGCTGGTAATGAAAATGCCTGTGCAGACTGGTCTGAGATGACACTTAAAGCGTTTGTCCGTTTACCCCTTTTCATGTGATGCAAGCCATATATTTTATTGAATTGAACAAATAGTGAAAAAAAAAAATGAAGTACAATTTCCTAAAACCAATACTTTGGAATCCAGCAAAATGAGGGTTTCACTACTCATTTTGGAACAAACAATCCTGACAAATTTCAAAGAAATGCACATAATAATGTGGATTGAGTTGAGTAAACAATACTGAGTCATGGAATGGCTTCTTTTCCTAAACTGACATATTTCTTCATTTTTATTTGTAATTAATATGATTTTTAATGATACAAATTATCTGTGCAAGTTTCAAAAGAATCTGATAAAAAATTTGGACTTAAAAGCGTAAATAAGAAGTATACATTTCAACTGTAACTGGCTCCTTTTTCCCTTGAATATTGTAGCATTTTTTTAATCAAAATCAATAATGTGAAGCAACCTTGCAGGTTTCTGGAAAATCCAAACACAGATGCCTACTTTAGTGCATAAACAAGAAAATTAAGAAAAATTTCCAACTTTAAATGTCTACTTTCCCTTCACCAATTGTTTGATTTTTTTTTCTAAAATCAGTAGGTAATGATACAAATACACAAAACAACTGTGCAAGTTTCATAAAAGTCTGACCACAATGACTACTTAATGATGTAAACAAGAAATGTGAATTTTCAAGATTAATCCTTTACCAACAATCCCTGGTTTTTATGACCCTGAGAAAGAAGTCTTTTGAAAACATTGTGGGAAAAGGAGAAAATGTTGGTAACCAGCATTTTCTCCATTTCCCACCATGTTTTCTATCCTGCTGGAAACAAATTTCAGTTTTTGAGTTACATTTATTTTGTTGTCTGCAAGTGCTTTAAATTTGGACCAGTCTAAAATTTTGTCGTTTGGTAAAGAATTGAATGGTTAACTTTTCCCATACTGATTTTTTCCGAAAATTGATAGGGGTCAAGCCATTGATGAGATAAACGAACTGTGGGAGTTTCACATGAATCCGACTTGAAATGCAGACTTGCAGACTGTAACTCTTACACACAGAAAGATGACAGAAACCATGTCATGACATTAGCTCTGCAGGCTTTTAGCCAGTTGAGCTAACAAGAGGGCCAAAATGGCCCTGGGTCGCTCACCTGAATTTTTGAGAGGACCATAGCCTTTTTTTTTTTTGAAGGTATTGAAACACTGGAAACAAAATCATCATTTTGACAAGCAATTTTTAAAAGGTCACCAGTAAAAGTCCTTTCAAAATCTGACCAGCAGTTTCAGAGAAGAAGAATTTTCAAGAATTTCTTCATTTCCATATACATGTAGTGCAAGTAGCCCCTATTCACCAGAGCAACGTTTCTCAACGAATCAAACTTTCACGAACAGTTTTTGAAAAGGGTCACCCAAGGAATATCTCTGTGAAAATTTTCCAAAATCTGACAAGCCGTTTCAGAGAAGAAGAATTTTTAAGAATTTCTTCATTGCCCTATAGTGCAAGTAGCCCCCATTCACCAGAGCCATGTTTCTTGATGAATCAAAATTTCACAAACAATTTTTGAAAAAGGTCACCCAAGGAACATCTCTGTGAAATAATTTCAAAATCTGACCAGCCGTTCGAGAGAAGAAGAATTTTTAAGAATTTCTTCATTTCCCTATAGCGCAAGTAGCCCCCATTCCCCAGAGCCAGGTTTCTTGACCTATCAAAATTTCACGAACAATTTTTGGAAAGGGTCATCCAAGGAACATCTCTGTAAAATTATTTCACAATCTGACCAGCGGTTTCAGAGAAGAAGAATTTTAAAGAATTGCTTCATTTCTGTATAGTGCAAGAAGCCCCCATTCACCAGAGCCATGTTTCGTGACGGATCAAAATTTCGCGAACAATTTTTGAAAAAGGGTCATCCAAGGAAGATCTCTGTGAAATTATTTTAAAATCTGACCAGCAGTTTCAGAGAAGAAGAATTTTAAAGAATTTCTTCATTTCTGTATAGTGCAAGAAGCCCCCATTTACCAGAGCCATGTTTCTTGATGGATCAAAATTTCGCGAACAGTTTTTGAAAAGGGCCACCAAAGGAACATCTCTGTGAATTTTTTTTAAAATCTGGCCAGCGGTTTCTGAGAAGAAGAATTTTTAAGAATTTCTTCATTTCTGTATAGTGCAAGAAGCCCCCATTCACCAGAGCCATGTGTCTTGACGGATCAAAATTTCGTGAACAGTTTTAGAAAAGGGTCACCCAAGGAACATCTCTGTTAAATTATTTCAAAATCTGACCAGCGGTTTTAGAGAAGAAGATTTTTAAAGAATTTCCTAAAAAATTCCATTTCGTTGCCATGGCAACCAGAGTTTTTGACAGAATCAAATTCTGTGAACAATTTTTAAAGAGGACCTCCCAAGGAACATTCCAGCCAAGTTTGGTCCAAACTGGCCTAGCGGTTTAGGAGGAGTTGATGTTTCAAGAATTGTTGACGACGCACTGACGCATGACGGACGACAGACACCGGGTGATCCTAAAAGCTCCCCTTGAGCACATTGTGCTCAGGTGAGCTAAAAATGTATCAAAAACCCAAATGTGTTGCTATTTTCTTGACAGAATATTGCAAGGACTCACAACTACATGTTGCTGATGGCTCCTACAGTTGTGAGATGCTCATAAATAAAGATTATAGACAGCAGGCAATTGTAGGGGCATTTGACAATAGAAAGAAGCTGTGCTCTAGTCCAAGGTTCAGTGGCTGTTGCTACACTTGCCAGCGCTATGTGATCAAAGTAAGTTTTGATTGAATTAACTCAGTGCTAACAGCATTTTCTCCTTTTCCCACAATGTTTTCAAAAGGCTTTTCTCACAAGGGTGTTAAAAGTCGGCATTGTGTAGTAATGGGTTAGAGGCCCACCGGCTGCCTAAAGTAAAGAAGTTGGGAGTCAAGATGCACACAAATTTAATTAATTTCAAGGTGGCAATTTTTTTTTCCAATTTTACAGTTAAAGTTACACTTGTGTAATGGAAAACAGCTATTTCGACTGAAATATCATCCTGCAAAATTAGCTATAATCAAAAATGAGTATAATTGTTGAACTACTTTCACCGATTCATTTTTTCCTTCTTTAAAGTATCATTTATAAATCTAAAACCACTATATTCTCAATTCGAAGAGATAATAACTACCTCCCTTTTCAGAAAACTAACAAAAGTATCAAAAAATTTTTTCAAGATAGACATAATCGGAATTTATGATCCGTTAGAATTGTGCAAAAATATTATTTCTGCATAAATCCTTATTTATCCTGATTTATCAACCAATTAGAATTTTTGCCCCATGTTCACCGGAAGTGCATTATACAGGTCTTACCTTAATTTTCTCTGCCAGCAACTAGAACTGACAGACTGCGTTCTAACATGTCAGCCTCATATTAATATCCATACTTGTAAATAATATTTAAGTTTGTCTGCATATAGACTCAAATATTGTTCAATTTAGGTTACTATTGAGCCTTTAACCCTTTACCACACAATCCTTACCTTTGACAACCCTGTGAAAGAAGCCTTGAGAAAACATTGTGGGAAAAGGAGAAAATGCTAGTAACCAGCATTTTCTCCTTTTCCCACAATGTTTTCTACGGTTCACAAAACAAAGAAGCCTTGAGAAAACATTGTGGGAAAAGGAGAAAATGCTGGTAACCAGCATTTTCTCCTTTTCCCACAATGTTTTCTACGGTTCACATAACAAATTTGGACAAGCCCAAAATATTGTTGTTTGGTAATGAGTTAATATTTCTTTGAACATAACAAGTGTTTGAAAAAATACAATGAAAAACAAGGAAGAGGGCATCTGAAACCAGTTTAGGAAAAAGAGGAAACACTAGTAACCACCATTCTCTTTTTCCCACAATGGGTTTTTAACCTATCAGTTTATTAACCCTTTACCAAACAATCCCTAGTTTTTACGGCCCTGGGATAGAAGCCTTTTAAAAACATTGTGGGAAAAGGAGAAAATACTGGTAACCTGCATTTTCTCCTTTTCCCACATTGTTTTCTACCATGCTGGAAACAGATTTCAATTTTTGGGTTGCGTTTATTTTGTCGTCTGCAAGTGCCATCAATTTGAACTGGTCCAAAATTTTGTCTTTTGGGAAACAGTTAAACCTTGTCCTGCTAAATAGCTAAAATGAAATTTTCAGTTTGATAGTTAACATCCAAATATTACTATTCCAAAGTTATGTTTTGAGTAATAATATCTCCAAATCTGACAGTGTAGAACCAAGATCAGACTGCATGTTCTGTGCAGTCTGATATTGATCTATACTGTCCACAATAGGTCTGTGAGTCACCCTTAGCAGCCTAAGGGTTAATATCTGAGAAAAATGACTCCTACATTATTTTAACATGTCCACATTTTACCAGGACCACATTTCGTTTAACCCCATACTTAAGTTAGTTGTGTTTCAATTAACCTGATAAGGAATTTCTTTTAATTTGGACAAGTCTAAAATCTTATGTTTTGGTAGTTAAACTTATACGAATACTAGATCTAGATTTATTTTTGATGCTTCTATGAAACAACAAATTACTAACCCTTTCCAAGATAAGCTCTAGTTTTTTACGGCTCTGAGGTTGAACGCATTTGAAAACATGGAGGAAGACAAAGAAAATGCTCATATTCTCCATTTTCTGCAATGTTTTCTAGCCTTATAGATAAGAATACCACCATTTTGGTGAGTCTATATTGCCTGCAAATTATTTCAATTTCAGCAGACCAAAATTACCTTATTTGGTAAAGAGCTAAGTGATTGAATAAGGCAGTATGTTAAGCTAGTTCATTTATGATTACTATCTGGTTTTTCTTGCAGAAAAAACGGCAAGGGTGTAAAGATGAGTATGTGGTTGTACTACGAAACAAGAATGTGTATGCTTGTCGAGAGTTGCTTTACAGGTATTCAGACATATA
This sequence comes from Tridacna crocea, assembly GCA_943736015.1. NCBI lineage: Eukaryota > Metazoa > Mollusca > Bivalvia > Cardiida > Cardiidae > Tridacna > Tridacna crocea. The sequence goes on from OX031061.1 coordinate 29,629,914, forward strand.
CCCAGACAGGTTTGACCTTTGTGCAGATAAGATCAACACCCGCTGTTGTAAAACATGTGCAAAGATTTCAAAGGTAAAAAAACATGTTTTATGAAATGATCATATAAATGTTCACCTCTTGAAACAACATTGTGACAGGTGACTTTGAAATCATCTCAGTGAAATATAATTAACAAACATGAGTTGAGGTGTAACACAGGATCGCCTACAGGCAATTTTTTTCCCATTAACCCTTTGGCTGCTAAACCCAACTAGCTGACCTTTTGCGGACAGTGTAGATCAAGATCAGACTGCACAGAACATGCCGTCTTATCTTGGATCTACACTGTCCGATAAGGAGATATTATACCCCAAAACATAACTTTGAAACAGCAATATTTGGGTTATTAATGGAACTGAAAATTCAGTTTTACTTAATTAGCAGGATAGGGGTTTAGTTTCAGATACTGGTCTGCTGCAAGAAACAAGAGGGCCATGATGGCCCTGAAATTGCTCACCTGAGTCTATTGACCAAACATGAACCATCTAGTTTCCCAGTGACCTAGTTTTTTTATCAGTCATTACCCATCATCAAACACTTTTAAGATATCAATAAGACAAACATTCTGACTAAGTTTCATTGGACTGAAAATGTGGCCTCTACAGCATACAAACGGTTTTTCTAAGATTTCACCAAGTGACCTAGTTTTGGACCCGACAATTACCCATTATCAAACTTTTTTGAGACATCACCAAAACAAACATTATGACCAAGTCCGAAGAGTATCAGGCAGAAAATGTAGCCTCAATGGTGTACCCTAGGTTTTTCTAATATTTGACCCATTGACCTAGTTTTTGACTCCACATGACTCATTTTCAAACTCATTCAAGGTATCACCAGGACAAATATTATGAACAAGTTTCAGGAGTATCAGACTAAAAATTTGTCCTCCAGAGCATACAAAAGGTGTCTATAACATTTGACTTATTGACCCAGTTTTTGACCCAACATGACCCAATTTCAAACTCATCCAAGATATTATAAAGGCAAACATTCTGACTGATTTTCAAGAGTGTTGGACTGAAAATGTGGCATCCAGAGCATATACAAGGTTTTTCTAAGATTTGATTTGGTGACCTAGTTTTTAACCCCTGATGACCCATTTTCAAACTTGTCTAATATATCATCAAGGCAAACATTCTGACCAACTTACAAGAGTTTTGGACTGAAAATGTGGCCTCTAGAGCCTATAAAAGGTTTTTCTAACATTTGACCTGGTGACCTAGTTTTTGACCCCACAACCCATTTCGAACTTGTCCAAAATATCATCAAGGCAAACATTCTGACCAACTTACAAGAATTTTGGACTGAAAATGTGGCCTCTAGAGCCTACAAAAGTTTTTTCTACCATTTGACCTGGTGACCTAGTTTTTGACTACAAGTGACCCATTTTCAAATATTCTGACCAACTTTCAAGAGTTTTGGACTGAAAATGTGGCCTCTAGAGCCTACACAAGGTTTTTCTAAGATTTGACCTTGTAACCTAGTTTTTGACCCCGCAACCCATTTTCGAACTTGTCCGAGATATCATCAAGACAAACATTCTGACCAACTTTTAAGAGTTTTGGACTGAAAATGTGGCCTCTACAGCGTACACAAAGTTTGTCTAAGATTTGACCTAGTGACCTAGTTTTTGACCTGACATGAACCATTTTTGGACTTGTCTAAGATATCATCAAGACAAACATTCTGACCAACTTTCAAGAGTTTTGGACGGAAAATCTGGCCTCTAGAGCATACACAAAATTTTTCTAAGATTTGACCTAGTGACCTAGTTTTTGACCCGACATGACTCATTTTCAAATTTGTCCGAAATATCATCCAGGCAAACATCATGACCAACTTTCATGAGAATCGGACAAAAATGTGGCCTCTAGAGCGTACACAAGGTTTTTCTAAAATTTGACCTAGTGACCTAGTTTCAGACTTTTTTGAGATATCATCAAGACAAAAATTCTGAAGAACTTCCCAGAGTTTTGGACTGAAAATCTGGCCTCTAGAGTGTACACAAGGTTTTTCTAAGATTTGACCTAGTGAACTAGTTTTTGACCTGACATGACCCATTTTCAATCTCTTCCGAGATATCAACCTGGCAAACATCCTGACCAACTTTCATGAGTATCCGACTGAAATTTGTGGCCTCTAGAATGTACACAAGGTTTTTCTAAGATTTGACCTAGTGACCTAGATTATGACCCCACATGACCCATTGTCAAACTTGTCCAAGATATCATCCAGACAAACATCCTGACCAACTTTCATTAGTATCCAACTCAAAATGTGGCCTCTAGATTTTTCTAAGATTTGACCTAGTGACCTAGTTTTTGACCCGACATGACTCATTTTCAAACTTGTCCAAAATATCATCCAGGCAAACATCATGACCAACTTTCATGAGAATCGGACAAAAATGTGGCCTCTAGAACGTACACAAGGTTTTTCTAAAATTTGACCTAGTGACCTAGTTTCAGGCTTTTTTGAGATATCATCAAGACAAACATTCTGAAGAACTTCCCAGAGTTTTGGACTGAAAATCTGGCCTCTAGAGCGTACACAAGGTTTTTCTAAGATTTGACCTAGTGAACTAGTTTTTGACCTGACATGACCCATTTTCAATCTCTTCCGAGATATCAACCTGGCAAACATCCTGACCAACTTTCATGAGTATCCGACTGAAATTTGTGGCCTCTAGAACGTACACAAGGTTTTTCTAAGATTTGACCTAGAGACCTAGATTATGACCCCACATGACCCATTGTCGAACTTGTCCAAGATATCATCCAGACAAACATCCTGACCAACTTTCATGAGTATCCAACTCAAAATGTGGCCTCTAGATTTTTCTAAGATTTGACCTAGTGACCTAGCTTTTGACCCAACATGACCCATTTTCGAATTCGTCCAAGATTTTATCAAGGTAAATACCCTGACCAACTTTCATGAGTATCAGACTGAAAATGTGGCCTCTAGAGCGTACACAAGGTAAAAAGTTGACGACAGACGATGGACACAGCACGATCACAATAGCTCACCATGAGCACTTTGTGCTCAGGCGAGCTAAAAACAAGAACACAGCATGTGGGTGCCAGCCCTTGGCTGCAGTTACTATTTCAGTGAAAATTGTATATCAGAAAAGGGGCATAACTGTATGAAATATAGTTCAGGGATGCCTACCCTTCTTGGATGGGTTTCCCCTTTTTAATCAATTAGCAAACATTAAAATGTTATAGTAATCCAAATTCTAAGCATCTGCAGACAACCAGATAAATGCAACTTACATATTCATATTTGTTACGAAAATGGTAGAAAACACAGAGGGAATTTGAGAAAATGCTGGTAACCAGCACATTCTCCTTTTTCCAACAATGTTTTCAAAATCTGTCCTTTCTTTCGATTTCGACAAGGCTGGAATTTTTTCATCTGGTAAAGAGTTTACCCATTTCTGCAAAGCATGGCTTGTTTTCTTTTATTTCAGACTAAAGACACCGAAGGGTTGATCATCAACACAAACATGATAAAGAAGCCAGGTGTAGTGGAGGTGTTTCCAGCTGAGGAAGAATCAAACCCTTCAGACAATGAGAAGGAAACCGTTGGTTTCACTGCCTTTGACATGAGTGAAGCGTTTCGTCTGATGCGCACACTGATTCGAAAATTCAATGAATTAATGACATCTGGAAGGAAACTTCTCTAGTGATAAAAAGTTGAGAAGTCCTTGACACTACTTGCTTCAGTGAAAACAATACTCTGTGCATATTTGAACAGCTGAATGCTCCGAATGACATACACTGATATTTAGCTGTGTTTTTATAATTTTTTTTCAAACCAAACAGTTAAGAATTGTATATGTATAAATTTTATTCTATAAAAATAGATTAAAGGAGGAAAGGAATTGTTCAGCGCTTGTTTCCTAGCCCTAATCCTTCTCAATCTGATAATAGCAGCAATAGGGGGGGGGCTAAAAGCATCTCTAAGATCCATTGTAACAAGTAAGCCATCATGGAATTAGGGATCCATTAACCCTTTGGCTGCTAAGCACCACTTGCTGACTTTTTGCAAAGAGTGTAGATCAAGATCAGACTGCACAGAACATGCAGTCTGATCTTTGATCAAAACTATCCGAGGAGGAGATTAAAACATCTCTGTGATCCGCTGTACCAAGTACACCATCATGTAATTAGGAATCCATTAACCCTTTGGCTGCTAAATGTGACTTGCTGACCTTTAGTTGACGGTGAAAATCAAGATCAGACTGCACAGAACTTGCAGTCTGATCTTTGATCTACACTGTCCGAGAAGGAGATAACTTTCCCCAAAACATAACTTTGAAACAGCAATAATTATTTGGGTTATTAACATCAAATTAAAAATTTGATTTTGTTTTTTTTTTTTTAAGCAGGATAAGAATTAAATATATTTTGCCTGACAATTGATACAATCTGGAGGTAGAATGGTCCTTGGGCATGCATAAAAATTAAAAATAGCATAAGGTTTCTACCTATGTCAGCCTGCACAAAAATTTCAGGCTGACATCAGCTGATACTTTTTGGCAGAATGCAATAAACACCCTTTTTTAGTGAATGGTAGAAAACATTGTGGAAAAAGGAGAAAATGTTGCTAACCAGAATAATCTTTGTCCACAATGTTTTCTAAAGGCTTCTTTCTCAGGGTTGTCAAAAATAGGGATTGTGTCGTAATGGGTTAACTATAAAGGGACTTCATTGAAATTATCAGCAGCAGACACAAATTTGCTTGAACAAACTTTGTAGTTATCCCTGTCAAATATGACTAACCACTATGGGAGAAAACTACTTTTGCTGCAATATTTTCAGAGTGGTCTTGAATCATAGTGAAAAAATTGAAAACAAAAGAGAAGAAATAGTTCAGCCTTGATCTGTGAAAAGGGAGCTTTATGCATCTGTGAAAAGTATCCATACAGGCCAGTCTGCGCAGTCCGTGCAGCCTGGCCTGGACCAAAACTTTTCGTTACCAGTCAATTTTCCATATGTTACCAGACCAGTCTACCACATGATTAAGTCAGATGTTTGTAAAAGAAGCTCTTATTGGATCCACAATTATGTAATGACTCTGGCTAATTAACTCATTACCACACAATCCCTATTTTTGATGATGCTTAGAAAGAAAGCCTTTAGAAAACATTGTGGGAAATTTGGTTCCAATGTTTCAATACCTCAAGGAGAAAATGCTGGTCACCAGCATTTTCTCCTTTTCCAAAAATATTTTCTATCCTTTCTAAATCAATTTTCAATTTTTGATTCACATTTATTTTGTGATCTGCATATGCTTTGAATTTGGACAAGTCCAAAATTTTGTTGTTTGGTAAAGAGTTAAGCTTTTGCCAGAACACTGTTCATTTACATGGAAACAAACACAAAGAAGCACTGAAATTTTTATTGCACAATGAACACCATTTCAAAGGAATGGCAGGAATGAAATCAAAACAACAAATAAACAAAACAAGAGGGCCAAGATGGCCCTGGATTGCTCACCTGAATTTTGGAGATGACCATAGCCTATTTTTTTTTTTTTTTTGAGGTATTGAAACATTGGAACCAAATTTATAATTTTGCTAAGCAATTTTCAAAAGGTCATCTGTAAAATTCATTTCGAAATCTGACCACCAGTTTCAAAAAGAAGAATTTTTAAGAATTCTTCATTTCTGTATAAGAGCAAGTATCCCCCATCCACAAGAGCCATGTTTCTTGATGGATCAAAATTTTCGAACAAGTTTTCAAAAGGGTCACCCAAGGAACATTTCGGAAAATTTCTTTTAAAATCTGACCAGGGGTTTCAGAGAAAGAGAATTTTCAAGAATTTCATCATGTCCATATAGTGCAAGTAGCCCCCATTCACAAGAGCAAGGATCACCCAAGGAACATGTCTATCAATTTTTTTAAAAATCTGACTAGGGGTTTCAGAGAAGAAGAATTTTCAAGAATTTCATCATGTCCATAATTATAGTGCAAGTAGCCCCCATTCACCAGAGCCACATTTTTTGACGGATCAAAATTTCACGAACAGTTTTTGAAAAGGGTCACCCAAGGAACATCTCTGTGAAATTATTTCAAAATCCGACCAGTGGTTTCAGAGAAGAAGAATTTTTAAAAATTTCATTTCCCTATAGCGCAAGTAGCCCCTATTCACCAGAGCCATGTTTCTTGACCAATCAAAATTTCGCAAACACTTTTTAAAAAGGGTCACCCAGGGAACATCCCTGAGAAATTATTTCAAAATCTGACCAGCAATTTCAGAGAAGAAAAATTTTTAAGAATTTCCTCATTTCCCTATAGAGCAAGTAGCCCCCATTCACCAGAGCCATGTTTCTTGACCAATAAATATTTCGCGAACAAATTTTGAAGAGGGTCACCCAAAGAACATCTCTGTGAAATTATTTCAAAATCTGTCCAGCGGTTTCAGAGAGGAAGATTTTTTAAGAATTCCTTCATTTCTGTATAGTGAAAGTAGCCCCCATTCACCATAGCCATATTTTTTGACGGATCAAAATTTCACGAACATTTTTTGAAAAGGGTCACCCAAGGAACATCTCTGTGAAATTATTTCAAAATCTGACCAGTGGTTTCAGAGGAGAAAATTTTGAAAGAATTCCTTGATTTCTGTATAGTGCAAGTAGCCCCCATTCACCAGAGCCACAATTTTTCACGGATCAAAATTTCACGAACAATTTTTAAAAAAGGGTCACCCAAGGAACATATCTGTGAAATTTTTTCAAAATCCGACGAGCGGTTTCAGAGGAGAAGATTTTTAAAGAATTTGCTAAAAAATTCCATTTGGTTGCCATGGCAACCAGAGTTTTTGACAGAATCAAATTTTGTGAACAATTTTCAAAGAGGACCTCCCAAGGTACATTCCTGCCAAGTTTGGTCCAAATTGGCCCAGCGGTTTAGGAGGAGTTGATGTTTAAAGAATTGTTGACGACGCACAACGGACGACGCAAGTCGGGCGACGGACACCCAGTGACCCTTAAAGGTCCCCTTGAGCACATTGTGCTCACGTGAGCTAAAAAAAAGGATTAAATAAATGCATATAAAAAAGTAGATGTCTAAATATGCATCCAAACATAACAAACAAGTTTCCCAAATTACTCACTATAAAATACAGACAATACAACGACTCCTTGTGAAAAAAAGCAGCTGACAACTTCAAATTATCTTTGTGAAATAGAGATTCTCTACACAAATTTAGGTTAATACATGATAACATATCAAACCATTGTTACAAAATGAAAAATGGCTCCCACACTGCTTTTCACTGAGCACTAAGTCTTTACCAAAGCACAAAATTTTAGACTTGTCCAAATTGAAAGCATTTGCAGTCGACAAAATAGATTTCACTCAAATGTTACAATTTGCTCATGAAATGGTAGAAAACACTTTTTCGCACAATATTTTCAAAAGGCCTTTTCTCTAGGGTCGTTAAAAGTCGGGACTGTGTGGTAATGGGTTAACAAATGATTTCCTTTCTTTCATTTGTCCTTTCCAGTTCTTATGCACCTGCAGTGGACAGCAAATCAAAGCCTTGAGGGCATCAAAGCAGCAAATGTGTTACATGTTAAGGTTTTAAAGATGTCCAGTAAAAGTATACAGGACAGCAATGGGTTAACCCTTTACCAAATGACAAAATTTTAGATAAGTCCAATTCAAAGGCATTTCCAGACAATACATTTGTATCAAAAGCTAAAATTCATTTTTGGAAGGGCAGAAAACATTGTGAGAAAAGGAAAACAAGAGGGCCAAGATGGCCCTGGATCGCTCACCTGAATTTTTGAGATGACCATAGCCTATTTTTTGTTTGAGGTATTGAAACATTGGAACCAAATTTATAATTTTGCTAAGCAATTTTCAAAAGGTCATCTGTAAAATTCATTTCGAAATCTGGCCATCAGTTTCAAAAAGAAGAATTTTTAAGAATTCTTCATTTCTGTATAAGAGCAAGTATCCCCCATCCACGAGAGCCATGTTTCTTGATGGATCAAAATTTTCGAACAAGTTTTCAAAAGGGTCACCCAAGGAACATTTCAGAATTTTTTTTTTTAAATCTGACCAGGGGTTTCAGAGAAAGAGAATTTTCAAGAATTTCATCATGTCCATATAGTGCAAGTAGCTCCCATTCACAAGAGCAAGGATCACCCAAGGAACATGTCTGTCAAACTTTTTTAAAATCTGACTAGGGGTTTCAGAGAAGAAGAATTTTCAAGAATTTCATCACGTCCATATAGTGCAAGTAGCCCATATTCACCAGAGCCATGTTTCTTGACGGATCAAAATTTTGTGAACAATTTTTGAAAAGGGTCACCCAAGGATCATCTCTGTGAAATCATTTCAAAATCTGTCCCGCCATTTCAGAGAAGAAGAATTTTTGAGAATCTCTTAATTTCCCTATAGTGCAAGTAGCCCCCATTCACCAGAGCCATGTTTCTTAACCAATCAAAATTTCATGAAAAATTTTTTGAAATGGGTCACCCAAGGAACATCCCTGAGAAATTATTTCGAAATCTGACCATCGCTTTCAGAGAAGAAAAAATTTTAAGAATTTCCTCATTTCCCTATACTGCAAGTAGCCCCTGTTCACCAGAGCCATGTTTCTTGACCAATCAAAATTTCGCGAACAATTTTTGAAATGGGTCACCCAAGGAACAACTCAAAATCTGACCAGTGGTTTCAGAGAAGAAAATTTTTTAAGAATTCCTTCATTTCTGTATAGTGCAAGTAGCCCCCATTCACCAGAGCCACATTTTCTGTCGGATCAAAATTTCACGAACAATTTTTGAAAAGGGTCACCCAAGGAACATATCTGTGAAATTATTTCAAAATCTGACCAGCAGTTTCAGAGAAGAAGATTTTTTAAGAATTCCTTCATTTCTTTATTGTGCAAGTAGCCCCCATTCACCAGAGCCACATTTTTTGACGGATCAAAATTTCACGAACACTTTTTGAAAAGGGTCACCCAAGGAACATATCTGCGAAATTATTTCAAAATCCGACCAGCGGTTTCAGAGGAGAAGATTTTTAAAGAATTCCTTCATTTCTGTATAGTGCAATTAGCCCCCATTCACCAGAGCCACAATTTTTGACGGATCAAAATTTCACGAACACTTTTTAAAAAGGGTCACCCAAGGAACATATCTGTGAAATAATTTCAAAATCCGACAAGCGGTTTCAGAGGAGAAGATTTTTAAAGAATTTGCTAAAAAATTCCATTTGGTTGCCATGGCAACCAGAGTTTTTGACAGAATCAAATTCTGTGAACACTTTTTAAAGAGGACCTCCTAAGGAACATTCCTGCCAAGTTTTGTCCAAATTGGCCCAGTGGTTTAGGAGGAGTTGATGTTTAAAGAATTGTTGATGACGCACGACGGACAACGCACAACGGACACCCAGTAACCCTAAAAGGTCCCCTTGAGCACGTTGTGCTCAGGTGAGCTAAAAAATACTGGTTATTAGCATTTTCTCCATTTCCCATAATGTTTTCCAAAAGCATCTCCCTGTGGGTCGTTAAGAGTAGAGCTTATGTTGTTTAGACTTAATTGTAAAACCACAACATGATAATACAGAGATAAGATAACATATATTGAAGTTTGGCACTTAAGTGTGTGGCAGCACCACATGGAATAATAATGGAACCTCCTCGTCTATCTACACTGTATATATCTGCACGCTCTGCTGGACAACGGATCCCTTGTTCCTGCAATGTGAATGAAGTTGGATTTTTTTTGTGGTATCTTAAGCCTTTACGAAACAACAAAAATTTTTTACTCAACCAAATCAAAAGCATTCACAGATGACAAATTTAATTCACTTGATAATTCCTGTCTGTCACAGGTTAGACAGTACAGTGGAAAAGGACAACATGCTGGTTACCAGCATTTTTTTTCCATTTTCCACCATGATTTTAGAAGCCTTTTCTTTCTGGGTCTTTCATCCTCTGGACTCTGTGATAAAGAGTTAAGCCATTGCTTAAAGGTGGCAAGCAATGTGTAGGTAAGGGTAGTACTAAATTAGGTCAACCATGAAAACTAGAGCTGTCACTGAATGTGACTTAATACCTCCGCCAGTACTTTGACAGAAAAGTGTCATGTTCAAGGGGAGATAACTCCTCAACCTGGAGGAGTTGACACTTGAAAACTGTGTCTTGCAAATTTCCAATATATGTTCAACATATGTGCAAAACTTCAATTCAATTGAAGGAAAACTGTGGGAGGAGTTCGCGACACAAAATTATAGTATTTTGTACACAGACGTACACACAGGCTGATTCCAGTATACCCCCAAAAACATTTGTTTTGCGTGGGTATAACAACAAGGGCATTAACAAAACTCAAAGGTTGCAATTTCAAGACTGTGCTTCATACTGGACAGCGAAGATTGAAGAAAATCACACTGTGTTTCTTTTTATTTGGTGGAATCCTGCTTTTTATTTTCCACAAAACAAGTCTAAGTTATAATCACTTTGAGGATCGACAGTCCTTGTAATGATCTAGTCAGAGGTTGAGCCCACTCTAAATAGCAGACCCCATATTGCCATATAGCATGAAAACCAGACAGACATCCAGCATGCTAATACTTATCATAAAGGCATTATGGCGTAAAAGAGAGCAGGGTCTGTATTCACCAACCATTATACAGAACATTCTTTGTTTTATTCTTTAAAACTTTCAAAATCTGTAAGTAACACAACTGGTTTAGCCAATCAGAAATTGTGTTATTTTCAAATTTGAAAAATTCCTCTGAATAAGAATGAGAACATTCTTAGACATGATTGAAGAATATAGACCCTGGAATACAACAAAAATAAAGTCCACTCTCCACTTACCTTACACATTTCTTCACAAGATGGACAAGTAATATTTCCACGATATAACCAATACCTGTCTGCTTGATATATTGGAATGGTTTGTCCAGTATAATAACATCTGTAACCCTCCCCCTTCACATATATTGTCAAACCTGTGTCAGATCTACATGAATACTCATAACATCCACTTCCAGAATGTGGGGTAAAAACACTAGAACAATGCTGTAAGCCCCAGCGTGAGCCGTGGTTAAAACACTTTGACCTGGGACTATATTTCTCTAGCAAGTAATTCTGCTTTTCTGGAAGTCTATTTTGTGAGAAGGCACATCGAGATCCCCGAATTATTAAATCATCTTGTTTCCAAACAAATTCCTGAAGATATGGACAATAATCTGCAAGAGATACGCTGCCTCCATATTTACCAACATCTGATGGTTTTACTCCAGGAATGGACTGGAAATACTGAAAAAATAATAGAGTATTTTACTTTTGTAATTATGGCCTTTATGTTTCAGGATATGAAAGAAATTTTTGTCCTACACTGAAACAGAGAATTATTCAATTACTGTTATGCTCTTCACTTAACTCTTTACCACACAATGACGACTTTTAACACCCCTGAAAGAGAGGGTTTTTGAAAACATGAGGTGAAAAGAGGAAATGCTGGTGACTAGCATTTTCTCCTCTTCCCACAATGTTTTCTTTTCTTTTCAAAGAAAAATCATTTCATATGGGCCACATTCAAACTATCTTAACCCTTTCCCAAACAATCCCTGGTTTTTACGGGTCTGGAATAGTGGCCTTTTGAAAAAATTGTGAGAAAAGGAGAAAATGCTTGTAACCAGCATTTTCTCCTTTTCCCACAACGTTTTCTACCCTATCATAGACAGAAATCATCTTTTCAGCAAGAGTTGAATTGTCGTCTGCAAATGCTTTCAATTTGGTCTTGTCCAAAAGTTTGTTGTTTGGGATTGGGTAAAGCAAATACTTTTAATTCGGACAGGTCTAAAATCTTGTCATATGGTAAAGGATTGAACCTTTCATTTTTACGTCTAACTTTTGCAGATTATACAAGATAGGTGCAATTTTCAACCAAAGTAGATCTATTCAATCTAGTCAGTTGGATATCGACTAGCTGTATAAAAAGTGTTATTGGTAAGGTTGACTACATCATAAAACATGATGTACACCTGCTAAAAATTCATTCATGTTCTATAAATATTCCTGACAGGTCAAAAATAAAAGTTAAAACATTCAGTGGTGAATTATAGTATTTACCAGTAAATTATGAGGATATAAATCACTGTTAGATCTCTATAACTCTTTACCACACAATCCTGACTTTTAATGACCCTGTGAGATAATCCTCTTGAAAACATAGTGGGAAAAGGAGAAAATGCTGGTAACCAGCATTTTCTCCTTTCCCCACAATGTTTTCTAACCTTGTCAAATCAAATTTCAATTTCTGAGTTACATTTATTTTGTCATCTGCAATGCTTTCAATTTGTACTAGACCAAAATTATGATGTTTGGAAAAGAATTAAGCAACTGAAAAGCATAAAAGATAACTGCATTCAGGAGCAAGATTTACCCATTACCAATCAACGATATTTTAGACTGGTCCAAATTGAAAGCACTTGCAGACAACCAAATAAAATTGACTGAAAATTTGAAATCTGTTTTGTGAAGGGTAGAAAACATTGTGGGAAATGGAGACAATGCTGGTAACCAGCATTTTTTCCTTTTTCCCACAATGTTTTCAAAGGCTTCTTTCTCAGGGGCATCACAAGTAGGGATTATGTGGTAATAGGTTAAATGTATGCTGGGGTAAGACAAATGTATACATAAAACTCATTACCTGATATTGTAATGGTAGATTACGTTTAAATTCGGACAAATTACATATAGCCACAGACTCTCTGTTCCTTGTACAATCAGTTACAGGCTGCCCTCGGTTAGCCTCTATACAAAATGGATGAATATCTTCCCCCCTACAAAAATGTATAAAAGAAATCTGAATGACTGAAGACAGAGATCAAAATATTCAATCATCCTAACAAAGTTAAGTACATGTATAAAGATTGTTATTCTAGCAGAAGGTTAGATAATCTCACATGTGACTATATACCCCTGGCTTACCCTCCCTACCATAACTACTTGGGCATATCCAGAACAGCTGGAATTTTTTCTAGTTGCATGAGTGACAAACATTCATGTTTTCAGAAGGGATAATATAAGTACTAATCAGTGAGTATAATATTAAAAGATTGAGGTGAAAATGAGTAACTGCTTGGTTTCTAGAGCTGACAAAAATTTGAGAGTAACAAATTGTACAACTTAAAGCCAGTGAATAAAACAGTTTGAAAATAAATTAGCAAGTGTAAGTCTAACTAAATTGCTTTTCACCCTGCTTTCTACACTGTTTCAGTTGTTGTATCAGCTTATTACTTAATTGAATTCTTGGTTGGTTATACCAGTGTTACAATGGTTTTCTGCGGTGTCCTTTGTCTTATAAGACAAAAAGAACAGAAATGTCAAAGAAGAAATTTGATCCTTTTTTCAAATATTTGATTAAGATGAAAGATGATGAATTCAAACATTTATGAAAATGAGCCTGATTTCTCTGAATAAGATAGAACAAATTGAGGGAAAAGAATCTGATTACCAGAATTTTTACCTTTTCCAACAAAGTTCCTCAAAGTCATTAAATTAAGGGATTATTTGATACAGGGTTAAACAACATCTTATTGGGCTCTAAATTTGTATTGAGACATCATATTAAATATTTTGGATTTGTGCATACTGTAATGTAACAGATGAGTTCTTTCAGCAGAGTTGTTCTACAGTGTATGGGCATCTAAGCCAAAAGAACAAGTCTTCCATGATATGTTCAAGCACAGATTTAATGATTCTTTTATAGCATGCTTGTAAATTTTTCAGTTCAAATACATGTATCAGGAACAAGACAATTCCCCGACAAGACAGTTCCCTGACAAGGCTTTTCGAGACAGTTCCCCGACAAAATTGAAGACAGTTCCCCGACACTTTTGAAGACAGTTCCCTGACACTTTTATTACTAGTATATCAAATAGGTTTTTTTTAATATTTTTTATAGACATTTATTTGAAATGGATGAAGTAAATTTCAATGTTGGTGGCTATCAAATTGTGTTTATGACCAATTAAGGAGGGCGATATTTGTGATTGGACTGTTTGTTGCCACAATAATGAGAGGTCTGCGACGTGAGTATTGGGTTCTGAAGTGCATTTTTAACATGTATTACCCGTTTAACATATTATATAATTATTTCTATAATTACATGATAAATTTAGTTTATGATTATTTTATACTTTTTGTTCATTCTCGTAGGACTATATAACAGTCATATTACTACTGTCTATATAGACACAATTAAAAGGGGATCTACATTTATATCATCCATTATATTACTTGGCGTTAGTAAAATATGCTAATCCTAGGCTTAAATGTATTTCAAACCCAGCACTGGGATAAGAATTTGTTTTAGTAATCGAATAGATCTACTTGTATTCATTTACTGTAGTTATAATATTCTGATCTGCACATTTCTAAACTGAGTAATCACCAATAATCAACTAAAAAGGAGAGGTACTCTCAATTATTCACTATCCTTTCACAGGTACAAACAAGCAATTTCGTTGAAATGATATCCCCCGCCGAAAAAGTCCTTTTTTGATAAAAACGTGTAAGAGGTATTCTGTTTTGCATGTACATGTGGCCTTTTTGTTATTGGTCCATGAAGAAATTATACATTAAGCTCCCTTGTTCCATGGCACAGGATTTCATTAGATAAAACAAGAGCCGTCAGAGACGGGTTATGCTCCCCGAACGAGTGCTTGTCATAAAATATATGAAATTGATAAAAATTCACTTCGTTTATCCTAAAAGAACCTGTTCATGCCCCCCAAAATTTGAAGTGATCAGGCAATTACTATCTTAGAGATAGCCAACACAAACTTGTAGAGGACAATAAGCCCCCTTTAAGCCCCCTTTTCCCATAAGACAATATTGGATCATTGAAATAAAAACAACGGGTGTGTGATTTGTGGCATTTTTAAATAATAATTCAAAATTTGAAATTTCATAAAATTTTGAGCAGTCATGTAGTAAATATTACATAAAACAATTTTTTACATGAAGCCCCCTTTTCCCGAGACGCAGCCTGAAACTGAGAAATAGGAAGAGAGGTACCTGGGCAACATTCCAACAAGTTCAGATTTGAAATTTAACAAAGTTTTGAGCACCGATAAAGGAGATATTAGTGAAAAACAATTTTTTCCATGAAGTCGCCTTTTTCTGTGATGCAGCCTCAATTTGAGAAAGCAGGAAAGACATATTTGCACATTAATAATTAATAGATTGAAAAAAACAAAGGGCACATGTTGAAACTTGTAGAAAAAGATGGAACCATGAAATTTCGACAAAAACTGAACAAGATATAAGTAAAAATTGCAATTTTGCATTAGGGCCCCTTTTTCCTTGTCATTATACAAGAAACCCCCTTTTTCCATGACAGAGGGTCAAATTGAAAAACACATAGATAAAGAAACAAGAGCACATGGTGAAACTTTGAAAAAACAATATAACCATGAAGTTTAATGAAATTTTGACCAAAACTGAATGAAATATTAGTAAAAATTGGATTTTGCAAGAAACCCCCTTTTTCCATGACAGAACGTCAACTTAAAAAATGCCCAGATTAAAAATAGCAAGGGCACATGCTAAAACTTTCCATAAACAATATAACCATGAAGTTTCATGATATTCTGACAAAAACTGAATGAGATATTGGTAAAAATTGCATTTTTGCATTAAGCCCCTTTTTTCCATGACACGGGGTCAAATTGAAAATCCGGGAAAGAGACGTCGGCGCCTTACCCCAAGGAGTTCATATATGAAGTTTTATCCAATTTGGTCCAGGGGTTGTGGAGAAATCGAGTTTCGAAGAGAAGACTCCAAACATTAAAAGTGTACTTAAGTGTAACTTAAGTGAAACTTAAAATCGCTCTCAGTCGGCCATTTTGCATGGAATCAAAAAAACAAAAAAACTGTCTCGGGAGAATGGGTCATTGTATATGTATATAAAGTTTCACGAAATTTCGTCCAATGGTATTGGAGATATTTGCCGGGACGGACAAACGGACGGACGGACGGACGGACAACGCTAAAACTATATCCCTCCGCCTACGGCGGGGGATAATAAAAAAATTACCTTTCCTTAAAATATATAGATATCAATGAAAGTTGTCGATGAAAATCAAGTTTACTAATAATGAATGTGTCGGGGAACTGTCTTCAAAAGTGTCGGGGAACTGTCTTCAATTTTGTCGGGCAACTGTCTCGAAAAGTCCTGTCGGGGAACTGTCTTGTCGGGGAACTGTCTTGAAACCCATGTATCCTACACTGATAAAATATCACACACTATAGGACACATAAATTCTGTATCTACACAGTGTCGTATAGAGCTCCAAATATGGTATGATGATATGGTATGGTTACTTTGGTATATATGGTATGGTGAGTGAAATTTATACATACTGATTTGTGATTTGATTGGTCAAAATATTGCATATTACATTCATCTGCCAATCATAAACATGAAACAACTACCCACTATACCATGCTTGGTCCTATTTCCTTTAGTAAAAGTAAAACACTACATTATAGAGATGATACATATACTTCATACCTGTTCAGTCTGGTCTCTATCCACTCATAACAGCTTTTAATCACAAAATCACAGCCTAAATTTCTCCCCCATTCCAAATTTCCTGCATTACTATATTTCACTTTGTACCATCTGTAATAGAAAATTCAACAAGAGTGCCAAATAAGGTTCAAAGCATTGTTTTTTCAGTGAAAGCTCTAGGCTGAAACAAGGGCATCACATGTGGGTACCAATGCTCAGCTGCAGCTGTTTTTTAAAATATTACTGGTTTGCTGTGAAAATTCTGTGTCCAAAAAAATGCTTTTGCTGTTGTCAAAAATATTTGGATAGTTTCCTGCCTTTGTTATATAGTTCCCTTTCAATGATTAACCCATTACTACACAATCCCTACTTTTGATGACTCTGAGAAAAAAGCCTTTGGAACACATTGTGGGAAAAGGAGATAATACTGGTAACCAGCATTTTCTCCTTTTCCCACAAGGTTTTCTATCGTTCACAAAACAAATTTCAAAATTTCATTTACTGTTATTTTGTCATCTGCAAATGCTTTCGATTTGGACAAGCCTTAAATATTGTCCTTTGTTAATGAGTTAAGACCAAGTCCGAGTTTAAAGTAAATATCTGTAGTAAAGACAGAGGTATTGTAAAATATTAAGGTTTTAGCATGATGACGATACAGATAACAAGGCATACAGCAACAGAGCCATGACAATAATACCTCGATGTTTTCTTCGTAAACAACAGGGCTAAATATGCTGACAACAGGGCTTTGGCGATACTTTGATGTTCACCTGAAAGACAGCCAAGCTGATATTGAGAGGGGCTTCTACTTTGATTTTCCTGTGCCCTACCCCTCAACTCTATACCAAACTAGACAGTTTAGATCTGTCCAAAGTGAACGCATTTGCAGATGACCAAGTAAATATGACTGAAAAACTGACATTTGGTTTTGGAAGGGTAGAAAACACTGTGGGAAAAAAAAAATGATGGTTACAAGCTTTTTCTCCTTTTCACCATAATGTTTCCAAAAGACTTCTTTCTTAGGGTTGTTAAAAGTGGATTTTGCCTGTCTAGAAAAAATTATTCTATTGTAAAAACCTGAAAAAACTTGTCGTCTTACCCTGTATCCTCCATTAAAGCTAAGGTGACCCTTGAGATAGTGGGATTCTGTGTATATGTACCAGTCATAAATTCATTCTGTATGAAAAAAAAAAACATAGAGCATACTTCATTCACCTGATAAAACTTAGGTTTAAACCTTTACTACACAATCCCTATGCTCAACAACCCTATCCCTATAACATTGTGGGGAAAAGGAGAAAATGCTGGTAACCACACATTTGTATCTTTTCCCACACTGTCTTCTATCCTTTCAAAGATAAATTCCATATATTGAGCTCAATTTTTCACAAACAATTCCTGATTTCCCATTTGGGAAAGGATTAATGTGTTGTCTTCAAATACTTTCACTACGGTCAAGCGTAAAATGTCTTTGTCTGGTGAATAGATAAAAACATAGCTGACAATATCTTACCAAACCTAGTATCTCTGGTGGATAAACTGTTTGTCTAGCAACAGGTGACTTTTGTAAATTTTCAGGCAAAAAAATTAACCCTTTACTCCATAGATACTCGTTTTGATGCATCAACAAGAGACAGCTTTTGAAAACATTGAGGGAAATGGAGAAATTGCTCGTAATGAGCAATTTCTCGTTTTCCCACAATGTTTTCCACTCAATCAGATATTTGTATCCTCATTTATCCATATTTTTGACATCATATCTTCATTTGCTGCTGGAATGGAAGAGCCTCAAATTGGCATATCGGGTAAAGGGTTAACTCATTACCAAATGACAAAATTTTTGGCTTACCCAAATTTAAATCATTTGGCACAAATGGCAAGAACTAAAATAATAAAGGTGGCAGAGTTATGGTCCATGTGCAATACACTTCTCCATAATGGGTTCTATAAGTGTATGAAGTTCCAAGTTAATAGCTTTTATAGTTTGGAAGTTATGGCCTCGACAAAAATTCAAACTGAAAATTAACAAAGGGCAATAACTCAAATAATAAAGGTGGCAGAGTTATGGTCCATGTGCAATACACTTCTTCATAATGGGTTCTATCAGTGTATGAAGTTCCAAGTTAATAGCTTTTATAGTTTGGAAGTTATGGCCTGGACAAAAGTTCAAACTGAAAATTAACAAAGGGCAGTAACTAAAAAAATAACGATGGTAGAGTTATGGTTCATGTGCACTGCACTTCCCCATGATGTGCTCTATCAGTGCATGTAGTTTCAAGTTGATACCTTTTATAGTATGGAAGTTATAACCTGAACAAAAATTCAAAGTGAAAAGTTGGTTATTTCAGAAATCAGGGGCAGATGATTTTAGAACGCAAACAGTGATCCAAATTCTAAGACCCTGGTGCACAACTACACATCATGGAGATTCATTGTGGCAAGTTTCAAATAATTCTGCTGGAAACTGTAGGAGGGGTTGAGCACACAAGAAATTGCTAAGGGACAGACGGACAGACAGAGGGACAGAGAAAATGCTGGTTACCAGCATTTTCTCCTTTTCCCACAATTTTTTCTAGAGGCTGCTTTCTCAGGGTCGTCAAAAGTAGGGATTGTGTGGTAATGGGTTAAAAGAATTGACCAGTAAGTACTTAACTATTTTACTCTATTCCACAATGTGTTCATATCATAACCATTTATTTGTGTTAACCCTTTACCAAACAACAAAATTTTAGACTGGTCCAAATTGAAAACATATGAAGACAACAAAACTACTGTGGCTAAAAAATTGATTTTAGTTCTGAGACGGGTGTAAAACATAGTGGGTAAAAGGGAAAATGCTGGTTACCAGCATTTCTCCTTTTCCTGCAATGTTTTCAAAAGCCTTTTGTCCCAGGGCTGTGAAAACCTGGGATTATATGGCAAATCTGTAATTTACAGGGATGTTTTCAGACGCATTTGCAGTAGCTCTGTTGCTAGAGGTAAATCATTACTGTATACCTCAAACAGTCTTTTTTCCCAGTGAGTATAAGCTGTACCATTCAGACCTTGGTCTTCTAACTCTGCACCTTCAAGAGTGGAACAGTTAAAATGTTTTCTAACCTCTCTCTGTAATAAATGAAAAATGGAAAAATCAGAAAAAAATGAAAGCAAGAAACACATGTTGATGGTTTCATAGAGTTAAACTATGACCATATTTTTGTCCTTATTTTTGATGCGAATAAAGATGACACTGTGAAAAGATACAAGGTCACTCTTATATCAAAAAACAATTAATGCCAGCATTTCTAGATGACAAATCAGACATTCCCCATTTGATGACATTATGTCTAGGAAAGTAGTTCATGTATAGTGGAAAAAGGACAAAATTCTGTTCAGCACTTTTTAATTTTTTCTATAATGTTTTTTAATCTTGTTAAGCCTTTTACTTCGATTTTTTTTCAGACAGCACAGAACAAAGATCATGCAGTGCAGTTTACTTTAGTTCCAAAAGAATAAATAGAGAACAGGTGGTAAGTGTCTATGATTGGAAAAGTTTCAAGCAAGGCCTATGGATTTTAGCCAGGGAGCTAAAGGCAGCACAGAAGACATTCCTGAGCCCAGCATTATAAATGCCACCAATTATCCTGTTACTCATTTACTATCCATATCTGACTGAAATATGGAATATTTAGTTTAAAATAACAAGCATACTTAACACATCTTTTTTGCTATTCGTAAAAATCTAGAAGTGCCAAAAGCTTCACTACACTTCATCTATATCATGAGGCTGTAATAATCACATCATGAATAATGACTATAACATAAAATGTGACACCAACAGAGAAACTGCTGTGTCCATACAGACAAATATTTCTATGTTTTTAGATTTCAATCACACAGAAAAAAGAAAAAGTCAGTTTACATGTGAAAATTATTTTAAAGATTTTCAAAGTTCAATGACAATTTTTATCGTCAATGCTTTTACTCAATCACTGAAGTGCTTACTCAAAAGTAGTCCCAGTTGGTAGGTGCACACTTCTAGGATCATGTGACAAGCTGACAGATAACAAAACAAGAGTACCACTTGCAAGTATCAATGTTCAGCTACACATGCTTGATTATAAGCAAAAAATTTCTGAGTTGAAAAGGAGCAAAACTGTGTCAAAAATAATTTGATAGTTGCCCGATCCTGTTGCAAGATTAGTATTATATTTTAATAATTAACCCTTTCAAGAACAATCCCTGGTTTTTAGGACCCTAAGAAAGAAGCCTTTTGAAAACATTGTGGGAAAAGGAGAAAATACTGAACATTTTCTCCTTTTTCCACAATGTTTTCTACCCTGCTGGAAACAAATTTTAATTTTAGAGTTATGTTTATTTTGTGGTCTGAAATACTTTCAGTTTGGACAAGTCTAAAATTGTATCATTTGGTTAAGAGTTAACAAATCACAGACTAAGATTGAAGAAAATATCCTTAGTAATAAAAGAGATATTACAAAATGTTAAAGTTTTCTAAAAAATATAAATATATAAAAGTCAAAAGTGGGCGTAACTATGTCAAAAATATTTTGATGGTAACCTGTCCATCTTATATGAGTTTACCTTTTGATAATTAAGAAATTGTCAAAGTTTGGAGTCAAACTTTTAGTTATTACAGGAATAGTACAAAATGTCAAAGGTTTTGCACAATGACAATGCCAGGGTTATGACAGTAGCATGTCCATTTCTTCAAAAAGCTGAGATAAAAAATATTCGGCAAAATTACCAGGTCAAAATTATTGAGGGTAAAATTTGATCAAGTGAATAAATGAATAGAAGCTGATAAAAAAGCAAGTAATAACATAAAGCAGACAATGACATTTAACACACTGAAAAAGAAATAAGTCCTTACCACAACATTTGGAGTAACGATCATGTTAACAGTTTTGACAATGGTTTGACCTTTCAACCTCCATGAGGGCCTACGGATCTGCCTGACAACTCTGTTACCCCACTGGTAAAACCCTAAACTAGAAAGTCAGTCAATGTCTAAGTTAACACATTACCAAATAATTAAATTCAAGCATTTGCAGAGGACAAAATAAAAGTGACTGAAAATGTAAAATTTGTTTTGTGAAGGGCAAAAAACGTTGTATAAAAAGGAGAAAAATTATGCTGGTTACTAGCATTTTCTCCTTTACCAACAGTGTTTTCTAAAGGCTTCTTTCTCAGGGTCGTCAAAAGTCAGGATTGTACCTAGATCACATCATCTGCAGATTACAAATTCAACATACCCAAAGGAGTTTGTCTTTCAATCCTTTACCACACAATCCAAAATTTATGACTGTGCTATTTTTCAATCAGTAAAATCATGAAACTTTCTTTGCATTTAAAAGTTAATACTAAATTCATCACAGCATTCATGTTATTGCAAAAACCAGACTGAAAATATTTAAAAACTGGGAAAAATAAATAAACAGTGCTCTGGCAAAGGGATTTAACTCTTTGCTAAACAACAAAATTTTAGACTGGTCCAAATTGAAAGCATTTGCAGACAACATAATAAATGTGACTCAAAATTGAAATTTGAATTAGGTAGCGTAGAAAACATTGTGGGAAAAGGAGAAAATGCTGGTTAACAGCATTTTCTCCTTTTCCTACAATGTTTTCAAAATCTTTTTTTTCAGGGTCATAAAAAGTCCTAACTGTGTGGTAAAGGTTTAATGCACTTCCTCAAACATTACACAAAGCAAGTCATCATTATAATTCTCAACTCATAAAATTTACTCCTGTCTAATAACCTATTGAATCATGGGGTTGAATTGACTTTTCTGTAAACATGAGTTTGGCATAACGCCCTCAGTAACGCCTGATAAGCTAACTAGAAAATGGCAGCCTTTATTTCAGTTTTGTTTTAGCTGATATTTCGTTCTAGGTTAATTGCAAACATTTTTCCCCGAACATTATCAACAATTCTATTAGTGTTGGCTGTTTTGATAACTAAATAGACACGATAAAAAAGTATTATTGCATGTCTATAACAAATTGTGTCAGACTTTTTTGTTTGCATGATGCCCAATTGGGTGTTTTCATTGGCCGATAAGACGTTGGAACACCTATTAATCAAAATTGGCAGAAAGGTCAATTGTCTTTTGAAATGCATAAAAATTGGCCAAACAAAACTTTTTTGCTCCGGTCAGCCTGCACATCTTTTTTGCAGATGCATTAAACCCCCTTTTCACAGACATTCTATCAGACTTGAATACTTTGTGGGTAAAGGCAGCATTTGCATGTTACTAAGAAATGTTACTTTCTGCATATCATGTTTGAAAGCTGTCGAACAGAAGGGTGTAAGAAATTATATTTCAACAGCAATAGGGTTAAAAATAAGTACTACATGGTGACACTGTGAAGCTTTTACCAATCGACAAAATTTTAGACTGGTCTAAATTGAAAGCATTTGCAGACAAGAAAATAAAAGTGACTGAATACTTGAAATTTGTCAAAGGAAGGGTAGAAAACATTGTGGGAAAGGGAGAAAATACTGGTAACCATCATTTTCTCCTTTTCCCACAAGGTTTTCAAAAGATTTCTTTCTCAGGGTCGTTAAAAGTGGTGATTATGTGGTAAAGAGTTAGTTGCGTAGACTTACTTGCTGTTATACTGCAGAGGTTTATTAGTATAGTAGTCCCTCGGTGTTAAAGGAAGCCCTAAATTGTCCCGATAAAAAGCATAGAGCCCAGCTGTAAACCCCTACAATGAATAACAGATCTGATTTTGACAGCAAGAAAGTGGTTTGGAAGTTCTAGATTCTCTTAAACCCTAGGCTACGCAACAACATTTTAATCATGTCCAAATCAAGAACACTTGCAAATGAAAACTGATTGTTGACCAAATGATTGAAGTCATCTTCGGAAGGAAAGAAGAAATTGTGGGAAAAGAAAAATGCTGGTAACCAGCACTTTTTTTTTCTTTTTCACACAATGTTTTCAAAAGCATTCTTCATTTGGCTTATTAGAACTTGGAATGAATGAATGAATGAATAGTGTTTTATGGCCCGTCGACAACTTAGGTCATATTGGGCGCACTTACTTAGTAAACAATAATGCGAGGTGAAAATAACACACATGTGCAACAACATAAGACAAACATGATAAATAAGGAATGGATGAAACATAAAATGATGCCCCTTTTGTCGCCTTTTACGACATGCATGCTGTCACTTTTGTTCCGCCAGATGAAATGGCAGATGTGACGATCGTGGGACTGCAGTGGTTTATTCTTATATCCCCGTTTAAACCACATGGGGTCCCACAGGCCAACCGATTCCCATTCCAAACCCTATTTATATCAAGAAAAAAAATATAGGATTTGGAATAAGAACTACCCAGCCTGCTGCAATCCTACGAATTACGAGGAAAGCAGCCGTTTGTCTCTAATTTTAGTCGCCTTCTACGACATGCCATAGAGAAAGGCCGAGGTCCTATTCTATAAAGTAAAAAAAACCCGGGACCCCACGGGGATTAGAACTTGGATTAGTGTGATAAAGAGTAAATAAAAACATGAATTTAAGATCTCAAGAATAGGCCAAACAAACTGATATACAAAAAAAATTGTGAGGAGACAACATTAACCCTTTACCCCATGAGGCATTTCTATGGTATCTCTAATTGACCCTAAATAACAGCAAGGATGAAGCTGTTTCTTATGTGTATATGACACCTTTTGATAGCATAGAAAACATTGTGACAAATGGTGAAATTGCTCGTTACGAGCAATTTCACCTTTTGCCACAATGTTTTTCAAAGGCTCGTAAAAGCAATTTGTAGAAATGAGTATCTATGGAGTTAAGGGTTAACAAAACATGACAACAGAAAGGCAAATTCTCTAGCAGCTATACTGTTTTCAAACAAAAGCCAGTAAGATTAGCGTAACTTCAATATGGCTTGCAAGATGCTAAAAAGGGGAACACAATGGTAATGTGGGGAACCAGGCAGTGGCATGGAGAGAATAGTGTGCAGAGTACTGGAAAAAGAAACTCCAGGAAAGTAGGGCTCGCATAAATAATGTAATATATAACAAGAGGGCCAAGATGGCCCTGGATCGCTCACATTTCGGAAAATTTCTTTTAAAATCTGACCAGGGGTTTCAGAGAAAGAGAATTTTCAAGAATTTCATCATGTCCATATAGCGCAAGTAGCCCCCATTCACAAGAGCAAGGATCACCCAAGGAACATCTCTGTCAAATTATTTTAAAATCGAACTAGGGGTTTCAGAGAAGAAGAATTTTCAAGAATTTCTTCATTTCCATATAGTGCAAGTAGCCCCCATTCACCAGAGCCATGTTTCATGACCAATCAAAATTTCGCAAACATTGTTTGAAAAGGGTCACCCAAGGAACATCCCTGAGAAATTATTTCAAAATCTGACCAGCGGTTTCAGAGAAGAAAATTTTTTAATAATTTCCTCATTTCCCTATAGTGCAAGTAGCCCCCAATCACCAGAGCCATGTTTCTTGACCAATCAATATTTCGCGAACAATTTTTGAAAAGGGTCACCCAAAGAACAACTCTGTGAAATATTTCAAAATCTGACCAGCGGTTTCAGAGAAGAAGATTTTTTAAGAATTCCTTCATTTCTGTATAGTGCAAGTAGCCCCCATTCACCAGAGCCACATTTTTTGACGGATCAAAATTTCATGAACAATTTTTGATAAGGGTCACCCAAGGAACACATCTGTGAAATTATTTCAAAATCTGACCAGCTGTTTCAGAGGAGAAGATTTTTAAAGAATTCCTTGATTTCTGTATAGTGCAAGTAGCCCCCATTCACCAGAGCCACAATTTTTGACGGATCAAAATTTCACGAACAACTTTTGAAAAGGGTCACCATAGGAACCTATCTGTGAAATAATTTCAAAATCCGACAAGTGGTTTCAGAGGAGAAGATTTTTATAGAATCTCCTAAAAAATTCCATTTGGTTGCCATGGCAACCAGAGTTTTTGACGGAATAAATTTCTGTGAACAATTTTTAAAGAGAACCTCCTAAGGAACATTCCTGCCAAGTTTGGTCCAAATTGGCCCAGCGGTTTAGGAGGAGTTGATGTTTAAAGAATTGTTGACAACGCACAATGGACGACAGACACCCAGTGACTCTAAAAGCTCCCCTTGAGCATGTTGTGCTCAGGTGAGCTAAAAAGTGTTTAAAACAGTCTTAAACACCATACAATCAATTAATCAGCATGGTAAATGTTGAAGACACATGTCAGGCATGGCAGAGTCACACAAGTTCACCTAGAATACTTTGTGTTCAGGTGAGCTAATGAAAATGCTATCCATGCTAAAACATACTAAGAAATAAAATCATGTGGTCCTTATGTGTGGTTTCAGCAAAATCTACTTTCTTTGGTCATGTAAAAGGGTGGAAGGGTAAAGAGTGTATGTTTGGTTCATCCTTTTCAAAGAAGCATTCTACAGTCAATTATAAAATAAAATCTACATACTAAGGCATGCAATATTTCATGTTTGATGGTATAGAGTAGTTCTTCGTGTTTATGGATGCTGGTTGACACACTATGTGGACATATACTGAAATATCCTGCTACTGGCCTGAAAAACAGAGAGCAAAATGAACATGTTATTTGTGTAAAGTTTTCTGGCACAGAAGCATGGATTCTGGTCTGCTGCAGAAAGAAAATGATAAAATGAATGACCTAACTGATGACAACAATGGCCACAAAGTAACAATCTACAAGAAGAGAGCCATAATGGCCCTGAAATCCGAACTCTGACCCAGCAACATAATTTTTTATACAAAGTATTGAAGTTTGGAACTCATCTGAGATATCATCAAAATAATAGTTCTGACCAACTACCAAGAGAAAAGAACAAAAATTGTTGCCTCTATAGTGTACACAAACTTTTTCAAATATCAATCTTGTTGACCTACTTTTTGACTAGACAGGTCTTTTTTTTCAAACAGAAAGGTCTTATTATCGAGACAATTCCTGTCCAAGGTCACAAGCTTTTTACCAAACGACAAAATTTTAGACTTGCATAAATTGAAAGCATTTGCAGATGACAAATTGGTTTTTGACCCAACTGTTGAGATAATCATCTGGATGAGCATTAAGTCCAATTTCCATGAGTTTCTGACAAAATATGTGGCCTCTACAGCACAGTATAGGTTTTCTAAAATTTCACTATGTGGCCTACTTTTTCCGGCAACATTTTCCATCTACCCATTTCCATGTTCACCTGAGATGTCATGAAGACAAACATTCTGACCAATTTTCCAGAGTATTTGACAGTAAAATAGCCTCTAGAAAATATGTGAGTTATTACTAAAGATTAGAACAACTATTTGACCACATGTGACCCACGTTGAAAGCTAGAAGTAATGGACTTGAAAAAGGACATTGACCTTATATACAAGGTTTAAGATTCAATCTCTTGAACTACCTTAAAGGTGTAAAAGTGTAGATTTGCACAATGGTGTGCCCTGGATGCAACACTGAAATATGTAAGTGATCATGAAAACAGACCATAGACAATAGAAAAAAGAAAACAGAATAAACATGGTACCTATCTAGAGTTTTCTCTAACTGGCAATGGGCAGCAAAAGCAACTGTTTTTTGCCATTTACACTTGTGTGAAGGAATCGTTGAGATATAAAGGATGAAGTCAGTGGCCACCCCAGGTTGGTTGTCTGGTGCTGACCTATACATGTTTGTGCTGCTATCCCAGTAGTCACAAGTCTGGTAAATAAACGGTAAAAAGTGTTAAAAGATGGGTATTTTTAAAAAGTGTTAAAAGATGGGTATTTTGTTTTATGAAAGTTTTGGAAATTTTAAAACACTGTGTCCAATCCTGTTGTTTTATATACATAAACATCGAAGAAAAATTACATTTTGCTAATTTCCCATATCACTAATTTACTAACTCTTTTATCTTTAATACCACAAAGACACTTTTATCCTTGTTCAAACAGGAAACATTTGCAGACAATTATCTAAATATAACTCAAATGGTTGTGTCCGTCTTTCAAATGATAGAAACTATTCTTGGAGAATGAGAAAATGCTTACCAACACCATTTATTCCTGTTACTAAAATGATGTAATTTACCTCAATACCAAACAACAATATTTTAGGTTTGTCCAAATTGAAAGCATTTCCAAATGACAAAATAAAAGTGACTGAAATTTTGAAATTTGTTTTGTGAAGGGTAGAAAACATTGAAGGAAAAGGAGAAAATGCTGGTTACCAGCATTTCCTCCTTTTCTAACAATGTTTTCTAAAGGCTTCTTTCTCAGGGGCGTCTGAAATAGGGATTGTGTGGTAATGGGTTAAAAATTCATCTTTATCCAAGTCATGAAATATGGCACTGCCTGAGAAAGTGTTCGATAATTGTTAATTGCACTTCAACTCAAAATATCTGGATTTTTTTTATTATAATCTCTCAATTCAATCTATCCTAATATTATATAAAAACATGAAGATTTTGTTATTATCTTTCTGACTTACATGTAAGTGTGATTGTGGGACAGTCACATCTCCACATTTTGTCAGTGAAGCACAACCATTGTGACAATATTTCACTCCGTTAGAATATCTCACATCATTTGATGAACACTGCCTAAATGTACAAAAAGAAAATTAACAAAATTAACAGGTTTAGATTAAAGTAAAGTCCAACCTGTACTTAACAAATATCTGTAGAAAATATACACACTTTTTTTAAACCTTTACCAAATTACAAAATTTTAGACTTATCCAATTTGAAAGCACGTGCAGATGACAAAATAAATGTAACTCAAAATTGAAATTTGTTTCCAGCAGGTAGAAAACATTGTGCGAAAAGGAGAAATTGCTGGTTACTAGCATTTTCTCCTTTTCCCACAATGTTTCAAAAGTCTTCTTCCAAGAGATTAAATCTTGGGATTATGTTATAAAGAGTTAACTGTGTACAGGATGACAAATAGACTAGTCTAGTTGTAAGTATTTGAAAACAATTAGAATGTGTCTCATATAGTGAAATTTGTTTCAAAGTAGAAAACATGGATAAAATAGGAAATGCTGGTTACCACATTTTTTGTTTTTACCATGATGTTTTCAAGGACTGGCTGTGTCCCATATGATGTAATTTATCTCAAAGTAGCAAACATAATGGGAAAAGTAGGGAATGTTGGTTATTTCATCTATTGTAATTATAAACGGTGATGTTTTTCAAGCACAGTCTACATGTCTTGAGTAGGAAACGTAAAAGATCAGAAATCGTATGGCACTATAGCACATGGGGAAAACAAATGGCAGGTAAACAGTCTTACTTCAAACATTGATTTTTCTGTATCTTTGAATTATGATCACCAAGCAATGGAGTCAGTTTGTAAATTAATATGATCAATTTCGGCCATTTAGAAGAGGCATCAAAACCAAATTGCACACAAGAATTTAGTAGGTAATTTGTGCAAAATGTAATGAAAATGAATTTTATCTCATACTTGTTTATTCAATGGATACCTTTGCATATTTGTTTGTCTATTCCATGGAAACCTTTGCCTTGATATTTCACTGTATAACTATTCTATTTCAGGCAAATTTGCTAGTAATGCACCCCTTCAATTTACAAGAATGTTTCCAAAGTTTTCAACTGCAAGTTTGTCCCAGAGAGTAACATCAACCATATACCATATAAACCTATGTTTTCATCTTTGTGATGTTGTGTATGTTGTTATATGTGTGTGTAGAAAATTAAATGATCTTTTATACCAATTAGTAGAGACTTGAAACATATAATTTTGGTGAAAATGGTTTCTTAACGTTTTCAAAATTTTACAATTTTGCTGGAATAGCAACTAAAGCTTTTTCAGGAAACCAATGTTTTTGAAAAATCCAGAAGAACACCATGGGAGGATCATTCCTGTGAACTTTGGTCAAAACTGGTTGGTCAGTTACAGAGATGTTTGAAATAAGACTTCACAGGCAATTGCACACACACACACGAAAGACAGACACATAACTATATGAGCATGTTATAAATGGCTGGCATTTGGCCAGTGGAGCTAAACACTGCCTGACTGTTCTTACCTGTTCAACCTAACTGGAGCCAGGGTAGGTTTAACCATCAAAGTATCTTGCCAGAACTTAACTGCCATCAACACTTTCTCCTACAGAAGAGGAATACATTTGTTTGTATTGGATTTTAATGCCATTTTAACCCCTTACCCCATAAGGCATTTCTATGGTATCTCTAATTGACCCTAAATAACAGCAAGGAGGAAGCCGTTTCTTATGTATATATGACAACGTTTGATAGCATAGAAAACATTGCGACAAACGGTGAAATTGCTCATCACGAGCAATTTCACCTTTTAGCACAATGTTTTCCAAAGGTTCCTACAAACGAGTATCTGTGGAGTAAAGGGTTAACAGCCTAGGTCATATCATGGCAGTCAGTGACACATACATGTGTTTTCTGGCTTTCTGACACCAGTGCTGACACAATATTCTTTCCAAAGCCACTGACTACTTTTCTCACATGCATTACAGTGAGAGGTGAAAAATTGCCAGAGAAAAAGTTCGCCACCAACGGGTACTGAACCTGTAACTTCAGAGTACGAGTCAGATAAGCTAGCCACTGAGCCATTTGGCCACCTTACAAAAAAAATATGCTACAACTTTTAACTACATGACCATATTAGGGCTTTTCCAACTTGAAAATATTTGAGGACATCAAATGAATGTTTTGAACATGACGCCAAATGTGTTGAATGGGTAAAAAACATATGAACATTGCAAAGGCTTCAAGAATTGATCAGGCTGGGCGTAGCTGACCTATGACATAAGTCAACAACTTTATTTTTTCATTTTAGTGGCCTTGAGCCAGTTTGAATTTGTCTTGGTAAAACTATGTAAACAAATGTGTCACATTCAATCCCATATTTATCAATTGATAGGTGAAAAAGGCTACTTGTTATAATGCCTGAATTACCTATTTTACTTCAATGTAAAACAGTGAATTCAACCATAGCTCTGCCCTGCCAGGTCAATTCTAACATAAGAGTTAGTATGTACTTTAACTCTTTACCACACAATCGCGGGTTTACACAAATCAATAAAACAAGCACAATGGGAAATGGAGAGAATGCCTGGTATCAGCATTTCCCTCATTTTTTTCAAAAGGACAACATAATTATTCAACCATTTTCCACACAATCCCGTATTATAACAACCCTGAGAAAAAAGCCTTTTGAAAACACTGTGGGAAAAGGAGAAAATGCTGGTAACCAGCATTTTCTCCTTCTCCCACAGTGTTTTCTACCCTTCCCAAACCAAATTTTAATTTTTAGGTCAACCTTATTTTGTCATATGCAAATGCTTTCAATTTGGATAAGTCTAAAATTTTCTTGTGAGGTAAAGAGTTAAAGTGATTCTGTTATGGGATATCACTCCTTCCTTACTCCACAGCTTTCCTGTATAAAACCAATACCTGACATCTTCATTAGAAAGACTTCTCTTTGGCTCAGTGGTTATGGTATTGGGTCTTTTAATCCTTGAAACACTAGGTTATTTGTCCCTTCAAGGGTTCAAATCCCGCCAGATACAGTTTAATTTGACCTATGCATTAATTTTTTTTCTTGTTACGGACTTTGTTCATAAGAATTCAAAAATTGAAATTTGTTATGGGAAGGGTAGAAAACCTTGACTTAACAATGATAAGGCTGAAGGCCTTTGAAAATATTGTAGGAAAAGGGGAGAATGCTGATACACAGCATTTTCTCTATTTCCTACAGTGTTTTCTATCCTTTAACAGACAAAACTTTGTATCTTTTCAAACATTTATTTGCTCCTCTGCAAATACTTGCATTTGAACCAGTCTAAAATCTTGTCATTTGGTACAAAGCTGACATACATCAAGCTCTATATAAACAATGGAAATCATAATATTTTTATAGCACAGCCAGTGATAACTCAAAGCATCATTGTTAATAAATTGCTTTGATTCTTGAAGACATGCCCACATATGTATTTGCAAATCCATTCTCCTTAGCTGTATCTAATTAATTGCCTGTGAAAGCTTTCAAAGTAACAAGGTCTGAAACTCTCTAGTTTGGAAGAGTTAAAGAGGCAAATAACTAGATTTGCTTGGTTTTTGTGGTATTTGTCGAAGACAATACCACGATGAGTTCAAAATTGAATTTCGATAACCATGTATCTGATTTTGTACCATGAATCTAATACTCCATCGCATTTAGGTACACAGCAGTAGAAAGAGATTGAGTTCAAGTAGTTCCCGCTTAAATTTTGCCGCAATATCCCGGATGTTTGTAGCTTGAAAATGCTTCAAACGCTTTGGAATATCATTACTACGTTCTCTGTCCTAACCACATACAAACAGACAAAGCAATTATTATATGCTCTTTTATCGTAAAAAAAGCCAGACGGGCTGATAAACGTAATTTCAAGTGTAATAACTCAGCCCTTTTCATAAAAAATCGATCGTCAATGACACTGATAAATTAATCAACCTCCGAAAGGTCCCGGGCTTTAGTGCAAGAATATAAAACTTGGCATAAGTAGTCCAATTTAAATACATGAATATTGCCATTTTCTTCATAATTTGCTGTTATCTAGGACGACATTTCAACTTAAATCTTGATTTGCAGATCTTCTATATGATAAATATTTCTACATATGCCAGCATATCCATTTTGTCATAGCGTACCCAAACTCTTTAGAGTCTGTACAGAGTCTATACCGAGACAGCGTACCCAAACTTTGTAGAGTTTTAGTTCAACCATTTTGTGCAAAACCAAAGGAAATAAACCTAGTTAAACTCATTTTTTCTCAGGTAAATGACTTTTACGGTGTCACTCAAATATGTAATTTGAAATGGCATATTAAAATACATTGGGCGAAGCTATCGATCATTTAGATACTTATTTTTGATTGAAACTAGCTTCTCGCGAAATGATACAAATTTGCCAACTGACCTTGGGCTTTTTCGTTCCAAAACCACTTCGTTCCATGGCTTGTTGGTCCTATGATTGCACGCTACTCCATTTGATTGCTCATGAATATTTATAGATCGGGGTAATAGACCATTTGCCAAATACCGTTATTGACGCGTCACCACAAGTTACTTCCCTTCCCACCCGACAATTTTTTCCCAATCCTGTATATACCCGAATAGTGAAAGTGTCATATTTTTTAAATGGATTACACACTAAACGCGATAAATAAACAACCTAAAACGGCCATGCCGTTAGTTTCATCAATTATCTTTTTCGAAGACACACACAAAAAAGAACTGTTGTTTTATCAATTTTTCGGTAGACTTCAGAGAGTAAAGTGGTATCATTTATAAGCGCTGTCTCCTGCTGGGCGTGTTGATAGAGCTTTTTGTATGCAGACTGCATTAACCCTTTGGCTACAAAGTGCGATTCAATGACGTTTTGCAGACAATATAGATTCAGATCACACCAGGAAGAACGTGCAGTCTGATCCTAGATCTACACTATCCGATACTGAGATATTTTTCCTCGAGATATTCCTTTGAAATAACTTTTGAGGTTTTACTATCGGCTTTAAAAGTGGTATTTAATTTATTTAGTAAGATAAGGTTTAACTTAAATTAAACAAATACCCCCTCCATTCCTAAAGAAATTAGTGCAAATATACCGTTTAAAGTGGGACCTGTTAACCCAGGTTACATAATGCATTTGAAAAAAGAATGTTCAGGCAGAAAAATGCATCTTTTGGCATCAATAATTAGAACAGACTTACCCTCCGTCACAGCTTTTAACAATTCCAAACCTTTATAAGTGATCAACGCAAGACTAAACGGGATAAACACTTAATTATGACACGTGTGTGTAAACTAGTCGGTGCCTAAAAAGAACACAACAGCTTTTCAAATAGATCATCCACTTTGACGGTGAAACACCGAGATCAAACATACACCCAGCTAACCCTTGACTAGCTTTTCAATGAAAATAAGTATAGCACGTATTCGCTTCCTGAAAATGAATCTGTAACATCTTTTCTTCTAGAGGGAATGGAGGGTTTGAAATTTGAATTAAACTTTGTTATTATGATAGTCAACTTATAAGGTAGTTCAAATAGGAACATGGCAAACATGCAACTATACAGATTTTTAAAAATGTTATTTCAAAGTTAAGATTTTTGCTATAAATTCAAAATGTTTGATGTCCCAGTTTTTTTGTTAGTAGACTGTCTCTGTCTTTTAGCAGATACTGGAACGATTTTTTTGAAAATGATCACATTAATAGTTTAAATAAATCAAACCACAGATTCCTGGACTTCCAGCCTGTATGTTACAAACTTAGCTACAGAATTACGCAACCATTGGTTGAATAATCAGACATAAAATTAGGAAAGGTCTATTGCAGGTATATTGATGTTATCCCCCCACACCCCATTTTTTATAACACTGAATCTTCACCAACACTTGACGAAACAAATATTTGAGACTTGCCCAAATCGGAAGTCTTTGCAGATAACAATTTGAATGTGGCTTAAAAATGAAATTTTCTTTAGGAAGGATAGCAAGGGAAAAGAAGAAAAGGTTGGTTACTAGAATTTTAACCCTTTTCAACAACATTTTTAAAAAACTATATTTCTAAGGGTTGTAAAAAACTTGGGTTATGTGGCATAGGGTTTTACATAGGTACTGCAAATGTTTTCAACCGACGACAACACTTTGGACTCGTCCAGATACTTAGCATATGGAGACGATTGAATAAACGTGGGTCAAATGGTTTTAATTGTCTTTTAAAAAGCA
The DNA here is from genome assembly GCA_943736015.1 of Tridacna crocea. Classification (NCBI taxonomy): domain Eukaryota; kingdom Metazoa; phylum Mollusca; class Bivalvia; order Cardiida; family Cardiidae; genus Tridacna; species Tridacna crocea. Next base: position 29,664,275 of record OX031061.1, read on the forward strand.
AAAAAAAAAAACTTGTTGAAACAGGAGAAAATGCATGTTGCAAGCCCTTCTTTTTTTCCTCAAATATTTTCGCTCACACTTTGAAAATTTATTTTTTTCACAAATGTTTATGAACTACATATTGATTACTTTCAGTTTTCGGTTTTTTGAAAGTGTGTGTGTGGGGGGGATGTGTTAAGGTTGAGAAAGTGAGACAAATAACAGACAGTGGGACAAATCAGCACGTCTGCCCTCTTTTTACACGGGTCGCTCGAAATACTTTGGTAAAAACTTGATTAGCTGTTTAGTGTCTTCAGAAAGACAGGGACAGTCCATTTAGTAATTTTAAAGTGCTATTATCAAACATCCTTGTTGCACTTTCAGGCATGTACTTATTGAAGAATAACTTATGTTATGGATCATGAACAAAAGAAACATGGCTTCAGATCAAAATTCAGACCTTCCAAAACTTCTTTTAAGCTTCATTTTGAGTATAAAAAATATGTATCTAATGAAGTCTTACCAAAAAAAAAATTGGTGAAGGGTTAAATCGGTGTTCCTTTGATCTCGGTATCGCACCTTTAGAACAGCTGTAATGTTGCTTCTTACAGATTAGCACACACGTGTCACATTAATTTGACTCTTATCTTTTGTTTCATATTAATTTACCCCTTTGGTTATCATTAATGGTCAGGATTATGAATTTTATACAGGTTTCAGAGGCTAAGTCCGTTCTTAGTCTCTACATGCTCTTTATTTAAATACGATTTTATAAAATGCATATTTTGTTTGTTTGTGATTTTCTTTTTCAAAGGCAATATCATGAAATATGTTTGAATTGTGTTAGAATTGATTTCCATAGATTTATTGCTATGTCATTTTCTTTTTAGTTATGATTTTGTCCAAATTTAAAGGATTTGCGAACGGGACATACAGCATTTGTTACTGAAATAATGCTTTGATTGTCCGGTGTCACGTGATACTGCTGGTGCGCCGCTTATGATAAAATGGAAATATCGCTTACCGTCTATTGATTGTAATGTTGGAAATTGAATGTAAAAGGCTAGAAATATTTCATAATTATAGTTTTCATGAACAAACTTAATTTTGTTCGATATATCAACAGGATTTTTCTCTCTATTCGTCATGCATCCTACTGTCAAGGGGCGTTACTCCTGCTTCTTCCTCATGATCAAAAGGAGACCACTTATACAACAAGAGCCGTCAGAGACGGGTTATGCTCCCCGAACAAGTGCTTGTCATAAAATATAAGAAATTGATATAAATTCACTTCTTTTATCCTAGAAGAACCTGTTCATGCCCCCCAAAATTTGAAGTGAAAAGGCAATTACTATCTTAGAGATAGCCAACATAAACTTGTAGAGGACAATAAGCCCAATAAGCCCCCTTTAAGCCTCCTTTTCCCATAAGACAGTATTGGATCATTGCAATAAATACAACGGGTGTGTGGTTTGTGGCATTTTTAATAATAATTAAAAATTCGAAATTTCATAAAATTTTGAGCAGTCATGTATTAAATATTACATAAAACAATTTTTTACATGAAGCCCCCTTTTTCCGAGACGCAGCCAGAAATTGAGAAAAAGGAAGAGAGGTACCTAGGCAACGTTCCAACAAGTTCAGATTTGAAATTTCACAAAGGTTTGAGCACTGATAAAGGAGAACCTAGTGAAAAACAATTCTTTCCATGAAGTCCCCTTTTTCCGTGATGCAGCCTTAATTCGAGAAACCAGGAAAGACGTATTTGCGCATAAATAATTCATAGATTGCAAAAACAAAGGGCACATGTTGAAACTTGTAAAACAAGATATAACAATGAAATGTTGACAAAAACTGAACAAGATATTAGTAAAAATTGCAATTTTGCATTAGGGCCCCTTTTTCATTTTACAAGAAACCCCCTTTTTCCATGACAGATGGTCAAATTGAAAAACACATAGATAAAGAAACAAGAGCACATGGTGAAACCATGAAGTTTAATGAAATTTTGACCAAAATTGAATGAAATATTAGTAAAAATTGGAATCTTGCAAGAAGCCCCCTTTTTCCATGACAGAACGTCAACTTAAAAAATGCCCAGATTAAAAATAGCAAGGGCACATGCTAGGACTTTCCATAAACAATATAACCATGAAGTTTCATGATATTCTGACAAAAACTGAATGAGATATTGGTAAAAATTGCAATTTTGCATTAAGCCCCTTTTTTCCATGACACGGGGTCAAATTGAAAATCCGGGAAAACTATATCGGCGCATTACCCCAAGGAGTTCATATATGAAGTTTCATCCAATTTAGTCCAAGGGTTGTGGAGAAATCGCTTTGGATGGACGGAAGGACGGACGGATGGACGGACGGAAGGACGGACGGACAGACGGACAGACGAAGCGGCGACTATATGCTCGCCCTTCGGGGAGCATAAAAATAAACCAAACTTTGTCATGAATCCTCTCCCTTCAACCGAAAAGGTATTCATTTGCTTGGTGGGTTGACTTTTAAGCCAATTTCTGAACAATATGTCTCTGTTTCTTTCAAATCATTAATTCCACACATGGATTTTCTTGACAAATACCACTTCAGCATTTTCAATGCTTTGATTCAAACTAGGATAGCAAAGAAAGATCTTTACTTGCCTGCAAGGATGGATTGAAGTTATAGGCATACACTTAAGAAGAAAATGTGAGTAATGTCCATCTTTTAACATAATTTTACATTGGATTTTTCATTTTAAATTGTTAAAACATTTTTGGAAAAAGATAACATGTTGGTTACCTTTTCAAATATAGTTTTTAGAAACCTTTTCCTCAAAAGTTATAAAAATATTGTATCTTTTTACAAAGGATTAACTCCCAAAGGACAAATTCTAGACTCTTCCAAACTCAAAGAGTTTGAAGATGACAATTTCAAATTTGACGAAAATGGCAGAAAGTTCTCCAAATGGGTAGAAAACACTGTGGGAAAAGAAGAAATTGCTTATTATGAGCAATTTCTCCTTTTCCCACAGTGTTTTCAAAAGGCTTGTACTGCAGACACGTAAAAAGAAGGGCTTGTTTGGGAAAGGGTTAACTCATACCTTGATCAAACGACGTTGGCTGGGAACCATGCTCTCCACACTATAGTCAAAATGGGTATGTATCCGTAAATTCTGGTACCCGCTTCTCTTATACAATCCATGTGTAAGTTCTAGGTTTACATCATAGATCACCTGGAAAGAGAGCAAAAACAAAGGCTGAATCATGAGGGCCTGATTTACCAAATAGCTCTACTTTCGTTGTCTGCGCATGTCATATTCTTCGAAGATTCGACTTTCTTATATGATGCATCACTAGCCCTGAAAGCAGGCAGACTGTAATATTACACTCTTTAAAGTTGCAATGTTGAAAATATTTTTTATCAATACTTTTTAGGAGAAATGAGACCCGATTTAGCTCTAGATTTCTCTTTACTGCTGATCATAGCTGAGTGAATTGCACAAGGTGGTGTTTTAACGAGTAAACATTTATTCTAGTTTTAAATTTATTTACAGAATGCCATCTAGCAGGAGATAATGACTCTACTTTTAGTTACTGAGCAGCAGAAAACCATCTAACCCTAATGAGAGCACAGATACACATAAGCTTGAACAATTCTAATTGCGGTTAACTTTTTACCACACAATCCTTACTTTTAACCACGTGAGAAAGAAGCCTTTTGAAAACACTGCGGGAATTAGAGAAAATGCTGGTAACGATGGGATTTGTGCTTGAAAGGGTAAAATATAGTAGAAAGCACAATGACAGTGTTTGAAATACTGCTTCTTTTTTTCATACAATGTTTCAGATCTAGCCTTCCTCCTGTTAACCAGCATTTTCTCCTTTTCCCACAATGTTTTCTATCATTCCCAAGAAGAATTTCAATTTTTTAGTCTCATTCATTTTGTCGTCTGCAAATGCATTCACTTTGCACCAGGCTATTATATTGTCGTTTGGTAAAGAGTTAAACACATAAAACAAATTCAATTTTCAAGATATCAGAATGCTAGATATTTATCCAGAATTATTCATGCTGCATAGTAAAACAGGTATATAAAAATCTTATTGCTGGTTATGTATCCGGTAACTTATCACCTCCTGATTCAAATTTGCAATTGTAAATTAGAATTACCTCATTAAATCTGGACTATACAGCTAATTAAGGTTTTTGCTAGTAAGCTGCTCTAAAAATATTTTCATTAAATCTGGGTCACTGTTTACTAGAACAGTCTTGACCGAAAAAGTTTTGGACTAGTTTAAATTGAAAGCTTTTGCAGATGACAAAATAATTCATGTGACTTACAAAACTTAAAGTTCTAGTAGGAAGGATAATAGAAAACGTTGTGGAAAAAGGAAACAAGAGGGCCAAAATGGCCCTGGATCGCTCACCTGAATTTTTGAGAGGACCATAGCCATTTTTTGGGGGGAGGAGGGGGGGAATATTGAAACACTGGAAACAAAATCATTATTTTGCTAAGCAATTTTCAAAAGGTCACCAGTCCTGTAAAAGTCCTTTCAAAATCTGACCAGGTGTTTCAGGAAAAAATCTGACCTGTTGTTTCAGAGAAGAAGAATATTCAAGAATTTCTCCATTTCCATATAGTGCAAGTTGCCCCCATTCACCAGAGCCATGTTTGGGATTTTTCATTGGCCCACACATTCGGCGTGAGAACTAGTTTAGTTCCCAGAAAGCAGAATCGAGAGAGATTAGTATAAGTTGTCAGAACTTGTTTCTCAATCAATGTAAAATAAATATGTTTAAACTAAACTATAGCCATGTTTCTAGACTGATCAAAATTTCACGAACAAATTTTGAAAAGGGTCATCCATGGAACACTGCTGTGAAATTATTTTAAAATCTGACAACAGGTTTCAGAGAGGAAGAATTTTCAAGAATTTCATCATTTCCATTATAGTGCAAGTAGCCCCCATTCACCAGAGTCATATTTCTTGATGAATCAAAATTTCATGACCACTTTTTTAAAAGGGTCACCCAAGGAACGTCTCTGTGAAATTATTTCGAAATCTGACTAGCGGTTTGAGAGAAGAAGAATTTTTAAGAATTTCTTCATTTCCTATAGTGCAAGCAGCCAGAGCCATGTTTCTTGACAAACAAAAATTTCACAAACAATTTTTTAAAAGGCTCACCCAAAGAACATCTCTGAAATTATTTCAGAATCTGGCCTGTGGTTTCAGAGAAGAAGATTTTTAAAGAATTTCTTAGAAAACTCCATTTGGTTGCCATGGCAACCAGAGTTTTTGACAGAATCAAATTCTGTGATCACTTTTTAAAGAGGACCTCCCAAGGAACATTCCAGCCAAGTTTGGTCCAAATTAGCCCAGCGGTTTAGGAGGAGTTGATGTTTAAAGAATTGTTGATGACGCACAACACACAAGGCACAACGGATGACATCAGGTGATCCTAAAAGCTCCCCTTTAGCATGTTGTGCTCAGGTGAGCTAAAAATGCTAATAACCAGATTTTTCTCCTTTTTCAACAATGATTTCAAAAGACTTCTTTCTCAGGGTCATAAAAACATGGTTTTATTTGGAAAAGGATTATGAAAGAAATGACCCTTTATCAAACAATCCAAAGTTTTAACAACCAAACATAAGATGACTTTACAAACATTGTAAAAAAAGGAGAAAATACTGGTAATAAGCAATTTTTTCTTCTCCAAATGTGTATTTTACACTTTCCAAAACAAATCCCAGTTCTTGAGTCAAATATTTTCATGTTTTCTATAACTGGTTGCAATTTAGTAAAGTCCACAATTTCGGTATTTGGTTAAGAGCTGAGGTTTTATGATGTTAACCTAGTATTTGGATCAGTCTGTAAAGGGCTGAAATTATTATGGGAAAAGGAAAAGCTGTATTTCAAGCCTTTAAGAAAACCCAATTTATTCATTCAGTAATGAAACAGTTAACCCTTTACCAAATGACCAAATTTTAGACTGGTCCAATTTGAAAGCACTTGCAGACAAAAAAATAAGCGTAACTCAAAAATTGAAATTTGTTTCCAGCAGGGTAGAAAACATTGTAGGAAAAGAAGAAAATGCTCCTTTTCCTACGATGTTTTCAAAAGGTTTCACTAGAGAAATAACCTTGCTTTGGACTGAGATACTACAAGTTATATGAAGAGCTGGCAAAATAAACACTGACATGTTACAAATGTCTGTGTTGTGGTCGCTTGTCCACTCTAATTAATCTTATCTTCTGTACTATCAACTGTATTTACCCTAAAGCTGTAACTGTTTACAACACAATCCTGAGTTAAGCAACCCTGAAAAAAGTTTTATGAAAACATGGTGGGCAAAGTAGATAATGCTTGTATTTTCCACAAATATTAACCTTCATTTCATGCTTTCCGGTAGGATATCGAGAAATAGCAGTGAAAATATTTTTCGACCTTACACTGGTACCACCAGTGAAGATACTGATTTTCATTTTCTTGTTGCCACAGCCATGAGTGAAAATATTATCAATGGTGTTCATGAGATGAAATAAATTTTCAGAAAAAAAATAACAAATTAATATCCTCTATATCACCGCCAATCATTGGCTAATCAATGTTTGATGACGGTTATGTGGTAAAGCAGTTAGAAGCTTGGGAAGAATATCAGTCCAAGAAATGATCTCCTTTCAATCAGTTTCTTCTCATCCTTTATGCTACTTTAGGATGTGTAAAATACACAATCCTGGTAGCTTTTTACCAGACAACAAAATGTTTTGGCACATTCATATTGAAGGCATTTGAAGGTGGAAAAAGCTTATGAACAAAACAGTTCTGTATGACAAAATTCTACACTCATCCATTCTATACATATTGAAAGTTTTTACAAATCACAAGTTGGATGTAGCTTAACTCTTTACCAAAAAACAAAATTTTGGACTGGTCCAAATTGAAAGCATACGACAAAATAAATGTGAATCAAAAGTTGAATTTTGAAATGGAAAGGGTACAAAACATTGTGGGAAAAGGAGAAAATGCTGGTTACCAGCATTTTCTTCTTTTCCCACATTGTTTTCAAAGGCTTTCTTTCTAAGGGCCATTAAAAGTCTGGCTGGTGTGGTAAAGATTTAATGTGATGTCCATTTTCTACTTTTCCCACAATGTTTTCAATACCTTTTTTTCTTTTAACCCTTTACCACACAATTCCTGTGTTTTATGACCCTAAAAGAGACAGCTTTTTAAACATATTGCGGGAAAATTCGAAATGCTTGAAACCAGCATTTGCTTTTCTTTTTAAAGTTTTCTGGCCCTACAAAGACAAATTTCATATTTTGAGCCACACTTATCATTTGCAAATTTTCAGTTTCAGTTTTGATGAGTATGAAATTCTGTCACTTGGTGAGAGGTCAAGGTTGTTAACAAAAAGACTTCAACTTACTTTTTGGTCATCAGGTATATGATAGTCCCTAGCCACTGTCTCTATAGTGAACTTCTTGTTTCCATGACAACAGGTTATTGTCAGCGCAAACCAATACACTCCAACAACAAAATAAATGAAGATCATTTTTATGTCAATTAAGATATAAAATAAAAATTCACTTCAAAGAATTCAGTGATAATTTTCACAGGTTCTTAAGAATCCAATTAATCATTAATTTTCATGTTGATCTATAACATTTGTTTCAGTGATTAATACATGTATAACATAGATTGATCATTTTCTGCAGAACATAAATCCATCCATGATGCTAATTTTTTTTAAAAATTATTTTCCTTAAAACAGTACAATTCATGATAACTCTTCTAAAACACAAAATAATCAACAAATTACAGTTATACCAGAAAGTCATCAAAAAGACAACAATTTCTTTCAAATATTGAAAAATATATCTTTCTTTTCATTTAACAGTCTAAGAACTTTATGTACAAATACTGTTGCTTCTTATTCTGTTTTCACTGTGCACTTGGAAAACTTTATTACATCTAGTTTAGTATTTAATGATTATGCACTAAGTGTAGATCTACAATGAGGTAATATTGTTTCTCCTATGAAGATTGAAGATCTCGCATGAACAAGGTTTTTGTCTGTGCTCATCTTATATATTTCCTCACACCCTAATCTATCCACATGATCCACAAGTGTTTGTGTTCCCTATAGCATTATCGAAGTCAAATCCTGGTACTGTTTCACACAAGGCACTGTATACATACAGGAACATTCCAGTCTGTTGTTCAACATCAGTAGTCAAACTGATAACTTATGAGTCATTCTATAACTGTATTTATACCATATAGTATAATACTTGCATTTAATAGTAATCATCAGAACCCTTCTGTAACCTGCAATAGAGAGCAAATTAGTCAGCATTTACATCACTTTTTGTTTCTTCTGTATATTCATTACTATTAACACTTACTCCTGACCACACAATCCTGAGGTTTAACACCCCTGAACTAACAAGAGCCGTCAGAGACGGGTTATGCTCCCCGAACAAGTGCTTGTCATAAAATATATGAAATTGATATAAATTCACTTCTTTTATCTTAAAAGGACCTGTTCATGCCCCCCATAAATTGAAGAGAAAAGGCAATTACTATCTTAGAGATACCCAACACAAACTTGTAGAGAACAATAAGCCAACTAAGCCCCCTTTAAGCCCCCTTTTCCCATAAGACAATATTGCATCATTGAAATAAATACAACGGGTGTGTGGTATGTGGCATTTCTTAATAATAATTCAAAATTTGAAATTTCATAAAATTTTGAGCAGTCATGTAGTAAATATTACATAAAATGATTTTTTACATGAAGCCCCCTTTTTCCGTGATGCAGCCTAAAATTCATAAACCGGAAGAAAGGTACCTGGGCATCGTTCCAACAAGTTCAGATTTGAAATTTCACAAAGTTTTGAGCACTGATGTAGGAGATGCTACTGAAAAACAATTTTTTCCATGAAGTCCCCTTTTTCCCTGATGCAGCCTCAAATTGAGAAACCAGGATAGAGGTATTTGTGCATTAATAATTCATAGATTGAAAATAACAAGAGCACATGCTGAAACTTGTAAAACAAGATATAACCATGAAGATTCATGAAAGTTTGACAAAAACTGAACGAGATATTAGTAAAAATTGCAATTTTGCATTATAGCCCCTTTTTTCTTGGCATTTTACAAGAAAGCCCTTTTTTCCATGACAGATGGTCAAATTGAAAAACACAGATAAAGAAACAAGAGCACATGGTGAAACTTTAAAAAAAACCAATATAACCATGAAGTTTAATGAAATTTTGACCAAAACTGAATGAGATATTAGTAAAAATTGGAATTTTGCAGGAAATCCCCTTTTTCCATGACAGAACGTCAACTTAAAAAACACCTAGATTAAAAAAAGCAAAGGCACATGCTGAAACTTTCCATAAACAATATAACCATGAAGTTTCATCATATTTTGACATAAACTGAATGAGATATTAGTAAAAATTGCAATTTTGCATTAAGCCCCTTTTTTCCATGACTCGGGGTCAAATTGAAAAACCGAGAAAGCTATGTCGGCACCTTACCCTAAGGAGTTCATATATGAAGTTTTATCCAATTTGGTCCAAGGATTGTGGAGAAATAGCTTCGGACGGACAGAGGGACGGACAGACAAAGCGGCGACTATATGCTCGCCCTTCGGGGAGCATAAAAAAAGCATTGTGGCAATGTTAGTGACTGGCACATGACTAAAGACACTTAAAATTCAATACCATAGCAAACATGTAATAATTTTCCATAATTTGGACGCTATCTTTGAAGCTTTGTCTGTGTATCTCTGGTATATAAATGAGTGATATGCTCATTTAAAAATAGACCGTGTTTCCCATATGTGTCAACCTGGGCTGTAGTAAATCTGTAATTTCTCTGGTTGTCGGATGGTTTTCGACTACTAGGATTTTATGAATGAAAATTAAAAGGCTTTGGGAGTATAAAGATGTTTTTTTTTTTAATTTTTGTAAAATTTTCATACGAAAATCTGAAGGGCCACCTTTAAAGATGGGTATTTAGAATTTTTATAGCAAATAAAGAAATATATATATCACTAAAATTTATATGAAAAATAATACAAATCATTAATAATTGAGACTCATAAAAATTACACACAAAAACAAGAGGGCCAAGATGGCCCTGGATCGCTCACCTGAATTTTTGAGTGGACCATAGCCATTTTTTTTTTAGGTATTGAAACACTGGAAACAGAATCATTATTTTGCCAAGGAATTTTCAAATGGTCACCTGTTTCTTGATTTCCGTACAGTGCAAGTAGCCCAATTCCCTAGAGCCATGTTTCTCGACCTATCAAAGTTTCGCTAACAGATTTTCAAAAGAGTCATTCAAGGAACATTTCTGCGAAATTGTTTTTTAATCTGAGCAGCCGTTTCAGAGAATGAGAATTTTCAAGAATTTCTTCATGTCCGTATAAAAAAGTGCAAGTAGCCCCCATTCACCAGAGCAATGTTTCTTGACCTGTCAAAATTTTGTGAACACTATTTGAAAAGAGTCATTCAAGGAACATTCCTATGAAATTATTTTAAAATCTAACCAGCAGTTTCAGAGAAGAAGAATTTTCAAGAATTTCTTCAAGTCTGTATAGTGCAATTAGCTCCCATTCACCAGAGCCATGATTCTTGACGAATCAAAATTTCACGAACACTTTTTGAAAAAGGTCACCCAAGGAAGATCTCTGTAAAGTTATTTCAAAATCCGATCTGCCGTTCAAGAGAAGAAGAATTTTCAAAACTTTTCATTTCCCTATAGTGCAAGTAGCCCCCATTCACCAGAGCCATGTTTCTTGACACATCAAAATTTCACGAACAGTTTTTGAAAAGGGTCACCCAAGGAACATCTCTGTGAATTTTTTTCAAAATCTGACCAGTGGTTTCAGAGAAGAAGAATTTTTAAGAATTTCTTCATTTCTGTATAGTGCAAGTAGCCCCCATTCACCTGAGCCATGATTCTTGACACATCAAAATTTCGCGAACACTTTTTGAAAAGGGTCACCCAAAGAACATCTCTGTGAAATTAATTCAAAATCTGACCAGTGGTTTCAGAGAAGAAGAATCTTTAAGAATTTCTTCATTTCTGTATAGTGCAAGTAGCCCCCATTCACCAGAGCCATGTTTCTTGACAAATCAAAATTTCACAAACAGTTTTTGAAAAGGGTCACCCAAGGAACGTCTCTGTGAAATTTTTTCAAAATCTGACCAGTGGTTTCAGAGAAGAAGAATTTTTAAGAATTTCTTCATTTCTGTATAGTGCAAGTAGCCCCCATTTACCAGAGCCATGTTTCTTGACAGATCAAAATTTTGCGAACACTTTTAGGAAAGGGTCACCCAAAGAACATCTCTGTGAAATTATTTTAAAATCTGGCCAGCAGTTTCAGAGAAGAAGATTTTTTAAAGAATTTGTTAAAAAATTCCATTTGGTTGCCATGACAACCAGAGTTTTTGATGGAATCAAATTCTGTGAACAATTTTTAAAAAAGGACCTCCCAAGGAACATTCCAGCCAAGTTTGGTTCAAATTGGCCCAGGGTTTTGGAGGAGGTGATGTTTAAAGAACTGTTGACGACGCACGACGGACACCAGGTGATCCTAAAAGCTCCCCATGAGCACATGGTGCTCAGGTGAGCTAAAAACTGATGGTGTTCCCTTAAAAGGCTATGTAGCCTCTTAAGGTATTTCTAGATTTCGTGCCAAAAATCAATAAAGCATTGTGGGAATGTCAAGTGACTGGGTAGTGACAAATAACCCTTAGATTCCATTACATAACTAACATGTCATAATTATTTTCCATAATGTCTTCTTGGACTTTATGTTTGAAACTTTGTCTGTGTATTCCTGTATGTAAATGAGAGAATTGATCATCTAAAAATAGAAAGTGTCTCCCTTTGGTGTCAACCTTGGCCGTAGTAAATCTCTTAATTTCTCGTGTTGTCGGATGGCTTTCGACTACTGGGGTTTTGTGGAAGCAATTAAAACGGCTTTGGGAGTATAAGGATGATTTTTTTGCATTTTTGTAAACTTTTCATCCCAAAATCTGAAGGGCCACCTTTAAAGGTGGGTATTTAGAATTTTTACATCTCACCAAATTAAAAAATATACATATCACTGAAATTCATATGAAAAAAAAATACAAATCATCAATAATTAAGATTCATAAAATTACAAAAAAAATTTACTTTGATGGTGTTCCCTTAACCCTTTACCCCATAAGGTATTTCTATGGTATCTCTAATTGACCCCAAATAATAGCAAGGATAAAGCCGTTTCTTATGTGTATAGGACACCCTTTCATAGCATAGAAAACAGTGACAAAAGGTGAAATTGCTCGTCACTAGCAATTTCACCTTATGCCACAATGTTTTCCAAAGGCTCCTACAAGCAATGCGTAGAAACGAGTATCTATGGAGTAAAGGGTTAAAAGGCTACGTAGCCTCTTGAGGTATTTTAAGATTTTGCGCCAAAAATCAATAAAGCATTATGGGAATGTCACGTGACTGGTTCGTGACTCATAACGCTTAAATTCCATTACATAACAAACATGTAATGATTATTTTCCATAATGTCTTCTTCGGATGCTATGTTTGAAACTTCGTCTGTGTATTCCTGTATGTAACTGAACGAATTGATCATCTAAGAAATAGAACTTGTCTCCCGTTGGTGTCAACCTGGGCTGTAGTAAATCTGTAATTTCTTGTGTTGTCGGATGGTTTTAAACTACTGGAGTTTTATGAATGAAAATTTATGGGCTTTGGGAGTGTAAAGATGATTTTTTTTGCATTTTTGTAAAATTTTCGTCCCAAAATCTGAAAGGCAACCTTTAAGATAGAAAGCATTGTTTGGAAAAAGAGAAAATACTGGATACCAGCATTTTCTCCTTTACCCACAAGTTTGCCAAAGCTTTTTGCATCTGGGTAATTTAAAAATAGGGATTGTATGGTACATGGTTATGTTCATTTCAATTACAAAACAGCAGTTATTGGACCTACCTATGCATAAAACATAGTAACTATTATTTATAAAAGCTGTCAACTCTTTAGCAGAAAATAAAAGCTAAGACTAGTCCAAGTTTAACTCTTTACCAAACAACAAAATTTTGAACTAGTCCAAATTGAAAGCATCTGCAGACAAAAAAAATAAATAGGAATCAAAAATTAAAATTTGAAATGGAAAGGGTAGAAAACATTGAGGGAAAAGGAGAAAATGTTAGATACCAGCATTTTCTCCTTTTCCCACAATGTTTTCAAAGGGTTTCTTTCTCAGGATTGTTAAAAGTCGGGATAATGTGGTAAAGAGTTAAAGCATCTGCTGATGTTAGAATTACTGTGACTAAAAATATAAACAATAGAAAACAATTTGGGGAAAAAAGAAATGCTGGTTACCAGCATTTTCTACTTTTCCCAAAAGGTTTCCAGATGGCATCTATCCCAGGGAGGTTAAAAGTCAGGACTGTGTGGTAAACAGTTAACTCATTACCAAATGACAAACTTTTGGGTTTGTTCAAATCAAAAGCTTTTGCAGAAGACAAAATAAAAGTGACTAAAAATGTGAAATTTGTTTTGTGAAGGGTAGAAAACATTGTAGGAAAAGGAGAAAATGCTACTTTTCCAAAAGGTTTCCAGAAGGTATCGTTCCCAAGGTTAAAAGTCAGGATTGTGTGGTAAACGGTTAAAGGAATAAAATTCCATGCTAATTAGTCTGTTACACAATCCTTCCATGTTTAATCTCCCTGGGGAAATAGGCTTCTGCAAACACTGTGTTAGCCAGATTTTCTCCTTTTCTCAAACAATTCCCATCTTTTCAAAACTTGTTATCTGAGCATCTTAAACTTCCAGTCTGTAAACATTCTCAAAATGGACAAGTATAAAATCCGGTAAGAAGTTAACCCTACATCATTAAAGCTTGAATTATTGCTACTCGTAAAGGCGCTTTTAAAAGCATTGTGGGGAAAAGGAGAAAATGCTGTTATATACCCAGCATATACCCTATCAAGGACATAATTATTTCATCATTTGGGCCACATCTTATAATCTTTTTACCAAAAAAGAAAAAAAAAAACGTTTTCACAGCCTAGACTAAAGAAAACACTGTAATTTGCACATTAAATTTTACCTTTCCCTGCAATCTTTTCTGCCCTTTCGAGGTTAATCATCATCAGTTAAGAAACCCACATCTGACATCCTGCAAATCTTTTCAAATTGGATGAGTCTATAAAACTGTCATCAGTAAAGTGTTGGCTGATCTGTTTAAACCATTTTCAAATCAATCACTAGTTTTTATGACCCTGGGAAAAAAAACACTTTTGAAAACATCCTGAAACAAGAGGGCCAGGATGGCCCTGGATCGCTCACCTGAATTTTTGAGATGACCATAGTCTATTTTTTTTTAGGTATTGAAACATTGGAACCAAATTTATAATTTTGCCAAGCAATTTTCAAAAGGTCACCTGTAAAGGTCATTTCGAAATCTGACCATCAGTTTCAAAAAGAAGAATTTTTAAGAATTCTTCATTTCTGTATAAGAGCAAGTAGCCCCCATCCAAGAGAGCCATGTTTCTTGAAGGATCAAAATTTACGAAGTTTTGAAAAGGGTCACCCAAGGAACATCTCTCTGAAATTATTTCAAAATCTGACCAGGGGTTTCAGAGAAAGAGAATTCTAAAGAATTTCATCATGTCCGTATAGTGCAAGTAGCCCCCATTCACAAGAGCCATACTTCTTGACGGATCAAAATTATATGTACAACTTTTGGAAAGGGTCACCCAAGGAACATCTCTGTCAGATTATTTTAAAATCTGACCACGGGTTTCAGAGAAGAAGAATTTTCAAGAATTTCTTCATTTCCATATAGTGCAAGTAGCCACCATTCAATAGAGCCATGTTTCTTGGCAAATCAAAATTTCGCCAACAATTTTAGAAAAGGGTCACCCAAGGAATATCTCTGTGAAATTATTTCAAAATCTGGCCAGCGGTTTCAGAGAAGAAGAATTTTTAAGAATTTCTTCATTTCTGTATAGTGCAAGAAGCCCCCATTCACCAGAGCCATGTTTCTTGACGGATCAAAATTTCGTGAACAATTTTTGAAAAGGGTCACCCAAGGAATATCTCTGTGTGAAATTATTTTAAAATCTGGCCAGCGGTTTCAGAGAAGAAGAATTTTTAAGAATTTCTTCATTTCTGTATAGTGCAAGTAGCCCCCATTCACCAGAGCCATGTTTCTTGACCAATCAAAATTTTGTGAACAATTTTTGAAAAGGGCAACCCAAGGAACAAGTCTGTGAAATTATTTCAAAATCTAACCAGCTGTTTCAGAGAAGAAGAATTTTTAAGAATTTCTTCATTTCTGTATAGTGCAAGAAGCCCCCATTAACCAGAGCCATGTTTCTTGACCAATCAAAATTTCGCGAACACTTTTTTAAAAGGGTCAGCCAAGGAATAACTCTGTGAAATCATTTCAAAATCTGACCAGCGGTTTCAGAGAAGAAGATTTTTTAAGAATTCCTTCATTGCTGTGCAGTGCAAGAAGCCCCCATTCACCAGAGCCACATTTTTTGACCAATCAAAATTTCGCGAACAATTTTTGAAAAGGGTCACCCAAGGAACATATCTGTGAAATTATTTCAAAATCCGACCAGCGGTTTCAGAGGAGAAGATTTTTAAAGAATTCCTTCATTTCTGTATAGTGCAAGAAGCCCCCATTCACCAGAGCCACATTTTTTGACGAATCAAAATTTCACGAACAATTTTTGAAAAGGGTCACCCAAGGAACATATCTGTGAAATTATTTCAAAATCCGACCAGCGGTTTCAGAGGAGAAGATTTTTAAAGAATTTGCTAAAAAATTCCATTTGGTTGCCATGGCAACCAGAGTTTTTGATGGAATCAAATTCTGTGAACAATTTTTAAAGAGGACCTCCCAAGGAACATTCCTGCCAAGTTTGGTCCAAATCCGCCCAGTGGTTTAGGAGGAGTTGATGTTTAAAGAATTGTTGACAACGCACGACGGACGACGGACACCGGGTGATCCTAAAAGCTCCCCTTGAGCATGTTGTGCTCAGGTGAGCTAAAAAGGAGAAAATGCTGGTAATAATTATTTTCTCCTTTTTCCCATGTTTTCTACCCTCCCAGAACAATTTTCGATTTTTGAGTCAGTGTACTTTTGTTGTCTGCAAATACTTTCAATTTGGACAGTCTAAAATTCTGTCATTTAGCAATTAGTTAACTCAGTGCACTTTGCTTTTTCTGCTGCTTGGGAGTTTCACCTCTGGTATCAATAAAGTCACCCAAACATCCAGCTGCCCTTCATTAAATTTGGGCGGTCAGTTATTTAATAGTTATACAAGAACACTAACCCTTCAGAGCCAATCAAAGTTCAACTCTTCTCCAAACCACAAAAGTTTGGATAAAAAAAAATTGAAAGCATTTTGCAGACGATAAATTAATAGTAGCTCAAACGATGAAAGTAGTTCTTGATATGGTAGAAAACATTGTTGGAAAAGGAGCTGGTTACCAGCATTTTCTCATTCTCCAACAATGTTTTCAAAAGCCCTCTTTCTTAGGGTCATTAAAAGTTGTGATCATTTGGTAGGGGTTTAACCCTTCACCAAACCTCAAAATTTTAGATTATAAAAATTGAAAGCAGTTTCAGACAATAAATCAAATGTAAATAAAATTTTGATTTCTGTCATTGACAGCGCAGAAAAAATTATAGGAAGAGAAGCAAATGCTGGTTACAAGCATTTACTCCTTTTACCATCATGTTTTCAAAAGGCTTCTATTTCAGGGATGTAAAAACAATAGATTGTGTGGTAGAGTGTCAAGTGTTGAACAATTTATGTCCACAGAGACTGTGCCGTCTGAGCTTTGATCTCTGATGTCCAGTAATTTTTCAGATATTCTGACAAAAAGAGCAGCGAACTTACAAATGTTTCATCCATCTGGTATTCAGCTAAGTGTCATTATGGGTCTGGGTTGAAGAGTTAACTCTTTTAATAAACAACTAAATTTTAGCCCTGTCCAAATTGAGAGCATTTGCAGACCACAATTTCAATGTGGCTCCAATGGTGCATTTGTTTATTGATAGGGTAGAAAGCACTGTGGGAAAAGGAGAAAATGCTGGTTACCAGCATTTTCTCCTTTTCCCCCAGTTTTTTCAGAAGGCTTCTGTCTCAGGGTTGTCAAAAGTCATCATTGTGTGGTAAAGAGTTAACAGAAATATAGGGTCAAGAACTTTGGTGCCAAAAGGCAACTGATGTTGAGGGTCTTTTTCCTTTTACTCTTTTCTAGCGCACAAAATCTTTCTCTCATCCAAACTGACAGCATTTGCAAAGGACAAACTGCATAACTGATTTTCTTTGAAAGGGGAAGAAAAGATTGTGGGAACAGAATACTGGTGACCAATATTTTCTACTCTTTCCATGATATTTTCTGAGGCCCTCTTCCTTGGAAATCATAAAAGCTTGGGACTTTCTGGGAAAGAGTTTATTGACTCTTTCCTAAACGACAAAATTTTAGAATCACCCAAATTGACAGCATTTCGCAGACAAAATAAATGCGACTAAAAAATTGAAACTTGACCTTAGAAGCATTTTCTCCTTTTAACACAATGTTTCCATTTATTTTGTCGCCTGGAAATGCTTTCAATTTGGAAAAGTCCACAATTTTGTTGTTTGGTAAGGAATTAAGCATTAATCCAGCTACTTTGACCAATTCAGCCTTTTATGTGGCAACAATAGGGAATTTTTTCTTCAGACACATACCTGTACATGTATATGTATACGATATGCTATAGCAAAAGGGTGTTTAACTCTTTACCAAATGGCAAAATTTTTGGTTTGTCCAAATCAAAAGCATTTGCAGACAACAAAATAAAAGCGACAGAAAATTTGAAATTTGTTTTGTAAAGGAAAAAAAACATTGTAGGAAAAGGAGAAAATGCTGGTGAAGCATTTTCTCCTTTTCCCACAACGTTTTCTAAAGGCTTCTATCTCAGGGTCGTCAAAAGTAGGGACTGTATGGTAATGGGTTTATAGTATATCCATAATGCATTGTACCACAGACTAAGACGCCACATAATTGTGGATTAAAAAAAAACAATTTTTCTGAAATATGCAGTGGACAGATCCTTTTACATGCATAAAACTGACCAATAGCAAAAGCTTTTGACCCATGTCAGGCTCTGCTGATGCAGGCAACAAAGGCTGATACTATACTAGGGTGAAAAAAAAGAAGGCAGCGTAACCTTTCAAGGTAGTTTAGAGTTGTAAAACTTAATTGAGAATTCTAATTATGGTTTTATGTTTACCACTGACCAGTTTTGAATTTTTTGATGAAATTTTATTTCAGTGTGGCCAAAAGGAAATGAGAACATGGCTTCTTATTGACAGTATCCCTTCCTCAGTGAAAAAAAGTAGTGACTACTGCATACAGAAACTCAAGCTTGTCCAATATCTCTTATGGTACCCTGTGTTTCATTTTCGTCCTAGTATATATGCAGACTTATCCATTAGACTCCCTTTTCAAAGAGAATGCATCACATACATTAGGTAGTTTATGGGTGTTTCAAGCATGACTGGAAACATAAGTGAACCTATCTGTCCCTTTAGATAGAGCTTCAGCAGTTATTATAAATCTTCTGAATAATTTTACAGCAATTCTGTTCTGTTTGTGCCATGTTATTTGCAGATCAAGCAAAGATTTATTAATCTAGTACACAGCCAAATAAGACAAGAACCAATTTCAGCATGAGCATAATAACAGAGCTCCAGATACAGGGAGTGAGTTTGATTTCAAACTAGAAAATAGTAATTATTCTCCCCTAAACCCTATGTTGTGGGTACTCATTTAGAATCATCTCTTTGAGACAATTCTAATGAGTACCCACAACATAGGATTTGGAAGAAAAATAACACATTTAGAATACCATTACTTCGTCTTATCTGGAGCTCTGATAATAAAATTTATCTGTTACTATATGACGAGGGCCATGATGGCCCTGAATCACTAACCCAAGTCCATGTACCTTTGAAAACATTCATCTATATTGGACTGAAAATAAGACTTCTGCCGACAAAATTTCCAGCTTGTCGGAACTATCAACCAAACACGCACTCTCTCTAGTTTCATGAGTATTGGACTGAAAATGTGTCCTCTACAGTGCTCACATATTTTTCTAACGTTTGTCCTGGTGAGGTACTTTTCCATCTAGCATGGCCCATTTTTGAACTGTATATCATCAAGACAAACACTAACAAAAGAGACCTTTAGAAAACGTAATTGGAAAAGAAGAAAATGCTGGTCTTTCCTCTTTTCCCACAAACTTTTCTACCTTTCACAAAACAAATTTCAAATTTCAGACACTTTTATTTGGTTGTCTGCAAATGCCTTCAATTTGGACAAACCTAAAATTTTGTTGTTTGGTAATGAGTTAAAATCATGTGGCTTTTATAGTGTAAACTAGAGTTGTCACTGAATGTGCCTTTATACAACAGAAACACTCTGACTAATTTTCATTCATATTGGACAGCAAATATGGCCCCTCGGGCGCACAATGTTTTGAGATATTTACCTATTGTCCTAGACTCAATAATGAGACGCCCTGGTGATCTATTTCATATTTGGATATTTACTGTACACCGTACCGTCTCAAGTCCATCGTAAATTTTCCGGTAGCAAATATAGAGCGCTATATACCTACTTTCGGTTTCGTCGGTTTTATCTGTATTGCAGTGAAATACAATTAAATTTTAGTACTAATCATGATCAAAAACAAATTGTTAAACCATTCATTACATAAAAAGCGTGTAGAAGTCTTTTACATGTTTATCTGGAAAAAATCACGGACGAAATTTATCGTACGTAGCGGCCATTTTGAATGTTTTCGTGAACGTAAACAGCTCGGGTCACTGATGAAATGCACTGTATTTTCTCACGATCAGTGTTTGAATTGAAAATATTTGTATTTCAAATAAAAGAATATTGAATACGCAAGCCACAGGTATGTTTAAATCCTAGTTTTGTGCCTTACTTGGGAAATTATAAGATTTCAAACTTGCGCACAAAATCTGTGCGGAACTTTCAACTGATTTTGTCCGGATTGTCTCTGCACCCAGAGGCGACCAGTCGAAAAGTAACATCGCCTTTGGGGACAGTTATCTGTACTACCTATTGTCCCAACTGGCTATCATATTTACAAACCAAAATACAAAATTTTGTTCAAGAGATACTAACCTATCATTTTCCTGAAAAAACTGCACTTCTAGATGGAAGTCCTATCTTTATTCAAATTAGATACAGCAAGTCACAAGAGGTCTAATCCGAAATAATGGCTTGTCCGAGTACAACGTCACTAAGTAGAAAATCACCCATACAATGCAAGTTTTACTGTTTAGTAAACTCTTATTACCATAAGTACAGCGTATATGCATACAGAATATAATAATTAGCGAGGATAAAAAAGAAATAAAAAAAAAAGACACAGGTTCGGCCCGTAATTTGGCCTATTATAGCTTCGGCCACCAGTGAGTTGTACGAAACGCACTTATGCCGAATGTATCGAAACGGTAAGGTAGCAGTGCACGGTTGTCGGCTAAACTCGTATCTGTCCGCCATACGCCGAACTGAACTTCCTCAAACAAAGGTCTTTATAGTCAGCATGAAATTATAAGGAGCACTTAAATGCAACAGCACAATCCTAGATTCTTTAGATTTTATCAATAAATCATATTCAACTTGTGAAATAGTGATATCAAATTACAATGATCAATATAAGCAAGTGACATGGTCGGAAAAAAAATGAAAAAAAAAAATTGCCATTTTAGCCTTTATTCCGAAATTCAAACCCAGAAAGCTAGCCTGAAAATGCCAAGCTGAATGAAACTCCAAACAACCCATAATCTGGGGATAAAATCCAAAATACCACATGTTTTCTCCGCTAAAAACTACTTTCTTTCAAATGTCCTTGTTTTCTCCGCTAAAAACAGCCGCTACTAACACTACTTTCTTTCAAAAGCCACCGACTACTTTTTTCACATGCTTCAGCAGAGGTGAGAGGCGAAAATACGCTGGAAAGAAAGTTTGCCTCAATTGGGTATCGAACTCACAACCACCAGGTCATGAGTCCAACGCGCTCACCACTGAGCCACCCGGGCGGGCACTTTCCAAAAGAAAATCCTTCCCAATCTTCTTGTATACTGGTATATACCCGGATAGTGAAAGGGTAATATTTTTAAGGTAAGACCTGTGTAGTGGAAAACGGCTATTTCCACTAAAATATCATCCTGCAAACTTAGCTATAATTAGGAATGAGTATTATTTAACTACTTTCACCTTTACATTTTTTCCATTTTTTTCATTCTTTGAATTATCATTTATAAATCTAAAACCGCTATATTCTCAATTGAAAAAAAAAAAATCATAATTACCTCCCTTTTTAAAAAACAAACAAAAGTATCAAAAATAAAAAAAAAGGTTCAAGATAGACATAAACGGAATTTCTGATCCGTTAAAAATGTGCAAAAGTATTATTTCGGCATAATCCTTATTTATCCTTATTTAACAACCAATTAGAATTTTTGCCCAATGTTCACCGGAAGTGCATTACACAGGTCTTACCTTACATCCTAAACGCGATAAATAAGACAAACAAGAGGACCATGATGGTCCTATATCGCTCACCTGAGTATATTTGTAACTTATATGGTTTATCAAGGGCAGGCTATTAATTCTTTTCAAATAAGGCATACTCTGGGGTTTGTCACAAAAATATGTTTACAGATTTTCTTCTTTGTCTTTGGCCAGTTGAGCTAAAAGCTGCTGATTATCATCAATTTTTCTCTTCACAGTGTCTTGTTCCCTTTTTGACTTGTAGTTTAGCCACTACCAGACGACAAAATTTTAGACCGTTCCAAATTAAAACAAATTGCAGACGACATTTTAAAATGTAACTAAAATGAAAAATAAGTGATCTATATGGTAGAAAAGATTGTGAGAAAGGAGAAATTGCTTGTTACAAACAATTTCTCCTTTTTAGATGGAATTAATTTTAAAAGATTTCCTTCTATGATTCTATGTGAAATAGTGTGCACCAGGGCACAGAGCCAAAATATGACCCCAAGGGGATAATTTTAATTACTTTTATAAAGGGTCACTAGATGATGCTACATGCAAAATATGAATGCTCTAGCCTTTATGGTTTGTCAGAATGCTCTAGCCTTTATGGTTTGTCACAAGTAGATTTTTAAAAGATTTCCTTCTTTGTTTCTATGTAAAATAGGGTGCGCCCGGGCAGAGCCCAAATATGACCGCAGAGGGATAACTCTAGCAATTTTGGTAGAAGATTATCAGATTTTGCTACATAGCAAATATGAATGCTCTAGCCATTACGGTTTGTCAGAAAAAGATTTATTAAAGGTTTCCTTCTTTGTTTCTATGTAAAATAGGGTGTGCCCGGGCAAAGCCCAAATATGACCCAAGCGGAATAATTTTAACAATTTTGGTAAGGGGTCACCCAATGATGCTTCAAACAAAATTATGAATGCCCTCCACCTTATGGTTTGTCATAAGAAGATTTTTAAAAATTGTAAAATAGGGTGCGCCTGGGCAGAGCCCAAATATGACCGCAGAAGGATAATTTCAACAATTTTGGTAGAAGATCATCAGTTAATGCTACACACTATACAGGAATGTTCTAGCCATTGTGGTTTGTTACCAAAAGAAGTTTTAAAGATTTCCTCCTAAATTTCTATGTAAAATAGAGTGCGCCAGGGCAAAGCCCAAATACGACCCCATGGGAATGATTTTAACAATTTTGGTAAGGGGTCACCCAATGATGTTTCAAACAAAACATGAATGCTCCCAACCTTATGTTTTGTCACAAGAAGATTTTTAAAGATTTTAAAATAGGGTGCGCCCAGGCAGAGCCCAAACATGACAGCAGAGGAATAATTTTAACAATTTGGTAGAGGACCATCAGATAATGCTACATACCAAATATGAATGCTGTAGCCATTATGGTTTGTCAGAAGAAGATTTTTTAAAGCTTTCCTTCTTTGTTTCTATGTAAAATAGGGTGCGCCCGGGCAAAGCCCAAATATGACCCCATGGGAATGATTTTAACAATTTTGGTAAGGGGTCACCCAATGATGCTTCATACAAAATATGAATGCTCCCGGCCTTATGGTTTGTCAGAAGAAGATTTTTAAAGATTTTTTCCATTTTCAGCCATTTTGTTGCCATGGCAACCAGAGTTTTTGTTGGAATTAAATTCTTTTAACAATTTTTGTAGTGCTTCACCCAAGGAACATTCCTACCAAGTTTTATCAAGATTGGCCTTCTGGTTTTGGAGAAGTGGTCACTCTCAATTAAAAAAAATACATTTTATTTATTTTTTGTAGAAACTATGTTTTTAATAGAGAGTGACCACTTCGGCCGACAATAAACTTTTTTCACCAACTAAACGTTTGGTTCCTGTGACGTAATTTAAAGGGTTTTAACTGGTGGGGTAATGATGATAATAAGCATGTTGCAGCTGTGGTACGTACAACTGTTCCCATACGCGATGTTATTTTTTTGCTGGTCGCCCCTGGACCCAGGTACAGAGGCTATCAAGACAAAGTCAGTTAAATGCTCCTCACAGATTTCGTGTGCAAGTTTTGACTTAACCACGGGTAGGAAACTTCATATTCAGAGCCAATGGCTCCGACGAGAAAATGTTGTGTTGGTCTTCCGTTTCTGAAGATGTCGGCTGAAAAACAATCCCAAAACAATATGATGTTGTTTTTCGACGGATTAAAAATTTCCAAAACGATTTTTGAAAAGGGTCACCCTAGACATATCTGTGAAATTATTTCAAAGTCTGACCAGCCATTCTGGAGAAGATTTTTTTTTTTAATTTCTTCATGTACATACAGTGTTAATAGCCCACAGCCATCAGAGCCATGTTTCTTGATGGATCAAAATTTCTCGAACACTTTGCGAAAAGGGTCAACCAAGCAACATTTCTGTGAATGTATTTCAAAATCTGAACAGCCGTTTCAGCGAAGAAGAATTTTCCGTATAGAGCAAGTAGCCCCCATTCACCAGAACTATATTTATTGACGGATCAAAATTCGCGAACAATATTTGAAACAGGTCAAATTTCGCGAACAATTTTGGAAAAGGGAAACCCAAGGAACATTTCTGTGAAATTATTTTAAATCTGACCAACGGTTTCAAGAAGAATTTTCAAGAATTTCTTCATTTCCGTTCGGTGCAAGAAGCCCTCATTCACCAGAGTCATGTTTCTTACGGGGTTACAATGTCACCCAAGGAACATCTCTGTGAAATGATTTCAAAATCTGACGAGCAGTTTCAGAGGTGAAGATTTTGAAAGAATTTCCTGGCAACTAGGGTTTTTGATGGAATCAAATTCTATGAGCAATTTTCAAAGAGGTCCTCCCAAGAAACATTCCAGCCAAGTTTGGTCCAAATCAGCCCATCAAGAAACATGGCTCTGATGGCTGTGGGCTATTAACACTGTATGTACATGAGGAAATTTAAAAAAAATCTTCTCCAGAATGGCTGGTCAGACTTTGAAATAATTTCACAGATATGTCTAGGGTGACCCTTTTCAAAAGTCGTTTTGGAAATTTTTAATCCGTCGAAAAACAACATCATATTGTTGGCGCCTGCATGTGGTTCTCTCGTTGGACTCATGATTTAAGTCACTTTCGAGCTTGTGCTCTTCTGCAAGAAAATGTTGTTGGGTGATCTATCCAAAGTTTATTTGCAGAATTCTGTTTCATCAAAATCATTGATGTGGTGATGATAGTAGGGGTGGTAGGAGATTTCGAAATGACTTTTACAGGTGACCTTTTTAAATTGTTTCGCAAACTAATGATTTTGTTTCCAAAGTTTCAATTATATGTAAAGAATTATGTTGATGGCTGAATAATGATTCATAAACTTCATAATGCAAATTCATGCATCTAGACCATTCAAACACATGCTGTGTTTATCATTCTCGTACTTCTAAAAGAAAATATTTTTCATTATTTGTGCTTATGTGTGGGCTGCATTTGCGACAAAAGCACGAAAAATTCTATATATGGACCATTCGGTCTAATCAAAAGCTATACAGAAGTATTTTCAAAATTTAGATAGACTAATATTAAACAGGATTTTTCTAACGTGGCAACACCAGTCCTTTGTATTTTCATACATGCAATCATAATCCATCCAACAAATGAACTAAATTTTGGACAGAAAAATATTAATGGAAAAGCAAAATTTACGTCCTGACTAATTATTTACAGAAAACTAAAATTTTGAAAGGGAGCCGTCTTGAATCAGAGCCGAGTAACACAGTCAGAGCCGGTCCACATAATCAGAGCCCTTCTTTATTTTTATCAATTCTTGTGCTTTTCTTTTCAATTTTTGACCAGTAGTGAATGTAAATTTTCAGGACATTAGTTCACGGCTTTGGGACAGTAAGACTCTCTCTTACTTGCCAATTAAATGGTAATAACAGACTGAATTTATCTCCGAGACGTATTATTTTGGCTACGGTCAATCCACGCCACAAATGATTCAGACAACATCGTACACCTACTCCAACTTTCCATAGTGCAGAAAACACGTTGAAAGACCAGAGCATCGAATGACATTCTCCTTTTTTTGAATTTCAGAAACATAAGAACACATAACAACAAATATTGACATGCCCACCTGTTTTGGGATTGTTTTTCAGCCGACATCTTCAGAAACGGAAGACCAACACAACATTTTCTCGTCGGAGCCATTGGCTCTGAATATGAAGTTTCCTACCCGTGTAACTATGGCTAGCCGTATACCTTTGATAGTGCAATGTGACCATACCCCTTCACTTTGTTGTTCGTCTCTAAAAATCAGTAAATAAATACGAGATATCGCCGGACAAGACAATCACTGTAACAAATTTAATGGATACTGGCTGAAAAAGAGGCTTCAGGAGCATTCACACTTTTTTTTTTTTTTCAAAGATTTGACCTAATAACCTAGTTTTAAACCCACTGTAACCCATTATCGAACTTGAATGATGTATACACCAATATGAATACATGCAAGACATTCTCACCAACTTTCATCAGTATTTTAAACTTTAGAGTACACATGGTTTGCTTGTTTTCCTAAGAATTCGATCTCGTTACCTTTCTTTATCAAGACATACATTCTGACAAAATTTCATGAGTATTTACTTACGTTTACTTACGTTGACCGGATCAACGGTAAGCCTGTGGCTTCTAAAGGTCCACCTGTTTCTTCTTGATAGTTGATCATATAGTTTGGTTCAAAGCATTGCGCTTCGAATTTACCAGGGTGTTTTTTCTTTCCACTGTTTGTTGATGTTGCCTTGGAAGGAATTAAATGTTGTTGAAAGTATGACTGTATTTGGTAGCGAGTTCCAGGAGTCAACAACTCTGATGCTGATGGAACTGTTCCTCATTTCAGTTTTAGCTTGTTTTTTGAACTCCTCTTGTTTTACTGTATGCTAATAATAGCAAAAGATCTTTATTGGAAGTCGTGTGAATATTATGGCGAACTTTGAAGACTTGAATTCTGTTAGCTCGTTTTCTTCGATATTCAAGAGTTGGAAGTCCCAATTCCTTTAGTCTTTCAGTATAAGTGAAATGGCTCATGTTTGGGATCATTTTTGGGTCTATCAGAGCTTTAGAGATGAATTTCAAAATGTTGTTAGAAAATTGTTGTTCTTAATTAAAGGGAGCTTTCCAGATTTTCTAATCTCACCAAAGACGGCCATAATGGCCCTGCGCCGTCCCAATGGCTAGCATGTATCTTCTTATGGCATTCTGAAACTCACTCCATTAATATTAATGGAGTGAGTTTCAGACTGCCACAAGTATTCAACCAGTAACAGGGTGGAAAAGAGCGTGACACATCTGAGAAGGAACCTTTGAAATTACATACTTGGGGGTTTGGCCACACCTATAGTGTCCGAAACACCAAGGAGAATTTTTTGGTGGACTGCTGCGTTCACAAGGTGGAATGGCAAAAGTTCTCTGGCGTCCTGGAGCGGAAGGATGTGGATTTAAAAATGGAAAATATTCTTCACCCTTACAGGCCCTACAGTCTTTCTTGATCAGGGCGCAACAGACAAATACTCTTGAATGCCAAATTACTGACAAAATTTATCTCTACCAAACGATAAAATTTAAGACTTATTCAAATGAAATCAACTACAGACGACAAATGAGGCGTAACTGAGAACTCAAAAATTCACAAAAATATGTAGTAAGACAGGCAATGCTCAATTGGTTGAGTAATATGTTTACAAAATGTGGCCTCTATAGTGCAGACAAGATTATTTGTGCATTTGGTCCAGTGCATTTCTTTTTGACTCTATTTGATCCAGTTTCGAACTTGTCCAAGATGTCAAAAAGTTTCATAAGATGTGTCCTCTACAGAGCACACAATATCCTTCCAAGATATGACCAGCTGATTTACTTTTTGGTGCGAAATGAGTTAATTTAGATCCTGTCCAAAGTATCATCAAGTCAAACACTCTGATAAGAGTTTCATGAGCATCAGTCAGAAAAAAAAGGTTTATAGAGTTAACAAGAAGTTTTTTTTTTTTTTAAGATTTCAGACTGTGAACCACTTTTAAATCCGACATGACTCAATTTCAAACCGGTCTCAGATATGAAGACAAACAGTCGTACCAATCTACATGAGTATCTGGTTTTTGCCTCAGCATGGCCCATTTCTAACTTGTCCACGATATAATCAATACATAACTAATATTCAGACCAAGTTTAATGAAGATAAGGCCGAAAATATGGCGTCGGGAGTGCAAATGAAATTTTTCAAAGATATGTCCCAGTGACCTACTTTGACCTACAGTGAAGTCTGATTTTAATACTTGTCCAACATGTCATCAGGACTAAAATTCTGACCAAATTTCATGAGTATAGGATAGAAAATGTGGCCTCTTAAGTTCACAAAACTTTTTTTCTAAAATTTGCCCAGGTGACCTTTGTTACCCTACATGACTCAATATCGAACTTGAGCAAGTTTCATGAATTTAGGAGAGAAAATGTAGCATCTAAAGTGCAAAAAGGTAATTGTTGGCATCTGAACGACTGACGACACACAACATAATTATAGTAGGACCACAAAACTTCACTTTGAGCACTTTGTGCTACAGTGAGTGAAAAAATGCACACATCCTGGTTAGCTCAGTGGGAGGTGTATCTGACTCGTGACCTGGCGGTTGTGAGTCGATACCTTGTTGAGGCAAACTTTCATTCTGGCGGTTTATCTCCTCTCACCTCTGATGCATGTGAGAAAAGTAGCCAATTAAAGTTGTGCCAGTGCTGATGTGAAAATGCCATGAAAAACAAGCGCAGATACACTGATGGCCGTGATATGACCTTTGCCTTTAAAGGTGTTAAACTGTAACAAGATCCAGAGAAAAAGTTCGAACAAATAGTTAACACATCATGACATGGTTAGACACATGACAGATACTAGGCTATACTATAAGCTCTCCTGCCTTTGGCCAAAGGAGCAAACAATAGTTAAATAGGTATTCGCTCAAAACAAAACCACACCTTCATACTTTCTGCAGTGTAATTATGTGGCTTTTGTAAATAGTGTGGATCAAAACTGGACTTCAAAGAATCAGTAGTCAATCTATGAGCAATAACATCTTATATTTTTTCAGACACTCTTCCAATTACACATAAAGGTATTTTTACCACAGAGAGAAAACGTTTGTTTACTTTTTTCTTTTCAACCCCTCCCCCTTCTTTATTCATTTTAAGTGAAAGAGGAAAAAATGGTAAAAGAACATACTAAACTGACCAACTTCTACATCTGTCAAGCTTTCTAGACATATCATTATGCTTTTTTTTTTTACAAACTTGCAATTAAAAAAAAATGTACATACATGTATATGCAAAAATTACTCTCTGCACTGTATACAACCACTACATAAGATGCATCAATTCTTATCTATATAACACATACATTCAACAATATTAAAACAACACATGTAAACATTTCATATTTGCATTGTTTGTTTTTATTAGTATCATTTTTCAATTGTTAACAAAAGCTTATTATTACTTTTCCAAAGGCAAAATTAAAGACCTGTCCAAATTCAAATCATTTCAGGCTACAAACCAAATGTAGCTGCAAGGGTCGTTCATTTGTCAAGTTGGGTATCTATTAGACACATTATATTTAGTTCATGTATTTTGTTCATTTTATACCTTCAAAATATGCTACATTGGAAAAAATATTTTCAAATGTGGAGATTCAGTCTATGGAGGCTGTAAAATAGACATTTCAGGGGATACCAGTAGATCCAGAAAAATAGCACTTCCAAAGGGACTTCTAGAGCCATATCGACGTCAATACAGAGTTTTCTTCTATAAAAGGAGAAAAAAGTAAAATGGTGCAATGTCAAGGTAATACAGTGGATGGGGAAATTGTGCCACCAGTTTCCTTTCCAGGAAATTCTGAACAGTTGCAGACTTGTGAGCGAGCTGCATTGTCATAAATAAAGACAAGCTCCTTATTTCAGTTCTAGGTCTATGTTTTTCACAGCATTTCATCACTTTTGAAAGGGCACTGTTCCTGTAAAACATGCCTGTAACTGTTCGGTACTGGAATTTGAGCAATTAGACAGTCTGAAGTAAAAAGTATGGCACATAAAACTTTTCATCTTTTGCTATGATTTGCCTAGCTTGGTCTTAACACCATTTATTATTGATGTGTCTCTGGGGGCTCAAATAATAAATCCAGGTTTCATCACCTGCTAAGTTCTGTGCGTGTCACAATTTCTATGTTCAAGAAGAATTTTGGCTATATTTACATGACTAGCCCTTTATTCATCTGTCAACTGGTGGGGGACTCACCAAGCCCAAATTTTATGAAGTTTCAACTTTTTGCTAAAAATCCTATGAACTGATCCTGGCAATATGCCAACTCTCTTATCTACGAGGGGAGATTGATAAGTTGCAGAACTCGGTATTTTTCTTTACAATTCAACTGTTTTTCTTTTATTTTTGTGCAGTATAAACCTTTGCCAGTTGAATGATAAAAGCCATTCAGTCAACACTTTACAGTTGTAGCTCTTACTTTTTGTTGGAAAACCTATGCCCATAGACAAACATGGAAAGTCAGAACATTGAGTTCAGAGCACAAGTCCAGAGTTGCACAAGCTGCTATTCCTGAGTGCTAGCTTGAGCAGTTAAATCACCCATCATACAGTCCAGACCTGGCCCCAAGTGATTATTGTCTGTACTGAAATTTGATATCCCACTTGTTTGGAGCAAGATTTCTGGATGATAATGAGCTCAAGTCTTCTATGGAGTGGCTTCTGACTTTCCATTTTTGCCGATGGGTATAGCAGGGTTCGAATTTAATTTTTTTATCCACTTGCAAATTTTAGCAAGTAGCTTTTATTTCCAGTTGTAAAATTAAAATTGGACTCACGTTTTCTTTGAAGCTCAGCTTGCCTACCAATTGTAAAGAACGAATGGCCGTTACAAACTGTCCAATTCTATTCTACTACATAACCTGTCAACTGAGACAACAACAAAACAAAACAAGAGGGCCAAGATGGCCCTGGATTGCTCACCTGAATTTTGGAGATGACCATAGCCTATTTTTTTTTTTAGGTATTGAAACATTGGAACCAAATTTATAATTTTGCTAAGCAATTTTCATCAGGTCACCTGTAAAATTAATTTCGAAATCTGACTATCATTTCAAAAAGAAGAATTTTAAAGAATTTTTCATTTCTGTATAACAGCAAGTATCCCCCATCCACAAGAGCCATGTTTCTTGATGGATCAAAATTTACGAACAAGTTTTCAAAAGGGTCACCCAAGGAATGTTTCGGAAAATTTCTTTTAAAATCTGACCAGGGGTTTCAGAGAATGGGAATTTATACGAATTTCATCATGTCCATATAGTGCAAGTAGCCCCCATTCACAAGAGCAAGGATCACCCAAGGAACATCTCTGTCAAATTATTTTAAAATCTGACTAGGGGTTTCAGAGAAGAAGAATTTTCAAGAATTTCTTCATTTCCATATAGTGCAAGTAGCCCCCATTCACCAGAGCCAGGTTTCTTGACGGATCAAAATTTTGTGAACAATATTTGAAAAGGGTCACCCAAGGATCATCTCTGTGAAATCATTTCAAAATCTGTCCAGCCGTTTCAGAGAAGAAGAATTTTTAAAAATTTCTTCATTTCCCTATAGTGCACGTAGCTCCCATTCACCAGAGCCATGTTTCTTGGCCAATCAAAATTTCGCAAACAGTTTTTGAAAAGGGTCACCCTAGGAACATCCCTGAGAAATTATTTCAAAATCTGACCAGCGGTTTCAGAGAAGAAAATTTTTTAAGAATTTCCTCATTTCCCTATAGTGCAAGTAGCCCCCATTCACCAGAGCCATGTTTCTTGACCAATCAAAATTTCGCAAACAATTTTTGAAAAGGGTCACCCAAGGAACAACTCTGTGAAATTATTTCAAAATCTGACCAGCTGTTTCAGAGGAGGAGATTTTTAAAGAATTCCTTGATTTCTATATAGTGCAAGTAGCCCCCATTCACCAGAGCCACAATTTTTGACGGATCAAAATTTCAGGAACATTTTTTGAAAAGGGTCACCCACGGAACACATCTGTGAAATAATTTCAAAATCCGACCAGCGGTTTCAGAGGAGATTTTTAAAGAATTTGCTAAAAAATTCCATTTGGTTGCCATGGCAACCAGAGTTTTTGATAGAATCAAATTCTGTGAACAATTTTTTAAAGAGGACCTCCCAAGGAACATTCCTGCCAAGTTTGGACCAAATTGGCCCAGCGGTTTAGGAGGAGTTGATGTTTAAAGAATTGTTGTCAAAGCACTACGCACGACGGACACCCAGTGACCCTTAAAGCTCCCCTTTAGCACATTGTGCTCAGGTGAGCTAAAAAGGAACATTAATTGATATTAAAACCCTCATTTAATTATCAATTCAATTCCAGTTGAATTTCTGTTCTAAAACCAAGTTAAATTTCTACAAATCTTACGATGGTGGACGATTTTGTAAATGAAATACGGACGTATCACATCAGAATATCTGCGTGTCCGGTAACTGGTTTAGTGAGTCCACCACGTTCGACTTGCTTCCCCTTGCCATTTAAGCATAATGATTAACTTTTTATGACAGATTGACAAACATTTTTGCTTCATAATCAGAGATTAAATTCGCCTACTGTTTTTCCACAACAAAAAACAAGAGGGCCAAGGTGGCCCTGGATCGCTCACCTGAATTTTTGAGATGACCATAGCCTATTTTTTTTTGAGGTATTGAAACCAAATTTATAATTGTGCTAAGCAATTTTCAAAAGGTAACCTGTAAAATTCATTTCGAAATCTGACCATCAGTTTCAAAAAGAAGAATTTTAAATTTAAGAATTCTTCATTTCTGTACAAAAGCAAGTATCCCCCATCCACGAGAGCCATGTTTCTTGATGGATCAAAATTTACGAACAAGTTTTGAAAAGGGGCACCCAAGGAACATTTCGGAAAATTTCTTTTAAAATCTGACCAGGGGTTTCAGAGAAAGAGAATTTTCAAGAATTTCATCGTGTCCATATAGTGCAAGTAGCCCCCATTCACAAGATCAAGGATCACCCAAGGAACATCTGTCAAATTATTTTAAAATCTGACTAGGGGTTTCAGAGAAAAAGAATTTTCAAGAACTTCTTCATTTCCATATAGTGCAAGTAGCCCCCATTCATCAGAGCCATGTTTCTTAACGGATCAAAATTTTGTGAACAAGTTTTAAAAAGGGTCACCCAAGGATCATCTCTGTGAAATCATTTCAAAATCTGTCCAACCGTTTCAGAGAAGAAGAATTTTTAAAAATTTCTTCATTTCCCTATAGTGCAAGTAGCCCCCATTCACCAGAGCCATGTTTCTTGACCAATCAAAATTTTGCAAACACTCGTTGAAAAGGGTCACCCAAGGAACATCCCTGAGAAATTATTTCAAAATCTGACAAGTGTTTTCAGAGTAGAAAAATTCTTAAGAATTTCCTCATTTCTCTTTAGTGCAAGTAGCCCCCATTCACCAGAGCCATGTTTCTTGACCAATCAAAATTTCGCGAACAACTTATGAAAAGGGTAAACCAAGGAACAACTCTGTGAAATTATTTTAAAATCTGGCCAGCGGTTTCAGAGAACAAGATTTTTTAAGAATTCCTTGAAAAGGGTCACCCAAGGAACATCTCTGTGAAATAATTTCAAAATCCGACCAGCGGTTTCAGAGTAGATGATTTTTAAATAATTTGCTAAAAAATTCCATTTGGTTGCCATGGCAACCAGAGTTTTTGACGGAATCAAAATCTGTGAACAACTTTTAAAGAGGACCTCCCAAGGAACATTCCTGCCAAGTTTGGTTCAAATTGGTCCAGCGGTTTAGGCACAAAACCTCAGTATTGGCTGTGAGTGCAGACGAACGCACTTGCCTCACAAAACTCGGATAACGAACGACGACTCTGAGGCTTCAGTGGCGACATGTAAAATTATCAACAGCTGTTGAAGGGTATTCTCAGTGCAATGTGACGAATATTTATCCAGAACAAAAAGAATTACCTTTCTTTTTGTATTTGCATATGAAAATTAGTACATTCGGTAACTGTTCTTCAATAATTTGCACTCACATTTTTTAGCAAGTCTTGAAATATAAACTCGCATTTTCCAATTCTGGCTTGAATTTTGCAAGTAAATATGTGGGAATTTCGAACCCTGTATAGGTTTTCTAGCAAAAAGTAAGAGCAAAACAAGAGGGCCAAAATGGCCCTGGATTGCTCACCTGAATTTTTGAGAGGACCATAGCCTTTCTTTTTTGAAGGTATTGAAACACTGGAAACAAAATTTTGACAAGCAATTTTTAAAAGGTCACCTGTAAAAGTCCTTTCAAAATCTGACCAACAGTTTCAGAGGAGAAGAATTTTCAAGAATTTCTTCATTTCCATGTACATGTAGTGCAAGTAGCCCCCATTCACCTAGAGCAATGTTTCTTGACAAATCAAACTTTCACGAACAATTTTTGAAAAGGGTCACCCAAGGAATATCTGTGAAAATTTTCCAAAATCTGACAAGCCGTTTCAGAGTAGAAGAATTTTTAAGAATTTCTTCATTGCCCTATAGTGCCAGAAGCCCCCATTCACCACAGCCATGTTTCTTGATGAATCAAAATTTCACAAACAATTTTTGAAAAGGGTCACCCAAGTAACATCTCTGAAATTATTTCAAAATCTGACCAGCCGTTCGAGAGAAGAAGAATTTTTAAGAATTTCTTCATTTCCCTATAGCGCGAGTAGCCCCTATTCCCCAGAGCCAGATTTCTTGACCTATCAAAATTTCACGTACAATTTTTGGAAAGGGTCATCCAAGGAACATCTCTGAGAAATTATTTCAAAATCTGACCAGCGGTATCAGAGAACAAGATTTTTTAAGAATTTCTTCATTTCTGTATAGTGCAAGAAGCCCCCATTCACCAGAGCCATGTTTCTTGACAGATCAAAATTTCGCGAACATTTTTTGGAAAGGGTCACCCAAGGAACATCTCTGTGAAATTATTTTAAAATCTGGCCAGTGGTTTTAGAGTAGAAGAATTTTTAAGAATTTCTTCATTTCTGTATAGTGCAAGAAGCCCCCATTCACCAGAGCCATGTTTCCTGATTGATCAAAATTTCGCGAACAATTTTTGAAAAGGGTCACCCAAGGAACATCTCTGTGAAATTATTTTAAAATCTGGCCAGCGGTTTTAGAGAAGAAGATTTTTAAAGAATTTCCTAAAAAATTCCATTTCGTTGCCATGGCAACCAGAGTTTTTGACGGAATCAAATTCTGTGAACAATTTTTAAAGAGGACCTCCCAAGGAACATTCCAGCCAAGTTTGGTCCAAATTGGCCAAGCGATTGAGGAGGAGTTGATGTTTGAAGAATTGTTGACGACGCACCGACGCACACAGGGCGATTCTAAAAGCTCCCCTTAAGCATGTTGTGCTCAGGTGAGCTAAAAAAGGAGAGAGCTGACTAATTGGCAGCCATAATTCAACTGACAAAGGTTTATACTGCCAAAAATGAAAATATCTTTTTCTAAGAGGACCATGGCAGGACCATTTCTATTATGAGTGGTAAAAATGTGGTTTGAACTGGAGTTTCAGAGACTAACATGTTTGAAAGGCTAGGATATACAGACACAGGGTCATGATAAAATTCTGGCCTTGGCCACTGGAGATAAAACCAGTCTGCTGTTGATGCACCCATAAACTGATGCTGAAACCATTGTGGCAACAGCACGAATTTCCTCAAGAAAACATTGTAGGATGAGAAACAATTACTTGCTTAAGCCAATCACTCCCTCTTCCATCATGTTTTCGAATGGTTTATTTGAGGGACAATGAAAGATGTAGTTGTACAGCAATGGGCAAAGGGATGATTTTGTAAAAGGAAAGTCCAAATCAATTCATAGTCGACAGCATTTTCCTTCTTTCTCCCATGCAGCCTACATACCTGTATGAACAACAGTTACATTGCAGATTTGTTCCTACACAATAATCATCGGAGAACTCTATAGTTAAATGCTTAGTCAATTATGCTCTGTGATTATGTCATAATTTCTATTTCACTATAGCCTCTTGGTTGCTGCCAATCAAATTTCTAGTAAGTGTATCACTTTCTTACAACAGTTTGGCATCGGGTAGCATTACTCAATTTCAAGTAACTTGCTGTATACTGATATTCATAAATAATTTATTTGTACATATAGTAAAAACAAGGTAAATCAACTCATTACCAAATGACAATATTTTAGGCTTGTTCAAATCCAAAGCATTTGCAGACGACAAAATAAAAGTAAATGAAAATTTGGAATTTATTCTGCTAAGGATAGAAAACATTGTGGGAAAAGGAGAAAATATTGGTATCCAGCATTTTCTCCTTTTCCCACAGTGTTTTCTGGAGGCTTCTTTCTCAGGGTCATCAAAAGTAGGGATTGTGTGGTAATGGCTTAATTACAAATTTACTTGTCCACACTTGGCTGCCAACAAGTATACAAGGTTTTGCCATTCCTGCTGCTTCCACCTATTTCTAAAAGAGTCCAGGATTTCTACACAAGAGCTGGGTAGTAATCCAAAAAGAAGAGATTTGAACAACAACAACAACAACAAAATGTAAGATCACAGTTGGCTGTGGGGTAAGTAACTCTATGCCAGATAGCTGTAAGTGTCTTTTTGTCCATCTACTCTTTCTAAATACTCTTTCTCTATTAATATGTCAATGCATTTCTGCAATAGAAAATAGAAAAAGATAGACAATTATACACATAACTAATGTTTGAGTCATGCTCTGTGAAAAGGGTCTTAATGCATCTGCTTCTCTAACCCTTTCCCAAACAATCCCTAGTTTTTACGGGTCAGGAATAGAAGCCTTTTGAAAACATTGTGGGAAAAGGGAGAAAATGCTGGTAACCAGCATTTTCTTCTTTTCCCACAATGTTTTCTACGCTAACATATAGAAAAATAATCTTTTTAGCACCTGTTAATTTGTCACTTGCAAAATACTTTCAATATGGCCTGGTACAAAATTTTCTGTTTGGGAAAAAGTTAAATGGCATTTATTACTGAAGTCTAGGAATGATGAAATTTGATGAGAAGACTTTTTAAAAGGTTTTCTTCTGGACTTATATATTAAACCTGTGGCCCTCAGGAAAGGACCATCTTTGAAAGCAAGGGTTTAACTTGAACAAGAGATGTTTGTACACATGTATGCCCCCCTAATGGCATCCAATTCTAAATATAACATGTGATTATAAACTGTTAAGTTCAAAGCGAAAAACAAACAAAGGGTAATTACTCAAAAATTATTAATGATAAATTAACATTTCTTGGGCACTGCACTTCCCATTTATGTGAACTATCAACTTTTAAGTTTCGTGATTTTTACCTCACATATTTTTTAAGTTATGCTCCAGAAAAAAATTAAGTACAAAAGTCAACAAAGGGCGATAACTGCAAAAATATAATGGGCAGAGTTATGGTTCTTGTGCAATGTATTTCTCCTGAATAAGATCTATCCACATATAAAGTTTCAAGATGATACCTGAAAAACCTTTTCAGTTATGCTCCGTACAAAAATTAAGAATGAAAATCAACAAATGGCAAAAACTCCAAAAATATTATGGGCAGAGTTATGGTACTTGTGCATTGCACTTCTCCTTAATGAGATCTATCCACCTATGTAGTTTCCAGACGATACCTGAAATACTTTTTGAGTTATATTCTGGACAAAAATTAAGTATGAAAATCAACAAAGGGCAATAACTCCAAAGATATAAACGGCAGAGTTATGGTTCTTGGGCACTGCACTTCTCCTTAATAAGATTAATTCACCTATGACGTTTCAAGGTGATACCTGAAATACTTTTTGAATTATGCTCCGGACAAAAATTAAGTATGAAAATCAACAAAGGGCAATAACTCCAAAAATATTATGGGCAAAGTTATGGTACTTGTGCACTGCACTTCTCCATAATGAGATCTATCCACCTATGAAGTTTCAAGATGATACCTGAAATACTTTTAGAGTTATGCTCCAGACAAAAATTAAGTATGAAAATCAACAAAGGGCAATAACTCCAAAAATATGATGGACAGAGTTATGGTTCTTGTGCACTGCAATTCTCCTTAATAAGATTAATCCACCTATGAGGTTTCAAGGCAATACCTTAAATACTTTTTGAGTTATGCTCCGGACAAAAATTAAGTATGAAAATCAACAAAGGGCAATAACTAAAAAAATATGATGGGCAGAGTTATGGTACTTGTGCACTGCACTTCTTTAAAGTGAGATCTATGCACCTATGAGGTTTCAAGATGATACTTGAAATACTTTTAGAGTTATGCTCTGGACAAAAATTTAAGTATGAAAATCAACAAAGGGCATTAACTCCAAAAATATGATGGGAAGAGTTACGGTTCTTGTGCACTGCACTTCTCCTTAATGAGATCTATCCACCTATGTATTTTCAAGATGATACCTGAAATACTTTTCGAGTTATGCTCCGGACAAAAATGTGGTCTACAGATCGACCGACAAACCGACAGACCAACCGACAAGAGCAAAGCAATATACTAGTACCCCCACTTCTTCGAAGGGGGGCATAATAATATTGGTAATCAGACCCGTGTTACCTCCACCAACCCACCCTCCATAATTTTTTACTTTCATGAACAGCTTTTGAAAAGGGTCACCCAAGGAACATTTCTGTGAAATAATTTCAAAATCTGACCAGTGGTTTCAGAGGAGAAGATTTTTAAGAATTTCATCATTTCCCTATAGTGCAAGTAGCCCCCATTCACCAGAGCCACATTTTTTGACGGATCAAAATTTCGCGACCAATTTTTGAAAAGGGTCATCCAAGGAACATCTCTGTGAAATCATTTCAAATTCTGACCAATGGTTTCAGAGAAGAAGAATTTTCAAGAATTTCTTCATTTCTGTATAGTGCAAGTAGCCCCCATTCACCAGAGCCATGATTCTTCATGGATCAAAATTTTGCGAACAATTTTCGAAAAGGGTCATCCAAGGAACATCCCTGTGAAATTATTTCAAAATCTGACCAGCCGTTTCAGAGAAGAAAGAGCCATGTTTCTTGATGGATCAAAATTTCACGAACAATTTTTGAATTGGGTTACCCAGGGAATATCTCCGTGAAATTATTTTAAAATCTGACCAGCGGTTTCAGAGGAGAAGATTTTTAAATAATTTCCTAGAAAATTTCATATGGTTGCCATGGCAACCACAGTTTTAGACGGAATCAAATTCTGTGAACAATTTCTTAAGAGGACCTCCCAAGGAACATTCCAGCCAAGTTTGGTCCAAATTGGCCCAGCGGTTTAGGAGGAGTTGATGTTTAAAGAATTATTGACGACGGACATCCAGTGATCCTAAAAGCTCCCCTTGAGTATGTTGTGCTCAGGTGAGCTAAAAAGGATTTACAAATTTCACAAATCTGTATGTAGCTGTAAATTCAAGCATAAAAACTTACAAATTGTTAGTAAAAGAGTGCCCAAGGGCATTACATAATTATGTCCCTTTAAGCATGTGTGAGAAACAATCTCTTAACTTTAAAAGCACTCACCTTTATGACTGGCACTCTTGGTTTGAATCTTGCAGATAACTGATTGAGCACTTCAGCTAGCAACTGCTGATGTTTAAGAACCTTTCGCATTTTCATAATACGCACTATTGCAGCCTACAAAAGTGAAACAAGGTCTTTTCATATGTCTGTGTTAATTCAAATTTCTTTAAATGGTATTCAATATTGCTTTTATCAGTGTTTTATTCATTATGAAAACTCAAACCGCCAGTACTATGAGGGCTGGGCTGATTGGTAAGTTGTGAGCCTTGTATGTAAGGGTTTGACTATTGGCCGACATATTGCTTTATTTCAAACATAATGCTCTACTGAACCTATACACTTTTGCCAGCAATGTATATGTGCCACACTGAAAATATTACGGAAAAAGGAGAAAATGCTGTTTATCAGCATTTTCCCCTTTTCCCACAGTGTTTTCTTCCCTTCCCAAAACCTATTTTAAACTTTCAGTCACTTATTTTGTGGTCTGCAAATGCTTCCAATTTGGACCAGTCTAAAATTTTGTCATTTGGTAAAAAGTTAAACAATTAGGGAATAGTTGGGATGCAAAGGGCATTCCTGCTTAACCCTTTACTGTACAATGCCAAATATCAACGACCCTGAAAAAGAGGACTTTGAAACATTGCAGTAAGAGGACAAAATGCTGGTGACCAACCTTTCCTCCCTTTTCCTCTATGTTTTCTATCCTATCAAAGAAAAGTTGCACCATTTGAGCCATATTGACTTTGTTGTAAGCAAATGCTCTCAATTTGGACAAGGCTAAGATTTTGCCACTGGTAAAGGGTCAACTCCCTCAATATAAGGCTCAAAACTTATCAATCAGCCCTCCTAGGCTTGGGTTTCCTTTAAGTCTTCCCTAACATGACCTACTACAAAGGTGCAAATCATTATTGAGATTTCCCGATAACAAACCTCATGAGGTTTCCCGATAATAAATCTAGTCATTGGCCATTGAGCATTAGTATGCACAAAAGTTTTTTCTAAGATTTGTCCCAGTGATCTGCTTTTCGATTCATTATTACCCATTTTTAAGATACAATCAAGACAATAAGCACTGTAAGTAGCTGCTAGTCCTCAGTAAAATTTGCTTTTAATCTTCATCACACAATTCCAACTTTTAATGACCCTGAGAAAGACGCATTTCAAAACAATGTGAGGTAACCAGCATTTTCTTTTGAAAACATTGCTGGTAACCAGCCTTTCTTTTCATTGAGGTAACCAGCATTTTCTTTTGAAAACATTGCTGGTAACCAGCATTTTCTCCTTTTCCCACAATGTTTTCTACCCTTTCCAAACCAAATTTCAACTTTTCAGTCACATTCATTTTGTTGTCTGCAAATGCTTTCAATTCCGACCAGCCTATTATTTTGTCGTTCGGCAAAGAGCTAGGAAACAGACTGATTTTCAGAGAAAAAGGGCATAACTGTATCACAATTCTCTGATGGTTATCTGTACCTGTCATATGGGTTCAACTTTTCAGTTTGAATGTAACATCTGCAATAACGACTGAGATATTACAAAAGATCAAAGTTTTCATGTGACAATGATGAAACAAATGACATGAATTCGCCAATACCTTGACTTTTTCTATGGAAACAGCCACACCAAGAATTTAGAACAATTTTCATGGGAAATAAATCACATCTTAATTTACTTACTTGAATAAGTAGTTTTCTGTCTTCTTCTATGTGTTTGTGAGTACTCTCTTGTTCAATTTTAACCTCTGACTTCATTGGTACATTTATATTTACACGCAATTTCTTACTGAAATGTCAAAAATTACAAGAAAAATGTATTTTTCATTGTAGATGTAAATTACTGCCTTCTTATATCACATTTATTTTTTGCTATGACAGCCCTGTATGTCTCATAAACATATTTGTGTAATTGGCATTGACAG
The DNA here is from genome assembly GCA_943736015.1 of Tridacna crocea. Lineage (NCBI taxonomy): Eukaryota > Metazoa > Mollusca > Bivalvia > Cardiida > Cardiidae > Tridacna > Tridacna crocea. The sequence goes on from OX031061.1 coordinate 29,705,378, forward strand.
AGAAGTAATCATAAAATCAGTATGGCAATAGACTTCATTAAACCTGCCCCCCCCCCCCAAAAAAAAGTAAAAAAACAAAGAAATTAAAAAACATGAAGGCAGTGGAGGCAATGATGGACCTGTATTGCTACATGGGCTAATGTGTGCAGTGCAAACCATACAAACATTTACAAACCTAGGCCAAATGGTTTTGTACAAGAGAACTTAAAAAGTTTTCTCTGAGAACACGTGAGAAGTTGTGGCCCCCAGGGCAAGAGCATTGGGGCCACAGAGCAATAATTACTTGAATCCTAGTAATAATCCAATACATAAACTCAGTACCAAACAACAAAATTTTAGACTGGCCAAAATCGAAAGTATTTGCAGAAGACAAATTAAAAGTGACTGAAAAATTGAAATTTGCTTTGTGAAGGGTAGAAAACATTGTGGGAAGAGGAGAAAATGCTGGTTACTAGCATTTTCTCCTTTCCCCATAATGTTTTCTAAAGGCTTCTTTCTCAGGGGCATCAAAAGTAGGGATTGTGTGGTAATTGCTTAAGCTACATAACAAATGATACAGGTCTGGAATGTATGGTTATAAACAAGATAAGTTTTGTAGTTTCCTAATATGGAGCCTCTTTCCTCAATATAGAGCCTCTGTATAATATGAAACCACTGAGACAGAGCTAATTTAGATCCCAGACCTAGCTACTGAGCAAATTCAGAGGTGATCTGTTAGATTAAGTTATATGGGAATTCAGCAGCCCCAGGATTTTAAGTTTTCACTCTTTAGTGTATGATAAATTTATTACTCATGTGGTGGAGCCTATTTTTACATCAGGCCCTTCATTTGAACCATTTCGGAAAAGGCCTTCAAGACGATAACAGTCAAAAATAATTATATCAGATGAACAGCTATAACACAAACAAAAAAAAATTTTTTCTTTTAGTTTTCACAGTAACAACTTGGGTACAACTTGTGGTTGCAAGGATGGGCTAAATTTGATCCCATGGCTGTAATATCAAGGTACAGGTCTGCTATATAAAGCTACCATCAAAATTTGGTAGCTGTAGAGTTGTTATGAACAAAAAAGATATGTAGTTTTCATTATTATAAGCCTATGTAAAAACTGTGACCTCTGGGATATGGCCAATTTTTATCCAAGGACTTTAAGTTGAAGAATCTTGGCAAGGGTCCAATACAAGCTATATGCCAAATTTGGAAGTCTAAGGACCTTTAGTTTTCAATGAGGTTTCCAAATATGTTCAATGTTTTCCAGTTCTCTTGCCATAGCAATCAGAATTTCACAGAAAACCAATTCTTTCAAAAAGAACCATTGCAGGATCATTCCTGTGAACTTTGTTTAAAATTGGATATGTAGTTTCATGGAAGGAGATGTTTAAATTACAATTAACATACAAACGCACAGAAGGACCCATGGACAAATGAACAACAAAGGGCCAAGCTTGCTGGCCATCAGCCAGTAGAGCTAAAAAGTAGGATTTTCTAAAGATGTAAATGAATGCCAACTGGCACAGTATAGTGATGTTCATATTAATTACCAATATACTGTAACACTTAAAAACAAAAGCTTCACAGAGCAAAGCATATAAGCCTGAAGGGGCTTGTCAGTGAAATGAGGTAAAATGATGGATGGGCCATGAATGAAGAGTAGTTATTCTCCATGATATGTGAAAAATATTAAAGGGCAATAACTGAAAAACCAAGGGTGGCACAGTTACAAATTTTGTGAATTGCTCTTATCCACAAGGTGTTCTTTCAGGTTCAAGATCATAGCTTTTATATTTTAGAAATTATGGCCCAGACGAATCTATTAGTCTTTGAAGTTTCGAGATGATGGATTTTGAAGTTTGGAAGTTATGGTCTTTATAAAAATTCAAACTGAAAATTAACAAAAGGCAATAACTCGAAAGATAAAGGTGGCAGAAATATGGTTCATGTGCACTGCACTTCTCCATAATGGGTTCTATCAGTGTATAAAGTTCCAAGTTAATAGCTTTTACAGTTAGGAAGTTATAGCTTGGACAAAAATTCAAACTGAAAATTAACAAAAGGCAATAACTCGAAAGATAAAGGTGGCAGAAATATGGTTCATATGCACTGCACTTCTCCATTATGTGTTCTATCAGTGTATGCAGTTTCAAGTTGATACCTTTCATAGTTTTGGAATTATGGCCTGGACAAAAATTCAAAGTGAAAAGTTGGTTATTTCAGAAATCAAGGGCAGATAGTTTTAGATCGCAAACAGCGATCCAAATTCTAAGGGTCAGGTGCACAACTAGACATCATGGAGATTCATTGTGGCAAGTCACAAATAATTCCGATGGAAACTGTAGGAGGAGTTGCGCACACAAGAAATTGCTGATGGACGGATAGACAGATAGACAGACAGACAGGCGGAAGGATAAAATAATATGGGCGTATCAAAACAATGATGCAAACCTACTTAATATTCAATATTCAATACATCTGAGAATAACAAATAAATGGCAAAATAAATCTCAAAGAAAACTGAGCATTTTCTACCAAAAAAGCTTACATAGCCATTGCAAAGTATGTAACAATGAAGTTCAATTCTCAAAGAGGTATACAGTAACAAACTATATGTATTGCTTATGAGAGGACAGACTTGCTTCCTTCTGGTCATTATAAAAGCTTAAGTTATACGAACTTCTTGAGCTACAAGAATACAAGTGTTTTCTCCTTTTCACACAATCCTTTCAAAAGCCTTCTTCCCATGGTCATTTAAAGTCTTGATTGTGTGAAAATGGGTGAACAAAAATGAGGATCCAAATTCAAGGAAATAGAGGTCAGGGAAATCTCTGTTGATAAGTCCAGAATTCGCAAATGATGACATATTACGCTTACTTTTTGTAGCCTACGAAGAGAGACAGTTGTGAGGAAGGCTGGAGATCATTTTCATCATCCTCTGTAATCAGTAACTTGGATTTCAGGAGGATCTGTAGAACCTGTACCATCAAGTCCTGTGTAAAAGTAAACATTATCGTAAGTTTGATAATCATGGGGCCTGTTTTGGACCACCATTCAAAGTTGAACCCTATTTCTAATTCAAAGCACCTGGTGATTTTGAATTTCACATTCAGTTGAGGCAAACTTTCTCACAGGCAATCTTTCACCCCTCACCTCTTATGCATGTGAGAAAAGCTGCCACCGACTTGGACGAAAAATTGTGTTGATACTGGTGGGAGAAAGCCAGTAAACACATGTATAGGTGCACAGTTGTTTGACCTTATGTTAGAACTAGATAAAACTCCATTACAATCAATTGTATTACAAGGAATTTATTGAAACTTCAGTAAACTGCCAATTGCAATAAACTACCCCATCCTGTAAACAACCACATGAAGTTTCCCTTAAGAAAATTTCTACAGGTAATAAGTGATTTTCTGGTTTCTACAACCAGTGTCTATGGAAACGTCAACATTCTGATCTAAATCCTATCAGCAGCCAAAGATTTCATAAAAACAATACACATGTTGACATAAACATCCCCTGCAGAATGCCTACTTGATAGTCTGTCTTTTTGCAAGTTGGTTTAGGACTAGATTTTATCTTCTGGCAATGCTAAATACAAAGTACAATAACAAAAACTTCAAGAAGGAACACTTATCATGTATAGCTGTCAAGTGGCACCCCTATGTTGGCCAGCTTCTAGTTAGATTACTGTTGCTATATTCAGATGCCTGTTACTTACCATCTTAATCTGTGTATTGTCCAACAATGTTGAGACTGTGTAACTGTCACAGGTGTTATATTGCAGCAGTATTGCCATTTGAAATGTAGATGCCTGCAACAAAATATAGCATAAACATCAGCAGAATGCTGTCAAAGCTAAATTCAGAATCCAAGATTTTCCAAGCAGCACTGGAATTCTGTTACAACAAACTTCATAAAGCACTGACCCTATTAAAAGGTAGGTGTCCTATAACTCGCAAAATTTAGGAAAGGGGGGGGGGGGGGGTGTTACCATTTTCTGGGACTGGCATGGATCCACTGTTATATTGGTATGAATGCTCTATGATTACTGACATAAAATAGGTACTGTACACAGAATGCCACATTTTTCCACACCTTTACCTTGCTCACTACTTTTGTCACCTATGGCTGCACATAATTGCTTCGTTTGACAGATACATGGGAGATTACATACGAGCTTCTGCCTGTAAGTATCTTATTTTAGACAGATTTTACATCAATATACTTTTGTATGTATCTTACATACACTAATATCAAATGTACAGTAATTTGCTAATGTATTTGGTATATCTAAATGTCCAGACAGATTACTTCTTTATAAAAAATAAACAATATCTAGTCATAACTCAGGACTGTCCAGAGCATTTGTTTTCCTAAATATTGGGACAGGTGGATACATATTTTTTCCAAAACATTGTAAAATTAATTTTTAGAAAACAATTTTCATATGGTGATCGGCTGCATAATGAATGCCAAATTGTCCATTGTGTGTAACACCATCATGAACATGACCTATTTCTTTTTTTTATAACTGGAAGTGACTCAATTTCAAACATTCTGACCAAGTTTCATGAGTATCAGACAGGAAATATGACCCCCACAGTGTACACCAGGTTTTTTTTTCCTTTTTCAAAAATTTGCTCAGTACTCTGCTTTATGACCTGAATTTTAAACTTGTCCCAGATATCAAAGATTGATATGATTAATTGAATGGTGTTTTACACACACCACTTTCAGCATTCTTTTAGTCAAATCAAAGCAACACTCATCACTCCCTCCCCTGAAGATTTTATCAAGACAAGCATTCTGAGCAAGTTTCATCAGCATCAGGCTGAGAAAAAGGCTCCTAGAGTGCACTGAAGGTTTTTCTAAGATTTACTCCAGTGAAATACATTTTAATTAGAAGTAAACAAATTTAAGACTTGTCCAAATACAAACAAGACAAACAGTCCAAACAGATTTCATGAGTATCATACTGAAAATACCTCTTGACTGCACAAGGTTTTTCTAAGATAAAGTCAAGTGAACTATTTTACAAACCAAGTAACCCAATTTCCACCATATCTGAGATACCACCCAAAAAACCTTTCTGATCACGTTTCATGAGTGTCAGACTGGAAATGTGGCTTCTAGAGTGTACACAAGGTTTTTTTTTTTCCCCCAAGATTGGCCATGATGACCTACTTTTTTGCCCCAGCATATCCAAGTGTCAAATATGTCAAAGGTATTATCGTGACAAAAGCTCTGGCCAAGCTTCATGATTATCAGACTCAAAATGTGGCCCTTACAGTGCCCATAAGGTTTTTGTATAATTTGTCCTGGTGACCTACTTTTCTGCTCAACAAATTCACATATCAAACATGTAAACATTCTGACCAAGTTTCATGAGTATCGGCTTCTTGAGTGTCCACACAGTAGTTGTTGATGCCTGGATGACACACCACTGACAACGGACACAGCACAAAAGCTAATCTCTGACACTTTGTGCTCAGATGAGCTAAAAATTCTTACCCAGTTTTATGAGTATCAGAGTAATAGTGAGACCTCTTGAGATTCTTTCCAGTGACCTACTGTTTTACATGATGCGATTTAAAAAATGAAACTAGTCTGAAATATCACAAAGATTAACATTCTGAAAACCTTTCATAAGGATGGACTGAATTTGCACCGTGCACTTTCTTTACTAGAGCAATATACCCTAAAATTACATAATTTCTTTCATGGCAAAGCATTACTTATTCAAAACATTGCTGTTTTTCATGTCATTAAGAGAAAACAAGCAAGACAACAGTAATCAATCTACTGAATATTCACTTCTTATGTAACATCTTTCATTAATCTTTTTCTTTTTTTTTTATGTATCTGTATTGCAACCTTCTAACACTCATGTATTTTCGGTATTTTCCGACTTGTAAGCATTTAATCCTGAGCCCCTAGGCTAGGTGATCACAAAAATTGCAGTTCAGAATTTCTACCATTTTTTTTCTCTTTCAAATTCTTTTCTAGAAAAATATGTTTACTTTCATTTCACAACATGATACAATTTGGAGGCCTCCTGTTCACTGGTAATTCTGAGTATTCATGAAAGTAGTGCCAAAAAATATTTCCAAATCTAGCCACTTTACTTGCTTGTCTTTGGAGTTAAATTTAGATATGTCTAAAGACTGGTTTGTATTTACAGTCCTTGAACTGTACCTGTAAAGTGTATCTGTTCTTGAAACAGTTGGTGACCAATTCTCCTTTGGACATCTGATAAAGCCAGTTTAATTTTCTACCACTATGACGGTTGTTGTAAAATGTTGTGAATCTCTGAAAACTCCTCTCCAGCTAAATTAAATAAAAACAAAAAAAACTTCATAAAGTGCATAATAGTGATTAACTCATTACAAAACAACAATATTTTAGACTTGTCCAAACTGAAATCATTTACAGATGACAAAAGTGACAGAAAATTTGGAATTCGTTTTGTGAAGGGTAGAAAACATTGTGGAAAAAGGAGAAAATGCTGGTTACCAGCATTTTTTCCTTTTCCCTCAAAGTTTTCTTAAGGCTTCTTTCTCAGGGTTGTCAAAAGTAGGGATTGTGTGGTAATGGATTATATAAATGAGGCGCAAGCCTATGAAGTAGGGATGTAACGATACATTGGCAAAATTGACAAATGGTGACGATGGGCTGGATGGTAATTCTGCATCAATGGACAGCCCAAAATCAATAACTATTGTCAATAACAACACTTTCAATACCTCAACAACCCCTGTTTTCAAGTCTTGCACCATTGCTACTGACTGAGCTACCAGGGCTCCTCAACTACAGTCACATAATTATTTCTGCGATCTGTTAAGAATCCCTCAACCACTATGAATGTGGTAAGTTATCATATTTAAATGGAAACTCTCACTGATTAAAAGTAAAAAGAATCAAACAATCTTAAGATTTCACAGTATTGCTGGTGAATACACACACAGTGGCTGACTTCAGACAACCGTCATGTATCAATAAATTTTTGGACATTTTCTGGGTAATTACACTTGTGATGATGTACAAAGTCATCCCTACTGTGAAATGGTAGACTTAGTAACATAGACAAAAGTCATGGTAACTACCTCAGCCTCTTACTCTCTTTCCTCTTGGAAATGGAAATATATTAAATGAAATGGGATTTTACCAAAGATTTTAAGAAGCCATCTTTTGATAAATTCTTGGAACACATCAACACTCTGTAAGCACCTTAACCCTTCACAAAACAACCCCTGGTTTGTGAAACTGAATGAGAAGCTTTCTGAAAACATTGTGGGAAAAGGAGAAAAAGCTGGATACCACAATGTTTTCTACTCTTCAAAAGTAAAGTTTCAATTCTTGAGTCATATTTATTTTGTTGTTTGGAAATGCTTTCAATTCAGACAAGTCTAATATTTTGTCGTTTTGGTAAAGGGTCAAAACAAAAGGGCGATGATGGCCCTAAATCATCATCTGAGGCTGAGAACTTTTCAGAAAACAAAAAGGCAATTAGGAAACAGTGACATATTTTATATACCATTTGTCTTGAGAGTGAGTCCTGTACAGAACAACCAAATTTTATACTAGTCCAAATTTAAGACATTTGTAAATGATTTATCAAACAATGCACAAAAACCATTGTGGGAAAAGGAGATGATGCTGGTTACCAGTACTTTCCCTTTGGGCAAGAAAAGTAGGGATTGTGTGGTAAGTTAACAGAAATTAAAACCAATACTTTACCTCCTGTGGTAACACAAATGTACATGATTGCTGGAATGGCCAAGAACCTGAACTAAGAACTTGAATACTGAAATCGACTGAAAAGCAAAAAAAGACATTATAAATATAAATTTTCTGCTACAACTTGGATGGAAAAAAAACAACTGAATACATGAAAGAAAAGCAAAAAATATAGGAGCAACTTACTTTCATTCACATTATGTTATTGGAGCAACAAAAATACTTATTTGAATTGAATATGTCAGCATTTTCAGTCTTTGTTTTCTTATTACTGAGCATAAGAGGGGCATGATGATGGCCCTGTATAACTCAACTGCCAAATGGTTGTGCCAATCATGTAATTTGCATCAACAGTCAGTAATCTGTAAAAACTTTATTACAATAAAAATTCAAAGCGAAAATAAGCAGAGAACCAAAAAATGCCATATTCTTTTCTCATGCTAAAATCATATTAACCCTTTCCCAAACATAATAATTTTAGACTAGCCAAAATTGAAAGCATTTGCAGATGATAAAATACATGTAACTCAAAATTGAAATTTGTTTCCTGCAGGGAAGAAAGCATTGTGGGAAATGGAGAAAATGCTGGTTACCAGCATTTTCTCCTTTTTCCACAGTATTTTCAAAAGCCTCCTATAAAAAAACAGGGTTTGTTTGGTAAAGGGTTAATCAAATATAAGCAGGTCTAATCTGGCATCACCCTTATCCAATATCAATGAGCTGTGACAAAAATGATTACATGTGAAATATTTTCAAAATCAGACAGGGGTTTCAAGAGGTTTGAAGGGGACACAATTAAATAGCAAGTGACCCTTGACCCTCTGTTGTGCCCCTGATCTTGAAACCTCAGGTTTAAACCTCTGTGCTACGCATCACTTATCCTAGGTAAAGCATGCGTTACAGAGATATGGAGCTGAGAGCATGTCACCTTTGACACTCCCCCATGCTAACCTTTAACTTTCATGCTCTAAAAGCTTTGCTATGCAAGCAGTATCATCAAGATAAAGCATTCCCCCAATAGGACTAGGGGTTCAAGAGATATAGAGCAAACACAATTACAGATGATTTAAAGCTGACCCTCTGCTTTGACCTTGACCTTTGAGCCTGGCTCTGACACCTGTGCTCTGTACAACAATTAATTCAAGAGCTCACATGGGTGAACTATTTTCAACATCATACCAAAGGTTCAATAGATATTGGATCAGGCACCATTTAAGAGCATGTAACCTTTTGTCTCCTGGTCTGGTCTTGACTTTTAAGCCTTGCCTAGGGCACCCCTGCTTTGAATGTAATCTAAAGGTACCAACATTCATGAAATATGTTAAAAGAGGAGGACTTGGAAAATGATATGATCTTTGATCCCACTACCTTGTAGACCGTCAGCTGGTCATAGACCCCCCTCCCCCAAGGGGAGTTTTGGACACTATGATTTCTCGATACAGCAATGTATAAGCTACAAAATGAGACATGTTAGCCCTCTGAAAGTGGTAGCTTAATAGAATAACATCAAAATTTCGCACGTCACCCTCAATAAATTCAAGGATCTCCTGATGATAACGATAAAGTATTCCTAGCCGCAGCAATACATATCTTTTGAGCTTTCTATGTGGTAAGTTCAATGCAGGGTGGTTTCTTCAGTGATGTGACACAAGAAAAAAAGTGTTACCAATGTTACATTTTGTTACATACGTTATCAAGTACATAAAATATGGATTTTAGTCACTTTCAGGAAGCAAGCAACTATTTTTGAGTTCCATGTGTCAACACAAACTCTCTATTCCATTCTGTTACCATCTTAAAAGTATAGCGTTAATAGTAGCGTGCCATAATGACCATTTTTGGTGAAGCATATACAATATAAGTTACAGTATACAGAAAGACAAAATCATAAACTGTACTTTATAACTTATTCACATTTAACCCTTTCCCAAACAACAAGTTTTCTCTCTTCCAAACTGAAAGGGTTTGAAGACGACATTTTCAAACTAGATGAAAATGGTAGAAAGTTCTCAAAAAATGGGAGGAAAACACTCTGGGAAAAGGAGAAATTGCTCTTGATGAGCAATTTCTCTTTTTCCCACAGTGTTTTCAAAAGACTTGTACTGCAGACACGTAAAAACCAGGGTTAACTATATTATTTCATTTCTTTATTGTTTTTCCTTTTTACTTCTGTGACTGTCACATACGTTACTTTCGCACACATAATTTAGCCATGTTATTTGCACGACCAATGGCATCTGAGTCCGAAGACAGTTGAGAGGAAAAATGTTACAGATAGGTGATGCCCAGGAATTTATACAATCAGCAATCTAATGTGTAATTTAACAAGTGCATTCATTCAATTGAGGATTCAAAGACAGGTCATGACAAAAGTGCTGCATTGTGACTAAGTAACTAATTTAAACTTTTGTTTTTATAAGTAGAAAGTAGATTTTCCAATAACATGGCCCATTATGTTGTTTTATTAGTTTAGTTTAAACATATTTATTTTACATCGATTGAGAAACAAGTTCTGACAACTTATACTAATCTCTCTTGATTCTGCTCGATGTTGTTTTATTAGGTACTGTTAAGTTTATTGCCAGTTTTCCTGTCTCCTAATACTTAAACCACTCATTAATAGACCATTTTGAGGCAGTCCCAAATTCAAAGAAGCTGCAAACAACAATTGTAATGGGCTATTAAAGGATTTAAAGATATAGATTGCAAAGAAAGATCACCAGAAACAGATGTTCTAGTGTTGCTTGCAAAGTACTGCAAGGGAATTCAGCATAAGATTTTGTTTGACATTGGCATGGGTAACAAACGCCGCCTCTTATGTGTCAATGTGTCCTTAACAAAGGTGAAGATGTATGTTCTGTCTTAACAGCCCTGCACTACTTTACTGACTGTGACACCACCAGTGCATTTGCCAGGCGAGGAAAAATTGCACCCTTGAAAGCGGTAAAGAAAAACCCTCAGTATCTTCCAATTCTCAGATGAATCGGTGAAGAGAGAAAATGTTCTGAATTACTCATAAATGACATGGAAGCATTTATTTGTGCTACCTATGGTGGTACAAAATATAACAACATAAACAAACTTCGTTGTGATACTTTCTTAAGAAAATACCAAAGCAGCAATACTGGCAATGTACTTAATGTTTCAGATGGTGCAATAAGAGTTTACTTCTGCCATGTCGTTCAGCTCTGGAGATGCACATAAGAAGGGTGAATTACTAAGTATTTGTATGGGTACATGCTCATGAAAATCACCCAGATCTCCCAGCTATTCAAGTCCGTGGCTGGAAGGCTAATGGTGATGAGATTGAGGGTTCTAGGACATTGGCCCCCCTGACCTTTGTCCCCCGGATTTGTGCCCACAGACCTTTGCCCCCTCAGGACATCTGCCACCTGGATGTTTGCCAACCTGGGACATCTGCTCCCCACACATCTGCCCCCTAAAGACCCCTAAAGAAGTAAAAGTTTTCTGATATTTCAACCATAAAAATTGTTATTTGAAGAAACTACTTGAACATCATACTGAATTAACAATCAATTATAACATTAGGCATTAAAGTATTTCACATAATTGAGCCTTCACATTTCCTTTGACATCTTTACGTATATCTTAGATCTACATGCAATATCTTTTTGCCTATTGATAATCAGGTGTTCCGATGAGAGCCCAATTACTCTGGTACTTATTCCCATTCCTGATCTTTATCTTATAATCATAAATAGAAAAAGCTGTTAAGCACAAAGTAGGCCAAGTTAAACAACTTACCATCTAAAGGCTCTCCTGACTGTGTAAGATGACTTTTAAACGAGTCATTCAACTCTTTACTCACACTAATGTCCTGGAACATCCTTTGTAATTTGGAGGTATACTCAAAACCACAGGCTTGCTGTAATACAGATCAATGACAATATGCTAAAAATCTAATCAAAACTTTAAAATTAACCCATTACCACACAATCTCTACTTTAGACGGCCCTGAAAAAGAAGCCTCTAGAAAACAGTGTGGAAAAAGGAGAAAATGCTGGTAACCAGCATTTTCTCCTTTTCCAACAATATTTTTCTACCTCTCACAAAACAAATTCCAAAATTTCGCTTTTATTTTGTCTTCTGCAAATGCTTTCAATTTTGGCAAGCCTAAAATATAGTCGTTTGGTAATGAGTTAAATGGGTCATCAGATGAAACAAGATCAGTCTGCATATTCCCTAAAATCTGATATGAATCTACCTTGTTTACACAAAGAATTGAAGTAGAACATTGAGCATTTTTGGAGTAAACAGGAAGTATTCTAAACAATGCTGATGCAATTCAATGTAGATCATGCCATGTTAAAGAAATCGAAGAAACACCTGCAATTCCCTTTCCTTTCTTTCTATAGATGACAGATGAATAGCTCTTATTATTTTTAATTGTGCCTAAAAATGACACTGTCCAACTTTTATGTTGTGGTGAAATAGCAAATCCATTTTACCACAGAGTTTTTGTGACCTTTCTATTTCATGCAATAAGACATGTACAACTAATTCTGACTATGGGCCCATTTTATGCAATATCAATGTTGAAACTTCTGAAAAGCAAATCAGCAATGGTGAAACTTTCAAAATGAAGTAACTATAGCCATACAGTACTTGAAATCAAATTAAGAAGAAAACAGCCCAAAGCACAATTAAAACAATTGGGCTATGATGGCCTCATACTACTCAGCTGTCTTGTAATTTGTTTAATGTACTTAATTGGCATGGACAGAGACAGGATTCCTAAGATGTTTGCAGTTTGCATCGCAATAAACTTCCATCACGATCAGTAGTAAAATCAATATTCTTAATAAAGTAAAGCTACTGTTTTATAAGCATTAGTCCTGATTTTCTTCTTCATGATCTACAACACCAAATAAAATTGTGCACTGCATTAATGCAACTTAACAAAATATATTTAGAAGTGTATAAAATAAAACATTATACCTTGAGTTTAGAAATCATGCTGGCTTCAGCATCATCACTTGCAGACATATGTTGGACCAATCTTTTCGCCAGCATTTTACAATAAAACTTTTGGAACACATCTTTGTCTTCTATATATTTGAATGCTATCATCTGTCAAAAACAATAACAGTTTAATCTTGAACGTCTTGTCTACTTTTTATGTATTGTGGACCTGACTTTCTGTGGCTTTCATTTAAAAAGTTGCAAGATACTATTATTTTTATCTTGATCATTTGCAATTTCATCAAATGTGATATCACAAATAAACTCACCCTCAAAAACAGTAAAGTGTTCTTTTCAATTATGTAAATATACTATGTACAGATAAGTGGCTTGGGTCACCAAAACCATTAACTTAACATAGTAGGCCCCGAATAGAAAACAGCTATTTCTACAATAATATTATACTACAAAATTTGCTATGATTAAAAAAGAGTCTTATTGTACTGCGTTAACCAAGCCACTTTTCCCTTTTTGTCTTTTCTCGAATTATCATTTATAAATCTAAAACCACTATATTTTCATCACAAAGAAAGATAGTAATTACCTCCCTTTTCTGGGAACTAACAATGGTATTTACCAACAATTTCAAGATAGACATCAAAGGAATTTCTGGTCCGTTAAAATTGAGCAAAAGTATTATACCTGTATAAATCCATATTTATCAACTATCAAGAAAACTTTATGCAATGCAGCACTAGAGGTATTAGGGGTTTACTACCGTAATATCTCATATAATTTCTGTTAGCATATCAATGAAAACAAGCTGACTCCTATATACCCCCCAAACAGAGTTTTGGGGGGTATAATTATTCATATTCTCAACAAAAAGGTTTTCATTTAATTAACTCATTACCAGACAATCCCCTGTTTTAAAGACACTGAAGAAGAAGCCTTTAGAAAACATTGTGGGAAAAGGAGAAAATACTTTTCCTTTTCCCACAATGTTTTCTATCCTTTACAAAAAAAAAAATCAAAAATATTTCAGTCAAATTTATTTTGTTGTCTGCAAATGCTTTCACTTTGGATAAGTCTAAAATTTTGTTGTTTGGTACAGAGTTAAGTAAATTAAATATCGTGTATCTTGATATCTGGCAGACACAGCCTCAATTAACTTACTTTTGTATGAGAGCAATACAACTTGACCTTTACAGTATTTACCTGTACAATATTTGTGTTATTACACACACTATTCTAACTTGCATTTTCTTGAATAATCAACATACTAGAGAACAACAGATGAGAACTCTTTTCATATTTCCCTGCATACCATACGAATTAGAGACAACCTCTCCAGCTGTGCTACAGTATAGTATGACAATAGGTAATAGAATAAGACAAAGATGTAATACAGCTCCAGAAACTCTGGAGAAAGCTGAATGGGTATAACAAAAATTCTTATCTTGTCCAGATACAATGAATTATTAAAAGAAAATGTGACCATCAAATTATACATACTACTTGATTTAAAGTATCTTCAAGTTCTGCCTCTTCTGGATTTTTGGAACTGAAACGTTAAATTGACATTTGTATGTGTATTGTGCTTCTAAAGATAAACTGTATCTTTTATACAATCTCTTAACCAGTATGTTATTAGTTGTACTGTTAAATTCCAGGGCTGCTGAAACTTTGTTCACAGTGGTGGCAAATTATTTCTCCATGAGCCAGAGGTGAGCCTTACTTCTGTTATGTAAACAAGAGGTGAATCGAAAAGGTCATATCTTGTAACTTTCATTGAAGTTAAAGTTCATCTTAACATTTTATCACACAATTCCCGAGAAAAAGGCCTATTGAAAACAAAGTTGGAAAAGGAGAAAATGCTGGTAACCAGAATTTTCTCCTTTTCCAACTATGTTTTCTATCCTTCCCAATACAAATTTCAATTTTCGGGTCACAATTATCTTGTTGTCTGCAAATGCTTCCAATTTGGACTATTTAACATTTTTCTCACTTGGTAATGAATTAAAATGAAAGTATTATAAATTTTTATATCAGTGATTTCATGCACAAAACTGCACCTTTAATACAGTTTTTAGTGATGTCTCAGTTTCCTGTGTGTTGGGGCACTCAATGAGGAAGCTTGAATTTTGTTAAGTTTACTCTAATTGTGAGATCATGAAAAAGGAAAAGTTCACTTGATTACAATTTGGAAGCATAAAATTTGCAGTATGATAAATGTGCAACCAGTTTGAAGGGTACTTGGAAACTTGTTCATGTCCCCACTATATTTTCCAACATGATTTTTTCTCCACTGCCTTTCACAAACTTCGAAGTGCTCTGACACCTGACCTGACAACTAATAATATAATCTTCAGTCTGACAGTAGTACTGATTTCTTTTTCACATTTAAAAAAACAAACTCATTTAATTCAATTTTCAATGTTTTAAATACCAATTTAAACTGTGTATCAGTTATTTCAATAAAGCCCCCGATCTATTTGTCTATCTATCCATCATCATATGTAACCATAACCATGCGAAACACTCTTTCCAAGGTAATGAAAGAGAAGAAAAGAAAATAAATACTTAGAACAGACCTTTTCTTCAGCAGTAGATCACAGTATCTTGCAAGTAATTCGGGTGATTTGCTGGATGAATTAGCAAGTTTGGTTACAGAATTGTTGTTGATGAATCGCCCACAAGCCTGTAATGTGGAACAAAATAGACCTCTGTCAATTTTTTACCATGCTACAAAATCATAGACTTGTTCGTATTCAAACCATTTCAGACAACAAAATGAATGTGGCTAAAATGATTAGATTTGTTAGTCAAAGCCAGATGACATTTTTGAAAAAGAAGATGCTGTTACCAGTTTTTAATGTGAACCCCTTTTGATAATCTGCTTTGAAGGTTTCTTAATCATTAATTGTATCAGTTGACTTGGGACCTCTTAAAGTATAAAATTTCATGGAACAAAAAAGAAATAAGGAGAGGATAGAACTTATTAATTTTGAAACTTATAAAACTAAAGGGCCTTAAAGATCAATTTCATTGCAATAACATCAGATCAAACTAGAGAAAAATATCAGTGTTCTGTGATGCTTGTATCTTGAGAAATAGGTTGAAACCTAGGATTTTCACTTGAAAAATGATAATCACAAAATTTCTGACTTTTTTCCAGAGTTTTTGTAAAAGACAAACAATTATATAACATATTAAATGATTTGATTTTGAAAGATAGGGAAATGACAACCAAGTCAAGTCTACGTGTGGTGTTATAATGCTAAAAAATAACTCAGTTTGGCTAAGGTTGCCATTAAAGAAACCAAATGGCACCAAGAAATTGCATCATTTCAGCCTTGCTGCAGCGCAGTCAGCTAAGTCATTTTGGAACAAATCAATAAAAGGCATGCTTTCGATTTCAATTGCTACTAAATAATGCAAGTTTTGTCTGATCATGAGAAATAGCTTTTGAAATATTGGTATTTTAACTTGTTTGGAATTTCAGTACTGTATGGTGGGAAATTCTTTTGCAAAAATTGGGAAAAATTCTTTAACCAGTATGAGGGGAAAAAAAGATGCTATTTGCAACTGGGAAATCACTGAATATCGGCGCCTATCAGAGAAGGAAAAAAAGCCCTGGAAGACTGTCAAAGCCAGCCAAATCCCTTGGTGAAGAACCAAGTAAGGTAGAACTCAGGCTACATGGGAAGTTGATTTTGCCATTGCTACAGAAACCTTTGTGCAAATCTTAATAGGGGTAAAAGAAACATTCCAGAGAAACTCTTTCAAAATCCATTTAAGACTTTTTGAGACAAAGTCTTTCAAAATAATAATTCATGCCTGATAGATGAATCCAAGATGAACAAAAAGTCAAATTAGCTAACCTCTCTGCATATCATATTGAAGCAAGCAAAGGAAATGGCATCAGACTCATTTAAATGTACACAAAAATAATAAGTTGATGTTTTTTTCAAATATTTAGTTTTTCTGTCATTCTGTGCTATTCCTTCAAAGGTATGTAGAAAGCAGATGATTTCCTACCTTGTCTAAGGCTGCCACAAACCCAGAGTCATTGCTGAATGCTGTCATCACTAACGCATGATACTTTTTATGCACATCTAAGATTGTCTGTACATATATCTTCGGATCCTGTTCAATACAAGTTTGTAAAGTTAACATGAAGGTTGCAAAAATTCAAACCTTTCTCACTTGGTCAGGACATTTTCTGTAAGCTCAAACTTAGCTTACACTTGAAACCTCCAAATCTGTGACTTTGATCTTTGGCTTGGGTATGGTTCTGGTATTGAAGAATGAAATGATGGATCTGTATCTATCATTAAACCAAACAAGACCTGAATCCATAATTTCCTTTCAAACATGTAATCTATCAAAGTCTACAATCCTGACTTTTAAATCTTGGGTAATGGCGAGGGTATTGTTGAAACATACTTTGGACCAATATACATCACCATACTAAATGTGAAACCAATTCAATCCAGCAGCTCTTAAGGATTCCCACAAAAATGTGGATGCCACCATCAACACTATCACCTGCCGAGCACAGTAGGGCAGGACTCAAGGACAAAGGGTTGCTGGTTTAACCCGCGGCTTGACCATTTTGTTTCCATGGACTGATAATTGTCATTACAACAGGATTCATTCTCTGCCGAAAAACATGGTTTTTACTACGGTTATGTCAGAAAGCAGCCAGTAGCTTAGAAAGAATATAGTGTGTAGTACTGGCAAAAAAAAACCCACCAGGATAGGTGCGATGGCAGCCACAATATAGCTGTAATGTTGAAAATAGCACCAAACACAATATTGATTTTAGCACTAAACACAATGTAGAAAATAGCACCAAACAAAATGTTGAAAATAGCACAAAACATCAGGCAATTGATCAATCACCACTAACACCTGTGGGGGTAGTGCACAGCTGTTCCTGAATTCTGTACATGAGAGCTTAAACACAATTATCCTTTTAAAAATCTTGGTTAACTCTTCCCAAATGACAAAACTTTAGACTGGTTTGAATTGAAAGCACTTGCATTTGATCAAATAAACAGAACTCATAAACTGTAATTTGTTTCCAGTTAGGTAGAAAACATTTTGGGAAAAGGAGAAAATGCTGGTAACCAGCATTTTCTCCTTTTCCCACAATGTTTTCAAAAGGTTTTCATCTCAAGTGTCCTAAAAAAACCAGGGATTGTTTGGGAAAGGGTTAATTTATCGACAGTCTCAAACATAAATATAAAAGCCAGGTTCAGCCCTACCAAAATACATTTGCAAACTACAAAGCCAAGCCTGGTGGCTCAGCAACACTTAAGAATTGGAGGTCAATGACCACAGTTATGCCTATTGTTATGTGGGAAAGCAGCCAGTGGCTTGAAAAGACCATTGTGCAGAGTACAAAAAAAAAAAAAAACTCCAGCAAGGTATGGACTGGTATGCTGGCCTCATAAAATAACCAAAATAATGTTGGAAACGGACTTAGAGTACTATACAATCACTCAATAAACTACAACAAAGACGAGCCATTGCTCCTTTTCCAAGAAAATTTCCAAACTGTCTATTACAGGAGTTAATAAATTGTACATGCATGAACACAGAAATACAAATCATATCCTTACATTTAGAGCTGCATCTCCACATTTCTCAATGGCAGCCTGTCCCTGATTATATATGTGTGTTTCCAGTAGAGTCTTCAGTTCACCAAGACCATCTTGTATTCTGGACACCAATTGGTACATTCTTCCAAGATCTGCAATCCACATACAAAAAATTACTACACAAGGAGATAATGCCAAATCTTTGAATGACAGTATTCTAGTTTCTTTCTTTCTTTCAATGTATAAAGCTCAAATGACAAAAGTGCATCATTTTGCGTACTGTATTTCTATTGAAGTATACCGATAAAACTGTTGCCTGGTTTATAGCAGACACAAATATCCAATGATATATGACAAATTTAAATTTTTGCCAATGGCTGTTTTACTAACTTAAAAAATAAATATAGGCCTGGCATTTTTTTAGATGCAGGTTTTGTTTTTGATATTACTCTTTTTCTTATCTTTTTTGTGGCTATTTCCACCTGATTTGACATAAGTTTGTCAACAGTGTCAGTAAGGAACTCCAAAACCTGTCATTTTACACCAGACAGGCAGATTAACCTCATTTTCACATTTTTCATTAATGGCAGGCCAGCTTGTTTAGTTGTGATAAAAGTGACATATGCATCCTTCACACACGATTCATATTATTTTATGACCATGTTTAAATCCTTGGATACTCATTAGTAGGCAACGATGCTTTTGTGGCCTTTCTTTAATTTCATGTGGAAACAAACTTCATATGAGAAAAAAAGCTGTAATTTATTTCTGACACACAGGTTGCTTAGATTTAGCCTGCAGTTTCCAATTTTGCCTCACATTCTGTAGGTAAATATAAGGAAATTTCAATCTCTGTAATTGAGTCAATGAATGGTTGGCTACCAAGCAGAATTGATTTCCTTACATGTTGCTGGGGTTGATAAAAGGTATACTGGAAACAATGGAGGCTGTGCTCAACTAACAATTCTACAAAGGTTTCATTCCACTATCAAGTCTACTACACTTGGCACACAAACATTGAAAATTTCAGGATTCTTTTGAAATGTGTGGTGCATAAAGTCAGAACAACTTTTGTGCACCCAGAAGATAATATTCATGGGATTTCGATTTAGAAGCAACTATGTATCAAAGAGCATTAATGGATGGAAGGACAGATATATGAACATATGGACAAAGAAATTATCAATAGTCATTCCTAAAATCCAGCCAGGAATCTATAATAATGTTAATTAAAATCTAATACTAGTATTTTTTTACCTTCATTTTTGTCCGAGTCCAACAGGTTTTGGAATTCATAGTGGAATATTTCTAAATGTTTTTCAATAAGAACTTTTTCACATTTCTTGGCTAGGATATCCTGTGTGCTCTCATGTAGATACAGTTGCACCCTTTTTTGTTCTTCCATCAACCTTGCCTCTGCCTAAACATGATAGAAATAAAATCTTTGTATCCAGTTTTGTCAACGCCAGTTTAACTTGAGCTGTCACTGAATGTTATTTTGACAGAAACAGGCCAGACGGACACACGGACAGGCTGCCTGATTCCAGTATATCCTACAAAACATTTGTTTTGCCGGGGTGTAAGTAAAGAGGGGTTGCTGGTGCACCATTCTACTTACTACTATAACTTGTTTGACTAGTACATATGATAAAACTCTTTCCAACTGAAGTAAGAACTAAGCTCAGCGGAAAGAAGAGGACTGAATCTTTTTGCACTGACTTTTAAAAATCCCCAGAATGGAGCAATGAGGTAACAGTTCTGTTACACAAGAGGGCCATTGGCCCTAAAGCACTCACACAAGTAAAGTCATCTAGGATTGACAGAGTTGAAGAGATCCTGATTTTCATTGACATAAAACACAGTCTAGGTGTCCTTCTTTTTGACCAACTTCTCATATTTTTCATCTTGTCTAAGATATTATCCAGACAACTTTTCTGACCAAGTCTCATGAGTATCAGGCTATAAATACGGCCTGTACAGAGCACATAAGGTTTTTCTAAGACTTGGCCAAATGACCTACTTTAAAATTTTACACTGGTCCATTTGAAAGCATTTGCAGATGCTAAATGTTGTTAAAATGGGGATTTCTATTTTTGATGGGTAGAAAACTTTACCAGCATTTTCGCACAATGTTTTCAAAAGGCTTCTATCCCAGGGTCATAAAAAGGCGGAATTGTGTTGTAAAGGGTTAAGACCCTATCAAGTTGAAAACTCAGTTTCAAACTTGGCTAAGCTATCATAAATATAAACATGCTGACCAAGTTTCATGAGTATTTGGGTAAAGAAGTGGCATCTAGACTGCACATGAGAATTTCTAAGAATGTGCCCAGTGACCTACTCTCTGAACTGATATGAACCAATTTCGAACTTGATGATCCTCATCAATACAAATATTCTGACTGAGTTTCAAGAGTATGAAAATGTGGCCTCTAAAGTGCACACAATCCTTTTCTTTTTTTAACATTTTGACCAAGCTTCAAGAGTAGCATGCTGAAAATGTGGCTTCCAGAGCACAGACAAGGTTTTTCTAATATCTGGCCACATGACCTACTGACAACACTTGAAACAACACTATTTCAAAACTGTTAACCGATATCATTGAGGCAAACATTTACCAAACTTCATGATGATCAGACTGAAAATGTGGCATGTAGATTACACACAAGGTAAATGTTGACTGGACAATGGGCAATGGTTGACATGAGATGGACACAACATTATCACAAAAGCTCACCTTGTGCATGTCATGCTCAGGTAAGCTAAAAACCAGTAAAAAGTTTTCTCCACACAAAATTTGTCCAGCGAGATACTCTTCAAATCCAATATAAGGGCACATTCTTGGTGGACCTGGTCCACTTTGTACTCCGGTGAGCTAAAACTGCAAAGCTTGACAATAAATTATGCATGTCATTTTACCTTTTTCATGTATTCTGTAACAGGATTTTGTCGTAAAAATTCCGTACTTTCCAGTTTATAGAATCTTTCAGTGTCATCTAGGAAAGGGGTCTCAAAATGCTCTTTATAGACGCTAAGTGTTGGTCCTTTTGCTGACGGATCATCTTCATTTAAGCCAAGTTCAACTAAATGATACAAAAAATAAACATTAAATTCCTTTGTTGATATAATCATAAGTATTATGGAAATTGTCTTTCTGAGTATATCTAGCATGATACAAAATCCAGACTTTGTGTATGTATGCATCATAAGATGGCCAATGGTAATTTGTACCAATGACCATTGTTCACTTAACCCTTTACCATACAATACCAATTTTTGACAACCCCCAAAGAAGGGGCTTTAGAAAACATTGTGGGAAAAGGAGAAAATGCTGGTAATCAGTATTTTCTCCTTTTTCCATAATGTTTTCTACCCTAAAAAAAGAAACTTTGCACCATTTGAGCCACATTGAAATTGTCCTCTGCAAATGCTTTCAATTTGGATAAGACTAAAATTTTGTTCTTTAGTAAAGAGCCAAGCTTTTGTATGAGGTAGGCCCTTGGCCCATCAATACTGTTCAAGTGTGCCAGCCATATTGTAAGGTGCAGCCAACATAATGAACAGGGTGACATGTTTAGTAATCACAAGCTTGTTGTTCAACCCACTATGAGTGGTTGAAATTTTCAGGATCAAAGTTGAACTCCATATTTAAGGATAGGGAGAAGTATATTAACTCTTTACTAAGCATTTGCATATGACAAAATAAATGTGAATCAAAAAATGCATTTTGAATTGGAAAGGGTAGAAAATATTGTGGGAAAAGGAGAAAATGCTGGTTACCGGCATTTTCTCCTTTTCCCACAATGTTTTCAAAGGCTCTCTTTCTTAGGGTCGTTAAAGTCGGGATTGTGTGGTAAAGAGTTACAATACAATTCAATACAAACAGAAGAAATACAAAGTAGGTATAGTGGGATAAGCCACTTGGCGTGCAAACAATTTTGTGTGTTACATAAATAATATCTCTCTCTCACAACTGTTTCTTTTTTGTGGTGTCTGTGGACACGAAGTTTGATTCCCTGGAGCGAGTGTCCACTTTGGGATTTTTCACTGGCCCACACATTTGGCATGAGCACTGGTGTAGTTCCCAGGAAGCAGAATTCAGACAGAGATTAGTAAACGTTATAAGAACTTGTCTCTTAATTGATGTAAAATACATGTCTAAACTCCAGGTTTCTTTTAAAACCAATTTTTCCAATATAAAACACCTTAATTAACCTTAACCTCTATTATTAATGAAACTGATGATTTCTACCTACCATAACAATTGATAACACCAGAAACCAGCCTGGTATTGATAGTTTCTCCATTTCTCTCTCTTTCAATCAGTTTGAGAACAGCATTGGTGACCTGTTTATTTAGGGGCTTGAACAAACAATCTCGCCATGTGATCAATGCCAGCTGTTAATTGATGAAAATTAGATTACAATGATTATAAATCATCTAATCATGTAGGTGTTCAAGGAAATCTCATAAGTTGAAGGAAATAGTACAAGCAGTCAGAACTGTCCCTTAAATATTTCAAAAGCAAACAGAAATATTATCTAAAAATAGCAACTTAAGACAATCAAATGTATACAACCATCTTTTGGAGTCTTTTTTAATTACAAATTATTTTCTATCAAATACTGTATAACGGGTTTTTTTTACTGCTGTAAAAGTTTACGAATTTGAGCTAAAAACACGTGATTTAAATTTTTACAATTTAATTTTTTACTAATTCTAAACATGCGAAAAAATTACAGCATTAAAATTATCAGTGCATTGTCCACTCTTTCATTTAAGATTACAAGTGTATTTTTTGTTTTAAATACATGTTGAAAGAAAAGTGTCACTCTTTGTTTGGCATGCGAATAGCTGCAATTGTTTTGACGTGCGAATAACTGTTTTATAACTGATACCTGTATGGTCATAATTGATAACTAACTGTGGAGGCACATTGTCATTACTTTTTTCACTCTGTTTAGAAAGCCCTTCTATAGCTCATCGAAATTTTAAAACCTCTGGTGTTGCAATTGTACAGCCACGTCTTTTCACAAGACCCATTAGTGACATTTTTGAAGCGGCCCAATGCCGAGTCAAATTCTCATCACCGCCATAATCAATGTGTCGAGTATCAGGAAGGTGCCTCGTTTACGTGGTGTCAAAGCATTTTTAACCTGAATATTCAATTCACGTATAGTATGGATTGGAATTCTCTGTTAGTTTTCTATTTGGGCACGGAAGCCGTGGCTTAAAATATCCAAATAGAGATGACTGACTGAGAGAAGTCATATCACACGTTATCAGAACACAAGTGAAAAAATTTGTTTATTGCGTGTATTTAGTGCACAGGTATTACATACTGATAACCCTTTATTTCATATCGATACAATACTACAGTTTTACGCTGTGATTATTTACACGTCGAATTTTTACGAATCTTTTTGATGCATAAAAATTAGTAAAAATTGGCAGCACGTAAAAAAAACCTGTTATACGGTAATATGAATACATAGAATAAATACATGTGGTATGTACATATGAGTACAGTCAATCATGAATTAAACAACCATGCTTGAGTCAATATAAAAACAATAAGAAAATAGCCATTTAATAAAAAAGTCACTGAATAAATCAGTGCTAGTTCAGGGGAAGGCATGCTGAAATTACTTTTCTTTTTGAAAATAAATAAATTAATTCTTTATACAGTCGAAACTGTCTTAAGCAGCCAACCAAGGGACAAGCCAAAAACAGCTGCATACGACAGTTGGCTGCTTAACACAGATCAGATTAGCAAAAGTATTTTCCATTCTTTCACAACAAATTTAAAATTTTCAATCACATTTATGATTTACGTTGTTGTCTGCAAAAGCTTTCAATTTGGACAAGTCCAATTTTTTTTTTAATTCCATCGCCGATGATAACTGTTGAAAACATTGTGGAATGAAAATAGAAATCATTCCTCGTGAGCACTTTCACCTCTTCCAGTCTTTCTCTGTTATACATTTTTATTGTAATCAGTAGCTTTCCTTCGTTATCCAAGACCCATAACGTGTATATGTGAACATCCGAAGTTGACAGAGTTGACACGCGTGTATTTTAGGTCAATCGAGTTCATTGTTTATAAATAGAAATAAAGGTACACAGTTTTACCCAAGGTCGATCGACCAATTTGAAAACGGTCCGAGCAGGTAGGCTATTTGTCAGAGTGGAATTAACGTTGTTCACCTCACGTAGATGTAAGCAGGTAAATTATGTTGTGAATTTTATCTACAAACGCAAAATAACGTATTCATCGCGATCCCAAATTGCAGACAATAATGAGCGAAAAGTTAATAATCAACGAAAACGATGAGAAAAAGCGAAGTTTTAAACTCTTGTGCTCAAACTGATCGGTGGAATTCCAATCAATCTAAAAATAGACAACCTGCAAACCTGACATCACTGACGTTCAACGTCGGCAATATTCGACGGGTTAGCCAGTGACTTTCAGTATGACAGATTGTCTTGTTCGATCATATTTTTTTTGTAGACCACAGTATTGGGACACGAAAATAATTATTATTTTTTACTGTCCCAAAATTTACGCAAATTACGGTACTCGACGCCATTTTGGAAATTGGTAACCTCGTTTTCAATAGTAATGTAAAGCAATGCGGCGAAGCAGCGTCTATCTGCCGATCGAATAGCAAAGAAAAGCCCGCTATAACACCGTTTATGCAAAATGTACACCTACACTATGAAGTTCAACTGTTTATCACACATGTTAATTGGTATAGCGTCGCGGTGTATGCACACGGAGCCAGACGTGTTAATTAATTTTTCACACCACCTGCTAGCAATTTGTCGGGTCGCGTGACCACTTTTTGGGATATGCTTTAAGTGCAATTAAGATCTTCAAATGTGACCGCTGACCACATATCACAGTTTACCGTTAATTAAAGGACTTTAAAGAGTTAATTTGCACGGGCGGGCCTGAACTGACCGTTAATCACAGATTGGCCGCTACGCACGTATGACCGCTAACTCAGATTCGACTGTACATAGATCTTGTCTATACTACAATGATATGTTACCACTGGTGAGAAAGTATGACTAAGATGCTGTATTGATTAAAGAAAAAAATCTAGGTCTATTAAAATTTTTCAACTTACAGAAGCAACCAAAAGTATGTCAAAGTAGTGACCAAGAAATCTCTGCATAACAAACCTTATGTAACAAACTTTATGAACAATATTTTGCTTTGTTTCTTGGATAAATTACAATATAATTATGAAACAGACAAACACTGAGTAAGTATGAATATAAGCCTGTCTAAAACATCATACCGAGTAAATTTCATATATTCCTTTGGTTCCTTCGTCACATTCTCGCCTAACCCAATGTCTGTTTAGATATGCACATATTCCGTTAAGCACTTTACTGGAGAACTGGTATTCCTCCCACTGTTTGGTGTAAAAACTAAGTACTTGCTCATCTAGTAAATCATGTCCAGACTGAAAAGGAAAAGAGAACAAGATGGCCATGTGATAAATCTATATGCATAATTACTGAGTTTTACAGCGCTTTTAAACATTTGAGGTCTGCTGTGCAATGACCATTAACCTATTACCACACAATCCCTACTTTTGACGATCCTGAGAGAGAAGTCTTTAGAAAACATTGTGGAAAAAGGAGAAAATGCTGGTAACCAGCATTTTCTCCTTTTTCCACAATGTTTTCTACTCTTCACAAAACAAATTTCAAATTTTCAGTCACTTTTATTTTTGTCATCTGCATATGCTTTTGACTTGGAGAAGCCCAAAATATTGTCATTTGGTCATGAGTTAACCTTCAATCTACAGACATGGTTTGCATTGTCTTTATGTGGTTGACAATTTCAAAAGGTCATAAATGTCATTATGTGACTAAAAAGTCCATTTCATATCATATGTTCATTTTAAATGGTATAACACATAACAAAACAGACAAGATGAACAAAATAAAGACCTATTACCTCTTGTAGATCTAGGAGATATTTTTTTAGATAATCCCTCAGTCTTTTATACAGTTCTAATCCAACAAACTGTGCACCACCTGTAGGTTGTTTACTTTTCTTGCCCAGTGTCCCACGACCTGGTCCTTGCGACCCACCACTACCTGGGCCCTGACCTTGACCTGATTGATGGACACTTGTACAATAATTATATACATGTCTGAATTCAGTTAAGGCATTATTTTTCATTGATATCATAACCATATATAATATAAAGGTTCCTTATTTTTGACAAACAACAAAAAGTTACCTACATCCATATTGTACGCATTTGCAGACAAGAAACTTGTAAAATGATTGAGTTTGTCTTTGAAAGGATAAAAAGTATTGTCGGAGAAGGAAAAAATGCTGGTAACCAGGGGTGAGAAATTTTGTGGTTAGGTAATAACTAGAAGCACTTGAGCGCCTGTATCGCTCCACAGGCCTGATTTTGCTGTAACGATGAAGAGAAGTTTTTAACAATTACCATTCATTCCCGCATTTTAGGTCACTAAAGAAAAAAAGCTATGAAAAACATTGTGAGAAAAGAAAAAAATAATAGTAACCTGCATTTTAGTTTAACACAATAATTTCTACCCTTTTTGATACAAGTTTTTTGAAGATTTATCATGTTGTCTGCAACATCTTTCAATTATGACCAGTTATGAAAATTTTGTCTTCTGGTTATAGTTAACTCATTACCAAATGACAACATTTTAGGATTGTCCAAATGGAAAGCATTTGCAGATGAGAAAATAAAAGTGACTGACTGAAAATTTTAAAGTTTTGTGAAGGGTAGATAACATTGTGGGAAAAGGAGAAAATGCTGGTTACCAGCATTTTCTCCTTTTCCCACAGTGTTTTCTAAAGTCTTCTTTGTCAGGGACGTCAAAAGTATGGACTGTGTGGTAATGGGTTAAAAAGGGTCTTGTTACAAACCATTTTGGGTGGGGAAACATCCAAATATAGAAAATATGTATAGCGGCAATTGTTTTGTAATGAAGTTGCAGGTTCAGTTTGATTGGATAACAAAATGCCTTACCACAACAGTAAAGCCCTGTCCCTCTCTGTACTAGGTCACCAGTAGGTCAACAAACCTTTACCAGAACTAATCAAAGTGCAGAGGTTCTCTTGTCTTATATGAAAAGGATTATAGATTATGTAAAGCAACCATCTTTAACTCTTTACCAAACGACAAAATTTGGGATGTGACTAAACTGAAAGCATTTGCAGACAACAAATTAAACATTGATGAAATGATGACTTCTCTCTTTGATAGAGTAGAAAACACTGAGGGAAAAGGAGAAAATGCAGCTTTTTTTCATTTTCCAAGAGTGTTTTCCAAAGACTTCTTCTTTAGGGTCTTTAAAAGTCAGGACTGTATGGCAAAGACTTACCACCATAGGAACTAACCTGCAATACAACAATGAAATCAAAATGAATAGTTTGAGAGAAGAAATTTTCAAAAAATTTTCTTTATACCATAAAAGGAAAATGAGTCTCCAATAAAAGCCATGTTTTTTGACAGATCTTTTTTTTTTTATAAGGAATTCTGTAGACCTCTATCTAAGGAAAATTCCTGCAAAAAAATAATACTATCCAGTTAGCGGTTTGGGAGGAGAAGATTTTTAAAGGTTTTTTTCTTTGGTTGTCATGGCAACCGGAATTATTCATGGAACACAACTATTTGAAGGAATTTGAAAGAGGACCACCTAAGGAACATTCCTGTGAAATTTGGTAAAAATCCAGTCAATAGTTTCTGAGGAGAAGTTTTTTTAAGAAAAAGTTTACGGACGCACACACGGGCGAATGGGTGAACGACACACACAACGCCATGACAATAGCTTGCTGGCCTTTGGCCAGTGGAGCTAATAAGGCATTATTTAACAACAATTTTGAAACAAGCGGTAAACCTGCCTAACAAAATACGAGCTCTATCAGGATCAGTGAAAGTCACCAATCAGTGAAAGTGATTATCAGCATGTATTCAGGGCTTCCCCTGCAAGTTTTAATTTTTGTGCCATCAAATTCGCCACTTCATAAAAATTGGAGCCAGTAGGAGCCAACAGAGGTAGCGACATAGTGCTTTAGATACTCCAGTTTATTGGCCAATGCTAAAGCTTCTAAATACATTGCTCAATAGTGCTGTACAAGCTTACTTATGTTTCTTTTTCCCCAATGGTTTTAAGGTTTGAGCTGCAGGGACATAGAATTTCTATTTTAAAAGTAATACAGCTCCTTAATTCTATGACTGCCAATCTGTTAGAATTCTGTCAGTTTTTAGGAAATTCAGGAAGAAATTTGGGATTGTGTGGTGAAGGGTTACAACATCATTTCCTTTAATCTAGGAAATACTTAAGTTTATTTTTTAAAAGGTCATTTTATTCTGGTCTTTTCTCTCAGTATGAGTATCCTATATAGTTACTTGTTCCTGTACTATCACTAAAACAAAGTGGCCTACAAAGTGTAATCCCCCCCCCATTCATTCAGCATTTTCACATCATAAAATCATAAGCGTTTTTCCTCATTATAAGACATATTTTAGCACCTATCGTAGAGTTTTATACATATATTTGTGTAAACTTACTGTTTAAAATCATCATCAAAGCTAAAGACAGTCTGAAATGCTTTTGATCGGACAAAGTCAAACTGACATGTTGTTTTGTCATGGGTTTTCACGCTTTTTCGACGATCCATTTTTTCAGTATTTGAAGAGGGAAAATAGTTTCCTACATCCACATGGGACTACATCAGTTACTTTTACAAGATAATTTATAATCTTTAGCGGAAAATTTTGTGACATGGAAATTTTTGCAATTTAGCAAATATGGAAAATTTGTAAACTTTTCTGTTCAAGTATTTTACCAGAAGTATACCAATAAATTGCAAGTTCCTTGAATTTGCAAACTTTTCCCAATGCAAAATGTCCGCAATCTCTAATTCCTAATTTTTTCTGTAC
Source organism: Tridacna crocea (assembly GCA_943736015.1). NCBI lineage: Eukaryota > Metazoa > Mollusca > Bivalvia > Cardiida > Cardiidae > Tridacna > Tridacna crocea. The sequence goes on from OX031061.1 coordinate 29,734,594, forward strand.
ATGGATATATCCACCTATACAGTATACTGTATCTATAAAATATTGACAACTACATGTACTTTGCAAAAGATTACAGATATTTATTTCATGCTTTCCGGTAGGCTATCGAGAGATAGCAGAGAAAATATTTTTCAATCTTACACTGGTTCCACCAGTGAAAATACCTTTTTTCATGTTCTTGTTGCTCAGGTTAATTGCCCGTGCCTCACAACCAGATGGGAAATATGATGTCATGTACCTTACATTTCTCGCACTTGCGTTGCTATGCGGGATTGGTACGCCACAGGGAATAACAGAAAAGAACTGTAATGGATTTTGATAAAGCTCCTCCCAGAAAGGGTTAAAAGCATGAAATAAATAGAATATTTGGGGGGGGGGGGGGGGGGGGGTTTCGGTAAAAGATCGAAATTCATTTCATCTCGTGAACACCACATTGGTAATATTTTTATGCTTGCCACTCATGTAAATATTACCGATGGTGTCCATTCAATGAAATCAATTTCGATCTTTCGATCTTTCACCGATAAAAGCAAATATCCTCTATCTACTCTTTGCTTACCATAGATGATAGATGATAAGAAAGTTTTTTATGGACATCTGATCAAAATCAGACTGAGCAGTCTGAAATCTATCCACTCCTCTAGATTATGACTATACTATCTCTTAGTCTATCAGATAGTATTTCTGTAGCTGTTGAAAATATTTTACCAACTTTGTCATTTTGCAATGTCTATGCATTGTAGTGAAACCTAATGAAATATATTCATCGCAACAAAAGCAAAATAGACCATTTTGTTTAACTCTTTATCAAACAACAAAACTTTACACTGGTCCAAATTGAAAGCACTTGCAACTCAAAAATGGGAATTTGTTTCCATCAGGGCAGAAAACATTGTGGGAAAAGGAGAAAAATGCTGGTTACCAGCATTTTCTCCTTTTTTCCCACAATGTTTTCAAAAGGCATATTTCTCAGCGTCATTAAAGGTCGGGATTGTGTGGCAAAGGGTTAAGAGATCAAGGTACTGCAAGTACTAAGCTGTTTCATTGCGGCAAATAAGACAAAACCATAACCCTTTACCAATCAATCCAAGGTTTTAATGACACAGACATCCAGTGTTTGATGTCTAAGGTTTTATTGAAATTGTGCATTTCTTTTATATCACCACTAGGCAAGTAGGCTTTTGTTTTGTAAAGTAACAGGGTTCTCACTAGGTCCAGAATCACAAGAGTCATTGACTCTTGGGCCAAAATTTTCAAAAGTCAAAATTGAATTTTCAAGAGTCATATAGTGATGGCCACGGGTAAAAATCATCATGGAGAAATAAAGGTGAAATTATAAGAACTTTCCATTTATGTTCTTTGTTTGTGTGTAGGAATTAGATAAGAAAATACCCTTATGCAGAGACTTGATGGAATGAAGTGGACAGAAGGGTTTTAAATTGCAGCCCTAGTATGCAACTCATCTTGATAAATAAATAGACAAAAGTATAATTTTTTAACCATTTACCACAACAAAAAATTTTGACTAGATCGACCATTTGAGACATTTGCAGACAACAATTCAAATGTGGCTGGATCGACTTGTCTTTCTTGGCCTAGAGCATTGTGGAAAAAGGGAGAATGTAAAGGTCCATTAAAGGTGGGTATTTAGAATTTTTACATCTCAACAAATTAAAAAATATATATATCACTGAAATTGATATGAAAAAATAATACAAATCATCAATAATCAAGATTCATAAAATTACAAAAAAATATCTTTTTGATGGTATTCCCTTAAAAGGCTACGTAGCCTCTTAAGGTATTTTTAGATTTCACGCCAAAAATCAAAAAAGCATTTCGGGAATGCCTAAAGACTGGCACATGACTCATAAGGCTTTAATTCCATTACACAACAAACATGTAATAATTATTTTCCATAAAATCTTCTTCAAACGCTATGTTTGAAACTTCGTCTGTGTATTCCTGTATGTAAATGAGCGAACTGATAATCTAAAAATAGAATGTGTCTTCCCTCAATGTCGATCTGGGCTGTAGTAAATCTCTAATTTCTCGTGTTGTTGGACAGTGTTCGACTACTGGGGTTTTATGAATAAAAATTAAAAGGCTTTGGGAGTACAGGGATGATTTTTTGCATTTTTGTGAAATTTTCCTCCCAAAACCTGAAGGGCCACCTTTAAAGTACATGTAATATTTCATTAGTTTTAAGTTGTCTTTTCTTGACTTATTTCTTTTTCTTTAACAATTCTTTCAGTGCTAAAAAAGTTGAACCCTTTCCCAAACGACAAACTTTTGGACTAGACTAAATTGAAAGCATTTGCAGACGAAAATTCAACTCTTGCTGAAAAAATGATTTCTGTCTATGATAGGGTAGAAAACATTGTGGGAAAAGGAGAAAATGCTGGTCCCACAATGTTTTCAAAAGGCTACTATTCAAGACCCGTAAAAACCAGGGATTGTTTGGGAAGGGGTTAAGACAAGAAGGCCTAACCTTCATCTTTTCCCCAATCTAACCTATATTGGTTGTTTATTTTGATCCAAGAAAGTTTTTCCCAATTTTTAAACAGAGATTTTAGCTTTCACTTATTGTTTCATAAAGAAATAAGTATAAATTCACTCTTTAAATGTGTCACTAAAGATGAAAAGATAGTTTGAAGTGCCTCTGATTGGACAATGTCAAACGGATTTCTGTTGTGTCATGGGTTTTCACGTTTTTTCTGGCGATCTTTTTTTTTTTCAAATCAGTTAATTAGTATTAGTCCATGATTTGACATAAATTTGTTAATTAGGGTGGTAGTTAACTTGAAAACCAGTCATTTTACACAAGATAATTGGATTAACCCTTTACCACGCAATCCCTACTTTTGACGCCCCCGAGAAAGAAGCCTTTTGAAAAAACACTGTAGGAAAAGGAGAAAATGCTGGTAACCAGCATTTTCTCCTTTTCCCACAGTGTTTTCTACCCTTCCCAGAACAAATTTCAATTTTTCAGTCACCTTTACTTTGCCATCTGCAAATGCTTTCAATTTGAACCAGTCTAAAATTTTGTCGTTTGGTAATGAGTTTAAGGTGGCCCTTCAGATTTTGGGACGAAAATTTTGCAAAAATGCAAAAAAAAAAGCATCCTCATACTCCCATGGCCTTTTAATTTGCATTCATAAAACCCCAGTAGTCGAAAACCATCCGATAACACGATATATTAGAGATTTATTACGGACCAGGTTGACACCAACTGGAGACACATTCTATTTTTAGATTATCAATTCTCTCACTTAAATACAGGAAAACACAGACAAAGTTTCAAACATCTGTTCGAAGAAGACATTATGGAAAGTAATTATTACATGTTTGTTATGTAATGGAATTTAAGCGTTATTAGTCACGTGCCAGTCACTTGACATTCCCACAATGCTTTATTGATTTTTGGCGCTTAATCTAAAAATAGCCTAAGAAGCTACGTAGCCTTTTAAGGGAATACCACCCAAAAACATTTTTTTTGTTATTTTATGAATCTTAATTATTGATGATTTGTATAGTTTTTTCATATAAATTTCAATGATATATTTTTTTAATTTGATGTGATGTGAAAATTCTAAATATCCACCTTTAACACCTTTATCATGTTTTCATAAATATATAAATGAATCGCCACTCGCCAGCTTGATTATGTGTGATAAACAGAGCTACATCTGTCACAGTTCATACTGCATATTTACTTTAGTCTGCATTCCTGCCGGGCGCATCCAACGTAATTTATATGACCCTTTGACTGGTAATCTCATGCGTATGATTGATGCTTAGGCAGATATTTTTGAGCGTCAGAAACAAGTCATTTTGGATTTCCAAGCGTCAAAACCTGGAGCCCCGGGTCAAACGAGAACCCTGAGTAACCAATCTTTATTCAAGGGAAACAATCAACGTCAGCTTCTGTATACTTATTATGACCTTCTCGATAAAGAGGTGGTCATGTTAGAGTCGAAATAAGCTTTCTTCCATTATGGTTTACCTACCTTGAGTAAACCATGACTCCGAGTTATGTGGTCAAATGAATAAACCATTTGAGCTACCACCCTTGTGGTTTATTTATTGTTCCTCGTAACTCATAACTGTGGTTTCATTGAACATTAATCTATATAAGAAAGATTCTTTCTGAAACATAGGTACTTTTTAATTAGCCTTACCAAAACCAACTGTGTGTATAATCAAAGGATACGTGTACAATTTCATGTACCTAACCTTGTCCATGCTCTGCCTTCTGTACACTGTATTTATACCAGCCTTCAAGTCATCCCAAATTTGATCAAGTCCTATCTGTTTCAGTCCGTGAGGATTCTGTGATCTTGTCGCCATTTTGGGTTGTAAGTATCAAAGTTCTTTTCTGTTATATATCACAGCCTGGTTCTTTAATCTCTTACTGTCTTACTTTCACACTTTTTCTCTATAAAGTGAATGGACATATCTGAAAGAAGTATTATAGGATTATATTTCTACAATATCAATCAATGATTTTACTTCCTTTATATCAGTTCTGAACTATTTGAAAGTCTGCTTATCCAGGGACAAGTGATGATCACAGATAGACTTGACAAAAAAAACCACTTGTTTGTACTTTGAAGTATAAAAGGATCAGATGCACATCACACAATACCAATACATAGGCATAACTTCTATTATGCACTCCACGCAGGTGCGTAATGTAAAAAAAAATCGAGAATAGGTCGTACATTACCTCTTTTTGTGTATTTTTTCAGTTTGGCCGTTTTCTAAAACAGTCAAGATTAGAAAAACAAATTTCTAATTCAAAAGATGCTCAAAATTGTTCTACCATCTTGAATATAGAAATTTTCTTCGGGAAGGTTCTCTCCCCCCACACCCCAACGACGAGACGGCGAGACCCACTCTCATGCTCTCCTCCCCCTCCTCCTCCCCCTGCGCTTATGGCGTGCGTATAATTTATATTTTCTTGGTTACACCCCTGCAATATATAACAGTAAATAAACAAATATACACTATAGGTTTTCAGTGTTCCCGATGGCTTGATTTGGAGGGTACACTTATGCCCCGAGCTGCAAATCTAGGGTAAGATTTTATATTAGAGGGTATAACAATAATGGTTCCATACTAGAAGTAAAGTACTGGTAACCAATAATAATGTTTTGCTCCATAAAAGTATTTTATATTTAGATACATGTGGAAATTTACTGTTAAAATGTCATTAAAAAGCTGAAAAGACGGTCTGAAGTGACTCTAATTGGACAGTCTGAAGTGACTCTGATTGGACAATGTCAAAAGGAGCATTGTCTTGTGTCGTATGTTTCTGTGTTTTTTGCATTGAGCATTTTTCATGAGTGTTCCAATTTATAGATAGGTTTTTCCGCGTAGTTACCAATAATTAACAATAGGGGGGCAACAATTAACTTCAAATCCCATCATTTTACAAAAGTTAGACAGATAATGGATTTTTTAAGATGTTTTTTGTTCTTACGTGATGTTTCGATTGTAACCAAAATTTGTTCAATGAATTTTCAATTCTATACTTTCACGATTTGCATGAGTATGATCACTGGTTTTGTCTCGTCTAAAATTAGGTTGCCCTTCAAATAATCCACTATTCTTGTCTTCTAAAAGTGGAAAATCCTTACACAACATACAGATCATCTGCTCTTTGAAGCCACTGGAAATGAATCAGCCAAGAATCAATAAACCCCCTTTTCCTTTTTGAGTACTACGCCTTATCATACTCTGTCTTACTTTTTCTTTTCTTCTCAACCTGAAAGTTTATATCATGATAAACAATAAGAGGAGGGGACAAGGATTTATCTTGTGAGAAAAAGCCATCAAGGGTTCTCTGCTCTGCGTCGCCACTAGTCTGTATCAACCAGGCCTTTGAATTTCAATTTTTGTACACATTTTAACCGTTTTAAGTCTAGGCGTGTGATTGACTGTTGCTATTTATAGACGTTAATACTATACATAATCAATATAAGTAGGAAAGAGTAGTTTAATACAAGTACCATTCAGGGATTTTCTGATATTTTATATTTTCATACTCATTTTCAGAAAACAACCAACTTTAGCTTTCGGGGAAAAAAAAAAAGGTGCTTGCTCCCTCGAAATTTTTCACTTGTCCACGGACAACCCAGCCTTTAAAATCTGTTTGTCGTGGCTGATGAATGGACGACTCGGGCAGCTTAGTTCAGAACCACTGATACGAAAACACTGTAAGCTATTTCAATCTCTGATCAGAAAAGAGAGCTACTATATAGGTCAATCTTTCTTGAAAACATAATCACAGATTATGACAGAGATAATAACAAGTTAACAACTAGAACCAAGTTGGAAATGGTGGACTCCCAATACCACTTATCTGACATGCAGATATTCAGATGTGATACATCAGTTATTTTTTAACAAATAGCAGCCCTCGGCCGAGTGGGCGACTTGGGCGAAGAAGTCGCCTGATTTCAAAAAACTTCGCTCATATCGCCAACTAAAGCGAAGTCCAAGTCGCCTGAAAAAATCGAGAAGTCGCCTCACGTATATTGACAAAGCTTCCTATGTCTAATCTACCAAATCAGTGTGTGCCGTACCCGATTTACAGTTACTGCCCAATCAGCGAGTTTAATTAGTTTACAACATACCGAAGGTCTGATTGACAAGTCATTGTTAATTAACTTTACGACACCATGGGATAATCCCCTATTATTGACAAATATCAGCGCCGCCTGTCGGTATTTGTCGGACCTCTATTTTTTAAACAGGGTTTGCTAAATTTAGTAACTATATGAAAGTGAAAGTCCTACCCCGGATATCGGTCTTTCGTCGTCAACTTTTATTTCCAAAGTTTTAAATGGATTGAAATATTCCAGTTTTGAAAACGATGGAATCGGTACCTACCCGCTTATCACCTTTAAAATTTGTTATTACTCGCAGTTTTCCAAAGGAACAGATATGATGACATACTTAGATCATCTCCTAGATCATGTGGCACTATATTTCTCAAATCATGCGACTATAATTTGGCGCCAATATAGTATTTTAGCGAAGTCACATGATTCAACTTCAAAATGGTGGCTTGTCACTGCAACAGCGTTTGGATAAAATCGAATATCTTCTCTGACGCTAACTAAAAGATAAAAATTTTTAAAAAAATGTTATTGTCTTTGTTTCTATATAGATTAAGTATTCCACTGATTTATAGTATTTCCTTGATTGGGCCGCGAACCGCCGATCTATAAGGCTTTGATAGTAAATTAGGTGTTAGTTGTTGAACAATGGTTTTATTTACGATTTATCCGATATTAATCAAAGACAAACGGTAATCAGACAGCTATATTTTCTATGTCTCTCGCACTCTGAAACTGGGTCTAACTTAACAATAGAAAGGTGAAAACATCGTGGCAATATGAGAAAATGCTGGAAGTAAGCTTTTCTACATTTGACAGACTATATTTTTGTATCTTTAAACATTAATTACAGCATTTGAGCGGTTATTTACCGGTATTTGCCTGCTGCAAATGCTGTAAATTTGATAGGTATATATGTTACATTTATATTAAAATGTATATTAAAATTGGTAATGAGAATGATTTTTAGCAAAAAAACATGTTCAGGACTTAGGAAACAAATAGTCTAGTGTTTGGAAGATTTTGAAAAGAAAACTGTGCCACGAGAAACTATTTAATACTCAAACTAGCACTGCTTTCTCTTTCCATTATCATTTCTTTCCATAAATTTTAATCCTAAAGGTACATGATGATGTATGTGAATTTAGCAAACTATGAATAAATATGTTTTGAGTAGTTTCCAAAAGGAATAAGTATACTGATCATGAAAAAGATAAAAAAAGCATAAAATAATTTTATTCCATTTAGATTCACATGATTTTCAATTTATTAATTTGTTATATTGTTAAGATGTTGTGAATTCCCTCTATATTTCGGCCCACATCTATTTTTTTTATGTCTGTCCGAACTTCTCCCCAAAGTCTGACCACTTCTCCCCAAAGTCTGACCACTTCTCCCCATTTTGAAAAACTTCTCCCCATTCTCAGACTAGGGAGAAGTCACTTAACCCCATTTTCTGAGGGTTGGTAGAGGCCTGAAATAGTCCATGGAAATTCAACTTGGTTTGAGAACAGATATTAAACAGAAATTGATCTTTAAATCTTAGTTTTAAAAGCAATTAACATGTTTGTTTTTTTGTATGTTAAACTTTGTTTATTAGAATATACTGTTTGTACTGGCACTTTTATCCACCATTATGCTAGGCTTAAAAAAAATGCACATCCAATCTTACTTTTGTGAGTGGGGAAAAACAAATTTGCTAAAACTTGTCAGTGGATAAAACTCGAAATTCAAAGCCCAATATGCTACCAAAACCATACCCTAGTTGGTTTAGAATAGTCATCCGTGTATATAGTTGAAGCCATTTTTTCGTGACCGACAAATACAGTATGGAAGTTTTTATCTATTTATTTATTCTTATCCCTATTCCCATTTTAAAAATGGTATTCTAATCTACTCACAGCACTTCATGGTACTAACTAATAGAGCTGGGTATCGCCAAGAAAAATGTATCGCGATACTATCGCGATACCAGGCAGGCGATACGATACAATATCACGATACTTAATTGATCCAGATATACTTAATGACAGACTATTAAAAGAGAGACTGTTTTCATGCCATATGCGCAAACAAGATTTTATAGATAGATCTACATGTTCACACTTACATGTATATCAACCTCTTCAGAAACTTTAGGAACCTTTCCTTAAACTGTGCAAACATTTTTGGCAAAATCAATCCAAATGTTTGCTAAAACAAGCAGGTAAGACAATTTGTCTACATGATATTAAGTTTATGAGGATGCTGTGTTTTGTACTTCAAAAATCAACGACAATGCAATACCATTTAGAGTTTTTGCTTTATTTAATATCATTCATTTTGGTCCTCTAATTTCAATTTCAAAGTCAGTTTAAAAAAAATATACCTATTTCAAGCATTCGAAGACCTCCCCCCCGCCCCACCCCGGTAGATTTATGTTTTCATTTCCTAAAACAACAATTTTTTTCACTCATGAACAGAATTTTAGCCCCCAACTTATTGTTTTATTCATAGTTTTTTGTAAATTCACTGTTTAACTTCATTATTAAAAATGATAAGATAGTTTGAAGTCCCTCTGATCGGCCGATGCCACGCTGATCATTGTAGTGTCATGGGTTTTCACGGCTTTTAGGCGATCTATTTTTTCGTGAAAATTAACTTTTGGAGAAGTATTACTACATTATTTGACATCTGTTTGCCATTTCAAATACCAGGTAACTTTAAAATCTGTCACTTTACTCTAGATAAGAGTATTAACACCTTTAATACGTTGTCATAAATGACTCGCCAGCTTCCTGATCATGCGCGTGTCCTTTGCATTTTATACTGATCGTGTTTAGCCTAAATTTCTGCTGGACGTATGAAAGCTAGGTTATATGAAGCTCTAGATCACAACTTAATACGTCCGATTGACAATTAGGCAGATACTTTCAGCATCAAAGACGTCATTTCAAATTTCCCAGCGTCAAAACTCGCGCTATTGTCAACTTCGGAAGACGGTTGCAGATCCGCACCAGATTCATTTGTTATTTAGAAAAGAAAGAACAAAGACATTTCAAACTGAGCTATCTTTCGCTAGCAAGTAATCAAATTGCAGCTTATATTCGTCCGGTAAATCAAATGACCTTGTTAATTAATGCTTTATTTTATCTTACAGTCCTTGTGACAAAAATGTTAAGGAGGCAAACCGATCTAAGCAGCCGCAACTTTTTGGGCACGAAAAAAATATCATAACCTTAAAGTATTCCGAATTAGCATCTATATTTAAAACCGCGAAAACCCTAGGCAAGAGCGAGTGACTAAACATTTCGCTGCAAATTGTTCCACGAATTGCAAAGTTTTATGAATTTCATTACATTTCTAGGGCGAGTTGTTTGTACGTTCTTGTATGTATAGCAGAGAAAAATTGTGCGTATTTTTTTTCTATTTCATACAAGAATCATGATCACACACTCTTCACATGACACGACGTAAATGTATCGCCAAGTATCGATACAATGAGTTAGTATCGCGATATACTATTGCCAGCAAAAATATCACGATGCACCGATGCATCGATGATATCGCCCCAGCTCTACTAACTAAATGTTTTGAAACTCTGATTGATAATGGTTAAACTTATAGTTCAACTTACAGCATCCAGACCAAAGAAAGGCGACTTGTTCTGGAGGTCCTCCTGTTTCTTAATTCACTTATGTTGTTTGTTAGAATGTAGTGATTTTTCAGTATGAGAAAACACAGGGAACAGAAATAGAGGGAGTGCTATGACCTCATACTTTTTCGCACACTTTGTGTACTATTCATTACCGTGTTGAATAAATGTCACCATATATGGTCAATCAACTTGGAAATTGAGAATTCAGTGGAATGACCTATCCAGCTTTGTTCCTGATCTTGGCCCATTCTTTTTTCTTAGCCCTGCAGGTCTTTATTGACCTATCTCCATTTTTCTGTATTACTTTTACCCATACTCCACACAATATTTTTTCCAAGCAACTGGCTGCTTACCATAACCATGAGTCTGAAGGTGTCTGCTCCGATGCTATTTTTGTGACTGGTCTTCGCTAACACCTTCAGTCCAGCCATTCATTGAACCCGTATGGAAAAAATATGATTTTACCCGCATCTTTTCGAACGTCTCAATTCGACAAAAATTCCAATGACAGCTAATAAAATGGGTATGGATCGTTAGATAAATGATTAATCTTTAAGAGCACACAAAATATGCTGCAAAATACTAATTAAATCAATGGGAATTTACCTTTTTCCAAACGTAAATAAATCCAGCATAATTTGTAAACAACTAACACGGCGACTTCCGTTATTTGAAATTTGTACAGTCTGGTTCCCTAACCCTATATAGCCAAGTTCGATCAAGGTGCGTTTATTTACAGCAAAATTCGCAACTAAACCATTCTGTAGCGTGTCAGAGATACTGCGATTTCTGCCGAGACATGTGCATTGAAAAGATAACCATGTTTTGATTTCTGGTGAAGTAGGTCAACGATTATTTACGTTGAAAAGTACAGATTTGCACAAAGGTAAGAGTTGGATATTAACTAACATCAGTTTTTTTGTAAATATTAATCATTTATCTAACAATCCATGCCCATTTTAGTAGTTGTCATTTGAAATTCTGTCGCATAGAGCCGTTCGAAAAGATGCGGGTAAAATCGTATATTTTCCAGAAGCCTTGAATGAATGGCTGGACTGAAGGTGTTAGCGAAGACCAGTCACAAAAATAGCATCGGAGCAGACACCTTCAGACTGAAGGTAGATTGAAACAATGCTTAGTCATGGGAGAGGAATGATGTTGCAATTAACATAATCAATTTTCAGACAGAAACAAGCGAAGTTGCAGATAAAATTGGCGACCTCCTGTTCTCAGGCCCTTTGTGATACCAGTTGAGCTTCCTGGGCACCGCTTTATTATGAGGAGAAATTTTGTCGAGTGGTTTTTGTAGACATATATTCTGGTTTATTTGGCCAACTCTTAAGTTTTTATTTTGTTGCCATATCAAGCACAATACACTCACAACGCGATGGTTTTCTTTGTTTGACAGGAGATCAGAAAATTTACCGTATCAAATGGACGTGAAAACAAAGTTTTCATACGATGAAAGGACAAAGATGGCGGAAAACCACAATATAGATGTTTTACACTGCCAGTAAAACACCTGTAGACCTATATGGCAAACGGGCAGATATTGTAGTTCTATTTAAGAAGAAAAACAAAACATTCCGGTAATGAGCTCGGACTTTTCATTTACGTTGTTTGTTATTACCATGTGAAAGTTGAATCCAATAAGCTGGACTGTCTGACCAGAAATAATTTTGACTAAGCGATCTGTTTATCTCATTCTTTCTCGCATTGAACGAGATCTTACCGGCGAGAAGTTTATATAAATTTCGTCCAACTTCGAGTTCGTCTAGCTAATAAAATAGTGCAAACGTCTAAAATAATTTGATTAAAAGCTTAGTGGAAAGCCACTAGTACCCCAATTCTGACTGATTACCCTTAGGCGCCAACACGAGCTGCATTCTCTATAATAGGAAGCCCAGCTTCCGGGAATCGGGGTCAAAACGGCCCACTTCCAACACGGCCCACTTCCGAAACGGCCCGATACCGAAACGGCCCACTTTATTTCTTGCCTTATTCTTCATGGAAACTGTACGCAATGTTTTTATTACATATCAAAGTTTTCATTCATTTGTTCGAACATCTCATACAGATGTTTCGAGAATTAATCAATAGAGTTTTCTTTTCTTTTTTTATTTCAGTTCAGTTTTAAAAATGGAATAAACTGGAGCGTAAGACGGCTGAAAGGAAAACGAACAGGCTGAATTGAACGTACATCTTTTATTTACCTCTTTTCAAATGTATATACAACAAACTCGTAAACTTGTGTAACTTATTAGGCAAACTGCTAGAGACTTTAAAGGTGGGTACTTAGAATTTTCACATCACACCAAATCAAAAAATATATATACCACTGAAATTTATATGAAAAAAAAAATCATCAGTAACTAAGAATCATAAAATTACCAAAAAAACCCTTTTTTTGATGGTCTTTCCTTAAAAGGCTACGTAGCCTCTTAAGCTATTTTCAGACTTCGTGCCAAAAATAAAAAAAAGATGCATTGTAGGAATGTTAAGTGACTGGCACGTGACTAATGACGCTTAAACATGTAATTATTTTTCATAATATCTTCTTCAGACGTTATGTTTGAAGCTTCGTCTGTGTATTTCCAGTATGTAAATTTATGAGCGAATTGGTCATGTAAAAATAGAATGTGTTTCCCGTCGATGTCGACCTTGGCCGTAGTAAATCTCCAATTTCTCGTGTTGTCGGATGGTTTTCGACTACTGGGGTTTTATGAATGACGATTATAAGGCTTTGGAAAATTTGTAAAAGGATGATATTTTTTTTTTGTATTTTTTGTAAAATTTTCGTCCCAAATTCTGAAGGGCCACGTACCTTTAAATAGCAACACTAAACTCTTTTAACCTTTACTAAACCGTCAAAATTTTAGACTGGTCCAAATTGAAAGCGCTTGCAGACGACAAAATAAACGTAACTCAAAAGTTGAAATTTGTTTCAAGCAGGGTAGAAAACATTGTAGGAATAGGAGAAAATAAATGATGGTTACCAGCGTTTTCTCCTTTTCCCATAATGATTCCAAAAGACTTTTATCTCAGGATCTTGATGTCCAGAGATTGGTTGGTGAAGGTTAATTCTTCAATTGACAAAATTTTACAATGTTGAAGTCATACGCATTTGTAGACGACCAATGGACTGTAGGTCAAATAACATCTATGGAATCATTACAGGAAAAGGAGAAAAAATATTCACTTGAAAACATATTGGGAAAACATTGTAGGAAACATTTGAGGAAAAGGATCACGTGTTGATTACTAGCACATTCTTATTTTCCCACGATGTTTTCAAACCCTTATATTCTATTTTGTTAAAAGCTGGTAAAATTGGTAAAGTGTTTCAGCACCAAAACTATTCATTTCTTTCCACAACACTTCGCGGTTATTCAAATTTAATTCATTATCAACAAACTACAAAATTTTAGGCTAGTTCAAACTATAAGCTAAGCAGATGTCAAAGAAAGTGAGGTCTGAATGATAATTTCTGTTTTGAATTCATAAAAAAAAACATTCTGGGAAAAGCAGAAAATATTTTTTGTTTTCGCCTTTACCTATAATGTTTTCAACGGTCTGTTTCTGCGGTGTTGTTAAAATTTCGGAGCGTGTTTTATATTATAAAGCAAACATATTAATTCTATCCTTAGCTCCTTAGAAAACCACTAAACTTTAGACCGTTTCAAGCCGGTACCATTTGCAGATAACTACTTGATTGTAGCTCAAATAATGATTTCTTTCTTTTCTCGTAATGCATACCTTGTACAGAACAATTCTGGATTTGTACCGATTCTTACTTTCCGCTGAATATATTATATGTTTAGTTAGCTGAGAAATTCAACAGCTAGCTAGACTTTCAAGTTTTATCATTTTTTTTCCTATTTAGGTCAACATCGTATAGTATAAATGTCACCAACGCTCTGCAAGAATCGAGATGTCTTCCATTCACCGGAAGAGTATCAATCCCAGCAAGCGTTTATTAATCTGTCCATTCTTTTTTATCTTGTTGACGTCTCTCTTTCTAAATCATTATGCCCCTTGTCTCAAGAGAGAGACGAGTTTGAAGAAGGACAAGAAAATATTGATGCTGAACATCTATGGTGCCACAAACCACTTATTTCTGTAACAGGGCACAATGCATTGGGCCGCGTTAACCCTTTCCCAAACAAGCCCCGGTTTTTACGTGTCTACAATAAAAGTCTTTTGAAAACACTGTGGAATCAGGAGGAATTGCTCGTAACGAGCAATTTCTCCTTTTCCCACACTATTTTCTACCCTTTTTGAGAACTTTCTGCCATTTTTTCCAAACCTAAAATTATCGTCTGCAGACTCTTTTGGTTTAGAAGAGTCCAAAATTTGTCGTTTGGGAAAGGGTTAAACCGTTTATGAAAATCACGTGATCATTCAACTCATTATCAAACGACAAAATTTTAGGACTGTCCAAAGCGAAAGCATTTGCAGACGACAAAATAAAAGTGACTGAAAAATTGAAATTTGTCCTGTGAAGGGTAGAACACATTGTGGGAAAAGGAGAAAATGCTGGTTACCAGCATTTTCCCCTTTTTCCACAATGTTTTCTAAAGGCTTCCTTCTTAGAGGCGTCAAAAGTAGGGATTGTGTGGTAATGGGTTAACAGCTCAGTAGGAATCATATTGTTGATCACCTGACTCATTTTGTCACGTTTAACATCCAGTATAGTAGATCTATATGTGGAGAAAATCATCGCCCTTGTAAGATTTTGTCTACACAAACGGACATTTGTCGGCAATAAATGAACAGTCACCCGAGTTTTTAGGTTTGTTGAACAATAGGGTCCAAATATTTCGTCATGTATCACAAATGGCTATATTTTCTCTCCAATTATAACTATCAAACTGTTTGTGAAATAGAAAATATACTTTTTAATGTCATACAAACACAGTATTGCCCAAACATAACTTAGGTTCGGTAAGGTTACATAAGGTTCGGTCAGGTTCTGTGTTTAGGGGGACCGATCTGTCACCCGCTGAAACATTGACCTAGTTACAGTTCTCTGGTCTTAAAAACACGATTGCGATAGGAAAACAATATTTGTACAATCCATACAACACTAGAACAAAAATATAACGGGGGTCACAAGTACCACATAGGGTACTCTAGGGTCAAAGAGCTTGAAAATATCTCTTAACCTTTTTCCAAGGTAAGATATTTAAAATGGCGGCTTCGAACATTTGTGACAGATAATTTTTTATCACGTGACTTATTTTTCGAAATGGATCTTTATTATTATTTTTCGAAAGGAAAATGTTGATATGTCTACAATCCGGGTTTTTTTTTAATCCTTCTAACGATGAAAGTACAATATATTATATATTAAAAAAAAGGTGGGTATTTAGAATTTTCACATCACACCAAATTAAAAAATATAATTGTCAATGAAATTTATATTAAAAAACAATACAAATCATCAGTAATTAAGAATCATAAAATTACAAAAAAAAAAAATTTGTGGTATTCCCTTAAAAGGCTACGTAGCCTCTTAAGCTATTTTTAGGTTTCCCGCCAAAAACAAAAAAAAAATCATTGTGGGAATGTCAAATGACTCGCACGTGACTAATGGCTATTAGATTTCATAGCATAACAAACGTGTAATTATTTTCCATAATGTCTAGAACTTCGTACGCTATGTTTGAAGCTTCGTCTGTATATTTCCGGTATGTAAATGAGCGAGCTGCTCATGTAAAAATAGACCGTGTTTCCCTTCAGTGTCGACCTGGGCTCTAGTAATTCTCTAATTTATCTAGTTGTCGGATGGTTTTCGACTAGTGGGGTTTAATGAATTGAGATTATAAGGCTTTGGGAGTATAAGGATGATTTTTAGCTCACCTGAGCACGAAGTGCTCAGAGTGAGCTATTGTGATCACTCACCGTCCGTCGGCGTCCGTCGTCCGTCCGTCCGTCCGTTCACATTTTCTTGTTTACACTCTAGCATCTACAAATATCAACCAATCAGGACCAAACTTAGTCAAAGTATATATGACCATAAGATTTCAGATGAGTTCGATTTTGGGTCTTATCGGATCAGAACATCTGGAGTTATTTGCCCTTGAATTAGAAAAATTGCTGTATTTCACTTTGTTTACACTCTAGCATCTACAAATATCAACCAATCAGCGCCAAACTTGGTCAAAGTATATATGACCATAAGATCTCGGATGAGTTCGATTTTGGGTCTTATCGGACCAGAACATCTGGAGTTATTTGCCCTTGAATTAGAAAATTTGCTGTATTTCACTTTGTTTACACTCTAGCATCTACAAATATCAACCAATCAGCACCAAACTTGGTCAAAATATATATGACCATAAGATCTCAGATGAGTTCGATTTTGGGTCTAATCGGACTAGAACATCTGGAGTTATTTGCCCTTGAATTAGAAAGATTGCTGTATTTCACTTTGTTTACACTCTAGCATCTACAAATATCAACCAATCAGCACCAAACTTGGTCAAAGTATATATGACCATAAGATCTCGGATGAGTTCGATTTTGGATCTAATCGGATCAGAACATCTGGAGTTATTTGCCCTTGAATTAGAAAAATTGCTGTATTTCACTTTGTTTACACTCTAGCATCTACAAATATCAACCAATCAGCAACAAACTTGGTCAAAATATATATGACGATAAGATCGCGGATGAGTTCGATCATGGGTCTAATCCGACCAGAACGACTGGAGTTATTTGCCTTTGAATTAGAAAAATTGCTATACTGCACTTTGTTTACTCTCTAGCATCTACAATTTTTAACCAATCAGCTGTAAACTTGGCCAAAATATATATAACCATAAGATCTTGGATGAGTTTAATTATGGGTGTAATCGGACACAAACAACTGGAGTTATTTGCCCTTGAATTAGAAAGTTCTTTTTAATAGTTCTTAATCCAGAGCATAACTTTGTCATCTCTAGTCTGATTGACTTGAAACTTGACGTTTGTGTTTGTTGCAATAATGCAGAGTGAAATGTGAAAGATCCATAACTCTACCTTATACTGTCTGTAAGTTATTTCCCTTTGATTGTCATTTTTACAGCATTTTCTGCTCGTCTGGAATATAACTTTGTCATCTATAGCCTGAACATCTTCAAATTTGATATGCATGGTTGTTGTATATTTATGGAGTGCAGTGCACAAGAACCATAACTCTTACTAGCTTTAATTTTGAGTTATTTCCCCTTTGAACTTCATTTTCATAGCATTTCTTGCTTGTCCGGAGCAAAACTTTGTCATCTTAAGTAGGAATGACATGAAATTGGGTATGATTATTTGGTGCAATATTTGGAAGTGCAGTGCACAAGAATTGTAACTCTAATTGGTGCTGTCAAGTTATTTCCCTTTTAATGTCATTTTTACAGCATTTAGTGCCTGTCTGGAATATAACTTTGTCATCTCAAGTCAGAATGACTTCAAACTTGGTGTGCATGTTTGTTGCAGTATTACAGAGTACAATGTGCAAGAACAATAACTCTACCTAGTGCGAACTTTATGTAATTCATTTGATCTTCATTCTTACAGTATTTCTTGCTTGTCTGGAATGGAACTTCAAAGTCTCAAGTCAAATTGCGACAGATCGCTGCTCTTGTTTCATTATCATTTAGCCTTGAACCTTGATATTTGGTATTTATCTTTATTGTAGACCTTTGCTGCTTTGTACTCAGGTGAGCGATATAGGACCATCATGGTCCTCTTGTTTTGTATTTTTGTAAAATTTTCGTTCCAATATCTGAAGGGCCACCTTTAAAAAAATCCCACAAATAAATAAAAAAGTTAATATGGACCCCGATCTGGTAATCAAAGTACAGTAGATATGGATGAATGTTTAAACAAAGCTGGAACCAGTTCAATATGGCTGCCTCCATAGGCACTTTACAAAACCGAATAAAAATATAGTGCCGCCGCTTCAGGCGGCGCCACAATAAACATGACGAACCGGCTTTTTTGTTAAGCCTGTGATGCCAACCTTGAAAAAAAATGTCTATGATCATTTTCCTTCAACTATTGATATCCACAACAAGAGAGACTTACTATGTCAAAGGAAAACTAAAATATTGACAAAACGGTCGAAATTGTCTTTGCTTAATTTCAATTATTTTTGTTATTTGTAGTTGTAGACAACGTAGATCAGGATAAGTACGCGTTTGGCGAACAGAGTCGATTCAGTTATGGTTGTGGGGTGTGTGCAGTGTGTTCTCAAAAATGCACGTTCGTATATCCGCTTGATTAGTGAAATTGTCTTGGCTTACGAAGGTGAATCTAACTATAGAGTTTGAAGGTCTGATCTTGAATCTAGATATTCTATTTATACCTTATTATCAAATTTCATTAAATCCTTGAAGTTAAGCCGTTGATAGTACAAAATGA
This sequence comes from Tridacna crocea, assembly GCA_943736015.1. Lineage (NCBI taxonomy): Eukaryota > Metazoa > Mollusca > Bivalvia > Cardiida > Cardiidae > Tridacna > Tridacna crocea. Next base: position 29,753,254 of record OX031061.1, read on the forward strand.
AGAGGCTTACATGTAAAACCGTTCCACGTTAACTCTTTACCAAACGATAATATTTTAGACTGGTCCAAATTGAAAGCACTTGCAGACGACAAAATAAATGTAACTCAAAAATTGAAACTTGTTTCTATTAGGGTAGAAAACATTGTGGGAAAAGGAAAAAATGCTGGTTACCAGCATTTTCTCATTTTCCCACAATGTTTTCAAAAGCCTTTTATGTCAGGGTCGTAAAAACCAAGGATTGTTTGGTAAAGGGTTAAAAGACTTCTGGATATATAGATGGCTAGATGTAAAAGTAACTTTTCAGAATTGTCCATATTTCATTTGGCTTTCTTTGGATAAAAATATGTTTAAATATCCTCTACATCATTATTCGTTCGTATGGACTGACGAAACACCGACCAGTCATCTACTCCGAAAGTGGGGTTGTTCATCCATTGTCGTCGTACATAATCTATCAAAGCTGTCGTGGCTGTGGTCTTTGCTCTTTCTGCCAGCATTTCAAAGGTTCTTTCTATGTGAACTGATGGCGAGAATTGGAGTGCGAGCAGCATCCGGATGAAGGAATGCAAGCCAAGTCTTTGTCTGTATGTCTCGGCTAGCCCTAGTTGTTACACATGACGCCAGATCGCTTGCGACCAGTGAAATGCACACCCCTTATCTTCTTTTCAGAGAAAGAAGGCCAGTATGGAAGGATGGAATAGCAACGTGAGAGAGAGAGAGAGACAGACAGACAGACAGACAGACAGACAGACAGACAGCGCGAGAGAGGAGGAAAAAGCGGGGGGGGGGGGAACCCGAGAGAGAGACAGAGACTGAAAATGCGGAAAAGGGGGTAATAACAACGAACAACGGAAGATGAGAGAGAGAGAGAGAGAGAGAGAGAGAGAATAGCCATACTGTTAAGTGCCGCAGTTACAATGATATGATCCTCTTTTATTCTTCTACTCATTAGTGAAAATAAAAGTGGCACTTGTTTGGACTGTCCGTTCCTTTCAACGAAAGCGTGGATTGACATAAGTTGTCCTTGCCTTTTGAAAAGTTCACCCACAACCTTTTTAAAGCATTGAATAACATCTTTAAATGTTTTGTCCGTACAATGTTTTAGACTTTCTTTATGCACATCATAATCATATTGCGGGTTCGATACGGAAGCTAATTTTCTTCCCAGCGATTTTTTGCGAGAAATCCAGAAAGCACGTGGGTGTGTCACTGACTGCCATGACATGACCTAAGCTGTTAAAATGGCGTTAAACTCCAATACAATACAAACGTAAATGTTTATCTATGACCTGAATGTCTAAAAGCATGTTCCAGAGTATTAACCCTCCCTTAGGTCGACAAAATTATGTTTCGCCTTCTTTCTTATTTTGTACCACTTGTATATCAAGATTTAAATATTCCGAAAAAATGTTACCTTGAACGTTCCATCAATGTACCATCGCTTTGCAGACTTCAAGAGTTCCATCTGTTCACTCGTCATGAATGTAATGTGGCGGTGTCCATCGTATCGAATATCAGAAATTACAAATTCATCTGCATCTAGAAAATGTCTGTCGGTCTTTGAAACAATGAAATACATTAATGTGAAGGATCAGTTATCCAATCGCTCGTTCTCTCCCTCACCCCTGCCCTTACTGAATCAGCAATTCCGTCCCTCTGTCCCTCCCTCACTCACTCACTCGCTTAGTCACTCGCTCATTGCACTCGCAATTATTTGGGAAAGGGTTAAACCTGCTGTGTAGAGGTTAGAGAACAATAATGTTGCAATGACTATCATTAAATCCCGAAAAGAAATTGCCGAGCAAGGGATTCAAACCAACAAACCCCTGTCTCAAGTTCTGTACGCTACCATCTTCGCGGGCCAAGGTTACGATCACTACGTGGATCTTACCTTGGCTGATTGAGCCCGATTTCGAGATTCCTGCGATGTGCCTTCTATTGGATGCTGGTTATTAAAGGTGGCCTTCAAATTTTGGGACGAAAATTTTACAAAAATGCAAAAAAATCATCCTTATACTCCCAAAGCCTTTTAATTTTCATTAATAAAACCCCAGTAGTCAAAAACCATCCGACAACACGAGAAATTAGAAATTTACATCGGCCCAGGTTGACACCAATGGGAGACACATTCTATTTTTAGATGATCAATTCGCTCATCTACATACAGGAATACACAGACGAAGCTTCAAACATAGCGTCCGAAGAAGAAATTATGGAAAATAATTATTACATGTTTGTTATGTAATGGAATTTAAGCGTTATGAGTCACGTGCCAGTCACTTGACATTCCCACAATGCTTTATTGATTTTTGGCGCGAAATCTAAAAATATCTTAAGAGGCTACGTAGCCTTTTAAGGGAACACCATCAAAAATTTTTTTTTTTGTTGTTATTTTATGAATCTTAATCATTGATTATTTCTATTATTTTTTCATATGAATTTCAGTGACATATATATTTTGTTAATTTTGTTAGATGTAAAAATTCTAAATACCTCCTTTAACCCCCTTTACATCAAATTTCTACAAGCCAATGAAATATTGTTTTACAAACGGCTTACAAATACAAATGAGGCGATAAGCAGACATCCACGTGGGTTTCCATGTTTACCTTCTATTCTATTTTTATCAGAGATGAAATGCTACGAGCGATTTCATTCGTTGAGGTTAGAGCTGGCTGCATTCAATGAAAAAGCGTATCGAGGGAATGTAAAAATCAAGCTCGATCCACCAAGGGTAGAGTAGCGTAGTGAATTGTCAGCCTTGGCTTGCGAAGATGGTACGCTACGACCAATTTTTTGTTCAATCACTTCTGTAGTCAAACGTCAAGATAGAGTATCGATTTGGGAATGATGTGAAAGACTTTCATATTAGTAAAAGAAATGGAGCTTATTTGAATAAAAAAACTCTTTTCCTAACCTCTTTTAGAGTATGCAAATATTTATCACAAAGCCATGAAGTTTCAATGCTTTTTTCATCATTGCTTTGATGACGACGAAGATGATGATGATAATTGTGATAATGGTGTTGGTATCTTTTATTGTTCAGTTAATTCTGATGGTGGAAGTGCTGATTCCGGATTGATTGGTGGAGAAAGAATGTGTTTTGCGGTGTTTAACGCTATCTTCAACATTACGTAGGAATATTGCGGGGGGTCAATATGCACCTATCCCTGCTCAACTGAAGGTTATTTTACAAGTACTCGACACATTGTCATTTTAAAACAACTGTCTGCTTTCCCACATAAACAGGTAGAAACGTTGATTGATAATAAGATAAGATTGCACCCAGTCGCATTGGATATATTTAAAAGCAATAATAAAAAGAAATTGGATCAGCTTAGAGTGGGGAGTCGAGTCTTCGATTCGAAAGTTTTACGTCCAAAATTTTACAGACGGAGCTTATGGATTTTGAGAAAGAGAGAGCGGGAGAGAGGGAGCGACAGAGACAGAAGAATAGCTTTTGTGAGAGAATGAGTTTGAGTAAGCTTTAAATTTTGATATCTTTATTTTATAGTGGAAGGTTTTTACTGTAGATGAAGAAATCGTTAAATTTGTAAAGAAAAAGCCAGAAAAACATTGTGTTAGATTTTAACAGGCATGTGTATAAAAGTGTTCAGAGCGTAAATATCATAATAAATATGTCAGCTACTGGCTTCATTTCCAACTAACCATCGTTATAACAATGAAAAGCAGTGAGAGAGAAGAATCGGAATTACTGTCATCTAAGTTTGGAAATTAATCTTCCGTGCTAAGGATTGGCGACCCCATCGTCTTTAGACCTGTAGGTAAACGACTGTACTACAGAACTAGTCATTAACAATTGATTGAATGACTGTATGTGTTAAACACCGTTTTCAACAATATTTGATTTATATTACTGCAGCCAGTACACTTACCCATGCTTTCCTGGGGTTTCAGTGACCAGTGCTCCGCAAGGTATTCTTCCCAAGCTAGTGACTGCTTTTCCACATTACTACTGTCAAAACTGCTGTTCAGAGATGAAAGAAGATTAACTCTTTATCACACAAGAAAATGTTAGGCTTGTCCAAATCGAAAGCATTTGCAGATGACAAAATAAAAGTGACTGAAAAATTGAAATTTGTTTTGTGAAAGGTAGAAAACACTGTCGTTGTCTGCGCATGTCATATTCTTCGAAAATTCGACTGTCTTATATGACCCATCACTAGCCCCAAAAGCGGGCTGACTAATATTACGCTCTATAAAGTAGTAATGTAGAAAATAGCTTTTATCGATACATTTGAGGAGAAATGAGACCTGCTTTAGCTCCAGATTTCTCTAGACTGCTGATCATAGCTGAGTCAATTGCACGAGGTAGCCTTTTATTGAGTAAACGTTTATTTTAGTTTGAAATTCAAAGTAACGGTTGTCGCGTAGGAAAGTGGTTCGGTTCTGTACCCAGGATGCCCAAATTAGATAGATGAGTCATGATTTATAGAATGCCATCTAGCGGAAGATAATGAAAACATCGTGGGAAAAGGAGAAAACGCAGGTTAGCAGCAATTTCTCCTTTTCCCACAATGTTTTCTAAAGGCTTCTTTTTCGGCGTCTCAAAAGTAGGGATTGTGTGGTAATGGGTTAAACATGTCACATATATGAGTACCATCAACTCTCGAAAAGAAGTGGCCAATCAGGGGATTCAAACCAGCTTTACCTTGTCTCAAGTTCCGTGTGCTACGGACCGAATTGCTGTTTAATCATCTTTGGAGTTAAACGTCATGCTAAAGTCTTAATATGGGAATCCTGTGAAAGATTCACTATCCCCGATTTCGGGAAACTGTAGTATTACGCGCTTTAAAGTAGCAATGGAGAAAATAGCTTTTATCAATACGTATGAGGAGAAAGGAGGCTTTTTTAGCTCTAGGTTCTCCAAACTTTTGATCATAGAGCTCTGTGTGAATCGCACGGAGCAATATCCTATTGAGTATAAACATTTATTTTAGTTTGAAATTCAAAGTAACGGTTGTCGCGTAAGGAAGTGGTTCAGTTCTGTACCCAGTGTTACGAGTCAGGCGTAACTAGAAAGAAGAAGCCAGCAACAAACGATAACAATTAACAGAATTTATTAACAAAAATATCAAATAAACAGTGACAATATTACAATAGTACAAAACAATACCTTAGACGTTAAATTCAGAAGACAAACTGTTCCAGTCTTAATTCCAATCTGATCCTGATCCAAACTGAATGTAATCCAAGCACACAAAGTAATCCTCACTTTAGTCTAGTCTGATCCAAATCCAAACTGAATGTAATCCAGGCACTAATTATGACACAAACACAAGATAATCCCCACTGTAGTCTGGCAATCATGTATTAACTAGTGAACACTGAGATGTAAAAAGCTTTTCCTTTTATAATAACAGGGAAACTTCCAGAAAATTCATGTTAAAATCAGTTGCATAATTCTTAGTAATCAGATTGTATAAAGGCCTGGAAACTTCCAGCACAATATTCTACAAGAGAGAGTTCAGTTCTAAAAATAGCAACAGGGGAAAACCATTCAAAAATAGATACACACATGAACAAAGCTAGGAATAACTGGGTATGTACATAACACTTCCCCCCTTGAAAAGAAAAAGAAAGGTTTATGAAATAAATCGTTCTTTTTTTGCAATATTATTTATATACATGTATATGATACTTTATCTGAAGTATACATAGGAAATGACAAACTCAAATATTAATTATTTCAGACTAATGAAAAAAGTCAAGGTAATGAAAGTACAATTTAAAAGAAAAAAACAGTTTAAACTTGATTTAGGGAAAAATGACTATTGAAATTTCAAACTCTTGAAAGAGCATCTGGTATAATGTTATCTTTCCCTTTTATGTGTCTTATGTCAAGATTAAACTCTTGAAGCAATAAACTCCACCTCAGTAATCTTTGATTCTTATTCTTAAGTTTGTGTAGAAAACTTAAAGGGTTATGATCACTGAAAACAACAATTGGTGAAGTTGAAGAGTTTAAATAAACTTCAAACTGCTGGATTGCCAGAATTAAAGCAAGACACTCTTTTTCTATGGTAGAGTAATTTTTCTGATGTTTGTTAAATTTCTTAGAAAAGTAACAAACTGGGTGATCAATACCATTATTATCTTCTTGTAAAAGAACAGCACCAATACCAACATCACTTGCATCAACAGCTAATTTGAAACATTTGTCAAAATCAGGTGCCAAGAGAACTGGTGCGCTCTTTAGTATGGCTTTCAGACGATCAAATGCATCTTGACATTTGTCATTCCATTTGAACTTTGTGCTTTTCTTAAGTAAATTTGTTAAAGGTTCAGCAATACCCGAGAAATTTTTACAGAATTTCCTATAGTAGCCAGCCATACCAAGAAATCGCATCAGCTGTCTTTTACATTTAGGCACAGGAAACTCAGAGATAGCATTGACCTTAGCTTCTAAAGGTTTAACTTGACCCTGTCCCACAAGATGTCCTAAAAATGTTACAGTAGCATGACAAAATTCAGTTTTTGCAAGATTCACAGTCAGTTTCGCTTTACTGAGTCTGTCGAAGAACTTCCTGATTCTTTGAAGGTGGTCACTCCAACTGTCTGAGTAGATGATGACATCGTCAATATATGCATCACAACCATCTAATCCACATATAACGTTGTTTATAAGTCGCTGAAACGTTGCAGGAGAATTTTTCATCCCAAACGGCATAACTTTGTACTGGTACAGACCGTTTGGAGTAGCAAAGGCTGATACTTCTTTTGCTCTATCAGTCAGTGGAACTTGCCAGAATCCTTTTAGCAGGTCGAATTTGGTGACATATTTAGAATTTCCAATTTTGTCAATACAGTCATCAATTCTTGGTATTGGAAAAGAGTCTGTTTTTGTCACAGAGTTCACCTTACGATAGTCAGTACACATTCTATAAGTTCCATTTGATTTGGGTACTAATATACATGGTGAACTGTAATTACTCTGGCTAGGTTCAATAAAGTCATTTTCCAGTAAGTATTTTACTTCATCTTGGAGGTATTTCTGTTTCAAAGGATTCATTCTATATGGATGTTGCTTTATTGGTTTAGAATCTTCCACAATGACATCATGATAGATTTTATCTGTTCTTGTGGGGATATCAGGAAATAAATGTTCATATTCATGTATCAACTGTTTCAGCTCTTCCTGCTGCGATGGTTCCAAGTGAGAAAGTTTGTTGTCGAGGTTTCTCAAAATATCAGAATTCTCAAGTTTAGATGGACCAGGATCAGATTTATCAATAAAGTCCGAATTTACTTCAAGATCAGATACATTTGATTCTTGTGGGACAGTGTTTACAACTGTAATTGGTTTTGAAATAGAGCTATCTCTGTCAAAGTATTCCTTTAACATATTTATATGACACATTTGTTTGTTTTTACGCCTTCCTGGAGTATTAATTATATAGTTCAAATCACTTGTTTTCTTGTCAATAGTGTAGGGTCCAAAATATCTTGCCTGTAAAGGTCTGCCAGGTATTGGCAAAAGAGCAAGGACTTTGTCACCTGGTTTAAATTTTCTATCTATAACATGGTTGTCATATCTTGCTTTCATTTTGCCCTGAGACGTTTTAAGATTAGACCTAGCAACCTCACATGCCCTAGACAGTCTATTTCTGAAGTCAGAAACATACTGTAGTAAATTCAAGGATGTTTCATCATTTGAGAGAAATTTCTCTTTCAAAAGTTTTAAAGGTCCACGAACAGAATGACCAAAAACTAATTCAAAAGGGCTGAAACCAAGAGATTCTTGTACAGATTCTCTGACTGCAAATAGTAACAAATGGATGCCCTCATCCCAATCTTTTTCAGTGTCAAAGCAATATGACCTTATCATATTTTTTAATGTCTGGTGAAATCTTTCTAAAGCACCTTGACTTTCAGGGTGATAGGCGGATGACCTATATTGCTTGATCCCTAATTCATGCATAACCTGTTGGAATATACCAGACATAAAATTTGACCCTTGATCAGACTGAACTGATTTTGGAAGACCAACAAATGTGAAAAATTTTATAAGAGCTTTGACTATTGACTTTGTTTTGATGTTCCTTAAAGGAATAGCTTCAGGAAAACGTGTAGAAGTACACATAATTGTTAAGAGATACTCATTTCCTGACTTGGTTCGAGGTAAAGGACCAACACAATCTATAAGTATCCTACTAAAAGGTTCATCAAAAGCAGGAATAGGTTGTAATTGAGCTTTGGGAATGGTTTGGTTGGGTTTACCTACCATTTGACATGTATGGCAAGTTTTACAATATTTAGAGACATCTGATTTGAGACCAGGCCAATAAAAATGAGTAATAATTTTGTGATAGGTCTTGTTTATACCTAGATGACCTGACATAGGACTTTCATGGGCTATACTTAGTATTTCATGACGATATGACTTTGGAACCACAATTTGGTGGTATACAGCCCATTCATCATCAGCTGGGACATCAAATGGTCGCCATTTTCTCATAAGAATCCCATTCTTTATATAGTAACACATTGGGACCTGTGAAATTTCATCTTCAGGTAAAGCCCTAAAAATTAATTTTGAAATCTCAGGATCAGTCTGCTGTTCCTGGATAAGCTGTGACTTTGACAGCGTGTCATGACCTTGGTCAATAGACCGTGGTGGTAAATGACAAGACATTGACGAGTCTGTCTGAGTATCGGACAAACTGGGATCAAGAGACTTTTTAATCTCATTATTAAAATATTGACCGATAAAAGTATCCGTCAAGTCAATGTCAGAGTTTGAGTTTTTCAAAATGGCCTTTTTAGCCATAGCTCGGGTAACTGCACAAGAAGGATACAAGTCAGGAATTTCCTGCTCGATAGGGTCATCTGTTTGACCTATATTTGGTGTGTCAGTTACAAGTGGATTAACCACAACCTTATCTCCAGCTAAGTCATTGCCTAGCAGTAAATGGACACCTTTAAATGGTAAGGAAGGTTTAATACCAATAACCACAAGCCCAGTAACCAAATCTGATGACAAATTAACATGATGGAGAGGGATATTAACAGTTCCACACTCTACACCCTGAATAAGGACACTAGTACCGGAAGAAGTCTTCTCAGAAAAAGGCAGTATATCTGCTAAAATAAGAGATTGAGAAGCTCCTGTGTCTCTTAAAATTTTAATAGGGGTAGGTGGGCAATTATCACCTGAAAGTGATACAAAACCATTCAACATAAATGGTTCAAAAATCTCCATAGTAGAATCAGACTTGGGTTTTGTGACTATGTCAATTGTATTGGTTTTGATAGAAGACTGTGGCCTTGGCCTAAGAGTGGTGAGCCCTGTTGGTTTGGCTTCATCACTTTCTAACTTCCTTTTTAATTTCAAACATTCAGAAACAAGATGACCAGGTTTCTTACAATAGTTACAAGTGGGTCGAGATAAGGGATATTGACTTTTGGTTTCACTAGTAGAATTGGGTTTGGGTGTATTGGATTGACTGGGCACGCCAGATGAATTACCAGACGTAAATTTATTTTGGGGATGTGAGGAAGTAGGTTTTGCTTTAGCAATAAAAGAAACTTTATGTGTAAGATAGTAATTATCAGCCAGACGAGCTGCTTCTTCTAAAGTTTCAACTTGTTTTTCGTCTAAGAATGTCTTAACATCAAACTGAATACAACGTTTGAATTCTTCAACTAACATAAGTTGTCTGAGTTTATCAAAATTTTGGTCTATTTTCTTAGAACAGCACCATCTATCAAATAACTGTTCTTTGTTTCTAGCAAATTCAACATGAGTCTGGTTAGAATCTTTTTTACAATTTCTAAATTTTTGTCTATATGCTTCTGGGACCAGCTCATAACCTTTGAGAATAAGTTCTTTAACAGTCTCATAATGATGACATTGTTCAACACCTAGTTGTGTATAAATTTCACGAGCTTTGCCTATCAAAACACTTTGCAGAAGCAAAGTCCAGTGCTCTCTTGGCCAATTTAAGTTTTCTGCAACTTTTTCAAAGTGTAGGAAGTATTTATCAACTTCTTTTTCTTGAAATGGAGGAACAAGCCTAATATGTTTTGTAACATCGAAATTGTATTCAATCTTTTGCTTGGGCTGATTTGCTCTTTCTTGCATTTCTATTTCCCTCATTCTTAATTGAAATTCTCTCTCCTTCTCTCTCTCTTCCCTTTCCCTTTCTTCTCTCTCCCTTTCTCTTTCCCTTTCTCTTTCTTCTCTCTCCCTTTCTCTTTCTCTTTCCTTCTCTCTCTCTACTCTTTCTTCTCTCTGTCTTTCCCTTTCTCTTTCTTCTCTTTCCCTTTCTCTTTCTATTTCTAACTGTCTGATCTGAAGTTTTAATTCAAGTTCTTTCGAACTTAAAACTGACTGAACGTCAACTATCAGGGAAAGAGCATTTTTATTGAAAATCTCCTCATCAACAAAATATTGTACCAAAATGTTCTTAATTTCATGTTTACGCATTGAAGATTTTATTTCAGACAATTTATAGTGCTTCGCAAGATTAAGCAAATCAGTCTTTTTACCCAAATTCAATAACTCCACAGACGGTTCAGCCGTAAATTTATCTAAGTCAAAAGACATGTTTGTTTGTTGCTGGATTCAAGTACAAAATTGTATTATAATTACTGATTAGTAAACGAATGCGTTAGTCTTATTTTCCAATCGATGGTTAATCCCAAAAGGAAAACGAATGCGTTAGTCTAGTTTCCAATCCCGGACGAGCCCCCAATTTCTGTTACGAGTCAGGCGTAACTAGAAAGAAGAAGCCAGCAACAAACGATAACAATTAACAGAATTTATTAACAAAAATATCAAATAAACAGTGACAATATTACAATAGTACAAAACAATACCTTAGACGTTAAATTCAGAAGACAAACTGTTCCAGTCTTAATTCCAATCTGATCCTGATCCAAACTGAATGTAATCCAAGCACACAAAGTAATCCTCACTTTAGTCTAGTCTGATCCAAATCCAAACTGAATGTAATCCAGGCACTAATTATGACACAAACACAAGATAATCCCCACTGTAGTCTGGCAATCATGTATTAACTAGTGAACACTGAGATGTAAAAAGCTTTTCCTTTTATAATAACAGGGAAACTTCCAGAAAATTCATGTTAAAATCAGTTGCATAATTCTTAGTAATCAGATTGTATAAAGGCCTGGAAACTTCCAGCACAATATTCTACAAGAGAGAGTTCAGTTCTAAAAATAGCAACAGGGGAAAACCATTCAAAAATAGATACACACATGAACAAAGCTAGGAATAACTGGGTATGTACATAACACCAGGATGCCCAAATTAGATAGATGAGTATTTATAGAATGCGGGAGATAATGTCCCCTCAGTCCGTGCAATGCACCCTTAGCCCGTGAGAGTAGTCAACAAACGCTTGAGATTTTACCAAGTCCTCGTTTCTTCAGTTGATTAGGCTACTCTATGATTTTAGTCCATGAGACGAGCCATTCCCCTTAAAGAACTTTCCATTATTATTTACCGATTTTCAGCCTTATATTTTTTTCTCTCCATAAAATGTTCCCTTGGTCGGTCAAGTGTAAAAGGATGCCCATAAACTAGTGGTGGGCTGATGATCGACTATAGTCGAAAGTCAGTTGGTTTTGGCTTCCGATTCCGATAATCAATTGAGAAATCCCGGAATCGATTGTAGTAGGTTGCTAAGCTGGCTGGTGCCAAAACTTGAATTCTGGTTTTTAGCGCTTGGTTTTGTGACTATTATTAATCACAATCTTGGATTAAACAAACTGTATAACAAACAAGAAAATTGGCTGAAAAATGAGAAACAAATGTTAGTCAATGAATGTCTTGGCAAAAGTTGACAATTCGGCAAGCTTCCCTAAGCCCGGGTTTTGACATTTGGAAATTTGAAATGACCTGTCTTTAACGATGAAAGATATCTGCCTAAATGTCAAACTGAGGCATGAAATTATCGTCTAGACATCATATAACCTAGTATAACCTAGCGTGCGTGCATCCGGCAGAAATATGGGTTAAACAGAATCAGTGTAAAATGCGAAGGACACCCGGATAATATTGAAGTTGGCGCGTTATTTATGAAAGAATAACGAAGGTGTTATTCCTCTTATCTAAAATAAAGTGACAGCTTTTCAAGTAAATTGCTATTTAAATTGACTAAAGTATGTCAAATCACGTAGTAATACTTCTCCAAAAACTAATTGTCAAGAAAAATTAGATCTCCAAAAAAAGCGCGAAAACCCATGACACTAAAATGAACAGCGAGGCATGGGCCGATCGGATGGACTTCAAACTGTCTTCTTATCTTTAATAATTAATTTTAAAAGTGAATTTACACAAATTTCTGAACAAAGCGGAAGCTAAAATTCTGTTCATGAGTGGAAAAAAATGTTATTTTATGAAATGAAAATAGGCCTATAGAAAAGGGGGAGGGGTGGGGGGGGAGAGAGAGAGAGAGAGAGAGAGAGGGGTCGTCTGCAAATGTTTGAAATATCCGAAAAAAAATTCAACATTGTAGTTTTCAATGACGTATAAATTCCGCAGAACTATATGGACATTTTTTCTAAAATGACGTCATTGGAGAGGTCATCAGACTTCTCCAACAGTGGAGAGTTTAAAAGGCAGACTGCCTCAGAATTTGCTGTCTAAATCCATTTTCTTGTGAAATTGTACTGGTATACAGTCTGTTTCCTCATGGTTTTGTAAATAAAACGAAAAAAAAAAAAACCGAAACAGGAAATAGGAGTGGTTTATTCTTATATGACGAATATCAGAAAAATATTTGTTAGATCAATTTGCCATGTCTACAAATGACCCCTGAAATAATTGTAATTTTTCATTAAGCAAATAAATCTAAGCAGCAGAAAAAAAGAAGAATTTCGTTCAATAGGAGTCAGAAAAGACTGCTGAAAAAGATCATACGACTTGAAAAAGCGACAAGAAGGCCAAATTGCCGAAATGCTAAGCATAATTATGAGGTTTCTCGGCTTTTTTTACTCGTTTCTTTACATGTACCAAAATATATTGAAAATGAAGAGACATCTTGTACAGTCTACTGCCTTGAAAGTGGACAAGTTCAAATTGGGATGGTAGAGATTCAGCGCTTTAAGTCAAAGTTGTCATAATGACTGTTCCTTTTCTGTGAGGTAGTATTTGGCAACTGTGGATTTTTTTTTTGTTTACATTGAGTCTGGCTCAATCTGGATGCCTATAGACTAGCTTCGCTAGTCTAAAAAAGGCGTTTTGACTGGGGGACGTCGTGACCGGAAACCGGAACTGGAAATGGTTATGTACCGGAAGTAATCACATGATAAACAGATAGATCGATTAAGATGGTTTGTGTTATTTTTTCTTAAATTTTATTTTGATTCGGCTTTTTATAAAACGTGCAAACCAAACATATCTGTAATATTCAATGAAACACTTTCAATTCAACATTTTAAACTCTGTTATAAGGATGACAAGTGAAATTCGATGTAATTGAGTCTGCATTTCGACAATAATACAATATGCTATTAGTCACATGATTTCATTTGTAGATGCATCCTCGATCATACCCCGATTGATTTGATATCTAACGCCGATAATACGAAAATAAGACAGCCAAAAACGGCCAAAAGAGACTTTTTCTCAAACATAGTCAATCATTATCCGTAAAACAACAGCATATGTAGGCATTGTAAATTGAGCAAACAGTGAACAAAAAAAAAAGAGTGCAGTTCCTCAGAACTAATTGTTTGGAATCCAGCCAAATATCATAGGGTTTCAGCACATCTTGTGTTAAAAATTCCCAGTAAATTTTGAAGGAATGTGACCAAAAGTTTGGATTTTGTTGACTATTGAGTAAAGTCATTAAGTGGCTGCTTTGCCTGATTGGAATACTAGATTTTCTTCCTTTCTGATAGAGTTCAATCCCTTGATGAGCCAAATATTTTTTTCAAGTTTCTAGAGATTTGGATCAAAACAATGGACTTAATTTGCTTTAAAAAGAAGTCGAAATTTTTAGCTTTAAATGGTTATTTTATATGGGTGACAGTAGTCTCAATAATGAGATGCCCCTGTGATCTTTTTCATATTTGGACATTTACTGTACACCGTACCGTCTCAAATCCATCGTAAATTTTCCGGTAGCAAGTACAGAAGACTATACTGTCTTTCTGTTTTGTTGGTTTTATCTGTTTTGCAGCGAAATGCAATTAACTTTTAGTACTAAACATGGCCAAAAACATTGTTAACTCTTTACCACACAATCCCAACTTTTTACTACCCTGAGAAAGAAAGCTTTTTAAAACATTGTAGGAAAAGGAGAAAATGCTGGTAACCAGCATTTTCTCCTTTTCCCACAATGTTTTCTACCCTTCCCAAATCAATTTTCAATTTTTAGCTCTACTGGCTTTCAGCCAGCAGAGCTTATGTCATGGCGTGGTTTCCGTCGTCTGTCTGTCTATTAGTCTTTTTCTTGTTTACGCGAAAAAGTCTTCATTTCTGGTCAGATTTTCGTGAAACTTATACAGTTTGTTTATCTTATTGACAGCTTTAAGCCTATTGATTTTGAAAAAAATCTGACAAACAGTATGGGAAAAGTAGCCATTTCAAGTTTAAAATTTCCATTTCTTGTTTACGCGATTAAGTCTGTATTTTTGGTTAGATTTCCATGAAACTTGCAGAATTTGTTTATCTTATCAATAGCTTCAACCCTATTGATTTTGAAAAAAATCCAACAAACAGTATGGGAAAAGTAGCCATTTCAAGTTGAAAACTTTCATTTCTTGTTTACGCGATAAAGTCTTCATTTTTGGTCAGATTTCTGTGAAACTTACACAGTTTGTTTATCTCATCGATAGCTTTAACCCTATTAATTTTGAAAAAAATCCGACAAACAGTATGGGAAAAGTAGCCATTTCAGATTGAACAATTTCATTGCCTGTTTGCATGATAAAGTATTTATTTGTGATTAGATTTTTATGAATTTTTCAGCTTGTTTATCCCGTCAATAGCTTTTTAACCCTTTTGAGTTTGAAAAAATTCAACAAACAGTCTCATGATCAGCCTTTAAATTGAAAATATTTGTATTTTAAATGAAGGAATATTGAATACGCAAGCCACAGGTATGAATAAATCCTAGTTTTGTGCTCTATTTGGGAAATTATAAGAGTTCGAACTTGGGCACAAAATCTGCGCCGAGCTTTCAACTGATTTTCTTTTGTCTCTGTACCCAGAGGCGACCAGTCAAAAAGTAACATCGCCTTTGGGGACAGTTATCTGTAATACAGGTCACAGATGTCTCAGTAACAGGCAAGTTTAGTAACACAGACTTAGAGTAATTTGATTGGATGTTTCGGCAACAAATAAATCATATAGTGCTATGTACTGTTACATTCTTTATCCTCAACACATGGCTTTGTTTTGTTCAAATCCTTTATTTTTGCACTTTCCACCTTTTTGTCCCTTGATAGATAGGTTCAAACTTTTTGTTATTGCACTTTCCACCTTTTCCCCTTGACAGATAGGCTATCCATGTGGTTATTTTTTCAGTACCTGGTTATTCTCATGTTTTTCCATTTATGTATTTTCAACCATATTTCAAATTTAAGTGATGAATAATACCCATGCCTAATCTTGTACCTGTTGAATTTTCAGTATTTTGTACATCTAGGTTTATAAAACGGGCATCAAATTACCAGATTGAACAAAACAAAGCCATGCAATGGGTGTAAAGAATGTCACGGTTTATAAACACTATATAATTGGAAGTTCAACAATATTTACAGCACTTTTTTTTCTGAATTAAATAACTCCTAGAGAAGTTACCGTTTCATGAGCTTTGGGAAAAAAAGTGTAAAAATAACACAAGATGTTGGTACCTTGGGTGTTGAAGAAATCAAAATGAACATGAAACAGGGTGAACTGCAAAAGGACGAACAGAGTCCAGGCTGAACATCAGTAGAAATGCCTTCAAATCAAGAATATTGAACTGCATACTTCATACGTCATTGAAATTGACGTTCACTTCAGTATTGATTATTTTTCCAATATTTTTGTCATGATAAGCAAACAAGTGGGCAATGTTGTAGGTCTTCATCTTTAATTTAACAAAAAGAATTACCAGTATTTCAATCTTGTGAATTAAGTCTGACTGTATTGAGTTCTTATATACGATCAACCTTCTGTTTGTCAAGTAAACTAAAGTACATATACCTTCAAACTTTTTCTCCTTTTGTAGCCATTCAAAATGGACGAAAAACTGTTCTATAGGGTTTGGAATGACCTAATACATGTATCTTACAGGTGGTCTTTTGCCAGTATTATTTTTGTGATCATGTCTCCCCCAGCGCCAGCAGCTGCTATTCTTATGCCCATTTTGGATTAAAAAATTGAGAATACAGGCATCTTTTCTGAATAGCATGATTTCCTGTGTAATTTCTGAAAGAAAATCTCTTCTATATGCATTCCATCAGTAATGAAAATATTTTTTTTTTTTTTGAGTTAGTGAAATATCATTCATATGGATCGCAAACTGATTGAAAAAAATTAAATGTGGTTTCCTGAAAAGGGAGGTATTATCTCCCTTTGTAATGAGAATATAACTTGGTTTTGATATATAGATGGTAAGTCTAAGAAGAAGAAAAAAAAAGGAAAAGTGGCTCGATTAAAGTAGTACAATTATCATAATAATCATTTTTATACCCCCGCAAATTGAATGTTTTTGGGGGTATATTGAAATGAAAAGCCTGTCTGTGTGTCAAAATACTACTAATATTGTGTCACAAACTCCTCCTACAGGTTTCCTTCCATTGTATTGAACTTTTGCAAATATATTGATCATAAATTGAAGAGTTGTAAGACGGAATTTTTAAGTGTCCACCATTCCTGGTTGAGGAATTATCTTCCCTTGAACTTAACACTATTTTCTGTCAAAGCACTTGTGATATTTAGTCATTCAGTGACAGCTTTAGTTAATTATGGCTATTTTTGTAGGATAATATTGTGGTGGAAATAGCTGTTTTTCATTAGGAGGGTACTACTTTAATATGATAATTATTATCTGTAAATGCTTTCAATTTAGAGTGGTCTAAAATTATGTCGTCTGGTATAAAAATAAGATATGAACCCTATCATTACAGGCTGGTGGAATGGAAAGAACCAAAGCACTCCCTAAAATAAGGGATGCTGAGAAAGAATCAATGTTTGGATATGTTTATGCAGTATCTGGACCTGGTATGCAATTTCTCAATTTATATTTTAGATCTGTTTTATGTATCAATCCTGAAATCATTTACCTTATAGGCACTTTAACTCTTTACCACACAATCCCGGGTTTTAACAACCCAGAGAAAGAAGTCTTTTGAAAACACTGAGGGAAAAGAAGAAAATGCTGGATACCACAGTATTTTCTACCCTTCCCAAACCAAACTTTGATTTTTCGGTCACCTTTATATTGTCGTCTCCAAATGCTTTCTGTTTCAATTTGGATCAGTCTGAAGTTTTCTTTTGTGGTCATTAGTTAGCAGTTTACCACAAAGGCCTGAGTTTTAATGATCCTAAGGAATTTTGCCTTTGGAAACATTATGGAAAAAGGAGAAAATGTTGATAGCCAGCATTTTCTCGTTTCCCAACAATCTATTCTATCATTTCAATTCCAGAAAGTATTTCCTGAGCTGTATTGAATTTGTCATCTGCAAATACTTTCAGATATGCAAATGCTTTCAGTATGGACAGATATAAAAGTTTGTAGTTTGGCACAGAGTTAAAACCATTGCAGCTGTGATGAGGAAAGCTTGTGAAAAATACCTTGAGATACACAAACACAAGTGTTGACTCATTACCCCGTAATCCAGACTTTTAACAACCCTGCAAAAAAAGCCTTTTAAAAACATTAAAGGAAAAGGAGACCACAAAAGAGAAAGAAATCTTTTATCTGATTTGTTTTAGCCCTTCCTTTTTACAGTTGTAACAGCACAGAATATGTCAGGATCTGCTATGTACGAGTTGGTTCGTGTAGGACACACTGAGTTGGTGGGAGAGATTATACGACTTGAGGGGGATATGGCCACAGTGCAGGTCTATGAGGACACATGTATCCTTTAATGATGCTGCCCACATTACCCTGTGGACCAAATTTACATACAAGATGCTTTGAAACATCCTTCTGAAACAAGAAGTTTCAACAGTCACCCAAAATCGTGGTAGTTACTAGAAAGATTGCATTGTGCAAGCAATTTTACTTTTTGCCACAATATTTTTTAAAGAAATTGTTCTGTTTGTATTACAATTTTTTGTAAGCCTTTTCCTGATAGGATGTATATATCTACGTCTTGTCACTCTTGTGTATGCCATATACACGCTGATGTGAGATGTGCACCATTCCCTGAAAGTTTCTACTCCTATACTATATAGTTTGCATCAGGCAAAATGGAACATTTGGACATTTGTGTAAACTATCATGTTGCATTAGCCTTCAAAGTCTGTGCAGGCTAATCCAAGACAGCACTGCGTGGTTACGTTAGATTTGTGCTACAGTAAACTTACACAAAGCAGAAAATTATATAACACGGGAAAGTCACATCTCAGATTAACCTGTGAGGACTGTGCAGGCTGATCAGAGAGGACACTTTATGCAAATGTCTGAATGCCCATTTTCAAGTGTTGCAAACTATATATACCATACCTATAATTTGATCAACTTAGTTATCTAAGTGTTCAGAAATGATCAGCATGTCCCTTTGTGATGAAAACTTGCAGAGCAATGGCCCTCTTAGTATTGAAAAATTGCTGAGTCAAGATAAAGTAATATTTTTTCCAGTTTCGTTAATAATTTATCAACGTATACGGTAGTCACTATTGTAGCATCATGACAATTATTACCCCATGCGTTTTGGATAGTGCTTAGATTATGGCAGATAGATACTGGAACTTGAATCCCGTTGTGGTATAGGCATTGCAGTCTACCAGTGTCTTCAGGTGCTTTCAATTTGGACCCATCTAAAATTTTGTCGCTTGTAAAAGGGCTAAATCTATAACTAATGTTGGTAATATTTCATTTTTCTACCAGCAACTGAACTTTGATCCATTGCACATCAAATTCATGATAAAACACTTACTACAGAATGTCAAGAAATAAGCATTAAATTTGCATACAATTTGACTCCCAAATGGTTTACTTCTGACTGCGAGTGGACCTTTAAATTAAATGACAACAACATTCTAAAAATTAAACCAAATTAGAGCAGGGCGGCCATCTGCTTGTGGAAGATGGTACCTCCACTAATCGCCAGGGGTCTTCTTTCTCCCGATTGCTGAAGGCACAAGTGGTTGAAGTCAATGATAACTGCGTGCCATACTTCTCTACGGGAACGATATAGTCTAGGAATTTATTTAACATCCACTCAAACTTGCATTTTAATTCAGAATCTCAAGTTTCTTTTTTTCAAATTTCACCGTGCATATCAACCTGCTCGTTCAATAGAGGATGCTTGTCAGGTGACTGTGTACAACATAGACCATGTATGGTAATGTAGCAAGCAAGAAAATGGAGTGCAAACACTCTTTATAGGAGTGCTATCAGTCAAAAGAATCTAGACTGCTCCACAATGTCAAAAATTTATATGTAGAGTGCAGCGGAATGAGTTCAAAGACAATACAAATGTAAATTCAGTACATATGCTTTTATAAGCATTTATTGTTTAAATATAAATGATTGCTGAAAGGAGGTAAAAAAATGTGTTCCTTCAAGAAGACCACTTTTGGAATTCCCCATGTTCAAACCATAATGTTTTTGCAATGTCTCTTTCCAAGGGTTGTTCAAACACAGGATTGTGTGATAAATTGTCTTGATGACACAATTCCAATGTGTTCCCACAGCAGAAGTTTTGGAGAAGGACTAGGGACGAGGGTTTCTCTTCTATGAAATAAAATACTCTTTCATATACTGAACATCTATTTCTACATATAAATGTGTTCAAAAAATCATCTGCTATTAATGATGAAATAACCCATTTTCAAAAAGAATGATATGTACATGAATAATAAGCCCATGGAAAAAGGCTTTTAAAAATGTTTGAAAAGTAGAAAATGCTGGAAATAACTGTTACTGTTTAACCCTTTGCTGCGATGCTATCCTACTTTTCAAAGCAAATTTCATGATCATAGCCACATTTGATTAACTGTCTGGAAAGATTGCTATTGTGGAAAATTCAAAATTGTGTCATTTTGTAAAGAATTAAAAAAGCATATGCTTAGATTGTAAAGAGGTGAATAAACAAGTTGAAATCAAGTCCAGAAAATTCTGTATGCAGGTTTTAAATGTTCATTCAAATAGTCACCATTGCTGTAATACATGCCTTGTAATATGATAATCAAATTCTTTCTTAATGGACAATCAGCCGGTGTGACAGTGGGTGATCCTGTACTAAGGACAGGCAAACCTCTCTCTGTTGAACTGGGGCCGGGAATTATGGGAAGCATTTTTGATGGTAAGTGTATTGCACAAAGTATTCACCAGTATCTTACAGGCTCTAAATTTTTACATCAGTGCCCAGTGATAAATTACAATACATACTGTCATTGTGACGTACATCGGCATTGTAGTGCCAAGTCAGGATATTCAATGGTGACCTCAAGCAAGATGCAGACCTGTAAGCCTCACACTGATAACAAGAATGTAAAATGATGGCATTGAATAATGCCTCCCCAGACATTACAATCTCCCATTTTATTATCTTTCAAAAAATGTACCAGATTGAATACTTTTTTCAAATCTTGATAAGCAAAGTGAAAAAGTTTGATATGCAGTTCAAATCACTCATACTGTAAGCTAGATATCAGGGAAATTTTTGACCATTTGTAGATTGTACTGATATTATTTATGCCTACAAAGTTTACCTCATTTGGAAAAGAAACAAAGTACACAGGTATCTTCCTGTGCCTTTAATATACAAGAAAATGTTATTTAACCCTTTACCAAACAATCCATGTTTTTTATGACCCCGAGATTGAAGCCTTTTGAAAAGATTAAGGGAAAAGGAGAAAATGCTGGTAACCAGCACTTTCTCCATTTCCCACAATGCTTTCTACCCTGCTGGAAACAAATTTCAATTTTTGGGTTACATTTAATTTGTAGACTGCAAATGCTTTCAATTTGAACTAGTCTGAAATTTTGTCGTTTGGTAAAGAGTTAAGTATTTTCTTCAGAGGGGGGAGTTTATAGTTCACATGAGCATGAAAAGTGAAATTACTTAAATGATGTTGAAAGCAGTGTAAAACACTATGCATTGAACAATGATAAGAATTACAAAAAAAAATGTTGATCCAAAGACCAAAGTGGCTGTGAATGGTAAGGCTGAAAAACGTTGAAGCCCCGATGAAATTTACCCTAAAGTGACAATAACATGCTATTAGAGAAAGCTGTGCATCCAACCTAATTATATAGATATTTACAAATTTGAGCTCAGCTGTGCATAAAGTGTTCTATTTGAGATTTTGTAATTATGCTGTGTTTAATGTCGAGCATCATCAACTTTATCCTTCTGCATGCTATAGAGGCTATGTATTCAGTTATTTACTCATGATACTTGGTCAGAATATTTGTCCTGATATCTCTGAGGAGTTCAAAAATGAGTCACACGGAGTCGAAAACTGTGTCAGCAGGCCAAATCTTTGAAAAACATTGTGAGCACTATAAGCTACATTTTGTATTCCAGTAGTCCTGTATGTTGGTCAGATTATTTTCTTGTTACTGGAAGTTTCTGAGAAAAGTTGGAAATCGGTGACTTTGGGTAACAAAATTAGTTCACCAGGTCATATCTTTGAAAAACTTTGTGAACACTATAATGGCTGCTTTTTCAGTCCAATACTTAAAGAAACTGCAGCCAAGTGCTGGTAT
Organism: Tridacna crocea; assembly: GCA_943736015.1. NCBI lineage: Eukaryota > Metazoa > Mollusca > Bivalvia > Cardiida > Cardiidae > Tridacna > Tridacna crocea. Next base: position 29,775,123 of record OX031061.1, read on the forward strand.
CCACATGTAGTCCTTGCTATTCATATTTTAGTTTAATATGAGGAACTTCAACACAGCTCACAGCAAGCATTTAAACTTGTGTTGAAATACTAGTAGTTCATTTGAGAAATAATATTCTTTCTATCCTGGTTTATGGTTCAATAAACCACAGTTTTGAGTTACGAGGCTCAATAAACACTAGTAATCCACGAGGGCAATAGCCCAAGTGGTTTATTCATTGTGTCTCATAACTCACAACGTGGTTTATTGAAAGATAAACAACAATAGAAAAGAGATGATTTCGATTCTAACATGACCAACTCTGAATGAAAGTAAGACAAATTCATACTTATAGAAAAAAAATGTGGATGAAGATTATCTTCCGCTGATTAACTCACTTACTTACTTGATACAGAATGACATCACTTGATATTGAATGATGTCACTCTACATAGAATGTCGCAGATTTTACCATGCTTTTGTTGCACAGTGTTTATAAAGCCAAATATGTGTGTCATGTTAGAATTAAAAATCAACAATGTCTCAGACTCCAAAGTTAAAGGTCCTACATCCCTCAGTGGTAAAGCGTAGGATTTGTAACAAGGAGACCCTGAGTTTGAGCCTCATTGGAAGCACTGGGATTTTCATGGGAGTGTCAGTGAGAAAAAAGTATCAGAGTTTTAGCCTATTACTGTTATAATTCTAAAGATACACAAACAATTGAGCTGCTGCCATGATATAACTGACATGATATTGAAAGCAGTGTAGAACATCATTCAATCAATTGACTCCTTAGCACACAATCCTGACTTTTAATGACCCTGAAATGTGGCTTTAGAAAACATTATTGAAAAAGGAGAAAATGCTGGTAACCAGCATTTTCTCCTTTTCCAACAATGTTTTCTAGCCTTCCTAAAACAAATTTCAATTTTTGAGTCACTTTTATTTTCTTGTCGGCAAGTGCTTTCAGTTTGAATCAGTCTAAAATTTTGTTGTTTGGTAAAGAGTTCATTCCTTGTCTGATAAAAGGAGTTGTGTTTGTACTTAACAGGAATCCAGAGACCTTTAGAGGACATCTCTAACTTAACCCAGAGTATTTATATCCCAAAGGGTATCAACACACCAGCTTTGGACAGATCCAAACAGTGGGAGTTTGAACCATTTGGAACAATTAGGGTAAATCTCAGTATAATTTTACTTGCAGATGGCTCCTCAGTTAACTTGAGCACAAGGTTGGTCAGACTGTTTGTCCTGATGATATCTTAGAAAAATTTAATGAAAAAAAAAAATTGATGAAAAAGTAGGTCTCTTAGACAAATCTGAAAGAAACCTTGTGTGTAATCTAGAGGCTGTATTTCTGTTGTATTCTAGGGTCCTACATAGCTCAGTGATTGAGTGTTGGATTTGTGACCTGGGCCCGGTTTCACGAAACAACTTAAGTCCGTTATTTTGCTCAAATCTGCTAACGGACTCAGTTTCTGACTTAAATTGAGTTCGTTATTTAAGTTGCGTTTCTAGAAGATAACAGACTCAGTAACGATCTCAAAACCTTGAGTTGAGTCTGTTAATTTAAGTCTACTCTACCCTGGCTTAAGCTGCTTGTTGTCGACTCAAAAATGGCGGACACGTCTACGCTAGAGCGATATAAACCGACACAACTTCTATTTAGAGACAGAATTTGTCAATTTCAAGCCACATGAAGGAATTTTTTCAAGGATCGTCTCTGTTCGACACACGTGACAGAGATCTATGTTCTGTGTAGGAGCTTCTAAGCTGCTGGAGAAATCGTCCCCTGGAGAAATCGAACCTAAACTCGGAAATCGTTCCTAAATACAGCTTTAAAGACAGTGACGATGTGTTTGTCTTTGAAATTCACGGGGAGTAAAAAGTTAGAATATTGGTAAGGGTTACGAGCAGAAATACGTCAAATTATGTGCTTTTCAAGAACGAGATGTACACAACCATCACCGGCTCAAGGACAGTCACGGAATGAGGACACTTGACGATATAAAGATCTACCGAGTCCGATGATAATTCAGGTAATGGCAACAATCTTAAACTTTGAAACAAAAAAAGCAAAATCTGTATGTATGTGCGCTGGTCTATATTTTTGTTTAAGGTCCAAGGTTTTGGTTAAACAATGGCAAATATTGAAGTGAAATTGTGTTTTGCATCTCTTGACTTGTTCTCTTGACTAAAACTTGAATGACAGTGTAATAGGATGAACATGTTAGATGTTGAAAGTTATCACTATTTGCCTATTTATCATTTATCATCTGGCTTCAGTTATGCTTCAAATTAACTTGGGCTGGGAGCTCGATGGCAAACATTCAGGCATAAAGGACATAATAATCATTTTCAATTAAATTGACAGAGGATCAGATAACTGGTTGATTTCTGATTATCAGATGGTGATTGGAATTTTTAAACCTGTATGGTAGATATCGATAGGTAATTCCAATGAGTACCAACAACATAGGTTTCATCTTGTTTTCATTTTGTTTTTTAGTGTCTTTTTTTAATACAAAACTTTCATTTTCTGTTACTCTCATCTTAGGTAAATAAACACACATTAGAGTGATGACAGTAAAGTGATTAGTAATGGGATGGTGTGGTTAGCGTGGCACATCATTTCTGATGCAGGATCTAGAGGTCAACATAGAAGAAAACGACAGGTATGTCTTGTTAAAAAGTCTGGCAAATTAAATGTTTCTTTGAACTCTTTTGAAATAAATAATATCAACTTATTTCATAGTCTGAAAGTGAATAAGTAGTGTACTGTATGATAGTAAATTTTAGTAAAATATTGGCATCGAGTAGCAGACTACACTCTCTGATCATGATCTGTAGTTTCCAAAAGCTATTTCAGTCCCCACTGGCAGAGAGAGAGAGGTAACGGAAATTGGGTATACTGGAAAAGTATCTGTCATCTATGGAGTAATGGAGTTGCTCATAGATCATCTTCAAATACATGTATATACATTGAAAGGCACCCTTTTGTCCCACATTTAACATTTACAGATGACTTTTTCAAGTAACATATGATTTATGATTAGGCTCTGTCTTTCACATACATATTTTTGCACCAAATTCTGTACATGATTGCAAGTGATGGAGAAACAGCTATTTTACAGACCTAAAGCAATTTTCCAACTATACTGCTACATTACTTATACTTTTTCTCATTTACAAACATGAGCTCATAGTCTATGAAGTAGTGCTGCATCAATGGTCATAAAAACATAATGTGATTTTTTTTTAAATACACTGCACACATGGTAAACAGATCTACTGTTAGCAGAAAAAAAATTAAAATGTACTTCATTGTGGAGAGTTTTAACAGGTTTTTGTAATGTCTTGTCCAAGATATATTCCTTGTTGAAATGAAAATGTGAACATTGTTGTTTGTTAATTTCCAGTAGGTATCAGACTTAGTAAACATCTCAAGTTACTGCATAATTAAGTTAAAAACAGAAGTCTGTGGAAGTCATAATATACTTTAAGAGGATATTCCAATGCATTATCCATAACGTTGACTGCCATATCTATACAGTTTTCTGTATCATTTTCAATTTATAACTTTCAGCAGACTTTTTCTGTGATAAATTTCTCGAAGGAATAAAAGTTAGAAACTAAAACTTGACAGATTGGAGAAGGATTGCATGAACATACAGAGACTGATTTTGGTGTACAAAGGCAAAATTTCACACATGGTAGAAAACATCTAGGTTACTTTTTAAAGTGAACTGGATAGATCTCTGCAATTGCCATTTAGAGATAACATCCATCACTCAACTCTATACCAAATAGAAATTTTAGGACTGGTTCAGATTGAAAGGATTTTCAGACAGCACATTAAAGTGGGACTCAAATGATAAAAACAATCTTAGAAGGAATTGAATGTTGTGGGTTATGGAGAAAATGTTGGTTACCAGCAGTTTCCTCTTTTCTCACAATGTTTAGAAAGTCCCTTCTTGGATTACTATAACAAAGTTGTTTGGTAACAAGAATTTCCACCCTTTAAAGGTTTATTTTTATGTTTTAAATAGGTAAAAACAAAGGCATTCAGTACAGTATGATGATATCTGGTCAGTACAAGACTAATTTTTCCTCAGACATGAGATTTGATCCACATTCTAGAAACAGCAGAGGAATGATGCAGATTGATGGAACAGCAGTTTTTACATCTTCAGATACTGAAAGACTTTAAAGTTTTCTTGAAAACTTTGCAGCATGTTTAGATGATACTGAATGTGACCAGAATTTTGTCATCAGTGAAAATTATTCAAAATATTGGAAGAAAAGGATAAAATGCTAGTAACTAGCATTTTTCCTTTTACCCCAATGTTTTCTACTGTTTCAGAGACAAATACCATTAGATCTATTTGATAGGCCATATTTTGTCATCTGCATTATGATTTCAATTTAGACAGGACCAAAATTTTGTCATCTGTGAATGTTATTCCAACCCTACATGCAATTTTAAAAATATTTAGGCTTTGAAAGGAAATTGTACCTGTTTTGTTCCAGAAGCAACCAAGTAAATAGACTTACTAGATATTTTAAATGCAACTGAATTGCAAATGACAGTTTAAATGTGGCTCAAATGTTAGAATATGACTGAATGCATAGATAACATTATGGGAAAAAGAGAATATGCTGGTTACAAGTATTTGCTCCTTATCCCACAATGATTTCAAAAGGCACTTTCCTCAGGGTCATTAAAATTTGGTATTGTGAGGTAATTGGTTCAACTTTATTTGTTTACTTTCACAACAAAATGTACATTTTTTTATTATAACTGTTCTGAAATTGTACAAATGCTATCATGTTATGTGTAAGAGTAAACCCTTTCCCAAAGGACAAAATGTTGGACTCCACCAAATTGAAAATGTCCACAGACGACAAATCAAATGTACCAAAAATGGCAATTTCTGATAGAATAGAAGGATAGTAAACATTGTGGGAAAAGGAGATAATGCTGGTTACCAGTATTTCCTCCTTTTTCCATAATGTTTTCAAAAAGCCCTTTCTCCAGAGTCATAAAAGCCAGGGACTGTGTGGGAAAGGGTTAAGGACATTGAGTGAAAAGGGAAAAATGCTTGTAACAATTTATTTATAAAGCATTTCCTGTATTGTTTCAAAGTCACTAGTGGCTTAACTCATTACCAAACAACAAATTTTTGGATTTGTTCAAATCAAAAGCATTTGCAGAGGACAAAATAAAAGTGACTGAAAATTTGAAATTCGTTTTGTAAAGGATAGAAAACATTGTGGGAAAAGAAGAAAATGCTGGTTCTCAATTTTCTACAATGTTTTCCAAAGACTTCTTTCTCAGGGTTGTCAAAGATAGGGATTGTGTGGTAATGGGTTAAAGAAAAGTCTTCATAAGGTATATGGAAAAACATATCAGCTTGCAGTTTTTAAAAGCATAGTTAATTTTTAAGTGAAAAAAAAAAGTAAAGTAAAAGTTATATGTAAATGGACTTTGTTATATTTCCTTCATTGTCCCTCAATATTGCTTGTTCAGCTTCAGAATAGCTTCATGTAGGCGCTATGTTATACTCATATTTCATGAAGAAGTCTATATCTATAGATTTGAGTGCAACACTATACTATGTTTATTCAAACATAGTATTACACTGATTTTTTAACTAAGAAAGCATTGAAATTTGAGTGCAAGACTATACCCAACTGAAATTAGGTACAGTGTTGCACTGACTCATATCGGCTTGATCAAGAAATTTGGGTGCAATACTATATCTAATTCATTTTTACTGCAATGATAGGTTTACAGCAAATCATATGTTAATATATTCATTTTGCCATGGTATTTCAAACTTAAATGAGCATTGAAATAAATACCATAGGTTTTGGAAAACCCTTCAGAGGAAAAACAGTGCTTTACGAAATGTAATGTAAACAAAAAAAAAAAAGTCATCAGTTCAAGGACACTCCTGGACTAAGAGCTCTCAACGACATCCCTTTTTATTTCATGCTTTCCGGTAGGATATCGAGAAATTGCAGTGAAAATATTTTTCGATCTTACACTGGTATCACCAGTGAAAATACCGATTTTCACGTTCTTGTCGCCTAGGTAGATTGCGCGTGCCCGACAACCAGATGGGAAATATGACGTCATTTACCTTAGATTTCTCGCGCATGACGTTATGCTGGAGGGGTACGCCACAGAGAATAACGGAAAAGAACTGTACTGGATTTTGATAACACTCCTCTCAGAAAGGGTTAAAAGCATGAAATAAATAGAATATTTGTTTTGTTTTTTTCGGTGAAAGATCGAAATTTATTTCATCTCGTGAACACATCGGTAATATTTTCACTCGTGGCAGCGCCACTCCTGAAAATATTACCGATAGTTCCACTCGATGAAATAAATTTCGATCTTTCACCGAAAAAAGCCCAAATATCTTCTATTTATTTCCTCGTTTTTTTTGGCCTCAAACATGGAAACAATTTCAATAAATTTTGACTAGAACCACAGCGATACAGTCTTTTACGACACTGAAGTGCATACCGATGCATGAATACACGGATTGAATTCCGTAAAATAGCTTTTTAAAAGTGCATGTACATTCTTCATGCGAAAATATTTGTTAATTTTATTTCAGACAACTGCGATATTGACAGTTGTTCCCGTACTTTTACAGTTTATTACCTCGACTATCGGAGAGTAGCAAAAATACCGCTTAAGACGTTTAAAAAATCATCAAAATAAGCGACTTAGCTGAGAACGTGTTCGGGAAACGCACTCAACGTTTCAGACTCAACTCAGCAAATTAACGAACTTAAGCCTGTAAACTCAGTTGAGTTGAGTACGGACTTAAGTTTTTTCGTGAAACCGGGCCCCGATGTCTAAGCCTTATTTTACTAAGGTAGTTGCAAACAAAATTTGCATAAGTTTTACCTAACTATAGTAAAGTGGCATTAATCTGCTATGAGATACATGATTAACTATCATGATTATTTTAGAAAACTATTGTGATAAATCGAAATACCCTGAAAATGTTATTTTTTCATTTGATGTAGATAAAGAGATGCATTAAACCCCATTTTGTGAGAGATCAGCTTGTTTGTTTCTGGTTTTACAGGTAGGCAGTCATGTGACTGGAGGAGATATATATGGTGTAGTGTATGAGAACATCCTAGTCAAACACAAGTTAATGGTTCCACCAAAAGCAAGAGGTACTGTCACATATATAGCAGATCCTGGGACTTACAATATCAATGTAAGAACTGCTAGTATTGAGTTTTAGTTTATGACGGACTTAGAATTTCTGGTTTAATTCTTTACCAAACAACAAAATTTTAGACTGATCTGAATTGAAAGCACTTGCAGACGAAAAAATAAAAGTAACTCAGAAATTAAAATTTGTTTTCAGCAGGGTAGAAAATAATGTGGAAAAAGGAGAAAATGCTGGTTACCAGTATCTTTTTCCCACAGTGTTTTTAAAAGGCTTCTCTACCTATACACTTTGTAAAAAACAGGGATTGATTGGTAAAGGCTTTATTCTTTACCAAACGACAAAATTTTAGACTGGTCCAAATTGAAAGCATTTGTAGATGACAGGATCAGTGTAACTCAAAGATTCAAATTTGTTTCCAACAGGGTAGAAAACATTGTGGGAAAAAGAGAAAATGCTGGTTTCCAACATTTTCTCCTTTTCCTACAATGTTTTTGAAAGGCTTCTTTGTCAGGATCTTTATAAGTTGGGATTGTTTGGTAAAGACTTTAAATTTCTGTTTCTATACTTTATTCAAGTATACTATTGGAAATGGTTTACTTTGGAGTAAAATAATAGGAATATTTATGATGATTTTAAAAAATGTTCTAGCATATCATTATATGCTTAGAACTTTTTGATTTTTTTTTTCTATCTGGAAAAAGAACAGGGGAGTACATACTGTATGATCTAGCTTTTCATTCATACATTAAATTAACCCTTTCCCAAACAATCCCTGGTTTTTAGAGGTCTGGAATAGTAGCCTTTTGGAAACATTGTGGGAAAAGGAGAAAATGCTGGTAACCAGCTTTTTCTCCTTTTCCCACAATGTTTTCTACCCTATCATAGACAGAAATCATCTTTTCAGCAAGAGTTGAATTGTCCTTTGCATATGCTTTCAATTTGGTCTAGTCCAAAAGTTTGTCATTTGGGAAAGGGTTAATAATGACAGTTGTTGACCTCTGAACTGTTTACCACACAATCCTGACTTTTAACAACACTTAGAAAGATACCTTTTGAAAACATTGTGGGAAAAGTAGAAAATGCTTGTAACCAGCATTTTCTCCTTTTTCAACTGTATTTTCTACAAATTCTACAAAAGACAAATTGCATGATTTGAAACACGTTAGAATTGTTGTTGCCAAATTCTTTCCTCTTGAACAAAGCTGCTCTTTTTTTGTGTTGTAAAGAGTTAATTTATTGGAATTATAGCCTGATACAGACCTGCATTATCACCCTCTAATACAACTATTTTTTTATACCATAGGATGAAATACTTGAAACTGAATTTGATGGACAGAAAACCAAGTATACTATGTTGCAAGTTTGGCCAGTAAGATCAATGAGACCTACTGCTGAAAAACTTGCTGGAAACCATCCACTTCTAACAGGACAGAGAGTGCTGGATGCTTTGTTTCCGTAAGTATTTGCCTGTCACTCCGACCTGAAAAAAGGTAGAAACTGTAGATGAGGTAAAATTTCACAAATGTTTAATTTCAGCTCATCTGAGCTTGAAGTGCTCAACTTCAGGTTTTGTGATTGTGCTATGTCTGTCATGCGCCCTTTGGTTGTCAGAAATTACCATGTTAGTGTTCTAGAAACATTTCCAATCTGATGCTATAAAAGTAGATGAGAATGTATGTAATGATAATAATTATACTACTTGTGTTCCAAATTAGGTTACATCTAGGCAAAATGTTGGCCACTTGGAGAAATCGGTGAAAAAACCTTGTGCACTCTTGGGGTCACATTTTCAGTTTAGTACTCATGGAAAATTGCAAGAATTTTGGTCCACTTTGGATCGAAATGTAGGTCACTGTACCAAATCTTAGAAAAAATCTTGTATACAGTCCAGAGACTCTCATGAAAGTTTGTCAGATTGACTATCTTGAAGATATTATCAAAAGTTTTGAAATAAGTCATATAGGATCAGAGATAAGGACACTTGCCAGATCTTAGAAAAACCTTGAGTGCTCTCTAGAGGAGTCAGTTCCAGCGAGGTACTCATGAGGGTTTGTCTTGATGATATCTCGAAAAACTTTGAATGTGGATCATGTCGGGTCCTAAGTAGATGAGTATGACAGTTGTAAAATTTGGTCTGAATTGGTCTTGCTAATATCTTTGAAAAAACTCAAACTTGCATCATTAGGGTCAAATGTTTTGTGCTTAAAAAAGTCTGAAGTTGACTCAAAAAGGTCATATTTCTTTCGATGATACTGTCAAGGAGTTTGAAACTGACTAAGGTTTTGTCAGTAAGTAGCTCTATCCATGTCAGTTAATGTTACAGTCGTTATATCTTTTAAAAAAATATATTCCTATTATGCACTCAGATTACATTTTGTAAGTGGTTGAAATCACCACTGGGATCTTTTCACTCTAATGAATCCTTCATCACTTTTCTCAGGTGGGTGCTTTAGGGCAAATTGCCCTCTTGTTTATTCTAAATTCAAATCACACACAGTTATTATGTGATCACACATATTGTAAAAAACAGCAGGACATACTAGACAAAAAATGGTAGACATATCTAGTTTGAAAACATTTGCAAACAAAAATAGATTTCAGTCTTAACATGAACCTTGCCTTTAAAAGAGAAGAAAACACTTTTGTGAAAGGTGAAAATGGTGGTTACTGGTATTTTCGTCTATGACTAGGATGCTTTTTATGCTCCCCGAAGGGCGAGCATATAGTCGCCGCTTCGTCTGTCCGTCCGTCCTTCCGTCCGTCTGTCTGTCCGTCCGTCCGAAGCGATTTCTCCACAACCCTTGGACCAAATTGGATGAAACTTCATATATGAACTCCTTGGGGTAATGCACCGATATACTTTTCCCGGATTTTCAATTTGACCCCGTGTCACGGAAAAAAGGGGCTTAATGCAAAATTGCAATTTTTACCAATATCTCATTCAGTTTTAGTCAGAATATCATGAAACTTCATGGTTATATTGTTTATGGAAAGTGTTAGCATGTGCCCTTGCTATTTTTAGTCTGGGCATTTTTTAAGTTGACGTTCTGTCATGGAAAAAGGGGGCTTCTTGCAAGATTCCAATTTTTACTAATACTTCATTCAGTTTTGGTCAAAATTTCGTTAAACTTCATGGTTATATTGTTTTTTAAGAGTTTAACCATGTGCTCTTGTTTCTTTATCTATGTGTTTTTTCAATTTGACCCTCTGTCATGGAAAAAGGGGGTTTCTTGTAAAATGAAAAAGGGGCCCTAATGCAAAATTGCAATTTTTACAAATATCTTGTTCAGTTTTTGTCACAATTTCATGGTTATATCTTGTTTTACAAGTTTCAGCATGTGCCCTTTGTTTTTCTAATCTATGAATTATTAATGCGCAAATACGTCTTTCCTGGTTTCTCAAATTAAGGCTGCATCACGGAAAAAGGGGACTTCATGGAAAAAATTGTTTTTCACTAGGTTCTCTTTTATCAGTGCTCAAACCTTTGTGAAATTTCAAATCTGAACTTGTTGGAATGTTGCCCAGGTACCTCTCTTCCTTTTTCTCAATTTCTGGCTGCGTCTCGGAAAAAGGGGGCTTCATGTAAAAAATTGTTTTATGTAATATTTAATACATGACTGCTCAAAATTTTATGAAATTTCGAATTTTTGATTATTATTAAAAAAAGCCTCAAACCACACACCCATTGTATTTATTGCAATGATCCGATACTATCTTATGGGAAAAGGAGGCTTAAAGGGGGCTTATTGGGCTTATTGTCCTCTACAAGTTTATGTTGGCTATCTCTAAGATAGTAATTGCCTTTTCATTTCAAATTTTGGGGGGCATGAACAGGTTCTTCTAGGATAAAAGAAGTGAATTTATATCAATTTCTTATATTTTATGACAAGCACTTGTTCGGGGAGCATAACCTATCTCTGACGGCTCTTGTTTAAGTTTTCTTCTGTCAGAGTTATTGGTAAAGAGTTATAGAAAATTGTTTATTTGTAGGTGTGTGCAAGGAGGTACAACAGCTATTCCTGGAGCTTTTGGTTGTGGTAAAACTGTGATATCTCAATCACTGTCCAAATATTCAAATAGTGACGTCATTATTTATGTGGGCTGTGGGGAAAGAGGGAATGAAATGTCAGAAGTATTGCGAGATTTCCCAGAGGTAATATTGTTTTTGTTGAAACTGTTGATTTATTCTTATAACAATCTTTCCTCTCTCCCCTCAAACCCTTTCTACCATACCATTTCATTACTATACCCCCTCTCATACCATTTTCCTCAACCCCTGTGAGCCTACAAGCATTTTAGTAAAATTTTCTTAAGTTTCTATCATGTCCAGTCCAACATAATTATGTGACAGTTGATCTGAATGTTTTGTCTTCATGATATCACAGGCAAGATCGAAATTGTCCATCAGGTCAAAGGGTAGATCACATGAAAACATCTGGAAAACCTATGCTCTTCACATTTTAGTCTCATGCTGTTGAAAGTTTGTCCGAATGTCTGTCTTGATGAGTTCTTAATGTTGTTCAAAACTTGGTCATGTCAGGTCATAAAGTACATGTAGGTCAGAGGGTCAAATCTTTCAAAAATCTTGCTTACCCTGAAGTTTATAGATGGACCATTTTGGCAGAAAGTAGATCATTGGGACAAAAGGTGGAAAAAGCTTGTGTATACTCTAGGGGTCTACCTTAGGAGAATTTTTCAGAATTTTTTTCTTGGACGGGAATTGAAATGGGTTGTGTTAGGGAAAAAAAGCTTTAGGTGAGTGACTCAGGCCGTCAAGACCGTCTTGTTTAAATTAATGACTGAAGTATTTCCATGTCTGAATGAGATGATTAAAAGAGGAACTTAAGATCATTTATCAACTGTCAACCATCGCAATGTATCTGTCGCAGTATTGATTTTGGTCATATTACATGTATTGCTTTATTGATTAATTTTAACTTGTCTGGACTAAAAATTGATAGTATAGAACCCATGATACCATAACATGGGATATCACTGCAACTATTGTTCTTTACTACAAAATATAAGGGAACTCAGCAGGGACCATTAACTTTAAACCTTACTTCATCAAAAATTGTATAACTTTTGCTGTAATCTTTTAAGTAGAGGTGACTGTACATCTATTTTAGTTGACCATGGAAGTTGAAGGAAAACCTGAGAGTATTATGAAGAGAACGGCTCTTGTTGCAAACACATCAAACATGCCTGTTGCTGCCAGAGAGGCTTCTATCTACACAGGTAACAAAGAATATTTCATTTTACCATTGTTATTTTTTTCAAAGAACGATCTTTATCATGGTTGAAAATAATTTTATTAACCCTTTTCCCTTTTCGATTCTTGATAGGAGATCTACCCCTTTCCAAGGTCATCCTGGATGCAATACTACAGCAAGGGGTGAAAGATCATATTTTTTTATTATTTTTTATTGTCGGATCAACACTACTTTATTTACACTACTATGATCTCTGATCTACACTACTCTGTTTTTATGCTCCCCGAAGGGCAAGCATATAGTCGCCGCTTCGTCTGTCCTTCCGTCCGTCCGTCTGTCTGAAGCCATTTCTCCACAACACCTGGACCAAATTGGATAAAACTTCATATATAAACTCCTTAGGGTGAGGCCCCGACGTATCTTTCTCGGTTTTTCCATTTGACCCCATGTCTTGGAAAAAGGGGGCTTAATGTAAAATTGCATTTTTTACTAATATATCATTCAGTTTTTGTCAAAATTTCATGAAACTTCATGGTTATATTGTTTATGGAAAGATTCAGCATATGCCCTTGCTATTTTTAATCTAGGCATTTTTAGCTCACCTGAGCACAACGTGCTCAAGGGGAGCTTTTAGGATCACCCGGTGTCCGTCGTGCGTCGTCCGTCGTGCGTCGTCAACAATTCTTTAAACATCAACTCCTCCTAAACCGCTGGGCGGATTTGGACCAAACTTGGCAGGAATGTTCCTTGGGAGGTCCTCTTTGAAAATTGTTCACAGAATTTGATTCCATCAAAAACTCTGGTTGCCATGGCAACGAAATGGAATTTTTTAGCAAATTCTTTAAAAATCTTCTCCTCTGAAACCGCTGGTCGGATTTTAAAATAATTTCACAGATATGTTCCTTGGGCGACCCTTTTCAAAAATTGTTCGTGAAATTTTGATTCGTCAAAAAATGTGGCTCTGGTGAATGGGGGCTTCTTGCACTATACAGAAATGAAGGAATTCTTTAAAAATCTTCTCCTCTGAAACCGCTGGTCGGATTTTGAAATAATTTCAGAGGTATGTTCCTTGGATGACCCTTTTCAAAAATTGTTCGTGAAATTTTGATCCCTCAAAAAATGTGGCTCTGGTGAATGGGGGCTTCTTGCACTATACAAAAATGAAGGAATTCTTAAAAATTCTTCTTCTCTGAAACAGCTGGTCAGATTTTGAAATAATTTCACAGAGTTGTTCCTTGGGTGACCCTTTTAAAAAATTGTTTGCGAAATTTTGATTGGTCAAGAAACATGGCTCTGGTGAATGGGGGCTTCTTGCACTATACAGAAATGAAGAAATTCTTAAAAATTCTTCTTCTCTGAAACAGCTGGTTAGATTTTGAAATAATTTCACAGACTTGTTCCTTGGGTTACCCTTTTCAAAAATTGTTCGCGAAATTTTGATTGGTCAAGAAACATGGCTCTGGTGAATGAGGGCTACTTGCACTATATAGAAATGAAGAAATTCTTGAAAATTCTTCTTCTCTGAAATGGCTGGACAGATTTTGAAATAATTTCACAGAGATGTTCCTTGGGTGACCCTTTTCTAAAATTGTTCGCAAAATTTTGATTGGCCAAGAAACATGGCTCTAGTGAATGGGGGCTACTTGCACTTTATGGAAATGAAGAAATTCTTGAAAATTCTTCTTCTGTGAAACCCGTGGTCAGATTTTAAAATAATCTGACAGAGATGTTCCTTGGGTGACCCTTTCCAAAAGCTGTACATATAATTTTGATCCATCAAGAAACATGGCTCTTGTGAATGGGGGCTACTTGCACCATATGGACATGATGAAATTCTTTAAAATTCTCTTTCTCTGAAACCCCTGGTCAGATTTTGAAATTATTTCAGAGAGATGTTCCTTGGGTGACCCTTTTCAAAACTTGTTCGTAAATTTTGATCCATCAAGAAACATGGCTCTCGCGGATGGGGGCTACTTGCTCTTATACAGAAATGAAGAATTCTTAAAAATTCTTCTTTTTGAAGCTGATGGTCAGATTTCGAAATGACTTTTACAGGTGACCTTTTGAAAATTGCTAGGCAAAATTATAAATCTGGTTCCAATGTTTCAATACCTCAAAAAAAAAAAAATAGACTATGGTCATCTCAAAAATTCAGGTGAGCGATCCAGGGCCATCTTGGCCCTCTTGTTTAAGTTGACGTTCTGTCACGGAAAAAGGGGGTTTCTTGCAAAATTCCAATTTTTACTAATGTCTCATTCAGTTTTGGTCAATATTTCATTAAACTTCATGGTTATATTGTTTTTTCAAAGTTTCACCATGTGCTCTTTTTTTCTTTATCTATGTGTTTTTCAATTTGACCCTCTGTCATGGAAAAAGGGGGTTTCTTGTAAAATGCCAAGGAAAAAGGGGCCTTAATGCAAAATTGCAATTTTTACTAATATCTCGTTCAGTTTTTGTCAAAATTTCCTGAAACTTCATGGTTATATCTTGTTTTACAAGTTTCAGCATGTGCCCTTGTTATTTTCAATCTATGAATTATTAATGCGCAAATACCTCTTTCCTGGTTTCTCAATTTGAGGCTGCATCACGGAAAAAGGGGACTTTGTGGAAAAAAACTGTTTTTCATTTGTATCTCCTACATCTGTGCTAAAAACTTTGTGAAATTTCAAATCTGAACATGTTGGAACTTTGCCCAGGTACGTCTCTTCCGGTTTTTCAATTTCAGGCTGCATCACGGAAAAAGGGGGCTTCATGTAAAAAATCGTTTTATGTAACATTCACTACATGACTGCTCAAAATTTTATGAAATTTCGA
Source organism: Tridacna crocea (assembly GCA_943736015.1). Classification (NCBI taxonomy): domain Eukaryota; kingdom Metazoa; phylum Mollusca; class Bivalvia; order Cardiida; family Cardiidae; genus Tridacna; species Tridacna crocea. The sequence continues at coordinate 29,790,334 of OX031061.1, forward strand.
ATTTTGAATTATTATTAAAAAATGTCACAAATCACATATCATTTGTATTTATTTCAATGATGCAATATTGCCTTATGGGAAAAGAGGGCTTAAAGGGGGCTTAGTGGGTTTATTGTTCTCTACAAGTTTGTGTTGGCTATCTCTAAGATAGTAATTGTCTTTTCACTTCAATTTTAGGGAGCATGAACAGGTCCTTTTCATATAAAAGAAGTAAATTTATATCAATTTCATATATTTTATGACAAGCACTTGTTTGGGGAGCATAACCCGTCTCTGACAGCTCTTGTAGTTTATGACTGGAGTGGTTCATCATCTTGCACTGAAAGTGTATTAGTGGCCTTCAGAAAAATATCTGATTTATTTAGTAGTGAAAGGGTTAATTGCTATATTTGGCATTTAATACAGGTATAACATTATCTGAGTATTTCCGAGACATGGGTTATAATGTTTCCATGATGGCTGATTCCACTTCAAGATGGGCCGAAGCACTGAGAGAAATTTCAGGTCGTTTGGCAGAAATGCCTGCTGACTCTGGGTATCCTGCTTACTTGGGTGCCAGATTAGCATCTTTCTATGAGAGAGCTGGTAGAGTTAAATGTATTGGAAATCCAGCGCGAGAAGGAAGTGTCAGTATTGTTGGCGCGTAAGTATAGTTAACCCTTTCCAAAACAACAAATTTTAGACTCTTCTAAACTGAAAGAGATTGCAGACAACAATTTTAAACTTGATGAAGATGACTGAAACTTGTTTAAGAGGGTAGAAAACACTGTGGAGAAAGGAGAAATTACTCATTATGAGCGATTTCTCCTTTTCCCACAGTGTTTTCAAAAGACTTATATTACAGACACGTAAAAACCAAGGCTTGTTTGGGAAAGTGTTAAAATATAGATGTCCCATTATCATTTAACACACATGTCAGGTCTTTCTCATTTTATGCCCCCCAACCCATGCTTTCCTCATGAAGTGAAGTGGAGGGCATTGAATGACTCAATCAGCCGGTCAATCAGGCAGTCATTGCCTGTTTTCCTATAGATGCAATTTTGTTCTCCTCAGTCTTGGGTCAAAACAAGGCAATTAGATTATGTTGGAGGCAAGTATTCTTACGAACAAAGTCCGTAACAAAGAAACAAAGGAATAAATGCATGACAGAAATAAGGTACCGAGCGGGATTCGAACCCCGAACTCCCGGACGCAAGGCCAATACCATAACCACTGAGCCAAAGAGATATCTCCCTGACGCAGTAGCCAGGTATTGTATTTAAATCGGGAGAATGCCATGCAGGAAGGAGTGGTCTCCCGTAACACACCCACTCTTAAAGTCATCATTTATTGATGACTCAAAGCCTTATTAGGCAGGAAGTCCGATTTTGGACAACAAATGGGATTAATGGCTCAATGGCCAATCCCGGACGAGCCCCCATCTTACGAACAAAGTCCGTAACAAAGAAACAAAGGAATAAATGCATGACAGAAATAAGGTACCGAGCGGGATTCGAACCCCGAACTCCCGGACGCAAGGCCAATACCATAACCACTGAGCCAAAGAGATATCTCCCTGACGCAGTAGCCAGGTATTGTATTTAAATCGGGAGAATGCCATGCAGGAAGGAGTGGTCTCCCGTAACAGTATTGACTATCCTTCACATTATTTTCTGAAAAATACACAGGCTGAGATGAGCAACTCAGGGCCTTCATTTCTCCCTTATTTACAAGTTTCACAAAAGCTTGAAGGAAGCAGAGGTGGGTGGCTTCCTAGTAGTTTGGATAGTGGAGTAAAGGGTTAAAAAGAAAATGAAGGATTTAGAGCTGATAGTGTCATAGAAAATTTAGGATAGGTCAGAAGCTATTAGTTGAGCAATTAAAGCCCTCACAGGGTTTCTTTTTCTTCCTTGCAGTGTATCACCACCTGGTGGTGATTTCTCAGACCCTGTCACTGCTGCTACATTGGGTATTGTACAGGTGTTTTGGGGTCTGGACAAGAAACTAGCCCAGAGGAAACATTTTCCCTCCATCAACTGGCTTATTAGCTACAGTAACTACACAAGAGCTCTAGATGACTTTTATGACAAAAACTTTCCAGAATTTGTGCCATTAAGAACAAAGGTATGTAATTTTTTTATTTTGGCTCCAAGGGCCAAAGACCAGTGAGCGTCTATCAAAGTCCTGTGTTCATCATGTGGGAGTGTGAATTTTTTTATTTCAAACAACTTCTGCTCTTACACTTCTTATGCACTTTTGATTTAACTCATTACCAAAAGACAAAATTCTAGGCTTGTCCGAGTCAAAAGCATTTGCAGACGACAAAATAAAAGTTGATGAAAATTTGAAATTTGTTTTGTGAAGGGTAGAAAACATTGTTGGAATAGGAGAAAATGCTGGTTACCAGCATTTTCTCCTTTTCCCACAATGTTTTCTAAAGGCTTCTTTCTCAGGGGCATCTAAAGTCGGGATTGTGTGGTAATGAGCTAAAGTCATGTGTGTTGTTTTTTTTTTGCTCCAAGGGCGAAAGACCAGTGAGCATCTATCAAAGTCCTGTGTTCATCATGTGGGAGTGTGATTTTTTTTATTTCAAACAACTTCCACCCTTACACTTCTTATGCAGTTTTGACTTATAGTCACTCATGATAAATGATAGTAATGAAACTTCATTTGAGCCTTTTCTACATAGAGAACATGAGCATTTTTGTAATCACATTTCTGTTTATTGATTTTCCTCCGAGTAATCGTCCTTTGAAATCTTATTTGTAACATATGAAAGGTTGAAATGTTACCCATGTAGAGAGAATAATCCTAAACTGACAAGACTTTTTGTAAGCAACAGAAACAGGTTTGGGGCACATAACCCATCTTTAACAGCTCTTGTTACCTGTCTGTATCTGTACTTTATATTTACAGGCAAGGGAAATTCTTCAAGAAGAGGAGGATTTGTCTGAAATTGTACAGCTGGTAGGAAAGGTATGTAAAACTCACAAACATAGTGTTGTAATATTATATTATTGTTATAATGCTTCTCTTTTGAAGGAGAAGGGGTAGGAAACTTCATATTCAGAGCCAATGGCTCCGACGAGAAAATGTTGTGTTGGTCTCTCATTTCTAAAGATGTCGGCTGAAAAACAATCCCAAAACAGGTAGGCATGTCAGTATTTGTAATTATGTGTTCTTATGTCTTTGAAATTCAAAAAACGGAGAATGTCATTCGATCCTCTGGTCTTTCAACATGTTTTCTGCACTACGGAAAGTTGGAACAGGTGTACGATGTCTGAATCATTTGTGGCGTGGGTTGACCGTAGCCAAAATAATACGTCAAGGACCTAAATTCAGTCTATTATAGCCATTTAATTGGCAAATAGGAGAGAGTTCCCAAAACCTTGAATTAATGTCTTGAAATGTTACATTCACTACTGGTCAAAAACTGAAAAGGAAAGCACAAGAATTGATAAAAATAAAGAAGGGCTCCAATTATGTGGACCGGCTCTGACTATGTTATTCGGCACCGATTCATGGGGGTTCCCTTTCAAAAATTCAGTTTCCTGTAAATAATTAGGGAGGAAGTAAGTTTTGTTTTTCCATTAATATCTTTCAGTACAAAATTTAGTTCATTTGTTGGGTGGAACATGGCCGCATTTATGAAAATACAAAGAACTGGTATTGTCACTTTAGAAAAATGCTGCTCAACATTAGTCTATGTAAATTTTGAAAATACTTCTGCATAGTTTTTGATTAGACCAAATGATCCATATATAAATTTTTTAGTGCTTTTGTCCTAAGTGCAGGCCATACATAACCACAAATAATGATAAAGAAAAAAATTCTTTTAGAAGTACGAGAATGATGAACGCAGCAGGTGTTTAAATGGTCTAGATGCATGAATTTGCATTATGCAGTTTATCAATCATTATTCAGTAATCGACGTAACTGTTTACACATGATTGAACATTTGGAAACAAAATCACTATGTTGCCAAGCAATTTTGTAAAGGTCACCTGTAAAAGTTGTTTCAAAATCTATCACCACCCCTACAATCATCACAACAGCAATAATTTAATGAATCAGAATTCTGGAAATAAATTGTTGGATAGCTCACCCAAGAACAATTTCTTGCAGAAGAGCACTTGCTTCAAAATAACTAAAAACACAAGTCGAACTAGAGAACCACATATAGGTTAACAACAAGCTGTTGTTTTTCGACAGATTAAAAAATTTCCACAATGATTTTTGAAAAGGTTCACCCTAGGAAAATATCTCTGAAATTATTTCAAAATCTGACAAGCCGTTTCAGAGAAGAAGATTGTTTTAGAATTTCTTCATGTCCATATAGTGTTAATAGCCCACACCCTTCAGAGCCATGTTTCTTGATGGATCAAAATTTCTCGGGCACACTGCATGAATGGTCACCCAAGGAACATTTTTGTGAAATTATTTCAAACTCTGAACAGCCGTTTCAGGGGAAGAAGAATTTTTAAGAATTTCTTCATTTCCGTATAATGCGAGTAGCCCCGATTCACCAGAGCCATGTTTATTGACGGATCAAAATTCCGAGAAGTTATTGAAAAGGGTCACCACAGGAACGTCTCTATGAAAATATTTTAAAATCTCACGAACCCTTTCAGAGAACAAGATTTTTTTATGAATTTCTTCATGGCCATAATTATCATAGTGCAAGTAGCCCCCAATCACCAGAGCCATGTTTATTGGCGGATCAAAATTTCGCGAACACTTTTCAAAAAGGGTCATCCAAGGAACATCCCTGTGAAATTATTTCAAAATCTGACAAGCGGTTTCAGAGAAGAAGTATTTTTAAGATTTTTTTCATTTCCGTATAGTGCAAGTAGCCCCCATTCACCAGAGCCATGTTAATTGATGGATCAAAAATTTACGAACAAGTTTTAAAAATGGTTTTCCAAGGAACATCTTTGAGAAATTATTTTAAACTGATCAGCCGTTTCAGAGAAGAATAATGTTTGCGAATTTCTTCATTTCCGTATAGTGTAAGTAGCCCCCATTCACTAGAGCCATGGTTATTGACGGATCAAAGTTTCACGAAAAGTTTTTGAAAAGGATCACCCAAGGAACATTTCTGTGAAATGATTTCAAAATCTGACCAGCTGTTTCAGAGAAGAAGAATTTTTAAGAGTCTTTTTATTTCCGTTTAGTGCGAGTACCCCCCATTCACCAGAGCCATTGATGAATCAAAATTTTGCTAATAAGTTTTAAAAATGGTTATCCGAGGAATGTTCAGAGAAGAATAATGTTTGAGAATTTCTTCGTTCAGTCCGTATAGCGCAAGTAGCCCCCATTCGCCAGTATCATGTTTCCTGAGGGATCAAAATTTCGCCAACAAATTTGGGAAATGATCACCTAAGGAACATCTCTGTGAAATTATTTCAAAATTTGACGAGCGGTTTCAGAACAGAAGATTTTTTTTAGAATTTCTCAGAAATTCAATTTGGTTGCCATGGCAACCTGGGTTTTAGATTGAATCAAATTCTGTGAACAGGTTTTAAAGAGAACCTCCCAAGGAGCATTCCAGCCAAATTTGGTCCAAATTGGCCCTGTGGTAAAGGAGGTGAAGATGTTTAAAGAAATAGCTGACAATGGACAACGGACGACGCATGACAGACGACACATGGCGGACACATCTGACCTAAAAGCTCCCATTGAGCATCTTGCTAAAAATGGCATGAATGGCATCTTTTACGTTTTCTGATTGTACATTCATATTAGCAAAATGCCAAGTTGACAATGCCAGTATGTAAAATTGGTAAAATACTTCTCTTTGCTATTTCGATATATAAATACAACGAGAAAATAGGCTTAAAATGAACTTGTTGCTTCACATTTAACTCAACACTCATTTTTATATACCCGAAAATTAGAGAGAAAAAAAAACCCGAAATTCCTCTTCCATCGGAGCCAACCGATATTTTCGTAACTGACCCTAACAGTCGGAGCCTTTCTTAAATTACGCCCGTTTTGGATAGTTTTCTGTAGATTTTTAGATTGAGCAAATGGAAACGCCAAAGACAGTTATCTAAGCCTGTAGAACAGGAAAATTCTTTAATTTGCTTATGTAAAGGGCAGAAAGAGCCTGCATTTATCTCCGAGACATATTATTTTGGCAACTGTCAACCCACGCCACAGATGATTCAGACAGCATCGAACACCTGTTCCAACTTTCCGTAGTGCAGAAAACACGTTGAAAGACCAGAGAATCGAATGACATTCCCCTTTTTTATACGCCCGTCGAAGACGGGACGTATTATGGGATCACCCGTGCCGGGCGGGCGGGTGGGCGGCGTCCAGTTCTTTGTCCGGAGCATATCTCCAAAACTATACAAGCTAGGGTTATGAAATTTCATGGGTGGATAGATCTCATCGAGGGGGAGTGCAGTGCACATCATAACTCTTGCTTGCTTAACTTTTGAGTTATTGCCCTTTGTTGTTTTTCATACTTGAATTTTGTCCGGAGCATATCTCCAAAACTATACTAGCTAGGGTTATGAAATTTCATGGGTGGATAGATCTCATCGAGGGGGAGTGCAGTGCACAAGAATCATAACTCTTGCTTGCTTAATTTTTGAGTTATTGCCCTTTGTTGTTTTTCATACTTGAATTTTGTCCGGAGCATATCTCCAAAACTATACTAGCTAGGGTTATGAAATTTCATGGGTGGATAGATCTCATTGAGGGGGAATGCAGTGCACAGGAATCATAACTCTTGCTCGCTTAATTTTTGAGTTATTGCCCTTTGTTGTTTTTCATACTTGAATTTTGTCCGGAGCATATCTCCAAAACTATACTAGCTAGGGTTATGAAATTTTATGGGTGGATAGATCTCATCGAGGGAGAGTGCAGTGCACAAGAATCATAACTCTTGCTCGCTTAATTTTTGAGTTATTGCCCTTTGCCGTTTTTTATACTTCAATTTTGTCCGCTGAATATCTCCAGAACTATACTAGCTAGGGTTATGAAATTTCATGGCTGGATAGATCTCACCGAGGGGGAGTGCAGTGCACAGGAATCATAACTCTTTCTTGCTTAATTTTTGAGTTATCGCCTTTGTCGTTTTTCATACTTGATTTTTATCCGGAGCATATCTCCAAAACTATACTAGCTAGGGTTATGAAATTTCATTGGTGGATAGATCTCATTGAGGGGGAGTGCAGTGCACAGGAATCACAACTCTTGCTTGCTTAATTTTTGAGTTATTGCCCTTTGTTTTTTTTATACTTGAATTTTGTCCGGTGCATGCCCCAGCTTTACAACTTGGGGTAAGACGGGCGTATCTTGCGACAATTTGCCGCTCTTGTTTGAATTTCAAAGACATAAGAACACATAATTACAAATACTGACATGCCTACCTGTTTTGGGATTGTTTTTCAGCAGACATCTTCAGAAACGGAAGACCAACACAACATTTTCTCATCGGAGCCATTGGCTCTGAATATGAAGTTTCCTACCCGTGTAATAGCAAACCTCATACAGATTATTAGTAGATACTAGTTAAAGTGATTGATGAATACCACTAGACGTTTTTTTTCTTCACCCGTAAATAATAAAAGATATTGTCACATACAGCAACACCCATAAATGATAAAAGATATTGTTAAATACAGTAAAATGAAACATTTGGGTGGTCTCTGACTCTATACCTCAATCTATTAGTAGGAGACCAGATATGACATCATCACACTAATTGGTATACAAATCCATGTTAAAAACACATGTTATTAATCATGTAACATTCCCATAAGTCTCTGTTAAACTCAAAATCAGACTTTTTTTTTTAAACTATATAGCCAGTGCTCTACATTAACCTTTACCAAACAATCCCATGCTTTCACGATCCTGAGGAAGAAGCCTTTTGGAAACATTGTTGGAAAAGGAGAAAATGCTGGTATCAAGCATTTTCTCATTTTCCTACAATGTTTCCTACTTGGTCCAAAAACTCAAGTTCATTTGTTTCACTTTCAAATTTGTCATCTGCAGATGCTTTCAAATTGAAAGGGTCTAAACTTTGTTGTTTGGGAAAGGGTTAACTCTTTGCCAAATAACAAAATTTCAGTCCCTTCCGAATTGAAACAATTTTTAGACGGTAACTAAAATTCGGCCCGAATGATGAAATTTGTCCTTTATGGCCATCGGCATTTTGTCCTTTTCCCACAAAGGTTTTCAAAGGCTGGATTGTGTGGTAAAAGGTTAGGCATGTCTGATGTTTTCTACATTTCAATATAGTTGAAAAATAGCTGCAAAATAAATGAATTGTCGGAAATTGTTCTTTCAAAATGGACACTGATGCTGTTCTAGGAAAAAATAGCAGAGTCAGTATTATAACAGAGGATCATCCATCCTACTAGTTTCATTATTTCCACAAAATGATGATGGACAAGTAGATGGATAGCAATGAGGCTTTATGATTCAAACACAGGTGGGGGTTGGGTATGCGAGGGAGGGGGCGGGGTGATGATTGTTTTTGTAGGTCGAAAGGAAGCCTGAATAGAACTTAATTTACGATTTGTTTGGGATTCAAATTTGATTTTTTTTTATCCAGGGCTCTTTGGCAGAATCAGATAAAATTATCCTAGAGGTAGCCAAGCTGATCAAAGATGATTTCTTACAACAGAATGGTTACACCCCATATGACAGGTAAGTGAATTTGTTGTAAGATCATATGTTGTTTTGGTTAGCTCACTTCAGCACAAAGTGCTCAAGGTGAGCCTTTGTGATAGTGAAACATTCTACATGTAGCAATGTGTGATTAATCAAAATTCATGAAGGTTTAAGATTTGGTGTAACATTTATATTGAAATATTTTGAGAAAAGGAAATGTTTACTGCAAGCTACGTTTCCTTTGGGCTTAATGGTCTGCTTAAACGTTTTACTACACGATCCAAAGTTTTAGCATAGTATTCTGAAAACATTTTCGGGAAAAAGAGAAAATGCCTGTAACAGCATTTTCTCCTTTTCCCAGAATGTTGTCTATTGTATCAAATTCATAGACAAGTTCCCTCATATAAGTCGCATTCTAAATTGTGGCCTGCAGATGACCTTTACAAGTACAAGTCTTACATTTTTGACATCTGGTGAAAATTAAAACCATAGATGTAAGTCTTTAGAAGACAATATCTTAAAGGTTATGATCAATGCAGAGAAATTAATGAAATATGTTTCTGTTTTAGATTTTGTCCATTCTATAAGACAGTGGGAATGCTGAAGAACATGATTTCATTTTATGACATGGCCAGACATGCAGTAGAAACCACAGCGCAAAGTGAAAATAAAATCACATGGGCAATTATTCGGGAACAGATGAACGATGTCATTTACAAAATTAGCAGCATGAAATTCAAGGTAACTTACATTGGACATTTATGGAAAAATCTCTTGTATATTGGACTTATAAGGGAAGCAAATTGAAAACATTGTAGAAAAGGAGAAATGCAATAAACTCTTTACTGAAAACAGGACAGAATTCACCCTAATTGAAAGCTTTTGCAAATGGCAAATAAACTGTTGTTCAAACATTAAAATTTGCTTTGGACTGGTAGAAAGCATTGTAGGAAAAAGGAGAAAATGCTGGTCAGCAGCATTTGAGAAGCAATATATTAAGTTTGAGAAAGCATTCAATATCCTAATCGTTAAAATGCACAAAAGATGTCTTCTAGGTCTTTAAAATTACGTTCTTCACATACATCAATATTGGCCATGTTGACTTTGTTTGTTCCATGAGTAAAAGGATATATGGGCTCTCACCGGAATATGACTGTAATGTTGGAAGTGGCATAAACATTAATCTATGAGAATGAGTCTAGTTGTTCTTGAATAGTTACAGGTTACAGATAAAGTGCTTGTTCTAGCTCCTAGAGTATGAGTCTAAAATTATAATAGTTGAGTACTTACAAGCAACTAAAAAGTACTTGTATTTTTTCAGGATCCAGTGAAAGACGGGGAGAAAAAGATTAAGAAAGACTTTGATGATTTGTATGAAGAGATGCAGTCATCCTTTAGGAATCTAGAGGACTGAATTGTAGGATGAAACTTTAGCTGTTTAATAAATTGGTGTTCATCTTTTGAAGAAAAACAGTTCCCAGAATCTACAGATTTCCATAAAGTTATACTGTAGGAGGCACTTAAACAAACAACATTTTTTTTTAGATTATCCAGATTGAAAGGACAACAAACTGAATGTAGTTTAAAAATGGCTTCTTTCTTTTGTACAGTAGTAGAAAACATTGTGGGAAAATGAGAAAATGCTGGTCACCAACATTTTCACCTTTCCCCTACAATGTTTTCAAAAGCCTTCTTCTTCATTCTTCTTCATTTGTTTAAATGCGGAGTTGTGTAGTAAAGATTTTTAAGTAAAATCGACACATAACTTTTTTTCAGCTGACCACTTTTGAAACATTGTTGGAAAAAGAGAAATTGTGCAATTTTTGTGTTGTAGCAAGAGACCTTGAATTCATTCAGTCAGATACAAGAAATCGTTTTCTTATACAAAAGTTACACAAATAGTGATCGCTAATTCTTCAAGGTGTGCCATAAACTTGAGTATTTGTACATGTGCTGAGAATTCTACTGAGAATAGAAAACATTTTGTGGTGCATGGTGTGACCAGTCAGAGAACAAAGTCAAACATGGGTAATTACCAAGTTATTTATATTCAGGAAATTAAATCATTATGTTCAACAGATTGCTGTATTTCTGTCTAACAGTAAACTAATTTACTGACATTTAAGCTAAAGAAGAAATAACAATCCTCTTCACCTCAATGTTTTCACTTCCTTCACAGTGGAATCTATGTTTTGAAATGGAAGAAATGCTAGAAACCAGTATTTTCTCCGTTTCCCAATGTTTGTTTTATTCTTTGAAAGACAGATCTCCTCACTTAAGTTATATTTAACCATCTGCAAATGGTAAAGATTGGACAAGTAATAAACTCATTTCAGTAACAACCAGAGTAGGGTTTTTGTAAGTGTTCTAGAACTGTTTCAGAGATACAGAATTATGGGGAGGATATCATGCTATTACTCTGTACAACACAATGCCATCTTATAACAACCGGTAGACAGAAGTCTTTTGAAAACAATGTGGGAAAAGGAGAAAATGCAGGTAACCAGCATTTTCTCCTTTTTCTGCAACATTTTCCGATTAATTAAAAGCAAGTTTCACCAATTGAACCACATCGAGATTGTTTGCAAAATTTAATGCTTTGAATTTGGATGGGTCTAAAACTTTGTCTAGTAGTTAAGAATTAAAGTAGTTATTTAGTTTCTAAATCGTGTTGTGCGTGTTCATTGGTGTTTATATGAATTGCGTCATCTTGATAGCTGCAATATTTCCAATTCTTCACAAAGCAACAAAATTTTGGACCTGACTGAACAGCATTTTCAGAAGACAAAATAAATGATTTCTGTCTTTGATAGCGTGGGAAAATGAGAAAATGCTGATTGCCAGCATTTTTCCCTTTTACCACGATATTTTCCGAAGCCTATTTTCAGGGTTGTTACCACTCAGGATTGTGTGGTAAAGGGTTTAGTGAAGAACTTATCCACTACATGTATTATTGTTTAACGATAGTGCTTTGCCTGTCTATTATGTAGCGCTGATATTTTTTAGTAAATAATTTATACTTTAATATGTTAATCAAGTGACATTTACTTTGCTCCGTGATGTTTTCATTTTATAGATGGGAAATGGTGTTGTAATATAATTGTATATAAATATCTAAGGAGAAAAAGAAAACAAACAAAATTCAATGTTTGACACCAAAATCAAAAACATTTGAGCTATACTGTGGTAAACGGTTTAGTACATCTCCCTGATGTATGTTACTTAGCTAGTCATCACATAATTGGAGGTGTGAATGGAAAACTATGTTAGTTTCATCTCGGATCAGTGTGTGCAGTCCGCACAGGCTAATCCGAAATAACACTTTCCGATTTTATATGATTTTCTGTTTTACGCAAGTCTACTGTAGCACAGAATCTAATGTAGTCGGAAAGTGCTGTCTTAGATTAGCCTGTGCGGACTGTGCAGGCTAATCCGGGATGACACTTTACCCAAATGTCCAAATGCACCTTTTCGCTTGTTGCACTCCATTTCATCTGCAGTTAGGAAGGTTCTACAGGAGGGGGTACAGTATCTTTTGATTCTGTGAAAATGCATCGTTCAGTGTTAGATATGTTGTGTTGAATTGTATGAATGAATTCAACACAATATAATATCTAAACAAGGTGATCTAACAATGCTTTTCACAGAAATAAGAAGGCTTTTTGCCCTTCCTGTGTGAAAACTTACCGAAACACAGATGGAATAGTTTGAAGTTTATTCCTGGAATTGTGGATCCATAAAATCCATTTTGTATAACATGTGACTGCATCCTGAGGTACTCTGGTCCTTTGGCATGCAGAAAAATGACCATGAGCAAAAAGTTTTGTCTTTAGTTAGCCTGTAGAGACTGTATAGGCCGATCTGGGATGTTACTTTTTGCAGATGCATTAAACCGTGTTCTCAGAGAGCATGGCTCTTTTACAGGCTTAGATAAGACTTAGTATATAGTTATAATATGCATAAAACCCTTTACCACACAATGACGCCTTTTAACGACCGTTGGAAAGAAGCCTTTTGAAAACATTTTGGGAAAAGGAGAAAATGCTGGTAACCAGCATTTTCTCCATTTCCCAAAATGTTTTCTACTCTATCAACAAATAATTGCTTTCTTTGAGTCACATTGAACACGGCGGGGAATCACGTGACACAACAACAACAACAATGACCGATATTTGAAAAAAAAGTTACTGACAAGCAAACAAATTATCCAGGGTAAAAAATTTGTTTGCTCGTCAATAACTTTTTTATCAGGTGTTGTTTAAAAAATCTAACATATCAAGCAAATCCCTGGAGTCCTTCTGCCTTCTCTGCTTCAAACCAAATTCCAATCGGTCATGTATTAACGGAATTATTGAAGATTTTCGTACCTGAAGTTTGGGAATTTTTTCAAATATCGGTCGTTGTTGTTGTTGTGTCATGTGATTCCCCGCCGTGTTGAAATTGCTGTCTGCAAATGCTTTCAATTTGGACAAGTCTTGAATTTTGTTGCCTGGTAAAGGGTTAACCCTTTCCCAAACAATCCCTGGAATTTACAGGTCTGGAATAGTAGCCTTTTGAAAACATTGTGGGAAAAGGAGAAAATGGTGGAGAAAATGCTGGTAACCAGCATTTTCTCCTTTTCCCACAATGTTTTCTACCCTATCATAGACAGAAATCATCTTTTCATCAAGAGTTGAGTTGTCGTCTGCAAAATGCTTTCAATTTGGTCTAGTCCAAAAGTTTGTCGTTTGGTAAAGGGTTAAAGCCTGATCTTATCCGCTTTGGTTATGCACTATGACTAAAAGTAGCTTTGTACATTCAATATTCAAGTCTTTATTCATTTGAAGTAGTCTTCAGTTTAAGGTCTATGACCCCAAACACCCATTTTGAAAGGGACATGTAAGTTCCTGAGATTGGCTGAATAGCTATGAAAGCGTCAATGTCACATGATATTTACCAATGAGGTAATGAGTTTACAGCCACTGTCTCTCTGATTAAAAGACTGATACTGCTGAAATTATTTACTGATGATTTAGGGGTCATAATCCTTATTTACTCAGCACTCCCAAACCAGGGTTCGTGGCTAGAATTTTTTTTCACTCTTTATGAGACAACAAGAAAATGAAATCACCCATATTTACAGCTCTTGCACATAACATTAAATTTGGCCAAATTATGGGATTCGTCTCTGAATGGATAGAAAACACTGTAGGAAATGGAGAAAAGCTTGTATTCAACATATTCTCCTTTTCCTACAATGTTTTCAGGGTCAGGATTGTGTGGTATGGGGTAAATCAAATGCTGATTTTACTCTTTACCAAACAACAAAATTTTAGACATACCTATATTGAAAGCATGTATGTAACCTGGATATTCAAGGATAGGCAGAGCAACACCCCAAGAGGAAATGGTTTCTGTAAATAAAGCCAAAGCAAAGCCTGAAGACGAGTGACATGAATATTTCATTGATTTAACCCTTTCATAAACAATCCCTGGTTTTTACGACCCCGAGATAGACGCCTTTTGAAAACATTGTGGGAAAAGGAGAAAATGCTGGTAATCAGCATTTTCTCCTTTTCCCACTATGTTTTCTACCCTGCTAGAAACAAATTCAGTTTTTGAGTTACGTTTATTTTATCGCCTGCAAGTGCTTTCAATTTGGACTAGTCTAAAATTTTGTCGTTTGGTAAAGGGTTAATATCCTATTATTCATAAGACCAGCTAGATACCCTAAATTTATTAAGTGGTCAAAGTGCTGGAAAAACCAAAATGCATTTCCTGTCTGACATAATCTATGCAACCTTGCAGCCTCTAGGGTTGATGTTTGTCATGAAGACACAGGAATGTGTATAGTTTGATAAATTATTAAGGAAATGGGTTATATTTGACCTAAAATGAAAACTTTGGTAACTTTAACTCTTTACCAAACAACAAAATTTTAGACATGTCCAAAATGAGAGCATTTGCAGACAACAAAATTAATGGAACTCAAAAATCAAAATTTGTTTCCTGCAGGGTAAAAAACTGTGGGAAAAGGAGAAAATGCTGGTTACCAGCATTTTCTCCTTTTCCCACAATGTTTTCAAAAAGCGTCTATCTCAGGGTCGTAAAAACCAAGGATGGGTAAAGAGTTAAACAGGTTATAGGAATGACCTTTCACGATAATTTTCTGGCTAAACAGTTAAAAACTTGTCAGAAGTGTATTTTTACAGTGAAAAGTTTAGAAAACATTTTAGACTAGATTTGCATGTCATACATTCCATCAGTAGTGTTATATGTCTGTACAATGTATATTATACAAGAAAATAAATTGATTTGAAGTATTTTTGTGTGAAATTCTATATATCTGGTATAGGACTATGATCCATTGTTTCATTTATAAGGATTAACTCTTTACCAAATGACAAAATTTAAACTTGAAAGCATTTGCAGATGACAAACATGCAGGATTCCAGTATTTCTTTTCAAACAGTGTTTTCAGAAGGCGTCTTCGTATGGGTCATAAAAATCAGGAATTGTTTGGTAAAGTGTTAATCTAGAACTAGTTACATCTTATCAGCTCACCTGCGTACAAAGTGTGGACGGTGATATTTTTTCTTGGGTTATGTCAAAATTTTTGTCTTGGTGATATCCTGTACAAATTAAGAATTGGGTCACTGCTAAGAAAAAGAATGTTCATCCATAACAGAATGTATTTTATCAACCATTAATTAATTATCAACCTTTACCATACAATCCCGACTTTTAACAACACTGGGAGAGAGGCCTTTTGAAAAAATTGTGGGAAAAGGAGAAAATGCTGGTCACCAGCAATTTCTGCTTTTCCCACAATGTTTTCTACTCTTTCAAAGTCAAGTTTCAATTCTTGAGTCATGTTTATTTCATTGTCTGCAAATGTCTTCAATTTGGATAAGTTTAACTGGTATATCAATTATATCTTTTTGAAGGATTACTGTTAGACTTGGCTTAAGAAGTGTGCAACCAAAATTTTTTTCCCCCTTAGCTTCTACCAAACAACAAAAACTGTTCAAACTGAAAGTATTGGCAGACTACAAGTGTGACTCAAATAGTAGAATTTGTGATAAACTAAAAGCACTGTGCCCTCTTGTTAAAGCTTGGGATTTTGTGGTAAAGGATTAGAAAATGCATGTTTGATTCCTCCATGGAAAAACAAATGGACAAAAAGAAAAGATGGGAGATTAAGTACATGAACATTATGTTTGATGAAGTTGAACGAGTACAATCATAACATTTTCTGCCAGTTCTCTATATAGCCAAAAAAATGTTATTGCTGTTAAACAATACAAGACTTCCTATATGATCCAAAAATGGACATGTTATGAATGATCAACATCCCATAGATACTATAATTTTATTTTGGTGGCTAACATATCTGCTTGTAGTTCTTTTCTCAAGAAATGAAAATATCAAAGTATTTTTTAATGGCAGTTTTGCCTGTGTCCGCAATGTGACACACCAAATTTGTAGAGCAGAGAAAATTTTTATGACACATGACAAAATAACTCAACCAAACAATATTTCTCACAAAACCCGTAATATATTCCCTCGCATTCTCTGCAATTAATCTTTGTTTTGTCATTGTTTTGTCATGGAAACCTGCCACAGGTTGTGTCCAACAGAAACAACACTATTGCTGTACTGATATTTGGTACATTTTGTTACAAAGCTTAAACAAAAATCCGAATCATCCTGGCATACAACTGGAATATTTTGAAAAAACAGACCTCTTTGTTTTGCAAAACTTGGAAGAACCTGGTTCTTTCATTCCAATGCACTGACATGTTAAATGATAAAAACCTAATGATTTATCTCTAGGAACAACAGATTTTAAATTGAGAGAAATCTTAGAATATTACTTTCTGCATACAACTATGAAAATATACTGTGATTGGGACAACAGATAAAAACAAGCAATTGCTCCTTCGACATTTAATAGGCCCTTTAGCCATTATGTTTTCATTTTGTATTCATATATCAAAACTTACATAATAGTGATAATCCCTAATTTACCTGGATATTTTTAGTCATCTGTCGGAATTTTGTTACAGGAAGTAATGAGTCCATTCATTCTTTTTGCTGAATGAAAGTGTCTTTCAAGTACAGTTCTATCGTGCATAACTGAACGCATAACTAGACAACATTTTGCATTAGCAGACAGCAATGGTCAAATTTACTCAGATGATAGAATAGTCCATGATAATGTAAGAAACTTTGTGGGGAAAAAGAGAAAATATTGCTTACAAGCAAGGCAAAGAGTATCTTGTAGAAAAGGAAAGCACTTGTGTTAACCCTTTATTAACTCTTTACCCAACAAACTTTTAGACTTGTCCAAAAATTGAAATTTGAAATTTGTTTCCAGCAGGGTGAAAAACATTGTTGGAAAAGGAGAAAATACTAGTTACCGGGATTTTCTCCTTTTCCAACAATGTTTTCAAAAGGCTTCTACCTCAGGGTTGTAAAAACCAGGAATGTTTTGGTAAAGGGTTAAACAACAAAATTTTAGACTGGTTCAAAGTGAAAAGCAGTTCCAGACGTCAACATCAAGTAAAAGGTAACTCAAAAATTGAAATTTGTTTCCAGCAGGGTAGAAAACATTGTTGAGAAAAGGAGAAAATGCTGTTTACCAGCATTTTCTCTATTTCCCACAATTTTTTCAAAAGGCATCTATCTCAGAGCCATAAAAACCATGGATTGTTTTGTACAACGTTAAGTGGTTATCGACATGTGGGGGAAACAAGTAATTACTTCAAATTGCTGTTTTTTCCCTCTCTGATTTCAAATTCGATTCATTTCAGGGGCTTAACAAGCTGCACTTGAGCTTGACACCAGATAGACTTGCGGTTCGTATAATAACATTTGACATCGGAATATGATACACAATACTTTATACATCCCATGTAAAAGACTCTTACATGGCCTTCAAGATATAAGTATCACAGTTTTTAACAAATACTATGTTTGAAATAATGATAATTAAAAGTAACAAGTGTACAAAATAAACAATTTAAATGTCTTTATGATTTAAAATTTTTAAACATCTTCATGATTTTAGGCGCTGATGTGTTGAGGGGCTGCAATCTTCCTTTCTACTTGACTTAAATATTTCTCAGGTATTCCAGCACTCCTGTAAATAGACAAATAGAAACATTAGTTATAAACTGGTTACAAACTGGTAAACATCTCTTGTTTATATTTTTTTAGCTGGATAGCATTAGATCAAATTTATTAGACAGAAAACTTAGATAAAACAGGAGTTTACCTCAAACTTTCATATGCTCAAAACCTGTTAACCCTTTACCAGATGACCAAATTTTAGCTCTGTCCAAATTGAAAGCATTAGCAGACGACAACTTTAGTGTGGCTCAAATGGTGCAGTTGTTTATTGATTAGGTAGAAAACATTGTGGAAAAAGGAGAAAATGCTGGTAACCAGCATTTTCTCCTTTTCCCACAATGTTTTTAAAAGGCTTCTTTTCCAGGGGCATCAAAAGTAGGGATTGAGTGGTAATGGGTTAACTTGACTTTAAGCCTTTACCAAACAATCCCTAAGATAGAAGACTTTTGAAAAAAATTGGAAAAAAAGGAGAAAATGCTGGTAACCAGCATTTTCTTCTTTAACCACAATGTTTTCTACCCTGCTGGAAACAAATTTTAATTTTTGAGTTGCATTCATTTTGTCATATGCAAATGTTTTCCATTTGAACCATTCTAAAAGTCTGTCGTTCAATAAAGTTTTAAGCTTGGTGTTTAAAACCTTGGCTTTGCATACATGTACAACCTGTAAATACATATATGAAATACTGTATTATTTACTAACAGCAACCAGGGATCAAGACGTATGTAGAGACTACTATTTACTACAATTCAGAACCATTTTTTTTATTCCTTGGTGCTATAAAAATTGGTAATTCATCTGTTTTAACACATATAATCAAATTCTGATAAAAAGATAACAAGAGGGCCATTGGCCCTGGAACGCTCACCTTAGACTATAGCTTATGAGTGAAATTCAATTATTTGAGCAACTTTGGTAAAGCTTCACCCAAGGAACATCCCTGCCAAGTTGCATCAAGATTGGCCCTGTGGGTTAGGAGAAGATGTTTAAAGAAATTGTTGACGGGCGACAGACGCCGGACATAGGGCAATCAAATATCATAAAGCTCTACACCTTCCAGTTTCAAAGAAGAATTTTACATTTTCCTTTTTTGTCCTATGGTCGAACTTGTGGTCCCCTGGACTGGGTCAGTTTTAACCAAAGCATCATCCTTGGAACAAACTTGGTAGAGGTCCACTCAAAGATGCTACATACCAAGTATCAAAGCTCTACACCTTCCCGTTTAAGACAAAAAAAATTTAAAATTTTCCTTCTTTGTTCCTATGTTCGAAACTGTGACCTCCGGGGCAGGGCCGGTTAAAACGCAAGGGACATCATATGACCAAACTTGGTAGAGGTCCACTAAAAGATTCTGCATACCAAATATCAAAGCTCTGCACCTTCAAGTTTCAGAGAAGATTTCTAAAGTTTTCCTTCTTTGTTGCTATGTTCGAACCTGTGACCTCCCGAGGCAGGGCCAGTTTTGACCCCAAGGGCACAATATGAACAAACTTGGTAGAGATTCACTAGGAATTGCTACATGCCAAATATCATAGCTCTATGCCTTCTAGTTATAGAGAAAAAGAATCTTAAAATTTTCTTTCATTGTTCCTATGTTCGAACTTGTGACCCCCGGGGCAGGGCCAGTTTTGACCCCACGGGCATGATTTGAACAAACTTGGTAGAGGTCCACTAGGAGATGCAACAAACCAATTATCAAAGCTCTATACCATCTAATTTCAGAGAAGAAGAAATTTAAAGTTTTCCTTCTTTGTTCCTATGTTCAAACTAATGACCTCCGGGGTGGGGCCAGATTTGACCCCAGGGACATTATTTGAATAACCTTGGTAGAGGTCCACTAGGAGATACAACAGACCAAATATCAAAGCTCTATGCTTTCTAGTTTCTGAGGAAAAGAATTTTACAGTTTTCCTTCTTTGTTCCAATGCTCAAACTTGTGATCCCCGGGGTGGGGCCAGTTTTGACCCCAGGGACATAATTTGAACAAACTTGGTAGAGGTCCACTAGGAGATACAACAGACAAAATATCAAAGCTCTACGCCTTCAAGTTTCAGAGGAGAAGATTTTTAAAGTTTTCCTTCTTTGTTCCTATGCTCAAACTTGTGACCCCTGGGGTGGGGCCAGTTTTGACCCCAGGGACATAATTTGAACAAACTTGGTAGAAGTTCACTAGGAGATGTCACATACTAAATATCAAAGCTCTACGCCTTCAAGTTTCAGAGGAGAAAATTTTTAAAGTTTTCCTTCTTTGTTCCTATGCTCAAACTTGTGACCCCTGGGGTGGGGCCAGTTTTGACCCCAGGGACATAATTTGAACAAACTTGGTAGAGGTCCACTAGGAGATGCTACATACCAAATATCAAAGCTCTACCCCTTCAGGTTTCAGAGGAGAAGATTTTTAAAGTTTTCCTTCTTTGTTCCTATGCTCAAACACACTAAAACGTGTTATCCCCTGGGGCAGGGCCAGTTTTGACCCTATGGGCATAATTTGAACAAACTTGGTAGAGGTCCATTGGGAGATGCTACATACCAAATATCAAAGCTCTACCCCTTCTACTTTCAGAGGAGAAGATTTTCAAAGCTTTCGTGTTTTTTTTCGTTTTGTTGCCATGGCAACCAGCGTTATGGGTGGAATTAAATTCTTTGAACAATTTTGGTGGAGCTTCACCCCAGGAACATTCCTGCCAAGTTTCATGAAGATTGGCCCAGTGGTTTAGGAGGAGAAGATGTTTAAAGAAATTGTTGACGGACGGCGGACATTTGGCGATCACAATAGCTCACCTTTAGCACTTTATGCTAAGGTGAGCTAATAAATGAGAGAATACAAATAGCACCCACTGTAACATTAATTTTGTTTCCTCTCCATTATTATTTCTTCCAACAATGTCATTTACAAACTTCACATAATTATTCTATATAAAAATATGTATGGTATTTGTTCATGCTATGTAGGAACTGGGATAATTCTAGATCTGTCCCGTAAAAAGAAGAATTTCCAATATTGTTGCAAAAAGTAGGTATCCTTTTCTTGCACCTAACTATCCTGTAATAACTCTAACCCAAGGCAGCAATACTGGTCAAAGTCAGGCTGTTGTCTTACCTAATAGAAGACATTGTTGTTATTGTTAGAGGAAAAAATGTTTTAGATCAGGGTAAGATTAACAAGCATTCCTACTTTTAGCAGAGACTACTATCCAGCCTCCTGAAAATATCAATAGAATCCTTTACACAATCCTAGAACTGTATGATACAGACTAGAAATGCCCAAGAAAGTGAGAACCCCTACATAAACCTATATTCACCAACCATTCTTAAGAACGTTTTTTGTCTTGTTCTCCAGAATTTTCTACATTTGTAAGTAACACAACTTCTGATTGGCTAAACCAAATGGTTTTGCCAATTAGAAGTTGTGTTACTTACAAATTTAGAAAACCTTTGAGAATAAGACTAAAAATATTCTCAAGAATGGTTGGTGAATACAGGCCCAGGATGATTGAACAGAACTTCCACATTTGACAGACATATTCATCATGACATTAGTCACAAACTTCAAAGTATATTACAGTACTGTATAACCTGTAGCAAATGATCTGCATTAAGACATTAATTTGAAAGCAAGGAAAAATGTACTCTATTTCATATTTCTATCCTAACATTAGAATCTTGATCATCAATGGGTCACTACAAGCATGAGAATATTGTGGAAAAAAAAATCCTTGCTATCAGCAGTTTCTACATTTGCCATCCTTTCTTTATGTCAAATAGTTCTTGACATAAAAAATCAAATGTTTAACTTGCACAATAACAGGTGTAATGTACATGTTACAGTTTGAGCTAATTCTTACTAGCCTGGGTTCTTGTGCATTTATTTTTTCCTTTTCTATGATTTTGACGTAATTTTGTCAAAAAATGATGGTTACATGAACAACATCATTACAATGGACTCTGATGAAATAAATATATAAACATACCAAAAGATTAAGCAGCTTGTTTTTATTATTATTTTCATTATTTTATATATTTCAATTTCGATCGATATCTCAATAAAATCACAGCAAACTACACATCAAGTTATCAGTCAAATGCTGTTTTTACCAACAACAAAAATAAAATCATGAATAGTGGTAAACATATGGATTATCTCTGATATTTGCTAAAACAGCATCAATTATTTAACCCTTCCTCAAACGACAAATTTTTTACTCTTCCAAACTGAAAGAGTTTCCAGACAACAATTTTAAATTTGAGGAAAAAGGTAGAAAGTTCTCCTAAAGAGTAGAAAACACTGTGGGAAAAGGAGAAATTGCTCGTTACGAGCAATTTCTCCTTTTCCCACAGTGTTTTCAAAAGCCTTGTACTGTAGACATGTAAAAACCAGGGCTTGTTTGGGAAAGGGTTAAGGGTCACTGGATCAAATGGTTGACTGAAAATTTGCACATGGACATTATGGGAAGGGCTCTACTGACATTACCCCCATAAAACAAATTTGACCTATCTGTGATTTTGACCTTTAGCCTATGGATATGAATCTTGCACATGACAGATTGTCTCAACGCGGTTAACGAAAGTATTTGGTGCAGCAAAATTATTTTGAAATAAGTAGCAGAAAAAAAGTTTATGGCCCAGATACCAAAACTGTTATTTGACATTGCTTTGATCTCCACCTCTGACCCACAGATATGATTCTTGCAATACATTGCCTTTATGCGATTGACAACACTGCAGTTATATTGAAATTCATTTATGCTTACTCAGTTTCAGGTCGGAAATCAACATAACCCTGAATATTTCTCCTTGTAATACTATCTCATCCTGCTTTGACTCTGACCTGTGCCCTACCAATATGGTTCTTGCTGTACCATGTTTAGGTGGCTGACAACTCTTCAAAGTTATAGCGTAACTCATTCATAATTAAAAAAATTACATGCTGGACATGTACACTTCCCCCACCACTCAACACACATTATGACCTTGCTGTGACCGTGACCTTTAACCAACAGAAATGACTTGTGAAAGACACATCCTCTTTATGTGGTCAGCATTGATACAAATGTATTTTGAAATTAAGTTTTAGGGAAGCAAGTTACGGCCAAATTATCAAGATGGACAGATTGAAAGGCAGAAAAAATAGACAGATGGATAAATGGAGCGACTTCAACAAAATTATATGCTTCGAATTTTTTTTTCAAGGGCATAAAAATTTTATCATGTAGTACATGAAAATGTAATGATAGCCATAGCTTGTACACTACAGAAAATAAGTTAAAATGTTAGCCATTGCCTCTGCAATGAAAATGTTAGCCATTGCTTCTGCAATGAATAAAAATATAGCACTCAAACAACTAGCATGTCATTGCATCTAGCAAAATATTCCATACATCACTTTTTTTTATGCTTTTTTTTAAATATAAATTCTCAGGAAATTTGATTTTGTTCTACACCATCCACCAAAGCAACCAAAGCCTGACTTAGTGCTTGGCTTAGTGCTTTAATGGTTGATTCTCATCTTCACATTCAATACCTACATACTGTATCTTCTACAAATAAATATAATGTGCTGTGAAAAAGCCTAACATATTCTTACTCAGTTTTGTCTATAGCATGGGTGTCATACAGTGTTTAAAGGCCCTAGAGGGCCTTAATGACTCTACTGACAGTGATTTTGCTCTTTTTTTTTTTTTGCAAACATCATTATGTAGGCATGGTGAATTGAACAAATAGTAAAATAGCTAAAGTAAAATTTTTGAAATCCATTCATTTGGAATCTCACTAAATTTAAAAGAGTTTCAGTATTTATTGTATTAAAAAAATCACTGCAAGTTTCCGAGAAACATGACCATCAATCTAAACAATCGTGTCCCTTGATCTACGCCATCAAATGGCTACTTTTCCAAAATTGATTGCTTGAATTTCTGGAGTTCAATCCCTTTATGATACAAATGATCTGCGCAAGTAAAAAAAAAAAGTTTAAAAATGTGGCCTATATTGTGTACACAAAAAGTGAAATCTTTCAACTTCATAAGGCTACTTTTTCCTTAATTTTGTCAGATTTATAAAATTCTAAACCTTCAGGTTAAAGCAATTGATGATATAAAGCAACTGTGTAAGTTTCACAAAAATCTGACCACACATGCAGACATAATTGAGTAAACAAGAAATTTAAATTTTTAACTTTAAATAGCTACTTTTCTCTGGCTGATAGTCAGATCAGAGCTTTGCCCTTTAGACTTTTGTCTCTGTCTTTGACTAAAAGGAAGTTTATGGAGGCCTAGGTATGAATCTTTCCATAAACTGAGAACATTAGTGAGGCTGGGTTTCTTACCAGCTCTAGTTGGATGGGAAAAAACAAAAAGCTATGTAAAGAAAGGAAATTAACCAAGAACTTTTAACTGATAGTCTAGTGTCTTACATCAATTAAACATCTTAACTCACAGAGGATAAACACTACAAGAAAAGTGAGCTTCAAATTCACTGCATGTAATTTCACTGCAACATTCTTCAAAGACAATTAGGCTAATAAACTCTCAAATACCTGAGTTTGAAGTCTTTCAATTCAAACAAAAATTGGGTGTGATATCTAATTACTATTTTTAAAAAAAAAAATTGTTTATGTCAAATGTCAAATCGGATATACAATAAAGCAAAAATGCAGTAATAATCTGAAATGTATTTTTAATATATGTACTAAGTTTAAATAGAAATGTAGCAAAGTACACCATATGTACAAGCCATTATCTAGCAAAAGGAGGTAGTGTGTCTGCAAAAAGTATTGGCCCAGGTCAGCCTGCGAAGTCCTGTGCTGAAACTCTTTGCTATCAGTAGACTTTCTGCATGTCAAAGGACCAGTATAACACACAATTCAGCCAACTGTCAGACAAAATGGATTTTTGGGTCCATTGATATGTCATGGCTTGCTTGGTGTCATACCTCACGTAGATGCATTAAGTCTCCTTTGGCTAGAGCGTGGCTCATTTACATGGTTATTTCACCACAGAGTGAGGTGTAAAAAACACTCGGGTATTAGTGGTTAAAAAAAAAAATACCCAAAAAGCTGTGGGTTAAACAAGAATAAAAAAATAGCACACAACACTGCAATGAGCCATGTACAACAACCTTATCATGCTTTGATGTTTACGTTGACCTTGTGGGCAACATGTGAAACATATTTATCAGGTATACCAGCAGCTCTGTAAAACAAACATTTTACATGTACAAAATATTACCCACTACAATAATCAAATAAATCCCCATTATAGTATGTTTGAAACAAGAAGACGAGACAAAACAGGCAGTTTGAACTCTTTACTCCTTGCAGAACACTTTTTTGCAAACCTCTCAAGAAAATGCTGAAGCAAGAAGCAGATTAACCCTTAACCAGACGTCAAAATTTTAGCTCTGTCCAAATTGAAAGCATTTGCAGACGACAATTTCATTGTGGCTCAAATGGTGCAAATGTTTATTGATTAGGTAGAAAACACTGTGGGAAAAGGAGAAAATGCTGGTTACCCGCATTTTCTCCTTTTCTCACAATGTTTTCAAAAGGCTTCTTTTCAAGGGGCGTCAAAAGTAGGGATTGAGTGGTAACGGGTTAAGGATAGGGCACTCTAATCGGATTAGAGTAATTTGTCATTTATCATCGATAAAACATATGGATTCGGGGACTTTGGTAATCTGTAATCCATTGGCTGATAAACACTGATTCTTGGCGTTGATGACAGATTTCCTGAGTCTTAGCCAAATCAATATAATTTTGGTGATGATAGGCTATGTGTCAAGGAGAGGGTGACTCAATTTAAAAACAGCAAGTAAAGTAACTTTTTCTTAGAGTAATACGCAATTTGTTTTTCCGCCACAATTTTTCACATGTATATCAAAGCCTAAAGCCTATCCATAAACCATATTTTACTGGGATATTTCAAGTGTTCTGCTGCATTTTGTAAGCAAGTAATGAGTCCATCTTCTGCTATATAGACATATTAACCTTTTCCCTAACAATCCCTGGTTTTTACGGGTCAAGAATAGAAGCCTTTTAAAAACATTGTGGGAAAAGGAGAAAATGCTGGTAGCCAGCATTTTCTCCTTTTCCCACAATGTTTTCTACACTGTCATATAGAAAAATCATTTTTTTAGCAACTGTTTATTTGTCACCTGCAAAATGCTTTCAATTCAGTCTGGTCCAAAATTTGCCGTTTGGGAAAGGCTTAATCGTAAATTAAAATTTGGAGTAAATGACACAAAGGGAAAACAATGGAAGCAGAACATAAAATAAATGCATCCTTTTAATATTATAATCTTTTGTACTTTTGTATAGAGAAAACAGTGTATGAAAAGGAATGGTTTTTGAATGGCTTAGAAATACCCATAGGCTGAATAATTGTCAACACTTTAGCCTTAGTATTTGCTATGATTATAACTTTCTGCATTGAACAATGCTTTACCCAAATGAGGGAAATAAAAACACAAAACAGTTATGAAATTCACGAGAATAACCATATGGCTAAATACTGAATTGATCATATGGAAGGAACAATGGCAGATGGTGTAGCTCAAATAACAGGGCTTGCCTCTGTAAGGGTACTAATCATCAAAAGGCAGGAAGATGCTAGTAACCATCAGGCTGTCCTTTTTAAAATAAAAAAATTAAGTCTTCATGGACATAAACCACATACTCTACATAGTATTCTCTACAGGGAACAAAATCATCTATGGCAAGTAATAAAATATAGAAGGAAATTATCCCAATGGAACTGTTAACAAAACATACCTTAATGTTTCTAATTTCTTCTTCTTAACTTCTTCAAGCTTTGCACGTCTTTGTCTTGCTTCCTGGTCTAATTTCACACCCTCCTCAAAGAATGCATTTCGTTCTGAAATTCTAAGCTGTTCTTTTTCTCTGATCTGGGTTCTAACATCATCAGCATGCAAATGGCGTTTCTTTCTGGCCTCTTCCTCTTCCCTTCTCTCTTTCTCTACCAGCTCCTTCTGTGCTCTGTGATAAAATAGTGAAATTTAAGTCATAAAAACCAAGCTTCAGTTCTTCTCTCTACTTTACAGCATGTTCATAAATGCTAATAATACATTTGACAAAAACAGCTGGAACTGATGCAATGTTAATTATGCATTTGACAACAACCACTTAAACTGTCAAACTGTCAAGGCAGATGATTCCTTCCCCCCTTTCCGGTGGTCTGTCAGTGCAAATTTAAAAAAAGAAAATTCAAAGGATAAAAACACAAGCAGGGTGCAGTGAGCCTTCATGTAATCATATAGTCAAATTGGTTGAAAACTGCATGGAATGAAGGAAAGAGGACACAAAATTGCCACTACACAATGCATCTGTATGTACAGACATATAACATATTTGCAGTATGAAGCCCCCCACCCACACACACAGAGAGACAGATAACATACTTCCAATATGATTCCCCCCAACACAGTTCATGGTCAGATATAATTAAAAGAGACAGGAAAAAAATAGTTTTTTATTTTAATTGGGTGGAACACACTATTGGAAAAAGAGTGACTGTTTTGAAACAAACAGTGACTCTTTTTGACTACATACATGTATTTTTAAAACCTGACAACAGTACAAGTGGGGATTGTACTTGTATGGGAATTAGATGTTATTACATTTAAGCTAATATCTGGCAACATGAAGTTTAAACCATTACCTTACAACAAAATTTTAGACGGGTTTAAATTAGAAAGATTTGCAGATTACAAAATACCGCAACACAAAACTTGAAATTTGTTTCCAGCAGGGTTGAAAACATTGTGGTTACCAGCATTTTCTCCTTTTCCAACAATGTTTTCAAAAGGGCTTCTATCTCAGGGTTGTACAAACCAGGGATTGTTTGGTAAAGAGTTATTGTAAAAAGTGTTAACTCAGGCCAGCCAGGCTGCACAGTCTCACTTGTGTCAAACCTTTTTGTTTTTCAGTAACCTGTATGCATGTTCATGGACGATTCTATCTCAGCATTCAGGCAGTTGTTAGACAAAATAGTTTCATAATTATGTGACGAATTGCTTAGTGAGCTACGTTAACCCTTTCCCAAACCACAAATTTTTGGACTAGACCAAATTGAAAGCATTTGCAGACGACAATTCAACTCTTACTGAAAAGATGATTTCTGTCTATGATAGGGTAGAAAACATTGTGGGAAAAGGAGAAAATGCTGGTTACCAGCATTTTCTCCTTTTTCCACAATGTTTTCAAAAGGCTACTACTCCAGACCCGTGAAAACCAGGGATTGTTTGGGAAAGGGTTATGCCCTCTTTTGCCACAATGTGGCTCATTCTTACAAAATCATACCAATGATCTTTAGTGATTCCCATGAAAACAGACAGTTAGTCTTAATATCACTATTCAACACATTCCTTTGTTTAACACATTACCACATGACAAAATTTTAGACTGGTTCATATTAAAAGCATTTGCAGATGACACAATAAAGGTGACTGAAAAATTGAAATTTGTTCAGGGAAGGGTAGAAAACACTGCGGGAACAGGAGAAAATGCTGGTTACCAGCATTTTCTCTTTTTCCTACAGTGTTTTCAAAAGGCTTCTTTCTGAGAGGCGTCAAAAGTAGGGATTGTGTGGTAATGGGTTAACTCTGTGCTACATGGCAAAACTTTAGATTTGTCAACATGAAACGCTCTCCTGGCTACCAAATTTTTTATGGCGGATTTATTATTATTATTTAATGCAGCTATCATTGCCATTGGCACACTGCAAGGAATGTACTGACAAAACAAAAATGACCTTTGACCCTAACCTTACCTAAGTACTCTTTCGAACTCGTTTCTTTCTCTCTGGGCCTGTACAGCAAGATAATGCTCCTTCTGGTTCATTTGATTCTTACGCGCCTCAATTAACATAGCTTCTGTTTCTGCCTTCTTCTTTGCCTCTTCTGCCTCCTTCTTTCTCCATTCTCTTTCAGCCTGCTCTTGGGCTCTCTTAGCACGTAGAGCATCTCTATCTGCCTGTTCATCTCGAGCCCGTTCCTGAAGAGCCCTGAGTCTAGCTGTCTCTTTCTCTTTCTCAAGTCTTATCCTCTCTTGTTCCTTCTCATAAGCAGCTTCTCTTTCCTTGAAAAAGGAAGTAAGTGATTTTTATCTGTTAAAGGTCAAGCAGTAGTGAATTACTAGATCCAGCTTTTCTTTGAATTATTAGGTATTTATGCCACTTGTCTTGTGATGTTGCCTTATTCATATTATGATTAGGATGTGATGTGCAGCAAATAAATGAAGAGCTCATATACCTGCATATTTATTAGCTCGTTTTAAACTGGACTTAGACAAAAAAAAAAAAAAAATGATTGATAAAAGCAGTCATTATCTGTATTTGGAATTATATTAACCCTTTACCAAACAATTCCTGGTTTTGACGACCTAGAGGAAGATGCCTTCTGAAAACATTAAGGGAAAAGGAGAAAATACTGCTAATGCATCATTTTCTCCTTTTCTCACAATGTTTTCTACTCTTCCAAAGTCAAGTTTCAATTTTTAGAGTAACGTCTGATTGGTAGTCTGCAAATGTTTTCAATTTGGACCAGTCTAAAATGTTGTCATTTGGTAAATTTTGTCATTTGGTAACATTACCAAATAACAGAATTTTCGGTTAGAAAAGAGACTGAAAATTTGAAATTTATTTTGTGAAAGGTAGAAAGCATTGTGGAAAAAGGAGAAAATGCTGGTTACCAGCATTTTCTCCTTTTCCCACAATGTTTTCTAATGGCTTCTTTCTCAGGGGTGTCAAAAGTAGGGATTGTGTGGTAATGGGTTAAATTTCTTAATAGTGATAAGGCATCTGATAAAAAAGTAAAACATCCTATTCACTGGTATTTTCTATAATGCCTATGATGATCACCAACCTTGGTGAATAAAAATCCCATGACAGTCAGATTATATTTGTTGTCTGCAAATACCATCATGTCAAAAATCTAAACATTTTTGCATGGTCAAGTGGCAAAGTTTCTTAAAGTAAAGTTCATAGAGCATGTAAAAAAAGGTTGAATTCCAAAAGGTAAAGAACAAAGCATCTATTGGCAATATTGTCTCATTGACAAGGATACAATACACATTTATTAACTTTTTACCACACAACAAAGATCTAGACCTGTCCAAATTCAAAGCATTTGCAGACGACATTTGAAACGCTGCTTGGAATGATGGGATTTGTCTTTGATATGGTAGAAAATATTGTGGGAAAAGGAGAAAATGCTCGTAACCAGTATTTTCTCCTTTTTCAGCTATGTTTTCAAAAGGCCTCTTTCTCAGGTTCATTACAAGTCAGGATTGTGTGGTTAAGGGTTAAGAAACTTGATATGATGATAATTGTATATTGTCCACAGACAATGCCTGATCAGATGAATTGAGGAATTCACCCATACACAAATCAAAGTCTGGGTCTATATACGAACACTGTACCTCCATGCTGAGGTGAACGCTACAAAAACAGTAAGAAGACTGTTGTGCAATAAACTCTTACAGCTTTCTGTTTCATGTACTCTATCACTTTAAGTTCCTCTGCTTTTTCTTGCTGTTTCTTAATTTCTCTACGAGCCAGAATTTCTTCATTGGCTTTGTTCAACTCAACCTGAAAGAAAACAAAAAGATATGGATCATTTGTTCCAAGAGGAAACATGTTGGATAAACTTCTACTTAACCCTTTACCACACAATGACGACTTTTGATGACCCTGAGGAAGAAGCCTTTTGAAAACATTGTAGGAAAAGGAGAAAATGCTGGTGACCAGCATTTTCTCCTTTTCCCACAAAGTTTTCTACCCTATCAAAGCAAAATTGCACCATCTGAGCCACTTTAAAATTGTCGTCTGCAAATGCTTTCAATTTGGATAGGTCTAAACTTTTTCCATGTGGTAACGGGTTAAACTATCAAAATTGGCAAATGTATAGAGTGTGCCTATATTTATTTTTTGTTAATCTGATGAAGAGATTTACTTCAAATTTCTTGACTAGTAGTTTGTTTGTTGTTGTCAGCTGTTTTTAAACATGTTCTAGCAATATTGTTCTTGTGCAGTATCTCTTTACCAATACCATGCAAGGCATTCTATGCAAAGCTACTAGCTGCTCTCCAATATCAACATCTATTTGTTCCATTTCAATGATGTCTTTCACATCACTGTAAAATCCTTTTCCTTCGAGTATTTTTCTTTGCATCACATGGAAACGATTTTAACTGGAACAGAATGATAATTCTACTAATTGGAATGTAGATAAATAGAAGTTGAGATTGCAGCAATACTTTTGTTGGGTGTCAAGTTAAAGTCTTGTAATTCTGAACAATAGTTTAGCAATATCATCCTACACCTATCTGGTCGAAGGGGATGCATTCACTGTGGCTGCAGGTCAGATAACTAGTGCTAGATAAATTGTATATACACTTGCGGATTTGGTAAGTGTACAGCAAAGGCGTATAGTAATTATATGTATAAGTAAGAGGAGACTGCTGAATAAATATCAAAAGT
Organism: Tridacna crocea; assembly: GCA_943736015.1. Taxonomy (NCBI): domain Eukaryota; kingdom Metazoa; phylum Mollusca; class Bivalvia; order Cardiida; family Cardiidae; genus Tridacna; species Tridacna crocea. Next base: position 29,821,548 of record OX031061.1, read on the forward strand.
TGCAGATGAAGAGCAACAAGCAAAAACAGGGTGATCTTGGTTTCCACAATTTACATAGAACATCAGTGGTTGTTATAAGCAGAAAATAGGTAAAGATTCAAATGGTCAGTGGTTACCCGTAGTGTAGCTTGTTCCTCTTTCCTCTTCTCAAGTTGAACTCTGTCTTCATCCATCATCTTCTCCACATATCTTTGCATCTGTACATTTTCTTGGTCCTTACGCTCCAGCTCAAACAACCTTTCCTGCTCATTTTCTGTTATCTGTTCAAGCAACTTAGATGCACCTTAAATTCATCAACATATGATAGTAAGCTCTTTATCAATTAATTTACTAGCTATATTAAAATATAAGAAAATCAAACGGCCCAAAAGAATTCAACCTACATGTTGTTTTCAATCTGATCTTTATCTAAACATTAAGTTAATACTTCATGCACTGTGTGTTTACGTTGAAGTTGAATTTGACACCAATAACAACCTCTACTTATATTACGTTTGTGCAGAGCTTAATATAGATATTAGATGAATATACATCTCTTATCTAGCTTTTTTACTATTGAGTAAATAAAGTGTGTTTCCTCAACAGCTAAAATTATAGTTCTGCTGAAAAATCAAGACAGAGTTCATTCATAATCCAGAATAAAGCAGTGAACAGTATGGATCAGAGATCAGACTGCATATTCTGTGTAGACTGATACTGATCTATTCTGTCAACAAAACTTTCTGTTGTAGTCTATGGTATTAAATCAATTCAGTTAATTTTTAAGACATTTTTTCAACAAGTGTTTTCCTCTTGTTTAGCAAATTATGATTCAGCCTGATTAAAAGTAATTTAAATTCATTTTGTAAATGGTATTGCCAAAACTCTCTCTACATGTCCCATTTTGAATCATAATTGTAATACTCCATGCATTGTAGCATCTCAGGAAGTCTCACATTGTTATACTTTCTCCAAGCAGATCTTTTAAGGGTTTTCAGGGTTGCAAGCATTATACAAAATGGTTGGTAGCAAAATAAGAGGGATAATCTTATTGGTCAAATATCAACCGATGTATTATCCAACCAAGTTTATGAGAATAACACTAAATGCAACTTTCACAGAGCATTCAAGGTTGCTCTGACCCAGTAACCTACTTTTTGCTGAAAACAACCCATTTTCCATACCTTATGAGATACCATGAAGACAAATATTTTAAGTTGGATGAAAAATGGACTAATAATATGATTGCTCTCAATGTTTTTCGAAGATATTACCTAGTTGCCTATTTCATAATTGCATTACTAATTCTTCACTGTTATTCTCAGTGGTCTGCATCTTTGATGAACTGTAACACTTAACTTTATACAGCAGACTTTTATTTAGTCAAGCAGCAGATCACTTGCAAAAAAGGGACATACTATTGTATAACCAAATACGAGTAAATTATCCTTTTGCCACAATGTTTTCACTTCATCCATGATGGTAACAAAGATGTTCATGAGTTTATTTCATGGGGTAATGACACCAAGACAAGTAATGAAATAACAGTTCTTCGAATACCTATCAGTCGTTCCTCTTTCCTCTTCCTCTCTATTTCTTCTTGGATCTTGATGGCATTCTGCCTATCCACTTCCATCATCAAATCTAATCTCTTCTCTTCATGTTCCATCTCCTTGCCAATCTGAGACTTCTCCAAAATCTGGGCATCTCTGATGGCATGACATTTAGCATTTAGGATTAACTGAAAATAATTAAAACAGCATGAGGGTTAATTAAGAGTTAACAAGTCTACATCATAATTACAAAATTAATTGAAAATTACCAAGATGATAAATGGGACATTGTTTAGGACAAAAAAAAACCAATGTCTTTTTTTTCAATCATGCCAAATCTAATAGGGCTTAGCCTTATGTTCTACTTTTAATGAAAATCCCCACAAATTAACCCTTTACCCCATAAGGCATTTCTATGGTATCTTTAATTGACCCTAAATAACAGCAAGGATGAAGCTTATTTTTATGTGTAGGACACCTTTTGATAGCATAAAAAAAATTGTGACAAAAGGTGAAATTGCTCGTCACGAGCAATTTCACCTTTTGCCACAATGTTTTCCAAAGGCTCCTACAAGCAATGCGTAGAAACAAGTATCTATGGAATAAAGGGTTAAAAAGAAATGTGACATATATTGTGTTCTTCAGTGTGTAAACAGCAAAATACCCTTGAATGGCTCCTTTTTCCAAAATAATTGGTGGTTTTTCTTCCTTTCAAATCAGATTCAGTCCCTTGAAGGTGGAAATAATGCAAGTTGTAAAAGCATCTGATAAAATGCACTTTATCAAATAAGTAAGAAATGTGATTTTAAAACATCAAACAAATTCTTTTCAATTATTATTTGTCCACTGACCTCCATTTCAAAAATACAATTTAAACTATTGGTGACGTAAATTGAATTGTGCAGGTATCACAGAAATCAAAAACCAAGTAAGGAATCAGCCAGGTAAGCAAGAAAATATCTAATGAATAGGCACCAGACACCATGCTTTTGGCCATAGAACTAGATAAAATGCCTGTTGCATATACAAAATTAAGAGCAGTGTAATCTTGGTCCACTTCAGTAATACATGTACCAATCACATATTCATTGTCTTCGCATGTCATACTCTTTGAAGATTTCACCTGTCTGCTTTGATGCATCATCCATCCCCAGTATCCCTGGGAAAAGTAGGGCTTAGATCAAAGCTATTAGCCTTTTGCATGTAGAGGGGCTGTAAATGGCACAAGGTAGATCTAGCATTTTATAGAATAAACGTTTATTTCATTTGAAATTAAAAGTAACGGTTGTTTTTAAATTACTCCACTTCTGTACCCAGGATGCCCAAATTAGACAGATGCATATTTGTAGAATGCAATCTAGCAGGAGATAATGATGAAATGATGATACTTTTGACAAAAGTTTCAATATGCATTATCCCTTCAAGGGCCATTGCTTGTTAAAAATAGATGTCTGTCAATGAATAAATCAACCCATACCTCATTCAGATGTTTGATTTCATCTTCTTGTTCTTGTCTCATTTCATTAGCTTTAGAAAGAAGATGTTCTGCATTTTCTTTTGCTTCTACTTCAAGGTCATTTAACTTCTCATGTTGTCTCCTTTCTAAATCCAAGGCCTTCATTTCTTGTTTCCTTTGAGCACTTTCCTCCTAAAATAGAATAACGACTTGAAAATGTAAATGAAATATGAAAACTTGTTTAACTCTTTACCACACAATCCCGACTTTTAAAGACCCTGAGAAGGAAAGCTTTTGAAAACATTGTGGGAAAAGGAGAAAATGCTGGTAACCAGCATTTTCTCCTTTTCCCACAATGTTTTCTACCCAGCTGGAAACAAATTTCAATTTTTGAGTTACGTTTATTTTGTCGTCTGCAAATGCTTTCAATTTGAACCAGTCTAAGATTTTGTCGTATGGTAAAGAGTTAACAACATAGATCATTAATCATTATTCCTCAAACTGAGTAAATATCAATATTGATATTTGCTCTATTTTGAATGAATTACACGCACTTCATTCATTTGTTGCAAGTCGGTCTTGTTTTCCTTTACCCCATAAGGCATTTCTAGTATGACATCTCTAACTGACCCTAAATAACAGCAAGGATGAAGCCATTTCTTATATGTATATGACTCCTTTTGATACTTATAGAAAACATGGTGGCAAAAGGTGAAACTGCTCGTCACGAGCAATTTCACCTTTTGCCACAATGTTTTCCAAAGGCTCCTGCAAGCAATGCGTAGAAATGAGTATCTATGGAGTAAAGGGTTAAAAGATTATTGATATTGTTTTCAGATACTTGAAAAACAGTTTAAAAGCAGAACTACACCAAGTATCTTACATGAAATGAGATAGAAATGAAGCATGCTGTATGAAAAGGTAATGTAAGTATTCTGCAGCACACAACATTTTTCCTTGACTCTCGGGTTCTCACCTGTTTCAGAATTTGACTCACCTGGATACTTCATCCAGAGTATATCAGTTTGCTTTGGGACATGTAAAAAAATTATTTTTGATAGGAAATTACCGCTATGTTTACTTATCCTTGTGATCTTCCTGAATAGAAAAGGACAAGGGGGAAAGGGGGGGGGGGGGGCCAGGGTCCCCCCCTCTCCCAAATAGTTTGATTACCAATAAAATGACTGTGTCAGTATTTCGCTGAATATTGCTAGACAATCATTATGCATAAAGAGGATGAAATAATAGAAAATTCCTAACGATTTAAAGTAGTTCTAAACAAACGCCGGCGAGCCATTGAATTTTTCCTTTTACTTTTGTTATCTGACAGACACCAAACAATTTCTGACGTCACATTTCATTCCGTGTGATTTTCTGCTTTAGTTTTTCCTCCAAATCTCATAATTCACCACAATGTTTAACAAATTTCCTCCTTTTTCGGTCATTAGTATTAGTAGTACACTGCATAACCAAACGCAATACATGTATATGTAAAATCAGGACAAGCCCCCCCCCCCCCCCCCCATCAAAAATTGCTTCCTACGGGCCTGTAGGACTTTGTTCCATTATCACTATATGACATGAAATGCAAGGGTTTGGATTTGGTTACTAATAGGTATCAAATCAAGGTTTGCTTCTCTGATAAATTCAACCTGTGTTCTATGTCTAGGATGAAAATGTCTAGTATGTTCATTTGGCTCTAAAGTTAAAAGTAACCCTGTCCAATACTGCAGTCTTACCATCTGTTTCTCTTTCTGTTGTTTAAGTTGATTTTCCATTCTCTCTCTCTCTTCTTTGGTAATGACTTTAGAATGATGAACTATCCTCATAAATTCATGTCGAGGCAGGATGATGGAATGTCCTGAAGGATCTTCAGTAGGAACTCTGTTAATTATAATGAGACTTTTTAGAATACCACTTATAGACCTAGAATTCTTTACCCACCCTTTTCCAAACAAAACATTATTGACTCTTCCAAATTGAAAGTAACAGAATCTGATGTCACATTTAAAAATGGTAAAATGAGCTTCAGTTCTCTGATAATGTTAAAGCACTGTGGGTAAAAAGCATTAACAATCAGAATTTTTCTTTTTCTTCAGATGGACAAACAAACAGATGGGCAGATTAACAATCCAAAAAGTATATCCCTCTGCCTTCGGTGGCAGATAATAACCACACGAGAGGAGCACCACCACATACTGAATTCTTCCTAGGAGCAGAACTAACTCTAAAGAATTAATTTGAGAAACAGCTTAAGACAAACAAAAAAGAGGAATTTGTAGATTTAACCCTTTCCCAAACGACAAAATTTTAGACTAGTCCAAACTGAAAACACTTGCAGTCGATAACATAAGCGTAACTCAAAAATTGAAACTTGTTTCCAGCAGGGTGGAAAACATTGAGGGAAAAGGAGAAAATGCTGGTTACCAGCATTTTCTCCTTTTCCCACAATGTTTTTGAAAGGATTCTGTCTTGAGATCATAAAAACCAGGGATTGTTTGGGAAAGAGTTAAGATGGCTGCAAAGTTGCTGTCCTAAACCATTTGACCCTTTACCATACAATCACAAGTTCTAACAACCCTTGAGAAAAAGGCAAATTATAAAACATTGTGGGAAAGGAGAACACTGTGGCAGCAAACACTTACCTCGGGATATCTCATCCCTTCATGCTTTCTACCATTTCAAATATAATATCCACTTTTCAAGCTACATACAGTTTATTGGCTGAAAATGGATTACATTTGGACAAGTCCAAGATGTAGTCGTTTGAAAAAGGCTCCAAGGAAAAAAAAAAAGAATGAGCTATCTAATCATTGCACTGCCATCTTGAATAAAGTCTAAAATGAAATTTTAAATACTGTTAAATACACATATCACTGGACTAAATTGCATACCACAAGACTCAATACATCAAAGAAGTTTCTCTGTATAAATTTCAACTTAAAGATAGACACTCTTTCCATATAGTCATTTGTTAAAATTTTATCAAATTCAACCGATGGCAAAAAGCATAGCAAGCAATCTTCACAAAAATTTTATAACACATGGAGACTTTACAATGCAAACAAGAAAATATAGAGTAGACAGGCTGATGGACAGAGAATTCAATAGAAACAATATGATGACTTAAGATTTTCTGGCCTTTCAACTTGGCCAAAACAGCTAACAACATTTATATAAATACTTTTTAACACACACTTACATCAAGTTTCTAATGAGATCTTTGGTAATAACTTGAACTGTCTCTTTGTTGTTCTTTTTTCCATTTTTACCTTTCCTCTTTGCACTTCTCTCTTTTGCCATTTCTTCAATTCTATTATCATCATATGACCATTTGTTTTCAAGCATCTCTTGTCGCTTTGTTATGTGATTAGGTTGTCCGAAAAGAGTTTCATCAACTTGTGAGGTATTACTGACAACTCGATAGTTTTGGGTTTTCCCCCGTCTTGAGGATGCTGAAGACGAACTTCCAGCCGCAGAAACTGCACTGCCAGGCTAAAAATCACAATGTAACTTGTTCATTATAAATCTATCTTGGTTTTACTTTTATACCCAGTATTACAATTTGTTTTGGGAGCATTCTATATGTTTGTTAAAATTTATGTGGTTTCACTATAATGATAGGCTGATACAAATCTGCTTCCTACCCTATATTGTGAGCCAAATATCAGCCCAAGAAAATTTCATATGAAACTGTACCAAATCTTACAGTTCAAATTTAAAATAAAAAGACAAATTGATACCCTAGGGTCTTTATTCACACCATGGGAGAGTAATATGAGATAATCATTTTTTTGCACTATTTTTTTGTTTAATACTTTTCTAAGCATTATCCAATAACTCATGTGAATAGGGAAATCCCCCATCAAGCGAGGTAATAATAGTAATATTTAAAGTAATCCGAAAATACAGCTTCCTGGGAATACTGCGATGTCAGGCTTCCTTGATGGATCGAAATTGTCAAAAAAAATTGTAAAACATAGCGATATCTCCGGTTCAGGACATTCCATCATCCTGCCTCGACATGAATTTATGAGGATAGTTCATCATTCTAAAGTCATTACCAAAGAAGAGAGAGAGAGAATGGAAAATCAACTTAAACAACAGAAAGAGAAACAGATGGTAAGACTGCAGTATTGGACAGGGTTACTTTTAACTTTAGAGCCAAATGAACATACTAGACATTTTCATCCTAGACATAGAACACAGGTTGAATTTATTTCCCAATCAGTCTACTGAGGTATCACTGAATGTCACAGATACATTTTTGTGTCGTTTATCGCTAGGTTAAAAGAAATTATGATCAATGTTTGTTTCGTGGGTGATTTTGGGTGGGAAAGGCTGTCTTGTGCTGGCTCCAGCAATCCAGATGTTGCATTCCTTGTGTTTATATTATATAGGGGAGTTATTTTTTTCATATTTTATATCTTGTTTTGGTTGTAGAATGTGAAATTCCTGTGAAACATGCCTCATGACCCAATTAACAATGAGTCTAGCCGTTACAAGTTTTATTAGACAGTCAATGAATCAAGGATTTTATGTCTCATCACAAAGACAAATCATTTCAACAAATATTTCACAACTTAATGAGATATTAAGAAACAGACAATTCCTATCCATCGAGGAGACCATTCGCTGACGTCACGGGAAGAGCCAGGAAGCGTATTTTTGGATTACGTATTACTATTATTGTTTTTTGTTTTTAAGACATCATGTGATACTTAAGATTTTTAGCAACTAACAATACATAATCCAAAAATACACTTCCTGGCTCTTCCTGTGACGTCAGCGAATGGCCTGGGAATCCTGCAACGTCAGCGAATGGCCTCCTCGATGGATAGAAATTGTCAAAAAAATTGTAAAACAAGATAGATATCTCCGTTTAAAATGTCTACTAAGGAATTGCCGAATGTAGCCGGTACATTTTTTGTGTTGTCTATCCCTAGGCTAAAGGAAATTATGATCAATGTTTGTTTTGTGGGTGATTTTGGGTGGGGAAGGCTATCTTGTGCTGGTGCTAGCAATTGAGACGTTGCATTTCCGGTGTTTATATTATATAGGGGAAATATTTTCATATTTTATCATTTATTTTGGTTATAGAATTTCAAATTCCTGTGCATGTTTATTGATAAGTGAGGATGATATCATAGACAAAGTTTAGTGAATCTCTGGTACAAACTTTAATTAACCCTTTACCCTATAAGGCATTTCTATGGTATCTCTAATTAACCCTTAATAACAGGAAGGATGAAACCATTTCTTATCTGTATATGACACCTCTTGATAGCATAGAAAACATTATGACAAAAGGTGAAATTGCTTGTCACGAGCAATTTCACCTTTTGCCAGAATGTTTTCCAAAGGCTCCTACAAGCAATGCGTAGAAATGAGTATCTATGGAGTAAAGGGTTAAAGCTACTTTACAGAGTTTGCTCTGTTGTTTTGAATTTCCATAGCCTAAGAGCTTATAAGAGAGACTGAAGAGATGGATAGAATTGTCAACCAAAGTCGTGGAACAGAAACCTACTGAAGTGCGAATGATAACAGTACGTACAAGATCATCGGACAAAGATTACCAGACACACAAGCCTATCGGACACAGCAGTATTTGTAAGAACTATATTACATCGTACTATTTCTTGTATTTAGAATGTTCAGAGGATGTCAAACAAGTATATCCTGTATTATATCATTCTGTCAGTACTTTACAGTTGATGTGGTGTCATTAAAGAAACATAGCCATTCATGCTCAAATTAAAGCACACTATAAGGTGACTATTACACCTGCACATACCCTGGTAAATATCTTTTAGGCCTACAATAATAACACAAAAACGAGGAATCTGAAAACAAAAACCTATGGTTCAAAATCCCCTGGCCATTTTTGGGCCTGCATCTGTAAACGAAATGTTGGGTGTGCAATTTTACTGGACAGTACTACACTCTATTAAGAATCCAAAACAGTTGTCCATGGGATTGGGAATGGGACGTAGCTCAAAGAAAAATAACTTTTGTTTTTACAGAGGATCAACAACAACTAAGAGTAAGATAAATACAACTACTTCACCTACCATTTTGTCCTAGCAATTGTTCCCAATCAGTTTATTTCAAAGACGACCTCAAGTGAGCTTTTCTGAGTTTTTAAGAACTCGACTTTTTAGCAAGCAACGGTCTAACGATAGCTGTTATTTGTGTCCGTTGTTATGGCTAATACGCATGCCAATACGCAAAGGAAGTATAAACTGGTACCAGTGTTCAATTAACGGTGTAATACTAAATCAAATACAGGTACCAGCTGATTCTCTCTTCCTTTGCACTCTAACGTAACTTATCGGATTCGAGTTATGAGCAGAATATCGATTTCTGAGCTGAAAAATGCAGGTTACATTATTGCGTCTGAACTTTCGTATCCTAAATGCTATCACCTACGTGATAGTAATGACATTCTCATCTGTGCATTACAAAATCTGAGTATTTTATGTAAGTTTATTCGTCGGAGGTTATCCAGTTGAAACGTCCCACAGTCAAAACGCCCCACGGTCAAAACGTGCCACTTTTGGTTAAAACGTCCCCGTTTCCATTCCACATTGATTTTAGACAAATCTTATAATATTCAGCTTTATCAATATCTCTTTAATCAATTTTCAATACCGTAATTGTGTATTTCAAAATCCATTCTACCGGTTCCTTGTGTGCATGTGGATCCATCTTTTTTTAACTTTAGCAAGTTAGAATCACAATTGTCTAATGTAGGCTAAGTAGAATCAATATTTTTATATACGTGGGCAAAGGGTTAAGGCCCTTGTTATCTGCCTACATGACTGCTTATTTGACACACTCAAATGCCTCCCTGTCTAAAGTGTTCTGAGATAACTGATTTATTTTATTGTGTTAAGTTTCCACTTTTAATTAATTAATCTTTCCAATATTGTTTCACGACAAAGTATGCTTTTTCTGTTGTAGGCTAAGGCTCAGATCAAAAAAGAGCCCTATTTTTAACTTTTTTTCAATCCATCTGGTAGAAAAATTCAAATGGTGCAGTGAGTTAGGATAGCCTATTAGGGTCACTTTAAGCATGGATGCCAGATCTGAAAGTGGTGCAGATTTTTTTTATATGCTAATAAACGCGCCTACCCCAAATTTGCCTATAACAGAAATTAAACTTTTCCTATGTTCACAATAGTGGAAAAAACAATGTAACAATGCAATCTTTTTGACAAATCTTTTGAATTTAAGATGCTCATAAAAATCCACATTTACCTGTATGTACGACTTTTATTAAATCAAGTCTGACCAAGTTCACATACCGTAAAACACCTAATAAATGTTCCTAGCAGAATGAATTGAAAACAATCTCTGAATTTCAGTCTTCACATTGAATGTGTTAATATTTTTTCACAGTTTTGGCTAGAACTACTAGGACAGACATAGAGGACCAGAATTAAGAACAGTTATGGAGTTTTTGCATTTAGCACTTCAAAAATGATCTATTTATGAGTGCAACAGTATAATTTGTTATTGCACACTAACCTTTTATTTCGTTATTTCATTATATATTCACAACTGTAACCATAAGTATGCCAACACTAAGATTTGGCTATTTTCATTACTTAAGCTGCTTTATTTCCTTTGTTATTCATACTCTCATATTCTGTTAATCTATTTCACTGATGTAATAGGGGATATGACTTGAAGCAAGAGGGTCATTATGGCCCTGTATCGCTGCACTGGCTAATAAGTGAAAACACTACAAGCCAAACATTACAACTCCAGCCAAATGGTTTCAAACTTGAAGACATACAATAAGGCCCAGGTCAAAAAAGGGCCCTATTTTTTTTCATCCATCTGTTTCTCTAGTTCACTGATGCAATAGGGGATATAACTTAAAACAAGAGGGCCATGACGACCCTGTATCGTGCCACTGGCTAATAAGTGAAAACACTACAAGCCAAATATTACTACTCTGGGCAATTGGTTTTAAACTTGAAGACATACATTTTTTTTCTATAAAATCCAACGGGAAAGTTATGACCCCTTGACCCCTGAGCAAAGCCGTTATTGACCACAAAGCTATAATAACTTGAATCCTGGTGGAGGTCCTCAAGATAAACACCCGTACCAAATAATACATAATGTTGTGTTATAAACAAGAAGAATTTCAAAGTTTCCTAAAAGAAAAAAGGCCATGAAAAACATGAGACCCATGAAACAGGTAGCCCTAGGCTTTATTATGGTTAGTAAAAAGATCATTTATAAAGTTTTCAACACAAAAGCCAAAGTAAAACTTGTGACCCCTGGTGTGGGGACAAACTTAACCCCAAGGCTACAATTTGAGCCCTTTTGGTAGAGGCCCACTATATAAAGCTACATTCAAAATTTGGTAGTCCTAGGCCTTGCGGCTATGTACAAGTAGATTTTTAAAAGGCTTTCCCAATATAAGCCCATGTAAAAACTTGTGACTCCAGGGCCAGGCCAAATTCGACCCCAGGACTATAAATTGGGCACTCTTGATAGATGCCCAGTTGATAAAGGTACATGCCAAATTTGGTAGCCAAAGGCCCTAAAGAATGATTCTAAAGTTTTCTCTATATAATCCCGTATAAAACTTGTGACCCTAGGGACGGGGCCAATTTCGACTCCAGGGCTATTATTTGAAGGAACTTGGTAAAAGTTCACGACATAAAGCTACATGCCAAGTTTGGTAGCCCTAGGCCTTATGCTTTCAGATAAGAAGGTTTTCAAAGATTTCAATATTTTTCAGTTTTGTTGCCATGGCAAACAGAGTTTTTGAAGGAATCAGATTCTTTCAAGAAATTCTGAAGAAAGCCATGGCAGGATCATTTCTGTGAAGTTTCATCAAATATTAGTAAATGTACGTACGGACAGACACACGACGGACAGCGGGCCATAAAGTAAGCCTGCTGGCCTTTGACCAGTGGAGCTGAAGTCCTCTTGATGACTTAAAATTAACAAATGCGCTATTTATTCAGCGTAATTGTGACATTTGATCAGTCATCAGTTTCTTTGCTGCATTGATGGTACAGCTGCATTGTGTGTATGTATGTGTATATGTGTGTGGATATGTGTGTGGGTGTGGATGTGGGTGTTTTTCTGGGTTCTTTTTTTTAGCTCACCTTAGCACAAAGTGCTCAAGGTGAGCTATTGTGATCGTCCTATGTCCGGCGCCCACCGTCTGTTGTCCGTCAACAATTTCTTTAAACATCTTGTCCTAGATCACTGTGCAATCTTGATGAAACTTGGCAGGGACGTTCCTTGGGTGAAGCTCTACCAAAATTGTTCAAAGAATAGAATTCCACTCATAATTCTGGTTGCCATGGCCGCAAAAAGGAAAAGAATCTTTGAAAATCTTCTCTGAAAGTATAAGGCATAGAGCTTTGATATTTGGTATGTGTCCATCTCCTAGTGGACCTCTACCAAGTTTGTTCAAATAATGCCCCTGGGGTCAAAACTGGCCCCATCCCGGGGGTCACAAGTTCGAGCATAGGAACAAAGAAGGAAAACTTTAATATTCTTCTCCTCACAAAGTAAAAGGTATAGAGCTTTGATATTTGGAATGTAACATCTCCTAGTGGACCTCTACCAAGTTTGTTCACATGATGTCCCTGGGGTCAAAACTGGCCCCGCCCAGGGGGTTACAAGTTCAAACATAGGAACAAAGAATGAAAACTTAATATTCTTCTCCTCACTAAGTAATAGGCATAGAGCTTTGATATTTGGAATGTAACATCTCCTAGTGGACCTCTACCAAGTTTGTTCATATGATGCCCTTGGGTTCAAAAGTGGCCCTGCCCCGGGGGTCATAAGTTCGAACACAGGAAATATTATGATGTAATGGATTTATTTCCTACATAACAATGATATTTTTAATGCATATAGCATGAATATAGTTAACAGTGGGTACAGAAGAGTAATTGAAATAACTTAAATGTAATTGTAATAACATTTAAAGCCTTAACTTGTCAACAAGACAGTATTTTTGGTGCAAATGACTTTTCTTCATTTCATGTATAACTATTCAATAACTGTTTCGTTTGATTTTTCTCAAATAAAGGCACTAAGTACAAACCTTTTTTTGATACTTATATGTGTCTGCGCTGTAATGTTTTGTGTCATTGCTGTAAAACATGAGTCGTATATATAACAATGATAAAAATGCTCATGAAAGAGAGCTGCGACGTTTAATTTAATAAAAACAATTTCTGGGAACAAAACGGAAAATACAGTTACATTTTTAGTACCAACAGCTACGAATCATTTACTAGATCTATATCATTTTTTCAAGAAATTAAAATAGTTGCAAAACGCTGATCTTCTCTGACATACATGTACAACGTGCCAAAATTTTGTTCCAAAATACTCAATTAATATAAAACAATTATGTTATACAGAAAATTCGAAGTGAAATATTATAATCTGAACCAGAAAATATTTACTTTTCTAAATTAGAATGGAATTTCTTTTACTTTACAATTTTGTTACATGAAGGACATATCGATGTGTTATGACTAGCATTGCATCACAATATTCCAGTGTGGATATAAGGAACCTTATCAAATAATAAAGTCCAACTTTATTTTCAAAAATCGTGTCTCCTAAAATCTGCCATAATTATGTAATAGCTCATAGGTAACCGTGTATATACATTTGTGGGTGGGGTAAAAGGTAAGCAAGACCGTAACAAATATACAATGCAGCAATTTAGTACAATAGTAAGCATTTAGTTCTCATTAAACCCTTTCACAAGAAGTTGAAACACAAAATTCTTAAATGATATTAAGTTGCTCATGATTTTCAACAAATGTATGCGAATTTGGTGGGTGGGGTAACACCAGGACACCCAATGTATTTTATCTTCTCCTGTAACTGGATTTTTTTCATTGCTTATGTGCTTAACTGTCAATTAGATCTATTTGCAATCAATATACTCCGGAAGATATTGAAATTTTGTGGTTTATACGCATAAGCTCAATTCAGTGCATTTTCAGTGGGTGGGGTAATAAAATGTCGTCTGAAAAAAATCTGCACCACTTTTGTTTCTGGCATCCACCCTAATTTGACTTCTATATAGCTATACTATCACCTGGTACCAATGAAATCTTTCTACCAGACGGATTGGGAAAAAAAAAATTGAATTCAGCTTGCCAGGCCTTAGACTATTGGGAGCAAGAAAGGAAAATACCAATCACTGTTTACCATGATTTGCCCATTTAGTAATAAGTAGAGGAACATAGGTTGACGATTTACGGATGTTTGGTAACAGACGAGTTCGGTAACATAGACTCATAGGGGTAACCAATTGTTTCGGTAACAAAGCAATTATATAGTGTCTATGTATTGTGACGTTCTTTACACCCAACGCATGGCTTTATTTTGTTCAACCCTTCGTTATTTAAAACCTTAACAGTGTTCTCACTAGGATTTTGAAAATAGACTCCGACAAAATTTGGATTCCAAACTGAAAAGTTGGATTCCAGCTTGACAAAGTTAGATTCCCATAGTCAGGATAAATTTTCATACGGGAGAAATAAACATTTAAAAAATGTTTATTTAGATTTCTGTATCATGGAGACATTACATGTATATATTGGCACAGTGGATTACGAAAGTTTAATAACTTTTCATTATCTCTTTATCATTAAACTATCAAGATGATTCAACAGAATATAGGTTTAAATGTTATAAATATTCATAGTAATAATGGCACCACTTCTGGACCCATTTTCTTAAACATTAGTTAAACCAATTCTTATTTAAGTTAAATTGCAATCAAGACTGAATTAGAATTATTTGTTTGTATGGACTATGATGTTAATCATTTTGAATTGTTAGTCTGATCATTAGGCTGATCCGGAACTTTTCCTTTAATCCCCATATATTTCTCTTTTTTCAAACTCATTCTCTGTTACTATCAAACATGTACAATGTGTTCCTACTAGCTTTTTAGCTCACCTGAGCACAACGTGCTCAGGGGGAGCTATTGTGACCGGTCATCGTCCGGCGTGCGTCCGTCCGTCCGTCTGTCCGTCCGTCCGTCCGTCCATCTGTCCGTCCGTCCGTTAACAATTTCTTTAATAATCTTCTCCTCCAAAACCAGAAGGCCAATCTTGATAAAACTTGGCAGGAATGTTCCTTGGGTGAAGCTCTACAAAAATTGTTAAAAGAATTTAATTCCAACAAAAACTCTGGTTGCCATGGCAACAAAATGGCTGAAAATGGAAAAAATCTTTAAAAATCTTCTTGTGACAAACCATAAGGCCGGGAGCATTCATATTTTGTATGAAGCATCATTGGGTGACCCTTTACCAAAATTGTTAAAATTATTCCCCTGGGGTCATATTTGGGCTTTGCCCGGGCGCACCCTATTTTACATAGAAACAAAGAAGGAAAGCTTTAAAAAATCATCTTCTGACAAACCATAATGGCTAGAGCATTCATATTTGGTATGTAGCATTATCTGATGATCCTCTACCAAAATTGTTAAAATTATTCCTCTGCTGTCATATTTGGGCTCTGCCCGGGCGCACCCTATTTTAAAATCTTTAAAAATCTTCTTGTGACAAAACATAAGGTTGGGAGCATTCATATTTTGTTTGAAACATCATTGGGTGACCCCTTACCAAATTGTTAAAATCATTCCCATGGGGTCATATTTGGGCTTTGCCCGGGCGCACTCTATTTTACATAGAAATTTAGAAGGAAATCTTTAAAACTTTTTCTGGTGACAAATCATAATGGCTAGAACATTCCTATTTAGTGTGTAGCATTAACTGATGATCTGCTACCAAAATTGTTGAAATTATCCTTCTGCGGTCATATTTGGGCTCTGCCCGGGCGCACCCTATTTTACAATCTTTAAAAATCTTCTTGTGACAAACCATAAGGCGGAGGGCATTCATATTTTGTTTGAAGCATCATTGGGTGACCCCTTACCAAAATTGTTTTTTTTTTTTAGACTTTTATTAGCCACGTCAACTGGTATGATGGGAGTCGTGGCCATCTCCCACCATACCTTACAATTCAATGTTAGTAGTTTCTAAATAATTTTTTAGTACTCTTAAACAAAAGATGTTTCATATGCCTAACAAAAATTGTATTTTTTGTAAAGTTGTTCCATCACTTGAATGTGGCCTTATTAAGAAAGAGAGAGAGAGAGAGAGGGAGAGGGAGAGAGAGAGAAAATCAGAAATCAGGCTAGAAAAACATGAAATAGATGTAAGTATGTGTGTGGGTGTGTGTGTGTGTGGGTGAGTGGATATGCGACTATGGAGTAAAGAAACTGGAATCTTTCAGAAATTTTATAGAAATTTGTTAATATTTACTACCTGTACACTATACTGGCAATAGGAGACTTTGATAAACATGTTCTACAATTGTCATGTGACATTTGTCAATTTCATGTGTGTTTGTGCATTTATGAATATTCAAGGTTAAGTTTAAAGTATTTTTAAAGCCGATCATTGAGGGTATTTTTTGTTTATTCCTACAGTGATAAATATATTTCTTAAGTTCTAAAAGTAGCCTGTCTAATGGTACGTTTGATGTACGTGTGCCTAAAAGTAAAGTTCGACTATCAATTTGCAGTGTATGGTCAAAAGTACTTAAAATTGTTGCTATATTATTAATCAATGATTTGGTGTGTTCACAGTCATGAAATAAATGTAGAATAGTTTCTTCATATCGTTTACAAAATGTACATGAGTTAGTATCTATCAATTTCATTTTAAAAAGCAGAGAATTTGTTGGAATTATTCTATGTATTATTCTTGTTTGAAACCACTGTGTATAAGAGTCTTTTGTGCATTTAAACACATTTCTATGAACTTGCTTCCAATCTATATTTATGTTGTTATATAATGAGTCCCACTTAACTCTGCTCGAAGGTATTTCATCGTTGTGTGTCAAAGTGTTATAAACATGTTTATTTATGTTACTTTTAGTAAGCATATGAAAGAAATAGCAACTAATAGAAGGATTATGACATCCTTTTAAAGCACCCTTTTTAATCAAAATGTGATTTTTTGAAAGGAAAGTTTTAACTGATGTTGTAATGCTATAGAAATTTAAAAAAATCACTTTGTTTCTAGTCATTGTTTTTATGTCCAACCAATTTTTAAAACTTCCATCTACATTTAACAAGTCCTTCACATATCTTATACCACAATCGTATAATATTTTGTTATAAATATGCTTAGAATCTACCAAAATATTGCTATTAAAAAACAGAGGCATGTTAACTACATCCAGCAATTTTGTAAAACTACATTTAGAGATAAATACCATAAAAGATTTTAAAACATCGATCCAGAAATCATTTCTTATGTTGGTAATAATTTTTTCACAGTACATCATTCCAAAATTAAATAGTTTGTGTGTGTCAATTACATTATTCATAAATTTATGACAACTTTTACCGCAAGCAACTAGTTTTCTTATCCATTTAATTTTCATACTTTTATTATAGTTATTGACATCAATCATGTTTAGACCTCCTTCCATATAATTTTTTGTGAAGACAGTTTGTTTAATTTTAGCAGTACCGTCCCATACAAATTCGTAAAGTGTATTGTTCAATTGTTTCATATATTCATTCGTTGGTGATGGTAAACTAATAAATAGATGTGTGAGTAAAGGTAATAAAAGACTTTTGACTACAGTTATTCTTCCAATTGGTGTTAGTTTTCTTTTCTTCCAATAATTTATAGTGTTATTAATGCTTTTGAATTTGCTTTCAAAATTCAACTTTATCATTTTATCTAGATCGACATAGAACTCCAGTCCAAGAAGTTTAAATTTTATTTCCCCCCATGTTAATTTCCATTTCGTCTTGATAGATCTTGTACTATACTTCAAACTGCCAATCCATATAAGTTTTGTTTTGTCGAAATTAACTTTCAAGCCAGAAATATGTGAAAATTTTTCTAGTAATTCAAGAGTACTTTTAATTGATTTTTCAGAACCGTCTAAAAAGAGTGTTGTGTCATCAGCAAATTGTGATATGATATATTCTTCTTTTTTAGCTCACCTGAGCACGAAGTGCTCATGGTGAGCTATTGTGATCGTGCTGTGTCCGGCGTCCGTCGTCCGTCGTCCGTCGTGCGTCGTGCGGTGTGCGTCGTGCGTCGTCCGTCGTCAACTTTTTACCTTGTGTACGCTCTAGAGGCCACAGTTTTAGTCGGATACTCATGAAAATTGGTCAGGATGTTTGTCTCGATGAAATCTCGGACGAGTTCGAAAATGGGTCATGTGGGGTCAAAAACTAGGTCACTAGGTCAAATCTTAGAAAAACCTTGTGTACGCTCTAGAGGCCACATTTTCAGTCGGATACTCATGAAAGTTGGTCAGGATGTTTGTCTGGATGATATCTCGGACGAGTTCGAAAATGGGTCACGTGGGGTCATAAACTAGGTCACCAGGTCAAATCTTAGAAAAACCTTTTGTACGCTCTAGAGGCCACATTTTCAGTCGGATACTCATGAAAGTTGGTCAGGATGTTTGTCTGGATGATATCTCGGACGAGTTCGAAAATGGGTCACGTGGGGTCATAAACTAGGTCACCAGGTCAAATCTTAGAAAAACCTTTTGTACGCTCTAGAGGCCACATTTTCAGTCGGATACTCATGAAAGTTGGTCAGGATGTTTGTCTGGATGATATCTCGGACGAGTTCGAAAATGGGTCACGTGGGGTCATAAACTAGGTCACCAGGTCAAATCTTAGAAAAACCTTTTGTACGCTCTAGAGGCCACATTTTCAGTCGGATACTCATGAAAGTTGGTCAGGATGTTTGTCTGGATGATATCTCGGACGAGTTCGAAAATGGGTCACGTGGGGTCAAAAACTAGGTCACTAGGTCAAATCTTAGAAAAACCTTTTGTACGCTCTAGAGGCCACATTTTCAGTTGGATACTCATGAAAGTTGGTCAGGATATTTGTCTGGATGATATCTCGGACAAGATCGAAAATGGGTCATGTGGGGTCAAAAACTAGGTCACTAGGTCAAATGTTAGAAAAATCTTTTGTAGGCTCTAAAGGCCACATTTTCAGTCCGAAACTCTTGTAAGTGGGTCAGAATGTTTGTCTTGATGATATCTCAGACAGGTTTGAAAATGGGTCATTGGGGTTAAAAACTAGGTCACCAGGTCAAATCTTAGAAAAACCTTGTATATGCTCTGGATGCCACATTTTCAGTCCAACACTCTTGAAAATTAGTCAGAATGTTTGCCTTTATAATATCTTGGATGAGTTTGAAAATGGGTCATGTTGGGACAAAAACTGGGTCAATAGGTCAAATGTTATAAACACCTTTTGTATGCTCTGGAGGACACATTTTCAGTCTGATACTCCTAAAACTTGTTCATTATATTTGTCCTGGTGATACCTTGAATGAGATTGAAAATGGGTCATGTGGAGTCAAAAACTAGGTCAATGGGTCAAATATTAGAAAAACCTTGTGTACACTCTAGAGGCTACATTTTCTGCCTGATATTCTTCAGACTTGGTCAGAATGTTTGTTTTGGTGATGTCTCAAAAGAGTTTGATAATGGGTAATTGTTGGGTCCAAAACTAGGTCACTTGATGAAATCTTAGAAAAACCTTTTGTACACTGTAGAGGCCACATTTTCAGTCCAATACTCATGAAACTTGGCCAGAATGTTTGTCTTATTGATATCTCAAAAGTGTTTGATGATGGGTAATGTCTGATAAAAAACTAGGTCACTGGGAAACTAGATGGTGCATGTTTGGTCAATAAACTCAGGTGAGCGATTTCAGGGCCATCATGGCCCTCTTGTTTATTTTTAGTCCTGTTATATTTCTATCGTGCTTTAATTTAATGTTAAGAATTTCGGTGCAAAGGATGAAAATATAAGCGGATATGGGATCACCTTGTCGACATCCCCTTCTGACTTTGAAATAATCTGAAAGAAAACCATTTATTTGTACGCATACCTCAGTATTGTGTAGAAATAATTTAATCCATTCTTTGAACATTACACCGAAATTAAAATATTCAAGCGTCTTTTCAATAAAATTAAATGATAGAGAATCAAAGGCCTTTTCAAAATCTATTAACATTAAAAGTCCAGGTATTCTATGTTCTTCACAATATTGCATAATGTCATAGACTAGTCTTGTGTTTTCACCTATAAACCTGTCTCTTAAGAACCCAGTTTGGTCGCTTGATATGATATGATCCAAAACGTGTTTCATCCTATTTGCAATACTCCCAGATGCAAGCTTATACAGAACATTTAAAAGAGTGATAGGTCTCCAGTTTTTTAAAAACTTTTTTGGTTTATTATCTTTTGGTATGCAAGTTACAGTTCCTAATTTAACGTTTGGTGAAAAGGATCTAGAAATAAATGCGTGATTTAATGCTCTTACAACAAAATGACCTATCTTATTCCAGAACACCTTATAAAAATTGGAAGTAAAACCATCCCCTCCTGGGCTTTTGTCATTTTTCATGTTTTTGAGTGTATGTGTTACCTCATTGTATTGTAATAGTCCTTCAAGTTCCTTCTTCTGCCTTTCGTCTAGCTTATTTGAAGTACAGTTTTTTAATTCATCCTCTAAATCGACGTCAATCAAATTATTTGATTCATTATATAAAGTTTCATAATAATGTTTTGCTTCTTTAAGGATTTCCCTTTGGTCAAATAAGTGATTGCCATCCTCTGTTTCTATAAAGGGAATAGTTTTTGATGCAATATTTTGTTTTTCCAAATTACAGAAATATTTCGTCACTTTTTCTCCACTGTCGACCCAGTTTGCTCTAGACCTAATAAAAGAGCCATGTAGTTTTTCTTTTCGTAAGTTTTCTAACTCTGATTGTAATGAAAATAACCTATCTTTATTCGTTTCATTTAAATTTGTTTCTAAAAAAGAAATTTCGTTTTCAATATGTTTTTCTCTCTGGTTTTTTGCTTTTGTTTTATAACTAGAAAATGAGATTGTTTCCCCCCGTATTTCCATTAACAAAGTTTCCATAAAAAGTTGATCATCTATTATGAATTGTAACTCTGAGCGATCAATATTGATAATATTTTCTCTATTATAAACTGGTAAAGAGTATTGCAGGATAACATTATTTATTTTTTTATTAATGAGATTAACATATTCTATGTCATTTAATAATGAATTATTAAATTTCCAGTATCCTTTCCCATGTTTTTGATTAGAAAACTGTAGTTCAAGTACAATTATAGAGTGATCCGATCTATAGCTTATGTCTATATCACAATTTCTGAGTAAAGGAATTAAACTTTTTGTCGTTAAAAAGAAATCCAATCTCCCTCTCTGTAAAGATGAAAAGCGTTTCCAGGTATACTTCCGAGTCTCCCCATGCAAATGTCTAAATGGGTCCATAAGTTCTCTTTCACTGATTGTCTTAATTAAAAGTTTTCTCGAATTGATGTTATGATTCGAATCTTTGTAGTTTTCATAGTCAATTGAGCTATCAAGAACAAGATTAAAGTCACCACATACAATGATATTATCCATTTTTCCAAAAGAATCAATATGACTAAAAGCATTTATAAAAAATCCAGGGTTATCAGTATTTGGTGCATATATATTTGCGAGTATAATTTGTTTGTCGCTGTAAGATATATTGAGAGCAATAAACTGTCCATTAGTATCTTTCCTGCATGCCAAAACTTTGAGATCTGTACCTTTTTTTATCAAAACAGCTACTCCTTTTGAATTTGAACTACCATGACTAAAGAAACAATTTCCTTCCCATTCTTGATAAATTTTATTTTCAATTTCTTCAAAAAAGTGAGTCTCTTGTAAACATAAAATGTCAACGTTCTTTTCTTTAAAGAGTGTGAATATATCAAATCGTTTTTTAGTATTGTTCAGTCCACGACAATTGTAGGAACAAATTTTCAAACTACCTATATTCGGTCATCAAAAGCATCGGAGTTATTAATATATCATCATTTTTAATTTCTCCATTGTAACCAGTATGGTTTACCGTTAAATGCATTGTATGGGTGAATGCTATGTTCGGGTGTTCTGAGTAATGTTTTAGTAGAAAGGATAAAAAAACTGAAAGAGAATTTGTGTACATTGTGCGAGAGTGGATATTTCTGTATACACGTTTTTTTTTTTTACACAATACATTATTAGCGGATCTCAATCGTAAATTTGAAACCTAAAAACCGGGCCGCCACCCAAAAATTGGGTTTGACCTTCGGTCTGTAACTAATTCAGGAAAGCGGTAGGAGTAAACATGTATGCCAAACACAGTGTCCTCAAAAGATGTCAAAATAGTTCTGCATAGCGAATCAAGGGGAACAAAAAACATTGAATGGAACTTACATGTACATAAAACAAAAACGTAAAACAAAAACGTAAAAAAACAAAGAGCCGAGGTCAACCTGCATGTAGGTACTACTGGTCGACCACGGCACACGTTGTCCGTAAAAAAAGGTAATTCTGCATAGAAAAATAATGGAAACAAAAATAATGGAAACAATGAACAATGAATGGAAGTCGTATGTACATAAGACAAAGTACGGAGAAAATGAGCCGGGGTCAGCCTGTCCGTATGTATCGGTCGACCACGCCACACCTTGTCCACAAGAAATGTCCAAATAGTTACATGACAGAGTAAGAAAAAACAATGAACAGTGAATGAAACTATTATGTACATAAAACAAAAACGGAGATACAGAATAGAGATCGGAATGCACCCCTATGCAGGCCAATCATATCACACATTGCTCAATAAGAAAAAGTAAGTATAGCTCTGTATGGTAGAGTAAGACTTGCAATGAATGAAGCCTAAATATTCAAAGAATGAATATGGTGCGACAGAATTAGACTGCAAGTATACGCAGGCCGATCTTTTACAATCATAACAAAGTAGTTCAACATAGCAGAATAAGGATTACAATAAACAGCTTAATAACATTCAAATGTATATAAAACGAAAACGAGAGAAGTCAACAGAGGTCAGACTACACCGACATGCAGGCCGATCCTAGGTTATATTTTCCGAAAAAAAGAAAATATATCTCTAAATGGCTGAGTGAAGGTGACAGTAATTTGAATTCATATACATTAACAAAGACAGTGATTCAAAATCAAACTACATGAATATGCAGGCCATGATCCACATTGTCTATAAATAAACTCTTCATAGCAGAGTGAATGGTACAGTAACGGTAAATGGAACTCAAATGCACGTAAATTATAATCGGTCAAATTGAGCCAAGATCAGACTGCACTTACATACAGGCCGAAAAAATTGTTAAAATTATTCCCCTTGGGTCATATTTGGGCTTTGCCCGGGGACACCCTATTTTACATAGAAACAAAGAAGGAAACCTTTAATAAATCTTTTTCAGACAAACTGTAATGGCTAGAGCATTCATATTTGCTATGTAGCAAAATCTGATAATCTTCTACCAAAATTGCTAGAATTATCCCTCTGCGGTCATATTTGGGCTCTGCCCGGGCGCACCCTATTTTACATAGAAACAAAGAAGGAAATCTTTTAAAAATCTACTTGTGACAAACCATAAAGGCTAGAGCATTCATATTTTGCATGTAGCATCATCTAGTGACCCTTTATAAAAATAATTAAAATTATCCCCTTGGGGTCATATTTTGGCTGTGTGCCCTGGTGCACACTATTTCACATAGAATCATAGAAGGAAATCTTTTAAAATCAATTCCATCTAAAAAGGAGAAATTGTTTGTAACAAGCAATTTCTCCTTTCTCACAATCTTTTCTACCATATAGATCACTTATTTTTCATTTTAGATACATTTTAAAATGTCGTCTGCAATTTGTTTCAATTTGGAACGGTCTAAAATTTTGTCGTCTGGTAATGGCTAAACTACAAGTCAAAAAGGGAACAAGACACTATGAAGAGAAAAACTGATGATAAGCAGCAGCTTTTAGCTCCACTGGCCAAAGACAAAGAAGAAAATTTGTAAACATATTTTTGTGACAAACCCCAGGGTATGCCTTATTTGAAAAGAATTAATAGCCTGCCCTTGATAAACCATATAAGTTACAAATATACTCAGGTGAGCGATATAGGACCATCATGGTCCTCTTGTTATTTCAAGGGTACACTTACACCCTGTGCTGAAAAACTTGGGGTAAGATTTCATATCAGAGGGCATGACATAATTATTATGTTTCCGAATTAGAGGTAAAGCAATCATATTTATGATTTGCAGGGGAAAAAAACTGCTATCATAAGATATCTATGTAAATTTACTGCTTTAAATCATTAAAATGCACAAAAGACAATCTAAAGTGACTCTGACAAGACCATGTCAAGGAGACATTTTGTTGTGTCATGGGTTTCCGTGTTTGTTTTTTTTTACCGACGTTTTTCTTCTCTGTTTATTTCTTGATAGGTATTTCCACATGATCCGATATAAATTTCTCTATTAGGATAACAAATAGCACCAAAACCCCTTAGTTCTCCATATATACCTGATAAATTAGTTGATTTACGAACACAAACAATACGTCTACAAAATTTGGTATGAATACTTTCTATATCTGTAGCCGAACTATATGACCAAACCTCTGATGCATAATGCATTACTGGAAGAATAAGTGAATAAAATAAAAAAACATTTTTTACTAACGCTGAATTCAAAATTGTTGAAAGTAGACAGTAATCCATGAAGCGATTTAGATGCATTTTCCGCTAACTTTTTTTGAGACCTTAGCCAACTGCCATTTTTAAAGAGATATATTCCTAGGTAATTAAAACATGTGACATTTATAAGCTTTTCATTGTAGAGGAAGAAATCATGTGTCGTATTACATCTACCCTTTTCAAAAATCATGACTTTTGTTTTCTTTGTATTTATCTGTAAATGCCATTTATCACAATATTTTTCTATATCCGTTCACATGGATTGTAAACTTGATGGTGAGGTAGAAAAGAGTGCTTGATCATCAGCAAAAGGAAGAAGAAAAAGCTTTAATTGATCAATAGTAAAAATGCCATCTAAGTCATATTTTATATTATCTATAATATCATTGACAAACATGATAAACAATAAACTTGAGTTAGAATCGCCCTGTTTCAATCCCGACAGTGAGTTAATAGGAGCCGATATTTGATCGTTAAACTTGATCGAACATTTGACTGAAGATTACATAGCTTTAACAGCATTTACAAGTTCATTAAAACCAAGAGATTGGAGAAGAGTTCTTACTGATGAGCCCAATTCAGTCTAGTGTATGTAATGTTCAATTCAGCGTCATTTCTCAACATATTGTAGATTTTTTTAATTATGCTGTTCTCAGGTGACTTAATTATTTTTAACCAATAGCGGATCATGTTACATTTTCGAATGATAATTAAAGGGACCCTTCCAAGTTCTTCATATATACGTCCAGAGCAGCTGGTTTTGGACGCGTGTCCTAGAAAAATTTGTCGTCCGGTGGAACCCTTTGTTAGGATTTTTTGTTGTCCGCGAGGAAAAGTTGTCGTCTCAGACGACAGTATTGGCGTTTCCGAGAACTCTGCCTTAATTTGTGTTTTCCACTGTGTATCATGAATAATTTTTTGGTTTACCTCATTCCATGCTGTATATTGACCATGTGGATTGCCTATCTTTCAAGCGAAAGGGGGTGGAAAGTGAAAAAAAAAGTTTGAACCTAACTATCAAGGGATAAATTGGTGAAAAGTCCAAAAGCAAAAGGTTTGAACAAAACAAAGCCATACATAAGGTGTTAAGAACGTCACAGAACATAAACACAATATAATTGTTTTGTTACCGAAACATCCAATCGATTTACTCTATAAGTCTATGTTACCGAACTCATCTGTTACCGAAACCTCTGTCACCTAAGTTGACCATCTACATATACCAAAATGAGTTAATTGGACATTTAACAAAAAGCAGCTGCAAACGATAAGTTTGTTACGGCTTTGCCCTTATGGTGATTGCGGTCTCAACATGACAGGAACGAGAGATCGTGTATTACCGACGTTTCCTAGTTCTCTCACAATGATCGAGTCCATTTATTCATTGTTGTCTGATCATTTTCCTTTTTCATACTCTGTCATTATTTTGTCAAAAAATGTGCGTCATGTTTATAAAAAGAATAAATGTCCGAATTTAAAAGAGGGGTAAATGATCGAACTGTAACCCAGGCTATGTAAAGGGTTAGAACCTGTTAAAACCAAATTTGTCACACTTAAAAGTAATATGGCTGATCGAAATAGTGCCATCTGAAAATGTTAATTGACTGTTTGATCAATATTGCAAGAAACCTAACGATTGTCAAGTGCAAGGAAATTATATATGGTAGTGACTGTATTATGATGCATATTTTTCCTCAAAATATTGTATAATGCATCATAACATCAAATCACTGATTAAGTCTAAAATTGACAAGGTATGTCACATTTAGTATCAAAATTAGGGATTTTTTATATACATCAAGGTTTTATGATTAATATTTTGAAATTTTGTACTTGAAACAAATTACATTTTATTATTCAAAAATGCTGAAAATATTTTATCCTATCTTGTTTGATCTTTGTTGGAATGTTTGACACCTGATTGAGCTATTACCATTGTTTGCTCATTAGGGTCTTACCTATGGGATCAGATGTGACAAACTTGAGATGTTTGCATTTCTAGATTGGTTACCTTTCTTTTTACATTCCTTGTGGGATATTGAAATCTACTTAGACAAGCTAAGGATTTTCCTAAGCCTTTCTAGGCTCCACCCTTCAATTTAGGCTCTTAACCAATCATATTTTTAGTTTAGCTGAGCAACCAGTGAGTTTGCCCATGGAAATCGAAGCAGGTTTTAAAAGTAGCAGTTCCAAAGTACCAAGCATCATTCATGCTTGTGACGCCAATTAAAGAACTGTGAATACTAAAACTGTCTTCGTTATTTCCAGGTATGTAGAAATTGTTGTTTTACTTTATTTTGTTGTATGTCTAACTTAAATTGTAACAGAATGTATTATACTTCAAACTTTTCTAAATTGATTTTGATGTTAAAAGTTAGGCATCAGTGAAATACTAATTTGTGTTTTTCAATATGAAGTTAATTGATTGTATTGTTGTTGTTTCTATGTTTCTTCTTCAAAAATTTTACAATTAGAGCACAAAGAGACTATAGTGTATAAATCATGCAAAAATTGGTTAAGTTATTATGTCCAAAAATTGTATGTTTCATATAGTCTGCTCTGTCTTATGTTTTTATGAAGTTTATTTCATAACATAAAATAGAGAAGAAGTAGCTTAGAGATAAGAATGATTTTCAGTCTTTAATTCCAATCCCAACAAATCCAAAAGATAACTTTAGTTTTGTCTCATGAATAATAATGTGAATTTATGGTACCTTCTTACAGCCAAGCAAATGTTAATTCCCCCTTAACATCATGTTTTAAGTAGAGTTCCTTCTTAATTGTTTTATTCATGTAGATGACAAGTTCAATTATGCTTTAGATAAATTTAGATATTTTGTTAACTTTTACTTGAAATTTTACTATATCAATCATTCATGCTTGTGACGCCAATTAAAGAACTGTGAATACTAAAACTGTCTTCGTTATTTCCAGCGTGCTGTCCCAGGCTCCTCTTATAGGCACAGTTGCCCGTACCTTTTTAGTGAAAAAGGATATAGAGGTTTGAAGATAAAAGAGCCCCTTCATAATAACTGCAACTAAAAACTTGAATTGTCCTTGCTTATTTTCCATCTTTCATATTTTCTTTTTTTTATTCCTCTCTCGTGGTATAGCATTTGATAATTAGATCTAACTCTTTAAAAAACGACCAAATTTAGACTGGGCCAAAATCAAAGCATTTTCAAGTATGCCTACATACATGACCAACGTCATTTGTTCAAATGACAATTTTTGTTGTCTTTGATATGGTAGAATTAATGTGGGAAAATGAAACAAAGGCTGGTTACCAGTATTTTCTCATTGTCCAACGCTGTTTTCAAAAGCATTGCCTTACTTATTTATTAAATCTAGGGATCATGAGGTTAAGGGTCAGTATATTCGTATTCGATTATTATCTGTGACTACCTATTGATAAATTATGTTGACATAAATCTACCAGATGCCAAATGTATGTGTGCATACTTAATAAATAAAAACTATCTTAAATTTCCTACTCTAAACATTCGATTGCAAGAGCACTGCAGTGCATGTTGTGTTTTCTCTTTCACATACAACTCACAAAAATATGTTCCAATTGTAATAAATGTTCGAGATTCTGCTTTATCTGCACAAAAGAACAACGTAAGAAATAGTTGATTCTTATTATTTCGTCTTTACATTAGTCTTTGTATGCCAACCAATTGACAAGTTATCTTTTCAATACAATACAATACAATACTTTATTTGCCATGATACATATACATATAAGTACATAAGCAAAACAACATGTAAATCATACAAAACGCATGGTGAAAGAGTACGTACAGTGTCAAGAAGCCCTGTAGATACAGTAATGTTACAAATTAACTGTTTTTAAGTGCATTTTTTCTTTTTAAGTTTGTATTATAGAGATACTTAGATATATTTAAAATAGTTTTTTTTTTATTTTCTGTCGTCATCAAGTTTTCAAATTTATTTATTGTTTGCCATGTGTAATAATATTTTTTAAGAATTTTTTTACGAATACATGTATTTCTGTAAAAAGAACAAGCTAGTAATAAATGATATTCGCTCTCTGTTACATTTAGATTACAGAGTTTACATGTTCTTTCAGATCTTGGAATGTTTCGATGTCTTCCCTTTTCTATCTCTAAATCATGGGCAGATATCCTAAACTGAGAAAGTGATATTCTTAATTTCTTATCATGTATAAAATCTAGATAGTCTTCTTGGACAAAATTGTGTTTAAAAATTCTATAGTAAGATAATCGTAATGAATTATTGATGTTAGAATACCAGCTCTGATAATGTTGATCATAAATTCTTTGTTTAATTGTTTCATATTTGATTGAATTTTCTGAATGATTTATCCTGGTATACGAAAAGAGATTGAAATATGTTTAACAAACAAGGTTGAATAACTGGATAAGAAACTTTGGTTATTTCGGCTGAAATATCGTCAGGGCCGGGGGATTTTCTATTATTTTGGGCAAAAACAGCTTTTTTTAATTCGTCTTCAGTTATCGATCTATCCAGATCTGGATCTGAAATACTAGAGTTAGATAAGTTGTAATCGCTTTGAGCAACTTCTTTTTCGAAAAGGTTTTTAAAATGCTCATGAAAATCCTTAAGTGTGATGCCATCCGTACCCATTTTATTTGCTGTTTTTGTTTTTCTAATAGATTTCCAAAAATTCCGTGGGTCTGTTTTCGCTTTTTTTTCTAATTTTATTGCTTCATTTCCGATAAATTTTTCCTCGCTCTTTTTCTCTTGTTTTGATATCTATTTTTAGCTTTAATAAATATTTTTCTATTTTCACATGAATTATTTTTGTTTAACTCATTCCGTGTTTTTTTTTTTATAATCCGATTTTGCTGTAACACATGAATTATCCATCCAATATCGTGGCAGATTATTAACTTTATCATTTTGTTTAATTCTTTTGTTAAATACTGTTTTTGCATGCTTAGACAAAAATTTTGAAAGAATTCCAACTTGATCATCACTTGACTCAGACTGATCCACATCCCTGTAGAAATCATTAGTATTTTCTTGTAACAACTGAACAAATATTTCCTCTTTGTTTCTGTCAAAAACAATTTTATTTACATAATTATTTGAAAACTTTTTTTGATGATCGTTTATTTTGTTGTTTTAACAATGTAAAATATATGCAACGGTGGTCTGAAAATATACTATCATTCAAAATCTTAAAGTCGTTGACTGGACTTAGTCAGACGCCTTTCAGAAGAAGGTAGTCCACCACACTCATCCCACGTTCACAACGATATGTAAATCTATCTGGCACGTCATTGTGCAACCTACCGTTTGCTATGATGTGATTGGTTGATTTACATAAAGATAGCAGACGACGACCATTACTATCTACTATGTTGTCATTACTTGCACGTGGTCGAATATGTAAGTCCGTGTCATCAGAAAAATGATCTGGTTTATAAACACCACTGTCACATACCACATCTGACAAGTTTACTATTCTTGCGTTTAAATTGCCGATTACAAATGTTTTTCCTTTACTATTATAACGCTCGATTCCTTTTTCTATCTCATCAAAAAAATCGAAATTTTGTGAGACAGCTTTTGAACTACTCGGTGGTATGTAACAGTGACAGATGTAAAAGTCCTCGTCGAAATTAAAAATCACCGTGTATCATCGACTCCGGAACTTGGTACCAGCTGAAGTGATGACATGCAAACACTGGCCATGTCCAGGGTAACAAAATTCTTAATTTTGAGGCTTTGTCGCGGTGTTATGCATCAATGAAAATGCCAGCATTAACGGAACCTATTTATGTTTGAAATGCACAGCAAGTTCCGTGAAAATGATTTTAATGTCACTTTTTATTGTAAAATGAGCTGCCTGGTACTGCCTAAAATGTCAAAACCCACCTATTATTTTACAAACGATTGTAACAAATTTCAATCCCTGATTCTCCATATACATTCCAGTCACTGCTGCATGTATGTTATCTGTAGTTTTGTCCAAAAAATAATGGATCTCGATAAAAAAAAAATGATAAAACTCGGAAGGCTTGAGTACGGCAACTTGCGACAAAGTAAAAAAATACTGGACGGCGTCTTGCTAGCTAACTGTACGGCGATTAATTTTGAAAAGAATAAAATTTAACGCTGTAGCGGGCGGAAGGGTATTATTACTAATTAGTATCACATTCACAATTGCCACCATATTATTTAAAATATAATTTATTTGTTGGAGGATAGTGCTATGGAAAAGAAAAAGCACACGGCTCGACTGTCCCACTCCTTATCAATACCCTTACTGCTGCGATTCATGGTGGTCCTTTTCTAATGTAATCGTAATTTTTTACCTTTCCGTGACGTCAGCATGCTGAATATGTTATTCGTACTGATTTATCCATTCCCACACAATCCGACTTTTTAACTCTCCTGAGCACAACGTGCTCAAGGGGAGCTTTTAGGATCACCCGGTGTTCGTCGTCCGTCGTGCGTCAACTGGTGCGTCAGTGCGTTGTGCGTCGTCAACAATTCTTTAAACATCAGCTCCTCCTAAACTGCTGGGCCAATTTGTACCAAACATAGCTGGAGTGTTGCTTGGAAGATCCTCTTTCAAAATGTTCACATAATTTGATTCCATCAAAAACTCTGGCTGCCATGGCAACCAAATGGAATTTTCAAGAAACGTGGCTCTGGTGAATGGGGCCTACTTGCACTATACGGAAATGAAGAAATATTATTGAAAATTCCCCTTCTCTGAAATTTCTGGTCAGATTTTCTAATTTTACACAGATGTTCCTTTGGTGACCCTTTTCAAAATTGTTTGCGAAATTTTGATCCGCCAAGAAACATGTTTCTGGTGAATGGGGGCCTCTTGCAATATAAGGAAATGAAGGAATTTTTAAAAATTCTTCTTCTCTGAAACCGCCGGTCAGATTTTGAAATAATTTCACAGAAATGTTTCTTTGGTGATTCTTTTCAAAAATTCCTTTGGTGATCTTTTTCAAAAATTGTTTGCAAAATTTTGATTCGTCGAGAAACATGGCTCTGGGGAATGGGGGCTACTTGCACTTTACGGAAATGAAGAAATTGTTAAAGATTCTTTTTCTCTGAAACCGCTAGTCAAATTCTGAAATAATTTCACACAGATGTACCTTGGGTGACCCATTTCAAATTTGTTGGCGAATTTTTGATCCGTCCAGAAACATAGCTCTGTTGAACGGGGGCTACTTGCACTATTAGAGTAAGAAGAAATTCTTAAAAATTCTTGTTCTCTGACATGGCTGTTCAAAACAAGATAAATTTCATAGAAGTGGTCCTTGGATGACCCTTTTCAAAAACTGTTCGTGAAATTTTGATCCTTCAAAAAACAACAGCCATTTGTTGGCACCTGCATGTGGTGTTCTTGTTTGACTTATGTTATTAGTCACTATCGAGCACGTGCTCTTCTTCAAGAAATTGTCCTCGGGTGATCTATCCAAAAAATTATTTGCGAAATTCTGATTTATCAAATCATTGTTGTGGTGGTGATTGTAGGGGTGGTGACACATTTTAAAATAACTTTCAATGACCTTTTCAAAATCGCTTGGAAGTTTCAGTACCCGCCCCACCCCCACTCCCACCCCCGCCCCCCAAAAAAACGGGGCTATGGTGTTCTCTAAAATTCGGGTGAGCGATTCAGAGCCATCTTGGCCCTCTTGAAGACTTGGAACAATACCCGCAAATGAAGGGCATTAGAACCTGCAGCGTGATATAAAAGAATGCGTCAAAATGGACTCTTCCTGCATCGCACGGGTGTAAGTTGGCGTACAGTTAATTTAGTAAAATTTTCATGTTGCCGTACACCGACCAATCAAGTCGCCGTACTCCCCAGGGTTATTGTTTTCGACAATAATTCAATCAAATCTTGATTGTTGCATATGAAACTTATACCGAAGTCAATTTCAAATGTCCAGAATATTCTGATGATAAAAACAAAGGGTAAAAAGCTTTGTAACAACGAAAACCGAACGATTTTCGATGAGATATAGTTTTTTGAGCAGTAGCAGCTCGTAGGATTTCGCTGTTTTTTGTAGCATGCAGGAATACTATTGTCGATCCACAAACATGGACAACAGTTGGACAACTCTAAACACCGATGCTTGTACTTTCAAAGGAAGACACTCGTTAAAAAATTACTCTAAAAAACGATTTATTCACCCCACTCCGTGCCATCACTGCTTTTTGTATCGATAAGCTGGTACCAAGTTCCGGAGTCGATGATACAGGGTGAAAATAGATTGATTGATTTTCAGCCAAATTAAGCCATTATCATTTTTTTCAATAACTGAAATATTCTTTCCAAGATTTTGTCTATAGTATACCGATAGTCCTCCACTGAGTCGCCCCTTTTTTGTGCCAGGCTTTTTAGTGCCATACACATGTGTGCTGCTATAGTTTTTTATGTCAACTTCTATGTGATTTTCACTAGGCCATGTTTCACTTAAAAATATAATGTCGAAATTTTGTAAACTTTGTAGAAAGTCAGTGTATGCTAATTTTCGGTATAAGCCATTA
The DNA here is from genome assembly GCA_943736015.1 of Tridacna crocea. NCBI lineage: Eukaryota > Metazoa > Mollusca > Bivalvia > Cardiida > Cardiidae > Tridacna > Tridacna crocea. The sequence continues at coordinate 29,854,719 of OX031061.1, forward strand.
ATATTCCACGAGATTATTTGCAGCTTCTCGTCACATTCCTAGTTGGTAACCTCTTGAAATCTTCCCCCAGGCTGTTGTTGAACGAAGAGCTTTGCCCCTACCCACTTAGCCGCTTTACCGGCTGCTCTCTCCCGATCTATAATTGGATAAAATTGGCTCCTTTTCTGCAGCACCTGTTTTGTTTGTTTCACACATACGCGCTGATTTTCGGCCTTTGGTGCTTCAACTTTATCTTGAGCTGCCTTTCGTACGAGCTCTCTTTGTTTGTAGTTGTGGAATTCATCTTTTCACCTATACCCAATTTATCATACTTGCAATTAACATCAACAAAATCTGTAAAGAAACAATTTTATTCTAAATTGTTTTATACAAAAATTGATTAAATTTATCAGCCACTTAAAAACTTATCAGTAGTTAACATGCTTGATAAGAGCTAAAATATTCAGAGTGGGACATTTTGATCACTCTTTTTGGAATAGCGGGACGTTTTAACCAAATTGGAGGGAGGGGGGACGTTTTAATTAAAAGTGGGACATTTTGACTGTGGGGCGTTTTGACTTTAAACCCATGAAATGAAACACCGATTTCTCCATGGTGTTGCTAGAAAGGGGATTTATTTCAGTACGCAGGGCTAAAAAAGCAGTAATTTATATGATGAAGCTATTTTTATGTTGGCAATAGTACTGATGTATCTGTTGAAATCCTGCCCAGATAGCCCCTTCAACCACTGGATTCATCCACTGTGTTTTTCATGGCTAGTTCTTGGGCAAGACCATTCTGAACCCAAACCTAGAACTGGTGAAAGCCAGAAAATACATGAATATGTAAGCTGTTGCCATAATTTGACTGAAATAATGTGAAAAGCAGCGTAAAGCAACATTCAATTAATCAATAAATTATCTTTACAGGTTTTCACCTTATTTCCTTGAAGCTATATTTATGATTTTTTTTTCTTTTCAGTTGGTTCTATGGTGCTTTTAAAATGAATGCAAGCAACAGAGTTAAAAGATGTCTTCGGACTGTTTTCAGTCAAAGTATCAGGCAAAGAAATGTGTGTTTCAAGCGGTGTACAGAGTATCCCAGAAACCTACGGATCTGTACATATGCGTTTGGTAGAACTCTAATAACGGTTTCTCCATGTAGCCCCATATCTTTCCATATTGAGCCAAATGCCATATCACTAGGGCGCCTTGCAAACTGTCCTTTTTCGAGCCAGACTGATTCAGACGATTCAGAGAATTTCCTTGTATCAGGTAGCCAAGAAAATGAAATCATTACACGCACTTCAAATAAAGCAAGTGAAGCATATCGAAATTCTTTACAATATGATAATATGCTGAAGTCACCTTCAAGAAATAACAGCAAAGAGATAAATGAGGCTATTTCTGACCTTGTGACTAGAGCAGCAAAACTAGATGTGATGATAAATTCATTTAATCCTCAGAAATTACAGAAAGATATTGGACAGTTAATTGATGTGGGATTCCCCATAGTGGACTTACAAATTCTTTACAAATTTCCCAGAGTGTTCTTAAACCTATCAAGGTTCACTGAATTAACTCGACTTTTTTACTCATTGGGTTACAGACAAAAAGACATCATCACTATGTTTTCAAATTATCCACCAGTCATGCTCTACACAGCAGAGGATTTCATCTCCGTTTTTAAGAGTTTGAACAAATTAGGGTTCAGAGCAAAAAACATTGTTAATCTGACAGTGTCCTGCCCGGTTGTTCTTGAGAAAGACCCAAAAATGTTACAAGCAAGACTTTCATCTTTACAAGAACTTTTCAAAACTCAGGATGTATTCATTTTAATTGGAAAATCTCCACATGTGTTGATAGACAGCATGGATTCCATTTTGGAGAAATTTGCATACGTTTCACAAGAGATGGGAATAACTCAACGACAGATGATGTATTCGGATTTGTATAATCGTTCCTTGCAGCACTTACACACTAGGCATATGTATTTGGTCAGAACAGGTTACTTTAGGAAAGTTATCAGTGATAAACAAGTTTCCTTGAATCCAAGCCTGGACACCATACTCAATACGTCAGATGAAGCGTTTGTTAAAAAGTTTGGTGGTTTATCAGTAGAAGAGTATAATGTGTTTAAATCTTTGCTCAAGAGAGACCAGATGATTTCAAAAAGGAACATTGAAGTAGAAGATGATGACGAAGCAGACTGAAAGGAAATATTCCAAGGTGATGGTACTTCAGTGGAACTGCCTAGTAACCATTGACAAAAGGCATTGAAGGCTTTTGAAAACATATTGGTGGAAAAAAGACAAAGCTGTGATCATTTTCTTGCTTTTACCACAATGATGAGAATGAAGAAGACTGAAATGAAATTAATGTGCAATGATGATGGAAATTAAGTCATTACCAAAAGGCAATATTTTAGGCTTGTCCAAATCGAAAGCATTTGCAGACCACAAAATGAAAATGACTGAAAATTTGAAATTTGTTTTGTGAAGAGTAGAAAACACTGTGGGAAAAGGAGAAAATGCTGGTTACAAGCATTTTCTCCTTTTCCTGCAATGCTTTCTAAGGGCTTCTTTCTCCGGGTCGTCAAAAATAGGGATTGTGTGGTAGTGGGTTAAGTGATTCTACCAGTTATAAAACGCAATGAAAGGTCTTCGAAAATTTAACGGGAAATGAAAACAAGAGGGCCAAGATGGCCTTGGATCGCTAACCTCAATTTCTGAGAGAACCATTGCTGTTTTCGTCATATTTTACAATTTTTTTACAATTTAGATCCATCAAGGAAGCCATTCGCTGACGTCACGGGATTCATAGGAAGTGTATTTTCGGATTACATGTTACTTTGATTTTTTTTCTTTTTTAAGATATATTTTTGGACATCACATGATACTTAAGATTCTTCTAGAATTAACTAACAAAAGTATTTGACTGTACTCTTTTTTAAAGAAAAGATATTTGACTCTTATGAATAGGGAAATCCCCCATCAAGCGAGGTAACTCTATACAGACTTTAGCCCTATTCGACCGTTCATGGGAATCCCGCAACGTCAGCGAATGGCTTCCTCGATGGATCTAATTTTTAAAAAAAAAAGTAAAACATGACGGATATTTCCGGTTAACCCATTACCACACCCAATCCCTACTTTTGACGACCCTGAGAAAGAAGCCTTTTGAAAACATTGTGGGAAAAGGAGAAAATGCTGGTAACCAGCATTTTCTCCTTTTCCCACAATGTTTTCTAGCCTGCTAAAAGCAAATTTCAACTTTTGAGTTACGTCTATTTTTTCGTCTGCAAGTGCTTTGAGTTTGGACCGGTCTAAAATTTTGTCGTTTGGTAAAGAGTTAAAAGGTGTCTACTGAGGTATCGCCGAATGTCACAGGTAAATTTTGTGTAGTCTATCGCTAGGCTAAAGGAAATTATGATCAATGCTTGTTTACTGGGTGATTTTGGGTTGGAAAGGCTTTCTTGTCCTTGCGCCGGCAATGGAGACGTTGCATTCCTTGTGTTTATATTATATAGGGGAGATTTTTTTTCTTCGCATTTTATCATTTATTTTGGTTATAGAATGTCAAATTTCTGTGGTGTTTTACAATATAACCATTACCAACATTGTAGATGACTATACTGAGACCTATCGGGCCAATAACCCTCTTGTTAATTTCTATGTTTGCTGTATGAAAGTGAAAAAAAAGCCTGTATCTGTATTTCAGCAGTTTGATTCGAACATGCAGTTGAACCGTTTACCACATAAACCAAATTATATTACCCTGATGGAGAAAACATTGTGGGAATAAGATAATACTGACAACAACAGTTTTCGCCTTTTCCAACAAAGTTTTTATCATGTTAAAGACGAATTTGCTTCGTTTTTGTCATCTTTAATTTGACATCTCTTTACAATTAGTAAAAAGTTAATTAAAGTGGCATTATCAGATTTTATTTCTCTCAAGTCTTGTAGAGTTTTATGCGATATCTGAACCTTAATGACATATTAGTACATCACAGATCAGAATTGGGCCATGTCTTTGATGTTCTATTTTTGGCAGCTGGCAAAAATTTATCTTTTACCATTGCATTTAAATACTACTTTGTAAAAGTTTTAAAAAAGGGGATTCTGATCTGGCTCAGTTGTTTGGTGTAGTTTTGGACACCTGGCTGGTTTAGGTTGATCCTCACTGAAAACAGTGGGGTTTTAGTGGGAGTGTCGATGGGTAAGATGTCAGACCTCTCTCCATGACATATGCATAAACTAGTGAGTTGTCGCCTTGATATAAGCACAATAGAAACAATTATGAAAACAGCTTGACTCATTACCAAAGGAAAAAAATTTAAATTGAAAGCATTTGCAGACGACAATTTCACTGTGGCTCAAATGGTGTAATTCTTCTTTGATAGAGTAGAAAACATTGTGGGAAAAGGAAAAAATGCTGGTTACCAGCATTTTCTTCTTTTCCCACAATGTTTTCAAAAGGCTTCTTTTCCAGGAGCGTCAGTTTGAATGGTGTTTTACGCCACTTTCAACGTTATTTCAGTCATATCACGGCGACAGATCACATATTCATGTTTCCTGGGTTTCACCAGTACTAGGCTAGGCTCTGAAGTGTCTTGCCCAAGGACACTCCTGTGAAAAAAACCCAGTGGAGTATAGTAATGCAATATTCACCAGCAAATACTTTGGAAAGACTGCTCTCTGTGACTATGCCACACCAACATGAAGCAATGGACAATCAGTTAGCCGACATTCAGCGATTCAGAATTTGAGCTTGAAACCGAAGCTAAAAGTTTGGCAGATTTAACCGAAAACATAGCGAGAACGAGACGAAATATGGAGGGAGAAAACATTAAGAGATAGACAAAGACTTTTTAAGTACTTTTAATCTAAAACCGAAATCGTTAACGAGAGAAAGCGCACGTGACCGCCGCCGTCCATTAGACTTTTCGTAACCAACCTTGAAACAGAATAACCGATTGGATTTCTTCTGCCTGGTGGAATTTATCATTGTCCAATATCTATGGTGAATATCTGACCAGCAGTCGAAGTTTCGATCGCAAAGATAGGTTCTGTATGTAACAGTGGACAATTAATAAGGGCGATTTACATCGCCAAACTTTTTATTAATCGTTTCGTTTCGTCAATTAGATTGGATTAATTGTGTTCTTGTTTAACATTTTTTAAAATTCCTAGATGAAGGGGATGACTTTAAAAACAATCCTGTAAAATTAAGATGATCAGGGTGATTTAAGGACGTATGTGCAAATGTAGGAGAAATCTTGCGGTTAAAGAAAAAGTTAAAAAAAAAATACTTGCGGATTCTTTCCTTCGCAAATTATTTGTTAAGGTGGAAGATCGATGCTGTACGACAAAAATGCTCATCCAAATGACGATTTGAGTGTATGGCATTGTGTGTTTGAAGGCAAAATTACAACTTTATATGTATTTAAAACACATCTTGGATTCATGCGGATTAACACTTTACTCACGATCCCGACTCTGATGAACTTTTGAAAACATTGTGAGAAAAGGAGAAAATTGCTGTTTTTCATACTGTTTTCTATCTTCCAAAAATGAATTTTAATGTAAAAAAAAAACACGTTTATTTTGTCGTCTGCCAATACTTTCAATTTGAACAAGTCTAAAAATGTTGTGGTTGGGTAAAGAGTTGTGTTACATTTGATGAGGTTTAAGATCCAAATCAGACTGCGCAGAATGTGCCGTCTGATCTTCAATAACGATTTACATCTTCTCTGATACCTTGTCAGAGAAGTCTGTGTATCTTTTACCACACAATTCCAAATGTAAACGAACCTGTGAAAGAAGCTTTTTGAAAACGATTTGGGAAAAGGGGGGTGGGAATGTTGGTAACCAGCTTTTTCTCCAATGAAAAACAATGTTTTCTATCCGTTGAAAGAAAATTTCCATCATTGGAGCCACACGTAAATTGCCGTCTGCGAATGTTTTTCTATTTGGTTTGCATTCGGACATTTGCGTAAGGAGTCGTCTCGCATCAGCCTGCGCAGTCCGCGCAGGCTCATCCGACACGGCACTTTACGAGTGCATTAGATTTTGTGCTACAGTAACGTTAAACTTGCGCAAAACAGAAAATGACATAAAAGCGTGTCGGATAAGCCTGCGCGGACAGCACAGGCCGATTCAAGACGACATTTCTACGCAAATGCCCGAATGCCCTTTTTCGCGTGTCGAAGGCTATTTAGACAAGTCTTCAGATTTTGTCTCCATGTATGCTAGGGAGTTAAAAAGCTTTGAAATAACGTAACCTTGTTAGTTTGAATTTCTTTTACTGAAAGTCATATCTGTTCGTTACTAGATCTTTTTGGTATATTAAACTAGTGCTATGAGGATTTTATCCGCCTCTGTCCATTGTGTTTACTTAGACCGGGGAGAATCCCTTTTTCACATTCAAGTCAATCGTAATTTCCAAAATATTTCATCTTCGCGGGCCAAGGTTACGATCACTACGTGGATCTTACCTTGGCTGATTGAGCCCGATTTCAAGATTCCTGCGATGCGCCCTCCATTGGATGCTGGTTAACCCCCTCCCCCCCCCCCCCCCCCACCTTTACATAATATTTCTGAGAGTCAATGAAATATCGTTTTACAAACCGCTTACGAATACAATTATTCAACATGAAGCGATAAGCAGACATCCACTAGGGTTTCCATGTTTACCTTCCATTCGAAAGGTCGCGACCTTATTCCACAGGGTGTCCGGAAAGTAAGGTAACACTTTCGTACTTTTATATTTTGGCTTAAAATACAAGATAACGAGATGAAAAATATGTATATGTCGTAGGCCAGATTGGAATCCAGGCAGATCCGGAATCGGCCTAGGCAGATCTGGAATCTGCCTAGGCCAAACTAGAATTCTAATTTGGTCTAGACCAAAATAGAATTCTTGTTTGGTCTAGGCAGATTCCAGATCTGTCTAGGCCAAATTAGAATTCCAGTTTGGCTAGGCAGATACAGGATCTGCCTAGACCAAATTGGAATCTTTTCTTTCTTTAGAATTTTTTCAGTAAATACCCATTTTAACACAAATAAAAGCATTTCTTTATCACCTGAATTTTGATTTTTACACCTTTTCTATAAATGCTTTATTCAGTAAACACATTTATACAAAAGGAAAAAAAGTACATGTAGTAAGTTATGAATTTATCCTCATTCTTATGTTTACCGGTATGTAGTTCCCAACTTAAATCATATATTTTGTAGTAAGTGTAGACAAAGATTAGCATGTACATTATCACAGTTTGGTCTTTTGTCTACATTTTATTATCATTATTATTTTTTTGATTTGGGCATTTTTTATTCATGAACAATGCAATTAATTACATGGAATTACATGTATTTCAAAAACAAAAACGGTTTAGTAAATGTGACCATTCATGTAAAAATAGACCATGCAGAAACTGCAAAAATAAGTATCGACACTGTTCAGATTGCACTGACTGCGTTGGCTGACCAAGATTAAAATTTCACTTCAGGTAGATTTTCTGTAGGTGATATGTTTATAGTAACCTATCTTATAAACAGTCACATGTTTGAAAACTATTGACCCAGATACCTGTACACTGTCTGCAATCTCTCTAATTTTATGTATGGGGTTGCCAGATGGTCCTTGAATGTGTGATTGGTCAAGAAGATATCACACATTCACACTTTTACAGCTACATGTAATTTGGCAATTAACCCTTTACCAGACCACAAAATTTTAGCCTTGTCCAAATTGAAAGAATTTGCAGACAACGATTTCAATCTGGTTAAGATTGAGCATTTTTTCTTTGATAAGGTAGAAAATGTTGTGGGAAAAGGAGAAAATGCTAGTTATCAGAATTTTCTTCCTCCCCCATTTTCAAAAGGCTCCTTTCCCAGGTTTGTTAAGAGTCAGCATTGAGTGGTAAAGGGTTATAAATATTTTCACAATTTCAACTTTCACTAGTCTTCACACATCATACTTGTGCCAGGTAGACAGGTTGACCCATCACATATTATAGATTACCATTTATTGGGGAAAGAATATAAAGAAAATACAGTCACGAATGATTCCACTTTTCCCATCATAATTTCTGCCGGATTTATTACGGTAATCATTTTTCTCATTTTTATAATATCAATCCTACAAAAACAGGTTTACAACTACAACTCTGTGGTAGAATCCTTAGGAGATTACAAAAAAAAATCTACTTTTTCAACAATGCTTACTACTTTATTATTGGATTATTTCACGATTTCTTTCTATTAAATCAAACAGATCCATTATGTTTACAACTAAAAGGTATATGTAGTTCTAGCAATATCTTTCTTTTTTCCCCATTTGTTCCATTTCCTACATCTTTTTCCTGCTAAAGTGCAAAATATTCGAAATTTATACTTACTATGAATTTTTCTGAATAACAACTTCTTTTATTTTTGGGTGTAAATTAAAAATTCCAGTTTGGTCTAGGCAGATTCTGGATCTGCCTAGCCAAATTGGAATCCTCATTTGGTCTAGGCAGATCTGGAATCTGTCTAGACCAAAGTAGAATTCTAATTTGGTCTGGACCAAAATAGAATTCCAATTTGGTCTAGGCAGATTCCGGATCTGCCTAGATTCCAGTTTGGACTACGACATATACATGTAAATAAAACGTGTAAGTTTTTTTGTGTGATGATTTTATTGAATTTTCCTAACACTTTTCGCTTTTATACAGATTTCGCTCCAAAGGTCCTTTATCCTACGAGCGATTTCATTCGTCGCAGTTAGAGCTGGCTGCATCCAATGAAAAACCGTATCGGGGAAATGTAAAAATCAAGCTCGATCCGCCAAGGGTAGAGTAGCGTAGTTAATCGTCAGGCTTGGCTTGCGAAGATGAAATATTTAGACCTGTTTGGTTATTATAATATGAGCCATGCTCTGTGAAAAGGGGCTTAATGCATCTGCAAAAATTATCGACCCAGGTCAGCGTGCGCATTCTACGAAAGCTGATCTAGGCAGGAACATTTTCGTTATGGGTCAGTTTTGTGAATGTCTAAGGACCGATCTACCTCACAGTAAAGTCGTTTGTGAAAAAGGTGGCAAATACGTATCCGAAACTATGTACTGACTTGCTAGGTACAATGCATTAACCCTTTACCAAACGACAAACTTTTGGACTAGACTAAATTGAAAGCATTTGCAGACGACAATTCAACTCTTGCTGAAAAGATTATTTCTGTCTATGATAGGATAGAAAACATTGTGGGAAAAGGGGAAAATGCTGGTAACCAGCATTTTCTCCTTTTCCCACAATCTTTTCAAAAGGCTACTGTTCCAGAACCGTAAAAACCAGGGATTGTTTGGGAAAGGGTTAACTCATTACGAAACGATAAAACTTCAGGTTTGTCCAAAATAGAAAGCGTTTGCAGACAACAAAATAAAAGTGACTGAAAATTCGAAATTTGTTTTCTGAAGGGTAGAAAACATTGTGGGAGAAAAAGGAGAAAATGCTGGTTACCAGCATTTTCTCCTTTTCCCACAATGTTTTCTAAAGGCTTCTTTCTCAGTAGAGATTGTGTTGTAATGGGTTAAAGTGATGCATTAAGCCCCCTTTTGTCCGAGTATGGCATGAATACCCTCTACATCTTTAGATAAGTGTTAAAATGTTTACGGTGAGAGTACAAGTGAACCTGCGTTATAACAGCTTTTCTTTGCGTCATATGTAATTAACACTCAAAGAGAAACAACAGACTCTATAGTTTGATAAGTTATACTCTGTGTAGGGCGGGTTTAATGCATCTGCTAAAAGTATCGAAACACGTCGGCCTTTGCAGGCTGACCTCGGTCGAAACATTTTGCTTTGATTAATTTTCTAAATATTGAAGGACAATTCTACCTTATGATTCAGGCGGTTGTCGAACTAACTGGATATTGTATGGCCTCTGGACAACGCGCGAGAAACGGCATTCGGACACAGGCGTATAGAATGTCGTCTCCGTTCAGTCTGCGCAGTCCGCGTAGGCTAGTCCGAAACGACACTCTCCGTTTTCTATTTTAATTTTCTGTTTTGTTCAAGTCTACTTTTGGCACAAAACCTGACGTAGTCGTAAAGTGCCGTCTCGGATTAGCCTGAGCGACCAGCTCAGGCTTATCTGAGAAAACAATATACGCGGCAATTGTTGGAATGCCCCTTTTCGCGTGTTGCATATGTTGTTTTGATTGGTATTATGCAACATAGAGATGAATTTAATTCCTTTTTGCCAGAAGATGGCTCAGATCTACGTACTATCTAGGTAGAAAATTGTCAGTGATAAGCTATAGAAGTAAAAACTTTACTATGTGTACTGTAAAAACTATGAAAATTGTTTGGGTCGTGTGTTTCCTTACTTGTGCTTTCGTTCAACATGGAAAAGGTGATACAATTACGATCGGCCTATTGGTACCCCATACTGGAGCAAGGTCAATCGGCGAGGAGGCGGAAACAACCACAGACCTGGCTATTCAAAAGGTAAGTGTCGGGTGATGGTTTAACCCTTAACTCCATAGATACTCATTTCTACACATTGCTTGTAGGAGCCATTGGAAAACACGAGCAATTTCACCTTTTGCCACAATGTTTCTATGCTATCAAAAGGTGTAATATACGCATAAGAAACGGCTTCATCCATGCTGTTATTTAGTGGCCATTAGAGATACCATAGAAATGCCGTATGGGGTAAAGGGTTAAATTGTATCTAGTGGCTACCTTTTAAAACACCATAATCGTGAGTCCCTACTTTCTAAAAGTCCTTTTATGGAAAAGCTTCTTGTCTGAAAGCAACGTTACTATTCTTCTTTGTAGCTGTAACTGGCCGGGCTGCCCAAGACAGATTGTAAATTTCACAATAATAATTATAGTATGCATGACCTAAAACCACGATTCAATAGCAAAAATGGGAACTTTTCTTTTTGTAAAATTTCTGTCAATTTCAGTCTTCTCCAAATCAACTACGTAACTCAGGAAAGATAGCCTCTTGATGAAATCCGGATTTGTACTTACATGCGATGTTTACCCACGCGTACTGCAGTGGCGGATTTGACTTCTCGTAAATAGTGACGATTACCTACAATACTTTGAATACACCACATTTACTTCCTGGGAATTTTGGGGGGTGGGGGGAAATCTACATCTTCGCATACCCACGAAATTTTTATTCTAAGTGCTATGGAGTATTTGGCTTGACAAATTTTTCATTGTCGTTTATCCACAATTCTTTAACACTACATTGTATCTATGGGCTATTTGACAAACCCTCGTTTTCATGAATGATTAGTACCGTGTTTCAATGGGCCCATGATGAAACTTTGCAGAACTTTTAATAGATGAATTGAAATGAATTTCCTGATCTCAACCGCCCCCCCCCCAAAAAAAAATCTCTGATTTTACCAACGATATCCACAAATCCCAAATAACCAGGTCGTCGAAATTGGGCTCTACATTGAATAGTTTTTCTATTGAAATAAACACTACTACACGTGATGAACATATGTGATTTGGGCAGGCAAATCTATCGAAAACCAATCAAAACGGTTAGACAGCTAACTTTTGGGGTCCGACCTAGATGAAGAACAAACTGCAGAAAGCTTGTTAGCTATTAGATATATGACAAGTATTGATCCACGTAGGGTCATCCTATACGTCGCGTGACTAACGTTAGAAATTTTACAAAACATGATTTTGTTATATTCTCGCATGTCACACAATCCTTTCGAGATAACAGGGGCGAGATTTTACCTTTTTCTATTCGTATGTCGCGCGGAGAGTTTCAATCGACGCAAAATTTTCCAAAAAATACCAGTTAGCCCCCCCCCCCCCTCCCCCCCATCTTGAATTGCTTCCTACGTACCTGTGACTAGTATGTTTTCATGATCCTCGCACATACCTTACGTACATGTATGTGAGGGCTTGATAAAATATCCTATTGTCGTCCGTCGCTATAGTTACACAGAATCCTAGATGCCGAGAAAGTTAGCCCTTCGTTACATGTACCGTCAGTATAACATACCACTAAAATGTGTCAGTTGGTATAATCCGAATTTAGATCTACTATACACGAACAGGTTTTAAACAATGAAAATATACTCTCTCAAAAAAGAAACGCAACATACAGAAAATAGGAAATTTGCTTCATATATTATTTTCATAATTTATGATATAAATAATTTACACAGGAATGCAAAAATTGGCACACTTCTTGTTCATGAGTTTTTTTACCTTGGAATATTACAGTTTGTCACATATTGTCAATAAATCACTCATAAATTGTCAATATCTGGTGTAATATTTCAAAAAGATAATCTGATGTTGCGTTTCTTTTTTGAGAGAGTATAGTTATATCTTTATACATCGAACAGACGTTTTATGTTGTGTCCCATGTTGTCTGTTCGCCTGTTCATCCGTCCGTCTGTCCGTCTTTAAGTAATTTTGTGTCTACCCTTTATGGGAACCCTCGTACGAACTTAAAAATTCTGTCAAAAATTCTTAAAAATATCTACTTACATCAATGAGATGAAATGATGAGCGAAAGTTTTACATTTTTAACACCAAGGTTAAGGTCACTGTGTGTGTAGGTGTGTGTGTGTGTGGGGGGGGGGGGGGGTGTTTCAGAGGTCAGTAGTGTCTGTTCCATGATAGTATTTTTGAGTCTTAACTTTTATTTAAAATAAAAGTTCACAGGTGCGTGTACCATGCGACGATGTGCAGAGTTGTGCTGAAGATACTTGAGTCCTTTGACTAGCAGAAAAATAACGATATAACCTAAAGGCTATACTGATGTCACCTTGAACGGACAGCTTGACCTTGGTCGTTTCTTTTTGAATATGGTTAAACCTATTTTTGTAGAGCACAGCTCATTGGAAACAGCTCACCGTCACTTTGTATACATGTACATCATTCAGCCAGAGGATTTGAGAATGCAAGGGAATGTAGGGTCGCTTTCTGTTAGCTCACTGCCATAACACTTTCTTTCTCCATGGAGCTGCTTCTACAGAAATAATTGCTATATATGATCGCGTGTATCACAAGTAGGCCCAAGTGTTCTTCTATTAATTTGGTGCGCTTAACTCATTACCAGACGACAATATTTTAGGCTTGTCCAAATCGAAAGCGTTTGCAGACGACAAAATAAAAGTGACTGGATATTTGAAATTTGATTTGTGAAGGGTAGAAAACATTGTGGGAAAAGCAGAAAATGCTGGTTACCAAAATTTTTTCCTTTTACCACAATGTTTTCTACAGGGTTCTTTCTCAGGGTCAAAAGTAGGGATTGTGTGGTAATGGGTTAACATGCCTTGACATCGACCAGTTACAGTGATAGTTGGAGTTGGTTATTTGCAGACTCTGGAAAGTTTTCGTTTTGGCAGCGCAAATGAAGCTTTTGTTTCGGCAGTGCAAGTAAAAAGGGATTTGTTCGATCCACCAACCATAAGCCTATGCTATGGGAAGCCAGGGGGATGCCCGGAAGCCGTGACTTCATCATGAGGTTCAAAGAATCAAGCAAACGAAATGCACGTTCTCAATCAGAAAAAGAGGTCATATCATAGCAATTTCAAATCAAAGTAGTGATACTACTGAAGGCCAGGAAATTGAGGATACTAAACAACACATGAGGTCAATTTTAATTAATACAAACAGGTAGACGGACAGGGATACAAGCGGATTCCACTAAGCACCTGGAATTCTTGGTTTTATCAGGAATTTTTGAACTGATACTAGAAAGCACCAGCCAGAAACTAATTAAGCCAGAGCTAGGCATGTGCTCATAGTTATGCGGTGCTTGATAATGGCTTAGAATACTTAGTAATTTGTCGTGCTTGTAAAAAATCCCAAGTCAAAATTGAACCGTATTCAATCGGTGCAATACCAATTTTGGTTATCTAAATTTTCTGAGACATGTGATGTCTTGTAGTCCTGAATGACGCTATTTTTTTACATTTATGACGCAAAAACATATTTATTTTTATTGATTTCAATGAAAATACATGTAAGATAGATATCAAGGTAAAATGTAATGAATAATAAATATTGGAGTGATACGGCAGTTGGTCATGCTGTCCCTACCTTTCACAAGTCGACGAAAATTTGAACTGGTCATATTTGAAGGAAGTTGTAGATGAAAATCCAAAGTAGTTGTTCGTGTATATTGAAAAGTAAGATTTTGGGGAAACTGGGAGGAATTGCTTGTTACAAGCGAATTCTCTTTTAGCCTAAATATTTTCCCAATAAAATACTGTGAAATTTAGGCTCGGTTTTCCTATTTTACTTGCCTATTTTACGGATAAGTCACAGTGACTTGAGCTTCGATACTTATATCTACATAATATAAAAAGACTTTAATCCTAATTCATAATCGTTGTCCAAGGACAACTTGTGTCAAGCCCGCGAACACTTGACTCTCAAGCTTGACCTAGACCCTGGACCTGAATAAATGTTTCAAATGGAACGTCTACTCATGATGGAGAACAATGCATTGTGCTAATTTATATCGGAATCTATCCAAAAATGTAGGAGTTATGCTTCGGACGAAAAATTGGCCTTCAATGTGGGCTTGATCTTGAACCTACTTGAACAGATGTTTCAAATGGCACATCTGTTTGTGATGGAGGTCAATTGTGCCAAATTATTTTGAAATCCATCCACAATTGTAGAAGTTATGGACCGGAAATATTCGGATGCACACAAGCCCTAGTGAACACTAGAAATATGTATGTCAGAGACACTGATGCCCCTGCTAAATGGTATTGGTCACAGGTATGTCATATGACACTAGTAGAGAGAGAGAGAGAGATAAAAAAAATACATTAAATGACAAGCGAACGACTACAGAAAAAAATTATAAGCATTTATTTGGTTTCAAATCAAAGTCAATCAAAGACATTTTTAAGAATCACACAGGTGTAATCTATTTGTGACAGGTGTAAAAGGTGTGAAATACATCCTATCAGTGTGAAATAGGCAGTATAAACAATGACAAAACTACCAAATAACTCTTGGATAAAGGTAACTAATACACATAATGTACATACTGAAGACAACGAAATTTCAAAAATATTTTTATAGACAACCTGATTAACGATATGGATGAAATTTGATGTTGGGGTCGATTTTTCTAAAATTTTATTTAGGGACGATTTCACCAAAGAAATCGTCTCCAGGGGACGATTTCTCCGGAGTGATAAACATAACACGGGCCAAGCAGTTTGGGGACGATTTCTCCAGGGGCCGATTTCTCCAGCATTCCGCTGAAGTACCCTAGATTTAGTCGATAGACATAAGAAAAAGTGATAAACATAACACGGGCCAATATTCTATATTTAGTTTGCTTTATTTACAATCGCATTTTAGCAGAGACGCGTTTTGTGACACACATGTTCAAATGTCAACACAACGTTATAGACAAACTCCGAGCAGAGTCGTCGTTCGTTAATCTCACCATACCTGAATGTGAATGATCCGGAGTGCAAGAGAGAGCGTTATAGATATTAACCGTATATAGCGCGTAGGAATACACAACTGCCGGATAAAGCTAAGTTCATTAGGTTACGCCTTTATTAGGTGAGTGTTAATGACAAAAACGGGATAAAAAACACACACTCGTCAGTTATTAAAGGATTGTAATACCCTTGCAATTCCAGGGCGTTTTGCAGATGAAAGCTTTGAGGAAAGGAAAGCATTCACACCGTGTGATAAGCAGTCTCTGTATATACTTGGGAAACTAGTTGTTTTGGCGGACTCAGCGATATAGAGTGGACACACCGTCCAACATTTTTGTCTGAATAGGCAGCTTACGATCCCTATAGGCAAGGGAATCCCTTGAGAGGGATTCCCTGGCCTAAAAACTGCTTTCGCCATAAGATCAAAAGCTCAATAGCGGACAAAGTAGATCAATGATTAGACTAAACGTGCTGTACAGTTTTATATTGATCTACACCGTCCACAGTGTGCAATCTGATCTTGATTTATACTGTCTTGACAAAATTATGCTCGCCTCCTGAAGGTGCTGACATCTTTTTGCTCGAGAGAAAACGACGAATGAACGAAAAGAAAAAAAATGAGAGAAGAAAATTTAAAAGAAGAAAAGACCTTCATCTTCAACTACATTCTGGCTACACAGCATCTTCGAAAGCCAAGGCTGATGATTATCGCATCATGTGTATTGGTAAGCGGTTTGTAAAACGATATTTCATTTGCTTTTAGAAACCTGATGTAAAGGGGGGTAATAACCAGCATCCAATTGAGGGCGCATCGCAGGAATCTCGAAATCGGGCTCAATCAGCCAAGGTAAGATCCACATAGCGATCGTAACCTTGGCTCGCGAAGATGGTTACACATATGAGAGAGAACTTATTCAGCGACGGTAGAAACGTACTGATTTCGTTTATTCTGTTAGACCTACATGCACTTTTGGTTACATCTTCCCCCGGAATTTCTCAAGAAGTTCGTCGAGTGCATAATTTTCTGATGAGTGGTTTTTTTTTTTCCATCTACATGCTCTCTCTTTGTACTTTACAGGAACAGACTTCTCTGTGTGTGCATATGTGTGGATTTTCTCATTTTTAGTAGTTTATGCGCTTGACAGATTGATGGTAAAAATAACGTACTTTTGCACAGTCTATTAACTCATTACCAAATGACAATATTTAAGACTTGTCCAAATCAAAAGCAGTTGCACACGACAAAATAAAAGGGACTGAAAATTTGAAATTTATTTTGTGAAGGGTAGAAAACATTGTGGGAAAAGGAGAAAATGCTGGTTACCAGCATTTTCTCCTTTCCCACAATGTTTTCTAAAGGCTTCTTTCTCAGGGTCGTCAAAAGTACGGATTGTGTTGTAATGGGTTATTTAAGGAAAAACGATTAATTGGTGTACACCATTTTTGTTTCAGTAACGTGATAATCGAAATTGTTTAAAAGTCACTAAGAAACTTTCACATTTTAGATACCAACTGATGTATTCAAAAACAGGAAAATACATTTCCAGTTAACAATCTGAATACCTTTATTTCAAATAGTGTAGCAGGACTCGTTCGTGCTGAGATCATTTACTGGAGTTTAAGTGGGTTATAAAACGTATCCCTTTGTGTTCTGTAAAAAATATGGTGCCATGCTGTTTTATAATAAAAAGTGCTCTTACTGCTTTGTATAAACGCACTTGAAGAACTCGGCCAGAATTTTTCGTATGAAATCCATTACCACTTCCTTACTCTTCCCTCTATGCATTTGTGGGAACCAACAGGTTACTTGAACAAAAGTGAGTTACGAAGAAAGCAGGGAGGACAAGTCATATCTCATTGTTCATAAACCCAAATCGCGGCCAAAAATGAACAATTCGGAAAAGTGCATTTAGATTTGAATGATACCGCTTGAAAGCATTACGTTAATTAATTTTAAAAACAGGTCAAAAGATACCAGGCCGCTCTATCTTTTGTTTACTTTCTTACCTGGTTTTGAATTTCCCTCCTGCCAGCGACTAGCACTTGGACCGACCGTACATCATCCCAATAATTTCAATTCCTTCACAAGGTAAGATTTACATTTGAAAGTATTTTAACACCCACATCGCTTACTTTAAGTAATTTGGCTTTTAACCAAGCTGGGTTCTTAACAACAGTATATTATAGTCGACTGCACTGATAGGGTTTAACCCATTACCACACAATCCCTACTTTTGACGCCCCTGAGAAAGAAGCAGTTAGAAAACATTATGGGAAAAGGAGAAAATGCTGGTAACCAGCATTTTCTCCTTTTCCCACAATGTTTTCTATCCTTCACAAAACAAATTTCGAATTTTCAGTCACTTTTACTTTGTCGTCTCCAAATGCTTTCGATTTGGACAAACCTAAAATATTGTCGTTTGGTAATGAGTTAACAACCGCAGGTTCCATCGATCGATCGATCATGAAAGCCATCCAAAAGTAATCGCTAATTAACACATAATTTAACACATATCTTGCTAATACTGATATTAATATACTGTCGATTTTTAAACAGATTTAGTCATTAACATTTGCATTCAACTCTTTGACTGTTCAGCACACTCAAGAAACTCTTATGCCCTGTGTAAATCAAGATTAGACTGCATAGAACGTCATCTGTATTCTGTTAACTCTTGTCTTTAACCCTTTCCCAAATGACAAATTTTAGGCTGTCTCAAACTCAGTGTTTGCAGACGACCATTTTGAATTTGATGAGAATGGCAGAAACTTTTTTTTTCGATAGGCTAGAAAACACTGTGGGAAAAGGAGAAATTGCTCGTAACGAGCAATTTCTCCTTTTCCCACAGTGTTTTCTAAAGACTTGTACATACTGCAGACACGTATAATCCAGGGCTTGTTTGGGAAAGAGTTAAGGCAGGGAGAAAGTCCCTCGTAAAGTCATGTACTTCTTCCAAAGCTTCTATACTCTGACCAGCTGTATGGAGATAGAGACAGCTCGTGGCAAAAATGTGCTATTACAAAACATTTATTCTTTGCAGTTTCTCTTGTTTCCATGTACAGCACTATTTACACATCAAAAAGGATTGGATATTAGTAGGTAACAACGTGTACATGCACACGTACTTTGAGTCAGGCAAATGACATTTTTTATCATTCTAGTAGTTTTTGGGGAATAGAAGCTTGTATACCATAGATGCACGTTAGTTTTCCCAGCTGTTTTAACTGCAGGAGGGCAAAAAAGTCGTGTTTGTTTAAAAAAAAAAAAACGGGTTAGCCCTTGATTTATGCCACAAGACCCACCTTTATAAGCTAGTCATGATCACCTTATACAAGATTGTCGATAGTAGCCTTCTGATAAGTCGAAAAAATGCTTCTTAACGAAATACTGCTATTTTTAAACCTTACCCTCCGATGATTTTTTGAAGCCGACAGTAAACACCAAAATGTTGCTGTTTTAAAGGTAATATGGGGAAACTATCCCCAAATCGGACTCTGTAGATCAAAATCAGACTGCACATTCTATGCAGTCTGATCTTGATCTGCACTGTCAAAAAAGGCCCTTTAGTCGCGCTTACGAGCCAAAGTGTAAAAGAAAAAATGCCTCTCGAATTGGAGAAGTAGAATCGATAATCGTTTTTCAATGATGAGAGAGTTGATAATGACGGTCTCTGTTTACCCTCTATATAGATCAAAGACATATTTTAGATGCTAGTGAGGACGTCATAGATCAAAATCAGACTGTCAAGGACGTGTAGTCTTATCTTTTTTCTATGGTAAGGGCTACTCGATTATACGATTTGCGAAAAACGACTCTTTGATAAAAATAACGAAAACAGATTATTTTTCAGTAACTGTAAGTCTGCATACAAACGTTTGGTTAAGAAAAAGAAAAGAGCCTATAACTATCGTAGAATTAAGGAAATTGAAAGAATGAGACACTGTAAACCGAGGGATTTTTGGAAACTTTTTACTAAAAAGAAAATGCATAGTACAGACATATCATTAAGTGAATTTCATGACTACTTTTCCAAATTACAGAATGAGCTGGCTGATACTACTGATGATGAAACTGAAACATTTTGTGCAGACAATGACTTCGATTCGATGGATACTAATTTTGATGAACTGGATCAGCCAATTTCTATTTTAGAAGTTAAATCTGCCATTCATAGCTTAAAACGCAATAAAGCGTATGCAGGCGACCAACTGTTAAATGAATATTTCATTGAAACGTGCGACATTCTGTCCTCACATTTAGTTGATGTTTTTAATTCTATTTTAGATGCTGGTTACTTTCCGGATAGTTTGTCTGAAGGTTTTATAGTACCAATCTTGAAGAAAAATGATCCCAAGAATGTTAATAATTATAGAGGAATCACCCTCGTTAGTACTTTTTCTAAAATATTTACCAGTATACTGAACAAAAGACTTAGTAATTGGGCAGAATCTAATAATGTATTAAGTGACGCCCAGTTTGGTTTCCGTAAAGGAAGATCAACAGTTGATGCAATTTTTGTTTTAAATGGTATTGTGCAGAAGTTTTTAAATGAAAATAAAAGGTTATATTGTGCTTTTGTTGATCTGAAAAAAGCATTTGATAGCGTCTATCTTAATGGTTTATGGTTTAAATTGCATAAACTAGGCATCAGGGGTAAAATGCTTAGGATAATAAAGGACGTGTATAATAAAGTTAAATGTTGTGTTAAGGGATGTAACTCTTATTCTGACTTTTTTACCTGTGCCGTGGGTCTAAAACAAGGGGAGGTAATTTCGCCTTTGATGTTTTCTTTATTTATTGAAGATTTAGAATTATTCTTGCAGGATAATCATTCCTCTGGGTTACTCTTAGATGATATTATGTTTATTCTAATGCTCTTTGCTGATGATATGGCCATTCTTGGAAACAGTGTTGATGACTTACAAAATAGCTTAAACCTGCTTGAAAACTATTGTAAGAGGTGGGGTTTAGAAGTTAATACGGAAAAAACTAAAGTCATGGTTTTTAGAAAACGGGGTAAAATACGAAATGATGAAAAATGGTTTTATTGTAATAATGTTTTAGAAGTAGTAGATAATTTCAATTATTTGGGAAGTGTTTTCAATTATACTGGAACTTACAATCTAAATTATGAAACCCTTGCCGGAAAAGGACTGAAAGCTATGAATCTCTTGTTGCATAATACTATACGATTTGATTTGAAACCATCGGTGTTGATACAGCTCTTTGACGCTTTTGTTGGCTCTATATTAAATTATAGTTGTGAAGTAAATGGATTAAGTAAAAACAAAAATTTGGAGAGGATTCATTTAAAATTTTGTAAAAGAATATTGAATGTTAAAAATTCCACTTCAAATATGGGGGTATATGGTGAACTAGGTCGTTACCCGCTGTTTATAAACCGTTATTCACGGATTGTCAAATACTGGTGTAAGATAGTTGAAAGTGATAATATTTTGATAAAACATATTTATAACTTACTTCTACTGGATGTACAGAGGGGTAAACAAAATTGGTGTAGTAATGTAAAGTACTTATTGGATAGTTATGGGTTTTCTTACGTTTGGGAAAATCCGTCTTCAGTTAATTTAAAAGCCTTCCAGGCTGAAATTAGATTAAGAATTATTGATGTATTTAAACAAAATTGGTACAATAGCCTAACTAATTCTAGCTCATTATCTTTATATAAAGAATTTAAGGTAACATTTGAATTTGAAAAATATTTAGATAATCTACCATTCAGTACTAGAATAGCTATGTCTAAACTGAGACTCTCTTCGCATAAACTTAGAATTGAAACTGGTCGATATAAGCAACAAAGAACCGATAGATCCTTAAGGAAATGCCAATTCTGTAATTCTCAAGATTTGGAAGATGAATATCATTTTTTACTTATTTGTCCATTGTACACGGACATCAGGAAAAAGTATATTAGTAAGTCATATTTTGTCAGGCCTAGTGTTTACAAATTTGTTCATCTTATGAGCAGTACTGATACCTATATTCAGAAGAAACTAGGTCGATATGTAGATGAGTCCTTTAAATTAAGAAAATCTCTCATTCAATAATACCACTTTATTGTTTTTCATAATGGTTTCATGTTCTTCCTCCTAATGCACTTTTCTTTAAACAGCTTATTCTACTATCTCCTAAGTATCCCATGATTCCTTTCCCTCTTTCTCTTCTTTCCCTCTACTCCGCTTTTATTGTAATGATAAGTAGATGAGTCTTTTAAGCTAAGACAATCTCTCATCCAATAATACCACTTTATTGTTTTTCAAAATGGCATTATGTTCTTTCTCCTAATGCACTTTAAACAGCTTATTCGACTGTTTACCAAGTATTCTATGATTTCTTTCCCCTTTTCTCTTCTTTCTCTCTATTCCGCTTTTATTGTAAAATGTAAAAGAACAGCATGATCTTCAATGCTTTCATTGTTTGTATATGTGTCGCTGACTTATACTGTTTATATATTTTTTGTTGATGACGAAAAACTTGTATAGTTTAAGTCAATAAAATATTCTGATTCTGATTCTGATTCTGATTTTAGCTTAATTGTATCATTTAACATACATCGAGGATCATACCATTATAATGCATTTATGCAGCAAAAAGTGATAATTAGGCATTTATTATTCTATAGAATCATTGACAGATGGCCATTTTGGACAATGGTTTATCCTCTATAATATTATATCGGTGTCCAATCGTTTCGATTATCACCTCTAACCCTTACTCTGTTAAGAACGGCTTACTGAACGTTTGCGGACGGTGAAGATAGAGATCAGACTCCACAGAACGTGCAGTTTGATCTTGATCTTCACCATCCGATGAGGAGAAATATTTCCTCCAAAAATACAGTTGACCTTGGAAAATTATAGGAACATTTCGGTTTTTCTGAAAGATTTGAGAGTTTTCTTTTAGTTCTCTTTTATATATCAGGATAAGGGTTAATCGTACCGATTACTATCTTTAATTACGATGGTTATTCTGGTTAATGTTTCCACAACCAGTCTAAATTGTATGTTTAGTTACAATCAACCGTTTAGCAGGCTACAAAATACTAGCCTTGTCTAAATTGAAAGCATTTGCAGTCGAAATGTTCAGTATGGCTCAAATGGTGCAATTTTTTTTGATAGAACACATTGTTCAAAACAACATTTTCAAACAGCTTCTTTCCAAAAGTCGTTAAAATTCGTGATTGTGTGGTAAAGGGTTTACACAGTTTTGATTGTATATATAGTATACTGTGACCCCAAAAGTATGCCACCCATAGAATTGTTAATAAAATTCATAATCCTTCTGCAATCCAACCATGTTTGGTACGAATGAAGTTCAGTCTATGCCTTATATGTCCACCAAGTTTCAGTTATAAATGTCCATCAGTCTTTGTTTTATCTCCATTCCATGATATGCTCCAAATATGGACAACTGTGCTGCAAGCGTCATGCAAAATGGACAGTAACTCTGATACACACGCCCCTCAGTATTGTTAGATTTGAGTGAACTAAAAGAATATCTTCTTATGGGGTACAACCCCACCAGAAAATTGTCTGCAGATGCCTGGATGCACCGCATCAAGTGCACTGCATGGATTGCAACATCAAAATATGGGATCATCCGTCCCTACTTGCTTGAAGACCAGAATGACCTGTTAATTACGATCAATACTGAGCGCTACATGTGGTTGTTAAGAAGTTTTTGACAGACAAAGAAGTGTTGTCAAGGATGAAAAGTGGTTTCAATAGGATGGAGCAACTCCCTTACTTCACATGACTCTTTAGGACTTTTTGGTGATCGTCTCATCTGCAGGTATGACCCTGAATGGGCTTCACACTCACCAGAACTTACCCCCACCCCCCAGATTTATTCCTGTGGGATTATCTCAAATATAACGTCTATCAGAATAAACCCTCGAGTATTCCTGCACTGAAGAGAGCCATCACGGCCAAAATCAGGACAATACTGTGGGAGGGGTGTGTGTCAGAGTCATTGACAATGTTGCATGTCTATCACATTTGGAGCATTCCATGAAATGAAGACAAAACAAAGACTGTTGGACATTCATGGCTAAACTTTGTGAACAAGTCAGACTGAAGTTCATTTGCACCAAATATGGATGGATTGCAGAAAAAAATGTAATTTTGATCAACAATTTTATGGGTGGTATTTTTTGACGCTTTGATGTATGACATCGTTATTCAAATGAGGCTGAATGATCACACTTCTGACCTGCTTTAGAAATAACATGAAATTATCTGTTACTCATGAATGATAGTCTATGTAAACTCTGCAAAAAAGGTAGAATAAGTCCAATATTTGCACCACTTTCCCAGTGTTTTGACCTAAATCTGCGGCGGACCGATCGACCATCCGACGGACGGACGGACGGACGCACGCACGTTGAACTGACTCTATATCAATAGTTAATCTTGAAAGTTCGCGTAGTCATCTAATAATGTCATTTCAAGTTATTAAACAGTATCTGCCAACCCCTTATCCGAAGTTATCCGAAGTTAACAAACAGCTATATGAAGGTAATAGCATTTAGTAAAATATAAAAAGCTACTGAGGCTGCTACGCACCTTGTTTCCTAAAAATACCACATAACGTTTGCAAAGGACTAATTAAGGTACTGCAACCTGTTACGAGCCAAGCGTAACGAGAAAGAAAACCAGTAACAAGCCTTTAACAATTAACAAAATTTATTAATGAACAAGGACAAAAGTGTTAAGAGTTAAGTTTCATTGAAATTTTGAATCTTGGAACAAGAAATAGAATAAGTCCCTCAAAATTAAGAATTATGTTTAGACTATAAAGTATGAAATTCGTAATTCCGCAATCTTAAATTGACGAAATTTATGTTTTAACTTGCAAATAGATATGAGCAACCTGTAATAAAAAATGAACAATTCCAACTTACAGATCTATATTCCAGTTTAAATCCAACACTTTTCACTAATTCTGTATGCTTCAAGCCACAAGTCTAAGTTCAAGTCCAAAATTACCGATTAAGTCACTCCTATTTATGCCAGCTTGGAAAATTATAGATTAGTCTTTTCTAGTAAGATGACAACATTCATTGCATTGACTGGTAAACAGCTTGTTTACTAATAACCTGTTTCTAAAAAAATAATCGCAATGGAAAGACCAATCACGGTTCTTTATATTTCTACAGGATTCTGAAAACAGATCACTGCACAATGTCCCATTTACAGAACACTCCCCCCTTACTGGAAAAGACATTTTAAGAATTAAAACTTTCTTTTTCCAGAATGTAAATCATATCATTACACTGAACTGTACATGAAAATACATTATACATAAAGACAAATTCGTGTTAAATATGTATAAGTTAAACTCCAGACAAAAGTTACTTTTAACAAGATTATTTTTTAAAATTTCGCTTATTTATTTTAGTTTCGCTTTAGTTCGGCAGTCAAAAAAAAAACTCTGATAGTCTTCTGATGTTCAACCCAATCATCGCGTTCAATGATTACATCAATGTAGGCCCTACAGTCGTTCAATCCAGATATTATCATGTTGATAAGACATTAAGATGTTGTCAATTAGTTTTTCATCCCAAAAAACGGCATAATTTTGTTCTGATCCAGGCAGCAGTTACAAATGCAGAACAGAACAGAACATTTCTTTATTACACTCAGAAGGTACATAAAGTACAACTACAGGATTGAGAGCAATATCATTAAAATATATCTCTTTATCTCTTTCAGTGAGAGGAGTTTGCCAAAATCCTGTTAGAAGATCAAATTTGGTTACATATTTTGCATGGCCAATACTGTCAATTCAGTCATCTACTCTTGGCACTCGACACGAATCAGTCTTGATCACAGTATCAATTTTTTCTATAGTCAGTGCACATACAAAAAAGTTCAATCTGGATTTGGTACAAGAATACAGGGAGAATTCCAGTCACTTTGAATAGGTTCAATAAAGTCATTGTCCAATAAATACTTGATATCATCTCTAAGATGCTCCAGTTTCTTGAGATTCATTCGATATGGATGTAATTTCACTGGTTTTCAATGTCCACATCATGGTACATTGTATTTGTCCGTGTTGGAATATTAGGGAACAGCTGCTCATATTCAGAAATTAACTTTTTTAATTAAACTATTTGTTTATTATCTTAATTTAAAAGTTTTTTATCCAAATGTCTTAAAATGTCAGAACTCGGAAGTTTTGAACAAATAGGGTTATACTTATCGAAGTTCATTTCTTCATAATTCATGTCTTCATGGTTAATGTGATGTTGATTTTGTGGGACTTAGGAAACTACATTTATCGGTGAAACATTTGAATTATCCTTATCAACATATTATTTTAATATATTAATATGACATAATTGATTTTGCTTTTGCCTGTCAGGAGTTGTTATCACATGATTAAGCAACTGACCTTTTTCTCTACAGACTAATGACCAAAATGTCTTGCTTGACCTACCAGGAATTGGTAGAGGAGCTAAAACTTTATCTACAGGTTTGAAATTTCTTTCTTTAGTATTCTTATCATATCTTTCTTTCATTTTACATTAAGTTCTCTCTAAATGATAAAATATAAGAATTTTATAATAAGTTCCATTGATACCTTAATGACTTGACATAGGTGTTTCATGAGCTAAGCTTAATATTTCTGATCTATAAGATTTAGGAATGATGACTTGATAATTGACAGCCCACTCATCATCAACAGAGACTTCAGGAGGGCGACACTTTCTCATTAATATTTCCTTTTCTATAAAAACAAAAACAAAACAAAACAAACAACAAAACAGACAGGTTCCTGCGAAAGATCAGTTTCACTAACAGCATTTTGAAATGAAGATGCTATTTCTGGATCATTGTGTTGGTCTTCACTTAGTTTTGACCTTGACATTATATCATGGCCTTCTTTAACTAAAGGTGAAGATGTTTAATCAAATTCAGATAAATTATATTTAGAATTTGTCTGACTTTCAGACGGGTTTTGGGAAATAGATCTGTTAATTTCATTTTTCAAAAGTTTACCCAACAAAGAATCATATAAAGGAGGATGGCGCATGCGCGAAGATGGAGACTCGAATTTTTATCACGACAGTAGATTAAATGAATTTGCCTAGATATAAGGTAAAACGCGGGCAGGGAATTGTATTCTTGGTTTCTCGATGACTTCTAAAGAACCAGGGACGAGCAAGGCGCTTCCTGAGGAACAGAAAAAGAAGAGAAAGCGGAAAAATGATTCATCTTTGTCGACCGACCTGAGTTGTTATTCAGAAACCAGTAAAACCGGTTCCGATACTGGGTCAACAAAGGTAAACAAAAACAGTAAGTCAAAGAAACAGCCCTTTGCAGATAGTTTTGCGAACAGTGAAAACTACGTTGAGACAGTAATGAACCCGAATACGAGCGCAAATATGAGCAACATGAGCAATAACCCGATTATTACAAATCTTGATAATTCAGCTCGTTTAATGTCTACTCCATGTACGATCCCGACCCCACCCATTGAACAAGCAATACCACCAAGCTGGGCGTTGAAAATGATAGACGATATCAAAACTATAAAAGACGCTCTACCAAAAATTGAAAAAATAGAAAAAACTGTAACAACAATCAATTTAAAGGTTTACGACATAGAAATTAAACTTGGGCAGCTAGAGAGAAGAGTACAAAACTGTGAAGACAGTTGTAGTTTTGTCAGTGACGGTTTTGAAAATCAGAAAAAAATGATCGAAAAAGCCGAAAAAGAAATAAATAGACTTGAAAAATCCTGCGATGATCTTAAATCTAAATTAGATGATCAGACACAAAAGTATGAAAGGACATTTGAAAAGGTGGTTGATCTTGAATCTCGCTCCATGAGAGATAATTTAATCTTCTATGGCATTCCTGAATCTAGAGATGAAGGCAGTATCGAGAATTGTGAAAACTTAGTGAAAGATCTAATCCGTTCAACATGTGATCTGAACCCAGCTGAAATACAATTTGATAGGGCCCATAGATTAGGATCCAACAAATCACGTAATCCACGCCCCATAGTGGTCAAATTCCACAAGTATACAGACAGAGAACTAGTCCGATCTAGATCTATGATCGATCCATATAAACAAAACCTAAGAGATCGGAAGCAGGGAATAGGCCAGCAGCAACCCCAGCAACTACGTGAAGCTCGAAAAGCTCTGATGCCATTTGCTAAGCAAGCTAGAGATGATGGGCAAAGTTATCGAATAAACGGAAACAAACTATTTATAAACAATTCACTGAAGAAGAAATATATCGACGGAAAAGTAGTAGATCACCAAAGTGAAGGTTATTAGGGAAGTCATGAGAAGGACATCAGTTTTGTGTCTTGGAATGTTAATGGTCTCAGTAGGAAGTTGGGCGATCCTGACTTTTTGGAAATAATACACAAATATGATATTGTTTTGTTAAGTGAAACTTGGTTATCACAAAATACCCATATTAACCTAGATTTGAAAGGTTTCAAAGCATACCACTTATATGGGAATAAATGTGCTAATGTCAGAAGAGGCAGATATAGTGGAGGGTTGTCTATATATGTAAAAGACAAATTTGAGAAAAAGATATCTATTGCTGATAAACACCAGTCCGGTATAATATGGGTAAAGTGTGATAAGTCATTGTTTACATTCAATGAAGATGTATATGTATGTTTTACCTACATTCCACCGAAAGGTTCTGTATATACTGATTATAATGATTTTGATTTTTTTGAATTTTTGGAAATGGGTTTAGAACGTTATAAGGGTTTAGGAAAAGTCTTTCTTACAGGTGATTTTAATGCAAGATGCTCTACAGAGAATGATATAATAGATTTTGACATGTACATAGACAATGACAGCTACCTGTCACATGATGTTTATATACCACCACGTGCTAGCGAGGATCACGTGACCGATATCTATGGTAGACGGCTGATTGAACTTTGTTTATCTACGTCGTTTATTATAGGTAACGGTCGTCTGCATAATGATTCAGGTATTGGCCAATACACCTTTCACTCAAGCAACGGAGCAAGCGTTGTAGACTATTTTTTGCTTAGTAGCAATGACTTCAATTGCATATCTTTTTTTAATGTTTTACCACCAACGGAATTTTCTGATCATTCACCGGTACATTTTAGCTTTCATAGTAAATATTGTTCTATGAGTACAGAGCAACAAAATAATATCAAAAGTCGTGTAGTATATGATTGGAGTGATGAAAAAGTTTCAGAGTTTAAACAATCAGTGCAAAGCAGAAATACTGAAATATACGATTTAAAAGATCGTGTATTAACACATGAAAATGTAGAAGACATTACAGATACATTTACAAAAGTTTTACAAGATTGTATCAAAGAAGTATTTTCTAAAAATTTCCCAAGTTCAAAATCGATTCCAGGCAAAAAAAGAAATAATAAACCTTGGTTCAATCATGAATGCTACATTGCAAGAAAGCTATTTAATAAGACTAGAAATAAATATATGAAAGATAAATCACAGTTAAATAAAAATGCTCTCATCGAAGCAAAATCGGAATACAACAAAATAAAGAAAAAATGCAAACAAGATTATGCTAAAACAGAAAGAAAGAAAATGGCAACACTTGGTAAGACTAAACCAAGAGAGTTCTGGAAAAAAGTAAGAATGCAGTACAAAAAACCAAAATCTGAAAATACAGATATCAATATCGAGGAACTGTATAATCATTTCAACTACTTGTATCAAGCCGATACAGTAAATAATGAAATTTCTAATACAACATACGAACTTCAATTTGATGAGGAATTAGACAGTGAAATCACTCTGGAAGAGTTACGAACAGCCACATTCAAGCAAAACGATAACAAAACTTGTGGGATAGATAATATTGCGGCCGAAGTATACAAACACTCTTTCGAAGTTACGGCCCCTTTTATTCTTTCTTTATTTAATAGGCTATTTTTGAATGGTGAATACCCAAAGTCATGGGGAAATGGGATAATATTTCCAATTTTTAAAGGGGGCGAGACAGGCAACCCAGAGAATTATAGAGGCATAACACTAATAAACAGTATCTCAAAAATCTATTCACAGTTACTCCTAAATCGTTTAACAAAGTGGACAGAAAAACAATCTAAAATTATTGAAAATCAATTCGGATTTCAAAAAGGAAAATCCACGACCGATTGTATATTCATTTTACACGCTATAATAGCAAAAACATTAAGTGTTAACAAAAAACTTTATTGCGCATTTATAGATTTTGAAAAATGTTTTGATAAAATTGATCGATCTTATCTTTTTCAAAAACTGTTGAAAGAAAATGTAAGTTCAAAATATGTAAACGCAATGAGAAACATGTATACCACTATAAAATCTTGTGTCAGAATCAATAATGAATTATCTCCCTTTATTAAATCTAATATAGGTGTAAAACAAGGTGATCCTAGTTCTAGTTTACTGTTTCTTTTCTTTGTGAACGATATACTTTTAAATATGAAAAGTGATATTGATGATCTTTTTACCATTGATGATCTAAAGGTATTTCTGTTATTATTTGCTGATGATGCTGCACTGTTTGCACATTCACCACAAGCATTACAATCATTACTTGACGATTTACATATATATTGTACGACTTGGAATCTAACAGTCAATACTAACAAAACTAAAATAATGATATTTGAGAGAGGAAGACATTCTACCTTTGATTTTGTTTATAATGACACAGTTTTGGACGTCGTTGATAATTTTAAATATTTGGGAATATACTTTTTCAAAAATGGGAGTTGGTCTAGAACGCAAAAATATATCGCAAAACACTCCCAATCAGCACTACATAACTTGTTTATTGTTTTCAACCAGCTTTCCTTAAATATCGATGACAAATGCAATCTCTTTGACAGTTTAGTCGGCTCAGTCCTAAATTACAGTGCAAGTATATGGGGAAATCATCCCTGTAAAAATATTGAATTAATTCATTGTAAATTTATGAGAAAAATTCTTGGGGTTAAAAAGTCAACTAATTTAGATGGTCTTTATGGAGAGTTAGGAAGATATCCTATGGAAATAAACAGAAAATTACTTTTCATGAAATTTTGGATGAAAATCATGGAAAAACCAGAAAGCTCAATGGTTAAAAAGATTTATCTTATGTTAAAAAGAGATGCAGATGCCGATAACAATTATAACAATCTAAATTGGGCTTATCATGTAAAACAAACACTCAATCAAATTGGCATGACAAATCTGTGGCTTAGTCAAAATGGAAGTAATTTTTTTGCTAAATACATTGAGCAACGAATAACTGATATATTTAAGCAAAAATGGTATTCAAATATAAATAATTCAGCTAGATTGGAATCATACAGTATCTATAAACATAGTTTTGAAAGAGAAAAATATCTGGAATGTATAACTAATGACAAATTTAGAATAGCCCTGTCCAAATTCAGATTATCTTCACATCATTTGGCTATAGAATTAGGTAGACACCTAAACATCCCAAGAGAAAATAGACTTTGTCCGCACTGTAATCAAAATATGGTTGAAAATGAATACCATTTTCTTCTCACCTGCACAAAATATTATGAACTCCGTAAACAATATCTGAAAAAATACTATTATCAATGGCCAACTATTAATAAATTTGAATCCTTAATGAGTTCAAAGTCGACAAAAACAATAAATAACGTCGCTCGTTTTATTTTTGCTGCAACAAGACAAAATACAGAGTTTTAATCTATAACGAAAATCGCTTTTATTTAATATAGTTTCAAAAATATATTTCATAAGAAATTGTGCAATCAATAACAATGCAAGCCATTAGCGCCGATCAAGCATTTTGGCATTCTCACAGAGAGTTTTGCTCGAGATCAGACTACTCCTTACGAGTGGTCTGATCTTGAACAAAACAAAATGATGTATCATTACCAATACAGTCCTTTAACGCCAATCAATTAATTTGACATTCCTATAGGGAGTTTTGTTCGGGATCAGACTACTCTTGGGGAGTGGTCCGATCTAGAACAAACAAACAGATGTATTATGGAAAATCTTTAAAAATGGCGGTGTAAATTATTTCATACTTCTCAGATAATAACATTCTATTCATGTCTTTGTTTTCTGCGCATGTGGGTATAAATTTGTTTGTTATGTTGTAAGCTATAAACATGCAAGCGCTGTTTTATGCTGAATAAAATGTTAAGTCAATATCAAACTAATTTTCAGTCAAAATGGCTTTCTTTGCCATAGCTCTAGTAACTGCATATGAAGGGTAAAGGTCAAGAATTTCTTCCTCAATCGGATCGGGCGATTGATCCATGCAAGGTGTGTCACTTACAAGTGGATTAACTATTACCTTATCTCCAGCTAAATAACAAATGAACACATTTAAAAGGTTTTCTTCCTAATAGCAACTGTCACTGGACCATTAATTAGTCTGAAGACAAATGAATGTTATGAAGCGGAACATTAACAAATCCATATTCCACACCCTTAATAAGGACACTTGTCCCAGAAGAAGCCTTCTCAGAAAAAGGCAGAACAGCTGCTAAAGTAAAAGATTGAGAAGTTCCAGTATCACGTAAAAGTTTGATAGGGATAGACTGGACAAAATCACTTTCTGGTGACACAAAACCATCTGATAAGAATTGTTCATAAAACTCCATAACAGTATCGGTCTCGGGTACATTGGCCTTGACAAGGGTTTGGTCCTTAAGACATTACTGAGGTCTAGACTTCAATGAATTATAGCCTGTAGGCTTAAAACTTTCTTGTTTTTCCCCGTTTTCTTTTTAAAACAGGACAGTCAGAAATAATATGGACTGATTTTTTGCAATAATTACACGTGGGTCGAGAAAGGGATTCTGACCTTTGGCTTCATATGGAGACTTGGGTTTGGGACTATTCCGATTGGCATTATCATTGAATTGATTAAAATTTGATTTAGGACCAGGAGAGGAATAAAAAGATTATCGAGGAATTACTTTATTTATGAAAGAGACCTCATGCGTCAATGCAAAGTTGTCTGACAGGCAAGCAGCTTCTTTTAAAGTTTTAACTTCTTTCTCGTGTAAGAAAGTTTTTACATGTAAATTAATGTACCTTTTAATTTCTTCAACTGATAGAAGTTGTCTACGTTTTCCATGATCTGAACCAGTTTTCCTTGAATGGTACCACCTACCAAATAATTGTTCTTTAGTTCTAGAAAATTCAATATGGATTTGGCCATTTTCTTTTCTGCAATTCATAAATTTTTGTCTATATGCCTCAGGTACCAATTCATCAACTTATAGAATCAATTCTTTAACATTTCCATCATTAGAGAGCAGCTGTTTATTACATAGTTTCGGAAAACTATCGCGAGCCTTTCCAGTTAGAACGCTATGCAAGATTGTACTTTTAGCCATTTCAAATTTTTAGCAAATCTTTCAAAATGTGAAAAGCATAAATCAACGTCCTCTTCTTGAAATGGTGGAACAAGTATTTGGTTTTTTTGTGATGTCAAAAGTATTAATAATATGCAAAGATGGTTTTTCTCTATTTTCTTTTCTAATTCTTTCATTTTCAACTTAAACTGCCCTCCCTTCTCTCTTTCTCCTAATTCAGCATGTTTTTTGTCGAACTCCTGATTTTAATTCTTTTTCTTTCATTCTTTCTTATTACTTTCATTTTAATTTTTTCTCCTGTAATCTTTCTTCTTTGTCTATATGCAGTTTTAATTTTTCCAAATCAACATTAGTTTTAACGTCTGTCTGAGACACTAGAAAGAAAGACAAATCAGACTTTTTTGCCAAATTTAAGAACTCCTGTAACAAATGTTTCTAGAACAAAAGTCTAGACTTGATCGCTTTTTGCTGGTTCAGTACACAATCAAATTTTATTTTTAATATTTTACTATGATCTAATAAACTTTAACACTGTAACAAATTCGAAATAGTTTCGAAGTATATCAAAAATGACTAGATGATCAATTCCGGACGAGCCCCCAGTTTCTGTTACGAGCCAAGCGTAACAAGAAAGAAAACCAGCAACAAGCCTTTGACAATCAAAAATATTTATTGATGAATAGAGACAAAAGAGTACAATAATTATTAAATTTGAATGAAATTTTGTCAATTCTTTATCTTAGAACAAGAAAATAGTATATGTACAAAAATTATGAAATTCCTGGTTCCCAAATCCTACATTAACAATTTTAACTTGCAAATAGATATGAAAAAACTGTAATAACAAGAGAGCCAAGATGGCCCTGGATCGCTCACCTGAATTTTTTAGAGGACCATAGCCTTTTTTTTTTAAGGTATTAAAAGACTGGAAACAAAATCATTATTTTGCCAAGCAATTTTTAAAAGGTCACCTGTAAAAGTCCTTTCAAACTCTGGCCAGCAGTGTCAAAAAAGAAGAATTTTTAGGAGTTTCTTAATTTCTGTACAGTGCAAGTAGCCCCCATTCTCCAGAGCAATGTTTCTCGACGAATCAAACTTTCACGAACAATTTTTGAAAAGGGTCACCCAAGGAATATCTCTGTGAAAATTTTCCAAAATCTGACCAGCCGTTTCAGAGAAGAAGAATTTTTAAGAATTTCTTCATTGCCCTATAGTGCAAGTAGCCCCCATTCACCAGAGCCATGTTTCTTGATGAATCAAAATTTCACGAACGATTTTTGAAAAGGGTCACCCAAGGAACATCTCTGTGAAATAATTTCAAAATCTGACCAGCCGTTCGAGAGAAGAAGAACTTTTAAGAATTTCTTCATTTCCCTATAGCACAAGTAGCCCCCATTCACCAGAGCCATGTTTCTTGACGGATCAAAATTTCACGAACACTTTTTGAAAAGGGTCACCCAAGGAACATCTCTGTGAAATTATTTTAAAATCTGATCAGCGGTTTCAGAGAAGAAGAATTTTTAAGAATTTCTTCATTTCTGTATAGTGCAAGAAACCCCATTCACCAGAGCCATGTTTCTTGACGGATCAAAATTTCGCGAACAATTTTTGAAAAGGGTCACCCAAGGAACATCTCTGTGAAATTATTTTAAAATCTGGCCAGCGGTTTCTGAGTAGAAGAATTTTTAAGAATTTCTTCATTTCTGTATAGTGCAAGAAACCCCATTCACCAGAGCCATGTTTCTTGACAGATCAAACTTTCGCGAACACTTTTTGAAAAGGGTCATCCAAGGAACATCTGTGGGAAATTATTTTAAAATCTGGCCAGCGGTTTCAGAGAAGAAGAATTTTTAAGAATTTCTTCATTTCTGTATAGTGCAAGAAGCCCCCATTCACCAGAGCCATGTTTCTTGACGGATCAAAATTTCGCGAACAACTTTTGAAAAGGGTCACCCAAGGAACATCTCTGTGAAATTATTTTAAAATCTGGCAAGCGGTTTCAGAGAAGAAGAATTTTTAAGAATTTCTTCATTTCTGTATAGTGCAAGAAGCCCCCATTCACCAGAGCCAGGTTTCTTGACGGATCAAAATTTCGCGAACAATTTTTGAAAAGGGTCACCCAAGGAACATCTGTGTGAAATTACTTAAAAATCTGGCCAGCGGTTTCAGAGGAGATTTTTAAGGAATTTCCTAAAAAAATTCATTTAGTTGCCATGGCAACAAAAGTTTTTGACGGAATCAAATTCTGTGAACAATTTTCAAAGAGGATCTCCCAAGGAACATTCCAGCCAAGTTTGGTCCAAATTGGCCCAGCGGTTTAGGAGGAGTTGATGTTTAAAGAATTGTTGACGACGCACGACGGACGACATATTTCTAGTATTGCCTTGGATCCAGTGGTTCAGATTCCTTTAGTCTTTCTTGTAGGGGTGTTCTTGGCCAATGTAATATAGGCCCCAGCATACGGATATTCACCATATGGAAATGTAATAAAAGAATACATGTTAAAACATTACAGAAAAAGCAGAGATACTCTGTTCTTAAAGGCGATCTTCAGCATTGACTATAAAAGATGTCTGCAAAAGGTAATAACACCCATGTTAAAAGTTTTGAGTTAATTCAATTCTATATTCACTCGTTTAACTATATATAAAAGAAAGAGTTCATTCGTTAGAAATCAACCACCGATAAATCTGATGAACCGACAATCGCCTAGGGACAATAGTAATTTCAATTAGTATAAATTAGTGAAACGATAAAACTGTGTTCACCAGTTAAGTTACAGAACATCTCACTCGCCTCAAAACGTTGCAAAAATAAAGCTCAGGAAGAAATTCAATTGTGAAAGAAAAAAGTATTAGATCTAAATTATATCATCATAGACATTTTTTGAATGAGCCGTATTCCTTATATCAAGCAATTGTTTTTTTTTTCCAACAATCTTTACAAAAGTCATTTGTATATAATTCATAAGGAGGTATTGTATTAACCCTGTACTCCATAGATACTCATTTCTACACATCGCTTGTAGGAGGCTTTGAAAAACGTGACAAAAGGTGAAATTGCTCGTGACGAGCAATTTCACCTTTTGTCACAATGTTTTCTATGCTATCAAAAGGTGTCATATACACATAAGAAACTGTTTCATCCTTGCTGTTATTAAGGGTCAATTAGAAATATTATAGAAATGCCTTATGGGGTAAAGGGTTAAAATATCGAGTTTATTTGAAATGTGTTAACCCTTTGGCTGCTAATCGCAAGTCAAGGACCTTTGTTGTGCGGTGTAGATTAAGATCAAATTGCACAGTACGTGCGGTCTGATCCTGAATCTACACTCTCCGATAAGAAGATAAATTTTTCCACCAAACCTATCTTTGAAACAACAACATTTTGATTGAAAATTACTGTTCCCTTCAAAGATTAATTCAATGTATCTATGAGCTTAAGGGTTTACATCAATCTAGTCTATATAATTATAAAAAGCTCGTGATATGGACATTATTCTAGACTTACTCTTTGACACAGTATGAAGAAGAAACAGAAATAATTGAAAATGGAGGCTTGGTGCTTAAATTTTGGAGTTGAAATAGAATTATTATTGTACATGAATTCCTGGGCATTAAGACTGTTTAACTTTTCGAGGCCGACTTCTCACGCCGTCATATAAAGATTATTGTCGATAGGAAAACGAGCAGCAGAAGTAGTAGTAACAACAGTATTTCTTAATGGGAAGTTAAAAGTTACAGTTTTATTCTTACGAGCCTTTGTGTTATGCCATTGTGTCGAAAGTTGGAACTATACACAACGTATCGTTCCAATGTTGACAATATAGAGCTGTGTTTTGTGCACTTTTTTTCTTTAACTGTGTACCAAACGACAAACTTTTAGACAAGTCCAAATTGAAAGCGTAAGCTGAAGACAAAATAAATGTGACTATAGAAATGAACTCTGATTTGGGGTAGCGTACCAAACATAGCGGGAATAGGAGAAAATGCTGGTGACCAGCATTTTCTCCTTTTCCCACTATGTTTTCAAAAGCCTTCCTTGTTAGAGTCGTTAAAACACAGGATTGTGTGGTAAAGGGTTAACTCATATGCTGACTCTGCGATTATAAATATATTAATCCATGCAAAAAAAAAAGCTTTGATCTTGTACTCTGTCTTTTATATTTTGAAATTTAAACTTTAAATAAATAATAATAATAATAATAATAATAATAATAATTTAAATAGAAAATAAATGAACTGCCCCTGAAACTTAAGAAATTGCTATATGTGGTGTATCAGAATATAGCTATAAGTACTTTATGCTGTGTAAAAAGGGGGCGTAATGCATCTCCACAACACATGATACCAAGCAAGTCATTATAGTTTTATGGATCCATAAAACCCATTTTGCTTTATAAGTTAGACTGGTCCTTTGAGCTGCAGAAATAGATCAACAGCAAAATGTTTCGGTTCAAGTCAGCCTGCGAGGATCGCGCATGCTGACCTTGATCGAAACTTATTTATGATGCACTAACCCCCTTGTTTCTCAGAGCACGATTCATATAGAATCTTCTGATATAATATTTGAAATATTCAGATGTTCGGCTGTGCTGTCCACGAACGTAAACTGTGACTGTTTGAAGAACTGACTGTAAGGAAAGACCTTTACAAATAGCTCAAAGATACACAAAACAGTTTTGGAAAAAGGGACAGTTGTTATTCAAAGTAACTTTTCTTTTCCCGCCTTGTTTTGAAAAAAAAATCTGTGTTCTGCAAACCGTTAAAAATCGTATGTGTGTAGATATGGGCTAAAGTAAATACGAAAATCGTCTATAAAGGGAAGAGAGAGAAAATAATACACATTATGGTGTCGATACACTGTCCTCCGTTCTTTTATTACACCATTTTGGTTTGGGAATGTGTGTGGATGCGACATGTTGACTGCATTAATGTTACAGTAGGATTACTTGCACCGTATAGTGGATCTAGATCACTCGGCAAGGAGGTAGAGACAACGATGACTTTGGCTGTTGAAAAGGTCGGTAGCTCGCATACATAGCTTGCTATTTTAGAAACCTTTTTTGTATTCATAATAAGTGGAAAAATCCTAGATAAGTTCTCTGTCCATCAAAATGCAAAGTCAAAAAGATATCTACTTTATAATCTAAGACATACGAAATTCAACCAAAAGGAAGAGGTAAAGCCACTCCGATCTTCTATTACCTGAAGGGCTGTTCGATAAATTTGTGGAAAGTTGTTAAAAGCAAGTTTCTTGACAGTCATAGCTAAAGATTTGCCTTTAATAGCATGAACAATTTATAACCTCGATTTAGTTTTTCCTCACTTTTTAAATATTTCAAACACTAAATAAGCGTAACAACAGTACTTAATATATGTAATGCACATTGCCGGGCTCAATTTTTCTTCCGATTTGACGCATGTTATTTTGCGTAACATAAACATTCAGAAATGTGTCACAATGGCGCCAGTTGTATATACGGTCAGATACCATTGAAACGGCACTTCCGATCACTGTATTAAAGTTTTTTGTCTCTTCTGTGGTAGGCAATTATTGATGCAATGACAATCACAGCTACAGATAGAAGGAGTGGCTTTGATTTCAAAATTGAAAATATCAATAATTCTGAAATAAATCCTATGTTGTGGATACTAATTAGTATCACTTTGTCGAGATGATTCTGATTAGTACCCACAACATAATGGTTTGAAAAAGAAATAATGGATTTTATATATTATCACTCCCTCTTAACTGGGGCTCTGGACCTCTTCAGTGGATGTTGAATAACGCGCAATTACGAAGTTTGTGTCGGAATGGATAAAACACCACAACAGACTACATAGTTATGCAAGGAGTCGGCAACTTCAAGTTCCCACACTTCACTCGTCTATAAGTGGCCTGAATGATTCACGAATGGGAGAATCGCTTGAAGACAATCATCCTGAATGACGGCCGGGTAGCGTAATGGCGTCAATTTTTTGTTATATAGTGTGCCTGACATAAAAGAATAACGACATGCGGGAAGTTCGCCAATATCGCGCTACAAAGAATGCTATTAAAACCATTGCCGGTGATTGGTATAGAGAAATACATGTACATATTTAGTATGTAGGTGTAAAGGCACATGGAATTTGTGAATTTTCAAGGAGATTACGTAAAAAAAACAACATCGATCTCTTGACTTGGAATGAGGTATAGAGTGTTTAATATGTATGCTCAACGTATTCTTATTTGTCGTTTAGTTTGATTTTTACAACAAGTTATCGAACGGCCCTCGAATTGGCAGACTTTAAGCAAAAAGAACGCCCTCCTATATCAGATTATGAAAACGAATGCTGCTGTGTCTGGTGTGTATAGAAAAGTTTTCCGCTCCTGCCATGAGAGATTGTAACTACATTGTAATTTTGAAGTACGCTGAATGTACGCGTTGTGGTCACTGGACACATTTCAAATTTTTGCGCAAACAGGCTGTTGTACGGAATACGGTTAGGGCCATCGCCTTTGAATGTGCTAATTTGAAACACGATACTCGATAGTAAGATGACGATAACGCGAAACAACGAAACCACGATGGTGAAAACGCGATAGTACGATGTCGACAACACGATACTACGATGGTGAAACCACGACCATACGATAGTACGATGATGATAGTGCGATATAGTATCGTGTTTTCACCATCGTACTGTCGTACTTTCACCATCGTAGTATCGTATTTTCGTGTTTTCACCATCGTGCTATCGTAGTATCGCATTATCATCATCGTACTATCGTATTATCGTCATCGTGCTATCATGGTATCGTCATCGTACTATCGTGTTTTCACCATCGCACTATCGTACTATTGTCATCGTACTATCGTATTATCGTCATCGTACTATCGTGTTTTCGTCATCGTACTATCGTCATCGTACTATCGTATTTTCGTCATCGTACTATTGTGGTTTCGTCATCGTACTATCGTATTATCGTCATCGTAGTATCGTGTTTTCACCATCGTACTATTGCCTTCCGGTGCGCATGCGTATCCTCAAATATTCAATACTTACAGGACAACAGTACACATAGACGAGTTTATAAAATGTCATTTTGAGAGAGGCTATACTAGTCTTTAGATATCCGATATTTTTCCAGTACCGAAGTTCTTTAACTCTTCCACTGCCCGTGGGGATTAAAATCGCTTTTGGAGAGCTGAAAATGTGGATTAGAAAGTGCAGTCTGCTTCCTGACGCTTTTTTTTTTTTTAGCAAAACCACCTTACAGTACAAGAGTAATGTAATTTCAAGCTTTGAAATACCCTGAATTTATCATTATTTTTCTTTTTGGTGACAAAAAAATTACAGGAAACATTAACCCAACTAGATTGTGGAACAACACATACATGTAGATTTATTAGAAAAACATTTTCCTGTTCTATAAATATATATCCTAAACAAAGGTGAATTGGGATTGGTAAATCTAAAAAAAATAGCAGGTTAAATATAGGTTTAATTTATTTGCTGAAGAAATACAGAAGTTTATGAAAGGAATATACACATTATCCTTTAGTTGTTTGGTTGTATGGTGTTTTACATCATTATCAGTATTATTTTAGTTTTATCACTGCAACCAGTCCACCTATCCATGCTTTCCCATAAATTTTGCTTCCGGTACTCCCCACAATATTTTTTTCGAGCTACTGGCTGCTTTCTCACATAACCATCATCAGAACAATGATTAACAGAGAGATAGAGAGAGGAAGGAATCCTGTCACAATGACTATCATCAATCCTCGGAAAGAAATTGGCCGAGGTGCGGATCAAACCAGTGACCTCTGTTCTCAAGTCTTCTACACTACCGACTGAGATACCAGGGCTTAAAAGATTATGCTCTAGACAATTAGTCGTACCCAATTATGAGAAAAACAAAAGAAGTCATTTTTCCCCCAAACACCCCTTTCTGAAGTCACTGCTACAAAAATTTGTTGATGTCAAAGGCAAAAGTTCTTGATACACATTAAATTTCTGAACATATCAATGTTTAAAAAAAGTTAAGATAGTGGAGAAAATTTAGTTGAAAAAAAAAACCAAAAAAACCGGAGTTCTATGTCGGATTTGAACCTTGGTCTAATTCACATTTAGCAGGTGCTTTATCCATAAGGCCATTTTCTCCGCAATTGTCTAAGAGGGTAGATAACCCAATTTACAGGCATAGCCTCTCTCAAAATGACTTTGAATAAACTCTTCCATGTGCACTGTTGTCCTGTAGGTCTTGAATATTGGAGAATGCGCATGCCCACCGGAAGGCGATAGTACGATGGTGAAAACGCGATAGTACGATGACGATAACACGATAGTACGATGATGAAACTACGATAGTACGATGACGATAACACGATAGTTCGATGATGAAAACACGATAGTACGATGACGATAATACG
The DNA here is from genome assembly GCA_943736015.1 of Tridacna crocea. NCBI lineage: Eukaryota > Metazoa > Mollusca > Bivalvia > Cardiida > Cardiidae > Tridacna > Tridacna crocea. Next base: position 29,895,949 of record OX031061.1, read on the forward strand.
ATAGTGCGATGGTGAAAACACGAAAATACGATACTACGATGGTGAAAGTACGACAGTACGATGGTGAAAACACGATACTATATCGCACTATCATCATCGTACTATCGTATTGTCGTGGTTTCACCATCGTAGTATCGTGTTATCGTCATCGTACTATCGCGTTTTCACCATCGTGGTTTCGTTGTTTCGCGTTATCGTCATCGTACTATCGAGTATCGTGTTTCAAATTAACACATTCAAAGGCGATGGCCCTAACAGTATTCCGTACTGTTGTGTGTAGACATCGAGACTTTCTGTCTTCATTGCACTGAGTACGATTGTCAAAATAGTTTGCATATTATAAATGGAAAGAAATCCATAATTTTTGATGTCATGCTGGAATAGGCGAAGACGCGTTTGTAATGTTACTTGTATTACTAATTTAAATGTGCCCCCATAGGAACATCCACCGACTTACTGGGGTTGAATATTAGCATAATAATAGCAGACTGGAAAATCCGGAGAGCTATAAAAACTGACCGATTAGAGGACATTACCTTATGAGAATAACTCATTGACAAAGATGGCTACAGGTTGACCTAGACAGTTGAACTTAAATGTAATTTTTGGAATTCTTGGTAGAAGAATGTTTAGCATAAGACTGTATATAATCGATAATTTCATTAAAAAAAATATCCAGGAATTCTTTGATGTGTAGAATACAATTTTAGCTAGAATATCGTAGGGGCACGAAACTGGAACAAAGCATTTACTGAATACAGATTTCTTCGGTGTTTCTTTTGAACAAGTGCATCTCGTATACTTATCTAGCGTACATTTAGTGATTTTTATCTAGTTTCCGTTACGAACACATTGACAAAGCAAACTAATAATTTCAGTGAAGTCACGGAAGTTATATGATTTTTTTACGTCTTTTGCCCTCTATAATTGGTTCCTCTTGATACTCAAGCTATTTTTCTTTCACTTTAACGACCAATTACTTCTCCCAGACTTTACAAAAGATGTCGGTTTTTTTAAAAACGACGTATGCCTTGCAGAAGATCGAGATTTTGTATACGTTTCACTTCAATGAATAACAGTGACGGAGGTAAATTTATGTATAGTAAGCGAAAACTGGTTAATGTTACAAATACTGAAAATATCAGATGTGTCAACGAATTCTCACTAAAACAGAAATCTTCAGGGTTTGAGATATACATCGATTCAGAAGCAACAAGCTTTTCTTAGCTACAATACACATAATATAATCTGGACATCAAAAAATTCGATTGTCACGGAATTTAAACAGCTATAAATGCAAATTATGTTAACAAATCTGGAATTAGTGAAAATACCCACCCGTTTTGAGTAAACAAATCACTGTTACAGTTTTGATGTTCATGTGCACTCAGTAAACTTTACATCTTGACACAGAATGTCATCAATGCTTCGTAAATCAATGTCTTCTGTACAAAGTCGACAAACATCACAAAATCCCAACAATACTTTTAAGGTTGATGGCCACAAAAGCGCGTAAAAATCTTCCTTTTATTGCAGCACTGACAAAAACAAGCGGGTTTCAGAACACATAAAATAGAGATAAGATGGACAATGCAGCACTGACAAAAACAGTTGGGTTTCAGAAAACATTAAATAGAGATAAGATGGACTCGCCAGCGAGGTGAACAAAACTGTTTTATGATTTATAAGCATAAATGAAGAGTTCGTCCATTAATTGCAATCAGCAAAGCGAAAGCGATGAAAAAATGTCGAGTTTTTATTAGATAACTACCAATCTTGTTTAGTGCGAAAAGGAATTAATTGGAATCGACGACTATTTAACAGATTTCATAAGTCTATGCAAATTGATACCAAGTCTGAGAAATACTTAATCTGACTGAGAAAAAAAAATCACATCTTTGGATCTATTGTGATAGAGCATAAGTGAAGTATATTTGTGTCAAGCTATCCCTGTTAGAGATCTACGATGGACTTTTTTCATTAATGTATTGTGGACCACGCCTAACTTTTTGTCCTTAACTGGCTTTCGATTTAGATCTAAATTGCGAAGCATCTGCAACAGACTGCATAAAAGAATATCATGGGAAATAAAAGAACTGATAGTTTCAAGCAATTTCACTATTTGTCACGATATTTTTCACCAATTTGCATATTATCTAATGACAGCACGCTCTTTTCATCAAATTTACAGTTTATTTGAATCATTCTCAATACAAATAATGAAGTTTATTTTAATCAATGTTTTATGTTGCCATACAGGAGTAGAAGTAATAGTAAATACATCTGTGCGTAGAAATTCGGCTTTATGTATATCATACAAACTTACTAAAATTAACTTTAAAAAAAACAACAACAGATCTCACTCGAACAAAAAGTAAAGTCTCTGTGTAATGTACTATACAAATGTGTAGATCATGTTGTAAATCAACAGTATGCTAATATTCGGGTAATGCACAAACCCATAAGAAATGTTATGAAGAGGTCATTGTTTGCTCGCTTCAATATGATTTCAATACCGTTTTGGTCAGAATCTCTTTAGTGAATCACAGGAATGAATGTGTCTTTTCTAGTGTAAATTCGACATTAGAACCACGACAAAAATGTTGTTTCGGGGTCAAATTAAATTTTTTAGTGTGATTTGCCCATGTTAACGCATTCATAAACTTTTTAAAATCAATTCGCCTTGGATGTGAACCAGAGCAAGGGATTCAAGCAAGAAGGTACACACATGGATGTAGTACAACAGCACCTCTAGTAACACGCTAGTAACATTATAGCTTCATACTACGAGAAGAACCAGATTATCCCTTGTGCTGTTGATGTAACATTAGCAACAAGATTCATTGCTCTCTTACCGCTGGTCATCATTCCTACAATGGTTTTGTGGGAAAACAACAACTGGCTTGGATAGAACATTGTCCGGAGCATTGGTAGAAGTAACTCCAGGAAAAAATGGATAGGTGTAACGGCCGCCTTGATACTATTGAAGTATAGTTGAAATCGGCCTTAAGTATTATGCAATAAATCACTTTATATGTTTTCACCCCTGCAATAATATCCAGATTATAGGAATGACCTTCGTCTGTTTCTCTTTCCATCCGTTATTCCATTTCGGCCGTGCAGTTTTCGTCCGCCCAGAATATGTTTGTATCTTAATAATACAATGTGCAGAGCAGAGTTTTCACACGCCAGGATCTAAGGTCAGAGTGATAAGGTCACAGAAGAGGTCAAGGGATAGCAGAATGCATTACTTAACCATGCAGATTAAAGGCCAAAGTTTTCTTTTAAGGGCCAACTCCAACTTCCTATCTGCTGCATCGAGTTTTCAAAAAAAAAAAGATAAGGCGTTTGGTCCAGTATTGGGTCGTGTAGGAGACTTTTAAATTACCTTGAGTAAAACGTTTGGGGTTACAGGCGGCGGATATAGCAGTGTAGGTTGCTACATAGGTGTCCATCAGATTGCCATCCTGTTTATTTTGCCCTGCTAAGGTTAAAAGTTGAATGTTTATTCGCTGACCTCGTGTACAAGTTACATACTTGACAGTCACTCAACTCGACTAGCATTCGAATTGTCAGAATGTTTTGTTCTTACCATTTCTTTTGCTGGGATATGTGTTAGGCTTTTTATGTCTGATCTCTAATTTTTTGTGAATGAATGACTTACAAAAAATGAAAGCTCAGGCACGGATGTATGAAGAGCATAACAGAAAACGTGACTCAAAATTTATTGACGGAGTTTGCGTGTATTTTCACGAGACATTTTGGCGGCAAACTTTAGCCCTTTTCTATGCAAGCTGGCTAACACCTATAAAATGCTAAAAATTATATAAACGACAAATATAAGGCAAAGAAATACTCTAATCGTCTAAGGTATGGTAAAACTGTGGAAAAATGAGCCTTTGGTTGTCACAAGCAATTTTTCTCGTATCCACATATTTTCAACTGCATTGCAACTGCACTGCACGCAGAGGTTAGTGAGGTTATAATTGTGCAGTAACGGTTTATTCGTCTACAGTTGGGCGTGAAATTCTGTCCTAGAACTTAATTCTTAGTGCATGAAATATTTGAAAAGAAACAGTGGCTAGGACAATTGCAGGGAAAAATTAATATAGACGGATCGTGATGATGTGCGTGGATTAATCAACGTTTTTCCAGATATGATAATAGTTCCCATTTAATGTCATTTTATGGGCGTAACCAGAGATTTAGAAACATTTCACTCCTGAATCGAGACTGCCACTTCCGACTGAGAATAGTTGTATCCGTTCACTAATCTATGCATTTGTACGGAATAGTTTTAAGTCTAATAAAGCACAGCAATTCTTGGCCAAAATGCGACAGTTTAGCATTATTTGTCTGAGATTAAAGACAATTCTAGTAAAGTCGGTTAAATTGAGGGATAGCTAACACATGTTACGAATTATGACATGTTTGTGGACAAGGTATTATGTACTGTTTATTAGTGTTATATATGTATGTGTGTTTAATGCAGAATGCTTTGTTGCTGACAGTAATTTTACGGTTCAAATCGGCCTTTTAGTGCCCCACAGAGGGGCGAGAAATCTTGGTGACGAGGTGGAAATAACAATGGAGATGGCCATCAGAAAAGTATGTATATGTAGCTTTATTTATGATCCTAAAGTGATTAGATCTAATTCGTCCATAATAGACAAAACAGATATATTCAGTTAGGACACGCACGCACCCGTTCCCCCACTCAGTTAAATGCGTTTCCAAGACTGTCGTTGCCTTAAGTATCTCTGCATATGTCCCAGACAAGACTCCTTTTAATCGATCCTCACAACTGAAAGAAGTGATAGGCACTTTAGGTTAATTGTCTGAGGATGAAGACCCCTCTTTCTGCCGTCTGTCTGTCTGTCTGAGACTTTTACTACTGTAGCTTCCTACTTCTCGCACTAGCTCATTGCTGTAAAACAGCCTTTCAGTCTACATCTAAAAGGTTTTTCCAATCTTTGTTTAGTGTTTAAAACTGTTCTTGATTTCAGTGAAATCACAGTGGGCAGTGTACTTATAGGAGCGTTCAAGAGTTGCAATTTCATTTTTTTTTAAATATCTCCATATAGGACAGTGTGGGTCCAAGATCAGACTCCACGTTCTGTACAGTCTGGGCATGATCTTCATTGCCTCAAAGGGCGTTGAGTCGCGCTTATCAGCCTAAGGGTCAAATTGCCCTTTTTGGTACGTTTGTATGGTGATTTATGCAGTTTTCAGCATCATGTCACTGCAGTCATCCATTTTTTTCTTCGAGCTGTCGCTACCAGTACTTAGCACCATCTTCCTCAAATGCCAGTGGTTGCTTTTCTACACGTACATCGTAGAACAATGTTCAGAGTAGAGAAAGGAATGAATCGTGTCTCATTGACTAATATGTATCATAAAAAAACAAGTGACTGACCTTGGGAATAAAATTAGCGTTTTGCAGGGTTCAAGTCTGTACATTACCGACTGAGATACCGAGACAGGGTAGTATGGTCAATTGTGCGAACCAGTTAGGTCAAAGATCAGACTGTATAAACAGTGTCGGATCTACATTGCTTGTTATTCATCAGTCAGTGTTGTTTGTAATCAGAAACAACTATGAACAGTGTCTATATCTGGTTTTTCTACAATGCTTCTATAGTTATTTTTTTTTTGACACCTACAATTTAACGTCCAATAAAATCGCTTTAATATTACTACGTGAGTACAGAACATCTTATTCTATATTGGATTTTTCAGAACTAGGTAAGAATCCAAAATGGATTTTTCAAAACGAGACTAAAGTCCCGAATGTCGATACTGGATGTTGTATTATTTCACACCTAAAATTTAACGTCCAATGAAAATCAAATAGCTTTAATACTACCACGTGAGTACAGAATATCTTAGCCTGTATTAGACGCTGAAGAGTCCAATATGGATTTTTCAGAAGGAGGCTAGAGTCCAATATGGATTTTTCAAAACGAAGCTAGAGTCCCGAATATCGATATTGGACCGGAAGAATAGTCTACCGAATTCCGTTGTAAAAAAAAGCAACTTCAAACCTCTCTTTTGATTTCTTTTTTTTTTTTAATTCAAATTGAAGTGACCCTATACTTGTCGTTTACTTTAAAGTCAATACGGAAGTGTGAAATGAAGAGGTCATTTAATATGCTTGGGTACAATACTGCAATCTTTTGTATTCGCACACTGCAGAACCAGTCTATATTTTGGACTCAGCTGTCGCCTCGTCCAAAATATAGACTGGTTCCGCGGTGTGCTCATCCAATAGAATTCAGTATTGTACCCAGGCATGTTAAATAACCTTGTAATATACCCCCTTTACAATTTTACTGGTATACATGCTATAATGTGTCTTTAATTTAAGGTAAGAAAAAATGAACAATTCATCTTGCAATTTATCTACTGCATACCTTGCTGCAGGAAAAGACTTACGTTTCAGAACGGCGACATGTGAATGAACATCTTAAATAGATGCCGAAAACTGTGCTTCTTGTAAAGTCAACAAATGCAAGAAAAATCTGTATATATTTGCAGCCTTATTTCGGTGTTTCAGTGTTATTTCAGTATCTTAGCAAGAGTGCGCTTGAACCTTTTGGATGCTTAGTGAGACTCACTGGCCTTTTTCGAACACTGTAGATCAAAATGAGACTGCAAAGAACGTACAGTCTGACCTTAGATCTACTCGTACATTGTCCGATAAGGACATATTGTCCTCAGAAAATACCTTTGAAGTACCATTTTGGGGTTTTTTACAATCGTTCAAAAATTTCAATTCACTTATTCAGATGGACAAGGGTATATGTTTTATGACACATGATTTGAAATAATTTTTCTCCTTTTTTTTGAAAGTACTGTACGTATAACATGTATGCACAAAATACTGTTTGATTATCAATTATCCTCAAGAGAGGAATTGGTAGTATAATAAATGGTTTATTATGAATCATAATACAGTTACGTGTCTATCTCTTAATTAGTTCACCATGAACTTGAATAGAGGCATAACAGGTGAACATAAATGCCTTTTATTGGGCGTTCTACACGTTGCCATTAACATTTTCATTCAAGTCATTCATTTGCAGATACTTGATGGAGTTTAAAGTGATGTCATTAGTAGTTTAACAAAACATCCTTATATGAATTCGTATTAGAATAGTAGCTATGGCAACATTATTACTATTTTTCTTTAATCATGTGGACCACATGATAAATGACTGCAGTTTTCTGTAACAAATTTTTATTTAATTGAAATCACAATTGTTTTGTCTCATTTTAATTGCTTACTCTTGAAAAAAATATGTTATTATCACGAAGCAGAAACTCCAAGGCTTAGTGAATTGTACTGTACTTGGGTGCTGTGTTCAAAATCGCATTCTGATAGAACAGCTTATTTTTGTAACTTGATATCCTCGTGTTTGGTTCGAAGCAAGGTGCTGACAAATTTGTTTCAGGGTATATCAAACTCTTTGCTATGGTGACCAAATTAAGTTACTGTGGAGCAAATAAAGTATATTTTTAAACACTAGCACATATCCTCACATATTAAGTATCACTGAAATCCTAGACAGAGCCCTTTTTGACGATTTGTGAGCCGTGGCACCAGCCGTGGTGTGGTTACCAGCATTTTCTCCTCTTCCAACAATGTTTTTTAAACGGTTTCTATCTCAGGGTCATAGAAACCGTTGATAGTATGGTAAAGGGTAAAGCTGTAAAGACCAAATCTTGCTGTTTCAGAGTATTTGGGGGGAGGGGGGGGGCAAAAATGGCTTCTTATCAAACCACGTCGATCCAAGATCAGACCGCAGTGTCTGAAAAAGGTTCTTTAGTCGGGCTAAGCAGCCATCTAAGATCTTACAATTTTCTATCTCAGCGAATCAGGTGGAATGCCTTGAGAATTGTAATTAGAATATTTGGAAAGTAGTATTCGAGTCCAATAAAACCAATTGCCATGCTCTTTAACATTGGGGTTTAATGTCTTCAAAATTCTTCTTTCCTAAACCTATAATCAATTTATTACGAGAAACAGGAGTGTTGTTTTTTTTCTAATCTGGTTCCATATTTCTTTGTAAGCTTCTGTGTAATCTTGTTTTCAAGGATTATATCGGTACAATCTGATTGAAATCCTTCACGGGATTCATCGTGAATTTGCGATCATTCGAAAATTTGATATCTCGATATTTAAATGTGTCTTGAAGATGTAAGTATTAATTAGAACCCACATGCCGGTGCAATGCAGAGAAATGACCCTCCCTACAAAATGATCCATGGGTCATTTCTCTTCGTAGAGAAATGTCCTGGGTCATTCCTCTGCGTAGTGTAATGACCCATGGGTCATTTTGTCAGGAGGTCCTTGGGAGGTCCTCTTTAAAAATTGTTCACAGAATTTGATTCCATCAAAAACTCTGGTTGCCATGGCAACCAAATGGAATTTTCTAGGAAATTCTTTTAAAAATCTTCTCCTCTGAAACCGCTGGTCAGATTTTGAAATAATTTTACAGATATGTTCCTTTGGTGACCCTTTTCAAAATTTGTTCGTAAAATTTTGATCCGTCAAATGTACCATTCTTGTACCATATAGATAGAAGGAATTCTTAAGAAATTCTTCTCTGAAACCGCTGATCAGATTTTGAAATAATTTCACAGGAATAATCCTTAGGTCATCCTTTACAAAAAGTGTTCGCGAAATTTTGATCCGTCGAGGAACATGGCTCTGGTGAAAGGGGGCTACTTGCACGATACGGAATTAAGAAATTCTTAAAAAATTCTTTTTCTCTGAAACAGCTGGTCAGAAATTGAAATAATTTCACAGAGATGTTCGTTCCTTGGATGACCCTTTTCAAAAATTGTTCGCAAAATTTTGATCCGTCAAGAAACACGGGTCTGGTGAATGGGGTTACTTGCACTATAGGGAAATGAAGAAATTCTTAAAAATTATTCTTCTCTGAAACCGCTGGTCAGATTTGAAATAATTTCACAGAAATTTCCTTGGATGACCCTTTTTAAAACTTGTTTGTGAAATTTTGATCCACCAAGAAACATGGCTCTGGTGAATAGGGGCTTCTTGCACTATATGGCCATGAAGAAATTCTTTAAGATTCTTCTTCTCTGAAACGGCTGATCAGATTTTGAAATTATCTCACAAAAATGTTCCTATGGTAACCCTTTTCAAAAATTGTTCGCAAAATGCTGATTTGTCAAGAAACATGGCTCTGGTGAATGGGGGCTACTTGCACTATTTGGCCATGAAGAAATTCTTTTTCTCTGAAATGGCTGATCAGATTTTGAAATAATTCCATAGAAATGTTTCTTTTAAAAAAATTGCTCTAGAAATTTTGATCCATCAAGAAACTCTGATGGCTGTGGGCTATTTACACTGTACAGACATGAAGAAATTCTTAAGAATTGTTCTTCTCTGAAATGGCTGATTACATTTTGAAAGAAATGGCTATAGTTCTCTCAGAAATTCAGGTGAACGATCCAGGGCCATCTTGGCCCTCTTGTTGGAACGAAGTATTACCCTTACCTAAAATCACTTTTGAAATAGCAACATTAGGCTTTTTAAAATACCTGCTTGGAGGTTTCATTAAATTAATCAGCACGATAAGAGTTATAATCGTCACAAAAAATAGAAGAAAAAAAGTGTGCACTTTTTTTGACTGACTCTCCCCAACCTCCCCCCAAAAATAGATTCTAGTTCTGGTGAAAGTCTAACAAAGATTTAAAACAGGAGATTCGATGCTTTGATATATGTGGCTCTTGAATGTGGAAATACATGACATCAGTGACATCATCAATCGTAGGACAGTGTTGTAATTTACAAAACATATGGCTTGTAACTTGCGAAAAGGACATTCCGACATTGAGAGAGAGAGAGAGAGAGTAAATTAGAACGAACTATTCCTTTGAAGACAGAAACAGGAGTGGTTTGACCGATGTACAATAATCAATCGACATTATATTCCGTGATATCGCAGTTTTCTGTACAACGATGAATGATCTCTAATTGTTCTCAATCCTGTGTTCCTTGATGACACATTAATGATGAGGCAGTGTTGTATATAGCCGTTTTACCTTTTATCGACACGTGGGTTTATACGAGTTTAAGATGTTCACAAACAAACCATTTGAATTTTTGCACTTTGTACTGCACGGGGGTAATACCAAAATCGCTACCTGTGCTGTCGACCGAGCCGGTACTGCGTAAAGCTGCTGTTGACCGAGGAATACGGTTTTCGACCGAGCAGTACGGCTGTCGACAGGGGGACAAGGTGACTTTGATGCCCTTGGAGAAGCGAAAACGTAAGTATTAACATTTACAAACGCTGTCAATCTTTTAAACAGACAACGTGTTATTTGTCTGTTCACTTATAGAGAGTTGTGACTCTGAAAAACACTATAAAATACCCATTCTATCGAAAAAAATCAATTTACATAGAATATCATTAATCTAATGCATTATAAACGGTACGAAAGCAACAAAACACCTTATATATTTCGTGTATCATTTACGCTTCCACAACAAAGTGTGTTTAGCATAATTCATGCACTCTGGGAGATTTTATGGACCTTTGAAAAATATCAGGATACGGATGTCGATTACCAGTGATACGGCTGTCGATGGTTTTGTAGTCTGAATGATACGGCTGTCGACAAAATATGAAAACTACATTTCATGTACCTGTGTTAAAATACATGATTTATTCTATGACTGTTACTGAAATCTCCACTATAAGGCAGATTTCACTGGGAGCCATGAAGATAATTGTATGTTTGTGCGGACTGGTGCCTTAAAAGTCGCAACAGTCGCCAAGAATAACTCCACCCTTAACTCGCCCGTATATAGTTCACACAACAGACTACAAGGCTGGTCACAGATGTAAATACTTAAACATGTAAAGGTCAAATCAGATTAAGAACGAAACTGCAAAATATGATTTTAGACTAGCAAAGCTAATCTCTAGGCATCCAGATTGAGTCAGACTCAATGTAAAAAAAAAACCACAGTTTCAAAATACTGCCTCACAAAAAATACTCCTTATTGTTAAGAATCTTAATTCAGTCATTACGACAACTTTGACTTCAAGCGCAGAGTCTCTACCATCCCAATTTGAACTTGTCCACTTTAAAAGCAGAAGATTGTACAAGATGTCATTGATAAGGTACATGATGCTTGCTTATATGTAAAGTAAGTGACCTAATATGCAAATCAGGCTCATATCACTGGTTCCTACCCAGGAGTACATAAAAGTATGAATGGATCTAAAAGTAATACCCCCAGGTGACTTGTAGCAAATCCCAGCTACACAAACCCTGACTGGCCAGGGAACCTTTCTCATTCCTCCAGTCATTCATTATTTAGATCATTTTGAATGCGAAAGTGATGCGTTAAACTGTTGTTTAACGTCTTGTATATTAACCTTTTACCACACAATCCCAAGTTTTCACATTAGTGGGGAAAAAGCCCTTTGAAAACAATGCGGGAAAAGAAATAGGAAATACTAGATACATGCATTTTCCCCTTTTCTCGTGTTTTTTCAACCCTTTTAGAATGTTTTCATCAATTTAATCACATTTAACTTTATTGTCTGGAACAGCTTTTAATGTGGAGGGCCGTAAAATGTTTGGTTTTTTTTTAAGAGTTAAATAGTTGACTATTGCATCCGTTGCTGTTAACCCTTTACCACACAACGACAACTTTTAACGCCTTGAGGAAGAAGCCTTTTGAAATCATTGTTGGAAAAGGAGAAAATGCTGGTAACCAGCATTTTCTCCTTTTCCCAGTTTCTTTTTTCCCTATCAAAGCAAAATTGCACCATTTGAGCCACTTTGAAATTGTCATCTCAAAATGCTTTCAATTTGGATAGGTCTAAAATTTTTGCTGTGTGGTAATGGGTTAATTAACCGTATAATCCAAGTTAATCCTCAACCTGCTTAACAAAAAGGTTAAATGAAACATTCTGGTGGATGTTTATATTTTTGTAAAAGAAAAATATCCCATTATCGGTTATTATTAATTAACTATTGGATATATAGAAGTTATACATGGAAACAGGTCCACGAGATACCAGTCACATTTCTGACTTCGTATATAGTACACATGTCGTGACCTCGGCTTAATGGTGTGTTATTGGTGTGTTCTCTGAACGCCTACCAGATTTAATTAACACCTATTTAGGAAGGGGGATTAGGGGGCCTACTGAGGGGCACTGATAATTATAATTGTCTTAAAAACCTTTTGAAAACATCATGGGAAAAGAAGATAAAATCATTTTCTCCTCGTTCACTGTTTTCTAAACTTGATAATTGCATTCATTTTCATCACGCCGGGGTCACACTGTCCACTGTCTGCTCCTCTGTCCAGACATACATCTTTTAAAATCCTTGATGAAAGTTGGTGAAACATCATTAATATATTCCTTACAATAGTCCACCGATAAAGATTCCTTTTTCATTTGATGCCGTGTCATCGGAAAAGGGGGGGGGCTTGATGTATATTTCCATTACGGACTGATATCTTTGTAACTATTGGACAAAATTTTATGAAACTTCGTATTAATTTTGTTTATAGGCTGCATCATATTTGTCTTATCTTTTCAAATGCTACGCTATGGAAATAACTAAAAGGCAAGGTGTACATGCAAAACACAATTTACCTCTTATTTCTTTCTATCTGAAGATGTCTTTTTAAGCAGGAGATTTCATCTCAACAAAATAACCTGTTTTAAATTGAAAGTTAACAAACTGAAGTTTTTCGTAATATTTCTTATAGAAGAAAATAGTCAAGAGCGTCGGGTAAAGTCAATGGATTGAACTGCATTTGAATTGAACCAACTTGGATTTAATAACCAGATTGAACCGATGGACCTGGAACGGACCCAGAAACCAAACATGACAATATTTCTTAAGTCTTGTATAAATCAACAAAGATTTACATTTACCATAGCCACACACTAGTTCCAAATTCGCTAGTCTTTCAGTATTTTCAGTACTCTGATAAAGTAATAGGGCTGAAAACATGTGCAAATACTCTTGAAGAATGATGTCGGAAAGAGCACATGCGCTTGACGTATAAATGCTAAAACAGGTCAAAAATTCTAAATATTTTTGCTACATGAGCCATTACGAAATTGCATATAGATTGCGTCAATATTAACCTTGATATTTAGTATTTTGAGCGGGTTTTCAGAGCAAAGAACTTCAAGCGCCTATAGAGAGAGGAACATTTCGCAACAAATGTCATTGTAATCGGTAGGGTTGCTCAGCAGATATGGCCCTTGTGTAATTTGCAATGGCTATCTCTAGAGAGCGGATGCATGCTTTGAAATATTTTGACCTGGTCAAAGAAAATTTTCCACATTTTCAGCAAACGGTTAGGAGTTTCTAATCAATAAGAAAAAAATTCAATTGCACTGAATGCAAGGAATGCAATTTGTCCATTATCTGGGATTTTTTCTATATACTGTCAATTTTGAGCGTATTTGCTTCAAAATGACTATTCATTACGTTAACATGCCCGTACAGTTCAAACCCCTGTGAATCCCACTTTATAAAGTGAAAAGTGGGGTTTGCAGGGGTATGGGCTATTTTTCTAATTTTTGTTTAAAACATAGGTTTTGGTTGATCATTAGAACCGCCTCGGTAGGCGGTTCCAGAGAGCCCTTAAAATCTATGTTTGGATCAGAAATAAGAAAAGATATCAAGGTTTATATTCCGAATAAATGCATCTTCTGACACCATGTTAAGACAATAGCTTCGCAAAGCGGCGCATATACGCCCGAAGGGGCTTGTCAGTAAAATGATTTAAAATGACGAAAAAGGGCCATGAATAAAGAGTAGTTAATCTCCATGATATGTGAAAAATATTAAAGGACAATAGGTAAAAAAAGAAGGGTGGCATAGTTACAAATTTTGTGAATTGCTGTTCTCCACAAGGTGTTCTATCAGTCTTGAAAGGTTCAAGATCATAGCTTTTATATTTTAGAAATTATGGCCCTGACGAAAATTCAAAGATAAAACTAACAAAGGGCAATAACTAAAAAAGAAGGATAGCAGAGTTATGGTTCTTATGCAGTGCACTTCTTCATAATGTGTTCTATCAGTCTTTGAAGTTTCAAGATGATTGGTTTTAAAGTTTGGGAGTTATGGCCTGGACAAAAATTCAAACTGAAAATTAACAAAGGGCAATAACTAAAAAAATAAAGATCGCAGAGTTATGATTCATGTGCAATGCACTTCTCCATATTGGGTTCTAGCAGTGTATGAAGTGAAGTTCCAAGTTAATAGCTTTTATAGTTTAGAAGTTGTGGCCTGGATAAAAATTCAAACTGAAAATTAACAAAGGGCTGTAAGTCAAAAATTAATGGTGGCAGAGGTATGGTTCATGTGCACTGCACTTCTCCATAATGTGTTCTATCAGTGTATGAAGTTTCAAGTTAATAGCTTTTATAGTTTGGAAGTTATGGCCTGGACAAATATTCAAACTGAAATTAACAAAGGGCAATAACTCAAAAAATAAAAGTGGCAGAGTTATGGTTCATGTGTGATGCACTTTTCCACAATGTGTTCTATCAGTGTATGAAGTTCCAAGTTAATAGCTTTTATAGTTTAGAAGTTATGGCCTGGACAAAAATTCAAACTGAAAATTAACAAAGGGCTGTAAGTCAAAAAATAACGGTGGCAGAGTTATGGTTCATGTGCACTGCACTTCTCCATAATGTGTTCTATCAGTGTATGAAGTTTCAATTTGATACCTTTTATAGTTTGGAAGTTATGGCCTGGACAAAAATTCAAACTGAAAATTAACAAAGGGCAATAACTCAAAAAATGAAAGTGGCAGGGTTATGTTTCATGTGCACTGCACTTCTCCATAATGTGTTCTATCAGTGTATATAGTTTCAATTTGATACCTTTTATGGTATGGAAGTTATGGCCTGGACAAAAATTCAAAGTGAAAAGTTTGTTATTTCAGAAATCAAGGGCAGATAATTTTGGAACGCAAACAGCGATCAAAATTCTAAGACCCAGGTGCACAACTAGACATCATGGAGATTCATTGTGGCAAGTTTCAAATAATTCCGATGAAAACTGTAGGAGGAGTTGCACACACAAGAAATTGCTGACGGACGGACGGACGGACGACCGGGGGTATTAGTCTAAGGCCTGGCAAGCTGGATTCAATTTTTTTTCAATCCATCTGGTAGAAAAATTTCATTGGTACCAGGTGATAGTACAGCTATATAGAAGTCAAATTTGGGTGGATGCCAGAAACAAAAGTGGTGCAGATCTTTTCAGACGCCATTTTGTTACCCCACCCACTGAAAATGCATTGAATTGAGCTTATGTGTATAAACAACAAGATTTCGATATCTTCCGGAGTATATTGATTGCAAATAGGTCTAATTGATAGTTAAGCACATAAGCAATGGTAAAATTCAGTTACAGGAGAAGATAAAATACATTGGGTGTCCTGGTGTTACCCCACCCGCCAAATTTGCATACATTTTTTGAAAATCATGAGCAACTTAATATCATTCAAGACTTTTGTGTTTCAACTTCTTGTGAAAGAGTTTGAAGAGAACTAAATGCTTACTATTGTACTAAATTGCTGCATTGTATATTTGTTACGGTCTTGCTTATCTTTTACCCCACCCACTAACGTATATTCACGGCCATCTATGAGCTATTATATAATTATGGCAGATTTTAGGAGACACGATTTTTGAAAATTAAGTTGGATTTTTTTGTTTGATAAGGTTCCTTATATCCACACTGGAATATTGTCTACTGTGATGCAGTGATAGTCATTACACATCGACATGTCCTTCATGTAACAAAATTGTAAAGTAAAAGAAATTCCGTTCTAATTTAGAAAGATAAATATTTTCAGATTATAATATTTCACTTCGAATCATCTGTATAACACATATTTGTTTTATATTAATTGAGTATTTTGGAACAAAATTTTGGCACGTTATATGTCAGAGAAGATCAGTGTTTTGCAACTATTTGAATTTCTTGAAAAAGTTACATGTATATAGATCTGGTAAATGATTCCTAGCTGTTTGTACTTAAAATGTAACTGATTTTCCGTTTTGTTCCCAGACATTGTTTTTGTTAAATTAAACGTCGCGGCTTCTTTTCATGAGCATTTTTTATCATTGTTATATAAACGACTCAGGTTTTACAGCAATGATATGAAATGTTACAGCGCAGACACATACATGTATAAGTATCAAAAAAAGATTTGTACTTAGTGCCTTTATTTGAGAAAAACAAATGAAACAATAATTGAATAGTTACACATGAAATGAAGAAAAGTCTATTGCACCAAAAATACTGTCTTGTTGACAAGTTAAGACTGAAAATG
Organism: Tridacna crocea; assembly: GCA_943736015.1. Lineage (NCBI taxonomy): Eukaryota > Metazoa > Mollusca > Bivalvia > Cardiida > Cardiidae > Tridacna > Tridacna crocea. Next base: position 29,912,318 of record OX031061.1, read on the forward strand.
TTATTACAATTACATTTAAGTTATTTCAATTACTCTTCAGTACCCATTGTTAACTATATTCATGCTATATGCATTAAAATATCATTGTTATGTAGGAAATAAATCTGCTACATCATGACATTTCAACAAGAGGGACATAGGCCCTGGAGTGCTCACCTGAGACTATAGCTTTATTTCCCTCATGTTTATGTGATGAACTTTAAACTAACCTGTGACCCCAGGGCCAGGGCCAGTTTTGACCCCAAGGGCATAATATGAACAAACTTGGGAGAGGTCCACTAGGAATTGCTACATGCCAAATATCAAAGCTCTATGCCTTCTAGGTTTAGAGAAGAAGAATTTTATAATTTCCTGTCTTTGTTCCTATGTTTGAACTTGTGACCCCAGGGCAGGGCCAGTTTTGACCCCAGGGGCATCATATGAACAAACTTGGTAGAGGTCTACTAGAAGATGCTACATACCAAATATCAAAGCTCTACGCCATCAAGTGTCAGAGAAGAAAATTGTTTAAAGTTTTTCTTCTTTGTTCCTGTGTTCGAACTTATGACCCCCGAGGCAGGGCCACTTTTGAACCCAAAGGCATCATATGAACGAACTTGGTAGAGGTCCACTAGGAGATGTTACATTCCAAATATCAAAGCTCTATGCCTTTTACTTTGTGAGAAGAAGAATATTAAAGTTTTCATTCTTTGTTCCTATGTTTGAACTTGTCAACCCCGAGGTGGGGCCAGTTTTGACCCCAGTCGCATTATTTGAACAAAGTTGGTAGAGGTCCACTAGGAGATGGCCACATACCAAATATCAAAGCTCTATGCCTTCTACTTTCAGAGAAGAAGATTTTCACGGATTTTGTATTTTTTTCCTTTTTGCGGCCATGGCAACCAGAATTGAGTGGAATTCTATTCTTTGAACAATTTTGGTAGAGCTTTACCCAAGGAACATCCCTGCCAAGTTTCATCAAGATTTGCCCAGTGATTTAGGAGAAGATGTTTAAAGAAATTGTTGACGGACGACAGACGCTGGACGCCGGACATAGGACGATCACAATAGCTCACCTTTAGCACTTTGTGCTAAGGTGAGCTAAAAAAAAGAACCCAGAAAAACATCCAGATCCACACCCACACACACATATACACATACACACATACAACGCAGTTGTACTGTCAATGCAGCAAACAAAGAAACTGATGAATGATCACTCGTACGTCACAATTACGCTGAATGAACAGCACATTTGTTAATTTTAAGTCAGCAAGAGGATTTTAGCTCCACTGGTGGAAGGCCAGCGGGCTTATTTCATGACCCGCTGTCCGTCGTGTGTCTGTCCGTATGTGCATTAACTTATATTTCAAACATCTCCTATGACACTACCCATCCAAACTTGATGAAACTTCACAGAAATGATCCTGCCATGGCTTTCTTCAGAATTTCTTGAATGAATCTGATTCCTTCAAAAACTCTGTTTGCCATGGCAACAAAACTGAAAAATATTGAAATCTTTGAAAATAAAATCTTCTTATCTGAAAGCATAAGGCCTAGGGCTACCAAACTTGGCATGTAGCTTTATGTTGTGAACATCTACCAAGTTCCTTCAAATAATAGCCCTGGAGTCGAAATTGGCCCCGCCCCGAGGGTCACAAGTTTCATACTGGATTATATAGGGAAAACTTTAAAATCCTTCCTTAGGGCCTTGGGCTACCAAATTTGGCATGTATCTTTATCAACTGGGCGTCTACCAAGAGTGTCAAACTTATAGTCCTGGGGTCAAATCTGGCCTGGCCCCGGGGTCACAAGTTTTACATGGGCTTATATTGGGAAAGCCTTTAAGAATCTATCAGTACATAGCCGCAAGGCCTATGACTACCAAATTTTGGACGTAGCTTTACCTAGTGGGCCTCTACCAGAAGGGCTCAAATTATAGCCTTGGTGTTAAGTTTGTCCCCACACCAGGGGTCACAAGTTTTACCTTGGCTTTTGTGTTGAAAATTTTATAAATGATCTTTTTACTAACCATAACAAAGCCTTGGGCTACCAAATTTAGCCCTGTTTCATGGATCTTATGTTATACATGGCCTTTTTTCTTTTAGGAAACTTTGAAAATCTTCTTGTTTATAACACAACATTCTAGACCTGTATTATTTGGTACGGGGGTTTATCTTGTGGACCTCCAACAGGATTCAAGTAATTATAGCTTTGTGGTCAATAACGGCTTTGCTCAGGGGTCAAGGGGTCATAACTTTCCCGTTGGATTTTATAGAAAAAAAATGTATGTCTTCAAGTTTAAAAACAATTGCCCAGAATAGTAATATTTGGCTTGTAGTGTTTTCACGTATTAGCCAGTGGCACGATACAGGGCCGTCATGGCCCTCTTGTGTTAAGTTATATCCCCTATTGCATCAGTGAACTAGAGAAACAGATGAATGAAAAAAAGAAATAGGGCCCTTTTTTGACCTCGGCCTTAGCCTATTGTATGTCTTCAAGTTTGAAACCATTTGGCCGGAGTTGTAATGTTTGGCTTGTAGTGTTTTCACTTATTACCCAGTGGAGTGATACAGGGCCATCATGGCCCTCTTGTTTCAAGTCATATCCCCTATTGCATCTGTGAAATAGATTAATAGAGTAGGAGAGTAAGAATAACAAAGGAAATAAAGCATCTTAAGTAATGAAAATAGCCAATTCTTAGGATTGGCATACTTATGGTTACAGTTGTGAATATACATGTATAATGAAATAACGAAATCAAAGGGTAGTGTGCAACAACAAATTCTACTGTTGCACTCATATATAGATCATTTTTGAGGTGCTAAATGCTAAAACTCCATCACTGTTCTTAATTCTGGTCCTCTATGTCTGCCCTAGTAGCTCTAGCCAAAACTGTGAAAAAATCTAGCCAAAAATATTAACACATTCAATGTGAAGACTGAAAATCAGAGATTCTTTTCAATTCATTCTGCAAGGAACATTTATTAGGTGTTTTACGGTATGTGAAATTGGTCAGACTCGATTTAATAACATGTAAATGTGGAATTTTATGAGCATCTTAAATTCAAAAGATTTGTCAAAAAGATTGCATTATTTCATTGTTTTTTTTTTTTTTTTTTTTTTATTTATTTATTATTGTGAACTTAGGAAAAGTTTAATTTTTGTTAAAGGCAAATTTGGGGTAGGCGCGTTTATTAGCATATAAAAAAAATCTGCACCACTTTCAGATCTGGCATCCATGCTTAAAGTGACTCTAATAGGCTATCCTAACTCACAGTACCATTTGAATTTTTCTACCAGATGGATTGAAAAAAAAATAAAAATAGGGCCCTTTTTTGATCTGGGCCTTAGCCTATATAACATAATACGACCCTTCGGGCGTATAATAATGATTTCATATTTGATGATCAGCTTACAGTCTCGTTTTGGACTCACACAACAGAATTTTAGACCTCTATAATTTCTTTATAAATTTGGACGGATTACATGAAATTTACGTCAAAATGTTTGTCTTTCCAAGACCATTCTTCATGTTCCAAGATCATTCTAAGTTTAAAATTTTGACTGATTTGACACATATAACACCAAATTAAATGATTTGAGAAAAATTATTTGTTTGAGAAAATGCAAGTGTTTGCCTTTTACAAAATCATAGAGGTATGCACGATTTTAGTATCAGAAGCATGGTATACGATGGATACCATTGCAAATATGATATTTCTCTTTGAGAGTTATAGGTGAACAGAAAACAGCATTTTGGTTGCTATGGTAACAGAGCCATGGCATAATATCCTATTTGCAAGGATATCCATCGTATACCATGCTTCTGACATCGGACTTCTGCATACTGCTATGATTTGTGAAAGGCAAACACTTGCATTTTCTCAACAAATATTTTTTCTCAAATCGTTTTATTTTGTGTTATACGTGTATATGTGTATTTTCAGGTTAATGTATACTAGTTGGGCCAATTCCTGGACTTACAGTGACGCATTTTGGTGTAACGTCGAAATATTAAAAAAAAAAACTGCTACTGTTCGTACAAGTGCATTGCCCATCACGAAGTCATTGAACATGCGTGCTCAAGGCATCCGTCACAGGCCCTACAATTTCGTAAAGTAACTCTAAATCTAGAAAATGGAAAGTTTGGCTACTCCCGTATGTTTTATGATGATCTGATTCCATTAGAGAAAGAGACTGTAGGGATGCGCAGGATCGCCTAAACCTTTGCTGTACGCATACGCAATAACTGCTATTTTCCTGCGTCACAGCTCACATGTAAAACTGATTTCGCACACGACAACTGCAGAGTTAATAGTTCCTTACAAGCTGTTGGTCCAAATTGTCGAACTAAACGGTCCGCACCAAACACTAAACATTGCTATCTGCTTAACTGCATGTTCTTGAAGAGTGCACAAACGACAGGACTTGCTTTTTACCCATGAGTAAATGCTTGTGCCAAAAAGAACGGATACACAACGGTGTTTTGCATTTATCAGGACGTACAAATTGCATGTACACATCCATTTTATTCGTTGAAATCAGCCCTATATAAATGAATCATAGCACTAGGAGCGACACAATCGTCTAGACTGACATCTGAATCAACAAACTGTAACCCTTTCTAAGAACACAATGACTGACGAAGAACGTAACAGAAATTTTATTGTTTAACTGGTTATATCCCAGTAAATCTGTCGGTTGCATTCTCGATCAATCATCGACAGCCGTATCCAGTAACGTCGACAACCGTATCCGGCAAATTTTCAGATCATCGACAGCAGTATCAGCGAAAACATAAAAAGGTGCCATAGATGCATACGATAAGCGCATGCACACACACAAATAAAAGGTAATCATGTAAAATTATGATATATCTGAATTGTACCGCCCTCGATTTGCCATGACACTGAATAAGAATCACGCATTTCCCCGAAAATACTTGTTTTACATATTTTCACGATTAACTGCGCTCAGTGTTAAAACAGGATATTAGCCAAACTTCCAAACACTTGAAACAATAGCAAAATATTTCAGAAACTGTTTGAACCCAAAAATATAGAAACATACAGTAAAATTGCACACTTATAGCGTATTTAAATCACCTTGTCCCCCTGTCGACAGCCGTACCGCTCGGTCGAAAACCGTATTCCTCGGTCGACAGCAGCTTTACGCAGTACCAGCTCGGTCGACAGCAAAGTTAGCGATTTTGGTATTGCCCCCGTGTACTGGTCATTGACATGAGCGGCGTGGAATAAAAATAAGAGGGCCAAGATGGCCCTGGATCGCTCATTTGAATTTTTGAGAGGACCATAGCCATTTTTTGAGGTATTGAAACATTGGAAACACAATTATTATTATCCAAGCAATTTTCCAAAGGTCACCTGTAAAAGTCATTTCAAAATCTGACCATCTGTTTCAGAAAAGAAGAATTTCTAACAATTTCTTCATTTCTTTATAGCGCAAGTAGCCCCCATTCAACAGAGCCACGTTTCTATATGGATCAAAATTTAGCGAACAAATTTGAAAAGGGTCATTCAAGTAACATTTCTGTCAAATTATTTTGAAATCTTACAAGCCGTTTCGGAGAAGAAGAATTTTCAATAATTTCTTCATGTCTGTATAGTGCAAGTAGCCCCCATTCACCAGAGCCATGTTTCTTGACGTATCAAAATTTTGCAAACAATTTTTGAAAAGGGTCAGCCTAAGAACATTGCTGTGATATTGTTTTAAAATCTGACAAGCCGTTTCAGAGAAGAATTCTTTTGAAGAATTTCTTCATTCCTGTATAGTGCAAGTAGCCCGCATTCACCAGAGCCATGTTTCTTGACAGATCAAGATATGGCGAACAGTTTTTGAAAAGGTTCACCCAAGAAACATCCCTGCGAAATTATTTTAAAATCTAGCCAGCGGTTTCAGAGAAGATGATTTTTTAAAGAATTTCTTTGAAAATTCCATTTGGTTGCCATGGCAACCACAGTTTTTGACGGAATCAAATTCTGTGAACAATTTCAGGACCTCCCAAGGAACAATCCAGCCAAGTATGATCCAAATCAGCCCAGGGGTTTAGGAGGATTTGATGTTTAAAGAATTATTGACGATGCACGACGCACGACGCACGACGGACACCAGGTGATCCTAAAAGCTTCCCTTGAGCACGTTGTGCTCAGGTGAGCTAAAAACATTATATATATTGAACCAAAAAAGAAACTCCCCCTGTGTTTAAGTGCAAATGCAATGTTATTTAAGACCTACATATATTTGGGCGAACGATTATGTGTCCGATAAAACCAATTTTAACTCAATTGAAAGCATTTTTGCAGAAGAAACTCACTGAAAGCGATTTTCAGGTGCATACACGGACCAGTATAATTCGTGTATATTTTTTGAAACCTTCAGTCTAATTTTTATAGACTTTCATGTCAATAAGTAAAAAGACGTTGAAAAAAAAATATTAGTTTACTTTTGATATGTCTAGAATTTCGCAAAATTTACGCGAACGCGCCATTGGCATGCTGGTATGACGATGAAAGCTGTTTGTATGAATATTGAATGTTCTACTCGTGCTATTCGATACCTTGGGCAATGTTTTCAAACAACAGGGAGTACGGAAGATCGACCACGAAGTGGACGTCCGCGCGTCACGACGCGCGGCCAAGACTGCTATATTTGGAACACCCACCTACGCTATCGCTTCCAAACTGCCACAGCTACTGCTCCTAACACCCGTGGTACACATAACAACCGTACATCTGCCCAAACTGTGCGCAATCGCTTGCGCGAGGGTGGACTACATGCACGTCGTCCATACGTTGGTTGTGTGTTGACGCGACGTCACCGTGTAAATTGTGTTAATTGGGCACGTACACACCAACGCTGGCTTAGACAACAATGGAATAGCGTTCTTTTCTCTGACGAATCGAGGTTTTCCATTCATCGAGGTGATGGCAGGGTTCGAGTACACCGTAGGAGAAATGAACATTATGCCGACTTTTGCGTACTTGAACGAAATTGTTTTGGGGGTGGGGGTTCTGTCTTGGTCAGGGCGGGCATTGCACATGGCTTTCATACTAATCTCGTCGTTATAGAAAGGGAATTTGAATGCCCGACGCTACCGAGATGAAATTCTTGCGAGACACGTTATCCCACTGTTTGAAAATAATGCCAATATCACTCTTTTTCAGCATGATAATGCCAGAAGCCATACAGCTAGGGACAATATAAATTTCCTCAGGGCGAATAACATTGCAATTATTAATGACTGGCCTGCCAAAAGCCCTGATCTGAATCCCATTGAACACCTTTTAGATAATTTGGACCAGCCCTATTCAATATATGGTCCCTGGGCAACTTATGGTCAACGTCCAGTAAAAACGTATTGCGGGCACAATTTAGGAAATGTCCAAGTTAGAAGTAGGAGTTGGGTTTCTTTCATTCTGGGTTCTGTCTTACTAAGCGCTGCCGTGTTGTGAATTATCATCTGATTATCTATATTGCATGAATGAACATTTAGATGTGTGATGTTCGAGATATTATCCAGGCACGCATTCCTTTCCACGTTTTTCGGCATGACAAATTCAAGAAGAGAAAAACGCTTTCGCTGGAGGTCTTTTGTAATGCAATAAGCCAGATGCAGAAACGATAGCCGAATACGGAAGATGAACATGAAATACGGAATTAAGACGAGGGTCGTTTCAGAAATTACGAAATTATCGATGAAGGTAACCTATTGTTAAAGATGTACAAGCGGTGTCAGAGTTTTATAAGCTTGTTATTTCTGATTCCGTAGACGCGGGTAAAACTTCATTGGTCGAAACAGTGGAAGTGTCAAACAATTTTATATATGTAAACTATAAGCAGGTAGTCTATAAAAATAGCCTGTAGAAAAAACAGTATAACAGGGGAGTTAGTCAGTATGAAATCACCTACATCCTTCTGAACCATACATTAAAAAAGCGTTGAGTATGACTGACTAGTCGTTAAATATATCTTAGCCGTGCCACATATTATCACTATACAAAAATGGACGATCAAGGTATATGAACCATGTTCTAGGGCGTTAATCCAGAACCACACAATCCCTACTTTTGACGCCCCTGAGAAAGAAGCCTTTGGAAATCACTGTGGGAAAAGGAGAAAATGCTGGTAACCGGCATTTTCTCCTTTTCCCACAGTGTTTTCTACCCTTTCCAGAACAAATTTCTATTTTTCAGTCACATTTATTTTGTCGTCTGCAAATTCTTTCATTTTGGACCAGTCCAAAATTTTCTCGTTTGGTAATGAGTTAATGCATTAGCAAAACGTATCAGCATAGGTTAGCCAGCACAGTCCGCGCAGGTCTCACGAATGGAAATAACAAGCTTATAAAACTCTGACACCGCTTGTACATCTTTAACAATAGGTTACCTTCATCGATAATTTCGTAATTTCTGAAACGACCCTCGTCTTAATTCCGTATTTCATGTTCATCTTCCGTATTCGGCTATCGTTTCTGCATCTGGCTTATTGCATTACAAAAGACCTCCAGCGAAAGCGTTTTTCTCTTCTTGAATTTGTCATGCCGAAAAACGTGGAAAGGAATGCGTGCCTGGATAATATCTCGAACATCACACATCTAAATGTTCATTCATGCAATATATATAATCAGATGATAATTCACAACACGGCAGCGCTTAGTAAGACAGAACCCAGTGAAAGAAACCCAACTCCTACTTCTAACTTGGACATTTCCTAAATTGTGCCCGCAATACTTTTTTCCTGGACGTTGACCATAAGTTGCCCAGGGACCATATTCAACAACCATTCTTAAAAATATTCTTTCTCTTATTCTACAAGACTTTCTGTACTTGGAATAAAAAAACACACACAGACAACAGCTGATTGGCTAAACCATTTAGTTCAGCCAATCAGAAGTTGTGTTACTTTAAAATATAGGAAATTCTGGAGAATAAGACAAAGAATATTCTTAGGGATGGTTGGTAAATACGAGCCCTGGTCATAATCCCTTAATAGTGGCAAATGACGATATTGTAGGTTACTATCAGACTGTGCACAAAATAAATTGTGATCTTGCTTCTACCATGTGCACTATTTTTTTTTTTAAATGAATGTGACCACTCGTATTGTTTTTATTCATGTGATCAAATAAATGCCTGGAAGAGTCACTCCATCTACTCGGAATGCAAAGAGTTAAGGTGTGTTTAGCTCATAAGAAATCCAAGTAAGATGCAAATAAAAGATCCGGCTATTATCCAAAAGGGTCCGTATGTTCCAATCGTTCTATCGATACTCTTTGTCTTATTCTAAAGACTTTCCTGAAGCATAAAGTAATACAGTTTCTGATTGACTAAAGCCAATGGTTTTGCCTTTCAGAAACTGTGTTAATTTGTAAATCCACAATCAGATTAAAAGATTTCTTTATAGTGGTTTGTGGCAGGTCTTGTTTTCGAGTCGGATAATGATATGGGATAATATGTCAAGTATCTTCTTCAACTAAGTAACTTTGATGTCTGAATTAAAGTTTCGTTTTTGTAAAGATAATCTTTTCTTAATCTTATTTGTTGCTAAAAGATCTTATTCCACCCAAATTAACATGCATAGGCAATTTAACGTTATCTAGTACGTCTCTGATATGGCAGAGAAATATATATCTTTTGTGGAAAAAAATGACAAAAAATAAATAAGGCCTTTTTTCCAGATTTGTTGAAGTATAGTCTAGCCCTACGGCAACGAAAATTCCTTTTTGGCTACAGCTAAGAATTTGGTAAGAGTCATTTTGGATTTGAGATCAGCTCGTGGGTTCTTCCGGGCTTGATTTTACTTACGCCATACAAATGCATTATTTGAAAATTGTTACTGTCATTGAAACGATCAAACACGGGTATGACTCATAGAAAAAAAAAACATAAAAAGCAAGTTAAACGGAAGTAATTCATTATGACAATGCAGATATAAAAAGACAATAAAAAATTGTGTTAATTTCGGATGCATTGACACATGAAAGATTCATCAAACTATTTCTCATTTTGACACATATGGTTATGATAAAATTGGGTTGCAGCTTCAAAAGAAGTACATGCATATGCCATTCAAGACCATATGGAATACTAGATAGTATAGTGAGTCGCCAAGGATACCTAAAAGACGAATTTAAACATGTCACAATATTTCTTAGTTTGGCCTTTTATGAACTGCTGATTTCCAAAACCTGTATTGCATCAATAGAAAGTACCTTAAACGCCATATTCAGGAGTAGTAATTTTATTAAATCACACGCCTTCAATGATTTTGGACGGCCATCGACGGTACTTTGATCGTATTTAATATAATCGTGTCGATGGATTTTTCTTTACAAAATTTGTAAATCTGTCAAGTATGTGAGCGTGTGTATGGGGGTGGGCGGTTTGTAAAAGCACTTAAACCCAGCTTTGCTGTTGAGCTAACTTTTACGTAGGTATGTCCTTCTGTTATACACGTAATTAAGCACAGTGCGTTATATTAAATTTTTTTGACAGTGCCTGTATGATTGATCAGGCCGTTGCACGTTACACGTCTATCTCTAACAAGAGCCACAACACGGCGGGGAATCACGTGACACAACAACAATGACCGTTATTTGAAAAAAATTCCCCAACTTCAGGTAAGAAAATCTTCAATAATTCCGTTAATACGTGACCGATTGGAATTTGGTTTGAAGCAGAGAAGGCGGAAGGACTCCGGAGATGTGCTTGATGTGTTAGATTTTTTAAACAACACCTGATAAAAAAGTTATTGACGAGCAAACAAATTATCCAGAGTAAAAAATTTGTTTGCTCGTCAATAACTTTTTTATCAGGTGTTGTTTAAAAAATCTAACACATCAAGCAAATCCCTGGAGTCCTTCCGCCTTCTCTGCTTCAAACCAAATTCCAATCGGTCACGTATTAACGAAATTATTGAAGATTTTCTTACCTGAAGTCGGGAAATTTTTTCAAATAACGGTCATTGTTGTTGTTGTTGTGTCACGTGATTCCCCGCCGTGCACAAAGCAACGGATGAAGAAGACGGGATCTAGTGTGGATGACGCGTTTCTCAGAGCCAGTTGGTTCTAGAGATTGGTGACATCACCCATTACTACCACGGATTAAAACCTCTTTTTTTTTTTAAATAGAAGTTTCATTCCCAGACAAAATGTGCAGAATGTGCGAAATTTGTGTCTGTGTTTCAGTTCATATGTTGAATGATTTGACCGACCACTGAATAGTATTTTGCAATTATATCTACACGGGGGTAATACCAAAATCGCTATTTCTGCTGTCGACCGAGCTGGTACTGCGTAAAGCTGCTGTCGACCGAGGAATACGGTTTTCGACCGAGCGGTACGGCTGTCGATAGGGGGACAAGGTGATTTAAATACGATATAAGTGTGTAATTTTAATATATATTTCTATATTTTTGGGTTCAAACAGTTTCTGAAATATTTTGCTATTGTTTTAAGTGTTTTGGAAGTTTGGCTAATATCCTGTTTTAACACTGAGCGCAGTTAATCGTGAAAATATGTAAAATAAGTATTTTCGGGGAAATGCGTGATTCTTATTCAGTGTCATGGCAAATCGAGGGCGGTACAATGCAGATATATCATAAGTATACATGATTACCTTTTATTTGTGTGTGTGCATGCGCTTATATGCATCTATGGCACCTTTTATGTTTTCGCTGATACTGCTGTCGATGATCTGAAAGTTTACCGGGTACGGTTGTCGACGTTACTGGATACGGCTGTCGATGATTGATCGAGAGTGCAACCGACAGATTTTTCTGGGAAATAACCAGTTAAACAATAAAATTTCTGTTACATTATTCGTCAGTCATTGTGTCCTTCGAAAGGGTTACAGTTTGTTGATTCAGATGTCAGTCTAGACGATTGTGTCGCTACTAGTGCTATGATTCATTCATTTCAACGAATAAAATGGATGTACACATGCAGTTTGTACGTCCTGATAAATGCAAAACACCGTTGTGTATCCGTACTTTTTGGCACAAGCATTTACTCATGGGTAAAAAGCAAGTCCTGTGGTTTGTGCACTCTTCAAGAACATGCAGTTAAGCAGATAGCAATGTTTAGTGTTTGGTGCGGACCGTTTAGTTCGACAATTTGGACCAATAGCTTGTAAGGAATTATTAACTCAGCAGTTATCGTGTGCGAAATCAGGTTTACATGTGAGCTGTGACGCAGGAAAATAGCAGTTACAGCATAATTATGCGTACAGCAAAGGTTTAGGTGATCCTGCGCACCCCCACAGTCTCTTTCTCTAATGGAATCAGATCATCATACAACATACGGAAATAGCCAAACTTTCCATTTTCTGGATTTAGAGGTTTTTACGAAATTGTAGGGCCTTTGACGGATACCTTGAGCACGCATGTTCAATGACTTCGTGATGGGCAGTGCACTTATACGAATAGTAGCAGCATATGTATTCAAGCATTTCGACGTTACACCAAAATGCGTCACTGTAAGTCCAGGAATTAGCCCAACTAGTATACATTAACCTGAAAATACACATGTACACGTATAACACAAAATAAAACGATTTGAGAAAAAATATTTGTTGAGAAAATGCAAGTGTTTGCCTTTCACAAATCATAGCAGTATGCAGAAGTCAGATGTCAGAAGCATGATATACGATGGATATCCTTGCAAATAGGATATTATGCCATGGCTCTGTTACCATAGCAACCAAAATGCTGTTTTCTGTTCACTTATAACTTTCAAAGAGAATATTTGCAATGGTATCCATCGTATACCATGCTTCTGATACTAAAATCCTGCATACCGCTATGATTTTGTAAAAGGCAAACACTTGCATTTTCTCAAACAAATAATTTTTCTCGAATCGGTGTTATATGTGTCAAATCAGTAAAAAATTTGAACTTAGAATGATCTTGGAACATGAAGAATGGTCTTGGAAAGAGAAACATTTTGACGTAAATTCCATGTAATCCGTCCAAATTTATAAGGAAATTATAGAGGTCTAAAATTCTGTTGTGCGAGTCCAAAATGAGACTGTAAGCTGATCAACACATATGAAATCATTATCTTAATTAACATAACTATGCAATTTAATGCTATGTGACATGGTGTCAGAAGATGCATTTATTCGGAGTATAAACCTTTGTATCTTTTCTTATTTCTGATCCAAACATAGATTTTAAGGTTTCTTTGAAACCGCCTCGTTGAGGCGGTTCTAATGATCAACCAAAACCTATGTTTTAAACAAAAATAAGAAAAATAGCCCATACCCCTGCAAACCCCACTTTTCACTTTATAAAGTGGGGTTCAAAGGGGTTTGAACTGCACGGGATTGTTAACGTAATGAATAGTCACTTTGAAGCAAATACGCTCAAAGTTGACGGCATATAGAAAAATTCCCAGATAATGGACAAAATGCAATCTTTGCATTCAGTGCAATTGATTTTTTTTCTTATTGATTAGTAACTCCTAACCGTTTGCTGAAAATCTGGAAAGTTTTCTTTGACCAGGTCAAAATATTTCAAAGCATGCAGCCGCTCTCTAGAGATAGCCATTGCAAAATACTCAAGGACCATATCTGCTGAGCAACCCTACCGATTACCATGACATTTGTTGCGAAATGTTCCTCTCTCCATAGGCGCTTGAAGTTCTTCGCTCTGAAAACCCCCTCAAAATGCTAAATATCAAGGTTAATATTGACGCAATCTATATGCAATTTCGTAATGGCTCATGTAGCAAAAATATTTAGAATTTTTGACCTGTTTTAGCATTTATACGTCAAGCGTATGTGCTCTTTCCGTCATCAGTCTTCAAGAGTGATTGCACATGTTTGCAGCCCTATTCCTTTATCAAAGTACTGAAAATACTGACAGACTAGCGAATTTGGAACTAGTGTGTAGTTATGGTAAATGTAAATCTTTGTTGATTTATACCTGATTGAAGAAATATTGTTATATCTGGTTTCTGGGTCCGTTCCAGGTCCATCGGTTCAATCTGGTTATTAAATCCAAGTTGGTTCCATTCAAATGCAGTTCAATCCATTGACTTTACCCGACGCTCTAGGAAATATTACGATAAACTTCGGTTTGTTAACTTCCAATTTAAAACAGGTTATTTTGTTGAGATGAAATCTCCTGCCTAAAAAGACATCTTCAGATAGAAAGAAATAAGAGGTAAATTGTGTTTTGCATGTACACCTTGCCTTTTAGTTATTTCCATAGCATAGCATTTGAAAAGATAAGACAAATATGATGCGGCCTATAAACAAAATTAATACGAAGTTTCATGAAATTTTGTGCAATAGTTAAAAAGATATCAGTCCGTAATGGAAACATACATCAAGCCCCCCCCCCCTTTTCCGATGACACGGCATCAAATGAAAAAATGAAAAAGGAATCTTTATCGGTAGACTATCGTAAGGAATACATTAAGGATGTTTCACCAATTTTCATCAAGGATTTTAAAAGATGTCTGTCTGGACAGAGGAGCAGACAGACAGTAAGGAACAAGATCAGGCTACACAGTCTGTGCAATCTGATCTTGGATCTATACTATAATGTTATTAATCAAGTGATTTCGTATTGGCCCAGTTACAGGTCCGAGGTCAGCCTTATTGGCCCGAGGCCGAGGATCAATACGGCTGACCGAGGACCTGTAACTGGGCAATACGAAATCACTTGATTAATGACAATTTTATTAATTAACCCTTTTACGACCCTGAAAAAAAGGCCTTCTGAAAAGATCGTGAGAAAAGGAGAAAATGCTGGAAACCAGTATTTTCTCCTTTTTCCCACAATGTTTTCTACCCTGCTGGAAACAAATACCAATTTTTGGGTTACGTTTACTTTGCCGTCTCTTTGAACGTGATTGGCTAAAAGTAAGCGCAGACGCTCACGCAAGTGAACTTTTGGGCAATCACATTCAAGGATTTCTGTATTGGTCGCGGGTCATCAATATTGATACGAGGTCAACTGTATTGATCGGAGGCCAAGTCGTATTAAGCCTGGGTCACGACATGTGTACTATACGAAGTCAGAAATGTGACTGGTATCTCGTGGACCGGTTTCCATGTATAACTTCTATATATCCAATAGTTAATTGATAATAACCGATAATGGGATATTTTTCTTTTACAAAAATATACTCATCCGCCAGAATGTTTTATTTAACCTTTTTTAAGCAGGTTGAAGAATAACTTGGATTATACAGTTAATTAACCCATTACCACAAAATTTTTAGATCTATCCAAATTGAAAGCATTTGGAGATGACAATTTCAAAGTGGCTCAAATGGTGCAATTTTGCTTTGATAGGAAAAAAAAAAACCTGGGAAAAGGAGAAAATGCTGGTTACCAGCATTTTCTCCTTTTCCAACAATGATTTCAAAAGGCTTCTTCCTCACGGGCGTTAAAAGTTGTTGTTGTGTGGTAAAGGGTTAACAGCAACGGATGCAATAGTCAACTATTTAACTCTTTACAAAACCAAACATTTTACGGCCCTCCACATTAAAAGCTGTGTTCCAGACAATAAAGTTAAATGTGATTTAATTGATGAAAACAGTCTAAAAGGGTTGATAAAACACGAGAAAAGGGGAAAATGCTTGTATCTAGTATTTCCTATTTCTTTTCCCGCAATGTTTTCAAAGGGCTTCTTCCCCACTAATGTGAAAACTTGGGATTGTGTGGTAAAAGGTTAATATACAAGACGTTAAACAACAGTTTAACATATCACTTTCGCATTCAAAATGATCTAAATAAGGAATGACTGGAGGAATGAGAAAGGTTCCCTGGCCAGTTAGGGTTTGTGTAGCTGGGATTTGCTACAAGTCACCTGGAGGTATTACTTTTAGATCATTTCATACTTTATGTACTCCGGGGTAGAAATCCGTGATATGAGCCTGATTTGCATATAGGTCACTTACTTTACCTATAAGCAAGCATCATGTACTTTATCAATGACATCTTGTACAATCTACTGCTTTGAAAGTGGACAAGTTCAAATTGGGATGGTAGAGACTCTGCGCTTGAAGTCAAAGTTGTCGTAATGACTGAATTAAGATTCTTACAGTAAGGAGTATTTTTTGTGAGGCAGTATTTTGAAACTGTGGGGTTTTTTGTTTACATTGAGTCTGATTCAATCTGGATGCCTATAGACAAGCTTTGCTAGTCTAAAATCATATTTTGCAGTTTTATTCTAAATCTGATTTGACCTTTACATGTTTAAGTATTTACATCTGTGACCAGCCTTGTAGTCTGTTGTGTGAACTATATACGGGCGAGTTAAGGGTGGAGTCATTCTTGGCGACTGTTGCGACTTTTAAGACACCAGTCCGCACAAACATACAATTTTCTTCATGGCTCCCAGTGAAATCTGCCTTATAGTGGAGATTTCAGTAATAGTCATAGAATAAATCATGTATTTTAACACAGATACATGAAATGTAGTTTTCATATTTTGTCGACAGCCGTATCATTCAGACTACGAAACCATCGACAGCCGTATCACTGGTAATCGACATCCGTATCCTGATATTTTTCAAAGGTCCATAAAATCTTCCAGAGTGCATGAATTATGCTAAACACACTTTGTTGTAGAAGCGTAAATGATACACGAAATATATAAGGCGTTTTTTTGCTCTCGTACCTTTTATAATGCATTAGATTAATGATATTCTATGTAAATTGATTTTTTTCGAAAGAATGGGTATTTTATAGTGTTTTTCAGCGTCACAACTCTCTATAAGTGAACAGACAAATAACACGTTGTCTGTTTAAAAGATTGACAGCGTTTGTAAATGTTAATACTTACGTTTTCGCTTCTGCAAGGGCATCAAAGTCACCTTGTCCCCCTGTCGACAGCCGTACCGCTCGGTCGAAAACCGTATTCCTCGGTCGACAGCAGCTTTACGCAGTACCAGCTCGGTCGACAGCAGAAATAACCATTTTGGTATTACCCCCGTGATCTAGCTACTTGTAACATTACCTGATACTTGCCAATTTAATGACTATTGGTAATAGATCCCACCCCAGGAACAGGCACGACAATGATGCAATTGAACAGAAAGTCTCCTCTTTTTTCCCGAATCAGTTGATAAACATTTGGCTGCAAACCTCTTGCTGTCTTTCTCTCTCACACGAATTACTTTTCAAGTTCATATAAGCTGTAAAGGAATATAAAAAAAAAGTGCGTTAAGCTTGAAAATACGAGTATACCATTATATATATTAATCTTTTTTCTGTTCGATGATTTCTACTAAAACAGATTTACTTGGAAGATCAAAATTAATTCTATATAACGGTTAATTATTACTCCTGACCATATCATATACAGACAATTAGTTCGGCTTTTATTCGGCCATATTTGTCAATCATATCCAATTATACATTTTGACCTTGGCATGACGACATTTAGGTTTAATAACAGACATGAATCTATAGAAAACAACCACAATCATAGAAGCTTTGGCCACTGATTGATCTAAATGGATTATGATATAAAGTTAAATGACAGATCGGAGCAATGTTGCCTTCTGTCCAAACGTTTTCCCGACCTAGAAAAATAAATTCTACATGATACAAAATGATAAATGTTAAACGAGCAAGAAACGATACATTTAATGTCAGTTTAAACATCATCAGGTCAGGGGTTTTGACCTACCTTAGCCTTTAATGAAGTCTTTGACACAAACTGGGGTTTTCTGCACGTTCAAGTGGCCTGTGCACAAAACCGTATGTACTTACTTGTACAACTTGGTAAAACACCTTATCCGTGGTACATGAGTTTGTAATGCAGTTTTCCTGCGTTAGATTTCAGCTGGTGCAGTGCACAGTGGAAATATACTTTTGTGTCCTAGAATCTGCTTGTATTTATTACAGAAATCTTGGATATGTGAACTGTCGTCGTAATATGATTAATATTAAGATGAAAGGGCATTTATGATAAAGCATGGGTATTAGATATTATTACTTCATAACAGATATTTTAAAGTTTGGCATACTACATGGAGTCAAGGTTGATCCTACAAGAAAACCTACGTGTTCATGGTTAGGCATTATAGTATGAGTGATAAACATACAGCTATTGTTATATTTAGAATAAGGCTTAGAATCACGAGTGCTCTTATGGCACTTCAACATATTTGTCGGTGAATGAGAAAAAAATTAACTTCTTTTCCAAACACACTAAATTACCCCATTTAATATATATTTCATGTGTATAGCGCATACCCACACTATGTAATCATTTTCGTTGCTCAGTCCTGTTCTTCAAGGTCAAATGGTATTCATGAATGGTTTGAATGAGGGTCAGCACCACCCGACATGTTTTCTCGGGAATGGCGTGGCCCTTTGCATTCGTATTTGTAACAACGCACCTTCCGTAGTACCCTGTTTGCTTGTCTGTGTGCTTGTCTGAAAATATTTCATAATTATCACTTGACACAGTTATTTATTTAATTAAACTGTTTATTTTTCTCATAAATCTATGTCTTGTATATTTGAGAATGAAATTAATTGTCTGCTTTTCTGTCTGTCGGTAATTGTTTTAGCATATAGAGTTATAATTATTTATTTAATTAACCAAATAAACAGAAACAGAGCTACAATGATTTTGGTAATTCTCAACTGATTAACATTTATTTTCTTTGCAACACATCGATCTACTCTTTAAAACACTGGAGATTAAATAGCAGTTATTGTTTTGCAAATGTACATTGTTTACAACATCATGCATTATCTCGCAGATGATGAATTATTGCACATAAATTATATCTATTTAGTATTTTTGATGTTATTCTTTTCGATCACTTGGCCTGGTTCCTGGCGTCCTTTTAAATGAATTGTACTCTGATGAAATTTCTAATTGGTGAAAAATAACATTTTGCTGGTGAAACAGATATTAAACACGATGTAATCACTCTACGAAAATAACAGACCATGTATCACGAACTACACCGTGATTAAATGACTTTGAAAAAGCGGAGAGGAGTTTTATGAGAAAAACAACATTAGCTTGTTATTGGTACATTTATGATACCTCTATTTATTACCCGATTATCATTATATACATCAGCAATATCTCAAGGATGGGGTCACAATTAGCTAATTGACTCTTTTTTTATCTTGAAGCAGACTATATTTAAAATGCAAATAGAAACTCTAAAAACGAGCAGTTTTCACTTCACCCTAGACACCGTTTTACACTTTGTGGTAAAAATTGATTTCCCAAACCAATTATCGGAAAAGATTGGTTAGATTTCAAGTTAATCATTCGTGTTTGGCTATTTCATTTAACCTGATCCTGCCTTTTATGCTGAATATATAAGTAGGCAAATAATGAAAAACTCTGCGACTATTATTCAGGAAGTTTTATATACACGGACAAGATAAGCGATAATTCGGACATACACGTACCACTCGTCACAACTTGGCCTATTCCGTACCAACATGGATTTGATGGCTCCCCATACCCGAAGTATGCCGAATGATACATGTACTGTACGAAACATTTCCTCGACCATTCGGGACATATGCCGGTGGCAGCCCTGTGCAATGCCAAGAGGAAAAATATAATTTTGATTTATGTAAGTGGAACTGACATAGGTTAGGTAAAAAGAAGAAGAAGGCAAGAATTAGCGCAATCACATTCTGTAAATTATAAACAAAACGATTTACAACGGTATCGGTAGTGATATGCTACCGCATGACACAGTCGCGACTTTTGTAAACTGCGTTGCACCATTGCAAGACTACCTCCAGGTTTTTTGCACTGTTTCCTGAATCTGAGAGGACTTGATGGTTTGTAATTAAGATTTGCTTTAAATTTAGGCAGTGGAACCACTTAGACATTATCAAATTGTATTATATCATTGTATATTGACTTGACTATTTTGAGTCACTGGAGGAGCAAACATTTGGGGAGCATGGCCGTGAACAGGTGTTTTTGAGAAGATAAAGTCTAGGGTGCTTTTGTTAGTTGTGATTTAGCGACAAACGCAATCGGATGTCATTTTTTATGCATTATCTTTAGCGACCATGGATGTTCTTTCGAAAGCAAGAAACGGAAAATTAAACATTTCGCTATTAAACGATATTTGAAGACTCATGATGGTCGATTTCATCCTATTTTCGAAATAGCAAAATTCCAGTGGTGTGACATGAAATACATTAGCACGAAATAGTTGTAAACGGGAATGAATTGACACCCAACATGAAAGTCTTATCATACATCTTAGTGATCAGGGCTCCTCCAGTCCAGACAAAATAAGACATACACTTGGAAAAAAATGGAGACCGATTTCAGACTTTGTAAAGTATTAACAAGCTTCCGCTGGCAAAGGAAACCATTTTCAAAGAGGAAGGGTGAGGACAATCGCTTTTAGGACCGAAACATGACTTTTTTTGAAATGATAAATAAAAAAAGTGAACGAGAGACATTTGATATTTCTATTTCATTCTGAAAATGACCAAAGTTTGTCAACCGGAACAGTTGAACAATTTGGAGAGGGTTTTATATGAGAGATCGAAAAGAACAAAAATTTCAATGATTTCCATCATTTCTAGTGTCAGCTTACAGAAAAGGTCGCGGTTTTGTATCGAGAACTCAAAATGGACAGTCGATGAAATCTAAAAAAATCATATTTGTTGTAAAGAAATCGTGATTGTAACAAAAAAGAGAAGACACGTTCGTGCTTGGAAGAAAGACGATGAGAAATGTTTTCCACAGAGTGTGGGTTGCTATGGTGATTTTGAAAGTCCTCCTGTGCTGAATGCTATGTTTAAGGACTTTATGCTTGAACAACGTTGAAAGATTAGTAACAACGGAGAGAGTCGTGATGAGTGACATCTATGCACACTCCGGACAGTGACCATTTTACCTAGACATTTCGGAAACAAACCTTGGATTTTCACGGAGAACTATGAACCACACCATGTGTTCAGAGTCTCTAATACGTTCAACCCTACTGGCAACTCTCTGGTCTTTTGCGAACAAATTTAGATCAAGATCAGACTGCATAGAACGTGCAGACAGATGTTTGGTGTACACTGTCCGATAAGGAGATATTGTTCTCTAAACTTAACTTTTAAATGGCAGTATATATTTTTTTAAGATAAAAATTATATTTAGTTCCTTTGCATGATAACGGTTGAGACAGAAAAGAACTTGAAAGCGTAATTTCAGTACTCTCAATAGGGCCTTTAAAGCTATGGCATTGATGTTGTTGGAAAAAAAAATGTTTTGTGACATTTGAAAAGCTTGCCCGAAAAAAGCCGAATATATATATGATCTCAGGAATACATTATACCATATAGACCATATTTACATCTTCAAAATAATCTTAAAATAAAATTCTGTGATTAAAATGAAAAAGGCCATATAATATAGTTTAATCTAAATATCTGTGTTTTTTTTTTTTTTCATTTTGTGATAGATTTGATTAGTAGTAGAGTGAACTTATTCTGACGTTAAACTAATTTTCGCATACATGTGGGCGTAGCATGCATTAGACTATAATCATTCTTAAGAGTCCTTAAGCCTTTACTCCATAGATACTCATTTTGACGTAAAAACAACAGACAGCTTTTGAAACATTGTGGGAAAATGAGAAATTGCTCGTAACGAGCAATTTCTCCTTTTTCCACAATGTTTTCCACTCAATCAGATATTTGTATCCTCATTTGTCCATATTTTTGACATCATATCTTTATTTGCTGCTGAAATGGAAGAACCTCAAATTGGCATATCAGGTAAAAGGTTAAATTACAGCGATGCTTAGAAAGTCATTCGAAAATTGGTTTCAAGGTTAATGAGCTACTGACAAGAAGTGACTGGTATCTTGATTGGATAGTTTATAGTGCTAGGCGTATAACTTTTATCCTATGAGTCGAAAGGGAATTGAATGAAGTTATATTAATGTGAGTTTAATAAACATTCCCTGTGCAAGACATCGACCTTATATTCCATGTGACTTGTTGCTCATTTACGGTCTGTACCCGGCAAAAGTAAACAGTCCGCTTGAAATAATACAAATGCCGCTATTTGTATTACTTGTGTATGAATTGTCCTTTTATTTCAAAACAGCTACAATAATTACATCATTTAGTATACTGTTTATGTTACGCAAGATATTCTTTTAGCGAAAAAGGTTGCGTCGAGGGATGGCTTTGCGTTGATGGATGAATTTACTATTCAAACATCTTGACAGTAAAGTTTCGCTGACGTTACTTATATTCTATCATTGAAACGCTTAGTTAGAAGTAGTCCAAGTTGACTGGTTGGGACTTCTACGCTCGCAGGACGTATTGACGGATGAAAAACGAAGAAATATCCGGCATCCTGTTGCTGGGTTAAGATTATTTGCTGGTGACAGATTAATAAATGTTATCAGACGGGAAAGAAATTAATACCTAGAGATGTCCATAGGGATACTCCATTAATCTAAGTAAGATCTTCTTAAACTAGTCAAATTGGCTATGAACTCATCAGGTGGAGGTCAGAGTTTTTTTTTGCTTCTTTTTCATAGGCGTTTAGATTGTTTTGGTAAGTTTTATTAGAAACTGAAGTGAACCATTCCCTTTCCCTTTTCCTAGTTAGTTTCCTCACTTCCACTGTCGACAAATTTGCACTGGACGGCTTCGCAAAGATATAATATGTACATGTGAAAAGTCTACACAGGTTGTGGTTTTAGAACCGCATACTTATAAAATTATTGGAGCAAAAAAGAGCTCGTCATGAGTATTTTATTTATTAAATATTTTGTTTGTCACACGATGTTTTGAAAAAATCACTGTTCGTGTTACTCAATGTCTAGAACTAACCGATCATTTCGAATTATCAGGTGTTTTATTAATGGTTGAATTGCTGTATTTCAGATCAACAGTGACCATGCTTTGGAAAATCTTCGAGCCAGAAACATAACATTCGACTACATAAGGGCCGACACAAAATGCGACATTGGTACAGGACTCTTTGAATTAGTTCAAATGGCCGACTCTGTAGACGCATTTATTGGTAATTAGATTCCTTCTTTGATAAATTCGGTTGTTTTAGTTGGTGTGTTAGGTTGAACTGAAGTACTGTCCCGACAGTCCGTGCACAAATTTATGCGTTGGTGGGGTTTCTTTTAGCCAGTGCCACCAACAGACAGTGCTGTCTTTTGTCCTACTTTTAAACTGGTAAATTGGATTTGATAACCAGTAGTTTGGTATTGGTAACAAATGTCGACATATTTGATCTGCGTACCTCTTTAGGCCTATTTATGGAATATTTATGGCATAACGTTATAAGTGATGCTTCCGCCAATAATTACCAAGCGTAACGCTGTAACCCATTATTGTGTTTCATGGTATAAGTATTTTAGACGAATAATTTTTAGCAGAAGCTTCATCAATTCTTTACCATCTATTCTAAAAATATATATACCGTACATTACAAAATTTTATCCTTCAAAACAATGCAAAATAATCAGAGAAAAGGGCAAACTGCTGGTGAGATTACTTTTCATATTTTTTCTTCAAAGAAGCTTAATTATCCGTTTCCTAATAAATTTTCGCCGTCTGTCTTTCTAAAGACGCGTCCATACTCGTTTTCATCCAGTTTTTTATGCTATTTTATCTTTATTTGGTCAAATTGTAATAATTCCTGCATCTTCATACCAAATGTTGACTCAGACGGCTGCAATATCCCTTACAACATTTATATCGGTAATTCATCTGTCCTTACGCGTGTAAATTCTAAACTATTCTACAGCTTATCAAATTTTAAGAGCGTTTTTTTCCTCTTTAGCTGGATGTCCTTAATCAGACGTGTCTTGCTTCCCATAAACATAAAGAGCTCGAAACGAGGATAAGTAGGAGAGTGAAATGAATCTTGTTGGAATTGCGTTATTCAATCCTTGGAGAGAGTTTGAGGTCCATCCGAAATCCCTTGGTGCATTGCCCTAGTGTTATCACCCAGGAGCCACAGGACCTGTAATTTCTTTTAACGAAATAAAAATCTCTTAAGACCATTATTGTCGATTTCATACGATATTTCATCATGTATTAACCCTTTACCTCACAATTCTGATTTCTAGTGACCTTGAAGTAATGGTCTTAGAAAAACCTTGTGGGATATGGAGCAAATGCTGGTACCAGCATTTTCTCCTTTTCCAACAAGAATTTCTGCACGACTGAAAACGAGTACTGATTAAAACGGGATTTTACAAGGTGAATCTCTTGGAGGTTGGAATGGGGCAAAAACTAAGAGTTCATCATGGGGATACAGCAGTGCTTTACATTCTGCATACGATTGTTCTTTTCTTGCTTAAATGCATTTAAAAAAAAAAACGTCTTCTGACAGTCGCCCGCTTCAATTATATATCAGGATGCAGTGATAAATTTATACTTTTTCTAAGCGAGTTTCTTATTACGAAATTCAGGAAGGGTCAGTCTGAGAGTGGTTTCTTTCCAAAGTTTGTGCCTTCATGTCCTGCTCACATTTATACCTACTTTATAACATTCTTTTTTTCAATTCGGTAACCCCTTCTACTCCACCCCCACACAAAAACAAAAGGCTGAATTTTCTATATGAAAATCCTTTTACTGTGGAAACTCGCTTAAAACGTGTCTGCTATAAGAAGGACAGGGTGGGAGAGGTAGGTGGGGTTGGGGGGGAGTGGACAAAAATAGCCATTCGGAATTTTTCTGAAACTGGTACTGATCTTGTGATAAGGTGTACGTTGGAATATTCGTCGGTCTGCTAAACTTTTGCTTAAAATTTCGAATAACTTCGTTGTGTTCGTTAGTAATTAGAAATATCTACACAAGTTTACGTGAACTATGAGCATCTTTGTGAATTTATATGAAATGTTTACAACTATCAATCTTTAATTAAACGTTTGGAAATTCTTTAAAGTCACTTCTGTTTAACACAAAAATATTTACTGACGTAATCTATCTACCGAAGTGTTAATTGACTCTTTGATCTTTCTCTGTTTAAAATGTATCAATTAATTACTTAATTCCCCGCGGATGATTTGAGAGACAGCTCCTCGATACAGAGAATTTTGTTTTGAAGCCTCTGGTTATTTTAACTTTTCACCTCCTGAAACAAAGTCAGTACAGAAGACTTTGGATACAAGACTGGTTCAGTTTGTGCGATGAATTCGTGTTTACCCCTTCCAGCGCCCAAGGCGAAAACACGGAGTTTTGTTCTCTCGCCATTGTTTTTTTCAAACAATTGCAACATGTTGTCTACAGGAGGAAATGTGTTAATTTATTAAGATCTTATCTACAAACCAAACTGTTTTTGAACTACAAAAGTTTTAGTTACGGCGACAATGTCAAGGTTGGTTTTCTTTAAAGAGTCCGTGTCAACCAAGATTAGACGTAGCATGAACGTGCTTATTCTCGATAAAGAAAGAAATGCTACTTCTGATTGGCTTAGCATCATTTGATTTTGGCAACCAGAAGTTGTATTAATTTTAGATCTAGAAAATTCTTGGGAATAAGTCAAAGAATGTTCTTGGGAAAGGTTGGTGAATAGAAACTCGGGGCTGTATTCATTAACCATTCTTAGGAACAATCTTGGTACTTTTGGACTTGACAACATATAGTCCGACATTTCTTTTGAAATATAATACCTAGTTAACACCTTCCACAACAACCTAACGTCCATCCCCAAACACGCAGTCATTCACTCATAGAAACATTAACCAACCCAATTTATTTATCAAGACAGAATGGAAGGAGAAGTAAATACTTCTGGTTTTGATTTGAAAATTTCTGTAGAAACCGGATGCAAGCTTCTTATTTACAGAGAAACTTTTTGTGTAACTGCGAGAACAGAAAACAAAAACCCAAATATTGTCTACAACAGGCCTTGACCTCTTTTCACTTTATGTTTTTTTGTTTGAGGTCGAGAAAAAGAGTAGAAATTGTTTAAAAACTATCACATTTAAGATACTTGTGTAGACAACTGAATATATGTTTGATACTATTAAGCTGTAGAACTCTAAGTGTGGAATACAACGGACAGCAGAGGATGATTTCAGTTTATTTGATATGTTGAAAATATGAATTTGATACCTTAACTCATTACCAAACGACAAAATTTTAGACTGGTTCAAATTGAAAGCATTTGCAGGCGACAAAATAAAGGTGAATGAGAAATTGAACTTTGTTCTGGGAAGGGTAGAAAACACTGTGGGAAAAGGAGAAAATGCTGGTTACCAGCATTTTCTCCTTTTCCCACAGTGTTTTCTAAAGGCTTCTTTCTCAGGGGCGTCAAAAGTAGGGATTGTGTGGTAATGGGTTAAGCACCCTTGAAAGTTTGCCGACGGCGTATAATATGATAAAGATTTGACGCCTTGAGCCAGATACAATTAAATTACATGTAATTAGAAACGGCAGTGTTTGATCACCTTCTTTTTTCCCCCTCTATGCATCATGAGTTAAGCTATCGTAACTATTGTATTTAACAAGGAAGATTAACCTTGACATTTTTGATGCTCTTCTTTGTTTAATCTTTTTTTAACTTGTAAAAGGCAAAGGTTTAGATAGAAGCTAGCTGATTTTAATTTCTGGCTCAAATTTGAAGTTGAACATTAATTTTTAGGTAAAGCAGAAATAGCAGCAGTATTCATTCCATTTAAGCTGACCCCCACCCCCTATAGCTCACTCTGTAGGTTACAAGATTTTAGAACATCGGGTCACTGGTTCGATCCCTTGGTCGGGCCTATTTCTTTACGAAGGCAGATGGCAGCAATTGAGACAGGATTCTATTCTTTCTCACAGCTGACTGTTGTTTCTAAAATAATTAACTATGAAAGCTGTCAGTGGTTTGGAAACAATATTGTGCGAAGTGCTGGTAAAAGAAACTCATTGAAAGCATGGATATGTGCATTTGCCACCGCGATATAACTGAACAGATGTTGAAAAAGGCTTTAAACACCACAAAATCAATCAGTCCATGGAAATTGAAACTCTCGTGTGATGTGTACAAGCAGAACAGTTAACGTCAATCAACCCTTTCCCAAACAATCCCTGGATTTTACGGGTCTAGAATGGTAGCCTTTTGAAAACACTGTGGGAAAAGAAGAAAATCCTGGTAACCAGCATTTTCTCCTTTTCCCACAATGTTTTCTACCCTATCACAGACAGAAATCATCTTTTCAGCAAGAGTTGAATTGTCGTCTGCAATTTAGTCTAGTCCAAAAGTTTGTCGTTTGGGAAAGGGTTAACTCAAAATCAAATCGATTTTTTTACGACATTGATTCTATGTCTGAAAAAAGACAGCCACTTATTTAAATTTGGAATTAAATGCTTTATAATTTCAAAATATATAAACCGTTTCCCTGAATTCAGGGCTGAATGCAATTGCAAAACGTATCGTCTCACATCAGTCGGCGCAGTCAGCGCTTCCTGACCTTTTAGTTTTAAACATATTTATTTTACATCGATTGAGAAACAAGTTCTTACAACTTATACTAATCTCTCTCGATTCTGCTTCCTGGGACCTACACCAGTACTCGCGCCGAATGTGTGGGCCAATGAAAAATCCCAAAGTTGACACCTGCTCCCGGGTATCGAACTCAGGACCTTTAGGTTATGAGGCCGACGCTCTACCTCACGACCACGGACACCACTCACGACCACGGACACCACCTGACCTGATTCAAAACTCTTTGCTATCGGAGATTTTTTTTTCATGTCAAGGGATCAGTCTACGTCATGATTCAGTTGGTTGTTAGAAACAAATAAATTCTAAGGGTCCATAATTATGTGATGACTTGCTTCATCTGTGATGCATATGGTCCCTTATTGACAAAGCATGGTATAGAGGATATTTGGTTTTTTTTTTTTCGGTGAAAGATCGAAATTTATTTCATCTCGTGAACACCATTGGTAATATTTTCACGAGTGGCGCAGCCACGAATGAAAATATTACTGATGGTGTTCACGAGATGAAATAAATTTCGATCTTTCACCCAAAAAAACAAATATTCTATTTGTTTCATGCTTTTAACCCTTTCTGGGAGGAGCTTTATCAAAATCCAGTACGGTTCTTTTCCGTTATTCCCCGTGGCGTACCCCTCCCGCATAGCAACGCATTGCAATATTACAACAAGCGCGAGAAATGTACGGTATATGACGACATATTTTCCATCTGGTTATTAGGCACGCGCAATTTACCTAGGCAACAAGAACGTGAAAATCGGTATTTTCACTGGTGGTACCAGTGTAAGATCGAAAAATATTTTCACTGCTATTTCTCGATATCCTATCGGAAAGCATGAAATAAACGTGCATATTACACTAAAGATCTCCTGTAGGAATTTTTCGGTTTTTGTAACCGACTTTTTTCGTTTACCCCTTTCCCAAATGGCAAATTTTGGACCAGACCTAATTGAAAGCACTTTGCAGATGACAAATTAACAGTTGCTAAAAAGATGATTTTTCTGTATGACAGGGTAGAAAACATAGTGGGAAAAGGAGAAAATGCTGGTTACCAGCATTTTCTCCATTTCCCACAATGGTTTCAAAAGGCTTCTATTCCTGATAGGTAAAAACCAGGCATTGTTTGGGAAAGGGTTAAGGTAGTGAGCCCGTAATACTTCTAGTGCAGCATGGCATGAAATTTCTTGACAGTTGATAAGGAAAGATTCATACAGATGTGATACCTTTGCTCATTTTTCACCGACCAGAAAATCTTTTGATGTCTATCTTGAAATTATTTGTTGATACTTTTGTTAGTTTCCAGAAAAGGGAGGTAATTATCATATCTCTTTGTAATGAGAATATAGTGGTTTTAGATTTATAAATGATTATTCTAGGAAGGACAAAAAGGAAAAGGCGGCCCAGTGAAAGTAGTACAATAATACTAATTTTTAATATTAGCAAATTTTGTAGGATAATATTACAGTGGAAATAGCTGTTTTCTATTACAGGTCCACTACGTTAATCCATTACAACGCAATCCCTACTTTTGACAACCCTGAGAAAGAAGCCGTTGGAAAACATTGTTGGAAAAGGAAAAAATGCTGTTTTCTACCCGTCACAAAACAAATTTCAAATTTTCAGTCGCTTTTATTTTGTCGTCTTCAAATGCTTTCGATTCGGACAAGCCTAAAATTTTGTGGTTTCGTAAGGAGTTACCATTGTACGTAATGGAGAAACTGCACGTAAAATTACTATTTTTGCTAAAATGATTTAACATTTATTTCATCCTTTACGATAGTTTATCGAGAAATAATAATGGAATATGATTTGATCTTCTAGTGGACATCATCGGTAATTTTTCGCCCGTGGCTGTGCAACTCGTGAAAATATTTTCGACGATGTTCTCCCGATAAAATAAATTTCGATCGTTCACCGAAAAGAAAAAAAATATATTCTATTTATTTCATGGTTCTAACCCTTTTTTCTGAGGAGGGGGAGAGGGAAGGGGGATTTTATCGAAATCCAGTACACTTTTGGTAATTCCCAGCGGCATATTCCCCTCCTTATAAAAAGGCATTTAAATATTACTCGTATAGTATAGCGCGAGAAATGTTGGGTAAATTCCGTCATATTTCCATCTGGTTGAGTAGCACTCACACTTTACTTAGGGAACGAGTGCGCGGGAACTATCGTTTTCCCCTTCAATTGAAGGATTAGATGATACAATGGGTATTTTTCACAAGTCGTAATCATAAAATATCGAAACTATTTCACCCTTATTTCTCGATAAACTCATAGAAAGCATAAAAATAAATTTCGAACTCTCACCGAAATAAAAGTAATCCTCTATTTATTCATACATCAAGTCTGAATTATAATTTGAGAACTCATATCTAACCGGCATGTTTTCGAAGTTGGTTCTTGCGATTTCGTTCCAGAACTCAAAAAGCAAGACAACAAAAATTATTTACATCAAACGATACCGCGCTCTCACAACCAGGAAGAAGATGGTATCTGGAAAAAATAGAGAAAATAATTATGTTGGTTTGAAGCATTTTAGCTATCGTTCAAAGTGTTACATGTATCTAAGCTTTCACCGACAATTGCAAAATTTGCAATTAATTTCAATGTGGATCAGCCTAAAATCTGCGTAAAATGAAACGGTTTGTTAGGCATTCTATTAGAACCATAACTCTATTATTGTGACCTTGAACTCACTGTCTGTACAAAGAGTAGTGTAATCCGGCCTTAAAGTATCAGGTAAATTGCTTTTCCGTGTTTTAAATGGAAATCTAGGACGCTCAGGGCCCGTATTCACCAACCATTCTTGAGAATATTCTTAGGCTTATTCTTCAGAATTTTGCCAATGTGAAAGTAACAGAACGTCTGATTGGCTAAACCGGATGGTTTAGCCAATCAGACGTTCTGTTACTTTCACAGTCAGGAAATCTTGAAGAATAAGACCAAGAACGTTCTTGAGAATGGTTGGTGAATACGGGCCCAGGTATTCCATAAGTCTATTAAACTACTGTCATGTGACAAACTGCATGTGACTTGTATTCTGGCGTGTATCAAACTAGTATGGACTTCTAGTTCATTCGCTAATCACATTGTTAATTGGTTCTCCCCAGAATCCATTCAATGAATGTCAAGTTGCAATACAACACTTTAGACGGTCTGTATTTAGGTGTCTGCAGGTGAATTCGCGGTCGAATCCGTATGGTTCTGGTTTTGAAAAAAAAAAGAAAAATAGCTGCTCATTTTTATGACTGAAGCTAAGACTCAACAAAATGCTTACAGTACACAATGACCTGTTGTCATCAACCGTTTTTACTGCACTTTTAGGCTTTATCTAACCCGGCCGGATAGCTCATTGGTTAGCGTATCAGTGAGCTTGTGTTTGCGAGTTCGATACCCGGTTGATGCAAACTTTCTTTCAGGCGATTTTCCGCCTCTCACCTCTGATGTATGTAAGAAAAGTAGTCAGTGACTTGGAAAGGAAAGAGTGTCAGTATTAATGTGAGAAAGCCGGGAATTACATACGTATCTGCACTGATCGCCGTGAAATGACTAGAGGTGTTGAAAACTAGATAAAACAATGTGATTATAACCTGTTGTAAAACCCATATTGTGAAATTTCATAGCGGATTTTTTTTTTTAGAAATCTTCTCATTATGTGGGAAAGTGTTGATACGAAATCATACTGCATGCAAGGTGCAGCCTAATTTTGATGGCCTTCGGCTCGAGGCGACATGATACACCACAGCCGTGAACAAGTTTCCAAGTCTCCTGCCACCTGACCAACGAATTTATTATACTGCAAAGTTTTAAACTTTCAAAGCGCGTTGAGCGCATTTTTTCTGTTTTATGATCTCATGAATCGAGAATGCTGACGAAGTAGGAATTCCCTTCTGAGTGCCCCAATTCAATGAAAACTGACGTCACTGGAAACTGACGTCCCTCAAAAACGTGCAGTTTGGTGCATAAATGTGCAGTCGGGTGATTGATCGACGCCGCCATTTTGGATATTGTGTTGCACGTGTAGTGATGTTTACGGGGAACTCAAAAGGGAAACTGGGTTTACGTGGTTTTTGCCAGGGAACATGATACATATATTCCCGGCATGTTAACCTATCGGATCACGAGAAATTCCTTTGCAGTATAATAATGAATTTTGTTTCTGCATTTAGATGTACTTCAATGTAACTTGCTGTGTCAGAGCATATTGCCACGTCAACCGCACTAATTAAACAATAATATTTTGTCAAAGTTCTTAGGGATACACAGACTTTTGTGAACTTTTTGAGCCATACCCGGGCCAAGGGTATGCGTCTCAGCTGCGTAACACTTGCGTAGACAACTTAGCAGTGAATCTTAAACCCTTTTACAGACTTCGCACTCTCTTTGTAACCTTGCGCGGATTCCTTTGTAAAAACATTTAATGTAAAAGGCCCAATTCGGACTCTACATATCTGTAAAAAAAATTGAATTTCGACGCGCGGAACAAAAACGTGTTAATCAAGGGACACAATTCTTGCATAATCATAATTATATCTTCAGGTCCGGCTTGCGACTCGATCTGTGAACCTGTGGGCTTACTGAGTGGGAAATGGAACAAGCCAATGATAAGTTACAGCTGCTCATCGAGCCTGCTCAACAACCGTTACTTATACCCAACTCTGGCTAGAACCACGGCAATCTATACGGAAATGGCTAACTTTCTTTACGATATTATCCAATATTTTCAGTGGGACAGGGTTGTCATCGTTGAAGGTCCAGAAAAAATATGGCGCGAAACGGCCGGTCATTATCAGGTATGTACTGAACTTGTTTTTCCTCGAATTGTTACTAAAACACACATAACCCTTAGTTACCGAGCAAGTTATACTATTTATACGCTTTTTTTTCTTCGAATTCTAATCCCAAGGAGCACATGCAATTTTTTCCATGTTCTGAATTTTCCAAAACTTCTATTTGTACTAGGCGTAGCTACATGCATGTCATTAAATGGAAAAGTTGAGGTAAGCAGTAAGAAAGGGTTACCTAAGAACTTAAATCTAATTCCCGTTCTTCAAGTGAGCATTGTAGAATTATCAATGTATTTGCATTGTGGAACATCTAATCCCCCTATCATTCTATTTCCAGTAAGTGATTGATTATCTATTAGTATTAGAAATCAAATATACTAAACGAAAATGAAATACATCTTGCATAAATTTGCAACCATTGTTTTATGTTTGGTCCATATTTGGTCAGTTTGATGAAATCAGTCAAACAACTGTCACTGTTCCTGCATACTGAACGTGGTATTCAACTTTGCTTAGCCCTGTTATGTATCCCACAGAGAAAGCGTTAAACAGCAAAACTCAGAAGAAATTTAACGATAAGAATTTCTTAAGACATATCTTGACTCAAGAGACATACGCATCACTTATCGCAGTCTGCAGTTAAATCTAACCGTTTGCTATTTTGTTAAGGCTTACCCAAGTACAAAGCAGTTGTAAGCTGATGCATTGCTGTTGGAAGGTTAAAAAAAAAAACAGTTACGGGGCAATTTGGACAAATCTTAGCATTTTTTTTCTTTTCATTAAAAAACTCTACATGCAAATTTTTTTTTCATTATACAGTAAAATAAGTCGTTTGACTTTGTAATAAATCGGACAGATGATTCAGACGAGTTTGCCTGTCTTGATAATACCTCGGACCAGTTTGAAAACATTGGGTCAATAATTAGGTCAGAATGTTTGCCTGAATGAAATTTCAGATAAATTTGAAAGTGGGACATGACTTAAGAACTGGCATAAGCCATATTACATGTATAAAGGGTATCTATATAGACGAAACATCGCTTCCATTTTTCCCTGTATATTTGTCAAACCAATATATTGCAACGTGTAAGATGTAATTTTTATGAATGCACTGTCCCACAATTGATACCAGATGGACACATGATAAATGAAATATTCAAATTCGCATCTGACCTAAAAACATCTAGTCATTCGTGAAGGCATCCTAAGCCATCGAATGACCGCCGGTTGACTTCCTCAGGCTCCAGCAGAAACTGCGTGAGCGGTGACAAAATCTTTGGCATGTAAAAAATTTGCCAGAAGAACTTGCGAAGGCTCATTTTCGTGAAAAATTCGTGTGTCCATTGTGTCCTTCGTAAAGACATCATGAGGGCATCTTGTCAAATTGTGTGATCTTCGTTTTTACTTCGTGTGATCATCAGTGCCGTCGTGCATTTTTTGTCTCTCGAAGATAATATGAAGGAAGTAAGAAGTTGCCAAATTGTCTTAAGAAGGCAACACGACTACGTGAAGTCGTTGCAATGCGACAGTGTAGCCATCGTATAATAGGACGATGGCATCGAGATGGGACCACGGTGTGGGCGAAGAAAGCTGAATTTGAGTGGCTGAGGCGTTTCAACTGTGTCAAAGTAATATGGATACATAAAAGGCCAGCTTTTTCCACAGTCAGTCCTCAGCAACTGTTCCAGAGCTTCAATCACAATTAATCATAATTCATTTCCAGCAGAATGGCGCACTTTGATGATGAGACAACCAGTAAAAAGAAGGCAACAGCATTGCTTCTTTTGATACACATAACAGAGCATGATAAGCAGCTCTTATAGGCTCAGACAGCCTCTTCCCTTTTCCCCTTCCTGCCTTTGGTGGCATGATAAGTTGAATTAAAGATTGATTCTGTTTGAAATAAAGTAAGAATACTGCGTATTCTAACCTCAACTTTATCATGCCACAAGAAGCTCTGAGCCTGTAAGAGTTGCTCATCTTAGGTGTTTCAGAAGAAGCCATGCTGCTGCCTTGTTTTTCCCGTGTTTTCTTCGTGTCTAGTTTGGGTGCCATCACATGGCCTTCTGAAGGTATCGTCCTTGCTTCGGCTGTTGATTGGCTGTTTATCATGATGGGGCGATCTAAGAGGAAAATTAAAAGGTCCATATTCCTATGGCCATCTGATGTGAATTTCGGGACTATGTGACGTCTGCATAACCGAAGAATAATAGATCTATAACACTTTAATTATAAAATGAACATAAGCTTTCGGCGGTACAACCGCCTTCTTCAAGTGTGATCCTGTGATAGAATGCCAGCAGTAAATGTACCGCCGAAGGCTTATATTCATTTTATAATTAAAAGTTACATATCTCAAGAAGAGGAAATATCATGGTTTGTAGATCTATAAGACTTTATTCAAGGAAGAGTCATCTAACTGTCATGTTTCAAGCATTTGAACTGGTTGTCAAATTTCTGTTATGAGCAGTCAGACCTGTATTTGCAACATATTTTGACCGCATGGTTGCACCTAATGAAACATGTTTAACAGAATTAAGTAAAGGTTTCTCTTCCGCTGTTTAATGCTTGAGTGTAATTTTTCTGCCCCTTAATTATTTAGCGCGAGTGTTTATAAAATTTCAAAACAAATTTCCTCTCTTTTTCAGGAAGAGTTTGAAAGCCACAACATTCGGACAGAAATATTAAGTATTCCATCCGAGGATCCCCACAGTGTTTTAGAAAAACATTTATTGCATTCGGCATCGGAAGCCAAAAGTAAGCTTAATTTTTGTTTTTGTAATATAGTATGCGGTTTGTTATCCAAAACTTGTGAGTTCGATTCCCAGTCTAGTCCGGTTAGATCCTTTCATAAATTTGACGGGAAGGAAAAAAATAAAAAATCTTCCCACACAGGTGAACGTTTTCTGATTTGTTTATACTGTAAGGTAGCCAGTAGTTTTCTAACTTCCCTCGATTGCTGTGCTTTTAAAGTGGCAGGTGTGAATTCATTTCTGTTTAAAAAATGTTATGAATGATTAAAGAAGCTTAACTCGCTGTCCGATATAAATCCAAATCTAACTCTAACTCCAAACATTTAGTCCATCTGTCTAACTGACTGGGATGTGCTGTTTAAGCCAATCAGGTGACAGGCATTGTCAAATTCATCAGTGGGTGTAATCCCTGATGTTCAAAAAGATCTCTTTTATATCATTTTTTAACCTAATCATTTGAGAAAAAGGAGAAATAGCCAGCACTTTTATCCCTTTTTACGCGTCCGTCGAAGACGGGACGTATTATAGGGTCACCCGTGGCGGGCGGGCAAGCGGGCAGGCGGGCGGCGTCCAGTTCTTTGTCCGGAGCATATCTCCAAAACTATACTAGCTACGGTTATGAAATTTCATGGGTGGATAGATCTCATCGAGGGGCAGTGCAGTGCACAGGAATCATAACTCTTGCTTGCTTAATTTTAGAGTTATTGCCCTTTGTTGTTTTTCATACTTTAATTTTGTCCGGAGCATATCTCCAAAATTATACTAGCTAGGGTTATGAAATTTCATGGCTGGATAGATCTCACCGAGGGGGAGTGCAGTGCACAGGAATCATAACTCTTGCTTGCTTAATTTTTGAGTTATTGCCCTTGTCGTTTTTCATACTTGAGTTATTTTCCGGTGAATATCTCCAAAACTATACTAGCTAGGGTTATGAAATTTCATGAGTAGACAGATCTCATCAAGGGGGAGTGCAGTGCACAGGAATCATAACTCTTGCTTGCTTAATTTTTGAGTTATTGCCCTTTGTCGTTTTTCACACCTGAATTTTGTCCGGTGCATGCCCCAGCTTTACAACTTGGGTTAAGACGGGCGTATCATGCGACAATTTGGCGCCCTTGTTAATCAAATATCCTTACCTTGTCAGTGCCATTTGGCCTATATTTAAGTTGTCGTCTGCTAATGCTTTCAATAATTTGGATAAATCTAAAGTTTATGTCTTGTAAGATTTAGATACATAATAAGCTTACAAAAATCATATCAGATATAAAAAAGGTCTTAAACCAGCTTAATTCATATAATTACTCTTTAACCCATTATCACACAATCCCTACTTTCGACGATCCTGAGAAAGAAGCCTTTAGAAAACATTGTCGGAAAAGCAGAAAATGCTGGTAACCAGTATTTTCCCATTTTTCCCACAATGTTTTCTATACGTCACAAAACAAATTTCAAAATTTCAGTCACTTTTATTTTGTCGTCTGCAAATGCTTTCGATTTGGACAAGCCTAAAATATTGCCGTTTGGTAATGAGTTAAGCTTCCATCATTTCATTTGAGCACACGACGTTTTGGGCGTGAATTTTGCAGCTATAATTGGAATAAATGGATTGGATTTAGTCCCTCAAAAATACAGACACAAATGGTTATGCTCCTAGTGAGTTAACATTAAGCATTTACACTGTCCTTACGTGTACCCTTTTTTCTGCAAAGCAAGACCTGTAGGTCATTTCTGTGTAGATCTTGCTCTTTGATATCATCGTATAATGATTCCAAGAGGAATAACTTCATGCAACTTCTTTCTCAAACTTTCACATATTGATTAGAATTGGATTCCGCATCGCATATACTAAGCCTTTCTATATTAGTGTATTTCGACACTTTTATGATAAAATCAATAGCTATAAGCATGTTTTTACTTAATTTCACGCATAGAAGTATTTCACACAGTCAGTAGATTTGATACTTGTCAACATCTATGGTTTAACCCATTACCAAACGACAATATTTCGGCATGTTTTCTAAAGTCTTCTGTCTCAATGACGTCAAAAGTAGGGATTTATCCACAGTTTTTTCTATTGTTGAAAGTGGATCAGCCGTTAATATATGTTGTAGAGGTTAATGTATACGATAAATCGGATTCAGCGTGCTTGCTCATCTGAATATTATGTGTATGATCCCCAAATAGAGATTTGCGGCCAAGAACGAAGGTGGGGGACGGACGTCGAGGTTCGAAGTTTCAGAAGGGTTGTCTCAAACGTATTGAAACGTAATCAGATAAGTCAGTTTCGCGAAATTCACGTGGAGTTACTGCATTTTTATTGAGGCTACCTTAAACAATGTTTTACTTTGTGCATTTTTTTTAAATTGAAAAAGACCCACTTTAGGCAATTGGAAGTTCATAGGGGGCCCCTTAATTTTGATTTAACTTGAAAAATTCTGATCAATTTTTATGAAACGTTTCAAACTCTTTTAAAATGACCTAACCTACTCTCAGAACGATAAGTACAATTTTTCTTCGGCAAGAAAGACTATAAAACCAATTTCATTTGTGTTAAATTTTCGTTCTGGAGTTAAAGGTGGCCCTTCAGATTTTGGGACGAAAATTTTACAAAAATGCAACAAAATCATCCTTATACTCCAATAGCCTTTTAATTTGCGTTCTTAAAAACCCAGTAGTCGAAAACCATCCGGTGACAAGAGAAATTAGAGATTTATTACGGACCAGGGTGACACCAACGGGAGACACGTTCTATTTTTAGATTATCATAAATACAGGAAAACACAGACAAAGTTTCAAACATCCGTCCGAAGAAGACTTTATGGAAAATAATTATTACATGTTTGTAATGTAACGGAATTTAAGCGTTATTAGTCACGTGCCAGTCATTTGACATTCCCACAATGCTTTATCGATTTTTGGCGCGAAATCTAAAAATAGCTTAAGAGGCTACTAGCTTTTTAAGGGAATACCATCAAACAATTTTTTTTGTAATTTTATGATTCTTTATTATTGATGATTTGTATTGTTTTTTCATGTAAATTTCAATGATATATATATATTTTGATTTGGTGTGATGTGAAAATTCTAAATACCCACCTTTAAACTATCTCTAAGGGTTTCGCAACGTGACCAGAACAGCAAATAATATTTGGTTCTATGTATACCTTACATTAAATGTTAATTTGATCACTTTTTGGCCTTAATTTTATTTTCGACATGACTTCATCTTTCATATCACTTCTGTTGAAATATGTGTACGAAACCACCTGACGCTTAGACTCGAAGGTCTTCCATGATTTGGTCTGAATTGTTTTTGCAACGAATTTTGTTCGCTCGAATGCATTTTTTTCACTGTCATAGGGTGGTAATATTAAAGATACTGTGTCCCTTTGATAGAAAAAAATAGTTTACAACAATACTTTGATCTTTTCAGTTTTGTATGCTATATTACTCTTACTCATTGAGCCTTTTTTTTTTTTGAATACAGAATGTATAAATGTCTTTGATTTGTTTGTAATCTTCAATTATGGAGGAAATAAAGAATTAATTAATCGAGTGAGACTGATACCACATGATGTGAGCCAACTTTTGACTGGGTTTCCTGGTTTGACAAGGAAAAGAAAACGTGTAAATAGGTGCGTGCAAGTCTTTGAACCCTTAGAATAAAGCAACTCAAAAAAGGCGAAAAAATGAGCTACAGTCCTAAAAAATGATGTTTTTAATGTAAAAACAGTAGACGAGCAC
Organism: Tridacna crocea; assembly: GCA_943736015.1. Taxonomy (NCBI): domain Eukaryota; kingdom Metazoa; phylum Mollusca; class Bivalvia; order Cardiida; family Cardiidae; genus Tridacna; species Tridacna crocea. The sequence goes on from OX031061.1 coordinate 29,951,033, forward strand.
AAATACTGTACTTGCGTGAGAATTGTTTTCACAAATAGGTAAACCTTTTACAATGAATAGCGTCTACCCCTTTTAACATCAACCTACCTTTACATGTAAGATGGACTTAGCAGGTAATTGAAAACTGCGATGGAAATTAAATACTTGCGTGCATTCTCATGTAGTTGTTTTAATTCAGTAAGCGCACACGTGTGTCTCTGGATGTAGGCGAGTGAAAATGCAAGTACTGGGCGAACGTCATGCATGTAATTTGTTCGGGTTTACCGTTTGTGAAAAGACAGCAGGGACCGTATTCACCAACCATTCTTAAGAATGTTCTTTGTTGCGATCTTCAAACTTTTTTTATTGTGAATGTAACAGAACCTCTGATGGCTAAACCCAAATGGTTTAGCAAATCAGAAGTTCTGTTACTTTCACATTGACAAAATTCTGAAGAATAAGACAAAGAATATTCCTAATAATGATTGGTGAATACGGGCCCAGGTCTTCTTCTGTAGACCAACAGTTGCAGAGCCTCCATCTAGATCGGAATCGGCCATAAAACAACGAAGGAGTGCTGTAACTTGGGATAAAATATTGCTAATGTATGGTGATGGTGATGTTTCTTGTCAGTCACAGCTCGTCAAAGAAACAAACCTTTATCTAAGTTACTTAGAAATAACCAACTAAGAATCGTGCAACAATTTCATCACAAAACATTCTAAAATTGATATAAATTCCCGGAATAAGTTAAAACTCCGCTGGTGAAAAATGCAGTGAAAATGAATAATTAATCGATAAGTTATTTGAGTTATCAGACAGACAACATTTTATTTTACTTGGCCTTGCATATAAAATACTTGACAGCTTTGAGACAACCCCTCATTATACACCGAACCTCGACGTCCGTTCTCCGTCTTAGTTGTTGGCCGCAAATCTCTAATACTATTGAAAGAATAGAGGTTACGACATGGGCTTTTCAAAATCAATAATAATAATAATAATAATAATAATAATAATAAACAGTTTTGTGAGAGAATAACCTGTCTAAGCTTACATGGCAGAAAATACGAAAACTGTTATAAGAAACCAAGATTGATATATGAACAAGATTACTTGACAAATATATAAATGAGAAAGATTTAGAGCAAAGAACTATGAATAATATGACTCTTTCAGCATTGAGGTCAAAGGTTCTCATAGAAAAATAACCTTCTTTACACAGATTAGTTTAACTAAAGTCTATCAATAACAACAATTGTGAACAAATTCAGTTAAAGGGAATACGATATTGCTACATAGAGATGTATACAAAATGAAATTTTTGTGTCTTTACGCTCTGCTCTATACTAGAAGGCGAAAATTTGACTTGAAGGGAGATATTCAACTTTTATACCTTGTGTTACAAAACTAATTAGATTGTGAACAGTACACTTTCTAAACTTTAATATAGTGAGTATGCTAATATACACAGCAAATAATTCAAACTTCATGATCAGTTGTGCCAGTGTGAATTTAATTTTACTATGCTAGACAGTCGGATCTTAATCTATTCTTGCTGTATAAACAAAATTACTGACTTTCAGAAGCATCCTTAAAAGTATTCTTAGATATAAAGCATGTAATGTTCTGAAACAATGATACAACAAACGAAAAGTCCTCTACGGGAAGTAGGAACGATGGTATTTTTGTACTTTCTCTATAAGCATAAGTGCATCTTCCTTTTCATAATTCAAAAACTTTGGAATCCCTGCAAGGGTTCGTTCTCATTAACATACAGCTTACACTAAAGCCAGAAAATACTGCAAGGGACAATAATTTGATTTCTTTAGAGACAGTCATTTAGTTGTTTGGCTTTTTCCTTTGGGAAGAATGTTCTTGAAATCTTTTTAAATATCTGACTTTACACATGCTATGTACAAATCTGAAACTTAAAGATACTTTTTGTGAACAACACCCATTCTTACGAACGAAGTCCGTAACAAAGAAACAAATGAATAAATGCATGGCAGAAATAAGGATCGGAGCGGGATTCGAACTCCGAACTCCCGGACGCAAGACCAATACCCTAACCTCTGAGCCAAAGAGATATCTCCCTGACGCAGTAGCCAGGTATTGTATTTAAATCGGGAGTATGCCATGCAGGAAGGAGTGGTCTCCCGTAACACACCCCCTCTTAAAGTCATCATTTATTGATGACTCAAAACCTTATTAGGCAGGTAGTCCGATTTTGGACAACAAATGGGATTAATGGCTCAATGGCCAATCCCGGACGAGCCCCCATCTTACGAACGAAGTCCGTAACAAAGAAACAAATGAATAAATGCATGGCAGAAATAAGGATCGGAGCGGGATTCGAACTCCGAACTCCCGGACGCAAGACCAATACCCTAACCACTGAGCCAAAGAGATATCTCCCTGACGCAGTAGCCCAGGTATTGTATTTAAATCGGGAGTATGCCATGCAGGAAGGAGTGGTCTCCCGTAACACCATTGTTTGATAATAACAGTGGTTCGGGCAATAGAATATTCTAGTTTGCTAACTAACTCGCCTACTCGATGTTTGAAAGAACATTTAGTCTCACTAGCACTGGGCAAATCAGAAGAACCCTTGATGTGAAAACGGCTGCCTGTTTACCTGAAGGACTACTTTGAAGCTACATTTAGCAGCTCTTTCACATCAGCTACTTACTTATACTGAAATTATTCCTGTTTAAGTTTTCATCATCTGTACTTATGGCCTTGACCTCTTATACGTGATGTGTGCGGCTGAGACGGCTGGGCTGCTAGACGGGAACCACGCTTTCTTCGCTATAGACTTTGCCTTCATGACCCAGGTTTCTGTGGCAGACCGGCCATGCACGATTGAAAATGACTTAGATGGTACGTATGTCTTTGTACTGTTAATCTCAACCGATTGGATTTTCAAGTATTATTATATTTGTGAAACTCGTATGAGTCATGCTCTGGTAGAAGGGGCCGTTGAGCATTGTAGCAAGCAATTGGTCGCATTATCATGTACCAATAAAATCCATTAGTCTCAACACAAGCTTTTGAAGTTCTGTTGGTCTATCAAGTAACACTAAAATTATCCTTGCTCGATTATCGAGCACTGAAAGCGGATTGGTCCATCGCCCGTATTTCACAGAATATATATTCAAATTTTCATTAACACTCAGGTGAAATGTTAATTTAATTATTTCATTGATACACCGACAAAAAAAATCGATCTATGTTTGGGAAAACAAAACACTTTAATTCGTAAACGCTGCAGGATTACAAATCATGTGACGTCAGCGAATACGATCCGGAAAATATGAAAGCTTTTTATTTTCTTTTTTGAGATGAGAGCTATTGCTTATCATGTTCGCAAGCCAAGACTGACGATTCACAACTCTACTCTACCTTTGGCGGATCGAGCTTGATTTTTACATTCACCCGATACGCTTTTTTAGCTCACCTGAGGCCACAGTTTTGGTCGGATACTCATGAAAGTTGGTCAGGATGTTTGTCTCGATAAAATCTCGGACGAGTTCGAAAATGGGTCATGTGGGGTCAAAAACTAGGTCACTAGGTCAAATCTTAGAAAAACCTTGTGTACGCTCTAGCGGCCACATTTTGAGTCGGATACTCATGAAAGTTGGTCAGGATGTTTGTCTGGATAATATCTCGGACGAGTTCGAAAATGGGTCACGTGGGGTCAAAAACTAGGTCACTAGGTCAAATCTTAGAAAAACCTTTTGTACGCTCTAGAGGCCACATTTTCAGTCGGATACTCATGAAAATTAGTCAGGATGTTTGTCTCGATGAAATTTCGGACGAGTTCGAAAATGGGTCACGTGGGGTCAAAAACTAGGTCAGTAGGTCAAATATTAGAAAAACCTTGTGTACGCTCTAGAGGCCACATTTCAGTCGGATACTCATGAAAGTTGGTCAGGATGTTTGTCTGGATGATATCTCAGACGAGTTCGAAAATGGGTCACGTGGGGTCAAAAACTAGGTCACCAGGTCAAATCTTAGAAAAACCTTGTGTACGCTCTAGAGGCCACATTTTCAGTCGGACACTCATGAAAATTGGTCAGGATGTTTTTCTGGATGATATCTCGGACAATTTCAAAAATGGGTCACGTGGGGTCAAAAACTAGGTCACCAGTCAAATCTTAGAAAAACCTTGTGTACGCTCTAGAGGCCACATTTTCAGTCGGATACTCATGAAAGCAGATCAGGATGTTTGTCTGGATGATATCTCGGACGAGTTCGAAAATTGGTCATGTGGGGTCAAAAACTAGGTCACCAGGTCAAATCTTAGAAAAACCTTTTGTACGCTCTAGAGGCCACATTTTCAGTTGGATACTCATGAAAGCTGGTCAGGATGTTTGTCTGGATGATATCTCGGACGAGTTCGAAAATGAGTCACGCGGGGTCATAAACTAGGTCACCAGGTCAAATCTTAGAAAAACCTTGTGTACGCTCTAGAGGCCACATTTTCAGTCGGATACTCATGAAAGCTGGTCAGGATGTTTGTCTGGATGGTATCTCAGACGAGTTCGAAAATGGGTCACGTGGGGTCGAAAACTAGGTCACCAGTCAAATCTTAGAAAAACCTTGTGTACGCTCTAGAGGCCACATTTTCAGTCGGATACTCATGAAAGCTGGTCAGGATGTTTGTCTGGATGGTATCTCAGACGAGTTTGAAAATGGGTCACGTGGGGTCAAAAACTAGGTCACCAGGTCAAATCTTGTGTACGCTCTAGAGGCCACATTTTCAGTCGGATACTCATGAAAGTTACAGGATGTTTGTCTCGATGATATCTCGGACGAGTTCGAAAATGAATCACGTGGAGTCAAAAACTAGGTCACCAGGTCAAATCTTAGAAAAACCTTGTGTACGCTCTAGAGGCCACATTTTCAGTCGGATACTCATGAAAGTTGGTCAGGATGTTTGTCTCGATGATATCTCGGACGAGGCCGAAAATGGGCCATGTGGGGTTTAAAACTAGGTCACTAGGTCAAATCTTAGAAAAACCTTTTGTACGCTCTAGAAGCCACATTTTCAGTCGTATACTCATGAAAGTTGGTCAGGATGTTTGCCTGGATGATATCTCGGACAAGATCGAAAATGGGTCATGTGGGGTCAAAAACTAGGTCACTAGGTCAAATGTTAGAAAAACCTTTTGTAGGCTCTAGAGGCCACTTTTTCAGTCCTAAACTCTTGTGAGTTGGTCAGAATGTTTGTCTTGATGATATCTCAGACAGGTTTGAAAATGGGTCATTGGGGGTTTAAAACTAGGTCACCATGTCAAATCTTAGAAAAACCTTGTATATGCTCTGGATGCCACATTTTCAGTCCAACACTCTTGAAAATTAGTCAGAATATTTGCCTTTATAATATCTTGGATGAGTTTGAAAATGGGTCATGTTGGGTCAAAAACTGGGTCAATAGGTCAAATGTTATAAACAACTTTTGTATGCTCTGGAGGACACATTTTCAGTCTGATACCCCTAAAACTTGTTCATAATATTTGTTCTGGTGATACCTTGAATGAGTTTGAAAATGGGTCATGTGGAGTCAGAAACTAGGTCAATGGGTCAAATATTAGAAAAACATTGTGTACACTCTAGAGGCTACATTTTCTGCCTGATACTCTTCAGACTTGGTCAGAATGTTTGTTTTGGTGATGTCTCAAAAGAGTTTGATAATGGGTAATTGTCGGGTCCAAAACTAGGTCACTTGATGAAATCTTAGAAAAACCTTTTGTACACTGTAGAGGCCACATTTTCAGTCCAATACTCATGAAACTTGGCCAGAATGTTTGTCTTATTGATATCTCAAAAGTGTTTGATGATGGGTAATGTCTGATAAAAAACTAGGTCACTGGGAAACTAGATGGTGCACGTTTGGTCAATAAACTCAGGTGAGCGATTTCAAGGCCATCATGGCCCTCTTGTCATTGGATGCAGCCAGCTCTAACTGCAACGAATGGAATCGCTGGTAGCATTTCATCTTTGATAAAAATAGAACAACGTCGCTACCTGTCGAATAGAAGGTAAACATGGAAACCCACGTGGATGAATGCTTATCGCTTCATGTGTATTCGTAAGCGGTTTGTAAAACGATATTACATTGGCTTTTAGAAATATGATGTAAAGGGGGGGTAATAACCAGCATCCAATAGAGGGCACATCGCAGGAATCTCGAAATTGGGCTCAATCCGCCAAGTAAGATCCACGCAGTGATCGTAACCTTTGCTCGCCAAGATGTTGCTTAAAGGGAAGAGCCGTTTGAAACTTTCGAATGTCAGGTTACAGAAAAAAAGTCATCTGTGAATCTCTCAGTCAAAGCTTAGAAAAACGTATACACTTAAACCCATTACCACAAAATCCCTATTTTGACGCCCATGAGAATGAAGCCTTTAGAAAACATTATGGAAAAAGGAGAAAATGCTGGTAGCCAGCATGCATTTTCTCCTTTTCCCGCAGTGTTTTCTACCCTTCTCAAAACACATTTCAAATTTTCAGTCACTTTTTTTATGTCGTCTGCAAATGCTTTCAATTTGGACCAGTCCAACATATTGTCGTTTGGTAATGGGTTAACTCATTATCAAACAACAATATTTTAGACTGGTCCAAATTGAAAGCATTTGCTGACAACAAAATAAAAGTGACTGAAAATTTGTAATTTGTTTTGTGAAGAATAAAGACTTTGTGGGAAAAGGAGAAAATGCTGGTTACCAGCATTTTCTCCTTTTCCCACAAAGGCTTCTCTCTCAGGGGCGTCAAAAGTAGGGATCGTGTGGTAATGGATTAAAGAAAAGAGTTTAGACCAAAATACGGAGGTATATCAGAATGTTTGGGCTTGAAAATATCTAGTACTTAGTGAAAAACACAAAATATCTTAGGTCAAAAGAGGTAAGCGACTCGAACAAATTTTAGAAAAACCTTGTGTAAAGTCAAGAGAGAGTTTCTTTCGATGGTGTCTCAAACAGATTCGAAAAAAACGGGCACCTCCGATAAAAAAAGTCGGTAACCAGGTCTAATCTGAAAAAAAAAAAGAAAACTTGTGTGCACTTCGGATACGACATCTTCAGTCCAATATTCATGGAATGTGGTCAGAATGTTTGAATTTGTTGCGTTAGATAAAGCCCCCAAAATGACCGGCAGCCATGTTAGAGCAATAAAGAGCTTAAACCTCGTTTAGATGCATCAATCACATTCATTACTATTGTAAACCTTGATTGTTTTAAAGAGGCTAGCTCTGTTGGACCGAACTATGGGGTTGACCGAACTATGGGGTTGAACCCCAAAGTTCGTACGAACTTTGGGGTTGAAAATTTCCAACCCCATAGTTCGGTCGGATACACCATGTTATGCACTATCGGACCGAACTTTGGGGTTGAACCCCAAAGTTCGTACGAACTTTGGGGTTGAAAATTTTCAACGTCATAGTTTGGCTTGAAACATCATCCCGTCAATTAATCATCATCATCATCATCATCATCATCATCATCGTCGTCGTCGTCGTCGTCGTCATCATCATCATCATCATCATCGTTGTCGTCATCATCATTATTATCATCATCATCACCATCGTCGTCGTCATCATCACCATTATCATCATCATTAAAGATGTTTTATTTAGAAAAAGATCGCGTCATTTACATTCTGACATTATGATTAAAGGACAACTTTACCTGTATTTTCTGATAATTAGAACTGAATATCCTTGGATTTTCGGCAGCGGAGACATCAACCAACCAACTTTTTTTTTCACACAAAGTCGGAATAAAATACTCTTTCAAGGCAATATAAATCTAGTTTAATCCTGATATTCATAACTGTGTATATCTGCATCTGACAATGATAATGATTATATGCTGCTGCTGATGATGATGATGATGAATGTTTCAGGCCAAATTATGTCGTTGAAAATTTTCAACCCCAAAGTTCGTACGAACTTTGGGGTTCAACCCCATAGTTCGGTCAATTGTTGGACCGAACTATGGGGTTGACCGAACTATGGGGTTGAACCCCAAAGTTCGTACGAACTTTGGGGTTGACAATTTTCAACATCATAGTTTGGCTTGAAATATCATCTCGTCGATTCATCATCATCATCATGATCATCATCGTCGTCGTCGTCATCATCACCATCATCATCTGACGTTTGGCTTGAAACATCATCCCGTTGTTTCATCATTATCATCATCATCATCATCATCATCATCATCTACTTTTATCTGTTTATCTTTATCGTGCGTGTAAGCGGCGCTAGAGTGTCGCATCGGATCAGTACACAAGTGCTGATCTGTTACGATACTATTAACATGAACTTTTTCATAACTTTCTGTTGCGTTTCGAGCACACACACACACATAATACATATATATATTTGTCATTTCGGATGCTATGGAAACAATAATAGGCATATTTAATGTATCGGCAGCGTTTTTAAACGTGTGATAATAATATCTTGGACCCAGTTTTATGTATGAAGATATAGTTTAGTGCATAGATAGACCTAAGTTGTTCCGGAAAACGAAGTATGCAGCTTTTAGATTCGCTCAAAATGGAAACATTCTAATACTGCTATTGATAGTAGACATTGTAGGAAAAGGCAACATTGCTCTTTATAAGCAAAAGCGTTACCAAATACAAATCGGCACCACACAGTCCATGGAGTTTTCGGAACGAACCATTTTCTCCTGTTTGTTCGATGAAAACCAACTTTGAATGAATGATTAAATTTCATATGCCCAATCTGTAATTCGTTTTCATAAAACCAAATAAATTTACTCTATACTGGTTCTGAGCAGTCGTTCAAAATTATTTTGTGTGCCATAACTAAGCTGCGCATTCCCAACTTTTTTCTTTTAAAAGTCGTAGGAAGTGGAAATTATAACAATCAAAACCATGTGGGTGTAGGACAAAAGCCCACTGAAACAAAAGCCCACTACGACAAAAGCCCACTAGAATGAGAGCCCACTAGGACAAAAGCCCACTTTTCGTTATTATCATGTATTTCATCTATTATATTGGGTTAAATGATTCAACACAACAGTTCGCAACGACTTTAATATGGTTTTGCATGTACACATGTGGCCTTTTTGTTATTGGTCCACGATGAAATTATACATGAAGCTCCCTTTTTCCATGGCACAGCATTTCATAACATAAAAGATATATATAAGAGGTCCATAACAGGATTATACATTAATTTTCCTTTTTTCCAGAAATTGGCATTTCATGAAATGAAAAAAAAATAAAGAAAATATACATTAAGCCTCCTTTTTTCATGACACATCATTATTTATAAAGAAAAAAATTGTATCAACGGACTATTCAATGATAGACATTCATGAAGTTTCATCAATTTTTGTGAAGGACTTCAGAAGATATCCCTCGAACAATATACGCCGCAATATTGCTGCCATTTCAGGCTGCTAGCTAGAGACTAAAGTGTTGGAATTTCTAGCACCTGCCTTGGTAGCTCAATGGATATAGTGTGTTACTTGTGATCTAAAACGGTTACGAAAAGACTGATGGATGTACAGACGAATGGACAGACGGATACACGATGGACTCACTGGTCATTGGCTTTGATCAACCAATAAAAATATAAAGTTTCATGCAACTATGTGCATAAGTTGGAGATACATTGATAAAAATTAACTTTGACATGAAACCCCCTTTTTCCATGATACAGCGATAAATTGCAAAACCCTGACAACATGCGCTTGGTCACATGATCTGTGAAAATCTCATCAAAATCTGTAGGGATATGTAGAGTAATTAAATAGATATTAGTGAAAAATGAAATATAGCATGAAGCCCCCTTATTCCTTGATGCAAATCGCAAAACCTTGACAATATGCGATAGGTCACATGACGAGAAACATTCTAAAATTCTATTCAAATCCCTCAAAGAAATGTGGGCGGAGTTGTGATCACAAGAAATGGAATGAACAAAAAACATGCAGCCCCCTTTTTCCATGACGTTGCTACAAATCGCAAAACATTGACAATATGCAATAGGTCACATAACGAGAAACAATTTGTGAAAATTTTATTCAAATCCGTCTAGAAATGTGGGAGGACTTGTGTTCGCAAGAAATGGAATACAATATAACATGAAGACCCCTTTTTCCATGACACAGCTAGTAATCGCAAAGACATTGACAGAGTTGCAAGGTCAATCATTTACCATTTTTTCCTTCATTTCCTAATGGTGGTAGATTGATGTGACACGTTGAATGTAAACACTCTGTATGAATTTAAAGACAAGACTAAAAACATCAAAAGTGAACTGAACCACGTAACTTAAAATCGCTTCCAGTCGGCCATTGTTCATCGAATCAAAAAACAAAACAAAAAAGTCTCGGCAGAATGGGTTATTGTACACATGTATAAAATTTCACGAAATTCCGTCCAATGGAATTGGAGATATTTGCCGGGACGGACACACGGAAGAACGTACGCACAGACGGACGGACAACGCTAAAACTATATCCCTCCGCCTTCGGCGCGGAATAATAATAATAATAATAATATGATGATGATGATAATGCTTATGATGATGCTTCTGCTGCTGCTGATGATGATGATATACTGCTGCTGCTGATGATGATTATTATTATCATAATAATGATGACGATGCTGATTCTGCTGCTGCTGCTGATGATGATAATATGCTGCTGCTGCTGATGATGATGAATGTTTCAAGCCAAACTATGACGTTGAAAATTTTCAACCCCAAAGTTCGTACGAACTATGGTGTTCAACCCCAAACTTCGGTCCGATAGTGCATAACCTGGGGTATCCGACCGAACTATGGGGCTGAAAATTTTCAACCCCAAAGTTTGTACGAACTATGGTGTTCAACTCCATAGTTCGGTCCGATGGTGCATAACATGGGGTATCCGACCGAACTATGGGGTTGAAAATTTTCAACCCCAAAGTTCGTACGAACTTTGGGGTTCAACCCCATAGTTCGGTCAACCCCATAGTTCGGTCCAACATAGCTCCACATAAAGAGTTTATAAAAATTTTTATGTATGGTACTTCGAAAAGAGACAACAGAATAGACAATGGATTAATATTTACGCCTACATACTGTACTATCCAATGTTACTAGTGTATCTGACAAAATCAGCACATACTGGTCAGACCATAATATTGTCTCTATTGATATAAAACACATCTCTCCACCAAATGTATTGAAATATCCGGGTCTGCATTCACCAGCGGTTAACTGCTGCAGTTGATATAACAATGAAATTGACCAGTGCGAGTACTCATCAACAAATTTTTTAAAAACATTTTTAGCCACTTGGCTCAGCTCATCAGAAGTGTTACTTTGAAATTTGAAAAAAAATCTGGAGAATAAAAATTAGAATGTTTTTTAAAAAAATGATTGGTGAATACTTCATCTTTTAACCATTAGAATGCCGAATAAGCTAAGGCGTTTGCATAATCACAATTTTGTTGAATTGCAGGTCTCATGGATTTAACAATCAAAGTAGATGAAGATTACATTGGTTATCAAAACTTTATACAGAACATGATGGGCAGACTTGGAGATGAATTTGGACCAGAGGTAGGCAAAGAAAAAAAATATTTAAACGCATTTGAAATTGCAAGGTAGAACATAGATTTAAGGATTTCGAAGCCTCATACCTTAATAAGATTTAACAAAATTACAAAAAATCTGCGGGCTTTGGTCCGATAGACACTAATTTAAGGTAGAAAATTCATCGCAATTTCAGTAATTCCACAACATATTCTTGAAACCTGCCCACGGCTTCATTTACTATATTTAAACAGAAAGGCTTGTAACAAGTGGGTTTGACCGTAAAGTCACCATAGTCACGTAAATGTTTATGACAAACTCAGCAGAAATCCACAGACAATTGATTGACAGAGACTTAATATATATATGTTTTAGCCAATCATTCTGCTACATTAGAGTTTTTAAATTACACCATATAGATCTAAACCTAAACTCTAGAAAGAAAACATAGTTATATTTTGAATTTTTGACTAGCTATCTTATTGTATGATGGTCAAAATAGGTATTATTAAATCAAACGGCTAGCTATGATTGATATTCCCATTAGTGTTCAATTTTTCTGTCCCGAAATATTACTTATGATTTTCTTTGCCGTTTTCCTTGTTTCCTGTGAGACACTTAATTAGAAGATGTTCAGCCAAGGCATTACCCCCATCAAATAGTTCGATACACAATGGTATCGTACTATTATGTTCTTTGTTCCATTCCGCCAAGGTATAAGTGTGTACTGGTGCCATTCTGATAATTTCTTAGATAGAATGTATAGTAGTAGCTCCAGCTGGTTTCAGTCAATCAAAAAGCATAATCTTTACAAATCTCTTAATTAACAAATGTTTTGATTCTGAATTCCAAGAGTACCGGGTCGTCTTATCAATCGAGTTGTTCAATGCATTTGAAATATAGATTAAATCTGAAACTGTATGTGATTAAATTCATACTCAGGTTGGTATTGTTGTTTAACATTGTTGTAAATACATATACTTGAAATAAGGTTCGAAACGTTGTAATATATACCCTTAAGAATGAAAACATGATCATACTGGAATCGTCATAAGATATGCGAACTCGGTAACAGATTGGATAAGTCATAGAATATATTCCCAATACAAGCCAACTATTTGTATTGAATTTTTATGATAAGCGCATAAATATGCATCAGGAATCAGGTTGAATATCTTGTATAACATGCCTAAAATAAGGTTTAAATTGTTGTGTGTAATGGTCCTTAATACAGTGTCAAAATGTAGTTAAAGTTATTATACGAAATGTACCCAATTACGAACCCATTCTGTAATACAAGCCCAGAATCAGGTTAAACATTATCCTATGACATGTTCCTGAATACGAACCTAGAATCGGGTTGAAATTATTGTACGATACGTTCCCGAGTACTTACCAAGAATCAAGTTTAATCATCGTCCTGAATACGAACCCGGAATCAAGTTAAAACTGTCGTACAATATGTTCCTTTATATGTACCAGGTATCAGGTTGAATTTATTGTACAAGATTTTCCTGAATACGAATCCAGAATCAAGTTAAATCTTTTCAAACAACATGTTCAAGTATACGAACCCAGAATCAGGTTAGAATTATGTAAGATATTTTCCTTAATACGAACCCGGAATCAAGTTAAAATTATCACACGGAATTTTCCTGATCACGAATACAGAATCATGGTAAAACTATCGTTTAATATGTTCTGGAACGCAAATCGGGAATCAAGTAAATATTAGCATGCGATATGTTCCCAAATAGGAACCCAGAATAAAGTTAAAAATTGTCGAACCAAAGGTTCATGAAAACTAACACAGAATCAAGTTAGAATTGTCGCATGTGTATACGAGCCCAGAATCAGGTTGAAATAACCCTACAATATGTTCTTGAATACAAACCCAGAATTGAATTAAAAGTATCGAATGACACTTTCCTGAAACTAATCCAGAATCAAGTTAAAAATTCTTTTGCGAGATTTTTTTTATGTGTGTACGAACCCAGAATCAAGTTTAAGTTATCATACGATATGTTGGTGAATAAGAACCAAGAATCAGAGTAAAATTGACAGACAATATGTTCTTGAATCCGAAATCAGAATCAGGTTTAAGTTGTCGCACAATATATTCCTCAATACGAACCCAGAATGTGGACAAAACCGTGGTATATAAATGATTATGAATACCAACCAAGAATCGGGATAAAATTGACGCATAATAATGTTCTTGAATGGGAACACCGAATCAGATTAAAATTGTTGTATGATTCTAAATATAAACACAGAATCAGAACTGAATTGCTGTATGATAGAGTCATGAATACGGAGAAACTTGACGTCCAGTTGTTACTGTCGTGTGATATACTCGTAAATGCAGGCCAAGACTTAGATTTGTGAAAACTAATTCAGAATCAGATTGGACTTTCATGAGACACTCATTTCTTTTCCGCTCATTTTCAGTGTCTTTCTTGTACATTTATGATTGAAATATTGCGTGTCAGAAAACCGTTAAATGGTCTCCAAACGAGCCTGTTGTTTTTCGATTCCGAGGGCAAATGCTTTTGAAAATATCTCTGAATAATGAGGACATGCAGTTAACTGGCATGTTTATCACGTGCCTAATTGTTTTCACCCTCATAAAGACAAAAAAGCCTACCAATCTTTGCTAAATGTATTTTTTCGGTCATAAACCTATACGATATAAAACCATTTTGACGCTTGATATAGAGTTATAACAGTTCGCGTGTCTGTAAGTGTGCTGAATAATCACTCGAGAAAAAAGTAATGGTGGCTCCTGTGAAATACACGGAATCTTTACTCTATGTCAGGCGACATAATTGAAGACTTTCTTCGAGCTTTTGCAGCCAACAAATAACATATGGCTTACGTGATGTGTTTTGACCTTGAACGGTAGAAAACAATGTAAGGGGAAAAGGAAAAAATGCAAACTGCCGGCATTTTTCCTTCAACCGGTATATTTTCAAAGTTTTTTTTTTTTTATTTTGAAAGGGTTTAGCTTTAAATCTAAAGGTACGATGTTATAAAAGGAGAGAGAGAGAGCACAAAATTTCAATATTTTAGTTCGTTAAGAAATTAGTGTGTGTTTATATTGTTTTCATTATTCAGCTAAGTTCCTATATTTGGCGATATTTTATGTATTGTTTTTTGTTTTAACAATGACAAGTTCAAACTCTCTCTGAAAAATAAATGAAGTGACATTGGGGAGGATGATTTCATCTGAACTTAACTGATTCTTAAACAAATTTGCCTCGGGAGACTTTAACTCTTCACCAAAAGACAGAATTTTAGACTGGTCCAAATGGAAAGCATTTGCAGATGACAAAATGAATGAGACTAAAGAACTGAAAGTTGTTTTAGGAAGGGAAGAAAACAGTGTGGGAAAAGGAGAAGATGCTGGTAACCAGCATTTTCTCCTTTTCTCACAAGATTTTTAAAAGGCTTCTTCCACAGGGATGTTAAAAGTCGGGATTGTATGGTTTAATAAAAACATCGTTCTCAAACACGGATAATTACCAGTGTTTTCATTTACTAGATGTCATTGTTAATGTCACCTTGAACAGCTTTTGCGGATGGCGTTGATCAAGAGCAGACTCCTCAATCTGTTGCCTTATGCTGATCTTTGACAAAAATTATGCTCAACGTTAGCTTCAAAAAGTGTCACACCCATTTATTCGGCAGCAAAATTGTTAATACGTACAAAAATGTATTCTTTTCAGTTAAATACACGGTTGATTATCGAAATTATGACGTACAATATATATAATAAGTAGTACATAATAAAACAGAAATAAGGCGATCTGCACCAAGACGGAGAGGTTGTTGCAAGCGGCTAAGCTGGTAAATCACTCTGTACTTTCAGAAAGGGATTCATGCTGCCATGCTATACGACGCCATCTATCTGTATGCCCTCGGTCTAAATAACATACTCGCTAATGAGACAGTTGATTATCGAGATGGAAAACTAATTATTGATCAGCTTGTTAACCATTCTTTTGACGGTAAGTAACTGTTCACAATTACTTCACAAACGAGTCCGTGTTTAATCTGCTCAGAGAAAGTCGCAATGACATTGTGGAAAAGGATGCTGCGTTCCTCTTTGTTGTTTTTCTATGTAGACAAAATGTTTGTTTTTATGTTTACAAATGAATATTTTATGTCAAAGCGCCCCTGTTGTTTTCTTTTTATTTTCATGCTATTTAAATCAATCAAGAATATTTTTAATACTATCTGTTTTGTACGGAATCCTGTTTCCGCCATCCACTTTTCGACCTACGAGGAACTCGAAAAGTAGAAATTAGGCAAACTAACTTCCACTTTTCTAGCAAAAAAGTTACCTCGAAAAGTCGAAAAGTTAAAGTTTTTGACCTGACAATTGTCACAAAACTTTCCACTTTTCGACTTCACGTTTGCCTAGAAAAGTAGAAATTAGAAAGCACTAACTTCCACTTTTCGCCTTAAAATGCTAGGTCGAAAAGTAGAAAAGTGGAAGTTTTTCACATGACAATTGTCAATAAAACTTCCACTTTTCGACCTGGAAAAGACAAAGTCGAAAAGTTGAAAAGTCGAAGAGTCGAAAAGTTGAAAAGTCGAAAAGTCGAAAAGTGGAAGTTAGCCGATTAAAACTTCCACTTTTCTAGTTAGGACTAAATTTTCGCAGGATAAATTGGTCGCGTTATTATTTTAAATGTACACCGGACAAAGGAAGATGGCGGGAGCGAATGGTAGAGGTTAAATGAACACCGAATAAGTCTGATGTCAGCCATAATACGGCAACTCCCTAATTTTCATTTTAAACCCGCCCTTATCGCATTGCTACGTCCTTCAGGCTTTAACAGTGTACACATTATTAGATGTATTGAAATCATGTGGCCTGCAACACGCGAAAAGGGGCATACGGACCATGATTTGCGTAAAGTGTCGCTTCGCATCAGCACTCGCAGTTCGACACTTTCCGTTTTATGTAATTTTCAATTTAGCGCAAGTCTATTGTGGCACAAAATCTAATGTGGTCTTACAGTGCCGTGTCGGATCAGCCTGTACGATCTGCGCAGGCTGATCCTAGACGACACATTATGGAAATGTCGGAATGCCCTTTTTCGCATATTGCAAGCCATATATAGTTGATACTTTGGACACTGATTAGTCTTTAAAGTTTAAAGGACCCATTTCACCGAAAAATATTCCCTGAAGATTGAGTTGCGATCTCAAAATGTGGCTTGATCGCCGCTGATTGCAAGTAATCGGCGGTTGAACACACCTTGGTCTTCTGTAGTCGCACAAGGTCGAGGGAAAGTATTCCCCCCCCACCCCCGCCCCCCATCCCCCCAAAAAAGATCGAAACTAGGTTTTTGACATGTCAAAAAACTAAGCTGCGACCTGTGCGATCTGGAAAATCGCAGATAGATTGCCGAAAGATCGTCCGTTAAACCATTTTTTAAGGGACCTTATCCAACTTGGATTTACTTTGAGAAAACCTGCTATAGGGGAAAAGTTTCAACATGGCACAATTCCTGCAGTCTGACCAGATCGAGATGGTCCCTTTTCCTGTGACGGGTTGCATATCATGAAATGATACAACTAGACATTACTCAACCGAAATACCAACGCGGCAGATTCGGGGAGGTCATATTGATGTTAATGTAACAATGGGGAAAATATCGAGTTCCGACTTGACAGAAATCCGTAATCGAGTTCGGAGGACATTTATAAATCCATAATCGACTTCGATCAGCATCATAGATAGGCCTACATCGACATTTTTATTAACCTTGCAAAGATTATGAAGGATCCCGGTGCCCACGCCAAGCCAGTGTTCGAACCAGCGACCCAGATGTTGACAAGTCACACATTTTAACCCATTACCACACGATTCCTGTTTTTGACACTTTTGCAAAATATTATTTTAGGAAAACATTGTTAGAAAAGGAGAAATAACGTTTTACAAACTATTTCTCTCACAATGTTGTCTACTCTATATTACACTTAGATTTCAATGCACACTTTGAAATGTCGTCTTCAGTTTCTTTAAATTCGGCCAGTCTTTTATTTTTTGTCATCTCGTAATGGGTTAAACGTGGTTTGAAAATGTCAAATTGGGCGCACGCTTGATGCGCAGTTCCTGACTAGATTTGTGTAACTATAAACTGAGCCCATAGGCGGTATCGGATAAAGATATAGACGTCAGACTTAAACAGTGTATATGTATACTTATTCGGTGGAGGTTTAACTTTCACTGGGTCCAAATAAGAAGGACCGGTGATACAGGAATTTTTACCCCTACACCGGCTCCAACATTATTCGGTGCTGATAAACAAACATCCCATGATAATCAGTCCTAACTAGAAAAGTGGAAGTTTTAACGCTAACTTCTACTTTTCGACTTTTCGACTTTTCGACTTTGTCTTTTCTAGGTCGAAAAGTGGAAGTTTTATTGACAATTGTCATGTGAAAAACTTCAACTTTTCTACTTTTCGACCTAGCATTTTAACGTGAAAAGTGGAAGTTAGTGCTTCCTAATTTCTACTTTTCTAGACAAACGTGAAGTCGAAAAGTGGAAAGTTTTATGACAATTGTCAGGTCAAAAACTTCAACTTTTGGACTTTTCGAGGTAACTTTTTTGCTAGAAAAGTGGAAGTTGGTGTGCATAATTTCTACTTTTCGAGTTCCTCGTAGGTCGAAAAGTGGATGGCGGAAACAGGATTCCGTAGTTTTGGGTGTGTCACGTTTATGGTATCAATAATAAAACATCATCTAAGTCTATTAAGTGCGAGTCGATAGGCTTTTACGAGCTGATAGATCTTAGGTCAAATTGCATAGACTGAACAGTTTGGTCTTAGAATTAAAGTAACCATTACATTGGGAAGAAATTGGTAACGCAACCTGTAAACTCCAGTATTTTGTATATTCACTTCCACCTTAATAACGTGTGGAAATCTTGACAATTAGAAATTTCTCAATCTCTAAATTTTACAAAAGGAAATTTTCAATCGTAGCGTACATTTTCTGACCGTATGGAAGATGGATTTAGTTCCCGGTAATTAGATCTGGGGGATTATTATGTGTTACATCAAAGCAAAAGATGTTAGAAAATAATTTCAGTGTTAAGGTGCTCGTTACCACTGACATTTTCTCCAGTTTTGTTTTTCTATGGCTTTATTTTTTGTGTTAAACCTTTCCCAAACCACAAACTTTTGGACTAGACCAAATTGAAAGCATTCGCAGACGACAATTCAACTCTTTCTAAAAAGATGATTTCAGTCTATGATTGGGTAGAAAACATTGTGGGACAAGGAGAAAATGCTGGTTACCAGTATTTTCTCCTGTTCCCACAATGTTTTCAAAGGGCTACTACTCCAGACCCGTAAAAACCAGGGATTGTTTGGGAAAGGGTTAAAGTTTCACGAAACAATACCGTGTTTTAACAGCGCTAAGCCCTTTGAAATCATTTTGGGAGAAGAAGAAAATATTGCTGACTAAGCATTTTCTACTTTCCTAGCAAGTTTCCTACACTTGACAGACACATTTCACTACTTGAGCTAAAGAAATTATGTTGTTGTCTGCAACAGTTTCAGTTTGGACCGGTGCACACGTTTGTCCATCGGTAAAGAATTCATCACTAAATATATAGATTACAAATAGTCTAAACAAACATCACAAACAACTCCTCGAACGGATGTGTTGTTTGACGCTGTTTCCAATAACTATTTCTGTGATGTCAAGAGGACCATACCCTAGCTTTCTTTTAGTTTCTATGTACTAGAACTTCACACAACGCTAGCTGCTTTCCAACAGACGCAGTTTGAACAACGTTCTTCAATCTTTTGTAATAGAGGAGAGACTTATGTCTCGAAATTCATCATTAATCTTTAAAAAAAACTGTTTTACTATTTCATGCTTTCCGGTAGGATATCGAGAAATAGCAGTGAAAATATTTTTTGATCTTACACTGGTACCACCAGTGAAAATACCGATTTTCACGTTCTTGTTGCCTAGGTAAATTGCGCATGCCTCACAACCAGATAGGAAATATGACGTTATATATTTTATATGTCGCGCGCTTGACGTAATATTGTAATGCGTTTCTATGCGGGAAGGGTATGCCACGGGTAATAACGGAAAGGAACTCGACTGGATTTTGATAAGGCTCCTCCCAGAATGGGTTAAAGGCATGAAATAAATAAAATATTTGTTTGTTTTTTTCGGTAAAAGATCAAAATTTATTTCATCTCGTGAACAACATCGGTAATATTTTCACTCGTGGCTGCGCCACCCGTGAAAATATTACCGATGGTGTTCACTCGATGAAATAAATTTCGATCTTTCTCCGAAAAAAACAAATATCCTCTATATATAAGTTTAGGTTTAACTGATAGAAATAATGTAGGGATATTTGTCTATGTCAATCACTTTTTGATAACTTAAGAAATTATTTTTAAACAGTGTTTTAATTCTACACAATCTGGACAGTCATCAAGTTTTTTATTTATTTTTTTTCCCAATTAAAAGCCTTTGTTTTGTAATTTCACAGGTTTAACTGGGGAAGTAAAGCTCAATATCAATGGAACACGACTGACAAATTTTTCTTTACATAATTTACACCTTGATACCTACCTAACGGTTGCTCATCACAATGGCAGGTAAGCAGTGTGCAATAACCTTAGCCCTCCCCACAGTCCCTAGTTTTCACGACCTTGAGAAAGAAGCCTTCTTAACACATTGTGGGAAAAGGAGAAAATGCCGGTAACCAAATGCTTCCAGTTTGGACTAGTCTAAAGTTATATTGTATGGTAAAGCGTTAATGGTGTTAAAGAATACCTACATACTACAAATAGAATAATACAACATTCTGTATTTAAGCACTGACAGGCTTAGCTTAGATTCAATAATGTTAAATTGAGCTACGCTTTGTGAAAAAGGGCCTGAACTCATTACCAAACGACAATATTTTAGGCCTGTCCAAATCGAAAGCATTTGCAGACGATAAAATAAAAGTGACTGAAAATTTGAGATTTGTTTTGTGAAGAGTAGAAAATATTGTGGGAAAAGGAGAAAATGCTGGTTACCAGCATTTTCTCCTTTTCCCACAATGTTTTCCAAAGGCTTGGACTCAGGGTCGTCAAAAGTAGGGATTGTGTGGTAATGGGTTAATGCATATACACAAAGTATCTACCCTGTACAGCCTATGCACTCTGTAGAAGCTTTTTGCTTTTGACCAGCTCATCGTGGAATTAGGAAAAAATGAGGCTCTTGTGTACCTAACATGGTTATTTCAGGAATTCTTGTCGATTTTATCTAGTGTTGAGCAAATATACCATTAAATTTTGTCTTTGTCCAAAAGAAATTGTGTGAGAGATTGAAACCAGTGGCAGGGATCCAAACAACGCCCTGTAGTTAAGCGAGATGCACCATTGCACAACAGAACGTTCTTTTTTCGAAAAAGGTCAACCTTTTCTCAAAAGAGTGTATTTTTTTCTGACATATGTAATTCATTTTCTTGAAGGTGTGATCCATTTGATAGAAATACATGTAGTTATAAATATTTTCTAAAAATGTGTCGTCTATTTTAAAGAAAAATGCGTGCATTATTTTGTGAAACATTACGTCTCTACTGCAACGCTTTTAGACAATTATAATTACAACACTGAAAACACACATTTAGCTATAAACATGATAGAACATGCAAGAGAGGGACTTTTATTCTTTTTATCATATTATTTTCATCTTATCGCAAATAAAAGGAGAAGAAGAAAAAAAAAAACTCTTGGAACAGTGCAAACAATAAACAATACGCAAGCATACCTTATGAGAAAAAATCCTGTAAAAAAGATAACCAATAGAAACGACAATATGATAACCAATCGCCAAAAAAGTCAGAAGTCCCGTAATATAAAAGTAAAAAAAAGTCAAAGTGTTTTAAGACCAATTCAAAACGATGTAATTCAATATGGTCGCTTGTACCAAGAAATATGTAATATCCTTATATTTAAGCGAATCTTTTCTATGAATAGTAATAAGATGATGGCAATTATGTCATTATTCTTTGGATCAAGTCGACCCCGTTAAACTAAGAGTATTTTCTACTTTTTTCATGTTCTCAAAAGCCGCCCCTCTGTGACCTGTAAAACCACAAGAAGAATTGGTGCTGGTTTGACAAACCTTGGCTTGTACGCATCAATTAATCTAACATGCATCATTTTGCTTCACTTAAATTAAGAAATACAAAATATCATCGGCTAAACCAATAAGAAATCGTGTTACTCTGAAAATAAAAGATAAACTTGGCCCTTGCTTTTCTAGCATCAATGGACTACAATTCTTGGACGAAGTCCTACACTGGCCTGGAGGGACCACTCAAGCACCACTGGGAAGACCTGCTTGCGGATGGAACAAGGAATTTTGTAGAGAGATCAATGGCTGTAAGTATTTCTACTATAAAAAAACCACATACACGCACTTCTGTGATACTTTTATTTCTGCGATTCTGAGTTTTTGATCTTAGAGAGTTTTAATATTCGGTAAAAGTAGATTAGATTAACATTTTGCATTGAAGACACATATTGTCTATTTTCTGCACAAATCCATTTTTCTTGTAAAAACCTGGACGAACACTGTAAAGTGCAGTATTCTTTTCAAATCTACAGACCATTGTCTTCAGGAATGAAACGCAATTAACAAGCGGGTGAAAGTGTCAACCAATAATAAGTGTTGTGACAAGTTTGTATACCTTGGAAAAGAAATAGTCTTAGGTATCAGATAGCCCGGAACTACAACTAAATTGCCCGTCGTACCATTTGGTTCAGGTAAGACTTGTCCAGGTTACCAGTTGTTCAGTACCAATTGTCTATTTATGCCTTCCAATACCCGGGCGATAGTGAATATGAAGACAGCTCTCCTTATAAAGACAAAAAGCAAAACCATTGACATCTAGCTAAGTAAAATCATCGCTGTACATCTGTTAGTGACAAACTTAATTCATTTAACAAAGTACAATAAACGAAACACATGAATAATCTGAAAATCACTTTTACGTATGAAACATGATGGTAAGAGGAAAATTGATGGACACGAAGTTTGCGAAATTGGTTTTCTGAAACATGAAACAATTGCTGTACAGGTGTTATGTGCTTCTCTGGAACATGCCTATGTTATCTAGTATACCAAGGAGAAATCTCAACATTCAAGTTAACCATCATTTTTTGTCTGCAAATACTTCCCGTTTGGACAAGTCTAAATTCGTGTCGTTTGGTAAAATATTTTTACATGAAGTGCATGGCGTTTGGACAAGTCTAAATTCGTGTCGTTTGGTAAAATATTTTCAGTCTTTGTCCTACTTTTCTATCCAATCAGAACGCTCATATTTGAAAAATTTGACCGTCTATCTTCCATAAACTACCCAACGCAGGTTTATTTTGATCATTTATCCATTTAAACGTCGCAGTTTATCTGGAGTTTATCTGGATTTACTGCGCATGCGTACCTAAACCCTACCCCCCTCATTAATATTCAACAATAACTTAACCCTCTCCCAAACAAGCCCTTGTTTTTAAGTGTTGTGCTGTAAAAGTCTTTTGAAAACATTGTGGGAAATGGAGAAATTGCTTGTAACGAGCAATTTTTCCTTTTCCCACAGTGTTTAAAAGCCGATCAGTCTAGATCTATATGGTCGGTTGTCCTCTGAAACATACCACCTGAAGCTTGAAACAAGCTGTTGTTACTGGGTTTAAGAAGTAAATCGACGATATGTTGAAATTTTAAGAAAAAAAAAAAATAATGCTGTAGATCTAGTAGATCTAAATCTGTAGAAATTTTCATAGGCTGAGTCTAGTCGTTACTTCCTCAAAATCTTGGCCAAATTCTGCCATATTTGACATTGTTTAACACTGGCGATAGTCAAGCGTGAACTGGAAATGAAGCTGATAATGAAGGTTCTTTAACCCTTTCCCATATGACCAATTTTAGACCATTCAAAATTGAAAGCATTGGCAGATATCAAATTTTGAATGTGGAACAAATGAAGTTGAGTTTTTTGACAGGTAGAAAATATTGTTGGAAAAGGAGAAAATGCCAATAACCAGAATTTTCTCCTTTTCCAAAAATAACCTTCCTTCCCAATTGATTGTTTGGTAAAGGGTTAAATACCACATGGTCGTGTACGAGGTTTAGCCCCGATATTCACGTGGAAATTACGTCATTTTTAGCGATGATGCAATGATGATGTTTCTTTAGCGAATCAGCCAACTCCATATATGGGTGAAAGGGCGTTTCTTTGTGAATAGTGGTTTCCTTATATGGAACATTATTTTAGCAATGATGTTATGTGGGCGGAAAAAGACTAAGTCAGTTAAACGCTAAGAAGTTCAAAATTAAACGATTTAAACAGCCACAGTCGGTCGCTACGCTCCCTCCTTTTGGCTGTTTAAATCGTTTAATTTTGACTTCTTAGCGTTTAACTATTACTTACATGAAGTGCATGGCGTATTTCAGCGATCAAAGTGTACCACCAGCGGAAATAGCATTTTCATGCCGATGTAATGCAGAGAAATGACCCCCACTACAAAATGGCCCATGGGTCATTTCTCTACGTAGAGGAATGACCCATGGGTCATTTTTCTGCGAAGGATAATGACCTGGGTCATTCCTCTATGTAGAGAAATGACCCAGAGGGTCATTTCTCTACGTAGAATAATGACCCGGGTCATTTTGTAGGGGAATGTCATTTCTCTGCATTACACCGGCAGTAAGTAGACTATTCATAAAGCTGACTTTGCAATCATTTAGCATGTTATGTGTATTTGGTTACCATCTGCTTTGTATATCAAAAGGTTTGGGGCAAAAATTTTATTTTTAGACTTCGCTACTTTGTATACTTTGTATTTTTTTCAGATGTTCCCATTTTTACAACGGCCGGAATGATTCTAGCTTTGGTCCTCTCTCTGTCATTTGGAATGGCGTTGTACATGTACAGGCAAGTAAAGTATATTCTTACTAAAAAAGAAAACAAAGCACAGGTACCTGTGTCTACAAATATACACTGTATGTGAAGATGTAGCAGGTTTTGAGCCGTTTACTATTAAAATTTACGAGTATAACCTGCCTCTGGTAAAAGTTTTGAAGCGGACGATTGTTTTAAAAAAAAGAAACACAAGATATGGCTTGCAAAACGCGATAAGTCGCATTCGGAAATCTGCATAACGTGTCGTCTCAGACCAGCCTGCGATTAGTTGGATCAGGGGACTTGAAAACTTGTTCATGCACGGCTGTGGTTAATCATGTCGCCCCGAGCCGAAGGCGAGGTGACGACATGATTCACCACAGTCGTGAACAAGTTTCCAAGGCCCCTGCTACCTGACCGTACAACGAATTTATTAAACTGCAAAGTTTTACCCTTTCAAAGCGCGTTAAGCGAAATTTTCCTGTTTTACGATTTCACGAAACGAGTATGCTGACGAAATAGAAATTCCTTTCTGTGTGCCCCAATTCAATGAAAACTGACGTCACTGGAAAGTGACGTCACTAAAACGTGCAGTTTGGTGCATAGATGTGCAGTCTGGTGCTCGATCGCCCCGCCATTTTGGATGATGTATTGCACGTGTAGTGATGTTTACGGGGCACTCATAAGGGAAACTGGTTTTACGTGGTTTTTGCCAGGTAACATGATATTATGTTCCAGGCATGTTAACCAATCAGATCACAAGAAATTTCTTTGCAGTATAATAATATGTTTTGGCGCACAGTAGACTTGTACAAAGCACATAATTACATATAAACGGGAAGTGTCGCGGTGTGCAAAGGCCGATCCAAGACGCAAATTTACGCAAATGTTTGAATGTCTGTTTTCGCGTGATGCAGGCCAGTTATTGTCTACATAACAACTATTCTCTTTTTGGCACAAGTAATAAATACTGCGCCTTTTGATTCATTCCAGACCAGCCAAAATGAAAGTGAAATACAATTTTATCCTATTATGTGTACTGATAAAGTGACAAGAAATGATTTCATCAGACAATCTCAATTGCAAATTTTTCTGACTTTCCACGAAAATATGAAATTTGATTATCACTCAGTAAAATTATGTTTCTGCTATATAACGAAAAAAGGGGAAAAAAAAAACACCCAGAACTGTCGAGCAGGACTTTATAGTCTGCGCTTTTTTCGTTTCCGTTACTGCATGGGTATTTACATAATTGAAATAGTAAAGAAATTTTCACACGCTCAATATACCTGTATACTAAATCGAATTCATCATAATTATAATATACTCGATAATTCATGAACAACGCTCTGGCAAAATATTTTTAATGCATTTTTCTCTCTTTTTTTTTTTAATCTGATGCATTAACCTCCCCTTTCACAGAGCATGGCTCATTGATTGAAACAAACGATCAATGTTGGGTATCTATGAACCATGGTTGCGTGACTACATGGTTTCTTGGCAATAAAGGGCAAAAATCAGCCGAAAGGAGAGTGACAACTCTGAAGCAATACAAATACGATCTTAATCAATCCTAATTAACAACAACAAAAAAAAAGAAAAAAAACCCTGAAAATCTTATAATGCATTTCATTGGGGTTCGGACCATGTTTTAGCCGATAAATATATACTTGAACGTGATCTCGTGACAGTGTACCTTTATTTGGAATTTTGGCGCGAAGATTTTGATATACAAGGAAAAAACATTTTGAATGATCACTTTTTTTTACAGAAAGAAGAAACACCAGGAGAGAATGGAAAGTATGTCCTGGAAAATATCATACGATGACATGGACTTCAAAGCTAACAGAATGAAGGGAAGCAGCTTCTTCGGGAGCAAGGTGCATTTTTAATCAAGCCTACTTACTTTGTTTTAACCTTTTATCAGAAAATGACGCATTTTAACGACCCTGAGAAAGATACCTTTTGAAAACATTGTGGGAAAAGGAGAAAATGCTGGTAACCAGCATTTTCTCCTTTTCCCATAATGTTTTCTACCCTATTAAAGAAGGAATGCACTATTTGAACCACGTTAAAAAACAGTAGTCTGCGAATGCTTTCAATCTGGACCAGGTAAAAAGTTTGTCGTCTAGTTACGGGTTAAGTAATTCATTTTATCTTGTCCCTCTTGAACAAAAAGCTGCAATTTTCCTTACATAGCACAAAATAAGCACAATGATTATATATAGAGTTCGGTAAGTTCAGTAAGATAACCGTTTACAGTATAATACTAACTTTTTTTTCTCTTGAGCGCTCTTTCAGCAGCTTAGATCGTAAATAATTATGTTAGTCAATGCACCTATGCATTGTGTTTTCTAGATTTCTCACACCAGGACCTATAACACTTTCTTTCCCGGTTAATGAGTACTTTTCTTATATGTATCAAAGGCGGGAAAAAAAAAAAGAAAAAAACGCCAGAAAAAAAAAAAAAGTTTGCCTCAACCGGGTATCGAACTCACAACCTCCTGAATTTAACTACCCTGAGTTGGTTGGTTGGTTGTATTGGTGTTTAACGCCACTTTAACAACTAAGGTCATATCATGGCGGTCGGTGACCGACATGTGTTTCCTGGCTTTCTCACACCAGTACTAACACAACTTTCTTTCCAGAGCCACCGACTACTTTTCTCACATGCTTCATTAATGACCCTGAGACGGAAGCGTTTAAAATATAATGGGAAAAATAAAATACAGGTAACTACCATTCTCTCCTTGTCCCGCAATGTTTTATTTGTCATTTCTCTTACAAACTTAATTATTTAAGCCACATTTGATTTGTAGTATTCAAATGCTTTGATATTCGATGAATCCAAAATGTTGTCATTTGGTAAATGATTAACCCTTTACTCCATAGATACTCATTTTTACGCATTGCTTGTAGGAGCCTTTTGAAAATATTGTGGCAAAAGGTGAAATTGCTCGTGACGAGCAATTTTACCTTTTGTCATAATGTTTTCTATGCAATGAAAAGGTAAAAAACGGCTTCATCTTTTCTGTTATGTAGGGTCAATTAGAGATACCATAGAAATGCCTAATGGGGTAAATGGTCAAAGGACCCAGTTATTTGGTAGTAGAATCAAGCTATATTCTGCTCCATTTTCCCTTTACTCTTTTTCAGTCAACCTTTTACTCGAAATACTCAAAGTCCCCGATCAACATGAGCAAAAGTCGGTTGGGCAGTTATGACTCCAACCTCTCACTCACGGGACAGGTATTTTCCAAGATTGCATACTACAATAACATAACAGTCGCTGTAAAGATGATCAATAAGTCGTACGTCGCTATCACGCGGGCGCTTATAAAAGAAATGAATGAGGTAAAATAAACATTTTTCCAATTTGCTGCAATAGATAGTTTAGTTTAAACATATTTTATTGCCATACATAATTATGTACATGTCAACAAAAGCAATACATAAACGCAATTTCTAGTACATGGAATGACAAATGTACAATGGCAAAGGGGTCTGGCCACAAGTTCTCACAACTTAGATTCGGCCATTCCCCTCCTCCAATTACATGTTTAGGAAACAACAGTCTTATGGCAGCTGAAAAAATTTCAAACTTTTCAGTAGTTAGGGATAATAAAGAAAAACAATAGATTTGCGTAATCACGACATGTATAGACAAGAAAGGGGATCAATTGCGTCTCCTTGATCCATAATACCAAGCAGGTCATTGCAAAAATACGGGTCATTAAAGTTCTCTCCCATTGTACATGAATTAACCCTTTACCTCATAAGACATTGCTATGGAATCTCTAATTGACCCTAAATAACAGCAAGGATGAAGCCATTTCTTATGTGTATATGACAATTTTGATAGTGTAGAAAACTTTGTGGCAAAAGGTGAAATTGCTCGTCACGAGCAATTTCACCTTTTGCTACAATGTTTTCCAAAGACTCCCACAAGCAATGCGTAGAAATGAGTATTTATGGAGTAGAGGGTTAACTCTTCACCAAATGATTAAATTTTAGACTTTTCCTAATTGAGCATATGCTAACAACAAAGGTGATGCTACTCAAAAATTAAAGTTTGTTCTGGATAGAGTAGAAAACATAGTGGGAAATGGAGAAAGTGCCGGATACCAGCATTTTCTCCTTTCCCCACAATGTTTTCAAAAGGCTTCTTCAGCAGGGTCGTGAAAACCAGGGATTGTTTGGTGAAGGGTTAACTACTTTGGTACAGGATTAAGCTAAATTCAAATCATACATTAAACAGCAAATGATAAAAAATGTGTTAAAATGATTATAAATGAATTAGGTACAAGGGATATGAAATACCGTTTACTTCGAAACAAACGGTTAGACGCATACGGCTTTCGAAAGCTCTGGCACGATAGGGAAACAGTATAAACACGGACATCTGTTAAAGATACTGGAAATGCATGTGAACACATTGTGACAATGAAGAAAATGCTAATTATGAGCAAAATTAATGATCTGTTTGTCTCCATGTTTTAAAGCGGTCTTCTGCATAACGCAATCCTCATCAGAAGTAATGGAATTCCATACTTGTTGTTTACAGCACTTCCAAGAAATAGGTGGTGGAAAGGGTAGGCACTACTTTCCTATGTACTTTTCCTAATCTGCTGTTTCAGGCCCGCAGTTTAAACCATCGTAATATCAATCCACTGATTGGGGCGTGTGTAGAACCAATGAAAGTTTGTGTTCTGTCACAATATTGCTCCAAAGGAAGCCTCCAGGATGTTCTAGAAAATGACGACATCAAGTTGGACAAAATATTTAAAATCTCCTTTGCTGCTGATATTGCTAAGGTTTGTGCGAGATAACTGAAGTTGTCTCCGTCTCTCTATCCCTTATTTCTTTTCTCTCTCCTCCCCGCCTCGCTAGGTCTCTTTCTCTCTTTTTCGACGTAGCTAAATGATCTTTTTGTAATAGCATGAAATAAAGTGTTAGCCATTTTGTGATCGATATGTCATTTCTGCAAAAAAAAAAAACGTAACGGTAAGTAAGGCAATTTACCGATATCTGAGAAAGATATTCGTGACTGAACAATTAATCATGTAATGATCACATTTATCTATGCGCAGGTATGCAGTATAGCAAAGCAGGAGTTAAACCCTGGAAACTCACCCAAGACCTACATTATAACACATTAATAATTGCAATGACAATTGGTCTGACTTCTTGTTTGTCTAATATAGACGAATTGATGCATATTTACTTTAGCGGCTGGAGAGGTATCACACCGTTTGTATCATTGAACTGCTAAACCTTTTACTTCGAGTATCATAAAATGCGAACTCCGAGTATAGAATGTCAGTTCGTTATAAAATCAAACAGTAGGAAAACTTCATTGTCCGAGTATTTTGTCCTTTTGCCAATATTTTCGCTCTGCTCAAATATTTCTGAATGTGTGTTTATTTCGTTTCTGTTATCATAATTGCAGGAAACGTCCACAATACTACTAGCAAAGGATGGTATACTGTTGACACACATATGTACTACATATAATTAGTTTATTTTGGAATATTTCATTCAAGGGCAAACAAATGTTTCTTATTGAACATATTAGTTATTATGGACGAGTAGCCTAAATTCGAATAATCTTTTTATGTAGTTCTGAGTAGAGCTTATTATGCAGGTCGGGTCAATAGATTCTGCAGACACATTAAACTTTTTCTTCACATAGTATGACTTAAATGGATATGTTTAACATATCGTTGGTTTACTTCAAAAACCCCATAACTACACCTTGAAACAAGCTTGTAGTTATGAGGTTTTTGAAGTAAACCGACGATACTTTTAGGCACACTACGTTTGTCATAAGGTTCCAGTGTTAGAAATTATTGTAAAATTGTTAGTAAACGCACACGCAACTTGATAATTGAACATATAGGTATCTATTTCCAGGGTATGGCCTATCTGCATAACAGTGTTATAAAGTCTCACGGGCGTTTGAAAAGTTCCAACGTGTTCATAGATCAACAATGGACATGTAAGGTGGGGGACCTTAGTTTACCAGTGTTTAGGGAGGGGGAGAGGGCCTTCTTGGGAGACGATTCCAGGTCTGATTATAGTAAGTAGATTTACGTTCAGTGTGTTACTGACGTGACTTATGCCTTAATAATTCAATATGGATTAAGGTTGTTTTCTTCAAAATAAGCAAGTTCCAATCAGCTGATTTTTATTCTTCATTTATAGCTCCATTAAAAATAATCCTGCAGTTTAACTGCTAAGTCTAGTTTGCTGAAAATCGTAAATGAAGAAAAAATCCTATAATACATTCTAATAAATTTAAGAGAGAATTTAATCTCATTGTCACTTTAAATAATGGGTATCTCATTTTACACTACTGGGTGCTCATATACTCATTTTCAGCTTACTACCGGCATATCAAACTGTCATAGATATAGAAGATCTGCAAAATCTGCAATGGTCAATGCTATCCTGACTTCATGAATTAAAAATATTTATGTCATGAATTGTAGTTTTTCTGCGCTGTAAAATACAAATGAAATGGATATAAGAGACTGTAACAGTGGATCTAACAAAAGTAAATGCAGTTAGGTCTAGTATATTTTTTGACCGTATTGTTCTCTATGATATTGAATCAGTAGGAATGAGGATATTTTCTTTTCTCATGGAGGTGTCGAAAAACCACTCTTTATGAAATAGTTTTAAACCAAATTGTGATTAGATCTAGGTTTTTTTGTTTCCATACGTCCATGAAAACATACACATCAGCCCTTATATCTACCATTAATTCCGTATAACGGAAAAGGAATTAAAAGAAAAAAAAAAGTTAATTAGAGTTTACCTCTTTTCAAACAGTTTTCATAGCCTTTCAAAGATAATTAAAGGTGAACCACAGTCAACTGCAAATACTGTTAATTTTGATAAGTCTAATATATTCTGTCATCTTGTTAACATGCTTAAAATATACTCTGTCGAATTCCCAAAGAGTCTGTCGACTTTCAAGTTGTTGAGCCAGTATACCTCAGAGTTGTCAAATAGGATTAGTACTGTCGAAGAAAAAATTATAAGAGGATGAAATACACTGAAATGAACTTCTAAACGGCCACTTTTGTTTCTCCTATAAATTGGAGCAAGTATAAAAAATGTTAATAAAAAAAAATTGTGGCGTATATCTGGACGTCAACCATAGTATTGTGGTGAAAAGATTCCTGATTTTGCCAACAGAAGAACTCCCTTTTACGAAAAAAGGAAAACTAGTTGCTTGCGCATGCGTGGTGTCTACAAGCCAAAACAGTTTAAAAAGAGAAGAAAAAAATACTGAACTTCTTTAAGTCATAAGAAAAAAACATGAAAAATATTCTCTGTGAAAGAAATGTTATCCGAAAAAACAAGCATGAAGTTTTCAAAAATTGGTATTTCAATTTACAATGTTGAGTGAATGGACGACAAATAAATTTCTTTCGCAATAAAATTGAATGAATTCTCTTCAGAATTTGGCTCAGGTATGTTTTCAGACCGGGAAATTATTCTGCAAAAAATGAAACCAAATAATCCTTCCCTTTCATAGGCAGCGGACACGAAAATACGTCAATGGGAAATTACAGCTTAAAAGTGGCCGTTTAGAAGTTCGTTTCAGTGTATAAAACACTGCTTTCTTTGATTTACTAGAGATAGGCCGTATATCTTTATCTAGCTTACCAGGGTAGAGATAGGCCGTATATCTTTATCTAGCCTACCAGGGTAGAGATAGGCCGTATATCTTAATCTAGCCTACCAGGGTAGAGATAGGCCGTATATCTTTATCTAGCCTACCAGGGTAGAGATAGGCCGTATATCTTTATCTAGCCTTCCAGGGTAGAGATAGGCCGTATATCTTTATCACGCCTACCAGGGTAGAGATAGGCCGTATATCTTTATCACGCCTACCAGGGTAGAGATAGGCTATATATCTTTATCTAGCTTACCAGGGTAGAGATAGGCCATATACTTTTATCTAGCTTACCAGGGTATGAATTGCTAATGGTGAACTTTTGTGATTGCACTGTGTCCGTCACTATAACCTTCATTTGAATAAAGGAAAGAGAGATGAAAAACATAAGATTAATAATATCAATAAAATAATCATTAGTATCATGTCGTTCATGGTTAAGCGTTTATTGACATAGACATCTTTTCTTCTGTTTTAGAAAAACCTTAGATGCCTGATAAATAGGTCAAATGAAACTTCCTAGCCCGAAATAACAAATATTACGATAAAAGGTTTATGATATTTCCTAATGGAATACTGTATGATCCAATTTTTTTTATCTGTACCGTTAGCAAAATGTTTTCGGATCGCTCTTAGCAGCGTAAGGTTTAATCATGTGCCGTGACTCTAAGGTATCTTGACCAGGGACACGCTCTGCTAGACCTGCACTGCAGCTAGTGCTCGATATCGTGCCTCCTCGTTTCAAATTCAAAGCCTAACCTGTCTACCAAACGACACAATTTTAGACATGTTCAGATTGAAAGCAATTGCAGTCAACGTAACAATTGATAGTTTATATTTGACGTCTGTTTTTTAGTGTAGAAAAGTTGTAGAAAAGGGGGAAATGCTGGTTGCCAGCATTTTCTCCATTTGCAACATTTTTTTTCAAAGTGATTCTTCCTAGGGATCGTAAAAAAGTGGAATTGTATGAAATAGACTTAAAAGATAGACCACGGAGAGACGACTACTACCAACGAAAATTAAAGAACAGTAAAAGGAACGCATTTATAGGTGGAAGGCGCTGATATAATAATGGAAAGAAGAAAAAAAAACAGTAGGGACAACTTCACCTTTTTTCAAAGACATTTCCACTAAGTCTTGTATTAATTGATCTGCCAAATCATTTAGACATGCTGATTATTCCTACCTTCCCCGAACATCTTCGAAGCTGCCTGTGCAAATTAGGAAGGAAAATAGTTAATGACTTTCTAAGGAGATCATTTTGAAAGTTTTATTGGCCCTCATTCTGCGGAAAACGACGCGGTGTAGTCACACAGTCATCGTTGATTAACCCTTTCCCAAACAACAAATTTTGGACCCTTCCAAACCGAAAGAGTTTGCAGACAACAATTTCAGATTTGCAGAAAATTGCAGAAAGTTCTTAAAAAGGGTAGAAAACACTGTGGGAAAAGGAGAAATAGCTCGTTACGAGCAATTTCCCCTTTTCCCACAGTGTTTTCAAAAACTTTAACTGCAGACACGTGAAAACCAGGGCTTGTTTGAGAAAGGGTTAACAAAATCAGACTGCACAGAACGTGTAGTCTGATCTTGCATCTGCCTTGTCCGGCAATAATAACCCGATTTTCAGTGACCTTTCAGTGCTTGAAGGTTTATAATTCACAGGAATTGATCAATTACTATTCAGCAGCGTATTTGTTAACACAAATAGAAAGCTTGAAAGGAATAATACATGCATATTCACTAAGTAGAAAACGACTTGAGAATTGAACTTACCTGGCCGTGTCGTCGATATTTTGGACTGTGTCGATCAAAGATCAGAGTGCCGCGATGATAAGGCAATAAGATAATAATAACTGGCAGAGTTATTTAGAAAAACTTTTAAGAATTGTATTTGGTAATAAACTTGAAGTTTCATTTAATAAGGGGGAATTAAAGTCCATTTAAGTAAAAAATTAAAACACTACCTCATTTTTCTTCCCTTTAAGCTCATAGGGTTCTTCTCGGTTCCACAGTTTTTTCGATGTAAACAAACAGTCCTGGCTCGAACCCTTCTAGGAATTGTCCAGTGGCAAGGCAGCGTAAATCCTAGCTAAGCCACAACGACATGAAAATCCCATACAAGACACTAAAGTTTCTATAGTTGTCGCAATAAATAGTATTTCCAAACGACACATTATATGCGTCATGACCAAATGTATCACACGGAAATAATGGTATTTTCACACGCAAGTAGTATTTAATTTTTGCACAAAAAGTTCTGCTAGATTCATTCTTTGAAAAGGTATTGAATATTAAAGTAGGCGCAGTCCATTATTTCAGCTTCAGAAAATGTTTAATGAATCATGTCGGATACATGGGGCTTCTATGGTATCAAAACAGACGGATTGCAGATGGTATAAAAATTCAAAGATAGTAGAAATTTCTTACAAGATTCCTGCCCGTCCTGTTCAACCCAAATCTGCAGCTTCAAAGGAAATTGTTGTAGCGATGACAGAATTCATTAAACAGTATGGTAGGCTTATAGTAATAGAAATAGCTAAGAGAGGTGGCATTTCATCAGGGTCAGTTGATAATAGTTTGACAAAAGAATGAAAACTTCGTAAGATTTGCGCGCGATAGGTTCCCCACCTCTTTACATCTGAACAAGATGCTAGTCGTGAAAACATGGCCGAACATCAGGTAAAAAGTACAAAAATTGTTACAAACACAGATTGTCAAAACCGTTCACAGGTGATGATACTGATTTCTGTTTTTATTTTGAGCCCAAGAGACGCGTCAATAACAAACAATGACTTCGCAAAGATCAAGCTAGGCCGATCATACCAAAAGAAATAAAAAGCATGGGTAATGTTTAATTCAGACGGTTCAAATGCTGAAAAATTCCTGTGCTGAACGGCCGAAGGATTACAAGCAAGATTTACAAGAACTAGGTTCTTTCAAAAGTGAAGAAACACTATCAAACACGGAGACCTTGAACTGAATTAAGGGTCCATGCCTTAGTCAGGACAATGCAGCTGTTCACATGTCTGTAATTGTCAAGAATTTTCTGGACACAGACATGGTGGTACCACTTCCCATCCACCCTTTTCCCCTGACCTCAGCCCATGTGACGAAAAACTCTGTATAGACGTCGACATGAATCTTGTGCATTTGGAAGTATTCCCAGAAAAGCATATTTTGCAGCCTTCATTGACTGGATTTTCAGACCCGAAAATGTCGATAGGGCTCTTTAACCCTTTCCCAAATGACAAATTTTAGACTGTCCCAAACTCAGAGTGTTTGCAGATGACAATTTTGAATTTGATGATAATGACAGAAGGTTTTCCGATAGGCTAGAAAACACTGAGAAAAGGAGAAATTGCTCGTTACGAGCAATTTCTCCTTTCCCACAGTGTTTTCTAGAGACTTGTACTGCTGACACGTAAAACCATGGCTTGTTTGGGAAAGAGTTTAGAGCCTTTTGAAGTGCCATTTTTATGTCTGCCGGGTATCCCCAGAAATGCCTATTTTGCAGCCCTCACAGCCTGGATTTCCAGATTTTGGAAAGATGTAATTCTGTAAGGTGAGAATATTTTGAAGGGATGCAAATGAACGGAATATATGCATATTAATAATACAATGCTTCTCATGGACACTCGGTGACTACCATCTGACTGTAAAACTCGTTCAATTTCATTCAACATAGTTTCACCTTGCAGCTGTTCTGTAGCTAAAAAAGGGAATATGAATTCCCATCTCCAATGAAGGATGATTGATGCTAATTCTAATCATATCCGTCGGGTTAGCATTTAACTTTCGAATTATTTCACGGGTAACATCGTCAAATAATTCAAGCAGCCTCTGGGGTGATAATTCTTCAAATTTCTTAAAAGTCACTGACAACACACGTGATTCAGTTCTAAAGTTTCTCGACTTCTTTTTGCCCCTTTCTGTTAAGTCATATAAACTTTTCATGTCTAAGGTAGAATTAATACTTTCATCTTCACTGTCACGTTTAAATGAACGACCATCGCACCATCGGCAGAAATGAGGTTATGTGCAATGATATTGATAAGAATTCGAATAAGAAAAAAAACAAAACAATACAAGTTGATGTTTGTTTTCAAAGTTCTTGAATAATTGACGCGGTTTTTTAAAATGTAAATGTTAAGCTAGCCGAATCCCTTCAAGTTCACCAAACTTTTTAAATCTAAATTTAGTGCCAAGACTAGCTTCCTGTAAAACTGAGAAAGAAACTCTAAGCCAATCGGATGCCTTAATATCTTTGGGTTTAGAACCAGATGAGAACAAAAATTGAAATTCCAAGTTGAAACTGCCTCAGACCATTCTTTCGTATAAAACTGTATAGTAAATATCATGTATAACATCATTAATGCTAATCGAGCTTATTCTTTTGGGAGAATCTAGTGACAACCACTTAGAGGCTTAGAAACATATTTACATAATGGCACGGAACAAATAATGTCTACAACCTCATCCATATCAGCAGCATTGGTACAAAAATATTACTGAACTTTATCGTTATGCTGATGTTAGTCGCCGCGCAGAAGCGCGCGACTATATTTTTAATAGTTTTTCGAGTTAGGACATGGATAGTGGGAATTTCATTTTTATAGGGGTGTTAGGTTAACAAGGAATCTTTCTACTTCGCCTTTGAACTGGCTTTTTAATGCATTCTTAAACTACGAAATTACAATACGATACTATTTTTGTTCTGTTAATACTTACAACATAAAAAAAAATCAGCCCAATTATTACTTTTATTTTCGCTGTTCGTGAGAAATGGACTCGTCCACATAAATGCCTTGTTTCCATTGGTCAAGGCTATACAGGTTTCCAGTCATTTCGTACCATGTTAATTTCGTACCTAGGCCATTTCGTACGATTTTGGTCATTTCGTACCTACTTATACTTTCTGTTTTGGTCATTTCGTACCCAGTTGGTCATTTCGTACAAACTTCGTACACAGGTTTAATTATCATTTTGATTATTTAGTAGATAGTTTTTCCTACTATTTGTGTGCTTTTTGTTGAATGACCACTGCTACAATTGTACATTGCTGAAATTGTGCTAAAATCCACCGAAGAACGAGTATGATGGTTATGATTGTATCTGACCATTATTGGTTACTTCTTTCTAAGTTTAGTTAATAAAACAAAGATAGTTTAGAACTCCTTTGTTTATTTCTCAACGAGCTCTGCATAAATTTAATTTGTGGAAAAAAATCTGGAGAGAGGCCACTTTTTCTCTGTGTTGTTCATAAAGCGCGATGCAAAACCATGATTCTTTATGAACACTGTTCACCAAACACTATAGTCTTAGACTTGTTTAATTGAAAGCATGCCTTGCAAACTTACGTCCTCTTGAATCATACTTTCCTAGGACAGTAACATTTTAGTAACTTAGCCCTGCTTTCCCAAACAAACACGAGTTATCACATGTGTGCTGTCAAATTCTTTTGGAAAAACATGTTGGATAAGGAGAAATTGCTCGTTATAAGCAATTTCTTCCTTATTAAATACTTTTCCCCCACTACTAGCGAATTTTCCACCATTTTTGCAGCTTTTTAAATTGTCGTCTGCCAAGTCTTTGAATTTGGAAGAGTCTGATATTTGTCGTTTGGAAAAGAGCGCTGTGATAGGATATTAGATACTGTAACAGAAGATAAGTTTTGATATAGATTCACAGTCACATCAATTTCATATACAGTGTATATATATATATATAATAGTGTGTTAAAAAATCTGCTGATGAAAACTGACATTTACTTACTTGCCCTGGCTTTCTTAAAGCATTAAACATTTTTTTTTTTGCGGCGACTTTGATGCTTTGCATCAACTTTTTCTTGTTTGTTTACTGTAGCTGTTCTGTACTGTAAAGGCTGATACTAATGCAATTCATCGAGCGTATCTTGTTCTATCTCAGATGGCGGTGCAGGTAACAAACCATTCCATTGGGAAGGCATACCAGCTGAGCGATTTAGTGCCATTTCTGGACTGGAGTGGGATTTTTCAATGATTCATTAGCATTTCCTAGTACTTCATCCTCAGTTTTTAATGATTGTTTCTGTGCCATTTAATTACTTTTTTCGATAATGCAATCGCATTACGTCAATGTTTCAATTCCATTTTTAGCTCACCTGAGCACAACGTGCTCAAGGGGAGCTTTAAGGGTCACTGGGTGTCCGTCGTCCGTCGTGCGTCGTGCGTCGTCAACAATTCTTTAAACATCAA
This sequence comes from Tridacna crocea, assembly GCA_943736015.1. Classification (NCBI taxonomy): domain Eukaryota; kingdom Metazoa; phylum Mollusca; class Bivalvia; order Cardiida; family Cardiidae; genus Tridacna; species Tridacna crocea. Next base: position 29,989,441 of record OX031061.1, read on the forward strand.
CTCCTCCTAAACCGCTGGGCCAATTTGGACCAAACTTGGCAGGAATGTTCCTTGGGAGGTCCTCTTTAAAAATTGTTCACACAATTTGATTCCGTCAAAAACTCTGGTTGCCATGGCAACGAAATGGAATTTTTAGCAAATTATTTAAAAATCTTCTCCTCTGAAACCGCTGGTCGGATTTTAAAATAATTTCACAGATATGTTCCTTGGGTGACCCTTTTCGAAAATTGTTCGTGAAATTTTGATCCGTCAAAAATTGTGGCTCTGGTGAATGGGGGCTACTTGCACTATACAGAAATGAAGGAATTCTTAAAAAATCTTCTCTTCTGAAACCGCTGGTTGGATTTTGAAATAATTTCACAGATATGTTCCTTGGGTGACCCTTTTCAAAAATTGTTCGTGAAATTTTGATCCGTCAAAAAATGTGGCTCTGGTGAACGGGGGCTACTTGCACTATACAGAAATGAAGGAATTCTTTAAAAATCTTCTTCTCCGAAACCGCTGGTCAGATTTTGAAATAATTTCACAGAGATGTTCCTTGGGTGACCCTTTTCAAAAATTGTTCGCGAAATTTTGATCCGTCAAGAAACATGGCTCTGGTGAATGGGGGCTACTTGCACTATTGGGAAATGAGGAAATTCTTAATTTTTTTTTTCTCTGGAACCACTGGTCAGATTTTGAAATAATTTCTCTGTGATATTCCTTGGGTGACCCTTTTCAAAAATTGTTCACAAAATTTTAATCTGTCAAGAAACATGGCTCTGGTGAATGGGGGCTAATTGCACTATAGGGAAATGAAGAAATTTTTTAAAAATTCTTCTTCTCTAAAACGGCTGGACAGATTTTAAAATGATTTCATAGTGATGATCCTTGGGTAACCCTTTTCAATAACTGTTCACAAAATTTTGATCCATGAAGAAACATGGCTCTGGTGAATGGGGGCTACTTGCACTATATGGAAATGAAGAAATTCTTGAAAATTCTTTTTCTCTGAAACCCCTAGTCAGATTTTAAAATAATTTGACAGAGATGTTCCTTGGGTGATCCTTGCTCTTGTGAATGGGAGCTACTTGCACTATATGGACATGATGATATTCTTGAAAATTCTCTTTCTCTGAAACCCCTGGTCAGATTTTAAAAGAAATTTTCCGAAATGTTCCTTGGGTGACCCTTTTCAAAACTTGTTTGTAAATTTTGATCCATCAAGAAACATGGCTCTCGTGGATGGGGGATACTTGCTCTTATACAGAAATGAAGAATTCTTAAAAATTCTTCTTTTTGAAACTAATGGTCACATTTGGAAATGAATTTTACAGGTGACCTTTTAAAAATTGCTTAGCAAAATTATAAATTTGGTTCCAATGTTTCAATACCTCAAAAAAAAAAAAAAAAAAATAGGCTGTGGTCATCTCAAAACTCAGGTGAGCGATCCAGGGCCATCTTGGCCCTCTTGTTAGATAATTCAATTGCAGTATTTTAAGATTTAATAATCTTACCTGGTTGAAAAGGTTGCATGTTTAGATTCTGTCGAACTTAGTGATCATCCAGTTGCACTTCTCAAAAATAAGATAGTATTCTCGATAATTCAACCTGTTTTCGACAATGAAATCGCGTTCCCAAAGGACTGAAATTAATTTTCTTACGATTCAATTGCACTGCTTGCTGACTCAATCGATTTTCGAAATGATTCAAGTGTACTCTCGATAATTCAGTGGCATTTGTCCATTTCTTGCTTATATTCTTTTCATTCACTCGCAATTCCCTGTCCCATGTGGGTTCGATTTCTTTTTACCTCACCTGAGCACAACGTGCTCAAGGGAAGCTTTTAGGATCACTGGGTGTCCGTCGTCCGTCGTGCGTCATGCGTCGTCCGTCGTGCGTCGTCAACAATTCTTTAAAAATCAACTCCTCCTAAACCGCTGGGCCAATTTGGACCAAGCTTGGCTGGAATGTTCTTTTGGAGGTCCTCTTTAAAAATTGTTCACAGAATTTGATTCCGTTGCCGTTGCTCTGGTTGCCATGGCAACCAAATGGAATTTTTGTATGAAATTCTTTAAAAATCTTCTCCTCTGAAACCGCTGGTCAGATTTTAAAATAATTTCACAGAGATGTTCCTTCGGTGACCCTTTTCAAAAATTGTTCGTGAAATTTTGATCCGTCAAGAAACATGGCTCTGGTGAATGGGGGCTTCTTGCACTATACAGAAATTAAGGAATCCTAAAAAAATTCTTCTCCTCTGAAACGGCTGGTCAGATTTTGGAATGATTTCACAGAGATGTTCCTTGGATGACCCTTTTCAAAAGTTGTTCGCAAAATTTTGATCCGTCAAGAATCATGGCTCTGGTGAATGGGGGCTACTTGCACTATACAGCAACTAAGGAATGCTTAAAAAATTCTTCTCCTCTGAAACCACTGGTCAGAATTTGAAATAACTTCACAGAGATGTTCCTTGGATGACCCTTTTCAAAAAGTGTTCACGAAATTTTGATCCGTTAAAAAATGTGGCTTTGGTAAATGGGGGCTAGTTGCACTATAGGGAAATAAAGAAATTCTTAAAAACTCTTCTTCTCTGAAACTGCTGGTCAGATTTTGAAATTATTTCACAGAAATTTTCCTTGGGTGACCCTTTTCAAAAGGTGTTTATGAAAGTTTGATTCGTCAATAAACATGGCTCTGGTGAATGGGGGCTACTTACACTATTTGGCCATGAAGGAATTTTTTAAAATTCTTCTCTGAAACGGCTGATCAGGTTCTGAAATAATTTCACAGAAATGTATCTTAGTTGACCCGTTTCAAAAATTGCTCGAAATATTTTGCTCCATCAAGAAACATGGCTCTGATGGCTATTTACACTATACAGACATGAAGAAATTCTTAAAAATTCTTCTTCTCTGAAATGGCAGTTTAGATTTTGAAAAAATTGGCTATGGTCCTCTCAAAAAAATTTGTGAGCGAACCAGGGCCATTTTGGCCCTCTTGTTTAATTTTGTTCTGATTCATCTGATTTTTATCACACTTTAAGAGTTGTCTAGTAAGGGTTAACCAAAATTCTATTTTCAGATGATTTAACATTTATTCTTCAAGATTCAGCCACACTTATTTTTCGACCATTTAGTAGCATTTCTGTATGATTTAATCGTATACGTCAATGATTCATTCACACCACTCAGCCGCTTTGTTAGTTTCGCCAGTATTCGATTTCATTTGTGTTTTTGGTTTTCTCTTTCATTATTTGAATTCCAGATTTATTGTGGACAGCCCCAGAATTATTAAGAGAGACTTGTTCCAATCCAAAGGGGACACAAAAAGGGGATGTTTTCTCGTATGGCATAATTATACAGGAGATTGTCCTCAGGACCGGTCCTTACGGTTATATGAACATAGAACCGGCAGGTAAATATGCCTCTTCAATAACGCCCCCGGCAGGTAATTTTTAGCTCTACCTGCTGAAAACCGGTAGAGCTTATGTCATTGCGTGGTTTCCGTCGTCCGTCCGTCTGTTAGCCTTTTTCTTGTTAACGCGATAAAATGTACATAATTTTGTGGTCACATTATTAGCCAAATTTCTTTTTTAAATTTCCTCAGATTGTTTAATACAGTTCATTCTTAAATCCCATAAAATTTAGCTGGATTCCAAATCATTAGTTTTGAGAAAACTGTTCTTCAGTGTTTTCGCTTTTTTCTTAATTCACCATACCTACTTAAAGCTGACTTAGTGGGTTCAAGCCTGATTGCAAGAAGACCCCCCACTTTTTTTTGTGTGTGTGCTTTTTGTAGTTTTCCTTTTCGCATCATGATTTCATAATATACCAGTAGGGCGAATTCAGGCCCATAGGGGCCTATACTTGATTTTGCAGCACGAGTAGAAATTCACAAGCATTTCGCTTTGTACTATATCTACAATGCATAAGAACAATGGTTCCTTTTGTTTATCTTTGAATACATTTTGGCGCTGCACTGGCAAAAGGGGTTTAAAGGTGGCCCTTCAGATTTTGGGATGAAAATTTTACAAAAAGGCAAAACAATCAACCTTATACTCCCAAAGCCTTTTAATTTTCATCCATAAAACCCAGAGGTCGAAAACCATCCGACAACACGAGAAATTAGAAATTTACTACAGCCCAGGTCGACACCGACGGGAGACACATTCTATTTTTAGACGATCAATTCGCTCATTTACATACAGGAATACACAGACGAAGTTTCAAACATAGCATCTGAAGAAGACTTTATGGAAAATGATTATTACATGTTTGTTATGTAATGGAATTTAAGCGTTTTCAGTCACGTGCCAGCCACTTGACATTCCTACAATGCTTTATTGATTTTTGGCGCGAAATCTAAAAATACCTAAAGAGGCTACGTAGCCTTTTAAGGGAATACCACCCAAAATTTTTTTTTGCAATTTTATGAATCTTAATTATTGATGATTTGTACTATTTTTTTTTCATATGAATTTCAGTGATATACATATTTTTTAATTTGGTGAGATATAAAAATTCTACATACCCCCCTTTAAGTATCTCTGTAATGTATTATATACATGAATCAAAGAGCAAATCATCACGTCATTATGATTTCCTACAATCCATTTTGTCTGATATCCGTCTAAATCATTTGTTAAAATAGTATACAATAACATACACTGAAACGAACTTCTAAACGGCCACTTTTAAGCTGTAATTTCCCATAGAGCTTTTCTCGCGTCCGCTTCCTATAAAAGGGACTGCTTATTTGATTTCATTTTTTGTAGAATAATTGACCGGTCTCAAAACATACCCGAGCTAAATTCTAAAGAGAATTGATTCTATTTTTGTCGCGAAAGAATTTTTTTGTCGTTCATTCAATCAATTTTGTAAATTGAAAGAAATCAAGTTTTTTAAAAACTTCATGATTGTTTTTTTCGGATTACATTTTTTCACAGAAAATAATGTTCAAAAATAATGTTCATGTTTTTTCTTCTTGCTTACAAAAGTTCAGTATTTTATGCTTCTCTTTATTAAACTGCTTTGGTTGGTAGTCACCACGCATGCGCAAACAACTAGTTTTCCTTTTTTTGAAGAAGACAGTCCGTCTTTTTGAAAAATCGAAAATCTTTTCGTCACGATACCATGGTTAACGTCCAGATATATGTCACAATTTACTTTTATTAACATTTCTTTTACTTACTCCAATTTATAGGAGAAACAAGAGCGGCCGTTTATAAGTTTGTGCCAGTGTATAGTCCTTGGACGTGCAAAAAATTTACACGTAGCTAAAAAAGCTCTGTCTGAGTCAGCCTGCGAAGACTGAAATGGGTCAACTCTATTTAAATAAAGACTCCTTTCCTAGGGTATGAGTCATTTATAAGTGTATGGAGTTAAAATTGTACATGTAGCCTATGTATATTACTCGATAGATGTGAAGTTTTATTTTTTTATAAAACCCATCAATTGAAATGACAGCTACGGTCCTTTTTCAACGTCATTTTTGCAAAATGATTGTTTCCGGTGGTCATCTTTGAAATTGATTTTATCCCCCGTCGAATTCGAGTGGTGATATAGAGGATAATCAACTGGTTATTTTTGATAAGAAAAATATCTCACGAGGATGCGTTGTTAGGCGTTGAAAAAACGAGTGCACAGCACGAGTTTTTTTAACGCCTTACAACGCATCCGAGTGAGATATTTTTCATATCAAAAATAACCAGTTGATTATTCTATTTATTATATACCTTATTAACATCAATATTTTTAATCAACACTATCTATATGTGCTTAACGATAAAAAAAAGTAGTGCCTAAATTACGGCAGGAAGTGAAAGTGAAAGTTGATTTCGTCACTAGTGATGAAATCAAAATTTATTACACTGGGAAATTCCAAGATTTCACTGCTAGGTATGTAATAAACGATTTTAATAGCGTTGTCCTTCCTTACCATCTGACCAGACGTAATACCAAAAAACTCTTGATCAGATTCAACAGATCATTTTGAATTGAAAAGATCTTATTGTGTTTGTTTTGAAGTATTTCTAAACTTGAATTAGTAACTTAAGACATGTAGATGGTAGTACTGGTTTGATTTAGCTTTTATTGACAATCTTTTTCTCTCTGGAAAGAGAAATAACTTCTTGTAAACCAACGGGGTACTTGGAAAGTAAATTCATACGAATGTTCTACATTACTTGATGTGGGCAAGAGCTTAAAAACAAAAGCAAAAACAAACAAACAAACAAAAAAGAAAACCTAAAAAGGATTTATCCTCCCAAACCAGTGAGAGGATTTAGAAATAATTTATAGAAATGTTTCTCGGGTAAACATTTGTTTAAATATTTTGCTTTGCTGAAAAAGATGGTCTCTAGAACTTTATCTGAAACTCCCAAAACACCTTCATCACATAGTTAGTTCTTTACAAAATTGTTCAAAGACAAACTTCATACCACCTAAATGTAGCGTCTTAATCTTACAACTTCGATCAGTACAGTGATATGATTGATTGAGCGCAAAATCTTTCATGTCCAAAAATAAGCAAAACAAGCATACTTACACAATTTCATTACCTTCTGCAGACGATTCGTGAAGCCAAGAGGCAGACAAGCTTTATGACACCGGGATAAAAGAAGATGTTGGTTAAGATGATCTTCCCTGGTATAATGTTTATCTTGCATTCTAGGTATAGACAACATTTTCCTTAGCCAGGTCATATCTGCTAAACGTCTCAGCGAAACAAACGGCTCGTCCTGAAATTTAGAACACTTTGTTAATTACCAAAATACACATAAACATGCAAACAAATACATCTAAACCCACTCTAATCCAGATATACTTCAAAAGTTACGTGACAAAAGGACGCCCCCGTTTCGACCTTGCGTCCCCGTAGTGGAAGGGGTACAGTGCCTTGACGACCTCATGAGAATGTGCTGGGAAGAAGTGCCTATTTTCAGACCAAACTTTACCACGGTGTTGGAATCATTGAAGAAAATAAGTAATGGGAAGTAAGTTGGAAATTTTTAAAGGGTTGAAGTAACATTTATTTATTCATATTTATTTATTATCCCCCGTCGTAGGCGGAGGGATATAGTTTTAGCGTTGTCCGTCCGTCCGTCCTTCCGTCCGTCCGTCCGTCTGTCCGTCCGTCCGTCCGTCTGTCCGTCCCGGCAAATATCTCCAATACCATTGGACGGAATTTCGTGAAACTTTATACACATGTACAATGACCCATTCTCCCGAGACACTTTTCTTGTTTTTTTGATTCGATGCAAAATGGCCGACTGAGAGTGATTTTAAGTTTCACTTAAGTAACACTTAAGTACACTTTTGATGTTTGGAGTTTTCTCTTCAAAACTATACAAAGTTTTTACATTGAACTTGTCACATCTGTCAACCTCCATTAGGAAATGCAGGAAAAGAAGTTTACCTACGTTGACCGTGCAATACCAGAGTTATTTGCCCTTGTTTTTGTAATAAGGTATCATGGAAAAAGGGGGTTTCATGTTATATTTCATTCCATTTCTTGTGAAGGCAACTCCTTCCACATTTTTTGAAGGAATTGAATGCAATTTTGACAGAATATTTTTTGTCATGTGACCTATTGCATATTGTCAACATTTTGCGATTTGTAGCTGCGTCATGAAAAAAGGGGGCTTCATGTTTTATTTCATTTTATTTCTTGTGAATGCAACTCGTCCTATATTTCTTGACAGAATTGAAATGAATTTTCACAGATTGTTTCTCATCATTTGACCTATCGCATATTCTCAAGGTTTTACTATTTGTAGCTGCGTCATGAAAAAAGGGGGCTTCATGTTTTATATCATTTTATATCTTGTGAATGCAACTCGTCCCATATTTCTTGACAGAAATGAATAGAATTTTCACAGAATGTTTCTTACCATCTGACCTATCACATATTCTCAACGTTTTGCAGTTTGTGGCTGCGTCATGAAAAAAGGGGGCTTCATGTTTTATTTCATTCTATTTCTTGTGAAGGCAACTCCTCCCACATTTTGCAGATTTAAGTGGAATTTTTACATTATCATGTGACCTAACACAATGCCTCCCACATTTCTTGGCAGATTTGGATGGAATTTTCTCATGATCATGTGACCTACAGCATATTGTCAAGGTTTTGGGATTTGTAGCAGCATCATGGAATAAGGGGGCTTCATGTTATAATTTAATTTTTCACCTGTATCTCTTTAACTACTCGACATATCTCAACAGATTTGGACGAGATTTTCACAGATCATGCAACCTCGCACATGTTGTCAGGGTTTTGCAATTTATCACTGTATCATGGAAAAAGGGGACTTCATGTCAAATTTAATTTTTTATCAGTGTATCTCCAACTTTTGCACATTATTTTCATAGAACTTCATATTTTTATTGGTTGATCAAAGCCAGTGACCAATGAATCAATTGTGCATTCGTCTCTCCATGCATCTGTCTGTTCGTAAACCTTTTAGATCACAAGTAATACCATATATCCATTCAGCTAGCCAGGCAGGTGCTACAAATTTCAACACTTTAGTCTCTAGCTACCTGCTTGAAATGGCAGCAGTGTGGCGGCTTATATTGTGAGAGGGATTCTTCTAAAGTCCTTGACAAAAATTGATGAAACTTCATGCATGTTTTCTTTTCCATTACATAGTCTGTAGATACATTTTTTTTCCACCACATATATGAAATCCTGAAATGAAAACAAATAAAGGAAATATACATAAAACCCCCTCTTTCCATGACATGTCATTATATATGACATGTCATGGAAAAGGAGTTTTTATGTATATTTCCTTTGTTTGTTTTCATTTTATGAAATGCCAAGTTCTGCAAAAATGGTACTTAATGTATAATCCTGTAATGAACCTCTTTTATATTTTTTTTATGTAATGAAATCCTGTGCCATGGAGCAAGGGAGCTTAATGTATAATTTCATCATTGACCAATAACAAAAAGGCCACATGTACATGCAAAACACAATACTTCTTATACATTTGTATCAAAAAAGGTCTATTTCGGCGGGGGATGTCATTTCAACGAAATTGCTTGTTTTTTCTACACTAGAAATGAAAACATTCTAGCCAAGTTGAGTTCCTATCAACAGTTGATTATTTTTCATTTTTTCGTGCTAACAGATATTCAGTTTAGGATACAATACGATGTGTTAGACATAAAAAATGTAGGATAATGGACAGGGGTCATTTTTGGAAATTTTCCTGTCACTCGAAAACATTATATAATCTGTGATGAAGAAAACAAAAACAGTGCCAGTTTCAAAGGGTGCAAATTATCGGGGTTGTTGCATCCAGCCAGCACAGGCTTGTCCCGCCTTGCAACGTATTGTGCCCTTCTCCTGTATCTATCAGCCCCGTCCAGGAAACTGTTTTTAATGCGTATTAATAGGTTTTGAAAGTAGAACTGTTCTGTTTGTTTACAGAACAACCAATTTAGTAGACCAAATGGTTCACATGATGTCCAGGTATGCTGACCATCTTGAAGAGCTAGTCAAAGAGAGGACAGAACAGCTAGAAATAGAACAGAAGAGAACGGAAGATCTCTTGTGCCGAATGTTACCTAGGTATGTTCACATGATCATAAGATGAACTAATTAGCAGGTATGATAAAAATGTAACTATTTTGTCATGGCCGAAGGGGATATTAAAACTACCTATCTGCTTGTTTGTGTGCTCCTTTGGTTTATATTTTGTAAAAAGAAAGCCTGACTGCTTTGCTCATGTATATCGAAATAACTTAAGTGTGGCTCACATAGAGCGAATTCTCTTGAAATTGTGGTGAATGGAAAAAAAGCAGTAACCAGCCTTTTCCACCTTTTCCTACCATGTTTTCATTAGGTTCTCGTCAAAATACGAGGCAGTTCGATGAACTTGTTACATGCTCTGTTATAATTTAGATATTTGTTTGTCTGTACCAACTCTTTAGGAAGGATTGTGTCAAGGATTAGTTACACGAAGGGGAGGTACACTATTATGAGATACCTTTTGATTAACTACACGGGTAGGTCATTGCTTTATTTAGCAAACAAACCACTAACAGGTAAGCAAAGTTAAAAAACAATTAGATATAAGAAAAAAATAAACGTAAACTCTATAAAAGTATACTAAAGCTTCCAGGCAAAGTAACCTCATCAAAACGAGTATTGCTGGTTCTAAAAAAGTCTTTAATCTATCACTTATGGGGAAGTGTCTCAATGTACAAGAATAAAACTTACCATAAAACTCCCTCTACTACCATTACATATTGTTCTAAGTTATTTGACCTGTCGTTAGGTATGAGGTAACTTTGTGTCTTTTGTTAAAAATCATAGCTTTGTGAGAAATATCTAGAGATGACAAGTGATTGTATAGCTAATCTAGTTGCTTGAATACATCGGGCTAATAATCGTGTCTGCTTTTTTGTTAGTCTTCATAGGTTTTCTTCATCATAGTTTGTTGGAATAATTTGTCCTCTGCCAGATTGAGGTCCTCCATATAATCTTTTTTGATATTTGAGTGGATTCTTGTCTTGATTCTAGTTTATGTCGCCTACACAATTTCAACAGCGTAGGCTTAAGCATGAGCTTTGAGAAAGAAGATATTTTTTTTCTAGCCTTCCATTTCTTCATTGCAGCTTTTTTGGATGTCTTCGTGGAGCTCTCATGCCAATCGCTAAATTACTGACTGCGATGGCAATTTTGGAATATACTTTTCCTACAATGGTTTTTAAAAACTTTCTAAAATCATATCAGAATGGTGGTCACCCGCTGTCGATTTGGACTTGAATATAAGCCTTATATTAGAATTTGTAAAAAGCTGTTTATCCATCTATCAGGAACAGTAACTGTTTGTCGTTGTAGTCACATTTGTCGTAAAATGAGTCACAGGGTCATATTTTAGAAGAGCTTGTGTGTACTCTAGATACCACAGTGTCAGGCTAATCTCAGTCTAATCTCAGTATTCGCAGGCAGACCTAAATTGATGTTGTTTTTTTATTGCAGATGCATGAAGCCCCATTTTCATATAGCTCGATCTTATCTTTTAGGTCCATAGCTAATTCGTTGAAAGTAGGAAAGACGGTCAGTCCAGAGACATATGACTGTGTTACCATCTACTTCTCGGATATCGTTGGTTTTACTACACTAGCCTCTACAAGTACCCCTATAGAAGTAAGTTTGCCAGTCATTTGATATCAATTCATTATTTGTGTTAAAATGTATTTATTATTCGTTTTCAGTTATATACTTAACACATTTAACCTTTATTTTATCAAACTATAACTATTCTTATATCTTCATACCAAATATTTCCCCAGACGGTTGCAAGGTTGCATAAATTACGACCACCACAAAATGCATTTCATTGTCAAATATCTTGTTTAGCCGTCACGTTCTTGATAGTTTAGATCGCTGAACGCTGAAAGAAAAAAAAACGCATTCCACAAAAGCTGACATGAATAGATACTTTTTGCAATTGGTAAATTTTTCTGTATGTCAGAGTACCATTTTCACATCAAATATCCTATAATTATGGACCTATAATTATGTGAAAACTTGCTTGGAATATTGCATAACGAGGATGCACTAGAGTATGCCTTAAAACATGACTGATAAATTTTAAATATAACAAGGGAGATCATTGCAATTCGTACGAACAAACCTAACAAAGAAACAAATGAACAAATGTATAGCTTAAAGACAAACCGCATCTGGCGGGATTCGAAGCTATGGCTGAAAAGATTCTCGTTTTTTCGAGGTTAAGAAAACTTTGCATAAAGGGGTGGTTACCCGTAAGACACTCACTTTTAAAGTCATCATGTAACGATGTCTCAAAGCCTTTATTAGGCAGAGAGTCCGTCTTCGGACAACAATGGGATGAATGGCTCCATGTCCAATGCAGGACTAGCCCCCATCTTACAAACAAAGTCCGCAATCAAGAAACAAATGAAGAAATGCAGTGCTGAAATACAAACCGCATCTGGTGGGATTCGAACCTATGGTGGACAAGGTCCTTGTTTTTCGAAGTCCATAACCACTAAGCCAAAGAGATATCTCCCCAACGCAGTGGTCAGGTATTGCATTTAAATAGGGACGAAGCTATTCACGTAGGAGTGGTCTCCCGTAACACAATATATGTAATGATACATAAAGGGAATATAGACTGGACACTTGGCCTCTGGCAGACGAGTCATTTTGACATGCAAAAAACCGTCTTTTCTAAAACATGAAATTGTTCTTAACAACTATTTTCCTTCTTAACAATTTGTTAATTCACCTAAAGATCCTTCGTGTTTTCCAAATATTTGAAATGAAAGAAATATTTTCTAAAACGACTGCTGCTTAAAAAATTAGTAAGTTAACTGACTTGTTGATTTATATTTGCAGATTGTAAACTTTTTAAATGATCTCTACACTTGCTTTGATAAGATATTGGAAGATTACGACGTGTATAAGGTAAGTCTTACAGTTAAATAATCAGAGCTCCAGATAGAAGGAGTGATTTTGATTTCAAATTTGGAAATATTAATCATTCGCCACTAAACCGAATGTTGTGGTAGTGCTCCTCATAGGAATCGCCTTTTCAAGACGATTCTAATGAATAATTATGTCCCAAATAGAATAAAAAAACTGATCGGTGCGATTTTCTATAATCTTCCTTATGCTGTTAAATACATGTAGTTGTATGTAGTTAGTTTTGGTCTCTACTGACGGTTAAGTTCATGAAATGAGTATTTTCTGATAGTTGCAGAGGCTGATTTATTGTAAAAGCTGTTACTGCAATTCAGGGTTGTAGAAAGATTAGTAATATTGCGGCGGGGAGAAAGTTCAGTCCTGAAATAAATAATCTTCTCGTTTTACGTGTCTACAGAAACCTTTTCAACTATCTCTTTGAGTGGCAGAGAGTGTATGTCTTCTTCACCAACATTGGTCTCTCAAATGCTTTAAAATCTGACCAGTCTAAAATTTTGTCGTCTGTTAAAGAGTAACAGAAGAGAACGATACGATCTTATCATGAATTAGACGAGAAATTAGACGATCAACTCTTTACCAAACGACAAAATTTTAGACTGGTTCAGATTGAAAGCATTTGCAGACGACAAAATACAGGTGACTGAAAAATTGAAATTCGTTCTGGGAAGGGTAGAAAACACTGTGGGAAAAGGAGAAAATGCTGGTTACCAGCATTTTCTCCTTTTCCTACAGTGTTTTCAAAAGGCTTCTTTCTCAGGGGCGTCAAAAGTAGGGATTGTGTTGTAATGGGTTAAACATCTTCATAATACCTTTCTATCTGTCAGGTGGAGACTATCGGTGACGCCTACATGGTTGTGAGTGGTCTGCCGGTCCGGAATGGCAATAAACATGCCGGGGAAATCGCTCTCATGGCTCTGGACCTTCTCCATTCTGTAACAACATTCCAAATACGACATCGACCCAACACACAATTACAAGTCCGAATCGGAATACACAGCGGTAAGTGCCTTTTTGTTCCACTCTTTTTGTATTTGTTTTTTAAATGCCTAAATTCTAACTCGCAACTCCAGTAGTGATTCGTAGTAATTTTGTTTTACAAGGTGTAAGAGTGGACGATCTAACAGTCTGCAAGTTTGCCTAAAGAAGGGCCAGGCAGTATGTTAAATGTTTTATCATCCGTCATTTAGACGTAGATCTAGTCTTTAACCCACAATGACTATATGTCAGTGATTAACACGACTAAGTGGAATCATTCATGGCTGTATTTAGTTTATGTATAGATATGATACCGTTAAAGCTAGGTAATAATGGTTATAGAAATATCGGCAATTGTAGGGCGAGAATGTCTAAAACATGTAACTGTAACAGTGTATGAGATGCTTTTTCCAATACAATTTGTATCTATGTTAGCTTTGATTCCTGCAAAAAAGAAAAATAATTAGAGCTCAGATCTTACAGTAATTGATAAGAGCTGGCCAATTACTGCAAAATTTGAAGCTTTCGATAAGAAATACCACATAGATCTTTAAGGGTCTTAAGTGGTCCCAAATAAGTTTGATCTATTCATGCCGAGGATTGACCGATTCTCGCCAAGTTCTGGGAACAAATGCAGGACAAATGGATTGACAAATGCATTGTATGACAGTTATTCTGAAAAATAGTAGAAATATGGCGCAAAGAAATTATGACTGGCGTCACAAATAACCCCTCTTTTTCACTTGGAGGTAAAAAACATGAACAACTTGAAAAAATATGCAACTTCTGATAAATGAATACTCTAACTTGAGGAACATAATGCAAAATTTAGGCTGTTTTATCAGAATATGAATTTTTAGGGGTGGCCAAGATGAGACTGTGCATAACTTCTGTGAAGCGGGCAGACTTTTCATTTCACGATATACTATGCGAACAAAAGAAAAAAAAACGTGTACGTTGCTCTAAATGGGCTAGTAAGTGAGACCGCAACTAAACTATTTAGGTTGCTTATACATTTTCCTTCAACAGCAGGTGAATAAAAACAATTTTACGGTCTGTCTAAGGACAGTTGTCTTAAAATATTCAGCCGATTAACTTCCTCAAGAAACCCTTTCATTGTACCTTCCGTGAAAATGTCACAGAACTTTTTATTGTACGTACACATTTCAAACTGAACTATATCTGTATACATGCACCGGTGCACTCGGAATAGGCAAAGGATAATGAATCATAATGCTTGTTTCTCTTTAATTCGTTTTATGTGATAAAAAATTACCTGCGCTTTATGTGTTATCATGTTTATGAAACTCATGATGCTTGCCAAGGCTGGCATCGTACAATTCTTATTAGAAAGCGTTTAGTAAAAAATGATATGCCTACATGAAAAAATTACTTATGATCCTTATGTATGTTTGAAATAGTTTGTGTTTTTTTTAATCACATTTATAAAGGCAAAACTAAAGTGGAATAGCTCAAGTATTTCCACTACACAAAATTTCAATTTGAACCCGCCTATAGAATTTTGTTTTAACATAAAATGATATTGGAAATAATACTATTGTAGGTCCAGTGTGCGCAGGTGTAGTGGGATTAAAGATGCCCCGATACTGTTTGTTTGGTGATACAGTCAATTATGCTTCAAGGTTGGAATCCAGCGGGCTAGGTATCAGCTCTTTTCGAAATATTTTCGTACCTAAATTGTGGTCATTTTACGAATATTTCACTGATCTTACTCCTTTTCGCTGAGCATTCCTTTTCGTTGACTTACCGTTGTTCTTCATAGCACAAGTGAATAAAAGCATGACATGCTAATTTGTCCAAGCGATATAAAAGCAGACCTGTTGAAAAATATATAAAACACTAAGCAAAAAAATCAAACGATATTACAATGCATCTTTTGGTCGCTTTCTTTTGGTTACTGTTTTGCCGATTGCTAGATCAGCTGAAAAACAATTAATTATTCACTTTCCGGAAACGAGGAAAAATTTAACCTCGAGTATGTGAGCTGTGCTTTTCAGTAAACATTACCAGATTTTACATAGATATTTTTGGTATAAATGGAGACGATTACAGTCGGTACATCGACCTGTTCAGCGTGGATCAGTGCCGTTCGGTCGTTCCTTCAAGCATATTAGATAAACTGAAATAAAATACTATTAACGATGTATATTACGAAATGTTTGCGGGCATCTTACTGTGCATGTGTTTTTGTCATGGACAGTTAATAAAAATGCTCCAGTATTTTTTCCGCACATATGGTGATACTATTGCAGCACTGAAGCAAGTTGCAGTTTCTTCTGGTAGCACTAGTAACGATAAAGATGATGGATCTTTGAACAGTCATTGTAAAACAAATAAAAATACTGTTGACACGGCGTTACACACCAAACAAGCAAACAAAAGCAGGAAATATAGAACTGTGGAAGCATAGCTGTTTCTAGCTTGAAAACTATACAGGAAAGGGGAGAAAATGCTTCAGATAATCAATTTTCCCAATTGCCATTATGTCTGCTGAGCTTTCATCCCATTTTTTACCATGAAAAAAAGATAACTTCCACAGTAATCTTTATCACTGTTCCCTGAAGAAACAAACACGGATTTTTTTTTTTATCTTTCTCCTATTGTTTAGATCTATAAAATAGTACAAGTGTGAAAATTTTAGGAAAGATCTGTCTGTCAGAAAATATGTATTTATCAAAGATTAACTCTTTATTTGGTTAGATTATGTCCCTTTTTAACTCAGTGGTCTATATCTGACATGCAAATTTGTACATATGCTAAGCTCAAAACTTTTATATATTATTTGTGCAAAACTAAATGAATTTACAGTAATACTTTGTTTAATTGTATATTCTTCTGGTATTTCTCTGTTCAACTGACTATTAAAGAAAAGTGTATTAATTCCAATATAAGCTGAAATTTGGGACTGTATATACCCTTTTCAATGGCATACTTCTCAGAATCTAGCACGGTGACCCGTAACTTTTTTTTACTGCAACCTATCTATGTGCCAAACTTAAAAAATAATTTGTCTATTAAAAAATTGTGACACACGTCGTTAATCGAGTCTATGGAACATTTTTCCTCACGAATTGAACAAAATTTAATCTCAAACGGCAAAGCATGTCAGATTCTTTTTTTATCACGTAACAATATTTTACAATTTATAGACTGGAAGATGCAAAAAAAAAATCTATAGTTGCATACGCGGTATTATCAATGAAACCAATTCAATTCTAAGAAATACATACAAAATGGTATCAAAATGACGTCACACAATTGTGATATCAAATGTGCATAACATAAGAAAAGAAGCCAAAACTAATATAGATAATTTTTCCTGTGCTGCAGTTTCTTGCCTTGCATACCGAAGACGTATAAGATAGTCTCATGTAATTTGAAAGTGCTTTTGCTTCTAAAGAAAACGTCTGTAGAATCGTGTTATTTATTACCGGTAGGCCTACATGTAATTTGGGTTTTGATGCTTTCTTTTATTCAGCATTAAGAATACACGTCAGTCCCGAGTGTAAAGTGATTTTAGAAGAACTAGATGGGTTCTACTTTGAGTGCAGAGGCTTTGTGAACATGAAGGTAATCAATATATTACGTTAAAAAAAAAGAAATACACGAGGACGGTTGAAATGCGTGAGCTTTTGTGACTACTACTTTCTCTCTATGCAGCTTCGCGGCGGCGGAGGGGGCTATTATAACGGCCTCTGTCTGTCACTCCGTCAGTCCTGTTATCTGTCCTGTACAGTAGAAAAAGGAAGTTCTCCATACCTCAAGATCTAGTCCATTAATATATGAAATAGTACTTGCAACACACCACTTTGGCCCTAAGTTGGGCTAAACGGGAGGTCAGGAAGGCCCGACCTGATCAATCGGCTGGTCATGCCTTGCCCTAGGACATCTGATATACTCTTTCTTTTACATCCACTTCTCAATTAAATTTACCAACTTCTCCACATAATTATATCACATTCTTTTCAGGTATTATATTTCTTGTTCAGTCCTAGAAGGCGGTGGCTCATGGGTCAATCGGGTGAAAGTTTTTTGGTATTTGACTGACATTTGTAATCTCTCAATGATGGTCTAAGCTTGGTAGGACTTTCTGCGGGAATGCATCTGTCCAGTCTAGCACTTTCATACCGAGTATGCCACTGATGTATCCCTGTCATGGTCTGCGAATGGGTTTTCCCCAGACCATGTCCCCTTGTTGGGCTCCGTGGCGGGTGGGGAGCATCAGTGGTGAAACTTTTCACACAAACATGGCGTCTCAAAAAAAAGGCCAAGCTCAATGAAAGCAAGGGCCTTCTTTCAGACAGTGATTCTGAAACAGAACCTTCAATTTCTACCTCTTTTCACTCTCCACGTTTTATTGTCATTCAATCCCAGGATCCTTCAAAACCAGTCACAAAGCTCTCTCCTTTTATAATTGAAAAACAAATATCTAGCATCCTTGGAACTCCAAAATCTGTTAAAAAACTGAAAGACCAGACTCTCCTTGTTGAATGTCTCACCAATCAACAAGCACTGAATCTTTTGAAAAACACAAAATTCTTTGATATATCTGTTAAAACTTTTCCACACCCTTCACTCAATTCTTGTAAAGGAGTAATTAGATGCAAAGAACTTGCATACTGCAACTCCTTGCAAGAAGAAGACAACCTAAAACAACAAGGTGTATCCGATGTTCAACGGATTTCTGTACGCAGGGATGGAGAGCAGAGACTTATAAACACATACATTTTTACATTTTCTTCACCTGTTCTTCCAAACTCTATCAAGATAGGCTTTCACGTAGTTAAAGTGGATGTGTATGTGCCAAACCCCTTGCGATGTTTTAAATGCCAGCGGTAGGGCCATCACATCAGTAAATGTCCTAACCCAGAAACATGTTCTAAATGTGCTCATCAAGGACCTGACCATGACAGCACTACTTGTTCAAATCCTCCTCTTTGTATTAATTGTAAGTCTCAACACTCTACTTTTTCAAGAGAGTGTCCTGTATGGAAGGAAGAAAAAGGAATCCTTTCCATTAAATACAACAATAATGTTAGCTTTCCAGAAGCAAGGAAAATATTTGAACAACGCAAGAAAACCTCTTCTGGTCCTAGTTATGCAGGTGTTGTTGGCTTGTCAACTGAAAAGGACGACTGCAGCACCTGTAAAATTCTTGCGAAAGTTCTACTTCAAAAATTTCCTGATGTAGCTTCTAAGCTGAAAGAACTTCTCCCTCCATCCACCTTGTCCAAACTAATTCCTGACTCTCCATCTGCATCTAAAACAAACACAACCTCTTCGGCATCCTCAAAACCCACAAACTGTCAAAATAGTTCGTCTCAAAAAACTTCAAAGCCATCTACACCTTCACAAAATTCTTCACGAAAAACTTCAAAGCCATCTCCCTCTTCACAACAGCCTCTTAAGAAACAACAACCTCCATCTTCACAGTCTACAACAAAACCTAACGTCTCATCTAAGGATAACAATCCCAATCATACACCCCGACCTCCTAAAAGATCTTCTTCCAAATCCAAACCACAATCATGAGATAACCAAGGATCTTGTGAAACCACAGTCAAAGTAAATGATCCTGTCCCAACCTCCAACAGATTTTCGGAGCTAGAGGACATGGATGCAGATGCTGAAAATCTGGAAGGCGAGGCCTCAGATTCAGAAGCTTCTATCTGGTCCACTTCCAAAGATCTTTGGAACAAGGATTTTGACGCCTGGCAATCATCCAAACCCGAGACATCTGTAAAAAAAATTTAACTAATCTATTTTAAAATGCATTGGTTTATGGCCTCGTTTTTTACTTTAGTTTTTATACTTTCCTCATGCGCTATTGATACTATAATCCAATGGAACTGTCGAGGTCTGAAGCCAAATTTTGATGAACTTTCACTTTTAATCAATGATCACAAACCAGTTGCTGTTTGTCTGCAAGAAACCTTCCTTAAACGGAAGGATGATATCATTATCAAATATCATTCTGTTTACAGATTTTTACCGAAGGCGAAAAAGCCAGAGGTGGTGTTTATATTATTGTAAACAACAACATTCCTCACAAAGTTATCTCTTTAAATACAAACCTGCTGTCAGGTTATCTATACACAGTGCTGTTACACTGTGTTCTTTATATCTCACCCCAAGCACACCTATCAATGAGACCAATCTGAAAGATCTCATTTCACAATTGCCATCCCCCTATATTCTTGCTGGGGACTTTAATGGTCACAATGTTATGTGGGGTTGCAATGACACCAACCAGAGAGGTCTACAGTTGGAGAACTTTATTTCGAATAACTCTTTGTCTTTCATGAATGATAACAAGTCCAAAACCTACTTGCATTCGGCAACTGGATCTTACTCTTCCATTGATTTAACATTATGCAGCCTAGTCTTACTTCCCAATTTTACTTGGAAAGTGACTGAGGATTTGTGTGGAAGTGATCACTTCCCCATTATCTTTTCATCTACACAACCGTCCAGCAGTGTACGACCGCAGAAATGGAAACTTTCCAAAGCCAATTGGAATAAATTTGAAACCCTATATGAACAGACCATTACACATGATAAATTTGGAAATTGCGATGATCCTGCAAAACTTTTCACTTCCCTATTAATTGATGCAGCTAAACAGTCCGTTCCTCAGACCTCGACAAACCCAAAACGATCTGACAAGCCTTGGTACAATGATGATTGTAAACAGGCTGTCAGAGACAGAAAACAGGCCCTTAGAAAATTCAACCTCAGGCCTACTAAAGAAAATCTTAACTTATTCCGTATTTTCAGGGCAAAAGCCCGTCGTACCATTAAAGAAAGTAAGCGCAAGGCTTGGAGACAGTATGTCTCTAAATTAAATAGTAGAACTACTACTAAAAAAACCTGGGACATGATCAGAAAGATCAATGGCAAAGGCCGGTTCCCTCTTAGTCACCTTGAAGTTAACAATACTTCATCGGAATCTCCCCAGGATATAGCTGATGCTCTTGCTGACACCTTTTGCAAAAAGTCTTCCTCTGCAAACTATTCAGAAAAGTTTCAGAGGAATAAAGCTAGAGAAGAAAAGAAAAAGCTTAATTTCAAGTCTTCAAATTCAGAGCATTATAATAAACTCTTCACTTTTAAAAAATTAAAATCTGCTCTGAATAAAGCTCATGATTCTTCTCCTGGCCCAGATAAAGTTCATTACCAGTTTTTAAAACACTTACCTTTTACTTCCCTTGCAGTTTTACTTGATATTTTAATGATATCTGGCAGTCAGGTGATTTTCCTGCATCCTGGCGGGAGGCACTTGTCATTCCTATCCCAAAACCTGGCAAAGATGCTAGTGACCCGGCTAATTATCGGCCAATAGCTCTTACTAGTTGTCTCTGCAAGACCCTAGAACGTATGGTCAACGACAGGCTTGTCTGGTTTTTAGAGAAAAACAACCTCATCGTTGATGTACAGAGTGGATTCCGCCGCCAGCGTGGCACCATAGATCATCTTGTCCGCTTTGAAACCTTTGTCAGAGAAGCCTTTATAAATAGACAGCATGTAGTATCTGTCTTTTTCGACCTTGAAAGCGTTTACGATACAACTACGGAATTCTGAAAGACTTGCATGACTTTGGGCTTCGAGGCTGTCTTCCTCTTTTTATTTCAGCCTTCTTGGATGAACGTCTTTTCTGCTTCCGAGTTGGTAATACTGTCTCGGGAGCCCCTGAACAGGAGATGGGTGTACCCCAAGGATGTATTCTCTCTGTTACACCTTTCAGTGTAAAAATAAACAGTATAGTCAAAGCTATCTGTCCTGGTGTAGACTGTTCCCTCTATGTTGATGACTTTTGTATATGCTTCAGATCTCGAAATATGAATATTATTGAGAGACAACTTCAACAGTGTCTCAACAAACTGCAAACATGGTCTGATGAAAATGGCTTCAAATGTTCAAAGTCCAAAACTAAGTGCATGCACCTTTGTAATCTACGAGGTGTTCATCCAGATCCTGACCTGTATTTGGACAAAACTAAAATTGAAGTCGTTTCTGAGTTTAAATTTCTTGGAGTCATCTTTGACAGAAAGCTTTCCTTCCTTCCTCACATCACTGCACTTAAAAAGAAGTGCAAGAAGGCTCTTAATCTTCTTAAGGTTGTGGCTCATTGTGAATGGGGAGCAGACCGTAAAGTCCTCATGCGGCTTTATCGGTCTTTAGTTCGCTCCAAGTTGGACTATGGATCTGTTGTATATGGATCGGCCCGTAAATCCTATCTGAAAATTCTCGATTCTATACACCACGAAGGTCTGCGTCTTGTACTTGGAGCTTTCAGAACTTCTCCCGTCAATAGTCTCTATGTTGAGGCTAATGAACCTTCCCTTTCTTACAGGAGAGAAAAACTCTCACTTCAATATATTTTAAAACTGAAGTCGAATCGTTTTAAACCAACTCATAACGTTGTCTTCAAACCTGAATATAAATGTCTTTTTGAAAGGAAACCAAATGTTATTCCTCCATTTGGTATCCGCATGGAGCCCATTGTAGACAACCTTGGCATAGACACCGAGTCTATTGCGGACTATAAAATCTCTGAAATCCCTCAATGGACACTAAACAGTGCAGAATTTAGACTTGACCTTGCATCTGACAAAAAGTCTGTCACGGATAGAACTGTGTTTTATGCTAGATACAACGAGATAAAGGAGCATTATTTTTCCTTCAAACCCATCTATACAGATAGATCTAAAGAAGGCGATTCTGTAGCACCTGCCGCTGTTTATGGACAAAGGAGCTTAAAGTGCCGCCTTCCAAACAACTCCTCTATCTTCTCTGCTGAAATCAAAGCAATTGATCTTGCCCTTAATCTAGCTGAAAGTTCTAATTCCAACCGTTTTATCATCTGTTCGGACTCTTTGTCAACATTACAGGCACTTTCAAATCAACGACTTGAGAATCCCTTAATCTGTAGTTTACTTGAAAGGATCTCACAAATTTCTTCTAAGAATAGATTGGTGTTCTACTGGCTTCCAAGCCATGTAGGCATCAAAGGCAATGAAAATGCCGATAGGTCTGCCAAATCTGCACTTAACCTTCCCATTTCAGATTTTAAAGCTCCACACACTGATTTTAGATCCTCCGTTTTATCACGTATCCAATCTCCTTGGCAATCCCAGTGGGATGGTGATGTTTTCAATAAACTGCATTCAGTTTAACCATCCCTTGGTGAATGGTATCCCGTTTACAGATCTGTTCGTCGAGAAGAAGTGATAATTGCACGACTTCGACTTAGCCATTCACGCATCACACATTCCTGGCTCTTGACAAGAGATGATGCCCCTGAATGTATACCATGCAATGCAACCTTTTCTGTAAAACATATCCTACTAGATTGCATTGACTTTCAGCCAGTTCGATCAAAATATTTCAACGTCGATGGTTTGAAAAATCTTTTTGATTCTGTCAGCGTTCAATCTATTATCGCTTTCATAAAGGAGATTGGCATTTACAATAAACTGTAATATTTACTCTTTAGTTTCTTACCCATCTTTTTACAACATTCTTTACTTCATTAATATTCAGTTTGCATCACCTTAATGGGAGGATTGGCTCTCTTGGAGACATCTTATCTCATTGGAGACAGGACCTCTTTAATGGGAGTATTTCATCCCATTGGAGGCTCCAATCTTTACCAGTTTTAACCTCATTTCTAAGGAAAAACACTATTACCAGTCTTACCTTTTAACCTAAAGCTTTGGAGTAGGCAGGGACGCCCAGCCACTCAATATCATATTCTATGCACATTATAAATGACACATATTTTTTTTCATTTAAAAACTTCTTTTTATCAAACCAGCATTGAGTTTAAACCTTTTATCACATTCTTAAATCTTATCATTTAAAACTTTTGAGTATATAGGGATTGCCCTGTAACTCGATAATGCCCTTTATGCATACTTCTTAATTCAGTTCTTATCATTTAAAACTTTTGACTATATAGGGATTGCCCTGTAACTCGATGATGCCCTTTATGCATTAAATTTTCTTAATTCAATTCTTTTATTGTCATTCAAACTTTATTCAGTTTAAACAACTCCTTGTTTATTATCTTTTAACATAGATATGCGCGCTGAATGACCAAAGCTGTCGATGCGCCATAAAACAACATTCATTCATTCATTCATAAGAAATAGGTTTTCTTTACCTATCATCATGCATGTGACGACTTCCTTGGTATAATTCATCGGGGTGTGGACATTTAAATTGTCCGAGTCACTGCTCCTATCGTTCAATCTTCTGGCACTTTGCACCTTCATGACAGAAAGTGCATATCTGACGCCAGGCTCAAACTCCAAGCTCAAAGCAGGGCGTCAAAAGTGATATGAACTTGACATCTTCGAGAGCCAACGTTACGATCACTACTTTGATCTTACCTTGGCGGATCGATCCCGATTTCGAGATTTCCGCGATACGCCTCCTATTGGATGCTGCTTATTATCGCCCTTTACATCATATTTCTTATAGCCAATGAAATGTCGTTTTACAGACCGCTTACGAATACAGTAATTCAACATGAAGCAATGACCACAAACGTACTTCGACATTCCATGATCAGGTGCTGGGATATAGCCTATAAAACCTCTGATAATCGATTGGTCACACTGAAACTTTCTGTAAATATTGTTCATCTATGTTTTTTTCGGTAATAAATTATTACAGATCCTGTACACATCCATCCATGTTTACCTTCTATTTTCATCCGAACGATGGCTTGCGAAGATGCGAACTAGACGGCTTCCTTCGGGTTTTAATTGCTTTGATCTGCGAAGTTATTTCATTTTACGTTTTGTCACTTGCTTACTTCAGTAAGACCGTGAGTCCTGAATTTTATATCTGCCACATATATCTCCAGTACTCCAACCCAATATTCTCAAAATATTGTTCTTATAATTTGCCTCAATATGATGATGAGCGAAATTCATGTTTAACACTGACCCTGAGTCAAACGCTAAGTATCGTAGGTATGGCCTTCATTTGTCTTCATTCTGTTTGTTAAATATCTGTTAAGTGCGAAATACGTTTTGTTTTTTGTGATTTAGTGCTCTTGAACCCGTTCAAAGGTTTTTTCTTTTCAAAGTTCAGATGTTAACCCCTTTTCAGCTTTCGTTTAGAATGCTATCTTACAGTCAGCTGCAACACTTAACTAGAGAGCCATAATGAATTGCTCACCTGAAGCTATGTACATTGAGAACATATTATGGCATATCCCTTTCTTTATTATTACCTAGTGAGTTAGTTCTTTACAAGTCTCACTCCGTTCTAATATCGGGCTTCTACAGTGTATATAAGATTTTTTAAGATCCATCCAAATGACTTATTTCTTTTATTAGATATGACTCAACCTGAAGCGTGATATAACCAAGAAAAATATTTTTTATTAATTTTTATGAGTATTTGATTACAAATTTGGCTTCTATAGCGCACATGACAGTTTCCAAAAATTTGACCTGTTGACCTTTTTTTTTACCCAAAATGACTCATTTTTGCACTCGTCCGAGATTCATTCACTTTGTGAGCATTTGCAGATGATATATCATGGTGGCTGATACTTGTCTTGGAAAGAGTCAAATTAGTGTGTAAAATAGGCAAAAACCTTTGTATAAAGATGTATATATTCCGTATCCTTTTGTGGTCTTTATTTTTTCGAATACCTTTTTCATCGAGGTAGTGAAACAAACATGGCCCATATTTTGGGAAAAGTTCAAAAGTCTTTAATACATATTTCAGGGCAAGGGAAGTGTACAGACTTATTTTCTGCTCGGCAGACAAGGTTTTAGCAAACCACTTCCAGATTTGTCAATGGCTGCTCCGATAGAAGACCACGAGTTCAAATAACGGAAGATCAATCCAAGGGGGGTAACAGAAGAAAGTCTTACCTAGCCTTTATGGCTTTATATATGCGTGACAAGATCATTTGACAAAATCATGGTCAATGTCCTAATCAGGCGGTAACGGTACTCGTTACATGGAACCGATGGCCGAAAATGGATAAACGAATCAGACTCTGTTTGGCACGTTTTCTGCCAATACACTTACCTTAGTACGAGAATAATATTATTTTGTTTGTTGTATTGTTTTGTATAATGTTAATGTGTACACATAGGCGATCCTAGATGTGAGTTTTTGTTAGTTTACATCATGAAACAGTTCGGAAGGCCAATGATATGTAATTGTTCTAATTAGGCTATAAAAATCAAATATGGGTGCTTGTGATCGTTCTTTGTTATTACTAAAAAATAAGATATCTTTATTATAGTTGAAGCTCTTTATTATAGTTGAAGCTCTATACTTGGGCTTCTCTATATAATAAAATCGTCTTCATTGTTGATGAATTAAACTGTTTTTTAAATTGCCTGTCTGTTTTATCTATAACCCCCAACCAAACAATTACAGCTTTTTGGGGGGAGGAGGGGAAATCGTATCAAAATTGCTTACGAAATTGCTAAAAAAAGGAACGTGTAAAGATGCGTAGGTATGTGTTTATGTGTTATTATAAACACAGTCTATATACATCGACTCGACATAGCATATATAAGTATTCGCTTTCACTATATTGACGGTAACACTAATATATTAAAACATTACCACACTATCCCTACTTTTGACGACCCTGAGAAAGGAGCCTTTAGAAAACATTGTGGGAAAAGGAGAAAACTGGTAACCAGCATTTTCTCCTTTTCCCACAATGTTTTCTACCCTTCACAAATCAAATTTCAAATTTTCAGTCACTTTTATTTTGTTGTCTGCAAATGCTTTCGATTTGGCCAAAAATATTGTCGTTTGGTAATGAGTAAAACGAGTCCATGTCGAGTAAGATCAAAATAACATTGTGTTTCGTACTGAGCGAGGCATCAGTCAACGCACTACATTTTATGATTTGCTTATTATTTCATGCTTTCCGGTAGGATATCGAGAAATAGCAGTGAAAATACTGTTCGATCTTACACTGGTACCACCTGTGAAAATACCGATTTTCACGTTCTTGTTGCCTTGGTAAATTGCGCGTGCCTAACAACCGGATGGGAAATATGACGTCATATACCTTACATTTCTCGCGCTTGACGTAATATTGCTATGCGTTCCTATGCAGGAGGGGTACGCCAAGGGGAAAAACGGAAAAGACCTGTACTGGATTTTGATAAAGCTCCTCCTAGAAAGGGTTAAAAGCATGAAATAAATAGAATATTTGTTTTTTTCGGTGAAAGATCGAAATTTATTTCATCCCATGAACAACATCGGTAATATTTTCACTCGTGGCTCCGCCACTCGTGAAAATATTACCGATGATGTTCACTCGATGAAATAAATTTCGATCTTTCACCGAAAAAAAAAAACAAATATCCTCTATATCTTTCTATCGCAACTTACTGTCGAGACTAAGGTCGCCTGAATCTAATTGGACAGTTAACATTTAAGTTAAATGGACAATAAAATTATAACAGGGAGGTGGACAACCACAGAACACCAATTTATGCGTTCTGAAACGATACAATTTCATTTTATCCCTATAAGATTCGTGCGAAAAGAATAGTTTTACCAGAGGACTTGACTCGCTACCCCACACAATCCTGAGTTTTAATTACCCTGAAAAAGAAGCCTTTTGAAAACATTGTTGGAAAAGGAGAAAATGCTGGTAACCAGCATTTTCTCCTTTTCCCACAATATTTTCTACCTTTCCAACAACAGATTTCAATTTTTCAATCACAATTATTTTGTTATCTGCAAATGTTTTCAATTTGGACCGGTCTGAAATTTTGTCGTTTGGTAAAGATTTAAACGAAGATTTGCTCGACCAGACTGAGCACTGTGTCGGAAATATTATACCCCTCAAAACCTCACCAATGTAATTACAAATTCCACTCGCGTTCCAGTAAACCCTGCAACACTAATTGACTCAGTACTAGTCTCCAACTTCATTAAAGGTATCAACGCCGAAATTTTGACATTATCATCAGCGATCAAAAAAGCTTCTCTTGTTTTATTTCAATTTTATATCAGCCCTTTATCATATGTGACCCGTCATGCAAAAAAAGACCTCCTAGGAACTGCGAAATGTGTTGACCCTTGTCAGCCTGCGCATCCGCGCGGTCTGACCAGGTCCGACTCTGTTCACTTTTATGGTATTTTATATATGAAAATTGGTCATTCCACCTTACTGTACAACCAGTATTATCAACTTAAACTGACCTACACTATCTTTGATCTGTTTACATATAAATGATGTACGAAATTCTCCAAGATACCCCCTTTTCGTGTGACGGGCTACATATTAAAAAAGAATTGCCTGGTTTTTAAATCGCACTAATTTCATTGAATTGAACTAGTTAGTAGGCATAAAAAACGAAACTCAATGCTAGGTTAAACAAATTAAATAATATGTGATACAGTTTTAATCCTTAATTTTTTTCTGCCCCCGCATACCTTTTTACAAGTTTTATCACAATACTCTAAAATAATCACAGTTTTGTTTGATACACAATGTAATGTAATTTAAATACTTGCATGTTAAATGATATACTTCAAACTTTTTCACGATATTTCTATGGTGTGCTCTATATGCCATCCATTCTCGGCTATTACGTCTGTGCTGTATGGAGTGCTGCTCTATCCTGTTGTAAGTAAATGTCTTTAAACTCCTAATTACTGTCTGCATCTTCCCAGCCTGATCAGAAAGAAAAGAATTGTCCAATCACACCACTGCAACTTAACCCCGTCCATTTGGAAACTTTTTCAATACGTAAAGAATGTTCATAATAAATGCGAAGCAGCGCTCCATACAACACATTTTGTATTGCCGTGGCTTCATGAAACTTTCGAGAACTCATTTCCCCCTTAGGACTGACAATGTTTGGCTCACTCATTTTCCTGACCTTGGTTATTGGGACTTTTTCTCATTGAAAAAAAATGTTTACCCACCTAAACCAACTACTGTTGGAGAGTTGCCCCAAGATATTCATCTAGAGATGAGAAATTAACGCCAGAATGTGGTTATTGGCGATAGCAAACTATCAAAACAGGCTTGACGTCGCAATAGCCCAGAATGGTCGTCATATATAAAGCATATCATGCCAGTGTCGTGAAAAAGTTTGACTTATTTTGTTTCTCATGTAAATATTTAAAGTAGTTATACTACTTAACATTATATTTCAAACAAAACTGTAGGCATTGTACAGAATTTCGATATGAAATATAACATGGTAATTGTCGGCAGAAAAGAAAATGAATACAGACTGAAACTGTATCAGATATCATGAATCACGCTATAAATACAACGTTTTACAGACAACCACATATGACAACAAGAATAACTGATGAAATGGATTAGAATGAAAGCAAAAACCTATATGGTTCTTCTCCAAATTCCATGTACACAGTTAATGGTATTGATATTTCTATTAATGACATAATTACTTTAACTTTCAATAACCCAATGTTATCGTTTGATATACACGAAGCATCTGAATATTACACTTCTAGAAATGACCTCAATGTGGTTACAGTCAAAATAGGTCACCAATAGACCCAATGACAGACCGAGGTAGGCCTATGACGATCAAGTAAGATCATAGTGTAAAAACACGGAGAAAAGCGAAACAAAACGAGGACAAACTTATCTATAAAACAATAGGAAATAAGGTATTTACAATATATTCTATTCTAACATGACACGCGACTTTGGCTCTATAAACACAGTGCAAGGAAGACGTGGTAAAATCTGTGACAATCCATGTAGCGTGACGTCATTCAATGAGTGAGTTATTCAATGGAACAATCTTCATCCGCGTTTTTACTCTAAGTTTGAATTTGTTTTCATTTCACTAAGAATTGGCCATGTTAGAATCGAAATAATCTTCTTTCTATCGTGGTATATCGTTCATTATTGCATAAAACGTGCCTTTTCGGGCCGTTATAAGCATGTATTAACGGGTAAAAATCGGGTGGTTAACGGGAGAAAACGTGTATTAATCAGTAAATTCACGCGCCGTTAACGCCCGGGTTTTTCCCTAGACTCCCACCATCAAACTGTAGGAATTCGTACCATATTCGATCCTTTCCATGGCATGTCTTTAATAATATTAGTACACCACAAACAAACCTTTGCACAGAATCTCAGTTTAATCGAGATCTGAACAAAAATTCACCCGTGAAATGTACTCTAAACCAGCTACATCCCACCCACTTTTTAACGTGATCGGTCCGCCTCGCTTGATGTATATCGAACCCTCTGTCGCCTTCAGTTACAGAAATTTATATCCACGCATTTATCCTAGTTGTACTCGTCCAAATGTGTGCAAGTTTATTCCACATAAGTCCAGTGTGTATTAAAAATCAATAAAAGTGTATGTACACCGAGAGAAAACTGGCATACAGGACTAACGGCCCTTTCCTAATCGTAACAAAAACTTCTTCGCCGACTTCCGGTTTTGACCCATTTGCGTACAGTACATTTGAAATTCGCTTATTTGCATTTCTATGGAAATATTTTTGCTATCTGTGCAAATTATTGTTAGAATACCTTTACTTTATGCAATAATAGCGTTAATTCACGTTTTTTCCGGTCGTTAACATTCGCAGAGGCCCTCAAAATACTTAAACACCCTCGTGCTTCGCACTCGGGCGTTAAAGCATTTTTCGGGCCTCTGCGAATGTTAACGACCTCAAAACGTGAATTAACCCTATAATAAACCACGTTGTGACTTATGCGGCGCAATGAATAACCCACTCGGACTATCGCCCTCGTCGATTATTTATTGTGCCTCATAACTCACAACTGTGGTTTATTGAACGATATAGCGCGATAGAAAGAAGATTATTTCTTAAATCAACATTATATTATCGTTTGTTTTCATTCTCAAACAAATACACGGGAAAATACAAAGGTCAAATGTAAAGCGGGTGTTGAAATGCATCTGAATTTATATCATACCATGGAAATCATTGTGGAGATGACAATTTGTCATTCTACGGTAGATCCAAGTGTTAGTCGCAGACAGAGAAATTAATTTCTAGGTTAAAATTAGGTTAAAACCTGCCAGGCACATACATGTAGCCGTGTATTTCGTCTACTTTTTGCTTGATTTTATTATTTTTTTTGCAAGCAACTAACACATGGCCCAACCACACAATATAACAGAGTGTCATCTTCATATTGTTTTCCATACTTTCAATTGGTATGATTTAAATCTAAATGAATTGTGACACATGCTTTGACATTTTAGTCTTTACTTGGCATTTAACTCTTTCCCAAACAATCCCTGGTTTTTACGGGTCAGGAATAGAAGCCTTTTGAAAACATTGTGGGAAAAGTAGAAAATGCTGGCAACCAGCATTTTCTTCTTTTTCCACAATGTTTTCTATCCTATCATTTAGAAAAATCATCTTTTTAGCAACTGTTAATTTGTCATCTGCAAAATGCTTTCAATTTGGTCTGGTCCAAAATTGGGAAAGGGTTAAAAGTATAGGTAATGGTCGTTTGAGGCAAAAAAAGGTCGTATACTTCTGCCAACAGATCATAAAATGAATAGTTACATACCTAAAGTTGCTGAACAAAACATTCTCTGAATTTGTACCTTGTCTGTTTCTGTCGGAATCCCTCCATTACGCTTATAAAAAAGACTGACTGCATTTCAGTTGGTTACTCAAGACTCATTTAGAGCAATTGCCTGTGTTAATCTTTGGAAAGGCGTGAAACTGCACGACCCCTATTGTTTTTGATAATTCGAGAAATGCCCGGTGCCAGCTTTTATATCCTATTGCACCAAAAACGCTTTCTTCCTTCTATCTTCATCAAAGTTCCCAGTTCTTCAAATGGATTCTAGATGGAATGATAGATTAATGGATGGATGAATTCTTTGCAAAACAGTCAGTGCAGCTTTTTTGCAAGGACAAAGTCAAAAACATTTCGTGCGGTGAGAGAGAAAGGAATCCTATCGCACTAAGACCAAAAATATCACTTCGAAAACTGTTTTTGTCATCCAGCGCGTCACGACTGGGCTACCATTCATGTAAATGGCGCCACTTTAATTCTTTACAAAGCCCGACCAGGAACCTTAGTGCTTAATGATTCTGAACCTGGTGGCTGCGGATTCGATTCCTGGTAGTGGCAAACCTTTCGGCGACTAATCACCTCTCACCTCTCACCTCTGATACAATTGAGAAAAGTCGTTAATTATTTGGAAAAACACATGTATTAGTATTGCTCTGAGAAAACTAGGAGCACAATCCGGTATGACCTACATGTATGTTGTGAAAACGGCGTTAAACTCAAATACAAACAAATTTAACAACCAAAAACTCATTTTCAAACGACATTCTAGATTGTCCGAATTGAACGTAGTTGCAGACGATAAAATAATTGTGATTCAAAAACAAAAAAAAAATACGTTTTTTGAAGGGATAAAACAATGTGGGAAAATGAGAAAATGCTAGATATCAGCATTTTGTGCTTTTTCCAGAATATCGTCTCTTTCAGGATCGTCAAAATTCGGTAAAATTTCGATAGTATCGGCGCTTAACAAACAAAAATATCTAGAGGCAATATGAGACAATAGAGTCACAATCTTTTGTTGTACTTTTTTCATACTATGACACGTGACTAGCCAGTGTCTGAAGTCAAGTGTCTCACTCTACAACATCCGTAGTTTTCTTTCTGTTCACTAAAGGTACTTCAACTGATACGTTATTGCTATACAAACTCACTAGCTATTTATAGATTCTATTTCTAGCACTGGCAAATCTAGGTAGGACATTTAACTCTTTACCACACGACAAAATTTTAGACTGGTCCAAATTGAAAGCATTTGCAGACGAAAAAATAAAAGTGACTGAAAATTGGAAATTTGTTTTGTGATGGGTAGAAAACATTGTGGGAAAAGGAGAAAATGCTGGTTACCAGCATTTTCTCCTTTTCCCACAATGTTTTCTGAAGGCTTCTTTCTCTGGGGCGTCAAAAGTAGGGATTGTGTGGTAATGGGTTAAAAGGAGGTCGTTAACCCTTAAGCTACTTTTAGCGACCCAAGGAACTTATGCGGATAGTGTAGATCAAGATCAGACTGCACTGAACGTGCAGTCTGATCTTGGATCTTCTCTTTCCGTTAATGTGATATCTTTCCTCTAAAAAAGACATTTGAAATTATAAAATTTGGGCTTTTTTTTTTCGGCTTGAAAGTTTCATTTCACTCATTTTACAGGATAACAGTAACCATGAAAGTACTGAACTACTGATGAAAAGTAGCATATAAAAACGTTATCCTGTCATTTACAATGTTTTCGACCCAGTAGCAAGACGCCATGGATATTTTACGGTGTAACTGAATGAGCTGGCTTTTGACCTACTTTTTGGTACCTATGAAGAATGAATAAATGGTGATTTGCGATTGGTCAAAAAAGTGCTCATGTTTATTCGACGATACCTTCTGCCATATTTACTTGCAAATTTAGGAACTAGTATTTACACCACTGATTGATACGAATTGTCCGCGATTCATATTGTAGCAAATTAACGTAATAGCGAATAATTCCTTTCTTGGTCTTTTTGGAGATTTATTCTTTTCATACGCATTACCCAATCACTAAATACTACTTTTCAGTGAAATGAAAAACGTTACGGAAAAAGAAGCGACTTCTCGCGATATTATTTTCGTTACTTAATGTATTATTGAGCGAAAAAAGAGTTTCAATATTCATATCCCAGAAACTCTTACGCAGTCTATATTTTTAAAGGTATTTCTTGTTTATGATAATCGACACTTGGTCACGTGACCGTAGAAAGTCGCACCTGCAAGCATGGAATATTTTTTTCATTTAAAAAAACAAAAGTTGTAAATGACAGTGTCGCAGGCGGAAATTGTCGCTTAATTTTATTTGTCTATAACGTTTTTCCATGTGCGAAAACTTTGGTTCGTTTTCTTTCGCGTTAACCCTTAGGCTGCTGAACACGACTCACTGATTTTTGCGGACAGCGTAAATCAAGATCAAACAGTTCAAAACGTACAGTCTGATCTTGGATCTACACTGCCCAAAAAGGATATATCCCCCCCCCCCCAAAAAAAAAGAAAGAGATCTAATTTTGAAAGAGCACCTATTGAGTTTAAAGTTTCATGTAAGCTGTTTAGCAGTGTAAGGGTTTAAATGGAGAAACAGAATAAATTGTATTTCTACGGCTTACCCGATAAACCTTTCCAATCCAAAACAATAACCTTTTATTTCATGCCTTCCGGTAGGATATCGAGAAATAGCAGGGAAAATATTTTTCGATCTTACACTGGTACAACCAGTGAAAATACCGATTTTCACGTTCTTGTTGCCTAGATAAGTTGCGCGTGCCTAACAACCAGATGGGAAATATGCCGTCATATACCTTAAATTCCTCGCGCTTGACGTAATATTGTAATGCGTTGCTATGCAGGAGGGGTACGCCACGGAGAATAACAGAAAAGAACTGCACTGGATTTTGATAAAGCTCCTCCCAGAAAGGGTTAAAAGCATGAAATAAATAGAATATTTGTTTTTTTGGGTGAACACGTGAACACCAAAAAAACGCGCCACTCATGAAAATATTACCGATGGTGTCCACTCGATGAAATAAATTTCGATCTTTTACCGAAAAAGACAAATATCCTCTATTTCTTCCCTTTTGCATAACGCAAAGTAGGCATATTTGCATTTATCAATGCATTACAATTTTATATCTGTCTAAATGAAATTAGATCCTGCATTAATCAGAAAGATATTTTAAGTTATTGGACAAATACTTGAAAGAGAAACGAATACCAAAAGTCTAACTGCTTGGGATCCACACACCTTCAGAACTAAAAGATCCTTGCCAATGAAGATATCCATTCTTTATTTATATATCACATCAGTTCAACCCATTCTTTATTTATATATCACATCAGTTCACCGGCCTTTATCCCATTATAAACCTTGGCTTGAGGACGTTACATGTTGAAGTAGACAGGTCTTTCTATCCGGCGATTTTTCGGCTCTCAGCTCAGATGCATGTGAGAAAAGTAGTAAGTGGCTTTGGAAAGAAAGTTGTCAGAACTGATAAGAGAAAGCCAGGAAATAGATGGGTGCGTCAATGACCGCCATGATATGACCTTAGCTGTTAAAGTGGCGCTAAACTCCAATCAAATCATATCCATTGAAGCAGGCATCTTTAAAAAAATCATTCTGGCGAAAGAAGACTTGGCTTATAGCAGATATTATTCCAATCAATTCGGCAATAAGAAACATTGCTTGTAAATGCAATGACTATATTTTGCAAACTCTTTCAATTTGTGTAGATCTATGTTATTGTTGGCTACATTACATTACAAAAGTACTTATCTCAGCCGTCCGCTATCAAATTGTTTTAACTCTTTACCCCGAGATCCCGAGATGTAACGACAATGAGCTGGAAGGCGTTTGAAAGCATTGCAAGAAAAAAGCATTGCAGGAAAAAAGTGAAAATGCCGGTAAGCAGTAGCAGTTCCGATGATATTTCCTACCATATCAGAGAGCTCGTTTTCAATTATTTCAGACACGTGGTATATGTACAGTTTCTGTCAATTTGGAGAGGAAACAAATGTTACCGTATTTTTGAAAACGAATAAAGAGGCAATGAGTTAAGTGGTTGAAAAGTGTTTTATGTGGGAAGCCAGTAAACTAATT
This sequence comes from Tridacna crocea, assembly GCA_943736015.1. Taxonomy (NCBI): domain Eukaryota; kingdom Metazoa; phylum Mollusca; class Bivalvia; order Cardiida; family Cardiidae; genus Tridacna; species Tridacna crocea. The sequence goes on from OX031061.1 coordinate 30,024,553, forward strand.
AGAGGCATTGTTTTGTTATTAAAATATGAGCAATCGCACACCCCTCGTGTTAGAGAGGACATTTTGAGACAGTGGTACCGACTTGGATTGTTTTGTCAATGTTCCGGGGCCTGTATCTGGGCACTGTTTTGTTCAGCGTTGGATCAGGAATAACTGTGATGTAACTAATTTACTCTGTTGTGGAATTAGCGTTTTGACTCTTAACTCCTTACCACAAAATTTTACAACAAAATTTTAGACTTGTCCAAATAGAAAGCATTTGCAGGCGACAAAATGAAATTGACTGAAAATCTGAAATTTGCTTTGAGTAGGGTAGAAAACATTGTAGGAAAGGGAGAAAATGCTGTTAAACAGCATTCAGTTTCTCCCGTTCCCACAATGTTTTCTAAAGGCTCAGGGTCGTCAAAAGTAGGGATTGTGTGGTAATGGGTTAAGCTGCTGAACGCAACTTATGGATCTTTTGTGGACAGTGTAGATGAAGATCCTACTACACAGGACGTGCACTCTGATCCTTGATTTTCCCGTCAGATACCGAGATATTTTTCCCCAAAATATACCTTAGAAAGAGCAAAAACTGGGTTTTTAACTGTATAGTTTTATTTCATTTACTTATCAGGTTAAAGCTTTATAAATGTTCATCAATTATGTCTGAGTCAAAAACTCAGTAAACTTGATGATATTATTGGAAATGTATCTTTGTATTCTAGTTTTAGACGGCTTTTATATCTATCTTAATTATCCGTATTGTGATCTATTATGTAATTCTTAAATGATAATAATGCATATTGTAATAGTTCAGTACAGAAAATTCAGGGCTTGAATCCACGAGCAGTGGGAGAAGAGGAGGTATAGCTGTTTCATACCTCAAGCTTTCCATTTTCCTTTTCAAGGATTGATGATAGTCATTGCTACAAGATTAATTCTTCTTTTTCGGCTGGTTAAAGCAAATCCTGAAAAAAAATATATAGGTGCTCCGACCGCCGCGATATCATTGCGTTGAACATCATACTAATAGATGACAATAGTAGTAGTAATATTGATACTAACACTATAGTACTACTACTAATGATAACCATCATCACAGTCACTCCGACAACAAACCAGGGCCCATGGAAAGGTTTCGTCTTATTATAAGGACGAACAATCTGTTTAATCAAGCTATGATTGACTCAGCATTTGTTACAATTAAATGTTCATATGTATAAAAATATTGGTCTCCCGTTAACTAGAGGTTAATCTGTTACGAAATTTTGTAGTAAAGTGAGAGTGACCTTAGGAAAGGAACTACAAGGCCACAGAACGGTTCATTCAACAAGTAAGCTGTCACATTGATAATACCGAAACCTTGTTTAAAGCTGTATAAAATATTTTTTTATTCAACAAAGAGAAAGTGCTAACTAGTAGACAAAAAAAAAGAAAGGAATATTTTGTGTGATAGAAGAGCAACGTGATCCTTTCTGTTTACTATTGTGTTGCAACGATGACAAATAACAAGGCACTTTTCTAGAGGTTAAAGTGTATAATGGTTATGAGAACCTTGTAACTTTACTTTAATGGAAATGTTGTTGATGAACTTTGCCTTTGGATTATTGGTGTCCGGTGTTTGGTGCTATACCGACGATACTGAACCCACGGGTAAGTTTAACATGACTTAACTTTACCTTATCTTGAACTTTTGTAATCTGAAATCTTAAATGTCTTGTGACTTTACTTTAGTTGATATTGAGCCTCTGGGCTTTCAATTTTACTTTGTCTGCTGCCGAGCTCTTGTATTTTCAATTTCATTATGACCTCATCTGATGCCATACTCCTATTATTTCAAGTTCAAGTTTAATGTGACTTCACTTTATATGATGTTGAACCGCTTGTGAAAGTAATACCCATGATGAAATAAATTTCGATCTTTTACCGCAAGAAAAACATTCCTACCTTTTACCGAGCTTTTGTAGTTCAAAGTTTACCATGGCTAGTAATTTCTAATCTCGTCTCTGTCGAAATTCTTTTAAGGGAATGAAAAGGACAGAAATTGCGCTTGGGTTTATTCTTCTCTCTTCGCCGACTTTACTAAGCCACTCTTATCTTCAGTGTCTTCCAGAGACAATAGTATAAACAATGAGGCAAGACAAATGAATTTAAAGTACAGCGACCATTCTTCAGGAATTAGATCTCACGCAGCGATTAAGATTGATTTATTTTGATAGGTCTTTCAAAAGCTTTTGATTTAAACGTTTTTCAAAGACTGTTTTCATATCTGTTGTTTATTGGCATAAAAAGGAAAATGGGCAAAAGAAAAGTCGAGTAAATATCGACAAGCCATTCTTTTTCTCATAATAATTTCGCTTTCATTTTTTTCAAAAAATGCTACTCCTCACAAGGAATTCCTTCCTTCCTACCTATTTCTTTTTTCATTCGTTTATGCGTTCGTCGTTCGTTCGTTCGTTTGTTCCTTCTTTCTTTGACTCTTTCCCTCGGTCCCTCTGTCTTTCATTCTTTCGTTAGGTTTTTTTTCGTTCCGAAAGTTCCTTTCTTCCCTGCAATGCACTTTTATCCCTTTTATCCCATTCTTCCCTCCGCGTGTCAAACCTTTAATTCGTAGAGATCTAACACTTTTAAGACTTTATATTTGACGACAATTTTTTTTTTTCAAATTTTATTTCAGACATGTTTAACTGTGCAGCTAGGGAATTAATAACTTGTGGAAATAACATGGGACTGTACAGCTGGGAGTTTTGCAAGGCACGAACTCCAAATACGAAGAGAATCTTGAGCGTGCATCTTGATCTGCGGTAAGTTATGTTAAAACTTTTTATCACATAAATTCTTCCAGCAGTGTATCTCGTAAACACGTTACTTGATTCTGAAAATACACTAGTGTATTATGGTTTTCGTGGCATTTGTCGAAGACAATGCCACTATGGGATCGGTAATAAATGTTCAATATTGAATTTTGAAGAGCATGCATGGTATTTCGTGCAAAACCGAAGGAATTGAACCCAATTAAATACAATTTTTCTAGACAAGTAAGTTTTTCACTAGCACTCAGATATATAATTGGAAAGGGCATATTGAAATAAACTATAAAAGGCCATCGGTCGTGGAAATACCTCTTTTTGATTGAAAATAGCTTCACCTCTCCATAGCCTTCTATTGGCGTAATGATATGCAAAAAATTGTCTTCTGACGGCTTCCGGGGTTGTTCGTTCCAAAACCATTTTGTCACTGGGCTTGTTCTTACCATGATTGTACGCTACTCGTTTGATTGTACGTTAATATTTTCGGGTAGAAAACTTTATTGTAATGTTGGGAATTAGATCCTAAAGACTAGAGACATCTCAAAATTATAGTATTCAGGTAAAAAAAAAAAATATTGAATTCGTTATATTTACATGATTTTTTTCTCTATCCATCATGCATCATTCCGTCAAAGGGACATTACTCCTGACCCCTCTTGAAAGGAAGACAACCAATACACAAATAACGCAAACTTAGGCACCAGTAATCTCCTTTTAACCAGAGACGTAGTAATTTGCTTTAGAGGTTGATGTTCAAGTTAATATTGTGCTCGGTCATTGTCCGGCGTCCATCTGTCCGTCTTTCCACAATTCTTGACATCTTCTCCTCCTAAACCGTTGGGCCAATCTTGATGAAACTTGGCAGGAATGTTCCTTGGGTGAACCACCACCAAAGTAGTTCAAGAGGTTGAATTCCACCCTTAACTCTGGTTGCCATGGCAAAAGGAAAGAAATGAATAGCAGAATCTTAGAAAATCCTCATCTCTGAAACTAGAAGGCATAGAGCTTTGACATTTGGTATGTGACATCTCCTAGTGGACCTCTACCAAGTCTTTTCATATGATGCTCCTGGGGCAAAAACTGGCCCCGCCACGGGGTCAAAAGTTCGAAAATAGGAACAAAATAGGAAAACTTTAAATTTTTTCTTCTCTGAAACTGGAAGGCATAGGGCTTTGACATTTGATCTCTAGCATCTCCTACTGGACCTCTACCAAGTTTGTTCATATGATGCTCCTGGGGTAAAAACTGGCCCCGCCCCGGGGTCACAAGTTCGAACATAGGAACAAAATAGGAAAACTTTAAAAATTTTCTTCTCTGAAACTGGAAGTCATAGAGCTTTGACATTTGACATCTAGCATCTCCTACTGGACCTCTACCAAGTTTGTTCATATGATGCCCCTGGGGTCAAAACAGGCCCCGGTCCGGGGTCATAAGTTCGAACATGGGAACACAGCAGGAACACTTTAGAATTCTTCTTCTCTGAAACTTAAAGGCGTGGAGCTTTGATACTTGGCATCAAGCATCTCCTAGTGGACCTCTACCAATTTTGTTCATGCGATGCCTTGGGGTCAAAACTGGCCCCACCCCAGGGGTCGCAAGTTCGAACATAGGAACAAAGAAGGAAAACTTTAAAATTATTCTTCTCATAAACTGATAGGTGTAGAGCTTCGATAATTGGTATATAGCAATTCCTTGTGGACCTCTACCAAGTTTGTTCAAATGATGCCGCTGGGGTCAAAACTGGCCCCGTCCCGGAGGTCACAAGTTCGAACAAAGGAACAAAGACGGAAAAACTTTAAGATTTTTTTTTTCTAAAACTGGAAAGCATAGAGCTTTGTTATTTGGTATGTAGTGAACCTGTTCTAAGTTTGTTAGCCCATCTGAGCACAACATGTTCTGTCAGTTCAACATTTGGTCACCTGGGGTCATAAACTAGGTCTTAAGGTAAAATTAAGGTAATACCTTGTGGGCAATCTAGAGTCCACCTATTTTGCTCAATTGGCTTGAAAATTGGTCAGGATATTTGTCTTGATAACATCTAGGATGAGTCATCTAGGGTTATAATCTAGGTCACTAGGTCAAATTAAAGGAATACCTTGTGGGCACTCTAGAGGCTACATTTCTTTACATTATTGACATGAGGATTGGTTAGAATGTTTGTCTTGCTGAAATATTGGATGAGTTTGGAATTACTCCTGTAACCTGGGTTCATGAACTAGTTCACTCAGTCAAATTTGAGAAATACCTTGTGGGCACTTTAGAGGCCACATTCATTGCTCAGTTAACTTGAAAACTTGATTTTTTTTAAATTCTAAATCGGATCATTGTCATGGCCCTCTTGTTTTGAAATTAATATTTCCATACATTGGCTTCCTTGACAAATGCCACACCAGCGTTCTCAACGCTTTGATTAGATCCTGTTTCTGGTTATTTTCGTAGCTATGACTCAAGCTGACGAAAACCATACCAGGTGCTGGAATTTGTTCTACTTCGCCATTTTGCGGGAAAATGACGTCGTTGTTTTTCGGACGCATAAGTACGAAAATGTTTCGGTTTCTATGTTAAGACAAGAAATACAGCATAAGTCATTTAAAGTAAACAAAAAAGTGAAATTCTTTCTATTTACCCCTCCATAAACTGTTTTATTGTACTTGTCGATGTAAATGTTACAGAACTATCGTCTTTTGTATGCACAGATACATGTGACAAACCGAACTACATCTGGTAATATGAACCCTTGAACAGTATATAGACTAAATGTGATAATGCAGGATATAATTTTACTCGTCTGTCATTCATTTCCTGTGATGATCTCACGATCATTTTCATGTTTTACTATCTTCATCAAACTCGTTGACTAAAATGTATATAGCGTAATATAATTTCAGTGAACTCTTTTGACAAAGATGATAATTTAGTCTATATACTGTTCAAGGGTACATGTAAACACTCAAGTAAGATAGTCTGTTTAGTACATATGATAGAGATACCTCCTGCAGACGATTTTTTTGTGTCTTGGACCACATTTGAGAACACTGGCAAGAAGAAAAAACTCCTGCTGCCAGATGGTTGTCACATATGCTCATCTGTTAAACTCGGTTTATATAATTTATCAATATTTCCTTAATCATGTAATGTCTTGCTTTTAGAAATGATAAATGGTTTGTATTGAACCCATTTTAACAGAGCTTAGCGCAATTAGATACGCAATTGTTTGAAACTATTTAAAGTCAATAAACGGGTGAAGCACAAATCTTTACCCATGCAATGTGCAGTTCCACCCTAGCTTGAGTATAAAAGAATTTAGTTGTAAAAAGATATTATATACAAATACATAACTGAGTCATAATTCGTGAAAAGATTAAGGGTTGATTCATCTGCAAAAAGTGGCAGCAGTTCTCTAAGGCTGATCAGGTAGAAAGTGTTTGGACACCAAGCGACCAGTCTTTCTCATGCACCAGTTGCTTGTCAGATAAAATGGGTCTGTGGTATGCAACAGCTCATCGTGCATTAAGTAAATGCTATAATCAACCGCTTTTGTTTTTTCGATTTCAACCCTCTTTCACCGGAAAATCTCATCTTCTCTAAAAGACAAGATCTGACGACTGTTTCTGCGCCCTGTGAACAAAATGCACATTGTATACAAAACGGCTCTTGAGAACCGGTTCATACACAGTAAAAGATTTACAAAACTTAAAAATTTGATCTTTGTTTACAGATATCAAAACAGATATTGTCGTTTATACGATACTCCTAAAAACTTTGGACTGACTCAGCCCGGCGATGCAATGTGGGTCATTAAAAGCTGTTTTGGCACGTTTCTCTTGTGTCTGGATGTCGGTAGGTAACCGATGTTTATAGTACAAGACTTCAAATAAGTCAAATGAAACTTTCAAATAGATAATAAACCCCTAAGTTTGCTTTTTTCAAATTCCTTTTTTGGGGCAAAAACATTTTCTTATCGCACAGTGTAGATACAAGATCAGAACGCAAGTTCTGTGCTTTTTGCACATGATGTACTCTATCCCCAAAAGGTTGTTAATGTACTTTGGGGAACACATAATCTTCCTATCGGATAATGTATAACCAATATCAGTCTGCACGTTCTTTGCACGTTCTTGGGGTACATTCATGTAATAGTTTTGGTACTGAGGAAAGGCCCAAAACTACACTTTGGCATAAAAATGCTTGATATATGATTTGGCTAGCAACACGCAGTCTGTCTGTCTGTCCTTTTTTTGTTTTTTTCTTTTGGCCTACACCCAAACACTGAACTTAATTTCATATTTAAGAAAGGTGTTTTCAAAGGTCTCTGCAGCACACGTACTTTGACAGAGAATAGTTACCGACAAATTTCACACAAGAAAAAAATAAAATCAGTCGTTTATTGCAGAAATCCCTACCACAACAGCCACAACAGCTTTATCAACCTCAGAATATTTCACAGATTCCTCAGGTGAGAATAATATCTCTAATGCATTAGATAAACATTGTTTAAACAAGTATTGTAAAATTAAAAAGATTGATCAGTTTTAGCGTTATAGCGTTTAACTCCATTTTAACTATAGTTTAACCATTTACCAAATAATCCCTGGTTTTTACGATCCATAGGAAGAAGACTTCTGAAAACATTGTAGGGAAAGGAGAAAATGCTGGTGATAAATAAGGATAAGTAAGGATTTATACAGAAATAATATTTTTGCACATTACTAAAGCATCAGAAATTCCGTCTATGTCTATCTTGAAATTATTTTTTGATACTTTTGTTAGTTTTCTGAAAAGGGAGGTAATTATTATATCTTTTTGAATTGAGAATATAGTGGTTTTAGATTTATGAATGATAATTCAAAGAAGGAAGAAATGGAAAAAAAATGAAAAGGTGAAAGTAGTTCAATAATACTCATTTTTAATTATAGCCAATTTTGCAGGGTGAAATTTTGTGAAAATGGCTGTTTTCCATTATACAGGTCTTACCTTAAGGTGGATCTGCTATGTGTCTTTACATTATATCATTCGTATCGCCCAGAAACAACCACGGAACGACATAGCGTGTTGACGTATCAGCCAACAGATTCACCAGCCGTCACTGCGCCAACAGACGTCAATGCACTGGTAGAGACGACCCATCGTGTCCCTGACAAAAATGGAAGTATTATTAAGCCGGACGCTCTCAGCAATGTTGAAATAATAGTCAACGAGAACGAAATGTTAGATTTTTCAACAAAAGGTACTTAAAACAGCAAAAATAACAAAGCATTACAAAAGATTAAGTCAAATGAAAAACCGTTCAATGTTTAAGATTTTAAACCGCGTGGCGCACCTTGGCATGGTCTTTATTCACCTACCATGTTTAAGACCATTATCAATCTTACTCTCCAGAATTTTCTTGATCAGAAAGTAATACAATTTTGTTTTGGCTTAATCAGTTGGTTTATGAAATAAGAAGTTGTAATACTTTCAAGAAAATGTTATCAAGAATAGTTGATGAATACGACCCATGTCTTTCTTGGATTTCATTAGTATTAGACATTTGCTCTTCTGTGATTTGTCCAAGGACACTCCTATATGACCTGAGCCAGCAGCAAAGGTAGAAACAAAACATTTCTTGACTGATATTCAAGTACCTTGATTATTGACCCGTGGAGCAACCCAGTAATTTTTGTTACTAAATAAAAAAAAATAGAGCGTTTGCCAACCGTATAGAAGGCTGAAGGTATATAGCCACCTGGATTGCTATTCAGTTTTATGTAGCTGGGGATTATCCTTTTATGAGGCCCAGTAATATTTTCATACCACAGTTTTTCCGTAACAGTCTGGATGATAATTGTCTACCTTATTTACAGTGCTACTGATATCCGCCATTGCAACAGCTGGTCTGTGTTTGATATGCCTAGTAAGCACCATTGGCTGTCTAACAATAATGAGGTAAGTCCTTTTACGGATATTATTATTTCATCATGCGAGGATCTGGTCAGAGGTTATATCGTTTAAACAATAGTTAATTGGATAAAGCTTTTTTAAAACCCTTATTCTAACTGGCGTTGAATTTCTTAGTTCTTTTCCAACTATTTGACAAAAGAGGTAAATGCCAAGAAAATCAAGAACATCTTGATTGTGATGTCACTTTGAACTTCTTTCTCAAGTGCAGAGTGAATTTCTTTACTGCTTAAGATATGTATAAAATCACATACAGTCACAATAAAAGGACATTGTTTACAAAAAAAATGTTCCTACATTGCTTCACAGCAATTGAAACCCTGATGATTACGTATGATTATACTACTAAAGAAATACTCGCACAGTTATACCTTTACACTGGCAAAAAATTACCTCAAAGCAGTTTCCCTTACGGAAGCTTCGTATACGTGACTACGCTTTCAACACAACATCTAAAATGGCGGCGTCGAACAATACGAGACAAATATAAGGAGTAACTTGTATCATATCTTTACAAGTTTTCCTGAATAGCTATCATTAAAGAGGAAAAAATGGACTACTTTGAAAAAAAAAGTTACATATATACTATCGTTTATTGTCTTCTAGAACAAATTCACGAGGTAAAAATGAGCTATCCTTCCCAAGAATGGACATTCTATTTAGTCACTCTTTTCGTGAAACCATAAAACAGGGAAATTTCATTGGATATAAATTGAAATGGTAGAATTTTGCAGTATAAAAACTTCATTGTACGGTCAAGTGGCAGGGGACTTTTGGAAAGTTATTCTAGGCTACGGAAAATCATGTTGCAAACATTGCCTTCGGCTCGGGGCCACATGATTCTTCACAGCCACGAACAAGTTTCCAAGTTTCCAAGTTCCCTGCCTACTGACCGTACAACTAATAATGTCACACAGCCATTGTTCTGTAGGCAATTCATGTAGCACATTCCAAGAAAAATGACGCCTGGACAAAATCATCATCAAATTTATATGGTTTGTTTAGAAGAAATTTATGATGTAATCATTTCATTAGTTTATGTTCATGTCTGTTATTTCTGTCTGTTTTTAAATGTTTACTAGAAATGGAGTATTGCAAACCAAACGAAGACAAAACAATCAAATCGAAGCAGAAGAAACGACGGTGACATCACTTCCTGCTACAGACTGTGAAGGTGAAGAGAGTATCTACAATGAAATACCAGTCGACAAACACGATTCTGTTTTTGACCACGGAACAACATCTTCGATATCTGATACAATTTTTCAAGAAGAGAGCGAGCGGCATATTTATGCAACCGTTAAAGGTTTTTCGGAAAGAACAGGAATTACGCCATTAGTAACGAAACTGGACGAGAATGAATACGATAGGTTACGAAATGTCCCCAGGGTGTCCGTGTCGGACAGTTCAACATATAACCGACTGAGTGATGTATTTAAGGAAGAAAAGCCTGTTGATGATGACAACTCACAAACTGCTGGCAGGAAAACCTGAGGTATAAAGTGCGTGGACACAAGATCTTACCGCTGTTAGCTAATATTTAGGGATTGTGAATTTACAAGTTGATACAGTAACTTTTGAAAATTGACTTGTGAAGGAATTAATGAGTCTCAAGATTAGAAAAATATTAATTTTTCAGTGTTCCTTTTTTTCCATACATGTACATGAAGTATGTTTTTGAAAAAAATCATAATTATGTTGGTTTTTTTTTATTTAGTCTTGGTTCTAAGATGGCCTTCTGAAGGCATCGTCCTTGCTTTGGCTGAAGATTAGCTGCTTACCAAGTTCAGGGCGATCTTGGCGCGAAATTAAAAAGTCCATATTCGTATGGCCATTTGATGTAAATTTCGGGACTGTGTGACGCCTGCATCACGAAGTTTCTGCAGGATCCCGAGGAGCTCAATCGGCAGTCATACGATGGCTTAAGATGCCCTCACGAATGGCCGGATTTTTTTATGATCAGATGCGAATTTGAACATTTCATTATCGTGTGTCATCTGGTATCAATTTCGGGACAGTGTGACGTCTGCATGTGCGGTGACAAAATCTTTGGCATGTCAAAAAATAGCCATTATTTTCACCTTATCCCACAATGTTCTCTACCCTATCAACGACAAATCGCACCATTTGGACCACATTGAAATTGTTGTCTGCAAATGCTTTCAATTAAGACGGGGCAAAAGTTTGTCATCTGGTAAAGTGATGAACATGGCGGATCCTTATAATGCAGGCGTCACAGAGTCCCGAAATTGACATCAGATGGCCATGCAAATATGGACTTTTTAATTTCGCGCGAAGATCGCTCTGAACTTCGTAAACAGCCAATCAACAGCCGAAGCAAGGACGATACCTTCAGAAGGCCACGCGATGGCACCCGAACTAGACATGAAGGCAACACAAATATGTGAATTCTATATTGAGTAGCTTACTCGCAGGACAGACGAAGACCACATGATGGTTAAGTCTCGAAAACGTCACATGACCTCCCGATGGTATAAAACCTTCATGCAGACGTCACTCTGTCCCAAAATTGATATCAGATGGACACATAAGAAATGTTCAATTTTCAAAAACATCGGGCTATTCGTATGGGGATCTTAAGCAATCGTATGACCGCCGGTTGAGTTCCTCAGGCTCCTACAGAAACTTCGTGAGTGGTGACAAAATATTTGGCATGTCAAAAAATTGCTCAGAGACCTTGCGAAGGTTCATTTTCGTGAAGAATTTTGTATCCATTTTGTCTTTCGTAATGACATGTTGAGGGTATCTTCTCTAATCGTGCGATCTTCGTCTTTACTTCGTGTGATCATCGGTGTCATCGGGCATTTTTCTCCTCACGAAGATCATCCGAAGGAAGTAAGACTTCGCTCGATTGTTCTAAGATTGTTCTCGCAATGCCGCTGTGTAGCTATCGTATTATATAGCACGATGACATCGAGGATGGGACCAAGGTGTGGGCGAAGACAGATGAATTTGAGTGGCTGTTCATCGTTTAACACGTGTCATAGTAATGTGGATATCCAATAGGCCAGCTTTTTCCACAGTCAGTCTTCAGCAACTGTTCCAAAGTTTCTATTACAATCAGTAATAATTCATATTCAGCAGAATGGTATACCCTGATGATAAGAAAACCAGGAAAAAGAAGGCAGCATAATACCATCTTTTGATACACTTAAGAGAATACAATAAGCATATCTTGTAGGTTCAGACAGTCTCTTCCCTTTGCTCCTTCCTGTCTTTGGGCTCATGATAATGTTGAATAAAAACATTGATTCTGTTTGAAATAAAGACAGAATACTTCGTATCCTAACCTAATAATCTCTGATCAGCAATTGAATTCGCTACTGTCGGCTATACCATCCGGAGATCACGTGACGCCTTTGAGACTTATCCATCGTGTGGTCTTCGTGTGTCCAGTGGGTAAGCTACTTAAATATGAAATTCACATATTTGTGTTGCTTTCGTGTCTGATTCGGGAGCCATCGAGTGGCATTCAGAAGGCATCGTCCCTGCTTCGAATTTTGATTGACTGTTTACAAAGTTCGGGGCGATCTTGGTGCAAAATTAGAATGTCCATATTCATATGACCATCTGATGTCAATTTTGCGACTGTGTGACGCCTGCATCAGCAGACAGTGGGAAATTCAATTGCTGATCAGATATTTTTAAGTTAGAATACGTAGTATTCTTTCTCTATTTTAAACAGAATCAGTCATGCCACCAAAGGCAGGAAGGGGCTAAGGGAAGAGGCTGTCTGAGCCTGTAAGAGTTGCTCATCATGTTCTCCTAGGTGTATCAAAAGAAGCAATGCTGCTACCTTCTTTTTACTGGTTGTCTCATCGTCAAAATGTGCCATTCTGCTGGAAATGAATTATGATTAATTGTGATTGAAGCTCTTGAACAGTTGCTGAGGACTGATTGTGGAAAAAGCTGGCCTTTTAAGTATCCATATTACTTTGACACAGTTGAAACGCCTCAGCCACTGAAATTCAGCTTTCTTCGCCCACACCGTGGTCCCATCTCGATGTCATCGTGCTTATAATACGATGGCTACACGGCGGTATTGCGAGTAGTCGTGTTGCCTAAGACAATCGGTCTTACTTCCTTCGTATTATCTTCGTGATGCAAAAAATGCCCGATGGCACCGATGATCACACGAAGTAAAGACGAAGGACACAAGTTTACGTAATACGGATCACCTGAATTTTACCGAATGATAACAGAACAACACAGGTAAACTACGGAACTACTGAAAGCCAGCAAAACAGTCTAAAACGGCTTAAGGTAAGACCTGTATAATGGAAAACAGCTATTTCCACTAAAATATCAACCTGCAAAATTAGCTATAATCAAAAATGAGTATTATTGAACTACTTTCACCGATTCATTCTTTCCATTTTTACCTTCTTTGAATTATCATTTATAAATCTAAAACCACTATATTCTCAATTCAAAAACAGATAATAATTACCTCCCTTTTCAGAAAACTAACAAAAGTATCAAGAAATAATTTCAAGATAGACATAAACGGAATTTCTGATCCGTTAGAAATGTGCAAAAATATTATTTCTGCATAAATCCTTATTTATCCTTATTTATCAACCAATTAGATTTTTTGCCCAATGTTCACCGGAAGTGCATTAAAAGTATTTGCCACTATTTACATTGTTATGCCTCTTTACATAGAGTGTGATATGTAAAGTGTTCGTCAGATTTAAACCATTATTCCCTCTGGAAATATAACATGTGAAAACACATGAAAATAACAAAGCAAAAAGTAACTCTACACCAAACGAAAGAGTAAAATTCAGTACAACAAGAAACCATTGAATTAATTTCTTTTAACGAAACCATGCAAATTTGCCACGAGCGTGTATCCGTTTTTAACTCTGTTATGACAGGCAAATTTATACGCAAATAATTTCAATATAGAAATAAAACATGTAAAAAGATGACAAAAAAGTTATTATTATTATTATTATTATTATTATTATTATTATTCCACCAAAATGACTTGCATTATTAAATTATTATAAAATGAACACAATAAGAATGAAGAAAGGGATTAAAAAATATGAAGTCTACGTCAGAAAGAGAATCATTGTACGACCAAACTCCGATCCGGAAAAAGCCGGAAAAGACCCTTTTAATAAAGAGACGAAAAGGCAAAAGCTTTTCCCTGTTCAGAATACAGGAGCTCATTGTACAAGCCCAAAAATTATCATAAAAGTAGCGAAATGAGGCAAGAAAAGTGGAAGAAAAATTGAATCAAGTATGGGGACCTTGCTACGAAAACCAAATGCAGGGCATGAACACGTGCAAGTATCGTATAGCGTTTGCATCAGAATATGCAAAATGTGTCTTTTTAAAACCATTGCACAAAAATGATAAACAGCTTGAAACTGGTATCTGAGTCGATCCTGTCCCAGGCTATTTTCAAAAACCCTCCAATGAAGTAGTAAAACGCGCACCCCCCCCCCCCCCGCCCCCGCTGTAATTTGAAAATCGTGTGTTTTAACCTATTACCACACAATCCCTACTTTTGACGACCCTGAGAAAGAAGCTTTTCTAAAGAAAACATTATGGAAAAAGGAGAAATTTGTGATAACCAGCATTTTCTCCTTTTTCCACAATGTTTTCTACCCTTCACAAAACAAATTTCAAATTTTCAGTCACCTTTATTTTGTCGTCTGCAAATGCTTTCGATTTGGACAAGCCTAAAATTTGGTCGTTTGGTAATGAGTTAAGTGCTTTCCAACAATTCCAAGCGTAATAACCTTCAAGAAGAAGGCTTTCGAAAACATTGTGAAAAAAAATGAGGACAATATTCTTAATCAGCATAAACTCCTTTATACACGTTGACTTCTACTCTTACTCGAAAATGAAATTATAAAATTTTGAGTCACATGTACGTGTGTAACTAGCTTTTTCTGACATTTACGTGTGTAAATAGCTTTTTCTGACATTTACGTGTGTAACTAGCTTTTTCTCCCTTTTACACAAAGTTTTCTTCCTTTCCACGAAATGATTTAAATGTTATTTGTCTTCAAATGTTTTCAATTGTAACAAGTCTGCTTTTGTGCCATTTAGTAACATAATATTACATGCAACACGCAAAAAAGGGGCATTGTGACATTTGCAGTCCACGCAGGCTAATCCGAGACGGCACTTTACGACTACATTAGATTTTGTGCTACAGTAGACTTTCGGAAAACAGAAAATTACATAAAACGGAAAGTGTCGTCTCGGATTAGCCTGTGGACTGTGCAGGCTGATCCGAGACGATACTTTACGCAAATGTCCGACTGCCCCTTTTCGCGTGTTGCTGGCAATATCATACCGCTATGAAAACTCTATTCAAACATTTATATGGTGTAGATTTATTAATATTTTGATTGTTCGCTCTCATGGTAACAGGAAGTAATGAACATAACTACCTGATCTGATCGACAATTGTCTAAGTTCTGTGCCAATATAGGGAATTTTGAAAATCATTAAGGCTTTCGGTCATAACCTAAGAAACATAAGAAATTGTTTTCCGATCACTCCCCCCCTCTCTCTCTCTCTCTCTTTCTCTCTCTCTCTCTCTCTCTCTCTCTCGACCCTCATCTCTCATTCTCTCCCGCTTTCTCTTCTCTCTCTCTCTCTCTCTCTCTCTCTCTCTCTCTCTTTCTGCGTGATTCCCCAGATTGACTGACAAAAAGCAAAAAGTCCAATTTATCTGCATGTTCACCGTTCATGCGTGGATCCAGATATCTTTCTCCGGGGGGGGGGGGGGGGGGGGGGGGGGGGGGGGTCCCACCGAAAACGCACTCGTCTTATCATATGATACTTTGATTTCCGGATTTCAGTGGATGTAAGCCGTTTAAAAGCAAATTCAATGTTTCCAGTACTAACCATGAGGAGGTCTCCTTATTTAGAACCTTTATTTAAATTTATGACTGTATTTTACATAAATACTGTGCAATATCAAACCAGTACCATTTCACGAATCCGATAACCACATTTTTGCCAAAATTCCAGGGGGGGGGGGGTCCGGACCCCCGGTCCACCCCTCTGGATCCGCCCATGCTGTTAACCTGAAAAAAAATCACCATTAAACGACGTACCACAAAGCCAGGACAGATAACACAAATGATTATTACTTATATGAGGGAAAAGAAAACATCGGTACTTGGAAAAGTTCCCATCATTTTGTCACAACTTATTGTGTAAAACAACGTACCACAAAGCTGGGACAGGTAACACAAATGATTATTACTTATATGGGAGAAAAGAGAACATCGGTACTTGGAAAGTTCCCATTATAGTTTGTCACAAATATAATTGCTGGGTTTCTTTTACATTGTTTTTGAAAGCCCTAACGTTATAAGGGAAAAGAGAACGTGGGTATGTGAAAAGCTCCCCTTTCTTACTAACAAGTGACCGCTGGTTCTTCTTTTTTTTCATATTATTTAGCGGTCTAGTGCATGGCTTTGCAGTCACAATTGTATGGAAACATATCAGTCTCTCCAGAATCAAGGTTGAATCTCGAATCTCGAACTTTTGCTCTGTCCACGCGTTACTTCCACCACTGCGACATCTATTTGATTAACGCTTAGGCAGCTAAACGTGATTTACGGACCTTTTGCGGTCGGTGTAGATGAAGATCAGACTCCAAGGAACATACAGTCTGATCTTCTGTCTACCCTGTCCATCAAGAGATAATCAACCCCCAAAAGTAACTTTAGATAGCTATATTTGGCTTAACTCTTTACTAAACAATCCCTGGTTTTCACGACCCGAGGAAGAAGCCTTTTGAAAACATTGAGGGAAAAGGAGAAAATGCTGGTAACCAGCATTTTCTCCATTTTCCACAATGTTTTCTACCCTCCCAAATTCAACATTCAATTTGTTGTCTGCAAAACCTTTCAATTTGCACAAGTCTAAAATTTTGTCGTTTGGTAAAGAGTAAATACTGTCAACTGGAAAGTTTTGTTGCACCAGTTTAGCAGATAAAGGTTATTGCACTGCAGATGAGAAGGTAATTGAAACCAGTCAACGTTTTATAGACTTCGTATTCGGTTTGAAGCCTACCTATCGGAAAATTTAAAATCTAATTTGCACATTACGATTTTGGTATTGCATGGTCCGGTAGGCTTTAACATAGCATATATACAACAAACACTTTACCCAGGGAACTGATCGACTAAATTATATGACCTTCAAAACGCGTAAAAGGGACATCCGGACATTTGCATAAAGTGTCGTTTCGGATCAGCCTGCGCAGTCCGCGCAGGCTAATCCGAAACGACACTTTCCTTCTTGATATTGTTTTCTGTTTTATGCAAGTTTACTGGAGCACAAAAATCTAGTGTAGTCGTAAAAATGCAGCCTGATCCAAGACGACACTTAACGCAAATGTCGGAATGTCCCTTTATGCGATTTGCAAGCCATGACCATAGTAGAATGTGAGTGACTATTATTACTGTCAATGTTTTCTACCCTTCACAAAACAAATTTCAAATTTGCAGTCACTTTTATTTTGTCGTCTGCAAATACTTTCGATTTGGGTTAGTCTAAAATTTGGTTGTTTGGTAATGGGTTAAGCTTGCACGTAATTACAGTCTGATCGTTTTGTATAATCGCTATATTTCTATATTTAACTAGTTTTTATGTTTTCAAAAGAGCTTTTTGCTGTACTACGACTATATTGTAAATATGTAATATACTTCTGCTAATTCGTTTGGTTAATCAAGTAA
Organism: Tridacna crocea; assembly: GCA_943736015.1. NCBI lineage: Eukaryota > Metazoa > Mollusca > Bivalvia > Cardiida > Cardiidae > Tridacna > Tridacna crocea. The sequence goes on from OX031061.1 coordinate 30,042,023, forward strand.
CGTTATAGTTATTACAAATGCTTCTGAACATGACGATTTTCTATCACTCCCTTTGTTTATTCTCAATTTTGAACGCAGATGGAGTGATAGTAAGTTATCATTAAAGAATAGTTACGCAATTTTTTGCAGACGATGTTTTTGATTTTTTCCCCAGCAATCCATTTGTCTACCTTGCTTTTTCGTTTCGAACAAGGAAGACATTAATGGAATGAAGGGTACATATTTATGCCTAAAAAGGATAAAGCTAAATTACCTTTCATAATATTGGAATAGGTTCGCTATAATGTAAATATTATATATTTATATGTTTTTCATACACCTCGTAGGTCTATGATCTTCTGGTTTCACCAATAAAAAAAATGTTACTGGGCCATGTGTCAGGTCGCAGTGATAGTCTACTCTCGGGTTAAGGTTGGCGGGACTTTGAATCTAACCAGTGGCTGAGCTCTCGGATTCGCTACAAATATACAAGTGAGTCAGTCAGTAATCCTTACGCTGCTCAAGAATCTTTTGCAGACAGCGTAGATCAAGATGAGGCTGCACTCAAGGTGGAGTCTGATCTTAGATATACCGTCCGAAAAGATTATATCTACCTTCCATCTACTAAATTTGAAATAAGAAGAATTGAATAATTATTATCGACCTGAAATTTTTAGTAAATTTATTTAGAAGGCTAAAGGTTAACAGTTAGAACATTAAAATCGATAAATATTCCAAGACTAAAAGAAACTTAATCAGGCGATCTTTCGCAAACTGTATGAATGAAGATCGCACTGAACTTCACGTATATCCTATATTTTGGGTCTATGGAATTTATATTATTTTCTTTTTTTTTAACTTTCAGTTCGTAACTTAAAGTCACCCCCCTGCTTACACATTAAAACCCTAAGTTTCGAAATAAGTGGGGGAAAAATCCAAAACATTTAATCTGATTGTGAAAAACAACTTTGCTATTTCAAACAATTTTTAGCGGTGGAGTTATCTGCTTATCGGACAGCGCAGATCAAAGGTTTGCAGTCTGATCTTCATCTATACCGTCCTTAACATGTCTGTTAGTCGCGCTAAGCAACCAAGGGTCAAAATGACAGTGTTGACAGCCGACAGCTCAGACAGACACGTGACTATGGAGATCACTTTTAAAAGGCATTTGCAGACGACAAATGGCTTGCAAGGAAAAAAGAGGCATTTGGTTATTTGCGTAAAGTGTCGTCTCGGATCAGCCTGCGCAGTTCGCCAAGGCTAATCTGAGACGGCACTTTACGACTACATTAGATTTTGTGCTACCGTAGACTTCCGCAAAACAGAAAATTACATAAAAAACGGAAAGGATCGTTTCGGATTAGTCTGCGTGGACTGTGCGGGCTGATCCGAGACGACACTTTACGCAAATGTCCGAATGCCCCTTTTTGTGTGTTGCAGGCCAAATAGAATGTGGCGAAATGGTTAGGATTTGTCTTTGACAGGTTAGAACCATTCATGCGGGTGGAAATGTTGTGACAAAAAAAAAAGTGTTGGAATCGTTGCCTTTAACACAATGTTTTCAAACGCCATCTTTCTCTGGGTCGACAAAGCCCTGGCTTGGGATTTATGATCTAGAGCGTCTTACCAATCTTCACATGATTTCCTAGTACTCTCATGCTGTCAGTCACTATACAGCCAGTCTGCATTTGCCGTTTATGAAATATACATTACGAGCCAGGCTGCATAAAACGGTGGCTGAATGCTAATGGTCAATTATCTGTATGTCCTAGGACCAGTCTACCTCAAGACAAGTCGGTTGTTAAAATCATGGCTATTATGGATAAATAATTATGTGATGACATGCTTATAGTATAGTGTATCACGGAGATGCAGCAAGCCCCCTTTTGTCATTGCATGGCTCATATATTTCACAGTAAGTAGCCTTTGAGACGTCTCATCAGCTTCTTTATTACGGTTCTAGTCTGATCCTTATCTTGGCAGGCTCGAAATATATGTACCTAATTTTTTCACATTGTTTGCCGAGGTTAAAGAAAAAACTATTTACTTAAATCTTTACCAAACGACAAAATTTTACACTGGTCCAAATTGAAAGCATTTGAAGATGATACGAATAATGCAAATCAAAAATTGAAATTCGTACTAGATCTAGGAAGGGTGGAAAACAGTGTGGGAAAAGGAGAAAATGATGGTAACCAGCATTTTCTCATTTTTCCAAGCGTTTTCAAAAGGCTTCTTACTCAGGGTCGTAAAAACCAGGGATTGTTTGGTAAAGGGTTAAAGTTCTTATAGCCAATCATGTTTGACATCATGATACAAGAGATGGGTTAAAGTTTTTCATGAAATTATGTGCCATCCCTGTTATAAATATCACTTTTACGAGGGGTGTTCAGTAATTAATGAAAACACACCTGTATATCATTAACCCTTACAGATATTTGAACGAAATTTTAGCAAGACAAAAATGAAGATCTCTGCTTTACTTTTGGTACCAAACGTTATCATGACGTTCTGACGTCGTGCAATGATGTCGTCATCAAAACATGATATCACTTCCTGTTTAGTTCAAAATGGACGTCAGCAGAGAACACCAAAGGTTTTACATCTTCACAAGGCTGCAACTTGGAGATGAGTTAAAGCAAATTCATGAAGATTTGCATACGGTATATAAGGAGTTAGCTGTACCTTATAACACCTGTTCCAGGTGGGTGAGAGAATTTAAAGATGGAAGAAAGCTTATTGCAGACAAACCAAGGTCAGGAGCACCTAAATTCAAGGTGAACGAAACTTTGATCATAAATGTTAAAAATCAAGTAGACAATGACCCCAATGTTTCGGTGCGGGAGATTAGTTCAGACTTAGATGTGTCCATAGGTACTATCCATAAAGTGCTGCATGAAGAACTAGGGCTGCGAAAGATTTCCGCGCAATGGGTACCTCATGTGCTGACTCCCGAACAGAAGAAGAATAGGGTTTCTTGTGCAAGGCAACTTTTAGACATGTTTGAACCCAACGGCCCAAAAAGGATATCTGACATAGTCACGGGAGATGAAACTTGGATATACTTCTATGGGATCCCAAACAAACGTCCTAACATGATGTGGCTGACAAAAGATGAACCCAGACCTGTGGTCTGTAAACCAGGTTTTCAGAGTCGGAAGAGGCTTTTCACAATTTTTTTCAACCATGAAGGACCTGTAGCTGTGGATGTTCTACCAGAAAAAGCAACCATGACCGGGCGATACTACAGAGACACTGTACTTCCTCAGGTGGTTTCTGAGTTGAATGACCGTCGTCCCATCACAGGAACATCGAGAATCATGATTTTGCATGACAATGCGAGTGCCCATAAAACAGCAGCTGTAAACCAGCATCTGTTAGAGAACAAAATTTCTACACTCCCCCATCCTGCCTACAGTCCTGACTTGGCCCCATGTGACTTTTGGTTGTTTCCTAAACTGAAGGAGATCTTGGCAGAAACAAGTATACACGTGTCCAAGACCTCTCTAAAGCCGTAAATGCAGAGTTACGGGGTATACTTAAAGAAGAGTACCGAGCAGCATTTGATAGATGGCGCAGGAGGCTGCAACTGTGCATAGAGAGAGAAGGAGAGTACTTTGAGGGACTGTAGAAAAATAAATGAAATCGAATGACGGACACCCGAGATATGCAGCTGTTTTCATTATTTAATGAACGCCCCTCGTATTCATGAATAATGAAATCTTATATAAAGTAGAACAGACATTTTGAGAAATTCGATACGCGTGACACGCCACAAGACGAAATACCCGTCCGTCGTTAAACCAATCAAATATCAAGATTACTTCCTCCTTGAACAATAGGTATGGCTACCTGATATTACTATTTTAAAATTATGCACCACACTTAATTCATTAGACTTGCATGTAAACCAAAGTCTACAGAACCGGTTTTTGATCGAGGTTCCGTGCAGTTGCATATATATTTCAATCCTCGATTTTGTATGTGTGTGTGTGTGCGCGCGCATTTATACAATCTGTCTGAACAAAACACGGTGTTTTTAAAAATTGAGCATTGTGACAGACAGTTGGTTCGACCGGTGTTTCCTCTCATGAAGTACAAAAAGTAAAACGGTTTATGAAATGTTTATGTCTTTAGTCGATTTTAAAGAGGCGATATAAACAAGCGTTCCTTCTTTTCAGTGACAGACTTGAAGGGGTACAAAACATCTCTGAACAAGTAGGTGCTGCTTTTCGTCGTTTTATTTTATGCTTAATTGCTCTAATAATCATATGTACTGTTTCTTTGTACAACTCAGGACATTAATTGTTAGTTGCTTTTCGCCGTATTCCATTTCATCGAGGAAAAATATTACCTACCCTGACAAGCAAGAAGTCGACATTAGTATGCATTTAACCCATGGCCAGGCAACAAAACTTTAGACTTGGCCGAATTGAAATCGTTTGCAGACAAAAACTCAAAGATGGTACTAATGATCATATTTGTCTTTGATAGAGTAGAAAATGATGTTGGTGGAAAAAGGCGAAATTACGGTTTATCAGCATTATCTTAATTTCCGACAGCTTTGTACAAAATCTTTCTCTCAGGATCGTCAAAATTTGGAATTACCTTGGCAAGGGTTAACTCTTTACCACACAACAAAAATTTTAAACTTGTCCAAGTTGAAAGTGTTTACAGATGACAACATAAATGTGGCTCATTTTTGAAGCGTCAGGAAACATAATGGGAAAAGGAGAAAATGCTGGTTACCAGCATTTTCTACTTTTCCCAAAATGTTTTCAAAAGGCCTCTTTCTCAGTAGGGGTTGTATAGTAAAGGGTTAATCTTTCACCAAACAATCTCTTAGTTAACAACTCCCAGGAAGAAATCTTTAGAAATATTTTGGGAAAAGGAAACATGTCGCTAACCAGCATTTTCTCCTTATCTTACAATTTTTCGTTGTCCTACTATAAACAGATCTGTCCCTTTCAGCAGTAATTAATTTGTAGTCCGCAATTGCTTTCGCTTTGGATAACTTTTCGTATGGTAAAGATTAAGTCTTTCTTAAACGATAGGTTTTTAATGGCATTAATGACAAAACAGATACGGCACATGATTGTATCGTGTCTTTGATTTGTCTTTGAGTACTTAAAAGAAAATGCACTGTGAGAAAAGGGAGATTTGCTGTGTACAGGTAGAGATATTTTCTTTATTTCACTCACTTTTTGCGAAAGTCTTTTTTCTTCAGTTTATGCATGCGAATGAGGGACTGTTGGTAAATATATATGGAGCTCAGAGCTCCAGATAAGAGGGAGTGATGGTATTCTAAATCCATTATTTGTCTTCTAAACCCTTAATTGTGGGTACTCATTAGAATTGTCTCGATGAGACGATTCTAATGAGTACTTACAACGTAGTGGTACGGGAGACCACTGCTTCATGCATAGCTTTTTTTCCGATTTCAATACAATACCTGACAACTGCGTCAGAGAGATATCTGTTTGGCTCAGTGGTTATGGTATTGGTCTTTTAATCCTCGAGAAACGAGGATATTTGTCCTTCGTGGGTTCGAATCCCGCCAGATGCGGTTTGTATTCGAGCTATGCATTTATTTGTTTCTTTGTTACGGACTTTGTTCGTAAGATGGGGACTCGTCCGTGATCGGCCATTTAGCCATTTATCCCATTTGTTGTCCAAAATCGGACTTTCTGCTAATAAACCTTTGAGTAATCAATAAAGGATGACTTTAACCCTTTCCCAAACAATCCCTGGTTTTTACAGGTCTGGAATAGTAGCCTTTTGAAAACATTGTGGGAAAAGGAGAAAATGCTGGTAACCAGCATTTTCTCCTTTTCCCACAATGTTTTCTACCCTTCACAAAACAAATTTCAGATTTTCAGTCACTTTTATTTTGTCGTCTGCAAATGCTTACAAATTGGACCAGTCTAAAATATTGTCGTTTGGTAATGGGTTAAGCCATGCTAGGGCATGCTCCCCCGGAAAAAATATTTGAAAATAAGACGCTCTCTGGTGCATTGTGGCGCATTTTTTTAGGTTTATATTGCGCATTTTTTTTTCGAAAATTGGTCTGGCCATTTTTCATTTTCGGCCGAAAATTTGGTCCGGCCATAGCCGGGCCGGCCGGACCGCTGCCGACGGCCTTGTATTGGTCTTTTAATCCTCGAAAAACGAGGATATTTGTCACTTCAAGGATTCGAATCCCGCCAGATGCGGTTTGTATTTGAGATATGCATTTATTTGTTTCTTTGTTACGGAGTTTGTTCGTAAGAGTGGACAATAAGTAACATTTTGCTTTTTCATAAAACAATCACTCCCTCCATCTGGAGCTCTGGAACTCATTGACTTCTTTGAATTAAAAAAAAAAAACAACATTTGTTTCTAAAAGATGCCAAAAGAACAAATTGCTTGTTTCGAGAATTGTCTCCTTCTGCCTCTATATTTTCACTGTCAGTCCGTCTTTGATCTACGCTGTCCGATAAGAAGATACTTTCCGCAGAAGAAACCTCTGGAATAACAAATTTGGGAGTTAACTACATTGATTTGAAAATTTCTCTTGTCATGAGTGGACATAGTATATTAAATGTTTATGTATTGTTTATACCTAATGACTTATTTCCGTATCAGTTCACGTATTTAGGTTTATATTACTAGCTGTGTATTTTTTTTATATCGACTTAACTCTTTACCACACGAGAAAATTTTAGACTGGTCCAAATTGAAAGTATTTGCAGACGACAAAATAAAAGTGACTGAAAATTTGTTTTGTGAAGGGTAGAAAACATTGTGGGAAAGGTTCCCAGCATTTTCTCCTTTGTCCCACAATGTTTTCTACCCTTCCCAAATCAAATTTCGTTTTTACAGTCACATTTATTTGGTCGTCTGCAAATGCTTTCAATTTGGACCAGTCAATAAATTTGTCGTTTGGTAAAGAGTTAAGGTCTGTGGCCGCTAACTCTCATGTTTTAAGTCGGATTGGCCGAAAAAGCCGATGTATCACGATATTTACCTATGATTTTCAGGTTCGTAATCCTTACTTCAATTTGAAAACAGATGGCCGATTTACACTACCAAACCTGTTTACGCTGGACGTGTGGGGATTGTGCGCCACTGACGTGTCAATAGGAAATGGGTTCGAAATCTTTACGAATGTGTCCTGTTGTGTTGTTAAACCGCGCAGTCCAACGGCGACCGTGAAAAAAATACCATATTCGTATTGCTCCTGGATGGGAGACACACAAAAAGAGCGATATTTACATGTATATAGGCATCATACGGGCTACGTAAGGTCATCGCGGGCCAAATCTATCTAGGCACTAGATATACTAGTCTACAACCGCTAGGGATAAGATAATGTTTGCCAAGAATGGCTATAGGTTGACAAGTTTTAGGCGACAACAACAACAGGATATCACAGACTGAAAATAAATACTTGTTGACGCACATAAGGTTATTAAATTACCATTTCCGTTGTATGCGTCGCATTAAAACGTCGCATGTCTATTTCATTTGAGCCATGCTCTGGCAAAAGGGAGTTCATTATATTCATGTGTCTATTTTTAGAAATTTTATGGGTAAAGAAATGATGCAATTTAAGCTGGGGGGAATTATTTCCCCGTCACAGTGAATAATTTCCTCCTACCGAAAATATGGTTTATTGACTTGAGATTACTAGTTTTAAAAGTGGCATTCGTTGACAAAATAATCAGATGAAATATAATATATAATTTATTTCATCAGCTTGTGGTTAATATGGGGAAATATCTGCCGAAAAAGGGAAAGGTCCACGAAAATAACTCGTGCCCTATGGAACTCGTTATCTCGCATACCTTTTCCTTTTTCGGCAAATTTATAGAGGATATTTGTTTTTTTCGGTGAAAGATCGAAATTTATTTTATCTGGTGAACACCATCGGTAATATTTTCACTAGTGGAGCAGCCACTAGTGAAAATATTACCGATGGTGTTCACGAGATGAAATAAATTTCGGTCTTTCACCGAAAAAAAAAATATTCTATTTATTTCACGCTTTTTATCCTGTTTTGGAAAAGCTTTATCTTTTCCGTTATTCCCCATGGCGTACCCCTCCCGCATAGCAACACATTACAATATGACGTCAAGCGCGAGAAATGTAAGGTAAATGACGTCATATTTCCCTTCTGGTTGTCAGGCATGCGCAATTAACCTAAGCAATAAGAACCTGAAAATCGGTATTTACACTGGTGGTACCAGTGGAAGATCGAAAAATATTTTCACTGTTATTTCTCGATATCCTACCAGAAAACATGAAATATTTCCCCATATTAACCACAAGCTGATGAAATAAACTCTATTTAATGCATCTCATTGATCCATGATACCAAGCAAAGCCATCACATAATTATAGATTTTCAATATCCACTTTTTTGACAGCTTATTTAATCATCAGGTACAATTATCTTTGGACATACAGAAAATTATTGACCAATCGCTAAAAGTTTCGGCTAGGTCAGCCTGCGCGGAATGCGCAGGATGACCCGAGTCGATACTTTTCGTAGATTTATCAAGCCTCCTTTCTCCATATATTCCTACTTGAATAAAACGAACATGTAACGCCAACGGGAATCCAAATCTCACCGTTTTATTTTCTTTGGATCCATGGGAAAATTTAATTCAATACACTTTAAGTTGTATCATGTTTCACCCCATATTTGAATTTAAAACTTAAGCCCTCAAACTTCTCCGAAAAGAAAATGTAATTACGATTCGATTTATGTGGAGTGTATTATCCTTTGTAACTTTTTTACTCGATCATATTTTTTTATGGAATTTTTGGCATGTATCAATGACACATCAAATAACAATAACGTGAATTAAATTGTTAATAAATAGTCGAGTTATGAGAAAAGTCTACGTAGTCTACTTGTTGGAGAACCCTCGTATATAAAGCACTAAAATGATGGGTATCCTGCTTTCAAGTAAACAACTAACTGTGGACTGACATTAAATACTGATAAGTGTTTTTACTGTAGATTCTCATGTAACAGAAATGTAAAGAAAAACAAGGTGTCACATTTTGACCCGGAAAGAAACAATTTCAAATATTTAACTTCAAAATCGTCTTCTTCAGGGTTTCTTAAAGCCATAACAGCGACCAAAAGTAAATCTAGCGGATGTAAAAATGCATTGGAATTTAATTCATTATTTTAACCCATTACCACACAATCCCTTCTTTTGACGACCCTGAGAAAGAAACCTTTAGAAAACATTGTTGGAAAAGTAGAAAATGCTGGTAACCAGCATTTTCTCCTTTTCCTACAACGTTTTCGACCCTTCACAAAACAAATATAAATTTTTCAGCCTCTTTTGATTTGTCGTTTGCAAATGCTTTAGATTTGGACAAGCCTAATATATTCTCGTTTGGAAATGAATTGAAAAGAATTGAAATTATGCAGTCCGTCCAAGTATTGATAGAAAAAATGAATTTGAAAACAAGATGAAAAGTAAACAAAAAGTGACTTGACCCTTTGGACCTACTTTTAACATTCCTTCCACTGCCAGGAAATTGATTATTGCACTGGCGGCGAGGTAATAAGCTCTGACACCCCAAAAAGTGAACCTATCCACGATATATAGCATGAAAAAACTAACAACTGATATTTGTTTCATCAATGACTATAGGTATATAGATATTCGCAAGAACAACCTGCTTGAAGTCTGTGGCGCCCATAGCCAAGGCTGCCATGGAGATGACAGAGATCGTAAACCCGGACTTGTCTACCTTGGACGAGTTGACAGAAGAAGCCATTCTGAATAGATTGAAGGCTAGATATGAGAGAGACCTTATCTATGTAAGTAAAACATCAACAATGTCATCGTCATGGTGGTCGTCGTATCAGTCGTATTACATGTAGTTATCGACTATGATAATGTAATCAGCCATATCATCTGTATGAATTCACCTTTCCATGCCATGGTCATATAAATTCTAAATGGTATCTGATGACAATTGCATGTGTGGCCTATATAATTCATTGGGCAGTGGAGCAGTATCGGGTCATCATGGCCTCCTTCTTCTTTGATTCCACTTACTATGTAACTATGGTCTGTCCTTTTAGATAAAAAATAATGACAGTGTCCTTTAACTCTTTCCCAAACAAGCCCTGGATTTTACGTGTCTGCAGTACAAGTCTTTAGATAACATTGTGGGAAAAGGAGAAATTGCTCGTAACGAGTAATTTCTACTTTTCCCACAGTGTTTTCTAGCCTATCGAAAAACTTTCTGTCATTCTCATCAAATTCAAAATTGTCATCTGCAAACACTTTGAGTTTGGGACAATCTAAAATGTGTCATTTGGGAAAGGTTTAATTATGAGGCATTAAGATTTAAGTTGCTTGAGCAACAGCGGTACACTGAATAAAATCTATCTGGCATTCAGCTCTGCTACGGGGAGAGCTATACTAAGTTCATTTACGGTCTACGGCCCCTAACTCTCAAATCAAAACACGGAGTCTGCCAGGATTGGTCCAACAGTCTTTACATAAAAACATCGATGTTACACTCTAACTCTAAAAGACCGAATCTGGAGAAATTGACCAAAAAACCTTTACGGAAACGTCGCTGTTATATGATATTTACCGATGAGTTTAAACCATTGAAACCAGGAACATTTTACCCAAGTGTGGATAGACTGGGGCGAGGTAGACTCGTGATAAAAAAAAATGCTTGGCAGCTTTTAAATCCCAGTTTACCTAGCCCTGGGCTAGGCCACATATCAAAGACGTCTTCGTTAAGCAACCAGCCCATTATGCTTAATCTAATTGCCAAATGTACCCTTGTTCACGACCCAGAGAAAAATGCTGTTGGAAAAACCAAAAGCAGCGTGTTCCATTGATTTGTAAGTTGCATCGGCAAATTTCACCGTCTCATCCACATTGAATATAACAGTTTAAGACGCACTGAATATGGACAAGTTAACTGTTACGTCGTCTGATAAACTGTTGAACATGTAAAATACACATAAAATAGTATTCTATAATGAAGAGAGCCGGCCAGATTAGACAGAGACATCAGGTTTGGATTTAAGATCGAACTGCACGTTCTCTGCAATCTAACCTTGCACAGTTGCTGCTGTTGTTATTGTCTTAGGTATTTTCCTACACTTAATTTCATAGTGCGCCACTCGTGAAAATATTACCGATGCTGTTGACTCAATGAAATGCATTTCGATCTTTCGCCGAAATAAATAAGTATCCTCTTAAATATATTCTTTTTTTCTTTATCATAAGTGTCCTTTAAATGAAATATTAAAATCTATACCAAGGAACACGGTTTGGGCTGGTATAAGTTGAACACATTTGCAGAAAACGAAGTGTGTCAGATATGATGGAATTGCTCGAAATCAGGGCCGAAATAATTGGTGTAAAAGCATAAATATTGGTTATCAGCATTGTCCCACACTGTTTTTGAAAGCCTTTCTCTGCAGGGCCTTACAAACTTGAGATTGTGTGTTAAAGGGCGTAAATAACTATTTACTGTTCTTTTCAGACTTGTGTGAAGGATATCCTCATTGCAATCAACCCATGTAAACAAATTGCCATTTACGATGAACAGGTAAAAATGAAAATAATCTTTGATTTTTCTATCCTGATTAACCTACATGTACATGAATAAGGGTTATGATTATTCTAATACTTATCGAAAACTGTCTTTAAGGGGCACCAAAAAGAGAAATGGTAGTGAGAAAAATTTACAAAAGGAGCGATTGCTATTTACACTGTCTTTGTCCTTTTCCCAATCTTTTGTTTAAATAACTGCCGAATGTGACAAAAGCCTGTCATTGTATGTCTTGTATTTGTCTGAAATTCAAGAGCAATGAAACACTCGATTATTGGTAAGTGTTACAAGCAGAAATATCGTGTGACGATATCAAAATATGTGCTTTACGAGATGCACACAAAATCACCGGTTCAATGACAGTTACAGAATAAGGATATTCGATGATACAACATTACTACTCATTTGCTACTCTGTTAATCCTGTTATATGAAACTAATTCGAGCTTAAAATTTACGAATAATACCAACATGAAGAACTGATATAATCAACCTGCTAAAAGGATATCGTCGGTTTACTTCAAAAACCTCGTAACTACAGTTTGTAAAAAGCTGCAATTATGAGGTTTTTGAAGTAAACGGACGATATACATGTTAAAATGTAGTGGTTGGCTGAGAGACCTATCTTTGTAGCATAAGGTTTCATGTATACTGATTAAAGACTAAATACTGTTCGCATGTGGAATGTTGAAAGATACTATCTACAGTTTTCCTTACTAAATTCTTTGTGTTTAAACGATATTTTAAGGCTTCTCAAAAACCATAAAAAATTACTGTGAATTGATGGTAAACAGGAAAGGGAACTTCTCATGAAACAGTGTTTAAAACATTTTTGTAACAAGAGCGAAGTGCTTGTTGTTAATAATTGCTCCTTCTCCCAACCGGTTTTCCATCTGTCAGCTAAATAATGTGATTGCATGAAAAGCTGTCTTGTGCAGTGGTGTTGTTTTTCTCGTCTTTTATACAGGCACATATTGATTATGATAAGGACAAGTTCGATGCCTCCCTGCAGCCCCATGTATACCAAGTGGCTGCAAGAGCTTATAGGCGACTTTGTGACTCAGAAATCAACCAGGTGAACTAGTATTTTATCTTCATATATTATAATCTATGGAGACATAGCCATCGCAGTGCGTAATTCTCATTATCATCGCATAGCTAGAACCCTGTTAAATTACAATTTTAAATAGGCACAGGTCTGCTTTTAGGTTTAGGCTATATATAAATGAACATTATTTTTATAATAAAGAGAGCTATTAAAAACTTCAGGGCCGCAAAACAGCGAACTTGACACATAAATCAAGACAACTTAATTTTGTATTGCAAGGGTATATTTCAACTTTATATTTCAATACCTTATTAAGATATGGTAGTTATGGCAACGTCATGTTCCAAAATCTGCCTCGCAATATGAAAAACAAGAGGGCCAAGATGGCCCTGGATCGCTCACCTGAATTTTTGAGAGGACCATAGCATTTTCATTTCGAGGAATTGAAACATTGGAAACAAAATCATTATTTTTCCAAGCAATTTTCAAAAGGTCACCTGTAAAAGTCATTTCAAAATCTGATCATCAGTTTCAGAAAAGAAGAATTTTTAAGAATTTCTTAATTTCCATATAGTGCAAGTAGCCCCCATTCACCAGAGCCACGTTTCTTGATGGATCAAAATTTCGCAAACAAGTTTTGAAAAGGGTCATTCATGGAACATGGCTGTAAAATTATTTTAAAATCTGACCAGCCGTTTCAGAGAAGAAGAATTTTCAAGAGTTTCTTCGTGTTCGTACAGTGCAAGAAAACCCCATTCACCAGAGCCAAGTTTCTTGACGGATCAAAATTTTGCGAACAATTATTGAAAAAAGTCACCCATGGAACATTGCTGTGAAATTATTTTAAAAGCTGACCAGGGGTTTCTGAGAACAAGAATTTGCAAAAATTTCTTCGTGTTCGTATAGTTGAAGTAGTCCACATTCACCAGAGCCATTTTTCTTGATGGATAAAAATTTGGCGAACAAGTTTTGAAAAAGGTCACCAAAAGAACATCCCTGTGAAATAATTTCAAAATCTGACCAGGGGTTTCAGAGAAGAATTTTTAAGAATTTCTCTCTTTGCCGTATAGTGTAAGTAGCCCCCATTCACCAGAGCCCTGTTTCTTGACGGATCAAAATTTCGCGGACAATTTTTAAAAAGGGTTACCCAAGGAACATCTCTGTGAAATAATTTTAAAATCCGGCCAGCGGTTTCAGAGAAGAAGATTTTCCTTAGAAAATTCCATTCCGTTGCCATGGCAACCAGTTTTTGACAGAATCAAATTTTGTGAACAAGTTTCAAAAAGGACCTCCCAAGAAACATTCCAGCCAAGTTTGGTCCAAATTGGCCCAGTGATTTGGGAGGAGCTGATGTTTAGAAATTGTTGACGACGCACGACGGACGACGCAAGACGGAGGACGGACGAATGACGACGCACGACGGACGACGGACACCGGGTGTCCTTAAAGCTCCCCCTGAGCACGATGTGCTCAGGTGAGCTAAAAGTATGAAATATGTGAAAAACACTTCAGAAGTAATGAAAATAATCCGACGTAAAATTGACGCTGGATGACATTGGACGGCTTTTTCAGCGATAACATTGTAATTATACCATATCTTCATAAGTCGTTGGGGTATTGACATGAAATTCATGCTAATAAAAAACAGTTATTTTGTCTACAACATCTATTTAGTTTGCTTATTTAAGCAATATTTTAATGAATAACAGTTCTTTTCCACCTATATCTCAAGAGCATAAGTTTCTTGAGCTATACTCAAAACAGGCTACTTGTTTGCCTGCATTCATGTACATACATGTATCTTTTACATGCACATGAACATATTCATGAAGTAATCTCTTTGAATAATGAGTCATTCTAATAGGTCATCATTGTGTCGGGTGAGAGTGGTGCTGGTAAGACAGAAAGTACAAAACACATGGTCAGTCACATAGTCCACATGTGTCAGAAGGGGATGATGGATCTAGACCAAAAAATTGTAGAGGTGATTATTATTTTCCGTTTACATAGTAACCTGTCTTTGTAGCACTTTGTATTTATTGTTTGAAATGTACTTGTATGAATCTTTTACAAGATGATTAATTTTTAGACTGGCCCATGATTACAGTAACCGCAGATGATCCCAAATAAAAAATGATTCTAATAAAAGGGGTTGTCTTTGAAATAGTAGAAAACATCAATGCTAAAAGGAAAATAACCAACATTGTTTTTCCCGCTACCAAAGCCTTCTTAAATATGGGGTTCTTAAAAACTGTGATTGTCTGGTAAAGAATTCAAGACTCCTATTTTTATTTTTCTCAAATCTTTGTTTTGAATAAGAAGCATGTTAACCCATTACTACACAATCCCTGGGAAATTAGACTTCTAAAAATGATGATCTTAGAAAAAGTAGAAGTGCAAGTGTCCAGCATGTCTCTTTTTCACAGAGGAGTTGTCTAACCTTTCAGAAATAAATCCAATCACTCGAGCTATATTTATGTTGTCGTCTATAAATACATCCCATTTGAACTAGTCTAAAATATTGTCCTGTAGTCAAGAATGAAACAGCTACATGATGAATAATTCTATATTGCCACTGAAGTTTTACACCCAATTATTACTACTGTTTGTCTTCCAGATAAATCCACTTTTAGAAACCTTTGGTAATGCCAAAACAACCATGAATCCCAATTCTAGTAGATTTGCCAAATATTTAGAGCTGACATTCAATCAGCAAGACAGAGACCTAGCTGGGGGTGAGTAATCTGAGTTTTACCAACGTTATGGTTCTGTCTGAACCGTGTAGTAGATTTTATTATATTTAAAAATATAACATAAACTCGAATCTACTATTCTTCGTGTTTATTAATTAGGACACTAGTATACTACGCAAATATGATCTGCAAACATGAATCAATTACTTTGTTATAACTTTTCATAGGTAGTAAAAGCAACAACTCTGCCATTACAAATTTTATCGAATCAGTAAGATGGTACATGTACCACAACAATCTGTCCTGACGTTAACCTGCTCTCAACAATGATTTAAATTCACTCTCTATTATTAAACCTATCCCACATCTCACACCACAGTTATAGAAAGTCAAAATAAGAAAAGTAAGGAAAATAAGACATGATTAGCCAAGTTCCAAGAAAATTAGATTCTGCGCCACGAGTGAAAATATTACCGATGGTGTCCACTCGATGAAATGAATTTCGATCTTTCATCGAAAAAAATAAATATCCTCTATATATTGTTTTTGAAGGTTTGTAAGAAAGGAAACAACAATAGGCTTGTAAGCATTTGTACTCTTCTCAACAAGTATGGCCTCTGCGATACAATAAGTCTTTGACGAGATTTAAACAAAGGGGAAAAAAGGAGAAATGCTGGTTATTTGCATTTTCCCCATTCTAATATCTAATTCTAAAGCTTCCTTCCTCAGGTCGTTAACTATATGATTGTGTAGTAGAAGGTTAAGAATATTAATGACATTTCATTTGAGAGTGAATACGACATGATTTACAGGGTGAGTAATTCCATGGTGCAAAACTGACTTACCTGATATGTTTCTGCATGTATTTTCTGGCAAAATTGAAGAAAACATGTAACTTATTACAATAGATTACAGACAGTATCAGGCTATTTTTGTGAAGAATGCTTAAAACTTGCCAAAATGGAATCATGGTTCTTAATCGGTTTAATGAAAATGAGAAAACGTGTAGTGACACTGGTTTTTGAAATGGTAAGCAATCGTAAATGATCATTGACTTAGGATATCATAAGTGATAATAACCTCCTTATGAATTGTTCAGCTGTTGTACGGGATTACATGCTGGAGAAATCTCGTGTGGTTCATCAGTCACAAAAAGAGGGCAACTTTCACATCTTCTATGCTCTGTTTGCTGGATGTCCAACACAAAAACTCGAGGACCTCTTCTTGGTTGAGTCATCACGTTTCTACAGGTATTGACTTTTAATCCTTAATATGGTTACTATGATATTAAGTTGCTTGTTCAGATAATGTTTATTGAATTCTGAGTGCACAAAACATACAGCTTAACTTTAGAGCTGCAATACCCGTAATCCGTGCCATGTTGTATAGTTCATATGTTTGGTCTGCATTTGCCTACAATTCATTTATCTAGTACCTACATGATTATCGTACAAAAACCATGACAGAAACATTTGTTCAATAATTTAAAACTTTATTTCAATACTTTTTTCAGTTAATCCAATATTGATTTTGACAATTGAAAATGGTGGTAAGAGTACAACAAATTAAACAGCATATTGTCCGACACTCAATTTCAAAACATTTATTATGTGTAGCCAAGCATAATGAAACAATAAGTTCAGAATAACTCATCCATATACAGGCATATTTCCAATTGTTCAATATGGCCGCTTCCAAGAAAGATTCTTGGGAAACCAAAATCGACCTGAAAAGGTATACCATCGTTCTTTCCTTTCTGGAATCATGTTATCAATTCTCTAAATAATTCATAATTTGTATCACATCTATTTTTGGTATGGAATATTGATAATATTGTAACCTGCATAATGGATTTATAATACTAAATGCATACTCACATAATTCAATTTCAAAGGCATTAACAGTGACTATTGTTAAGCATGAAATTCACATGTTTCTTTCTATTGTTATGCTAGCTGTGTACTTAAAGTCACAACTGAATCTAAACATGAATGAAATTACTATAGAAACACATAGTTTTACTATGATTTGTTGTCGTTTATGGCTATTCTCCAACTGTCCCTCACCCTTTTGTAGCTAAACCAGAAAGGATTTATAGATCACTAGAGAGTTTGATAGTAAAACGATTTGAAGAAAAAAAAATGAAAAATCAAATTTTTCATGTTTTCTTATATGATTAATATTGCAAGAAAGAACTATTGAAAAAGTCTTACCATTTGAATGCATTTTATATAAAGATAAGTTTTTATAGAAACCACATGGACTGTAGCAATTATGAATGAAAACTCCAGTTGAACTGGAAGTGCAGATAACTTTATTATCAATTCAAACACTCTCTACTTTGCAAGAGGAAAATATGATCCTTTATGTGGTTCCCTCATGATAATATTTTTAGAATATGTTTTCTGGTGCTGTCTTGGATGAACGTAAATTTAGGTCAAGTCAGTTAAAAAAGTCGGTCCTTATGAAAAATCTGAAAAAAAAACTTGCGTTTACTAATTTCAGTCAAAATTTATGAAGATGGGCAATCATATTTGTCTAAATGGTTTTTCGGACAAGTCATAATAAAGTAGAAAAATAGAAAGATAGTTGACCTTTTTATTTGTGTTAAGAAACTTTTTGTACCATTTTCATTTTGAAAATCATAAATTATTTCGATGAAATTTTTGGAATCCCTCAATTGATTAATTTCATTTAAGGTAAATTTGTCTCAAAACACATAATTTTCTTGCTGATTTTCAACCAATTGTGTTTTGAAATCTCCTGATTTTTCTCTCTTTTTTATGTGCAAGCTTTTGCTAAGGTCTGGAATATTAAGTATTAGGCGAGAGCTGTATCATTCTACTTTTCGTTATGAAACTTCAAAATTTGCACCGAAGACAAAATTATTTTCAGATATAAAACGTATGGAAAGTTTATTAAAAGAATATTACTGCAGGTTTTATTGACTTTTACGATCCTCGAGAAGATCTCCTTTGTATTCATTTACATCATCCATGCTTGCGAGGAAAACATGACATTCTTGGATTTCGTTATTTTCTCTATAAGAATATTAGCGGTGCAGAATTCGTGAATATTTTTGTCTCTGTTTGTGCCACGTAAGGCCCAATTAAAAGTAAGACAGTGATGAATTTTCATGGCCTTCTCGTAAGGATTTAAACATGATTTGAAGTTCTTTTATTACAATTTTCAGGCCTTTCTCCCAAATCTTGTATTCTAGTGTACTTGGAATGACAAGATTTTTTTCCTGCAACAAATGGAACACCAAGGAGTTGCAATTTCAATATCATTTTTGTAACATATCTAACAAATCAAATTTGCGACAAGAACTATTTCTTAAAGAAGGTAAAGAATTTTCTAAACTTTTTTCAAGGATTATGCAAAGTGACGAGGAGAGTTTGGACGATGTGGAAAGATACAGGGCTGTGTATGACTCGAACATGGAAGTTCTTACAAAAATTGGGCTGGTAAATAACTCTCCTTCTTGCTATTTTGGAAAATCTTTGATTTATTCCTGGGCAAATATTTTTGAAGGAAAAGCCAAAAAACAAAACAAAACAAACATGTATGAATTTATTAAGCCAGGTTTCATTTGATAACATTTTTTTTATCTTAAATACGAAATATGTATCGTAACCCTGAGGCTGCCAAGGACAACTATAGGAGTTTTTGTGAACATTGTTGATCAGGATCAGACTTGACAAATAGTTTTAACGGTAGTAACTCTATTTTTTGTCATGGCAGATTATTATTAGAGCGTATTTATGACGAATAAAATCACAGTATCAATGCATTCTTAGTCTGTTCTCGAGATATATCACCTAACCATATTTGGAACCCTATGTCACAGAGTGAAGATTTAGAATTCTTATTATTGTATGTATGATTTTATCCGATTATGACTGATGTAGTTGAAACAAAAATTGACTGGTATATATACATGTATATAAAAATTTGATTATTGCAGGATACAGAGATAATGCATGTGATGTTGGCAGCCATTATTAACATATCAGAAATAGATTTTGAAGAAGGCCATGAAGGGAAGGCACAGATAGTGGATGCTGCACCGTTTGAACATGGTAAGGGTATACGTTTGAGTTGCTTCAACCTTTTAAGCAGACGACAAAATTTAAACATCCATATCAACCCTTTATCACACGATCCCAACTTTAGAATCCTGACGAAGAGGCATGTGAAAGAAATGTAAAAAAAAAAGGAAAAAAATACTGGTTTAGCATAGTTTTTTTTTCCTTTTTCCCACAATGATTTCCTACCAAAAAGATATCAATAGTAAATAATTCCATTTTGTGGTCTCCCAAAATTTCAGCTGGAACAAGTTTGAAATATTGCTGTTTGGTAAAGGGTTAAAAGTAAAGGAAGGAAAAATATACAGTTTGGCTAAAATGATGGAAATTGGCTTTCAAAGTGTAGAAATAAAAAGAGTGTGAAAGGAGATGCTGGTGCTCAGCATTTTCCCTTTTTATTCGTTTTTTCTTTAAATGGTTCATGTATTCTTCCTGCATAAGGGCCATGAAATATGGAAAATGCTTTATACAGTTCCAGTTTCAAAACATGTTTTTTTTTTTAGAAAATGAATAAATGATAAGTGCAGTCAGGTACGTGCACTGAATTGTAGTGTAGACGGTTTTCTTGACTGAGTTTACGATTGGATATGTCCATATGAATATACAATTTACTTATCCTAATGTAGGTTCACATTCGCTAGTACACTTTTCTTAATCAGCAGAAACTTCACGAGGAAATATTTTGTCAAGTACGTTTACTACATCTTCAAACCAAGCAATAATAGGTTATGCCTGTGTCGTAGATATTTTCCATCATAAATTTCTGAATATGTTGCTAACTATTTCGTAGTTTTACAACAAGTTCTATAATATGTTTGAGTTTCTGTTGTAAGGTGAGTAAAAAGTAGTTGTACAGTGAAAAAGGCAAGTCGTTGAACGACCTATTCATGTTTCACGATTAAGTTCAACTTAGTAAAGGATAAATTTTAAAATTTAGGAAATTGATTTTCATTTTCGATCTTTTTTTCCGCATTAACTTGCTTTTTTAACTGACTTTGAACGATGATGATTGACTTTTGTACGTGCTTCAGGTAGGTATTAACAATCTAATGATATGTTTGTGTGTCCATTATCATAAGCTTTATTAAAATTTAATTTCATTTACTTGGAATAAGAATCAAGGCAAGAAAGCAAAAGGTCAGTAGCTTCTTGCTAGGAAAGTGCACAATGACATAGCGATGTTACAGTGCACAATAAAATCCAAACAAGAAAAATAAAAACATCACATTTGACTCTTAATTGAGCATAGCCAATAATCATAACGCTTAAGTACTTTCAATTTTGGTGTCTAGCGTCATCTTACTATGTGTAAGATTTAACACATAATCCTGGGGACTCCAGTTCCTTAGGTTAAAAAATCATATAGCTTAGTTAGCTTTATAATATTCAAAATATTACTGATTTTAGATAAAAGACAGCACTGCCCTTGTGTTTACAACTTTTATCTGGGCTTTGATAGGGAAAACTTAAAAAAGTGTATATTTGCCAGTCCACTTGACACAGAATTGTAATATTTAGTATGTAGGGTGATATTATGGACCCCTACTACCAACAATGTTAAAATCATTTCCCTATGGTCAAAATTAGTCCAACACATGGATTTGCAAACTGTTCTACCATGAGTGAATAAGGGGTATTCTGGCCCTTTTGATTTCCCAATAGGTCAATTCAAAATTTATTCTTTTTATTCTGTCTTAATGGTGTCTTCCTGACTAGCATAGGATCTAGCTTAGTTCCATGGTTTTCCATGGTGTGTCCTTCTCGATTTCTTAACAGCAAGCTCATGAAAGATGTTAGAGTGCAACCAACCAGAAACTCTTGAAATTTGTTTTCAAAAATCCTGAAATGCAAAGTGTGGCTGTTAAAATACCATCTTCAATATTGACCCAACATTGATATTTCCATGGAAACTTAACTGGTCAATCTAGGCTTTCACAGTAAGATACTTTGACTGCTATTTCTATAACATGCCAAAAGACACAGATTCATCGAGTAGTGATGATGCCATACTGATGTGAAACTTCGTAAAAGAAACTTACCGTGTTTTTCTTTCAATAATCCACCCTAGAACACAACACTTTATGAGTATGTGTTCAGTGGCAGGAAAAAAGAAATAGTCTACCTTTATTGAAACAGTATTTTGATTTTTTATGTGTCAAAAGTCCTTCACAAACACAGCTATCTGATATATGACCAATTCTTTGTCACTGTTCTTCTATGGGTTCTTTCTCTAAAGACACTAAGTCTTGCCTTAAAAGGCTTTGTTTTCTCTGTCCTTGCCCTTTTTAGATATTATTTTATATCATACATGTAATTAGATATTGTCTTTTTTTCTTTAAATTTTAATACGTATGTATGCCTTAAATTTTTTTCAGCGGTTGTTCTACTTGGCTTAAACAGGGAGGATTTTGGCATAGCTCTCAGCACAAGCAAGCGAGTAATACAAGGTAACTTTCTATAATTAACGTTTTTTTGATAATGGGGACAATTTAGATTTTTATTACATTATTATCTAAAAAAGTCTACATCACTGACTGTACTGAGGAAGAAGTTTGCAAACTAGCAATGAATGAAAAATGGAAGTGCTAGACGAAAAATTCTGTGGAACACACTGAAGGAGACACCTAGCCCTGTGATACCAAATAACAAAGTTTTGAATTGTCTGGATTGACAGACGATGATTTAAATGAGACTCTTAAACAGGGTGAGAAACCATTGTCGGGAAAAAATATTTTTTTGTACATTTGTTTTTTGTAATATGGTCTTCTTCAGCATGGTTGTTAACTCTTTTCCACCTGATTAATTTTTGTAGTTGACCAAATTGAAAACATATGCAGACTTCTAATAAAGGTAACTCAAATGATGATTTTATTATGTAACAACGTAGAAACTATGGTTGGAAGATGATGAAATACCGCTTACCGACAATTTCTCCTTTTTCGAAAATTTTTCTAAAAGTTTTTTCCCTCAGGGTTGTTACAGAACTGAGGATTGTATGGCAAAGTGTTATACAGAAGGTTTGTTTGTCCGAACTTCAGTCTTTTCTTGTATATCAAAAAGATCAGTTAAACACCGTTGAATTTACAAATTTGATACAAAATGGTAAGTCAGGCATGCCTCTTACACGGATGCTTTTTTTCTATTTGATTTAAGGACAAAATATTGTTTCCTACAAGACTGTTAGCCAGGCACGTGATTCTCGTGACGCTCTCGCAAAGATGTTATATGAGAGAATGTTTGGCTGGCTTGTTAGACAGATAAACCAAGATCTTCACCCCAACAGACAATCTTCTGTGTATGTATTGATTTTTCCATTGATTTTAAAATCCAGGAAAAGGAGAAAATGCAGATTAACAGCATTTCTTCCATTTTCCACAGTGCTTTCTACCCTTTCAGTCAAAAATTAAATTATTTGCTATATACTTAATTTTGATATTAACAATTGTTGTTGTCTGGTACAGAACTTAGATTTATTTAAATGTTGATTCTCCTGGAGATGATCAGACTAATGTTCCTGCATGCACAATTTTCTTAACACTGTGACCGATGACAATCACTGTTTTGATTTGTGAGATATATGGAGATTTAAATGATTTCAACGCATGAATTCTAGTATATCGCTTATTATTTCATGCTTTCCGATAGGATATCGAGAAATAGCAGTGAAATTATTTCTCGATCTTACACTGGTAGCAACACTGAAAATCCGATTTTCGCGTTCTTGTTGCCTAGGTAAATTGCGCGTGCCTCACAACCAGATGGGAAATATGACGTCATATCCCTTACATTTCTAGCTCTTGACGTAATATTGTAATGCGTTGCTATGCGGGAGGGGTGTGCTACGGGGAATAACGGAAAAGAACTGTACTGGATTTTGATAAAGCTCCTCCCAGAAAGGGTTAAAAACATGAAATAAATAGAATTTTTTTTTTTTTTCGGTGAAAGATCGAAATTTATTTTATCTCGTGAACACCATCGGTAATATTTTCATTCATGGTGCGCCACTCGTGAAAATATTACCGAAGGTGTTCACTCGATGAAATAAATTTCGATTTTTCACCGAAAAAAATAAATATCCTCTGTATCAATAACATAGATGTTTATGGAATTAAATTACAAATGTGGTCCAAAGATATCTGGGATGAGTTTAAAAATGGTTTATTTAAGGTTAAAACTTAGGTCGATTAGTCAAATTTTAGGAAAACCTTGTGTACGCTCTTAAGGCCATGTTTTTAGTCCATATTACCAAAAGTCTGTAAGAATGTTTGTTTTAAAAATATCTTGGAAGTGGGTGATGTTGGGCCAAAACCTACATCAATAGGTCAAATCTTAGAAAAAACTTTGTGGACACTTTAAAGGTCACATTTTCTTTCCAAAACTCTTGAAAGGTGATCAGAATGTTTGTCTTCATGATATTTGGGACGGAAATTTTTAACATTATTCATGTCCAATCAAAAGCTATATCACTAAGTCAAATCGTAGACAACCTTTTATACGTGTTAGAGGCTTCATGTTCAGTCCAAAACTCTTGAAAGTTGAATAGAATGTTTGCCTCGATGATATCACGGACGGGTTCGAAAATAGGTAATGTCCGATTAAAAACTAGGTCACGGAGCCAAAGCCTATAAAACCTTGTGAACGCTTTAGAGACCACATTTCCGTCAAATATTCACGAAAGTTGGTCAGAAGCTTTGTTATTATGATACTTTGAATGTGTTTGAAAATAGGTCTCACTGGGTCAAAACCTTTGTCAAGTTCAAATATTTTAGAGTTTTTTTAGCCTCAGAAGTATCATTTTCTGTCAAATACTTGTAAAAAAAATATTTTTTTTTTTTTACTTAATTATCAATAAGATGAAATTTATGAAAATGAAATAGGTCACTTTGAAGTGAAAACAAGGTCGACATGTCAGATCTCGGAGGGACCTTGTGTACACTCTAGAGGCCACAATTTCTGTCCAATAACGTGCACCAGCTTGTTAATATATACAAGCACTAAACATAACACGTGCTGCTTAAAGTAGTGGACCCATAATAAAAAAACAGCTATTTCCACTATAATATCATCCTAGAAAATATGCTATGATTAAAAATCTGTATTATTGTACTACTTTAATCGAGGCACTTTTCCTTTTTTTTCCTTCTTGGAATTATCATTTATAAATCTAAAACCACCATATCATCATTACAAAGAGAGAATTTCTGATCGGTGAAAAATGTGCAGACGTGTTATATATGTATAAATCCGTATTTATCAACTGTCAAGAAATGTTATTCAATGTGTACCGGGTCTATTACCTTAACTATTGCAGAGAGAAATATCTTTTAAGCACACACAACTTAACAATCTATTGCAGTAAAGACACCTTAGGGAATATTGGAATATTGGACATAGCTGGCTTTGAAAAGTTGAGGTTTAACAGTCTGGAGCAGCTCTGTATTAATTTGGTGAATGAGAAACTGCAAAATTTCATGAATCAGAGGATTTTCCAAATAGAGATGATGATATACAAGTCCGAGGGAATAGATATTGAAGGAGTTCATTTTGAGAATAATGACAAAACCCTAGAAATGTTTGAGGCGGTGAGGAAGTTTTTGTTTTCAATGAACATGTATAAATATGCAATAATTATTTTCAAGTCGAGAAAATCAAAGAAAACTTATGTCGATTTCTTTCGTTCGTCAATAATCAATTAGCAGGATGATCAATTGAGATCTTCTTTGTCCAAAGTGTTTTGAAGGATGAAATGACAAGCAAATAACTTTCCAGAACTAAACCTGTTTTATAGACAGTAAATAGCAGTTATAACCATTATATTCGACTTTTAACCACCCTGTGGAAGATGCTGTTAAAAAGCATCATGGGACGGGAGACCATACTGGTCCCAGGATGCTTTCCCTTTTCCACTATTTTTTACCCTGTCAAGACTATTTTCTCTTTATATGAGCCACATTTTTTTTCTACAAATGCTTTTAATATGAAAGAAAACATTTTTGTTGTATGTTAAAGAGTCAAAAAGTTAGTTCTTAAAGCTTTTACTTTAAGGTGTTTTTTGTTTGCAGTATTAATTAAGATTTGGCTGAATAAAAGTTGCTTTGCTGCTCTTAAACTTAAATTGTATGTTATGTTTCAATGTAAATGTGTAAATGTCAAATTTTAGGCTTTATCAATGACGACAAAAAAGTGTAGCAAGTAATTCCTATGTGTGCATTCACATGATATTGTCCTTTCTTCTTTGAGTTGAAGTTTTGTTGTTATGTTATCTCCAAATGTTTGATTTTCAATACTCATACAAATTGTTGCAGAGAAAGGGAGGCATCTTAGCTATTCTTGATGAGACCTCAACATTTCAACAAGGCAGTGATAACGCCTTTGTCATGCAACTAAAACAGAAGCTCCGTTCCAATGAGCTTTTTAACGAAGTGAAATCAGACGACCCCAGGTTTTTCATTCAGCATTTTGCTGCCCAGGTTAGCGAATTCCATTGTTCTCTTTGGCTTCTGATACAAAAGGTCTCCTAGTAACTTGCATGTACAAAAGAAAGTGTCAATGGCAATTATGACCCATCACTTACAAATAATAACAATAATGATAATAGTATTGATATTAAAAATAATAAAACTTCTGAAGATAATTGGGAAAATAAGGAATTTAATTCATCCAACATATTTTTTACTTCTGTTTTTTTCCCCAAAAGTATTTAAGTACACTTTATAAGCAATAGGCTTTCTGTGAAAAAAAATGTTTAAATGTTATGAATTTTCTTTCAATCAAGTTAAAGAATACTTATGTATTGTTGTTTTTAATTACATTTACCTATCTGTTAAAATGTCTGCTTTCATGGTTTGGATAGGTGTGCTATGACGCTAATGGTTTCATTGAGAAAAATCGAGACGTGCTAAACCCAGAAATGACAGAGTGTATGAAGGAAAGCACAGATGATTTAATCAGTGACTTGTTCACGGTCAAAAGAGGACCTACTGGGACTATTTCAGTGTAAGAATGGTTTTTGGTGTGATTTTGTTTTCTTCTTTAGCTCACTGAAGCACGAAATACTGATGGTAAGCCGTAATTACGGTTAGAGACTGTCCGATGTGCGTCTTGCACAATGTTACGAAAACAACATGGCTGACTGCAATAATTATAATTTACAGTCTCCCAAAACAATTTGTGAGTTCTTCTTGTTATGGCCTGTTACCCTAAGAAACATGTCAATGTGTATAGGAATCATGCGTTCCAGCCTCTGCATGCATTCCAGCCACAGCAATTTGCGAAAATGTTGGACGCAGACAGGATTCCACACCCTTGTATTGCTGAGCATGAGCAAGAGCCTGTCTCTTGGCATTTGTTGTATAAAAGCAAAAATTGATCTATCATTTTGTCAACATCTCTCATTATCCTTGCCTATTTAGATACCTTTGAATTATGTCTTTAAAGTATTTCATTATGAAAAGAACGAGGAAAGGGATTCCTATAAAGGTGGGTATTTAGATTTTTCACATCTCATCAACTTAGAAAATATAACAATCACTGAAATTTATATGAAAAAAAAAAAGAAAACGCAAATCATCACATGGTTAAGAATCGTAAAATAGCACGAAAAAATGGGGAAAAAAAAGACGATGTTCCCTTAAAAGGCTACGGTAATTTTAGATTTTTAGATTTCGCACCAGAAATAAAAAATAATTGTGGAAATGTCAAGTGACTAGTGACGCTGAAATTCCTTGACATAACAAACATATAATTATTTTTAATAATGTCTTTTTCCGACGCTATATTTGAAGCGTTGTCTGGTATGTAAATAAGTGAGTTGCTCATGTAAAATAAAAATGTGTCTTCCTCCTGTCTGTGTCAACCTGGGCTGTAGTAAATCTCTAATTTCTCCTTTTGTCGGATGGTTTCGACTACTGAGGTTAAATGAATGAAAATGTAAAGGCTTTGGAAGTATAGGCATTTTTTTGTACTTTTGTAAAAGTTTCATCCCAAAATCTGAAGGGCCACCTTTAATGCTTCACAACAAAGGCAATGGTTGATATTCATTTTGAATATTAAGGAATTAGTCATGGGTATTTTGTACCGAATTTGTGTTTGTACTGAAGTTCATTTTTAATGTATAATATTAAGTTCTTTGAAAACAAAACATAAATTTTTTTCCAGTCCAATTGTAATTGATCATAAGTTGATATCCATTTTGACTCGCTTTTTTCATATTTTTTTTGTGTTTTGATTATTATTACAACGGGGAAAAGGTTGGTTATAGGTTTGGAATTTTTTGACAGTGAAATATATTTTGGGAAAAAAGATGTGAGTTTCATTAGAAATACATTGACTGTGTTCATAAGATTATAGTTGTGTAAATATCTTTTTTAGCTCTACTGTTTGTATATGTGCAGGATTTTTATCTTTTCTCACTATGTCTTAGGTTAGTCTAAACAATTGCTTTAGAGATCATGAACGAATACTGACTTTGATCGATCTTGACATTTTCCTTGAAGAGTAATGACTGATAAAACATCAATTGTTCTATGTACCTAACTTATACTTTCAATATAGCTGTGCAGAAGTCATTTACTTTAATGTTTACCAGGGATTAAAACCCTCTGAAAATTAAATAACTGTTTTGCTCCTTGATAGCAGGCATTATCCACGTTATAATATGTTTCTGTATCCATTTATCTTCATAATGTTTTATGACTTTTTGTATTCAAAATCGCAAATCACTCTTTGATATATCCCTTTTAACTCTTTACAAACAACAAAATTTTAGACTGGTTCATATTGAAAGCATTTGCAGACGACAAAATAAAAGTGACTGAAAAAATGGAATTTGTTCTGGGAAGGATAGAAAACACTGTGGGAAAAGAAGAAAATGCTGGTTACCAGCATTTTCTCCTTTTCCTACAGTGTTTTCAAAAGGCTTCTTTCTCAGGGGCGTCATAAGTAGGGATTGTGTGGTAATGGGTTAAACATACCTTCGGCTTTATCTTAGAGATTCCGACCCATTCCAATTCAAGCCATATTTCATTTATTTATTTTCCTACTGGCTACTGATTCACGACTTAGGTAATGAACAACGTTATTTTTTTCCTATAGAATTAGTGTTTACGCCTACAAATATGATTGATGAATTTCGTTATCTATTATTTTTGTCAAAATTTAAACTTGACGTCCATACTATACTTCTTCTTTCACCCGAATTAGATATTCTAGTAATGACAGTACTTTTACTTTTAATCGCAATTTATTTTCTTTTCAGTAAGTAAATTGTTTGAAGCCATAATTGATTAACAAAACAACGGATTGTAAAACACATTGTCAGGCATAGTGATAAATTTCAATAATTACAATAGATGTGATGCTACAGAGGCAGCCACTATTATGAACCATCAATGTATTAATCTATCATTTAACCCCTGTCAAAAAACACATTTTTTATTCTTTCTTAATGCTTTTATTATCACTTGTGACGTTTCATACCTATATATGAAATACTGGTAAGTAATTGCTAGTAGAGCTTTCCAGTCTCCTGATATTCTGTATTGCTATTTTACATTAAACTGTTTGGTTCAGACCTCAGAATAACTTCCGGAAGTCAAACAGACATGGCCCTCATGTTATGCCAAAAGGTCAAGTTAAACTGCACAAAACTCCCAAAGGTGAGGCACTTGCTGCTGAGCTGGGCAAAAGTTTAAGAACAAAGTTTGGATCCATCTTTCCGGCCAAGGAAGGTACAATTACACAAGTTAAGCACGTGGAACAGCATAAAACGTTGGTTTCCTACTTCAGGGTAAGAATATCAAACAAGTTATTTTCTTATGAAGCACAGACGAAGTCTTTAAAAAAAATGGAAAATGAATTAGAACAGTGCATATGCATAAGATAAAATAAAATTAAAAAAACCACATAGTGTCAAAAAGAGAACTAGTTTGGAAGAACATATTCTTTTCACACAGTGTTTTTGAATGTAGTATGAGGTTTTTTAAGTTGATTGTCGCGAGCGATATTGATCGTGCTAGGTCTGTCCCTGGTGATGTTGATTGTGCTAGGTCTCTCCTTGGTGATGTTGATTGTGCCAGGTCTGTCCCTGTTGATGTTGAGCGTGCCAGGTCTGTCCCTGGTGATGCTAAGTGTGCCTTGTCTCTCCCCGGCGATGGTGATCATGCAAAATCTGTCCCTGGTTGTGTTTGATCGTGCTCAGTCTGTCCCTAGTGAAGTCAGTCTTCTTTTCACACAGTGATTTTGAAGATTGTATGAGGCTTTTATGTTGATTGTTCTAGGTTTGTCCCTGGATTGTGCCTGGTCTCTCCCTGGCGACGATTAAGCCAGGTCTGTTCCTGGCGATGTCGATTGTGCCAGGTCTGTCCCTGGTGATGTTGACTTCGACAGGGCCATCCCTGGTGATGTTGATCGTGCAAGGGCAGTCTTTGACGCTGTTAATCGTTCAAGGTCAGTCTCTGGTTGTATTGATCGTGCAAAGTCTGTCCCTGGTGACGTCCATCGTGCCAGGTCTTTTCCAGGATATTTCCTTTTTGACACAGTGTTTTTGATGGTGGTGTAAGTTTTGTATTTTTTACTGTACTAGGTTTGTCCCTTTTGATCGAGTCACGTCTGTTCCTGGCAATATTGAGTTTGGCAGATATTGATCTGATGATGTTAATCGTGCCAGATATGACCCTGTTGAATGCGATCATGGCAGGTGTGACCTTGGTTATGTTGATTTTGCCAGGTTTTTCCCTGACGATATTCACACTGATCAACGTGAGCCGCGGACACCATGTGTTCTCGGTACACCAGATCGGATTTTCCATGGAAGAACCGGAGGTGGTGTAAGTATCTTCATTTTTATGGACCTGATTTACCTAAATAGAAATGTTGATTTACAGCAATGTCAAGACGAATGATTGATCTGTTTACATACATACTAGGGAATAATAATACAATCATCTAAGCGAGCTGTGGCTTTATGAGCAACTGGAGTCTTTTTTTTTTTTTTTTTTATAAGCTTTAATTGCCACGTCTATCGGTATGTGATGGTCGTGGCCATCCCCCAACATACCTTACATGTCATTGTTAGTAAATATCTTGTTAGTAGTACATATTTACAAATATCATTGTTTCATTGTGTAATAGCTTTTAAAATGTTTTCCAATTTTACAATTTTCCCATTCCAGAATTTCAAGTTAACTAATATGTAATTGATGTGCCAAAATACTGATTGATTTGCGACAACAAAGCTTATTTTTTTTTATGTGGTGCAAAAGTGTGCGGATATGTGTGGGGGGTGTGTGCGGGTGTGTGTAAGCAACTGGAGTCTTATTAATTTGAAGTTTATTGCCGAATTTTGGACAAAATCCCAAACCATTGTTCATTTTACAAGTTTGTATGGTAAGATAAATGTATTAAGGAACACAAAATTTCACTTGGAAATGTCCATCCAAAGCGAAGATATACGCTTTTGAATGGACCTGGGTAGAGGAAAATATGCTAACAAGACACGAATTTTATTTTCAATGTATGCACATGGACACCAGATCAGAAAACGCTTGCGGTAACTGGAATAACCTTTAAATCATTAATATTTCTGCCTGAAACTCGATGCATGGGCTGTATACGAAGACTATTTTTGTAAACATTATGTCACTACGGTCCATTACCTGATAAAGAGCATGTTCAACCCAATTTCATTACTTCTAGCACTTGCTTTTTTGAAATATTTTCAATATTACGGCAATTTACGAAGTAGACCTACGATGCTTGATCACAATTGACTGGTCATTGTTTCCAATGTTGGTGCAAAACATGTTCCTTGTTTACAGCGTTTCAGTTTTATGAATGGCGTATTAACCCATTTACCACGCAATTACAAGCTTTAATGTCCTTGGGAAAGATGGCTTAGAAAAACATTGTCCATAAAGAAAAACCATAGCCTATTAACTAATACAGTGTGTACATTATTTACTACATTTGGCCTGAGTCTTAGTTTAAATTATTTTCAAATCCGCTTGGCCAACTGTTAGAATGGCGTTATACTCTTCGTACATTTACATGCACGTGAGTTTGTTCGTCTACGTGTTTGTCTCTAAAACTTTAATAGACTTCTCTTCAGAAACCACCAAGTGGAAATCAACAAAAATCAACGTGGATGATTCCATAAATTTCTTTCGAGATACTTCGATCCTTTAAAAAACATGGCTTATGTGGAAGAAGCTTATTTTCCGTGTACGGCGCGTTGTGAAAACTGTAAAATTTGTCCTCTCTAAAGAACTCAATCACGAGATTGGCATTGGGTAGTTTTCTATCACACTCCTTCAATAAATTTTGATCTGTTGCAAAACATGGCTTTTGTTGGTGGGGCTTATTTTCTCTTACTGTCATAAAGCGGAAGTACTTGCAGCTCTTTAAATTCATTGATAATAAATGTATGTACATGTATTTAATAACACAGATGATCTCTGATGTTTCATTTAATCCAATATGTTGGGTGATCATGATATATGAGATATTAATCTTTATTGTTACAAACTTACATAGTTCTTGGAAATGCAGCATTATAGTGCTCAGATATAGTTACAGTTAAACCTATATTAATCAATTACCAAAGGGACGGTCGAAAGAGCTTGCCAAAGGTAGGTGCTTGCTTGATATAGATGAATGTCTGTGCATTGCTATTTGTCGGGAACTACATGTATGCTTGTTTATTTAGGTTGCTTGCTTAATATAGGTGGCCAACATGCCAAGTTTTACTGTATTTCGTATCGCTGAAATTTATTGGTGAGGTCATCTACGGAATCCTGTTTCCGCCATCTACTTTTCGACCTACGAGGAACTCGAAAAGTAGATATTAGGCACACTAACTTCCACTTTTCTAGCAAAAAAGTTACCTCGAAAAGTCGAAAAGTTGAAGTTAGCCGATTAAAACTTCCACTTTTCTAGTTAGGACTAATTTTTCGCAGGATAAATTGGTCGCGTTATTATTTTAAATGTACACCGGACAAAGGAAGATGGCGGGAGCGAATGGTAGAGGTGTACGCCGAATAAGTGTGATGTCAGCCATAATACGGCAACTCCCTAATTTTCATTTTAAACCCCCCCTTATCGCATTGCTACGTCCTTCAGGCTTTAACGGTGTACACATTATTAGATGTATTGAAATCATGTGACCTGCAACACGCGAAAAGGGGCATACGGACATTTGCGTAAAGTGTCGCTTCGCATCAGCCCTCGCATAAAACTTTCCGTTTTATGTAATTTTCATTTTAGCCCAAGTCTACTGTGGCACAAAGTCTAATGTGGTCTTAAAGTGCCGTGTAGGATCAGCCTGTACGATCTGCGCAGGCTGATCCGAGACGACACATTATGGAAATGTCGGAATGCCCTTTTTCGCATATTGCAAGCCATATATAGTTGATACTTTGGACACTGATTAGTCTTTAAAATTTAAAGGACCCATTTCACCGAAAAATGTTCCCTGAAGATTGAGTTGCGATCTCAAAATGTGGCTTGATCGCTGCTGATCGCAAGTAATCGGCGGTTGAACGCACCTTGGTCTTCTGTAGTCGCACAAGGTCGAGGGAAAGTATTCCCCCCCCCCCCAAAAGGATCGAAACTAGATTTTTGACATGTCAAAAAACTAAGCTGCGACCTGTGCGATCTGGAAAATCGCAGATAGATTGCCGAAAGATCATCCGTTAAACCATTTTTTAAGGGATCTTATCCAACTCGGGTTTACTTTGAGAAAACCTGCTATAGGCGAAAAGTTTCAACATGGCACAATTCCTGCAGTCTGACCAGATCGAGATGGTCCCTTTTCATGTGACGGGTTGCATATCATGAAATGACACTACTAGACATTACTCAACCGAAATACCAACGCGGCAGATTCAGGGAGGTCATATTGATGTTAATGTAACAATGGGGAAAATATCGAGTTCCGAGGACAGAAATCCGTAGTCGGGTTCGGAGGACATAAATCCATAATCGACTCCGATCAGCATCATAGATAGGCCTACAACGACATTTTTATTAACCTTGTAAAGATTATGAAGGATCCCGGTGCCCACGCCAAGCCAGTGTTCGAACCAGCGATCTAGATGTTGACAAGTCACACATTTTAACCCATTACCACACGATTCCTGTTTTTGACACCTTTGCAAAATATTATTTAGGAAAACATTGTTAGAAAAGGAGATATAACTTTTTACAAACTATTTCTCTCACAATGTCGTCTACTCTATATTACACTTAGATTTCCATGCACACTTTGAAATGTCGTCTTCAGTTTCTTTAAATTTGGACGGTCTTTTATTTTTTGTCATCTCGTAATGGGTTAAACGTAGTTTGAAAATGTCAAATTGGGCGCACGCTTTATGCGCAGTTCCTGACTAGATTTGTGTAACTATAAACTCAGCCCATAGGCGTAATCGGATAAAGATAGACGTCAGACTTAAACAGTGTACACGTATACTTATTCGGTGGAGGTTTAACTTTCACCGGGTCCAAATACGAAGGACCGGTGACACAGAATTTTTACCCCTACACCGGCTCCAACATTATTCGGTGCTGATAAACAAACATCCCGTGATAATCAGTCCTAACTAGAAAAGTAGAAGTTTTAACGCTTACTTCTACTTTTCGACTTTTCGACTTTGTCTTTTCTAGGTCGAAAAGTGGAAGTTTTATTGACAATTGTCATCTGAAAAACTTCCACTTTTCTACTTTTAGACCTAGCATTTTAAGGCGAAAAGTGGAAGTTAGTGCTTCCTAATTTCTACTTTTCTAGACAACTGTGAGGTCGAAAAGTGGAAAGTTTTATGACAATTGTCAGGTCAAAAACTTCAACTTTTCGACTTTTCGAGGTAACTTTTTTGCTAGAAAAGTGGAAGTTAGTGTGCCTAATTTCTACTTTTCGAGTTCCTCGTAGGTCGAAAAGTGGATGGCGGAAACAGGATTCCGTAGTCATCAGACCCTCCAACAGTGGTGATTTTGAAATTCAGACTGCCAGAGAATTTGCTAATTCTATATCTTTGAGCGTAATTGTTCTGATACACAGTCTGTTTCGTCATAGTTTTGTAAATAAAGCGAAATAAAAAAAACGAAACAGGATATACTGACGTGGTTTATTTTTATAAATGACGAATTTCAGAAAAGATTTAATTTAGTAATTTGCCATGGCTGCAATAAACCTCTCTAATAATTTCCTAGCACACTACGTACCTTTGAGCGATATAAATTTAACCTGATTCTGTTCCCTCTTTTTATCCATGCAGAAATCTTTAGTTGGTTCTAGAGCATCGATAGGTAGTATCAAACTCAGTGAAAATTGTTCAAGTGAAAAAAAATGTCAGTAATCAAGTTGCTGAGAAATTTCAAAAACAAATTCACCTCTTTATCGGTACTCAAATGTTTACAAATATGTCTTTATGTGTTATGCATTACCTTGATAATTAATTTTCATAGTCCCATTCGGCATGTAGCGTGTTCTACAAAAACGTTTTTAATACCATCAAGAATGAAAGAACTGAACATTTTCGGTGTATGTACAATCTAACGTCAGAACGGGCAATCCAACGTATACATACCTTGG
This sequence comes from Tridacna crocea, assembly GCA_943736015.1. NCBI lineage: Eukaryota > Metazoa > Mollusca > Bivalvia > Cardiida > Cardiidae > Tridacna > Tridacna crocea. The sequence goes on from OX031061.1 coordinate 30,077,005, forward strand.
CCAGTGTGACCAATTCTTGACTCAAAGTAATGAACACGAATTACAAATTCTTTGGATTAGTTAATAGGGACAAAGTTTTTCTAAGCCATCTTTCCCAGGAACATTAAAGCTCGTAATTGCCTGGTAATGGGTTAATACGACATTCATAAAACTGAAACGCTGTAAACAAGGAACATGTTTTGCACCAACATTGGAGACAATGACCGGTCAATTGTGATCAAGCATCGTAGGTCTACTTCGTAAATTGCCGTAATATTGAAAATATTTCAAAAAAGCAAGCGCTAGATGTAATGAAATTGGGTTGAACATGTTCTTTATCAGGTAATGGACCGTAGTGACATAATGTTTACAAAAATAGTCTTCGTATACAGCCCATGCATCGTGTTTCAGGCAGAAATATTGATGATTTAAAGGTTGGTGTCCAGTTACCGCAAGCTTTTTCTGATCTGGTGTCCATGTGCAAACATTGAAAATAAAATTGGTGTCTTGTTAGCATATTTTCCTCTACCCAGGTCCATTCAAAAACGTGTATCTTCGCTTTGGATAGACATTTCTAAGTGAAATTTTGTGTTCCTTTCGGGAATACATTTATCTTACCATACAAACTTGTAAAATGAACAATGGTTTGGGATTTTGTCCAAAATTCGGCAATAAACTTCAAAACAATAAGACCCCGGTTGCTCATAAAGCCACAGCTCGCTTAGATTGTATTATTATTCCCTAGTATGCATGTAAACAGATCAATCATTCGTCTTGACATTGCTGTAAATCAACATTTCAGTCTATGTAAATCAGGTCCGTAAAAATGAAAATACTTACACCACCTCCGAATCTTCCATGGAATATCCGATCTGGTGTACCGAGAACACATGGTGTCCGCGGCTCACGTTGATCAGTGTGATATTTGTCATGCCATGCCTTTTGTTTGGCGCTTTTAGTTGTGTCTGGTTTGACCTTTTTAATGTAGATTTTGGAAGGTTTGACCATGGTGATGTCTGTCGTACCAGACCCTTTCCTCCTGATATCTATTCTTCTAGGCGCTTCCCTAGACGCTTGTTAATTGTGCTAGGTCTGTCCCTGGTGATGTTGATCGTGTAAGATCAGTCCCCGATGGTGTTAATCGTATAAGGTTAGTCCTTGGTTATATTGCTCGCACCAAATTTGTCCTTCATCGTACCAGGCCTGTTCCTTGTTATTTTTATTTTTTTTTTTTGATACAATGCTTTTGAAGATGGTATAAGGTTTGTATGTTGATGAAGTATGTTTGTTCGTAGCGATGTTGATCATGCCAGGTTCTCCTGGCAGTGTTAATTGTATCACGGCTGTTCCTGAAGATGCTGATTGTGGAAGATCTGATCCTGATGATGTCTACTTTGCCAAGTCTTTTTCTTACTATTTCCAATGCGCCAGATGGAGCCCTGGTGATGTCGATTGTGCCAGGTCTGACCTTGTTTACCTATTTTGTACCAGGTCTGTCCCTGTTGATGCCACGATTGTCCTGGTGAAATCGATTTTAACAGGTTCTATCCTGGTATGTTCTTTGTGCTAGGCTTGTTTTAGAGTTGCTTTTTGCCAGGTTTGTCCCTGGTGATGTTCGGTGCCAGGTCTGCCCATGATTATGTTGATTGTACTGGTTTGACTCTGTTTTTGTTGATTGTGGCAGGACTTTTCCAGGTGAAGCTTATATATCTTGTTGATCAATTATTTTCTTTAGAAGTACAAAGCTAGTATATAAGTATTTTGTATGTAACTATTTTGGCGTTTAAAGTTGAAGCGGAAGTATCTGGCAAACTATGGATTTTTTTTTAAATGAAATTTGAGTGACTATTTCATGATGCCATCCATTTTATAAACTTAATGAAGTCATTATCGATTGTCAAGCAAACGGTTGAATTAATACTTAACCACCTACTCCTTGAGAATGTAAAAAGAAAAAAAAAAAGGATAAAAATGCTGGTACCCTGCAATATATTTCTTTTCCACAAACACAGTATCCAAAAGTTGGCCATATTTTAATTTGTCTTCCCCTTACCCTGTAAGGGCTTGTCTTAAATTTTGCCAGTGGGTAAAATATTTAACCTAATGTTGCTAACTCGGTTAGCTGTTTCGGACTGTAAGGGCCAAAGGTCAGACTGCACATAAATTGCAGTCTGAACTTCGATCCTCACTGTCCGATAGAAAAGAAAAAAAAATCCATAAATAAGTTTTAAGTAGTAACATTTTTACTTTTGGGTTAAAAAAATCATCTTACTTATCCAGCAGGTTAATGGTTAACTGTATATCTTTTGTTTGTTTATCAACAGGCATCATTGTTGGATCTAATTGACAAGTTGAATGGTGCAGAACCATTTTATGTCAGGTGAGTCTTTAGGAATTATAGTTCCAGTTCTAGTTTTTGCCTGTGGTAGACTGCACAGAGCATCTCGTCCTATCTCAAAGCAACCTTAAAGAAAATACTTTGTGATTTATTACAGTCAAATCAGCTCTGGTTCTTTTTTTCATTTAAAATTTGTTTATATCATAGCTCACAAATAATATACTTGTCAATTTTGAAGATATTTGTAAATTTCACATGAAAGTTTCTCAAATAGTAGGAATTGTCTGTGGTAGGAAAAAAACTTGGTGGAAAGGGGGATAATGCTGATCACCATTTTTCTCTTCAAAAGTGTTTACAAATCCATGCATCTCAGGGTAGTCAAAACCGACTTTTTTTGTAAAGGTTTAATTAACATCTACATTGATGTTCCTTGTAAAGGTAACCCTTTTTTATCATGATAAACATACAGTAAAAGAACATAGATTCAATGGACAGAGATAAAATACAAAGAGACAATCTTAAAAAAAAGTATATATGTCTGTATTACTGAATTAGCCCTGGAGATGGTTTAGAAATATGAAAGACTGTTGGGAAAGAAACAATTTGTTCAGATCATTGTTATTTACTAGCAAAGAAAAAAAAACAACTTTTAGTGTACTCAACCAAAGTTAACATTGCAGATTAAAGCAAATAAAAGAGCTTTTCATTGTTTATTCTACGACTATCTAATATTTTTTATATATTTAGCTAATATTAAGTAGAAATTATCTGGATTTCACAGTCTTAGGGTTTATCAACTTTAAACTTTTAAACCTTTAACACACAATCCAGATGTTTAACGACCTAAAGGAAAAGGCATTTTCTTCACTTCCCACAAAGTTTTCAACTTACTTAACAGTGAAGTTACATAACTTTGATCATAACAATTTAAAAAACAAACCTTCAAAAGCTTTCAACTTGAACAAGTCTAAACTTTTGGCATTTGGTTAAGAGTCAATTGTTGTCTTATTTCAGATGTTTAAAACCAAACATGGTACTTCAACCAGACTCCTTTGATGACACCATTGTTACAAACCAGTTACACTACAATGGCATCACCCAAATTGCTAAAATCAGGAAGATGGGATATGCTGTAAGAGTGGAATACACAGATTTTGTTAGGAAGTATGTCTCTATGAATGCATTTTTGCTATTACCGCCATTACACAAAAAATCTCAAAGAAAGGATTCGAAAAATTACGACTGAGGACTAATTTTAAACTATTGGCAGATTAACTTATTAAATTGCCTGAAATTTGTGAGTAGCATAAACGTTTAACCTACTAAATAAATGAAAAGAATATCCATTGTGGGACACTGTCGGTCCAAGATCAGGCTGGACATTCTTGGCAGTCTAGATCGTGATCTACGCTGTCCGCAAAAAGGTCCCATTTTTGCTCTTAGTAGCCTAAGGGTTGATAATAGCCGCAGTTGCGCAGACTTTGTTCCTGCAGAATAAAAACAATAATAGTTATAAGGTAAATGTGCAGCAAACAAGTATAAAACACCTGGAGAGTAAAATCATGTGGGAAAGCAGCCATGGCTTGGAAAGAATATTGTGAAGAGTACTGGAAACAGAAACTCCGGGAAAGCATGGATAGGTGCACTTGCAGCCGTGATATAACTGAAATAATGTTAAAACAGCATCATACACCATTCAGTCAATCAGTCAATCAATCAATCAGGAGACTAAAAGGAAATGAACAGTTGATTCAGAAACTCAACTCAATATTATCCTGAAGTGAAAGTGTAGAGGACTAAAACCATCCTCGTAACCCTTTCCCAAACGACAAATTTTAGACTCTTCCAAATTGAAAGAGTTTGCAGACAACAATTTTAGATTTGATGAAAATGGTAGAGAGTTCCCCTAAAGGGTAGAAAACACTGTTGGAAAAGGAGAAGTTGCTCGTAACGAGCAATTTCTTTTTTTCCCACAGTGTCTTCAAAAGACCTGCACTGCAGACACATAAAAGCCAGGGCTTGTTTGGGAAAGGGTTAAATGTGAATCATTATCATGAATATTTTTTATACATGGATATGGATAAAAAAAATGTTTAAGCTAAGAAAAATGCTTTAATCACATTGTTTTCAAAAGTGGTCTGTAATTAAGACAAGAGCGTCTACGATTATTTGAAATGTGTTTAATCCATGTTTGCAACTAGAACAAATTGACAGCATTTGTACACAATGAAGAAAATGAAACTCGTTACATTGAATGTGTTTCAGTGAACACTTGAAAAAGGAGAAAATGCTGATAATGTGCATTTTTTGTTTTCCCACAATGTTTTCAAAAACGTTCAACGTCAAAGTCAAGATTGTAACATCTCCAGATTGTGTTTGAATTAAGTTCAATTCAAATAATCAGAATTCCTTACTTTGTTCAATAAAATCACAGAGCAGCGTTCTGTCAATGGCTAAGATTTTTATGAAAAAAAAAAATCTTATAATAATCAATTTATCAAACTCGCTACAGAATTAAATTCAATCGTTGTGTTTCATCTCTGTGCATAAGTTAAACCAAAATTTAAATGTCCAAATCTGGCTTTATGTCATGAAATCTCAACTAGGCAGATGCTTGACTTGTAAGCATTGTTGTTTACATGAAAATTGATAACAAACTGCCACTTAAGAATTCTGATTATGATATTGTAGGTACCAGAAATTGCTGAGAAACTACAAAAAGACAGACAGTGGTAAGGAGACAACCAGAGCCATTCTTCTGCAACTTCCAGCACAGTTTCACAGGGACTTTCGTCTTGGAAACACAAAGGTTGTGGATTTACCGTTTTCTTGTAATGCTTCACTCTTTACCAAACAATAAATTTATAGATTTACCAAGTTGAAAGATTTACAGATGACAATTAAAAAGGATGTCAGTGATAGAATTTGTCTTTGATAGGGTTGAAAAAATTTAGAAGAAAAGGAGAAAATGTCGGTTAATTATACATTTGTCAATGTTAACGGGTTCGTTTACATAACTATACTGGACAATCACGGCTAATAGAGAAATAAGATTTCTCATTGGCTTCTTTTCTTTTAGGTCTTTATGACACACGAAGTGGACCTTTTCATGGGGAAGTTTTTGAATGTTCGAGAAAAGGCAGAAAAAAGAATCCTTCATCGTCTCGCTCCTTATGTACAAAGGAAAGCTGAGACTATTAGAGAAAGGAAAAGGAAAGAACTCGAAGAACGGTTGAAAAAGGAGCGGGAAGAAATAGAGCGGAAACAAAGAGAACTTAACAAACAAAATCATTCACCAAAACTAGGTGTATCACAAAAGACAGTGACTTTTGGTGGAACAGTTCAGCATCAAGGAGGAAGAAATGTAAGTTTTAAACTTTATCTTTTGCCATTAAACAAATTTTAACCTGTTTTAGTTGGCAATGTACATCGTGATCAGACTGAATTTTGTAAAACACATGACCATGTAGATTAAAATCAGAATTTGTAGATGCTTGATGTAATTCTAAGCTATTTGTGAAATACTCATGAGGAAAAAATAAAGGTACTGTAAGAAACATATATATCGTATATCGGTGTTTTTTTTTTTTTGCCAAATGACAGCTTCTTGAATCGTTTGCGTTTTACGGTCTGGTTACCCTCAATAAAAAAAGAGTCTTCTGACTCTTTTTATCTAACGAAATTCTAGACTAGTGCATATGAAAGCATTTGCAAAGCATAGGTGTGGCTCACACGATTGCCTTTGAAAGCATAAAAACTTACTGGAAAAAAGAAAACATCGGGACACTTAAAAAGCCTCGTTCCATTGGGTAGTACAAGCAATCTTATGAAAATTAGGTTTTTGTATAGAGTTAGCTTTCATTGTAACTCCCGTCGAATTAGAGCGGGTTATAATGGTTTTACAATGTCTGTCAGTCTGTCTTTCCGCCAATCCGTCTGTCAATCTGTCCATTTTTTTCTGTGATCTAACGCAAAGGCCGTTGTACCTAAAACTGTATACAAGTGTTGTTTATGACCCAAGGAGGTCCATAATGTTTCTTGGTCAAATGAAGTGATTTGTATAAAGGGTAAAAAATATTGTGGAAAAAAGGAGAAATTACTGGCTACTAGCGTTTTGTCCTTTTCCCATGATGTTTACAAATAAGCTCACTCCCACAGGGTTGTTAAAATTCGGGGCTTTGAAATAAAGGGTTGAACATAGTTTGGCCAAAACAATCTTGTCACAATGAGTATACTTCTAAAACACGTGTATGTAAAATCTAACTTATCCTCTGTTGTTCATGTCTAAAAAAAACAAGATTTTAGGGAGGTTTTTGGTGTTTGCTGCACAAGAGCCTTTATTGCGTGTACATGTTTATGGGTTACCAAATATGTGTCTATTCAATGTTTCTGGATGAAAATATTTATTTTTGTTCTTCTTTATCATTGTAAAAAATGACTTTTACTATGTATCAAGCTGTAATGTGGAGAAAGCATTGATGAAGATGTTAAATACATTACTAAATCATTTGAAAGTAACGATTTTTCAGCGTAGCATTATCTCTACATATATTTATACTAAAAGTATGAATAATCAAAGGTGTACTTTGAGCTCTTTGCATTTAGACTGAAGCACGCATAGTTTTTTTTTTTTCATATGAAAATTTGGCGAGGTCTGATTGGCTAATTCTTTTTAAAAGTAGCTCCATATGAAAAGAGAAAAAAATCAGCAGTACCGGCACTTCTTTTGCAGTAATGTAAATAAACATGTATACAAGATTTCATTATGTTTTTCTTTCTGATTTTGGATCTTTATCAAGTCTGATGTTCAAACTACTAGCTGAATTTATTTTCTCTAAATATTGAAAAAATATCCAGCAGTAAATTCAAAGAGAGCTCAAAATTCATTGTCACTTGCTGGGTTCTAACAATCTTATTTTCAACTTAGTTCTAGCGTATTGAACTTCTCTTAATAAATCTACCAACATGCAAATGTTCAATACTATAAGGACGCCACGAATTTACGTATTTTTTTTTTTGTTTTTTTGTCACAGACCAGCAATTTTACCGCGCTATGAATTATGAATGAAATTGACAGAGCTTATATATGCAATGTTGGATTTTGAAAAAAAGAAGCATTTATTATTATGTATTTGTATATTTGTTGTCCATGATTTTGAATTAAAAGGTATAAAGAGTATATTTTCCTTTTTCTTTTCATGGAGGTATGAAAAAAAAACACTAGGTCCCAATGTATGAAACCGCGAAATAAAACAAGACAACAACAACAACAACAAAAATAATGTCTTTATTCCTTAACCCTTTTCCAAACGGCAAATTTTGGACCAGACTAAATTGAAAGCATTTTTCAGCTGACAAATTAACAGTTGCTAAAAAAGATGATTTTTCTTTATGACAGGGTAGAAAACATTGTGGGAAAAGCAGAAAATGCTGGTTACCAGCACTTTCTCCTTTTCCCACAATGTTTTCAAAAGGCTTCTATTCCTGACCCGTAAAAGCTAGGGATTGTTTGGGAAAGGGTTAAATGTTGTTGATTGTTTTTTATGTAGACTCCAGCAAGTGATGGAGGTTCAGAAGAAGAATATGTCGTGGTTCCACCAAACACAGAACACAACGTAAGCACTGATTGTTTACTTTTCTGTCAGTGAAGAGCATACTTGACAGTTTACATTTTTATTACTTTTTGTCAGTTTTATATTGTGAGCTGTGAGTATGGTTGATTTACCTTTGTCAACTCTTTCAGAGCGAAATAAATAAATTTTACATTTTTCAACACTCTAATGTAACCCATTGAAACTTACAAAGAGTTTGATCGTAGAGGCTTAACTCAGCAAGTGGATGGTAGAGTAGATCAAAGATCAAACTGCGCGTTCTGTTCACTCTGATCTTTATCTGTGCCGTCCACAAAGGTCACTATTTTTGCCTCTGGCGCCGAAAGGATTAAAGAAAGTGTAGTCTACTTCCCAATTACCTCGTAGATATAGTTGCATGTTTACTTGAGGTAATCGTACTTTGATAATACATGTAGGTGCACGAGCAAAATAACCCTATTATGATGTCAATTCAAAAATAAAATGCAGCTGGGTTTGAAAGACTTCGGGGAGCTTCCTTTGGTATTACGTCTCATTCTCTTGTACAAAAAAAATCTCCATAAGAATTTTGTTCAGCTAGGCTACTCATACAACGGCAACTGTTTATGGGACCGTAATGTACTGATTGTTAACAATTTCTAAAGTGTTGGAAAAGAGTAAGTGCGTTTAGTAAACAAATGCTCCTTCTCCCACGATGCTGTCCAAAGATGTCAATCGAAGGTGCATGAAACCTATTAACACAGAAAGGGGATAAAAATAAAACAAAAAAAAAAAATGATTTTTTTAATAGAATAACAATTTCTGCAGCACTTGACCTTCATCAAAATTCATGAAACATTCTGCAGAGCCTGGTTTCAAATCTACAACCTCGGTAAGATAACAGCTTTGTATTAATTAACTGAGCCATTGGTACTAAACGTAGGATTGCACAACTAAATGGTTAGAGATTTCAACTTCTCAGTCTATGAATGGGATATACATGTACGTTGGGAATAGTTTGTGGAAAGTAATCCCCTCTCTCCTTTTGAGCCTTTTTTTCACTATACATACATGTCTGGTTTGTACATCTGTCTTCTTAACTTTTACAACTGTGAGTAAAATGTGTTTTGAGACATGGTTGAAAAAGGACAAAATGTGTGTAACCAATACGTTCTCCTTTTTACCTAGAATGTGTTTAAACGTAGTATTGGAATATACACTAAACTTGGGTGTGCCTAGAATCTTGTCAATGTATAATCTTTCTTTTTAACTTTTACAACTGTGGGTAAAATGTGTTTTGAGACATGGTTGAAAAAGGACAAAATGTGTGTAACCAATACTTTCTCCTTTTTACCTAGAATATGTTTAACCTTAGTACTGGAAAATACACTAAACTTGGGTGAGCCAAATCTTGTCAATGCATAAAGAGTTATGACTGTTTGTGAGAGCTCCTACATTTGAATGAAATTTCATTTTCTTTCAAAAGAAACCTGTACCAGGATCTTCTGGCAATGATGATGTTGATGGCAACTCAGGTGTAAGTACTTGAACTATATACATTCATTCAGTTGACAGTTTCCCCATATTATTATACAAAAAAAGTTGTCTACACTAGAGACATTTTGAAGATATTTCCTATTATGGCAAGTACTAGTTGTAAGGAGTGTACAATCATCAGATCGATACCTGGTTAGACCAGGTCAGACTGGATCAGACTGAATAATCAGAATTGACTGGAATAAATTGGTTTCGATTTATTGGACCATGTTAAGAAACACTAGTATGGACCCACCAAGTTTATCTTTACCGTGGCAGCAAATTCCATATTCTTTAGTCTGTAAGCTCCTTGATTTACATTATATTGGCCTGCTATACTCTAGTTTTGAACAAAAATTATAGGGAACATTGTATAGAAGGCATCTGCAAACAACATATCAAATACGGCTTTAAAGATCAGATTCTCCACGCAAGAATAGAAGACACTGTACGAAAAAAAGACATGGCTTGTTACAAGTATTTTCTTCTGTTTTCAAATGTCTTAAATTTCTTCGAGTCATTATTACTCAAGACTGTAAGTTCAAAAATAGTTTCGTCGCATGTTTTCTGCAAATTTAACATCTGTTGAAATAGATATAGTCAGGTATACACAGCAGGATTCCCCTCTTTCGTTTTGCCAGCCAATTTTACTATTATTTTAAAAATGTTGAACCATTTTTATCGAGATTCAAAGAAACAATAACCTAGATTTTATTCAGAAAGATAATTTTAGTAATGTACAGTCATGTAATTGGTCTACAAAACCATCGGAAAGTTTGTCAGAAAGTCTATGTATATTCCAGGATAATACACTTGAATCTCTCCATGAAACTTTCCTCTAATATTGAAGTTAGTACAATACTGTTGTTTTTCGAAACTTCAGCTTTGATTTTGGAATTTCATGTGCTTTTGATTCCAAACAGTCTTTTGGAAGGTGGTATTTTTCTTCTAAGCACCAAAAGACTAGACAATGTCCTGAGATATGATTTTCAACACATTAGCACTGAGAAGTTTTACTCACGCATGCATTTGACATATGACAAAAATGTCAACGAAAAGTGCTATTGCTTTTTATTATATACCTAGCAGTGAAATCCTGGAATTTCCCAGTGTAATAAATTTTGATATCATCACTAGTGACGTTATCAACTTTCAATTTCACTTCCTGACGTAATTTGGGAACTACTTTTTTCTTCGACTATATTTTTTTCGACTTTCAAAAGCAAAATTACAAATAATGATGTTAATAAGGTATATGATAAATAGAATAATCAACTGGTTATTTTTGATATGAAAAATATCTCACTCGGACGCGTCGTAAGGCGTTAAAAAAAAACTCGTGCTGCGCACTCGTTTTTTCAACGCCTAACAATGCATCCTCGTGAGATATTTTTCATATCAAAAACAACCAGTTGATTATCCTCTATTTTCCTACCTTTTAAAAATGTGCGTTTACTTTTTGCTGTCTTCTTTGGTTGATTTGTAATATTTTCTGATTTATCTAGAGTTAGAATGAGAAGTGATGGATACATATCTTAAAATTTTCTGTTCCAGTTAAGAGATACAGTTAAAATACCAGACGATACCTATGTCAGACCACCATCTCCACCAACCCCAATTGATCCAAACAGATATGAACAGGACAAAAATGGCAAAAAGGCGGATAAAGAGACTGAAAGAAAAGAAAATGCCAAAAAGTATGCTGAAATTGAATAGAATTGTTGATTATAAAGTATGTATGTGTCCTTGAAATGTTTGATGTCGTATTAAATACCTGGAAGTATCAATACTAGAAGCAGATTTTAACTGTCCAAACAAACTTGAAAAAAGATGAAACAGTAAAGGATTTAAATCTATCAGATAATAACAAAGTTTTAGTATTGCCCTCAATGAAGGCAATCGGAGCTAACTAATTAAATATTACGTCTTGAAAGATATCATTACTTTTTGACAGTTAAAATCTCGAAAATACTTGGTGCAAGTGTCCTCCCGTTTTTCAATAATGAATTCAGCTGTCATGCTCCTTAAGAGTACTTGAAATTTATGACTGTTTGATATAGGGTTAAAATATTTCGGTTAAAAAAAGATACACATAAATATATAGAGAGAGAAAGAAATGAGGTTTTATTTTTTCATGGTAAAAATCAAAAACGTGAACAATATAGGTTTTTTAAATTTCAACAGTTTAACCCTTTCCCAAACGACAAACTTTTGGACTAGACCAAATTGAAAGCATTTGCAGATGACAATTCAACTCTTGCTGAAATGATGATTTCTGTCTATAATAGGGTAGAAAACATCGTGAGAAAAGGAGAAAATGCTGGTTACCAGCATTTTCTCCTTTTCCCACAATGTTTTCAAAAGGCTACTATTCCAGACCTGTAAAAAGCAGGGATTGTTTGGGAAAGGGTTAAGAGTGTTTTATGTTTGTACACTCAAAGTCAATTAAATTGGCATTTTAATAGTTTCTCTGTTGCAGTCGTTTTTCTTCTCTGTTTTATTTTTCCTAAAATGCCATTATTTTAATCATTGACATGTAGCCTCATGTCATGTCGACCAATATAAGAAAATGGACTTGGATTGCAACAAAGCACCAATGATTGCTAGAAAATGGTTACGAATTGCCTGCCTCAAAGTGAATTTAGAAAAAAACTGACCTATTCCTGTAAGATAATTTCAGCATGTAGCCCTAAACCTTGCCAATTTCTTATTGCTAAGATGATATTTGGTTTTGGAAAATTACATACCCACATGTTTATGTCAAAATCCAACCAAGGACAATCATTTAATTATCGTCGCAAATTTCCAAGTCAAGAACGTTGACACACAAACATACCAGAAGTTGCACGAAAACACATAGAATTGAAGCAAAAAGAATATCAATGCAAAAGTGTTGTTTTTGCTATCTCCATAGACCCTGTTTCTGTCTTAAATAACGTCTGCGTTTCAGAGACTTAGTATATTTGTTGTGATGAATAAATTATGATAAATACCGTCGAGCACATGGCACTAATTCATTTGCAATGAATTGAGGTTTTGACGGTTGACTTACTGAGTTTACAATTTCATGTGTAAATTATATGAATACATAACGATTACTGGTCCCAAAATAGGTATGTCATGTATACGGATAGACGTCACTTGTTGAACATGAATTTCATTAGAAAAATATGTAAAATTTGTTAATACATCTTAAAGCAGGAATGTATTATAGGTTTGTCACAGATGCTTTCTAGCATAAATATATAGAGTTTGCCAAATATCTTGTAGTTTTAGCATTCACATAAGATTTTCTTTTTTCAAATTCTACATGTTCCATTCCTGTGTTCAGTGGACAGGTATGTATAAAAGTGATTGCGCTGTAAAAACGGTAAGTTGTCAAATGACCGCATTCGCGTTTTCCTATTTAGTTAGATCGGTGAATATTAAAATAAATGTAAAAAGAAATAGCAAAGGTATTTTTGTTTTCGAATTTTTCTAGCATGAACTTGTCCGTTTAATTGACTTTGAATGTGTAACGAATATCATGGGCACAGCTATTGCAGCATTAAAAACGAAACTGATCAAACTGAACGCATGTATCTACGTACACTGGAAACGTTCTCAGAGAATCCACGTATGAATCTATTACCTCATCTGCTGATTTTTCTAAAAGGGTAAACCTGTAACAGTGGTCTTCTATCTCAAAAAAGTGATGTTTGGGCTTTAGAAACTCATGGTTTTTTGGTTACAGATGTTAATTGTATTAGTGTTATCATCTACTAGGCCTCTTCCAATTTTGGCTTTTTCCCTTGAGTCGGTTTTCTATAGAGCGAAAACTCTAATCATAAATCATCGGGCTACCAAATTTGGCACAAAACTTCATGTTGTGATTAACTTTTGAATTCATTCCAAATTCAACCCTGTGATTAAGGACGTATATTTTTCTAGAAGACATATTCATTTAAAACTTTGCACATACAAAGCTCATCATGCCCTGTAGGAGAAACTGTTAATAAAAGATGTGGGTACCCATGCTCGTTTTTGAGAAATTTGCCTTTGAAAATGGTATATCCAGCTTGCATGGAATTTATGGCGATTTTCTTCAATAATCAGTTAAACAGGAAAATTAAAGAAAAAGTATCCAAAGAAATATCATTTAAATCAAAACTCATATATATTTGCACAAAAATATATGAAAACCTGGTTTTGAGCGCAATTAAATGTACAAATACGCATGATATATATCGACCATTGAGTTAAAAAGGGACATAATTTGACAGAATTAAGTAATAATCTTGCAAAAAAATACATATTTTCTAACGGATAGAATTTTCTTAAAAATTCCCTACTTACAGTATTTATGATTCTAAAACATAAGAATAAATGAAAGTGGCATCTAACCTTGCTTATTTTGTCAGAAAAGGGCTAAATGACATCGTGGAAATTATTTTTTCATGGAAAAACAAATGCATAAAAGTTCAGCAGACATGGTGGGAAAAGGAGAAATTGCTCAATTAGAGCGATTTCTCATTCTCCAACAACAGTTTTCAAAATGCGAGTTTTGTTTGCTTCACAAAATCCTACTCGAAAAAAGTACAAAACTACTATTACCTACATGTATATGTGCAAAAAATGCATAGGTGCACTTTTAAATCACTATCTACGACAAAAATACATGCGCAGTGGGATTCGTGCGAACATTTGTCATGTACGTCGTCAGCACTATCTTAATATGGGTATCATATTTTACAAAACCTTTTTTTGATGTTTTTTTTTTTTTGAAAATCGTCTTATTTAATGACCATACATTCTAGAGCTGTACTGATGGGCTTTAGCTTGTGCACCTCTACAGGATTCAATTATTACAGCTTTGTCGTCAAAAACTGGCGTCGCCTCCTGTTCCTTACTTTCTTCATGGCTTTTAAAGAGAAAATTTTATGTGTCCGCTATTTCGAAACCAATTCACCAAGAATTGTCAATTGTCAAGAATTGTTTCTTTTTTCCGCAATGTCTAATGCCCCATCAGAAAACTTCAGCGTATTTGTGCCGATTTTGAGTTTGTATTTGTTCATGCATTAAGTTTGAAGAGTTGAAACACTTTTGGAAAGCGTTTATATAGCTTAGACTGTACATACGAATCTTTTTAGCTACTAGCCTGCACGTTTGGGTGCAAAGAATTTTCTCACACACTTTCTATTTCTTATCATGCTATCAGTAAAGTTGGAAAAGTTCAAACAATATCTTACTTTTGAGACATATTTGTCTGGCCCATGTACTTCTAGAGTCTTAATCTTTTTTTAAAGGCAATAGGTACTGTAATCATTGTTATTTCATTAGCCAGGTGGTTTACAAGTTGGCCTGCGTATGAATAAATACCTTTCCCATTTTTAAAGACAACAGGTCGCAGAATCGAGAGAGATTAGTATAAGTTGTAAGAACTTGTTTCTCAATCGATGTAAAACAAATATGTTTAAACTAAAGACAACAGGTACTCTGATCATTGTTATTTCATTAGCCAAGTGGCTTACAAGTTGAAAACCTTACCCATTAGAAAGCATAATGTTAACCTGTCTGTCCAGGTAAATGCAGAAAGCACTGACCCTAGAGGACATTACAGGAATGATGATGACTTTACTTTCTATCAGACAACAAAGGTTTAGAAGTGTTTGTGGTTGAAATATTTCTAGCCGGCTAATATGGCTAAAAGGATGAATAAGCTGAAATGTATCACTCATGGTTATTTAACTCTAAATTCATTATTTTCTTGCAGGTTCTTTTGGGATGTTTGTCAAATTATTGCTCGAGAACGTCGTTCCAAAGATGTTCATGAATATAGGAGTCTTCAGGTTATCAAAGTACTTACGTATGTGCTTTTGTTTTGTATGCTGTTATGGTGTACTGTTGCACAAAAAATCAGCCTAATGATCCTTGCATCACCACAGTTTGACAGACAACAGAATAGGACAGAGACAGAGAGAGATGTAAGATGTTACAGAATTCTTCACGTCATCAACTCACCATGCAATATTGATATAGCAGAGAACATTTAACCCTAAGGCTACTTATCGAGACTTGCTTACCTTTTGCCGGCAGTGTAGATCAAGATCAGACTGCAGCAGTCTGATCTTGGATTAACACTGTCCGATAAGGAGATATTAATCCCCAAAACATATCTATGACATAAGAATATCTGGGCTGTTACTATCGAACTTGAGATACTCATACAAACATTTCACTACCATTACCACACTATGACGACTTTTAACGACCTTGAGGAGGAAGCCTTTTGAAAACATTGTGGGGAAAAGAAGAAAATACTGGTAACCAGCATTTTCTCCCTTTCCCACAAAGTTTTCTATCCCATCAAATAAAAATTGTGTCATTTAAGCAACTATGAAATTGTCATCTGCAAAATGCTTTCTATTTGTATTGGTCTAAAATTTTGCCGTGTGGTAAAGGGTTAATGTGTATTGTGTTTACTTGGCCTTTAAACTCTTAAAAACATATCTCAAGTTTTAACGACCCTTTAACATGAAAAAGGTAGTAATCAGCCACATTATTTTCTACTCTATCAAGGACAGGTTTAATTATTTGAGCTACATTACAGTTGTCATTCGCACTTGCTTTCAGTTTTGACGGATCCATGAATTACTTGTGTTATAAAGTGTTAATTTAAGCATTCGTTGTACTCTTTCAGAATGATGCTGTGGAAGCTGCAGGTCGACATATGTTGATGACTTTGGCAATATTGATCCCCTATGGACTTGCATTTCTTAGCAGCATGTTTAAATGGTTGTTTGGTATTTTTCCAGTTCCAAGTGTCCCTACCTTTGCTTTGGTAAGTGCATACTGAAAAATCCTGCACACCCAAACACATGTGGAACAATGAAATTACCTTAAACCTATTCCTGTATTTGATGATTCAGTTGAAGATGTTTTTTAACAGTATGAGAAAGGAACAAAGTGCTGATGCCCATCATATTTTCGTTTTAGCAATTATTTAGGATAGGGCACAGTATTGGGATTCTTTAACCCTCTACCAAAACGACAACACTGGTCCAAATTGAAAGCAGTTGCAGACGATAAAATAAACATAACTCAAAAATGGAAATTTGTTTCCAGCAGGGAAGTGTTACCAGCATTTTCTCCTTTTCCCACAATGTTTTCAAAAGGCTTCTTCCTCAGGGTCATAAAAACCAGGATCGTTTGGTTAAACACCACATGTCACCGCCGAAAAAACATACTGATTCGGCTAAAACTCCGGTAATCTTGAAATGATCGGCTGATACAAACTGGATCCCCGCTTCGATTAAGGATTGCCCAAGTTTTAGTCCGCACGGTTTTGGCGACGAAACACGATGTTTCGAGGGTACACGAATCCCAATAAGGTGCCCTATCCTAAAAAGATAGATACTATCCTGAAGCCAGTTTTATTTAGTCGCTTGTAAAAATTTCAACTGGTCGAAAGTTGGTAAATAGTTTAACATTAACTAGTAGATGCATACAGGTATATTAATGTGTAAATGAAATACACTTTTATATTTTTTTCCCTTAAATATTCTTCTATATTTTTTTTCTTTGACAACAAAATGAAAATAATCAAACTTTGATGCTGCTAAATACATTAAATTTATCAGAAAATGTTACCTTTCAGTAGATTTCAACATCGTTATTGCGTTAGATTTATTACATTTGTTTCCTTTATAGTGGTTTTTGCATAAAGATTCACTCACATTTGGAAAAAATATATCCAAAGATCACACAAGGGAAGACAGGAAAGTGATATGTGAATGAAGATGATATTTAATTCAAGATCAGCAAAGTCAGCATAAAAAGGGACAAGTAATCAAAACAGTCATCTCTTACGACACATATAGACAATAATTCTTGCTAGAAAAGTTACAATGTTACCCTATGTATGTATGTACGTTTGTCCCTTTTGGACGCTTCCCCAGCTTTTTTTCTATATGAAATAGGGCTTAGAAGATGGATAATCAATCTAGAAATCTGAATAAATCAGCTAGAATAACTAACCGCATCAACAAAATGTAATTTTGACACATCAATAGATATTGCCAGCACCTGACTTTACATACGCTTTTGATAATATTATGAACTGCTTGCTGCACAAAATATGTCAACTAATATAAAAAAAAAATGAGAAAGTTGAAATATGAGTCACATGTAATCATGAATGCTACATAACGTCCAAATGAATCACGATCGGCGGTAGAATCAGTATTCTAATTAAATACAGCAGATTTCTCAAAAGGCCATCGCCTCACTTTTGGTAATTTCTAAAAGCCCGGACGGTGATGATCCTCAATTGAATAACCCTCTTCCTGAAAAGAGTAACTCACACGGGGACCTTAAAGGGACAGTATGGTTTGTTTGTTAGTATATCGATGTATGTATTTACGTTTGTATATCTGTGTTTTGAAAAAAAAAGTGGTTTTCATGTCTGGTAAATAACTTCCAAATGCATAACCCTGATTCTAAATTGATTTTGCAGAAATGTTTACCATACGGCCCACTGAAAATTCAAGGTCACAGCAGTTACGCGGGTATTCTTATAGAAAGCCATGGCTATCTAATATCTTTCTTTTAGAGTTTATTGCACCAAACTGTGTTTTTATCAATGCATTTATCCATAAATTGAACCAAAGAAGCATGGCATTGTTTGGATTCAGCAGTATATTGAATTAAACTGTGTTTATATTAATCCATTTGTCCATATATTAAACCAAAGAAAAAAAAAAAGAAGCATGGTATTGCTTAAGTTCATCAAATTATGGAACCAAACTGTATTGTATTAATTCATTTCTTTTTATATTGAACGAAATAAACATGATAGGCTTTCATTTAGACATTATATTAATCGAAAATTCCTTAATATCAATTCAATCGAACTATATATTGAACCAACTGTTCTTATATCATACCAATTTAATTAAACATGGATTCAACTTCACTCGTTTTGTCCTTACATCGTTACTAGCTGTTTTTTTTTTACACTAACACCGGAGAAAAAACCGCGCTTGATCGAAAACGATGACAAAGCATTTTTTTCCCTTTTACCTCAGAGCGCTAAATAAATGCACGGGCCCTTTTTTATTTAGAGAAAAAAAATCCAAAATATTTTCATTTCTATGTTGCTTTTACCAGAATGTGTAACAAAGTTGCAGACAGTGAAGATTTAAGGTCAGACTGCACATGCTGTGCTGTCTGATTTTGGATCTACACTCTCCACAAAATCAACTATTGAAGGCAATAGAAGATAAAGATCCGACTTTCCCTCGAAAGCAATGCAGGTCGTTATCACATACCTACACGTCTAAGTGTCTAACATCTTAATTGTCTATTTATATATGATTAAAAACACGACTACGAAATTGTAATGGTTGGACATTACTTCTATAACCAGGGACCAAAACTGAGTCTTTTAATTCTTAACAAAACTATACCGTCTTGATAACTCCGAGAAAAACCGTTGATAAAACATTGTTGAAATGGTAAAATTGCAGAAAACCATCGTTTTTCCTTTTCCCAAATTATTTTTCCCTTTCAAAGATGCAGCTCAGCAATTGGTCTACATTTGATTGGTCACATGCGAACCCTTTCCATTTCGACAAGTCTAAAATTATATCATTTGGTACAAGGATGAGGGTTAGGTAGATTTTACATTCTTTAAAAGTAATGTATCAGAAATTGGCCAGCCGATGTTTCAGACAGAACGATTTAGCCAAGGACAATTTAGGCAGCCAAAACTATTCTGTGCAGTGTGATCTTGTATCTTCATTGTCCGCGACTGTATTACACGTTTCGGCAATAGCAATATTGAAATGAAAATATTTTGGATGTTTTATTTCTTTGCTTAATGAAAAGGGGCTGTTCATTTATTTAGTGTTCTAAGGTTTACGGGAAAAATATTTTCAATCAAGCACGTCTTTTCTGGTGTTGGTTTAAAAAACGCCCATTCTAGTAATGATATAAAAACGAAACGAAGCAATATGTATACAGATTGGTTCAATATATTGATGAATCCAAACAATTCCATGCTTCTTTGGTCAATATATGGACGAATGCATTAATATAAACACAGTTTGGTTCAATAAATTGATGGATCCAAATAACACCATGCTTCTTTGCTTTGATATAAGGACACATGCATCAATAAAAACACAGTTTGGTTGCTTATAAACATGCTTTCATTTAATGTAATTATAATTGTAATGAAACCACATATTACAACAACGCTGCAATGAACTGTAAAATCAAGGTACTGAAAGTACTCATGGAAGTCGATTTTAGAATTAGATTGAGTAAATGAAGAAATCGTTCCCCCTGGTCTGAAGTTGCGTTCAATTTGGATGTGACCAAAAGTTTCTCATCATGTGCAGAGTGAAATAGTCAACAAAACTCAATACTATTTAAGGTGAAACAGTTAAACAAAAAGAAGAACAGAAACAGAGCTTCTTTTATTTTTTCAATTTAATTTGAAAGAAGTATCATCTTCTAGTACATGAATCGAGTACCACAACAAAATGAATATTATGTAAAGGTAGTTGAAACAAGTAAACAGTATATTTGTGAATAAACACCTCAATCTCAAGCAGGACATGTCAATACCCTTTCGCACACAATGACGATTTTGACTACTCTTGGAGAGAGCAGCTTGAAAATATTGTGGCAAAAGTAGAAAATAATTGAATACTAAGTGTTACATACTTATCCCAGTGCTTTGTCTCAATTCAGACATGTCAAAAAGGCTCCCAAAAAGACTAGGAAGTTTATCTTTGAACTGCATAAAAAAGAAAATGTGGCTTTTATTGCATAATATTTCAAGGGACCAAAACAAAAATCTCATATTTTTCTTATATTTTCGAAACATCAAAATAAGTAATAATAGCTTGTAAAGATCTTTCTGATATTTTTTTTAATTGTATGCCCTTGTAGTATGATGAACATTGAAAGTATATTTTAATACTTCAGCTAGAGTATATTCTCATACTGTTAAATTTGTTTAATGCAGAGAATACTTCTAAGAAAAATTTAGGGACCATACAACTTGTATAAAGAGAAATAAATGGCCCTTGAATCAAAACTTAACCCATAGCCAACTAGTCCGATTTTTAAAGTTGTTCGGTATATTTTTGAAAACACTGTGTCCAAAGGTAAAAATGCTTGCGACAAGCATTTTCATCTCTGCTGATGCTTTGAGTTGCAAATAAATGAAAATAAAAAAAGCTCAAAATCTTATACTTGATGATGATTTTTAAAAAGAAAACATGAGTATATGTATTTAGCCAACAACTTGCACACTATGTCAAAGGAATCTACAGATAAACACTGGTACATTGCAACACAATGCTTTCTTCATATAATCCAAATAGTGTCTCTTTCCGATAATGTTTATATTTATCCTTTCAGTACCTTTTCCACTTTTTTGGCCGTTTTTTGAAATTGTCTGCTGAAATCTGGGACAATCTAATTTTTGTCTGCTAGTAACTATTTATTAAACAACAAAATTTTAGACTGGTTTAAATTGAAAGTACTTGCAGACAACAAAATAAAGGCAACTCAAAAATTAAAGTTTTCTTTCAGGCAAGGCGGAAAACACTGTGGAAAAAGGAAAAATTACTGGTAACCAGCATTTTCTCCTTTTCCAGCAATGTTTTCAAAAGCCTTCTATCTCAGGGTCGTGAAAACCAGGGATGATTTGGTAAAGTGTTAATTGGTTAAAGAACAGGCTAATATAGTAAGATACAGCATGTAAACATAAAGGTAGTCGCAAAAATATAATGAACATGTACCAAAAAGGAATCAAGTGAAAATATATATACACAAAAACCTGACTAGCCACACGATGTGCATGTAAAATATCAATCTATCACTCTATCTACATAAAAATAATTTAGTCTTGAAAAGATTTGCAAACAAGAAATGAACTTTTGCTCAAAGTGTGCAGTAGCCTTTTGAAGAAAGAAAACATGGAGACCAATGGAGTAGATACGCATTACAAAAACTTTCTCGAATACCCAAAATGTTTCCAAAAGCATTCTACCTCAAGTCTATAAACTAGCCACAGGCCTTATTTTTCTGTAACGGTGAAGAGAAGTTTTTAACAATTACCATTCATTCCTGCATTTTAGGCCACTTTAAAAGAAAAAAAGCTATGAAAACGTGAGAAAAGAAGAAAATAAAAGTAACCTGCATTTTCTTAGTTTTACACAATAATTTCTACCTTTTTTGATACAAGTTTTACTAATTTGAAGATTTATTATGTTGTCTGCAACATCTTTCAATTATGGCCAGTTATTAAAATTTTGTCTTCTGGTTATAGTTAACTCATTACCAAATGACAACATTTTAGGGTTGTCAAAATGGAAAGCATTTTGTAGATGAAAAAATAAAAGTGACTGAAAATTTAAAAGTTGTTTTGTGAAGGGTAGATAACATTGTGGGAAAAGGTTACCAGCATTTTGTCCTTTTCCCACAATGTTTTCTAAAGTCTTCTTTGTCAGGGATCAGTTTAATTGGATAACAAAACGCCTTATCACAACAGTGAAGCCCTGTCCCTCTTTGTACTAGGTCACCAGTAGGTCAACAAACCTTTACCAGAACTAATCAAAGTGCAGAGGTTCTCTTGTTTTATATGAAAAGGATTATAGATTATGTAAAGCAACATCTTTAACTCTTTACCAAATGACAAAATTTGGGATGTGACCAAACTGAAAGCATTTGCAGACAACAAATTAAACATTGATGAAATGATGATTTCTCTCCTTGATAGAGTAGAAAACACCGAGGGAAAAAGAGAAAATGCTGATTACCAGCATTTTCTCCTTTTCCAAGAGTGTTTTCTAAAGACTTCTTCTTTAGGGTCGTTAAAAGTCAGGACTGTATGGTAAAGACTTACCAGCATAGGAACTAACCTCCAATACAACAATGAAATCAAAATGAATAGTATGAGAGAAGAAATTTTTCAAAGATTTTACTTTATTCCATAAAAGGATAATGAGTCTCCCATAAAAACCATGTTTTTTGATGGATCTTTTTTTTTTAAAGGAATTCTGTAGACCTCTATCTAAGGAACATTCCGGCAAAAAAATAATGCTATCTAATTAGCGGTTTGGGAGGAGAAGATTTTTAAAGGTTTTTTACTTTGGTTGCCATGGCAACCAGAATTATTCATGGAACACAATTATTTGAAGGAATTTGAAACAGGACCACCTAAGGAACATTCCTGTAAAATTTGGTAGAAATAGAAACCAGTCCATAGTTTCTGAGGAGAAGTTTTTTTTAAAGTAAAAGTTTACGAACGCACGCACATAAACATCTTCTTTTGTAGAGATTAGTCCGAGGCTGCACTGCTGTAGTTTAATGCTTTACGTAGTCGCTCTTAATGATGGTGTACTTGTTTTCTGCAATGTATGCCTGCAACTCCCCTTCTACTTAGGAGGATTGCTCCTGGCAAGTCTGAAACAAAAAAAGCCATTGAAATTAAAAAAAAAAAATGAATTTACTTTTGAAAATCAAATAAGTTAGTATGAAAT
Source organism: Tridacna crocea (assembly GCA_943736015.1). Lineage (NCBI taxonomy): Eukaryota > Metazoa > Mollusca > Bivalvia > Cardiida > Cardiidae > Tridacna > Tridacna crocea. Next base: position 30,099,966 of record OX031061.1, read on the forward strand.
TCCCACACAATAAAAATATTCTGGGCTATTTTTCACACATAATTTGTGTTAGTAGCAGTTAACAATACCAAACAACAATATTTTAGGTTTGCCCAAATCAAAAGCATTTGCAGACCAAAAAATAAAAGTAACTGAAAATTTGAAATTTGTTTTGTGGAGGGTAGAAAACATTGTGAGAATGCATGTTACCAGCATTTTCTCCTTTTCCCATACTGTTTTCTAAAAGCTTCTTTCTTAGGGTCGTCAAAAGTAGGGATTCTGTGGTAATGGGTTAACTATGATTATTAATCAGCTGCAATATGCATTAGCAATGTAAGGATTTTCTGCAGTATCTCTGCACCTTTCTTGATCTATGCCCATAGAAATTAGAATTTCTGGTGATAATGGAAATATATAATTTGAGTCACAGTTACTTTGAGAATTTTAGAGAATCACAGAGGTTCTATTATATTCAATACCAAATGACTGAGGAAACAAGTGAGTCAAGATAGCCCTATTTCAGTCTCCTGAAAAAGAATGTTGAATTATCATCAATGCCGATACACCAATGAGAATGTCCCAACATGTTAGTAAACAAACGGCATAAGATCAATCTTTTTCCAGATCTGACGTTGGGCCATGCAAGGTCTGAAAGAGATTAACTCATTACCCAAATGACAATATTTTAGGCTTGTCCAAATTGAAAGCATTTGCAGACCAAAAATAAAAGTGAATGAAAATTTGAACTTTGTTTTGTGAGGGGTAGAAAATATTATGGGAAAAGAGGAAAATACGACTTACCAGCATTTTCTCCTTTTCCCACAATGTTTTCAAAAGGCTTGTTTCCAAAGGTCGTCAAAAGTAGGGATTGCGTGGTAATGGTTAACTTGAGGACAATACTGTCGAAAGTTTAATTATCCTTTTACATCTTAGTGATTCTATTAAAGATACTGAAAGCCAGTTTGTGACATTGCTTTTCTGGGCTTTGTCAAATAGAACTTCAGGAGCAACATGTAAATGTGCTTGTGCTAATGGTGAACAGACACACAATAGTCAAAATACCAAACCATCACAACTATTCACCATGAGCACTAGGGATAACCTGGGAAGACTAGAGTGGATTTAATACCTTAATTTCAGTCTTTGTTTTGGTTGACACTGACATCTCGTCTCTGTATGTATTGACAACAACAATTGTTAGCTGTACATGTATGTATTGACCCATTAGGTTCTTTGAACTCATCTCCCTCCACTCCCTCCAGAGTGACACCTTCAAGTCATCTGTGCCTTCTTGAGATCTTAACTGTCTTGACCTGGACGTCTGTCCCTCTGACCTGCACAATCTTCACAATCTCTTCCTAAAACAGATGCAAAGAAATATAACCAAATGATAGCCATACAACAATCTGAACAGTATTTAACTTAACATTCTTCTTTTATCAAAGATGCATATTGTAGATTGATGCAACATCAAGCTATTGTCCAAAGAATTGAAGAGGGCCTTGATTGTCTAAAATTACCCACCTTACTGTTGAGCAATTTTTTCTTTAACAAAAATGTTTTTCAAAAATCTTTTCAAGGGTCAATTTTACCTCTTATGCTGCTGATCCCCGGAATAGACTCTTCCAGATTTGCTTCCGAATTTCAGTCACTGTAAAATTTGCCAACAGTGCAGACCAACATCAGACTGAATGGCTATGCAGGTTGATCATTGGTCTACACTACTAGTAAATATGACCAATGTTGCAATAGGCAAGATGTAAGGCTTCCCGTTAAGCTCAGCCCGCATTTCTTTAGCTTAACTGCTTCATCCCACTTAAAAAGCATCATGCTAACACATACAAACCAGGTCTAACCCCTTTACCAATTTACCAATTGACAACATTCTAGCCTTGTCCAAATTGAAAGCAGTTGCAGACAACAAATGCTGCAATTGTTCTTATGACATAGTAGAAAATACTGTGGGAAAAGGAGGCTTCTTTCCTTGGGGTGTCAAAACTCATCACTGAGTGGTAAAACGTTAAAGAATGCTTCACATCTTTTGATGATGATAAAATATTGGTTTTAATGTTCAATCAAGGATCATAATCATTTGAGACAAATCTCCCTGACTGTGGCAATTGTTAAAAGCTAAAGTAGTCCGAACAGACATATCTAAAATGGTTTGCATTCTGCATCAACTCAACAGTGCCACTGGTTACCTTTAACTCTTAAGACTACCAAACAATCCCGACTTTCAACGATCCTGAGAAAGAAGCCTTTTGAAAATATTGTAAGAAAAGTAGAAAGTGTGGGTAACCATCATCATCTCCTTTTCTCACAATGTTTTCTATTCTTCCCTAAACAAATTTCAATTTTTGAGCCACATTTATTATGTCATCAGCATGGCTTTCTATTTGGACCACTCTTAAATTTTGTTGTTTGGGAAAGAGTTAACTCATTTCCAAATGACAAAATTTTAGACTTGTTCAAATCTAAAGCATTGGCAGACGACAAAATAAAGGTGACTGAAAAATTGAAACTTGTTCTTGGAAGGGTAGAAAACACTGTGGGAAAAGGAGAAAACGCTGGTTACCAGCATTTTCTCCTTTTCCTACAGTATTTTCAAAAGGCTTCTTTCTCAGAGGCATCAAAAGTAGGGACTGTGTGGTAATGGGTTAAGCACACATACTGTACAGCCTTTTTACCTATGCAAACACAATTTTCAACAATCTTTTATATCAGATTTGACTGTTTACCACACAACAAAATTCAGACCGATCAAAATTGAAAGAAATTCCAAGAGACATAGTAAATGTGGCACAAGTAATAAGATTTGTCAGTAAAGGATAAGAACACATTATAGGAAAAGAAGAAAACATTGGTTACCAGCATTTTCTTCTTTTCCCACAATATTTTCAAAAGCTTTCTTTTCTTCGGTTTTGCATGCACATATCAATTTTGCAAGATACTTGCCAGCTTAATTGAATGAATCCACTAAATATTATGTCAATTAACTTCAAAAACTTCAATACCATGACACTTTTTGTATACATTTTTTTGTGGTATTCCCTTAAAAGGCTACGTAACTCTTTACCACACATTCCCAACTGTTAACGACCCTGAGGAAGAAGCCTTTTGAAAACATTGTGGGGAAAGGAGAAAATGCTGGTAACCAGCATTTTCTCCTTTTCCCACAATGTTTTCTACCCTTCACAAAACAAATTTCAAATTTTCAGTTACTTTTGTTTTGTTGTCTGCAAATGCTTTCAATTTGGACCACTCTATAAATTTTTCGGTTGGTAAAGAGTTAAGGTATTTTTAGATTTCGCGCCAAAAATCAAAAGAAGCATTGTGGGAATGTAAAGTGACTGGCACGTGACTAATGACTCTTAAATTCCATAACATAACAAACATGTTATTTTCCATAAACTTCTTCAGTCGCTGTGTTTGAAGCATCATTTGTGTATTTCCGGTAAGCGAGTAAGCAAGTTATACTCATCTAAAAATAGACCATGGTTCCCGTTGGTGTTGACCTGGGCCGTAGTAAATCTCGAATTTCTCTTGTTGACGGATGGTTTTCAACTACTGGGGTTTTATGAATGAAAATTAAAAGGTACTGGGAGTATCAGGATGAATTTTAATATTTTTGTATAAATTTCGTCCAAAAATCTGAAGGGCCACCTTTAAGTGAAAGTACAAAAGCTGCAATACTTTTGACTGAGCCAATTTAAAGATTTAAATGCATATATATGTTAGATCCAGGTTGACAGCATTAAAGTCAAAATTAACTATATGAAAGGGGAAGAATAGATCACCATTTTATATTTTTCAATATACTTTCATCTTAGGGCTGCAAAATCCTAGTCCTGAAAAGTAAGTTTAAAAGATTATAAAGGTGTAAGATTTATTACACAAATGCAAACCATGTAAACTCACGTTAGGAGAATGAGCCGAACGTAATGGGATGAATGTTATCGGTCGAAATTTCCAGTCACTGTAAGGACTGTTGACATTTGGGATTCGTTAAATATTCTTCTTCGACGAAGAGCAATGCATTCAACTAGTTATGGCAGCAAATGGAATACAAATCATTCAGATTTATATACTAATGTAGCCTTCTGAAACGCAGGCGTAAAGCTTTCACGAACTTACAATCAATCAAAATGGCGACTGTAATCTTTATAAACAACCACTGACCTACTTCGTTTCTAAACAATACTTAAGGAAGGACGTAATGTCCTTCACGTTTAAAACAAAAACACATTTCAAAAAAGAAAAAACATACATTGAACTTTACCTTTGCAGCCTTGGGTTTGTTCAGATCAAATTGTGACTTGCTTGCCTCGCGTTTCACTCGCCGCCGTTTCAAAGCTGTGGTGTGGATGAAAGTCACGTTCCTCTGCCTCATCACCAGTTTGATGTAATCCACATGTTTCTTAAGTGTAAAATGCTTTTTGCTATATTTTTCAACCACAAAGATCGGACAGTTTGTTTTTCTTAGCTTTTCTGGATGAACGTCACCAAACTTAATACGGCATGGCCGGATGTCTGTCGCTCTGTGTTCTCATAAACATCATCTTGGTAAATGAAAAAGATTTGACTTTTTTTGGAGGGCTACGCTAACTTCCTCTATGGAATCTTTTTTCAGTATTGATTTCATACAGTTTAATTGTAGTATTTGTTAAGTGGCGCAATACAGGATCCTTATGGCCTTATTGTTTCAAAATGGAAACTTTAATCAGTAAAATAATTGAAGAAGCGAGGATTACCTCACTAATTTGTCATTTTCCAAAGAGAGTTAGATACAATGAATTACCTGTCTTACTGCATGAGCTTATAAGCTATCTATTCTTTTAGCCCTTTATCACACAAAATCTACCACTAACGACTCTAAGAAAGAAGCTCTTTGAAATCGTTGTGAGAAGAGGAGAAAAGGCTGATAACTCCTTTCCCTAAATGATTTCTATCCTTTCCAAAGTAAATTTCAATTTAGAGTTATCTTTTGCAAATGCCATAATTTTGGGCCAGTCTGAAATTTTGTTGTCTGATAAAGCGTTAGGGAAATTTATAAGCAATACACAGGGAATAACACAACACGCAATTTTTTCTACTTTCAAGTTGTTTGTGGTAGAGTTGCTTCACACTGGAGGACTGTGCATACTTTGTTTCCTAGTGCTACCTGAGGTGGATATGGCACGGGGAATTATGTTGATGAGTGCTGTCGCAATTGCTCCATCTATATTATATCCATTGTGCTCCTCAAGAGGTAAACATGACCAGAAGCTCACAACATCACAGAAATTACTTCTCTTTGTATGTGGACTCTTGTTCATATTTATTCAATGTGGCTACATACCTTTGATGATCTTGGACCAATATTTCCAGGAAGAGAGTCGGCTAGATAGTGAAGTGTACGAACTAGTTCTAGTTGCTCTAGCGATGATTTTCATCTCCGTTTCATGGTGGGAGAACTTTGTAGATGATAATTTCTGTGGGCGCACTCAACAGAGGAGTTGGTGGCATCAGTTTATTCTCAGCGTGAAGTTTGATCTTCAAGAATCAAGACCTGTTGCAACTTTCTTCATGAGTATGTGGAAAATTGCTCTTACAATTTTGTTTTCCTGGGTGTTTAAGGACTTTTTGTTTATCAATGAGGCAGAACATGTAAAACACATAGACGGTATAACTATGACACAGATTTATGATTACTGGTCAGAGCAAAGCCTAAAGGATAATTCGTCCATTTTGATCTTGACTTTGACAAGTTTCGTGGGCTACTATGTAGGTTACACAGCCTGTAAACTGAGACTACAAAAATTCTCCTTTAACATTCCTTTACTACTATCTGTACCAACAGCAGTGATCTTAGTATCAGTGGATTGTACTGTAGATGCCTTGGATTTGTTTAAGTCCTTCACAAATGAAAAGGGAGTATGTAGGTACATAGATGGAAGAGAGATACAGCAGAGCAAGTGGTATCACTTTGTTTGCGGAGCTGCAGCTTGGATATCTCTATACGGTGTTGCACGGCATATATTCTTTCCAAATATTGAGCGACTGGCTAAAGTGGAAAGGTAAACATACTATTACAATTTGTATGAATTACATTGAAATCTTGATATTCTTTGTTGGACGGAAGCAAAAAGAAAAAAAATTAGTGCATTTCCATTTATAAGGACTTTATATGGAGATGGTTTTTCGTCTTTTTTTTTTTTTTTTTTTTTCAAAACGTAGTGGGTTATTTGTTAACTTTACAAAAGCCTTCAGTAGATTACCATATGCTTAGAAAGTAGAGTAAAATGGGCTTTACAGTCATAATTACACTTTTAAAGTTTTGTTAATTGGAAAGTTTACATTGGAGTGTAATTAGAATGTATGTATACATTGAAGTACGAATAAGTGAAAAATAAATAAGATTGAATACGGTAAAGAAATTTTACTGTAGTTAACAAAAATATGGAATGACCAGGAAGAAAATTGACTAGAGCTATCCCCCACTAGCTCTATAAGTGGAGGCCAAGTACCAGTGGCAGCCATTCCTATGATATGGCGTGCATGCATTAGCAAATCAAAGCTCTTGATCATGTTAAAGAAGAAGAAAGGGTTCGTCTAATACTCAGTAAAAGTTTAAACTTGACGCATTGCAAATAAAACAGTATCCTCTGTAACCCCCATGTGTCAAGAAATCATTTCCTGGGGATCGACCTTTATCATTTCTTTTGCCGATTACAGCCTTAAATAATAAGAAAAAACAGAGTTTCAGTATAAAAAAAAAAAATCTTATATAAACTTGCATTTTCACTTACCTCATCACCTACCTCATCACGTAGTCCTGTACTTGTGCAAAAGGTACAAAAGGAGTTTTTTTTTCATTTTACAACAGAAGCTTCCAATGCCCTTTCTAACGTTGAAACTTTAAATAACTATATTTGGTCCATAACTATGGAACAAGCAACAGGAACAACAACAACAAAAAAGTTTATACGCCTGCTCTATTTCACGGAAAACGGTCGTCATGGTTTGGGGAGTGTATAAATGAAACAAAAGCTTGACCTACCATGTCGTTGAATATGGTTATAAAAGTAACATCAGTTTGACCAAGCCAGAATGCCTGATGGTTTAGAAGTTGCAAATTGTATTAATCAATGAAGTAGATCTACCTGGAATATATGACTAGATCAGGGTTCTGGAGAAGCATAAAAGGGATATATTAATGCAAAGAACTAGTAACCTTGTTTACAGTTTAATGTTTGGCATCCAACAAATGGTTATGATTTTAAAGTTATCCAAGTCTAATACTCTTCAAGTAGAGGATGACCTTGGGGAAGCTTAACAGATCAAGGATGGTAAATGTAATGAACAAGGATCCTTTTGAGGACGCACTTGATGGCATTGGACGCATAAATACAGAACTGAAGTCTATATTCAGACAAGTTCATCTTAAATCAGTAGCTGTATCTTATCCTTTATAAGATCTACACCAATATTTTAGTCTTGTCCATATCAAAATTATCTGCAAATGACATTACAATGCGTTTTCATCTAAAACAAGTTTAAGTTGAAGAAAACATGGTACGAAAACATGACAACGCTGATGGCATACATTTTCTTCCTTCCCACAAAATCTCTGAAAGTCCCCCCCTTTTTTTCTTATGTCAAATGATCATCTTTTGTTTTTCGAAATTGAGCTAGAGAATAACAGTTCAAGCAATGATTTAACGTTATTTTTCAAAGCGAAATTCAGTTATACTGAAGCTGATGTTTTCAGTGATGGCTACAAGGCTCGGTTTTACTAGTAAGAACACCATCATCAGCAAAGCTAAGTTTCATGCCTTTTCAACAAAGGCATACATCTATAAAAAGAATGAGACACAGAGGGCTGAGAATGTAACTTTTTCTGATACTGAACCTTTTTGAAAGAGTGTGAGCATAAATATCACAATTGCAGCAGGCTGTAAGAATCTGATTATCATGATGATACAGAAGTTATGTTTAAAGTTTCCCATATTACCAAATAATTACAAACAGTTTTGAACATAATTGTTTTTGCTTCCAAAGCTGATTGTATGAAGCATACTTAAATATATGTGTGTATTAAGGTCAAAGGCGTTCATCTCGAGTGTGAAATCCATCTAGTCAACAGAGATTCCATTTACATAACACATGCAGCTCCATCATGAAGCATTAATAAATGTATAGACAGTTCTGAAGAACAGAGGGCACCAATTGCAGAAGAAATATTTAGAAAGGTTCAATTTGCTTGGCCAGTTTGCACTTTTTCGGCTAATCGTCTTTTAAAGGAGGGCCTGATTCCAGAATCCTTGCCACATGTTTTTCCACTAGCTTCAGCCAACTCTGAAAATACCAGATGAAATTCTCTGTTACAGTTTTCCTACAAAATTTTGTATGAAATATGATTTAAATCGACCATTTTGACATGTGACACTGACAAAATGTCCCACAAACTTATGCTTCTTTTTTAATCATTCATGTTATCAACAGCACAAATGCTGTGACCCAACATAAAATTACGAACATATTAATTCACGCTATTCTTATTTCACGTTATCAAAGTTAGGGAAAACTTGAGTTGAATAAATTAGACCGAAATACCAGCTACAATATCATTGAAATGGACCCTCTTTCTCTGTATATCCGACGCCATTCTCTACTTTTTTTCTTGCGTAGCAACCTAAGTACCGCGTTTCTAAGGTGTGTATGCCAAACTAGCGTTGGCGGAGGTCAATTTTCCTTCAATGTGTATGAAATTCTAATATATGACATAAAGTTGACTGCTCTAGCTCCAGTATAGAAGATTTTCATTCATGGCCTACTGAATATAATTCTTTGAGGAACATCTGATTAATTTTAACTATTTCTTTAACAACAGATTACAATGGTCACTTAATGAGAGGGCCATTTATAAGATCCAGGCTTTCATGAACACCTTGTTTTGTCAATGTTTTGAAAGTTTGTATAACTACTTATAGCAAACTTTAGATGTGTAAAACAAATTTCAAATACCTCTGATTTGCAGTGAAGTATTTTCCCTTGAACTTAGCCGTTTGTTACCATTGCATGGTAGACTGGAACATCCGTTTTCTCCATCAAAGCTCTTGGCTTGGGTACTAAGTGACCTATTGTAACCGATCTAGCTCAAGTTGACTGACAAAGCAAAATATTTTGACAGATTTCGTGTAGGTAATAAACCATTCTAGAAAATGATACTTTTTTTTGTTAAAGCTACTGGTTGCTTATAACATAATTGTTTGTGTTTTCAGACTTTTCATAAACCCCTTCTATTGTGGAATTTTGTTTGAACAACACATGATTCTGAACAGAAGGCGACATAACAGAAAAGTATACAGAGATATCAAAGAAGATAAAGTGCTTTATAGGTATGTCTATTAAACCCGTTACCAAATAAGAGAAATTAAGGGTGGTCCAAAATGAAATAATGTGCAGATGAGAAATTGTATGTAGTTGAAATGACTGTAATTGGCATTTAAATGATAGAAAATGTTGTGAGAAATGGAAGAATGTGCTTTTCACTAGCGTTATAATTTGGGATTGTGTTGTATAGGGCCAAAGATAACGTTAAATCCTACAGGGTAATTTGATGAAAGAACCGTTACAAACAATGCTAAGGACAAATGTTTCGATGAAAAACTGGAGCAGAGAAGAGGCACTATCATGTCACTGGCAATTGCTTCTTTTCGTACAATGTTATTAAACGTGTGTGTTGACAGTTAAGACATGAACGGCATAACTTTGTGCAGAAATGATTTATATATCCCAGGGGGAGACTGGAAATCAAAGCAAACATTCTGTTGCTGTGTAGAGTGACATCTGATCTTGATCCACAGCATGTTCAGAGTATGAAGGTCTTTTCCACAGATCAAACTTCAGAATTGATCAAATTGAAAGGGGGGAACAAATGTGATTCAATATCTGAAATTTGCCCTGAGAAAGGCAGACCTTTTTTGGAAAAACAACATTTTCTCTTTTTCCAACAATGTTTTCAAGACTTCCTCCTAAGGTTCGTTAAAAAACGGAATTGTTTGGTAAAAGCACGTAAGTTGCACATTAGATTCTAAATGATGGTTTAAAAATATTTTGTATATAGGTTATCAGAGTATGACAGTAGGATAAATATCGAAGGAGCAGAAGAGGAAAACAAGAAGGGTACCACAGAAGACGTGGAAGCAGATGATTACATTAATCCAAAGTTCAGAGATGCCCCAACCATTTACGCTTGTGCAACTATGTGGCATGAGAACAAACTTGAAATGGTTCAGCTAATGAAATCGATTTTCAGGTCTTTATCAATGTTTATTATTACACAGATAAATAAAAGAGTATTTATTTTTATGGGCTTACTGAGTAATTTATCTGTAAATCCTTATATTCAACCGACCTACATTGTGGGTACTCAATGGAAGTATGTCTCTTTGATTCATCTCATGAGCTTATCGTGGTCATCCCCCAGCATACCTTACATAATCTGTTAGTATAGTGATGAAGAAAGAAAAAAAACATTTTCCTATAAAAACATGCAAATATAATATATGAGACATTCTCCGGCAAAAAGGTTTGATGTTAGTTTTAATTAGCTTGGATAAGTTAGATGTAAACAGTAACGCATGAACATAGTTACGAGATAATGTTTATGTAAACAACCATCCTTTTTCATCATCTGCAGTCAGTATGCGTTGTATGGGCACACATTTACACTCAAGTTGTGGTTGGTAATATGGTAATATAGACACCTAACCAGTAGAAAGTATGCACAAAAACAAGTAATTTCCAAAAATGTTCTTTTTAAGTCGGATACTCATTATATCAAAATTCAAAAGATACGCAACATTTAACCTGTCAGAATTTTAAAGCCCCTCAAAAACAGTTTTGTCATATGAGGCGCACTGACTTTGTCATTTGTAAAGTAGTGCTCTTGATTAGGATTATCATAAAAGTTTGCTTTGTGATAAAATGTTAATGAAAGTTGTCATTGAAAACAGTAAAACAGAAAAATGTGATAAAAAATTTGGAAGAGTTTGATTTTTGGGTTAAAAACATAACTATTCTTCTCATTTATATTTTATATTTTTTTGGAAATGCTGAACCTTTTGTTTTTACATTCAAATATTGTTAAGAATATTCTTTAACTGTTATACATAAACTTTGCATGAATACATGTCATAGATTTAATGACTTCACAGACGTGAATTCTTCTCCAATAAGGTGAAGGGACTTCTCATTTAAAGCCCTAAGTCAAAATTAATCCCAAGCTTCATTTATCTTGACAAAAAAGGTCAGCATTGAATGTTAAAAGGAATAACTTGCATTTCCTTCTTTTCCCACAATGTTTTCCATCCTTCAAAATTCATAGCAATTATCACTGTGAGCCACAGTTCATATCGACTACAATTGCTTTCAATTCTAACAAGTCTAAAGTTTTGTCCTTTGGTATAAAGCCATCAGCAAGATTTATCAATGCATTGTTTGCTATTTCCATCCATAATCACAAACATATACGTAGAAAATAATGATACACTTTAAATCCATTGCTCAAAATGGCTTAACGTGTAGTCCACTGTGTGAACAAATTTTAAGGAGATAATTATGAATACAAATGTCTGTCTGTCGTGTGACAAAAGTTTTCGTTATGTAACTGAGAACTTCATAGGCATTTCAAGATAGGGTACTTATGCATGTATCTGGTATAACCAAAGGAAAGACAATCAATAAATCTGAGTCAAAATTACTGTAAGGTTATTGTAACAGAGACAGTGATGTAGCATCAGAACATCAACCGAAAGTTATGCGTTAATATTCAAAGATGAACAAATTCAATTTTTTCGACTACCCAAATCACAGTGTAAGTACTGGTAAAAATTTCTGGGAAGCGATCATTGACATTAATTTATAGAAGTTGTAACAACTTGTCTTACCATAACTATAAAACAAAAGGGAAAAAACTAATACAAGTCTTACAGGTGCTTAGAATGTCTACATTTAATTTCATAATTCTTTTTTGTAGAATGGATCGTGATCAAAGTATTAGAAAGCACGCAGAGGTACTTGTCGGTAAACCAGATAAAGAATATTACGAATTTGAAGGTAAAGAAAACTATCCATTATTCAAAGATATGAACGACCAAGCAGATAGCTGATGCTGTAATTTCTTTACACCAAATGACATTCAATTTGTCTTTTTTCCAAACCAAAGGTTGTGTCACCTTTTGGCATATTATTTGAATTGCAAAATAAGAGGCTATCAGGGCCCCCGTGCTAATCGTTTACCAGACAATCCCTGGTTTTTACGACCCAGAGGAAGAAGCCTTCTGAAAGAATTGTGCGAAACGGGGAAAATGTTCATAACCAGCAATTGCTCCTTTTTCACAAAAATGTTTTACTCTTCTGAAGTCAAGTCTCAATTTTTTGAGCCACCTTATTTGTTTTTGTTATACATGGATCCGTGGAAATCGATATTTGACCAATCAGGACATCGCGTTTATTCTACCCGATGTCCTACCTTGGTTTCTGCTATTTCGGCTCACAAATAAACGACTGTTAACGTTGGAAGAGTGCAATTCTCTTTATTTATGTTGTGTTTTTAACGTTTGAATTTTAAAAGAAAATTAAAAAATGTGCTTTGCGAACGTGTACCGATGACGTGAGATCACGCAGAGGCTATAGAAAAGTTTAAATTGTGATGATTACTGAAAATTTGAACTTGTGCAAAGAGCGGATCAGCGCTGGATAATAGATTAATTTAAAGTATTCTGTAATTTTTCCTCTCTGAAAGAGAAAACTGGAAAACAAAGGTAAAAACAGACCTATATGAAGTATTAATAAAAAGAAAATACTTTTACTTGAATATTAACCTTGTTCAATAACCTATGCACATCCAAAAAGTGGCCGCGTAACTTGTTACCAATGTTTCAATTTGACATTAATCTTAACCCATGGTGCATGAAGAATATGCTGAATGTGTACTGGGATCGTATATACGATCTCTGATGTGTAGATATAGATCAGATTGCAAATTACATGATGTTTATTCTTGGATTTAAAGTGCCTGCTGATTACAATAAGCGCTTTGATGTGTAGTTCTTCCTCATTATAGAAGTATATTTCAATTTTAAAAAAAGTCTAACTTCTCATCTGGTGGAACATGGAAATTTTACTCTTGACTTATCTGTGCTAACCGTTTACCACATAACGGGTTTAAACGACCCGTAGAAAGCTTTTAAAAGCATTTCGGAGAAAGGAGAAAATGCTTGTAACATTCATTTTATCCTCTTCTCACTGTCTTTTGCGCTTTTCAAAAACAAATTTCAATTTTTGAATCATTTATTTTGTTGTCTGCAAATATTTGAATTTGGATTGCTCTAAAAATTTTGTCATTTGGTGACAAGTTTAAATGAATTAGCACATCTGCACATTAGCACAAAGGGTGTGTTGGTAAACTGTTTATTTGATAAGAAGTGTGTTTGATTGCAAAACAATTTGCCGCTCTAATCACCTTGACCACCCGTTGTCATCAGTATATCATATACTACCGTCAATGATATTAACAATTTTCTTAATTGACAACACACTTGACACATTTTATAATCCATCAGACAACCCTTTTCGCCTTAACCTTATATTAATCTTTTTCATTAACTTAGACCTCTCTGTACATTCAGACATTCTATAGACTTTTCAAAAGGTTTCTTTAATTTGATATGATGCTAAGATGACTTTATTAGCCCAACGAAATCAATAAATATCGTTAATTCTATTATTATGTGGCAAAACGGAGATTTGTTGATGTTTTTTATGTGTTCAAATTTTTGTTTAAACATGTAAATCTGTTACATTGTACGTCGCCCCCGTAATTCGCCCTTTTAATACATCTCCGTTTGTAAATTAGTAAAGCATCTTTAAATTTCCTACTGAGAATTTATCATCGATAGAAATATATGATTAAAATACTTTTTCCGGAATTTTATTGAGAGAAACAGTCATGAAAGCACGATTTAAGTAGCCTATCTGCTATACTGTATATGTATTGACTACGTTTGTTTGTGAGACCTTGGCAACAGTAACTAAGGTAGTCGGTTTATCTTTTCACCACGGATCCATGTATTGTTGTCACTGCAAATGTTTTTAAGTTTGACAAGTCTCAAGTCTAAAATTGTGTCGTTTGAAAAAGATTTCAACAAAGGAAAGACTGAGGGGTCTCTCAGAAGTAGTTTTATCGCATGCCTTTGGCTTCAACACCTTCATGCATCCAGAAACCTGCCAAATGTTATGACATAAAAAATCATTACTTATACCTATAACACTTATCAATCATGTACGCATATAAGTACCTAAAATTTACAGAAATTCTCAAAGGAATTGAAATCAGCTTCGAAGTAAAACACAATGAAAGTTCTTCAGCTCACGTTTTCCTTCATGAGGAAATTTCTATTTTTCGTGAAAAATAACAACAGATTTTTACCACGGGGGTTTGTTTGATTGCTTTTTGTATTTAGACAAGAATTTTGCCATGCAAAAAAATTATTTTTTTCCCTTTACCAGCTCATGTTTTCTTTGATGATGCCATGGAACTCAATGATGACAATGAAATGGTACCTAATCAGTTTGTCCGCTTACTGATCTCAGTTTTGAATGAAGCTGCAAAGTAAGAACTTCTTTTTATCGCATTACCTTCTGCAGATCGCGGTTTAAGTATCTAATAGCAGACCATTTTGGAAAAATATTATACAATACAGAAATTGCTTGTGATATTCAAATAAATGGGATCTTTGATACATCTCGGGTGTGCATCGAACCAAACATGTCATCTTACAGTTATGTTCTAATGGTTTGGTTTTTAATACCATTTTCAAGATTATTTGAATTGTATCAAGGCTGCGAGAGCAACTGTCTATGTTTCATTGAGTTTATTTTACCTATACTAGGTACAATATTTGTACTAAGCCAATAGCTGTTCTCGAGTCCTAAACACTCTTGGCTGGGCTACCGGAACTCAGCAAATACAGGTAGGAAAGCCTGGTTTTAAGCCTGACAAATGTACCAATACGAATGTTATAAATCATATAGACCATTGAGTTAAAGAGAGAGATAACTTGATCGCATTTAGGGTTAATCTTAAAAAATACACTTTCTAACGAACAGAATTTTCTTAGAATTTCCACACTTAGAGTATTTATAATTCTAGACAATAAGAAAAAATAGAGACGGCAACTACCCGTGCTTATTTGTCAGGAAACAAGGTTGAAGTTCTGTAAGGAAATTATATTATTTTAAGGAAAAAATGGATAAAGGGTCAACAGAAATTGTTCAATAACAGAGAATTCTCCTTTTCCAACAAACATTTTTCTAAGTGGAAACAGCTATACTTTCATAGATTTAAATTTCCAGCCTTTGCCTCCTTGTTAAGGGTTTAACGCCCTGTCGGCAGCAATTTAATCATTTCTCGGTGACAGTTCAAAGATCCATGTTTTTTACTATACAAATACTACTTGTTTCAGTGCATATGTAATATTACCATTTTGTGTAAGAAATACATAAGTGCACTTTTGATTCAGTATCCACAACAAAAATACATAAAAAATAGGATCCACACGAACATTTATCATGTACGTCGTTAAAGGGAGCGTTATATTGGGAGTGTTGCTATAAATTTAGATTACATGTTTTGGAAGTTATTCATACAGACCAAGACATGTGAGCAGGAGTAATTAATGAAATCATCTATTGCTATAGTTTCATAACATTCTGGGAAGTATTTCCATAGCAATTCTTTCTATTCAATTCCAGCTCTGTCTATGAGAAGCACATGAATTTGAAACCCCCTGTAAAAATCTACACGCCCTATGGTGGTCAACTGGTGTGGACAATGCCTGGTGACAATTTCTTTTTTGTTCATCTAAAAGACAAGGCAAAGATTCGGCATAAAAAACGATGGTCTCAGGTGAGACTATTTTTGATGTTCATACTTATGAGTTTCGATTGTGAAATGGGGACTTAAACCAATTGTAAAATGTATTTCATTAATGCTAACAGTTTTGGCCATAGACTTGCTCAGTAGATACAGTGCAAGCAGAGTATTTCTAAAAATGTATCGAGACTGAGGGTTAAATCGTATTGGCATTTTACACAGCATCTGCCTTACTACGAATATGTCTAGCTAATGACACAATGAAAATGCAGAGATTGATCATCAAGCGTATATGTGCCCCCATACCCTCTTGAATTTTTTTTCGTTCATGTACCATGGCAAACAAAAGAATAAATTGAGAATAAATAGTATGAATGGCCTACTATACTTTTTTTGTTTGTGAGAGCTGCCGTCTGGATCTGCCATCGATAGTGCATAACATATACTGGTAATCTAAGCTTACCATCTTTACCTAGGTGGTATTCTTGCTTCCTACAATTTCTTGTATAGGCACAATTAGTCTCATAGTACTTGTTATTCTATGTCTCTTGAAAAAAAAAAAAAAAACAACTTGTTTTCTTTCAACTTATGATTGGAAAAGATTTCCAGGTAAAGCACATTAGTCAACCAGAAAATTATCTCCCCGCCATCTGATTTTTCTCATACAACAACATCCAAACTGTAGTTTACTTCCTAGCTTTAACCCTCCACTTCATCATTTATTCATAAATTGGTAATGTGTGTGTACTAAACAACAATGCCTTATCTTGTTATCTGAATGGTAACGGGCTTGTTCGTCCCTGGGCTTGTTCGCCCGGGCTTGTTCGTCCGGGCTCATTCGTCCGGGCTTGTCCGTCCCAACTTATGTATCTGCCAACATAAGTTGGCAGATATAATTAACCAAAGTACAAAAAAGATCCCCATCACGTTCATAGAAGAAACCAAAGTGAAAGAAATGTGGTGTCCGTGGTCGTGACGTAGAGCATCGGCCTTGTAACCAAAATGTCCTGAGTTTGATTCCCGGGGCATTCGGCGCGAGTACTGGTGTAGTTCCCGGGAAGCGGAATCGAGAGAGATTAGTATAACTTGTCAGAGCTTGTTTCTCAATCGATGTAAAATAAATATTTTTAAACTAAACTAAGTAAAAGAAAAAATATCAATGTTGTCAATCCCATCGTTACATTTTGAGATGAAACTAAAGTAAATGAGAAATTCCAATGACGTTATCCCCACATGGTATTTAGGAAAGATATTAGATACATGTACATGAACATATGGATTTTCAGTAAATATTGTTATGTAATGTGAGGCCGCTAGTCTAGGCCAAAGGTGATGCGGAGACATTGTGTGTTAAAGTCTTGAATCATTAATTCAGTTTCTGTTCTGTTCAAAATACGACTTCAAGTGAGGCAAAATCAAAGCATAAGTAAGTTTTGTTCAAAGTACTTGCATGTTAAAAATAAAAGTTTACTTTGGAGGGCACATAGCGATTGTATTTCAATAAGATCGAAACGGTGGTGTGGGACGAACAAGCCCGAACGAATGAGCCCGGGTGAATAAGCCCAGGGATGAACAAGCCCAGGGACGAACTGGTTTTGGGACGAACAAGCCCGGAACCATCTGAATGATAGTATTGCAAGGAACATAAATGCGTAAGGTACTATGATGTAGAATAGTAGTGGTGAGAGGTTATAATGCTAGTATTTTTAGGATGACTTTGTGATCCAATAGTTGTCTTATCAGCTTCCAAAGATAGTTCAAAGGCATTGACTTTGATAGTTTATATCCAAGTTTTATTGTTTAATTTGAACATACACCACAATATTTGCTGGTTTAAGAGAGTGTTTAGATTCATACATGAGAAACCTGTAGTAGTGCATTGCATTTCTTACCATAATGATGTTATACTTTTTATCTCTATAGGTGATGTATATGTACTATCTTTTGGGTTTTCGGATTGTGAGAATGTGTCAAGAGGCTGTGACAAATGCCCTTAATGACGGGAGACTGAATGAGCTGTTGAACTGGGGAGACAGAATTGTAGCAGGAAATGGAAACATAGGCAAAAGCCATATCTTTCAAGCTTTTGATGAGCAAATTATCAGGAAGGTGAGCATGAAAAAAACTTAACTGTGAATATTAAGATAATTATCCGTTTTTTACTTTAATTTTCATTAAAGTCAATCAACCGCAGCTGAGCGTTGGCACCTGTATGCAATGTTGTTGCTTCCGCAATGTATGAAACACTTGCACTACTTCATCTACGAATTTTGCCATTAGGAATAAGTCCTAAAAAGTAAATGTTTTAATGGGCAATACACACCAACTAGATAGCTTTTGTTTTATTTATTTAAAAGACAGAAATATCAAGTTGTCTCAAATTAAGAATTATGTTAAATATTAGTTAATATGAAATGTCCAAGGATATCTGTGACAAGTACAAACAGATGCCATATTAATCATTTGTTGGCAAACTTTAATCACATTCCATATCTAATCTTCTCAAATGTCGATGTTCCAAGAAACAGAAAAAAGAGTGTTGTGGGAGATAATACAAAATGCAAATTGAATGAATTCTTGAACAATAGAATTGAATCATGATGTATGAATTTTGAAACCCGCTGTATCTTGATCAACTATTGGGATGTTAATAAGATTGAAAACACAACAATATGGCTTCATTTGACTGAAAATCAGTGTGGTTGTCTTTAGGCATGGCACGGAAGAACTCCAATCTGTTTCCAGTGAAATTAAAAAATTAAACAACCAAACAAACAAAAAACCAAACAATTAACTAAATGCAGTGTCTTAGTAATATATTGGAATATTATAAAAGGATTCCAAAGGTGCCCTGAAAAGAATTAATGCGCAACACGTACGGTTGTTTGTGGTTCAAGGATTTTAATATTATACCGAGGGTTTGTGAAGGCTAGGAAAAGCGCTAAATTTCAGTTGTCTTTATAAGTTCCTAAATAAAATGAGTTTCGTGTCCCTAAATGTTTCATTTTATGGCCTTAAATTGCTGCTATTTCCTTTTTCTAGCATTGGATGTTTTGATTGATTTCTTGACGTTTTCTTTTTTAATTGATTTCTTTCCGTTTTCGAACAAAAGGCCACGATCATTCCACATGACTGTCAAATCAAATTTCCGTGTTTTTTTTGCTAAGAAATTACATATTCTATACATGGCATTTTCAAAAGTGTACAGAAAATTGTGAGTTATACTAGATTTTTAGGAACAGATCTAAGTCTGCCCTGGTATGGTCTTAGCATATGTGGAATCTTGAGGCATGTTTTGCCACCAGAAGTTATTGACACAAATGTACTTTATTAACGAATGATACCGTTGTCAAGACATTTTTCAAATGACTGGTTGTTTGCCCTCGATCTTTGCAGCTCCTGCGTTTAGGTACTAAGCGCTGATATTTATTCATTTTTTGCGGCAGTTATCTATTGTAATTGATTTATTCAATTTCACTTTCCTTATTTTACAGGCAAGCAACACTTTTCTCTTAGCTCTAGATGGGGATGTTGATTTCACTCCAGGGGCTGTGCGACTTTTGTTGGACAGGATGAGAAAGAGCGAACAGGTTGGCGCTGCATGCGGCAGAATTCATCCCATAGGATCAGGTAAAGGAAGAGAGACATTGTCCCAAGCATTAGGTATCGGCTTAAGTAGATACTGGGATGAAGACAAAAATTGACCGAGTTATAAAAGAAAGAAAAAAAGAAAAAACAAGAAACCCTAATTAAAAAAGTACCATATTTACTCAAAATCTTTGTTGGAAACTCGAGCAAAATCTATCTGTAACTTCTGCAAGTTTGAAAAGCACTGTTGTTTTCAAGAAAAATCAGGTCTAAATGTGTCCTTTATGTTTTTATATGGTGCATAACAAATGCAAAAACGTAACAGGTAACAGTTCTATTTAAACTGGGTGAACATTCGCATCAAGACATAAAAGAGGAAAGAGCAACGAAGAACTTATTTTCATTTTTTTGCAGACAGATCAAATTATCAACACAAGCTAGTCTTTTGTGCAGTCAAAATATCGCCTTCTTAATTGTGAAATCTCAGAAATTGTAATACGCATGATGTGATTCGCTGTAACAAAAGATTCTGTCATTGCAAAAATACAGCATAAATAGAAGAGGATAATTTCCAAGAATTATGTTGTTAAAATACATGAACTTGTATTCTCTGATAACAGCATGGCATCATAGGAGAGCTTATATCATGGTTACCAGAATACCGGTAATACCGCACACCTCTTATTTTATTGCTGTTAGGCCCAAATTCCTGTGGAATTGGTGTAACTAGCATTCTCCCTAAGAATCATGCAGATGGTGATAAGTGACTAGTCACAGAATTCATTCATTTTACCCCCATTCAATCAGACTTGTTGAAAAACTTTCCCAAAACAAAGCATACCCTTTTTCTGACAGTGGTTACCATAGAAACGAGAAATCAAAATTTCACAAAGATTGGTCGAAAGTTGTCTGCCCAAACATTCAAAAATGACACTTTTCAGGGTGGTTTTTGACAAATCATTATCTTTAGATCATCTGTACCTCTACTTATGTTAAAAGAAGGACATGAGTAGTACTCAAAATTAGACTGAAAAATCGAAAATGTCACTTGTATGGTGTTGCATAGCAACAGAAGTTAACCCATTACCACACGAGAATAATTTAGACTGGTCCAAATTGAAAGCGTTTGCAGACGACAAAATAAAAGTGACTGAAAAATTGAAATTTGTTCTGGGAAGGGTAGAAAACACTGTGGGAAAAGGAGAAAATGCTGGTTACCAGCATTTTCTCCTTTTCCCACAGGGTTTTCAAAAGGCTTCTTTCTCAGGGGCGTCAAAAGTAGGGATTGAGTGGTAATGGGTTAAGCCATAGAAACCAGTTTTTCAAACTTCCAATTTTGAACATTTTTAAACCCAATTATCTCCTAACAGCAAAGGTGCATATGAAAAATACATATAGTACCTAAATGAGCAACATCTGATTTTTCACAGCCAACAATAAAATAACTCAAAATGTTTATAATTTTTGTAACCATGGCAACAAAACTATTGACCCGTCAGTGATTTTGCAAAAATGTGGCAATTTCAAAGCAAATTATCTCCCTTCTGTAAAGAGAAATATTTACAGTGTATTTACCTATTAAATGATTCTCACCCGTTCAACCGATAAAGAAAAAGAAAAGTTCTGCAACAATCCAAATATTAGTTAACATGGCAACCAAACTATCCAACAGTTCGTGATTTTAACAAAAATCAGTACATTCAAAGTGAACTACCGCCCATTATCCTTACTACTACTTATGTCGAAAGGAGGATATGAGTAGTACTCGAAATTACATAGAAAAATAAAAAAATGTCACTTGCATTGTGTTGCATAGCAACAGAAGTTTAGTCAGTTAAACCAATTTTTCAAACTTCCAATTTTGAACATTTTCAAACCCAATTATATTCTAACAGCAAAGGTGCATATGAAAAATACATATAGTGCCTAAATGAGCAACATCTGATTTTTCACAGCCAACAATAAAAAACTCAAAATGTTTATAATTTTTGTAACCATGGCAACAAAACTATGGACCCATCAGTGATTTTGCAAAAAAGTGGCAATTTCAAAGCAAATTATTTCCCTTCTGTAAAGAGAAAAATTTACAGTGTATTTACGTATTAAATGGATCCACATACATGTATGTTCAACCAATAAGAAAAAAAGTTCTGCAACAATCCAAATATTTGTTACCATGGCAACCAAACTATCCAACAGTTTGCGATTTTAACAAATATCAGCACACTCAAAGTAAACTCAAAGTAAACTACTGCCAATTAACAAAGGATTACACTGATAAGTAATACTAACTTAAATTACCCACATTCTGTGAAACACGAAGTGAAATAAATTGGCTAAGTAAAATAAGGAATCTATTACAGCAAAGTGGTTTTAACGATGTTTGGCTTTTTCCAAGTTCAGTTAATATTAAACAATTTACCCCAATTCTACGTTCTCGTTTGATAGATTTGTATATAAACGAATGGCACAGGGACATTGCAAACAGATCATCTTTAGTTCTATACCGAAATATTAAAAGTTCATTTACACGTTCCAGTTATCTCGACATTATGAAAATACCTAAATTTCGAAATGTATTGGCAAAATTCAGACTGTCGTCACATGAACTTAATGTCGAACAAGGAAGATACAGAAATATTCAGCGCAATGAGAGAAAATGTTTATTTTGTAATTTACACGAAGTAGAAGATGAATTTCATTTCATTCTAGTATGCCCATTATATAATAATTTGAGGAAAACTCACTTGAAAAAATATTTTTATATAAGACCTAGTGTATACAAGCTTATAAAACTTCTAAATAGCTCTAATCTTAGAGTTTTGAATAATCTATCTCTGTTTTGTATTAAAGCTTTAAATGTAAGAAAAGAAAAACTAAATATAATTACACAAGAAAATTAAATACCTATAAAATCATTAACTCCAGGAAAGATGTTTGTTCAGGCAGCCTCTTCCGCTTATTTCAGTTATTTCACTTATTTCATTTATTCTATTTCAGTCATTTCATTATTTCCTAACGTATCACTTTTGATATATATAATGTCCATGTATTGTTTGTCCATTATTACTGTTTGTTTGTTTGTTTGTTTTGTTTGTTTATTTGTTTGTATACGTCTATCTGTTCCGTATGTATATTGTACATGAAATTGACGAGGAACCTCATGGTTCAAGTCAAAGAATAAAACTATTGTATTGTATTTGTCAATATCAAAATGTAAAAGAAATAATTAATGGCCATATTACATGTTACCATGGCAACCACATCAACAAAGCATCACACATAACAGTTTATTCAAAGCAAATTAACTCCTTCCACTTAAAAAGCATCTGAATAAATTAAACATACTTTATACCATATAATGTTATGCACATACAAAATATCAAAAGTATTCAACACCTCAGAAAAATAAATGTTACCATGGCAACAGAAACAGTAAGGTCATAGTATAGTAAAGTCAGTGCAAAGTATCATCTTCCATTGCCTAAAAAAGATTTGATGAGTCCCAAAATCATTCTAATAAACCAAATACCTAAAAGGACATGCTTTAAATGGTCTTTAAACAAGTAACTATGGTTACCAGTAATTTCTAACACTACTGGCTGAAAGCCAGCAGAGCTTTTGTTGTGGTATGGTTTCCGTCGTGTGTCCGTCTGTTTGTCTTTTTCTTGTTTACGCGATAAAGTCTGCATTTGTTGTCATATTTTGGTGAAACTTGCAGTTTGTTTATCTCATCAATAGCTTAAACCCTATTGGTTTTGAAAAAAAAAATTCAACATACAATTTAGGAAAAGTAGCCATTTGAAGTTGAAAATTTCCATTTCTTGTTTACGCCTTAAAGTCTGCAAAAGTGTTAAGATTTTTGTGAAACTTGCACTGTTTGTTTATCTCATCCAAAACTTCAATCCTGCTGATTTTGAATAAAATAGAACAATCTTGGTATAGGAAAAGTAGCCATTTGAAGTTGAAAATTGCCATTTCTGGTTTAGGTGATTAAGTCTGCATTTGTGGCCAGATTTTTGTGAAACTTCACAGTTTGTTTATCTCATCAATAGCTTTGACTCTATAGATTTTGAAAAAAATCCAACCAATAGTATCGGAAAAGTAGCCATTTCAAGTTGAAAATTTCCATTGAGTGTTTTTACGATGAAGTCTGCATGTGTGGCCAGATTTTCGTGAAACTTGCAGGGTTTGTATATCTCATCAGTAGCTTCAACCCTATTGATTTTCAAAAAAAGTCCATAAACAGTATAGGAAAATTTTCCACTGTTTGTGTATGTGATTTAGTCTCCATTTGTTAACAGATTTTTTTTTTTTGAAACTTGCACAGTTTTGTTTATCTCATCAATGGCTTGAACCACATTAATTTTGAAAAAAAAAATCCAACAAAGGTCAAAGAGTAATATAACTTACTTGGTTAATGAGCATCGCGAGGGAGAGAACCTTGCCTTATTTAGGGTGAATGCTACGTGTTGCTTTTGAATGGACTAAAATTTCTCTCCAGTTATTGAGTTTATTTATTTGTACAGTATAGAATCCTTGTTTAATCTGTTGATTGGCACTGCACGAATTGATTCACATGGATGAACATTTTTAAGGGAGACAATTCTATTTGTCTAGCTAAATTCTAACCTCAAAACCAAATTTTGGACTCGTCTAAAAATAAAACTTTATGGACGAAATGTAAATATTGTTAAAAAAACCAAGTGGTAATTTTTGGGCTATAATTTGGACACCCTTGGTAGAGGTCCACTAGATAAAGCTATTTGCCGAATTTGGTAGCCCTAGACCCTATGGCTAGGTTGAAGAAGCATTTTAAAGTTCTCCCTATATAAGCCCATGTAAAACTTGTGACCCCCGGGGCGGGGCCAATTTTGACCGCAGGGCTATAATTTTGACACCCTTGGTAGAGGTCCACTAGATAAAGCTACATGCCGAATTTGGTAGCCCTAGGCCTTATGCCTAGGTAGAAGAGGAATTTTAAAGTTCTCCTTATATAAGCCCATGTAAAACTTGTGACCCCCGGGGCGGGGCCAATAGGACTATATTTTGATTACCCTTTGTAGAGGTCCACTAGATAAAGCTACATGCCAAATTTGGTAGCCCTAGGCCTTACAGTTTCAGACAAGAATATTTTCAAAGATTTTCAAAATTTTTCAGTTTTGTTGCCATGGCAACCAGTGTTTTTGAATTAAATTCTTTCAAGAAATTCTGAAGAGGACCATGGCAGGATAATTTCTGTGAAGTTTCATCAAAATTGGATTGGTAGTTTTAGAGAAGATGTTTTAAACAAAAGTTAACGCACCGATGGACGGACGCACGGACGGACGAACGCACGGAAGCACGACGGACAACAGGCCATGACATAAGTCCGTTGGCCTTCGGCCAATGGAGCTAAAAACTGACACACCATGAACCATATATAGAGGGGTATGAATATTCTTAATTGTTTTTCATTATATTCGACGGAAAATGGCATTTTCTCAATTTTATATGTTGCTACTTTGGCTGCCATGGTAACATGGAGTATGACATGATATGCTCATTGTTATATTTTCATCGACAACACATTAGATTAGTAGCTATTCCTAAAACCAAAAGTTATTCATTTTACTTACTCTAATCTCTACAATTATACTTTAAAAATGAGCAAAAATTGCAGTTTTGTGCCAGTGTCGACATTCAGGTTGCTATGGAAACCAAATTGAGACACAAAACCAAAATATCTTTTATGCAGCTTTTCATACTTGTATTAATGATTCATATGTCATATTAACTGAGGTTCACATAATTGTGTTTAGTGGTTATTTTATTGCAAGAAATACGGCATTTTCCAAATTTTACAAATGTGTTGCCACTTTGGTTGCCATGGTTACCTGACCTAAAAACATTTCGACCTTTTTTATTTTTTCATTTGTGACCCAATACATTAGTCTTTATGCCCGATATTGAAACCTTAAATCCTAGCTTTGCTGTAAGGAGATAATTGAGATAGAAATTTGTCAATTTAAGCCACCAACAGAAATGCGAAATACAGCCTTTATTTGTTGCCATAGAAACACATTCTGCAAGCTTATTTTTGCTATTGCATTCTTGATATTGTAAGCCAATACATGGGTGATTATGTTATAATAGCACAACTCACTGGACTTTTGGTGACGAATATGCTGTATTAACTTCAAAGTGCTTAATTTGTCAAGTTTTAAAAAGCAAAAAATATGCTTCTGGGGGCAAAAACTTTCTGTGGCCGTTGCCATGGTAACAGCATGACAATAAAAGTTTCCCTTTGGCTTTTGAACTTTTGTGACTAAAGGAATCAATTGCACTAACATTTTTTTGGTATTCTGAAAAAGTCACTTATCACCATTTCTACAGGGCCTGCATGATTCTTAGGGAGAATGCTAGGTAAATCTTCACGCTTCACAGAATAAAGTAAAATTAGGCAAGTCATAATGAGATTTAAGATATGTACAGTCTACTATCAAAGAGGTCGGCTATAATGCTTTGCTACGACAGGAAATGTTGGTCGGTCTACCTTTCAGACAAAAACTTGACCAGACAAAATTTCACAATGGTTTTGCCCTTGGTTCTTCAAACTTTGTACAAATGTCCATAAAGTTTAGTTGATCCATGCTTACTTTTAATCCATGGTCACATTTACGGTCATGCGCATAGTTGTGCGTAGTTAATTTCAAACGTAGTCTACCATAGTGCTAGTATGTAAAGTACCTTCAAAGTAGGTTCAAACTTGGCGATATAGAAAGTTCAAGTAGGTTGAACTACGTGTAAGTACGGTTAACTACATTTAACTACGTGCAAATTCGCATGGGTAAACTAAGTATGACAGACTTCGTTTGAAATTAACTATGGACAACTACCCCCATTGCCGTAAATTTGACCATGGCTTTGAGCTATGGTCACATCGTACGTAGTTGACAGTAGTGGGAAATGACCGTAGATGGCTATAGTGAAACGTATTGAACGTAGTTAAACATAGTTAACGGTAGTGAAACATAGTAACGAGCGTAGTTTGAACTTACGGTTTGCCCATACTAAGCACACAATTTAATGATCCTGAAAGATAAAGCCTTAGAAGACATTGCAAGGTAAGGAGAAAATGCAGGTAAAATGCAGGTTACCTGCATTTTCCCCTTTCCTTCCTATGTTTTCAAATTTATTAACGTGAAATTTTCAGTCGATATCCACGAGATCTATCATCTGCATATAATTTTAGTTTGTTAGATTCTAAATTTTGTTAGTTTGGTAAATTATTAAGGAACGAAATACATGTAGATCTTTTTTTACATTAATTACCAATTACTATAAAGTAATAGTAACAGAAAGGCTATAATTTATTACAATTAATTGAATTATAATTATCATTTGACCAAGGTATGGATGTGACAGAAGTTAAAAGTACAATTACTGCAATCTACACTTACTAACCAACACAAAAAAACAAGGTTTTACCGTAGCTTTACACAATTTACCTTAATTAACTGTAGATGCGCGTACTTAATGACACTGTGTATGCATATTTTAGCCTAGTGTAGTTAATCGTGGTTAGACGTAATAATACCCTAGTTACTTTGCACGTAGTTGAATGTAGTTAACCGTACTTACATGTGGTTCAACCTACTTAGACTTTCTGTATCGCCAAGTTTGAACCTACTTTGAATGTACTTTTCAACGTAGCTGACCGTAGGAACAGTACGGCAGACTACGTTTGAAATTAAGTACGGACAACTACGTGCATTGGCCGTAAATGTGACCATAGCTTTACGGTCAGGGGCAAAGGTAAAGTCAGTTTATAGTGTCAACTTGATTTTAGTCAAGGTATTTATTAACAAGGGACTTTTTGGAGGTAGGGGTGATTTGTCAATTGTTGGATTTTTATTAAATTGCAATTCATTATGCACTTTTCACTGAGGTTTTTTATCTTGAGCCCAAATGATGGGAACAGATATCAGTTTTTGGATGTTAATGTGACATAAAAAAAAATGAGTATCTTTATCTTTGCAGGACCTGTTGTATGGTTCCAAAAGTTTGAATATGCCATTGCTCATTGGTTCCAAAAGGCTACAGAACATGTTCTTGGGTGTGTACTGTGCAGCCCGGGATGTTTTTCACTGTTTAGAGGATCGGCTCTGATGGATGACAATGTGATGAGAAAGTATACCATACTTCCCTCAGAGGCCCAGCACCATCTCATGTATGATCAAGGTATTGCTGTCAGCCAAAATTGCTGACCAAACTCTGTCTGATCACACATTATATATTATAATAAAGAACCAAACTGATGATCTTTATCTGCATATTTTGTTAGATGTGTAACATTTTACTGAAAACTTTATGCGAAAAAAAAAAACTTTCACTCATTGTTTCCTAGCTGCCCAAAGGCAAATACTTCAATTTAAGCCACATATAATATTTCATTTACGGAGTTCAAAATTTTGTCTTTTAGTTGAGGTCGAAAACTCTTCTTAGATCCTTCCTGTCTGATACTTTATGAGAGAGTCAGGTTCAACATGCCCTGAATATTCTTTATTCTAGTTTGACGCAAAATCAACAAATCTATTTATTTGAAAGTCTTCAGATTGCTGGCTTGCCTAGAAATTAATGTCCTGTTTGGAATCTTTAAGTTTCTAAGTTATGTGCCAAACAAACGTGTGTTTCAAAATCCTACTGAAAATTGCTTTTTAAAAAAAATGGTTTAAAAGAAGATATGAATAAGCAGTATTTTCTTTTTTTTTTTTTTTCTTAAGATTTTTTTCAAATTCTAAAAGTGTAAAGTTTTGACGAATAGTAAATGTTTTGCTCTTTTTTTAAAGTCTCAGTGATAAATTTTGTCCATCTTTATGCACATTTAGGTGAAGATAGATGGCTGTGCACACTGTTGTTACAACAAGGATATCGTGTGGATTATGCCGCAGGGTCAGATGCCTTCACATATGCTCCAGAGGGGTTTGCAGAATTTTTCAACCAGCGTCGGAGATGGATGCCCTCAACTGTTGCAAACATTGTTGATTTGCTGGCAGACTATAAGAACACTGTCCATATTAACAACAATATCAGCATTCTCTATATTTTCTACCAGGCGTCTTTACTGGTATCTACCGTTATTGGTCCTGCAACAATCCTAATGATGATAGCTGGGGCTAATCTTGTTGTATTCAGAGTCAACTTGTTTTATGCTTATCTCATAGCTTTGTTGCCAGCTATCATTTACTTTATTCTTTGCTTCATCTTAAAAACCAAGCATCAGATCCTGGCAGCAGAAATTTTGACAGCATTCTATGCTTTCACAATGATGATTGTGTTAGTGGGTACCATAGTAACAGCAGCGCAAGAAGGGGTGTGGCATCCTAGTGTAGTATTTATAGCCTGTCTGGTTTTCCTATTTGGATTTGCAGCCATATTACACCCAAAGGAATGGACTTGTGTCATATATGGCACGCTGTACTTTATATTAATACCCACTGGTTTTCTGCTTCTCATATTTTACTCCCTGTGTAATTTACATGTAATCTCTTGGGGAACCAGGGAAGTGCCAAAGCGTAAAACACCAGAAGAAATTCAGAAAGAGAAAGAAGCAGAGGAGGAAAAGAAAAGGAAAAAGAAAGAAGAAGGGTTCTTTGGAAGACTACTTCCTTCAGCTCCGTTGAAGGATATTAAGGAACTGATTGGAAAGATCACAGATATGCAAGGAACAAAAACAGAAGAGAGTTCAGAAAGTGTGAAAATTTTACTAGAAATAAATGCCGGCATTCAGAAACTTGCAGAGCAAAATCAGGAACAGAAACAGCAAAAAAAAGAAACAGTTATTGAAATTGAAACTGTTGAAGATTCTACACAAAAGACAGATGAAGTACATCATGGAATTCTCAAAAAGGCTAAATCTAGTTCTAAGCTAGCAGCATCAAAGAAGGCAGAAGTTCGACAATCAGTGCAGATAAGGGATAGTGTGAAAGTGATGAATGATGATTCAGAAGAGCCTATTTATGATAAACTTCCCAAAACAAGAGATGACCTAGTAAATCCTGCGTGGGCAGAGATTGATGAATTAAAAAGTGCACCCTCTATCCCTCTAATGGAACAAGAGCTTAACTTTTGGCAGGAATTTATCAGAAAGTAAGACATTTACGTTCTGCTGCTTTATGGAATTTTGAATCGTTCGTATTCAAAATTCATGCCGATAACAAATTAAAAGTGGCGCTAATGAGACACATTATGTCTTAGTATGGATAGAAAGATTGTTGGAAAACGATAAAATGCTCCTTTACCGGCAAATTTTCAAGGGTCTGTTGTTTTTGTTAAAGATTCTTTGTACATTTCAAACCCATAATCATTGATAATTTCACTCTTGAGGCATCTGTCATGAATACAGTTCCCTTTGCGCCTTGTGCAATCAAATACAGAGCGCAAATCATGCAGACTGGTTGATCTCTCATTTACAATTCCTACGCTGCTCAAGCATTGTATGCAACAAGAAAAACTTTAAATCATTATTTTGGTCTTACTTTTGTCTGAAAATCGTTTTTGGTTTCATTTGTCGCCCTAAAGGTTAAAGTAAGGTGATATTATCAAGATTTCCTGAAATAACTGTAAACCCTTATTACTGATGTATTGTTATAGATACTTGCAGCCACTGGAAAAAGATGAGGAAAAGCAGAAAAAGACACAGAAAAACTTGATCGGTTTACGTAATGAAGTGTGCTTGGGAATGGCCATGGTGAACATACTCTGGATTGCTATAAACTTTATGTTCCAACTGAGAAGCCCGACTAAAGTGCAACTAAAATTTTCTGTAAGTTCTTGTTTGACTGCTTTACCTTTTACCACACCATTCCGACTGGTAATGTCCCTGAGAAAGAAAACTTCTGAAAATATTTTGGGAAAAGGATTTTTTTTTTATTTTGAAACAGACTAAGTTCAAGGAAAAGAAAAAAAATGCCAGTGCTTCAGATTGTCAGTTTCCTTTTTCTCAAATGTTTTCACTCATTATGCCATTTTCTCCTTTAAGTGGCCCTGTTCATTAAATATGACCTTCCCTTAGGTCAGCAGTTTTGGCATCTGATTGGCTGAAGCCCTGACTGATTACTGTATTTATAAAGGTTTATGTATTCAATTCAAACTATCTTCTTTGTATTTCAATTTGTGGAATAATTGTAATAACTTGTGCAATGAAAAGAAGCAAACTTTATACTATCTTGGTTATTTACTAAAGATTTTTTCTTCAAATTATGGCTGGATAATAAGTATAAACAAGAGGACCATGGTGGCCCTAGATCGCTCACCTGAGTTCTTGAGAGGACCATAGCCATTTTTCGAGGTATTGAAACTTAGAAGAGATTTTAAAAGTCATTTCAAAATATGTCGCCATCCCTACAGTCATCACCACAGCAATGATTTTGATTTATCAGAATTTTGCAAATAAGTTTTTGGATAGATCACCCAGGGACAATTTCTTGTAGAAGAGCACATACTCAATAGTGACTTATAAAATTAGTCAAACAATAGCACCACATGCAGGTACCAACAAATGGCTATTGCTTTTCGAAGGATCAAAATTTCAAGAACACTTTTGGAAGAGGGTCGTCCAAGGATCATTTCTGTGAAATTATTTTGTAATCTGACATGCCATTTCAGAGAAGAAGAATTTTTAAGAATTTCTTCTTGCCCTTTAGTGCCATGTTTCTTTACGGATCAGAATTTCGCGAGGACCATTTTGAAAAGGGTCACCCAAGGAACATCTGTGTGAAATTATTTCAAAATCTGACTGGCAGTTTCAGAGAAGAAGAATCTTTAAAAAATTATTCATTCCCTATAGTGCAAGTAGCCCCTATTCACCAGAGCCATGTTTCTTGACGGATCAAAATTTCACGAGGACCATTTTCTTTAAAAAGGGTCACCAAAGGAACATAATTTGTGAAATTATTTCAAAATCTGACCAGCGGTTTCAGAGAAGAAGAATTCTTAAATATTCCTTCATTTGCGTACATGTATATGGCATGAAGCCCCATTCACCAGAGCTACGTGTCTTGACGGATCAAAATCTGTTTGAAAAGGGTCATCCAAGGAATATCTGCGTGAAGTTATTTCAAAATCCGATCAGCGGTTTCAGGGAAGAAGAATTTTTATTAATTTCTTCATTTCCATATAGTGCAAATAGCTGCCATTCACCAGAGCCATGTTTCTTAACGGATCGAAATTCAACAAACAAGTTTTGAAAAGGGTTACAAAAGGAACATCTGTGTGAAATTATTAAAAAATCTGACCAGCGGTTTCAGAGAAGTTTCCATACAGTGCAAAATAAAACCCATTAACCAGAGCCATGTTTCTTGACGGATAAAAATTTCGCAAACTGTTTTTGAAAAGGGTCTCCCAAGGAACATCTCTGAAAAATTATTTGAAACTCTGACCAGCCGTTTCAGAGAAGAAGATTTTTAAAGAATTTGTCAGGATTTGGTTGCCATGGCATCCAGAGGTTTTAGCTCACCTGAGCACGAAGTGTTCAAGGTGAGCTATTGTAATCAATCAATGTCCGTCGTCCCTCCGTCCGTCCGTTCACAATTACAAAAAAATCTTCTCCTCCTAAACCAACGATCAAATTTCAATCAAACTTCACAGAAATGATCCCTAGGTGATGCACTTTCAAAATACTTCTAAGATTTGAATTCCATGAAGAACTCTGGTTGCCATGGCAACCGAGTAAAAAAACTTAAAAAATCTTCTCGTCCAAAATTGTAAGGGATAGAGCTTTCATATTTGGTATGTAGTATCATCTAATGGCTCTCTACCAAAATACTTCAAATAATGGCTCTAATGTTGAAAGTGGCCCTATGTTGTGGGTTCTCAGATTTCACATAGAGATAAAGAAGGAAATCTTAGAAAATCTTCTTGTCCCAAACCGTAAGGGCTAGAGCTCTCATATTTGGCATGTAGCATCATCTAGTGGCGCTCTAGTAAAATCCCTCAAATTATTGCCCTAGTGTGGAAATTGGCCCTATGTTGTGGTGCCTCGGATTTCACAAAGAGATAAAGAAGGAAATCTTAGAAAATTTTCTCGTCCCAAACCGTAAGGGCTAGAGCTTTCATATTTGGCATGTAGCATCATCTAGTGGCCCTCTATCAAAATACTTCAAATTATGTATATGATGTAAAGAATTGGCCCTATGTTGTGGGCCTCGGATTTCACATGGTAATAGAGAAGGAAATCTTTAAAAATCTATTTGTCCCAAACGGTAATGGCCAGAGCTTTCATATTTGGCATGTAGCACAATCTACTGGCCCTCTACCAACATACCTCAAATTATGGCCCAAGTGTTGAAAATGGCCCTATGTTGTGGGTTCTCGGATTTCACATAGCGATAAAGAAGGAAATCTTGTAAAATCTTCTTCTTCCAAACCCTAGTGGCTAGAGCTTTCATATTTGGCATGTAGCATCATCTAGTGACCCTCTACCAAAATACCTCAAATTATGGTCCTGGTGTGAAAGTTAGCCCTATGTTGTTGGTCTCAGATTTCACATAGAGATAAAGAGGGAAATCTTTAAAAGTCCTCTTGTGAGCACACTTGATACCACATTTCCTGCTAAGCTGAATTGAAAATTGGTTAGAATGTCTGTCTCAATAAAATCTCACATGAGTCTGCATTGAATGCTTGTTCGGAAATAACTTTGTCATCTCAAGTAAGAACGACTCAAAAATTGGTATAGATGCATGTTTTTGTGATATTACCGAGTACTGTGTTCAAGAACAATAAGTTTGCCTAGCATGGATTGTGAGTAATTCCACTTTGATCTGTATTCTAATAGTATTGTTTGCTTGTCCAGAGTGGAATTTTGAAGTCTCAAGCCAAATTGTTTCTTGCATTGCCTGCCCATTGCAAGTGTTATACCTCCTTTGCAACTGGCGGTGGGATTGCATATCTTGCGACAATTTTCCGCTCTTGTTTCATCATCATTAGCCCTTGAACCTCAATATTTGCTGATTATTATCTCTGTTGTAGACCTTTGCTGCTTAGTACTCAGGCGAGCGATATAGGACCATCATGGTCCTCTTGTTTAAGGAATCAAATTCTATGAACATTTTTAAAGGGGACATCCCAAGGAACATTCCAGCCAAATTTGGTCTAAATTGGCCCAGCGGTATAGGAAAAGTTGATGTTTAAAGAATTGTTGACGACGCACGACAGACGACGCACGATAGACGGTGGACGACGAGCACTAGGTGATACTTAAAGCTCCACTTGAGCTTGTTGTGCTCAGGTGAGCTAAAAAGGGATCATACTATTGTGGTAGCTAAATATCAAAATATTTTTCACAGAGATATACCCTTTTCTGAACTAAGAGTTTTACTGGAAACCAATGTATTGCTGAAAGCGGCTACACCCAAGCATTGATACTAGATCTGTGGAAGAAATGATATAATTTTAGCATAGACCAAATTGAAAGCTTTGCAGATCACAGCTTGAATGTGATTTAAATGATATAGTATTTGTTTGAAAAGTTTGACAAAAATTTGGAAAAAGACAAAAATGCTGATTACCAGCATTTTTTCACTTTTCCAGCAATTATTTGAAGGCCTTTTTTCCTCCTTGTTGTTGAAATGGTTGATGGTGTGATAAACCATTTTTGTTGCACCGGAGTACACAGTCTGGACATGACATAAATTATGTGTTAGATAATACACCATCATAGGATCTAACATGAAATTCTTTCAAACAACTAGGAAAAAATGCTATTTAGCAAACCTTTGGCAAGCTTAAATACTATTTTTTTCAACGTGTTTAATATATCTTTTAATCTTAATGTCAACAAGTTCCAGCTTTTTACTTCACATATGTAGGATATAGCATGAATTGGCGTTTGAGGTGAAATTTTATCAAACGATTGCAGAAAAAAATGTTGTCTAGCGAGCCTTTAGTAAGCTTAATTACAGTTTTTCTTGGCGAGTTAAATACTATTTTCTCAAATGCTAACGAATGTCAGATTATTTTTCATCACTTAATGATATTTCATAAACACTAGATCAGAAGATTGAAAAAAAATCTATGAATAAACACGTGGTAATATCCGGAAAACCTTGTCGCTGATAACTATAAATACATACAAAAAATAACGT
Source organism: Tridacna crocea (assembly GCA_943736015.1). Lineage (NCBI taxonomy): Eukaryota > Metazoa > Mollusca > Bivalvia > Cardiida > Cardiidae > Tridacna > Tridacna crocea. The sequence goes on from OX031061.1 coordinate 30,134,580, forward strand.
CAATCATGAAGTCACACAATCGTGATAACAAATTGTACGAGATAAGAAAATTGATGATGAGTATTACACTGTAGGCAGGTTTCTATGACAAAATTGTATCTTAAAGATTGTTTGAAAAAATGAAAAATTTGTGTGAGAAACCTACAATATCATACATTTGGCCATTGGTATCAAGACTTTGTTATTTTATTGGTCATCGTGTTGTCAGTCGAGCATTCAAGAGTATGTCTATAGTTAAAGAAGGTACCTGACATAGTTGTTCGCATTATACTGTACATTTGGTCGCAAACATTTCCATTAATCCTCCCAGGATTATTTAAACTATCTTTGATTCCAACTCTGAGATATATATCATTTTGTGAGTGATAAATTCACAGAAAGAAACCTTAACATTCCAGTTTCCAAAGGATACAGCAAATTTGCAAAAACCTGAAGATGAAAGGCGATACTAGATTTTTTAACATTTTTTCTTGATCTACAATACTGCATAGATCCATGGTGAAAAGATAAACCGACTTCCTTGGTTACTGTTGCTAAGGGCTTCCAAACAACCACAATAAATACATGTGCAGTATAGCAGTCAGGCTACTAGAATCGTGTTGTCATGACTGTTAATTGGAAAATTAAACGAGACTTACCTGTAAGTTGAAGTTGGATTTCAATTCTCCGAAGCACAAGGTCACCGTGATGAGCTCATGTGAGAGATGCATGTCGTGTCCAGGAGGTCAATCATTCAACTTGTGATGTGAACACTTTTTCCAACGGAATTGATTCGCATTTGCACTAACTTTTTAACTTTTAATAACATCAAATAAATCTACCCATTTTTTTTTTTTTTTTTTTTAATATATTTTGTAACCATGTATGTATTATCATATAGCCGCTTTTCACAAAGGGCGGGTAAAACGGGTGGGCACATGAGCTCATCACGGTGACCTTGTGCTTCGGAGAATTGAAATCCAACTTCAACTTACAGGTAAGTCTCGTTTAATTTTCCAATTTTCCCTTCAGCACAAGGTCATGTGATGAGCCCCTGAGAGAGTTTTAAAGGTGTTCACGAACAACGGATTTCGAAGTATGCATGTTACCCACTACATGCAATGGAATAAGTGTAATTTATGAATCATTTGTTTGAAAGCATTGTCACTTTTCTTCGGTGAATTGAAATGTAGCCTACATAGCGAACTTGGTTATCCTTGAGGAGTACTCTCTTCATTTCTTATTCAGTCTATTTAAAGCAATCAAACTCTTTCTCTACTTTTAAATAGAAAGGCCAAACACTTTTAAAGGAAATGTAATGTTTGAGCATCCACTCTGTGGACTATGATAGGCCTTCTCATCAATCCGGAATTACCTGTTCCCTTCTAGCCTATGCACTGGAATTAGCCTTTTGTCACATTGTTTTGCTGAAGTCTAAGCTTTCTAACCCTTGAAGCACACTGACCAATTAATGACCCCCAGGTCTATTTAGACGAATGCTGTGCTGTTACTCTCTTGAACCCAAATGTGTTTTTCTAACGGTCTTTCCAAACAAGATAGCAATCTGAAATAAATGGCTTTCAGATCAAGATAATGAATGTTGTCGTCAACAGGTATCTCTGAGACACCTGAATGACCCCATTTGGGGCTGCCTCCCAGCCCATAAAGAGAAGTCTGTTGTCAGTGTGAATTTTAGAGGAGATATACAGCCTAATGAATCCTTAGCCCTATACTATAGTCTTACTACACAGCTGAAATATCTCTAGCATTTGGTAATAATAATTATTACCCTTCGCATCCTTTTTTGAGCTATCGAAATAGTCCAAGAACTCAAACCATTCTTACAGGTAATTACCCACATATTGATGTATTTTTCTTTTACTCTGCACTATTTTTATGTATACAAATGCAAAAGCGTACTCAGATTCATGCTGACAGTCACAAACACCCTTTATCTGGTGTGATACCTGTATCTATTCCCTTGTGAGTATTTTATTGTGATTTTCCACATGTACTGGAATTGCAATTGATTTAAACAGGGAATTTAAAGGAATTCTTCTTTTTAGTGAGAAAGGGTGTATTTTTTTCTTTTTATGCAGCAAACCGATTCCGAAATGTATAAATTTACTTTTACATTGCGCATTATTAATGCACTTGAAATGATGTATGAGCCAGCAATTTGACCGAAACCTTATTGCTTAGATATGACCGAATGCTGCTTCCATATCTATGTTATTAATCCGGGAGTATGCACAACCCTTTAGACAGTCAGTCAAGCATGTATATTTTACCATTCTGTCCTCTGTACAGGGCTCGCAGAAGTTTTCTGTGCTCCTTATTTCCTGACACCGTATTTAACACGTTTTGCGTATTTAACATGTTTTGCGAACCTTATTAGGCTGTACTCAATCTAAAGCTCATTAATATGCCATCTGATTGTGAGCTAGCAATTACAACTTATTGTATGTAATCTATTTACTCATTCCATTGTTTAACTCAATAACAAGGATGTACCCCCTTGATAATGTGTTTTGCTCACGCATTTAACACCTTTTTATATCCTTTTCAGAGTAATTGCCTCTCTAGCATACATGTGAATTATGGTATCATTTTAGGTTCATTTCATCCTTGTGAATGCAGCGAGGGGTATTGAATTACAATGCATTTCACACAAATCTTATCATTATATCCCTGGTCTAATTTTGTCAGTTTTCAAAAGAACTTGCTTGGAAAACAGATTTTTCCCAGCTTATCTCATTTGGAAATGGCTACATTACTGTTCTGCTGTGGTTTGGGGGTTTGTCATGTTCACCCCCCCCCTTTTTTTTTTACATGAATACTGCAGTTTGAAATCATTGCTGAATGCCCACAACTGAGGCTTTCATTCTCTTCATGTTCACCTAATCAGGTTACCTATGGTTTTGGTAAAGGGCACTCAAAACATGTGTTTTTTTTTTTTTTTTTTCAGAAAAAAGTTTGAGACTATTCTCAGTAACTCAGTAATTTCAGGTCGTTTTCTGAGCCTCATATAGAAATAGCCACACTATTTCAAAGCGACTTTTTTTTTTTTTTTTTTTTCCAATTTTCTAGTATCTGGTTCTGTTCTAACACAGACACTGTCTTACAGAAAAAACAATTTAGATGACAAAATGTGAATTGAGAAAATTTGCCATTGTCTTAAATGGCAAAGGCTCATTATGCCCTGACAATGCAGGCAAAGTCGTACATAAAACAGTACAATAGGTGGTAGTCTGACCTGATACCTAATTTTCCTGATGCTCATTATGTACAGCAGTCCAATTATTCCAACGAGGCTGGGGGTGTGTTTTGTTATTGACTGCCTTGCACTGGTATTATACGGCAATGAAATATTTAATGTATACTCACAGTTTGTTCCACCAGCAGTTTAAGTTGAGATGAAAACACTGGTTTGTAATACTTTTGTCTGTCCTCAGACAGATGACGAAATCTTAATTATGAATTCCTTTCTCCGAAGTTTCATTTGTAGGACTTGGTGTCCTGCTGGGGCTTCTTGTAGGGCTAAGTGCCTACTGGGGCTTTTTTCAATGAAATAACTTACCTGATGGAATCAGAAGCCCGAAGGCTTCAAAAAGCGTGAATTTTGGAGGCGTGACAGCTCTCCTTGCCCCTTGTGAGAATCATGAAATGTGAAGGCGTGACAGCTCTCCTTGCCCCTTTTGAGAATCATGTAATTTGGAGGCGTGACAGCTCTCCTTGCCCCTTTTGCGAATTACGAATTTTGGAGGTGTAACAGCTCTCCTTGCCTTTATGACATTCGTTATGCTCTTTGCTTCCTTCTCAGTCTGAACTCAATGCAGAGGGTTTAGTGCCTCTGGAAGCATGATTTCTGTAGTCGCTAACGCAAATCTTATTTGGTATTATCTGCAAAATAAGGATTTTGGAGGCGTAACAGTTTTCCTTGCCACTTTTGAGAGTCCTGATGCTCTCTGCTTCCTTTTCAGTCTGAACTAAATGCAGATGGGATAGTGCCTCTGGAAACAGGATTTGTATAGTGCCCTATATAGCGGGAATCTTTATTGCTACTTGTTTCCTTGTCAGTCTGAACTAAATGCACTTCTACGTCTTAGTGCTTCTATTAGCATGAATTGTGGAGGCTTACAGCTCTCCTAGTTCCTTTTGAGAGTCTTAATGCCCCCTGTTTTCTTTCCAGTCTGAACTAAATGCAGAGGGCTCCGTGTCATTGGAAGCAAGATCTTTGTAGTGCTTCTTACAAGAGCCATAGTGCTCTCTGTATTACAGCTTGAATAACAACTGTTCACTGAATCACTATCCAGTACTTTATTACACTTTCATAGATATTTCAAGAGTCTAAATCACTTTTCAAGTAATATGTAACACCTTAATAAGATACTTTGAATTTAACTTAACACTATTAATAATATCAAACACTAGATTTCAGTCCCACTGTACATTAGACAGAAAGAACATCAAAGAAGAACTTTCCATTATTTTCACACGTATTCTCAATACGTGAAATGGTTACACGTCTTGACCCTTCTGGAACTAACCTGCAATTGACCTCCTGGACACGACATGCATCTCTCACAGGGGCTCATCACATGACCTTGTGCTGAAGGGAGAATCTCAATTAAATTCCGGAAAAAGAATATTTTTAGATCTAACACGATCATGTTGAGAACTTTTGATAATGAATTCTCGGTAAAATTTTAAAGAATCTTGTACTAATTTACACACGGATCTGTAAAAAATAGGTCGAATTACCGGGGCTATGGACAATGTAATAACCTTAGACCCAAGAGTTTTAGCAACGTTTTGTTTTTCAAAAAGAAAGACTTAAAAACCTTGATAACCTATTATTGCTGCAAATGATAAAATTAAAGGTATTTATTGTTTTCACAAGACTAGTTAAGTCATCTCAGCAGCATATCCAATTAAATAACACTTAATTACAACAATCTTGTAAATACGATCCGTGATAACAAGCTTTCCTAAAACACAGATTGTCTAATTCTACAGAACGATGTATCTTTATAAGAAAAGTTCAATTAAAGTAAAATAAGATTATCACCTGTCTTATTTTCTTTGTTCCTTGATGATCTTAAATCCAATCTTACATCTAAAGGTGCCATCGGTGTAGAACTCCAAGATATTGCTGATCTGACACTGTGACTAAAACCTTTAGTATTACTCTATGCAGATGATACTGTTATAATGTCAGATAATGCAAATGACTTTCAAAATAGCTTAAACCACTTTGGAAATTATTGCAATAGATGGCACTTAGAAGTTAACACAAATAAACTAAGGTCTTTGGTATTAGAACAATTAACAATATTTCATTTAAGCTTGGTAGTCAACCACTGGCAATAACAGACCATAACCATTACCTAGGCATCACCTTCTCAAGCGACGGTTCTTTTCTTCGAGCTCGAAAACACATAGCCGAGCAAGCTAACAAGGCCTCACGTTATTTGTTCATGAAAGTTAACAACTCTAACCTGCCTTTAGACTTAGTCATCAAACTTTTTGACAATACTGTACTACCAATCTTAACCTATGGTTCAGAAGTCTTTGGATTTGAAAATATTGAGATATTAGAAAAAGTACATTCTAGCTTCCTCAGGAAAAAGACAGGCTGCAGATAATCAACACCATTACCTTTTTTGTATAGAGAATTTGGACGCTATCCAGTTAAAATAGTTATCATGTCCCGTATGGTATCTTTCTGGAAAATGTTATTAATAGGTAAAAGTGAAAAAAATCTCCCTTAAGATATATATGTTAGCATGTCCACAAAATAATTTCAAATGGCAAATTAAAGAAATCTTAACCACAGTAGGAAGACCCGATCTGTGGGAAAATCAGTTTTATATCAACCAAGGTAATCTACAAAAAACAATAAAACAAACACTGATTGATCAATTTCAACAAAATTACTATTATCCAACAAAGGCAGACCTTCCTTGAATTTTAAAGAAAATTATGCATTTGAAAGAGTACCTCAGAATTCTAAACAGAAACGAATACTTACCACTCCTCAGGTTTAGGACTGCAAACCATCATCTGCCCATAGAAACCGGCCGTTACGATGGCACTATTTTGGAAGACAGAACTTGCAATCTCTGTAGTTCTGGACAGATTGGCTCAGAGAAACACTACTTATTTGACTGCATCTTTTTCAACAATGCAAGAGAAAATTATCTTCAAAACCTGCAAAGTCATGAACAGAGTATTAAAGCATTATTTCAAACCAAGTTAAAATATAAACTTAGACGGATAAGCTCTTTTGTAAAGTTGATCATGAAAGAATTTCAATGAGAAGTCAATATAGCCCAATTGCCTCTTGAAATAATAAACACAGACATATTATACATGATTTTTTTCACACACACACACACACACACACATATATATATATATGGGGAAACTTATATGAGGGCTGAACGGGCAGTGATCATGCTGCACACCTTTTCAGACTGATCCATACCTACTTAGTCCTCTGACAATATAGATATATTTTAGTTAAAACAATCACTTGTTACCTTTTAGTGAATAATGCCGTTTTTTAACCCTTTCCCAAACAATCCCTAGTTTTTACGACCCTGAGATAGAAGCCTTTTGAGGGCATTGTGAGAACAGGAGAAAATGCTGGTAACCGGCATTTTCTCCTTTTCCCACAATATTTTCTACCCCACTAGAAACAAATTTCAGTTTTTGAGTTACATTTATTTTGTTGTCTGCAAATGCTTTCAATTTGGACCAGTCTAAAATGTTGATGTTTGGTTAAGGTTCAACAAGCCTGTAATTGAGAGCCTTGAAACAATTGCTAGAGGGAAAAACATTGGCAACAAGATTTTTTTCCCCATCCCCAACAATGTCTGCTAGGGGCAAATGTATTAGTGAAATACATAATAGATTTAATATATCTAGACATTTAAAACATTGTTTGTGAGATTCATTTCGAACTGGTTACCCCCCAGTTTTATTTAAAAAAAAAAAAAAAAAACTTGAATTCAAATAGCTGCTATCCGTGAGAGGGAACACTGCTTAAGGGTTTCCTACATGCCTTCAAGTGCCTAGCACATAGAGTCTGACTTTTGCCATTGCTTCATTCATATTTTGTATTCATCATGTACATTCTCATTTGAAAATACTTATGTGTCATAATTTACATGTGTATTCTATATTGATCATGCAGAGACTTACTTCTAAATTTTTTGTTGTTGTTTTACTTACTTGTAAATATTTACTTTCTTTTGTATTGTTCATGTTAACCCTTTTCTATAAATATTAATCTATCTCCCCTTTGCTGTCAAACAATTGTCTAAGTGAGTCAAGTGTACAACTGTTGTTAATCACTGTCTTCTGCAAGTCAGAGTATATTGAGAAGCCGATCCTTGCCTCCACAAGAAAATTGTAAATTAGCTAAGAGATACCCTTGTCTCATTTTTTTTACCTAGAATTAAAATTCTTGGGTACATTTTTTGTGGATATACAAGGCCTCTGGAAACTTATTGGCAAAAGAGAAAAATGATGATTATTCATTATTTTTTCCTTCTCCCCCAAATTTTCCCATGTCTCACTGCCCCACTGTCAGGCCTTATTTCTATGAGCACATTTGCTCAAGCAATCAGATGTTATTTTGGACCTGTCTAAAACTATTTCAGCCATGTTATATTCTTTATCTGTAAATAACTTTCAATAAGGGTCTGAGTAAAAAAAATATAGATAGCATTTCAGTCAAATTATATCTGTTACAAATGGAACCTTAAATCTGCGCCAAACTGAATCATTTTAGCCCCACTAAAATTGTTATATTCAGCTGCTTTCAACATGGATCTATCTATAATAATATTAAAAATATTGCATGCATATTTGTTATATGTAAATGTTTTCAATTTGGGCTAGACTAAAATTTTGCTATTTGGTAAAAGTTGAACCCCTTAACCAATATACCAATGTTTATAAACCATGAAAATTATGCTTATTGAGTGCGTTGTGGGTAAGAAGAAAGTGCTCCTTTCCCAACACTGTTTTCAATCCCATCCATGGACAATCCCACCATTCCAGCCACATTAATTCTGCTGTGTGGTGAGGGGTCAAGTCAGTATATAGGACCATCAGCATTTGCTCTTTGTGCTTATACGTTTTCTAGATATTCTTAGCAAATGAATACAAAAATTTTGATTCAAACTGTAATCCAAGAATAGAAAATGTAGCACTGTAGTCCCTGTGACAAGCCAAACTTTCTTTTATGTCTTTTCGTAGAGCAATGCCATCTACACTAAGTGGACGAGGGCTAACCTGCGCTCTTGTTAGCTCGCTACAAGCTGGCCTCGCCCAATTTGCATATATACAATTACTAGTAAATGTAAACAAACCTTTTACAACTAATAAGAATTCCATTCATAATCGCTTTTTTATTTCTCTCTACACCCCGGCAAACACACATGTAATTTAATCGATTGGTTTGCTAAAATAACAATTTTATAAATGTCACAGGGGCCTACAACAGGGATAGATATTCAATATAGAAAAGATTGTATCCTGTATAAATATTATGATAATATTCTTACGTTTATTCCTCTTTATTGAGAAACTAGACCAACACATTAATGTGATAGTTCTATTTTTTTTAGTTTTGAGTCTGGAATATTTCATTTCATCTCATGAAAAATGACGAATCTGCAATTTTACCCTCATGGCAGACGATATAACAGGCTGAGCTTTGCCTCATTGTTGACAACCTCATGTGCACAATGACGCTAGCCCCATCTGTTTTCCATCCTTTCTTCACGTGATATTAGTAAATTGATCTAGCAGTACTTATGAATAATAAAAAACAACTTACCTGCGGCTTCAAGTAAGGTTTACGCGACCTGTAATTCCCACGTAAGGTCACGTGACCTGCAGGTGCGCATAAGCGGCTCTATCCCTCTCAATCGTTCCTCCCAATCATCTCCCGCATCGCTTTTTGTGTTATTTTTTCGGAAGTCGTCTTTTATATTTTCATCCATATATTACTATTATTATGTATATTGCCCTTATTGTATACCATATACACCTGGGTGTAATTAAAAGGATGTTGTTCCTGTTGTTGTTGTGGTAAAGGTAATGAAAACAAGGGTTGTCTGGTAATTTTAAAAATGCCTTAAGTATGCTGTCAATTAACAAATTTGTAAACGTCATTGATACTAGTTTGTTTTATCTTATAGTATACGGAAGATAACGGGTGGTCAAGTTGATTTGGGCAGAAACTAGCTTGCAATTAAACACACTTCCTATCAAATTAACAGTTTACCGACACATCCTTTGAAAGGGAAGATGTGTTTACCCTTATTCTGCTGAATAACCCAAGGGAAATTTTTCAATTCGTTAGTAAAAATTCAAATATTGCCATTTCAAAGTCATGTGTAGTAGAATAATATCTTCTTTTCGGACCGTGTAGGTCTAAGATTAGATTGCACGTTCTGTGCAGTCTGATTTTGATCTACGCTGTCCGCAAAAGGTCTATGAGTCGCGCTTAGAAGCTTAAAGGTTTAAACTACCAAGTCAAAAGTTTATTCCATTTCAATAAGTTGCCTTTCAAGCTGAACTTCTCCCCGTACAACAGTACAGAACAGAAGTTGACTTTTTCATAACTGAAAGCTACTTTTAGCGAGGACGGTTAGGAATACACGTCAATATGCTTATTGTAAATAGCAAATAGTTTTAATACAAGATTAAACTGCATGTTATTTGCAATCTGATCTACATTTACACATTCAGCATATTCTTCATGCACGAAGGGTTAAGATTAATGTCAAATTGAAGCATGACAAGCGCTTTTTTTTGATGTGCATAAGTTATAAATCAAGGCTAGATTAGAAAAGGCATTTTCCTTTTATTAGTCATATAAATCTATTTTTACCTTTGTTTTCCCACTGTAAAAATTTTTTGACTCTTTACGAGGGGAAAAACTATAGCATTAATTAATCCATTGTGTAACGTAGAACTAAAAACTCTTTCATCAGAACTCTTTTGCATATATCCCGTTTTCAGTAACGATTTTAATTCAAACATGTCTAAAGCCTCTACGTTGTCATACGTCAGAGGAACACGCTCGCAAAGAAAATATTTTCAACTTTCTCTCAAAATCAAACGTTTAAAACACAAAGTAATTGACAGGTAATCTGTTCTTTTGGAAGGCTAGACATAATACATGTACTTAGAATTGATATTCTACACATAATACATGTACTTAGAATTGACTTTTAATAGGAAAATTAGTACAGGGAATGGAGAGAATTTTATTTATTTTTGACGTAACTCTTTACCACACGAGAAAATTTTACACTGGTCCAAATTGAAAGCATTGGCAGACGACGAAAAAAAGGTGACTGAAAAGTTGAAATTTGTTCTGGGAAGGGTAGAAAACACTGTGGGAAAAGGAGAAAATGCAGGTGACCAGCATTTTCTCCTTTTCCCACAGTGTTTTCAAAAGGCTTCTTTCTCAGGAGCGTCAAAATTAGGGATTGTGTGGTAATGGGTTAACTATTGTTTCACAATTTCAGAGTGCAAGTGAAGATGACCTTATTGAGGAAGAGCAGAGTGTAGATGATGATGAACCGGCAGATAACGTTGTATCTGTGGATATTCTTGGCCTGATGTTCATTATATTCTATGTCGTTATACTCTTCATTCAGTTTATTGGAATGCTCATGCATCGATGGGGGACTTTCTTACATCTAATAGCTGTCACAGAACTGAAGAGTCCATTTAAAAAGGTAGATGTCACTTCACTAGCCTGTAATGTGAAAAAAGTGATCTTGACGGGCAAAGTAGTGAACTCTTTACCGAATAGTTTCGAGTTTTAACAAGGCTGAGAAAGAAGCGTTTTGATAAAGATGTGGAAAAAAATAAAGAAATGCCGGAAACCAGTATTTTCTCGTTTGTCTACAATGTTTTTCATTCTATCGAAGACAATTTTATCATTTCAGCAACTGTTTTTAGATTGTCGCCTGGAAATGTTTTCAATCTGTCTGTGTTTGCTCATGCATTAAATTGTTAAGATGTTACCTGTTTGAGTCAGCTGCTCTAAAAATTATTAAGTTACAAACATTACTTTACAGATCATTCCTTGTACTACAGTAAAACAACATAGTTGAGGAAGGAGAGCGTTTACTTGTGCTTTTTTTCCAGGATAGTTTTGTATACAGTCGAAAAACCATGTTCTCGTTTCCTGTATCTTTTTTTGTAGTGTTTGTCGTAGCTTTTCTTGGTGTGTCATAACGTGTACAACACTATTTCACTATTGCTTTGAGCCAATCAGAAATTGTGATACTTTCAAATTCAGAAAACTTAGAGAAAAAGACTAAGAATATTCTTCAGAATAAATAACGAGTATCACCAATATTTCCCCCTTTCCCGCAGTGTTTTCTACCAAATCACAAGGAGAAGTAATTACTCCAGCAACGATGAATACCTTTCAACTTGCTCCAGTCCAAAATTTGTTTGGCGCTTGATATTGTATTTATGCTCACAGATTCAGAAAGAAGCCGATGCAGATGGTGCAACATTAGATACAAAAGACGCAATCAAAATCGTAGAAAACATACTTGATGAGCCGTTACCAGATTATCTAGATTCAAGTTCAAGTGACTCTGAAGAAGAGAAACAAACTAAGAAAGATCTAGAGCGTATTCAGACAACTGGCACCAGGCACGTATTTCTAAACTACTGTCAAAAATACATTATAAAAAAATATAGCCTCTTGTCATATATTATAAGACTTTTTTGATTTCTAATTTTTCAACAATTATAGAGGTTTTAACAGCATTTCTCTTGAAAATTAAAACAAAAAAATATTTTATTTGAAATTAAAACATTCTTTTTTAATTGGACACCTTTGAAAGAGTTTTTCTAAAATACAGATAATTAAAATGAATAAATATACGATTTCTCATTTAGGCTTCTGTAACAAAATATTGTAAAAGGGAAAATATGCATATAAACAAAGCTATATATGGAGAAATGGTTCATTATGCTTTGTTGCATTTTCTCAGTGTTTTCATTAGTAGACCGCTGCTGGAAAAATAAGTATTTTACATGTTCTGATTCTTTTACGACAGAAATCAGCTTGGATTTAGCACTAATGGAGGAATCGGCATAAGTACACGCTTATTAGACGTTTCAAGAAAAGATGAAATTAGCAAATCTTTTAGGGGTACTCTTGCAAAGAGCACAAGACTGTTACAAAGTCAAATCCGTGCTTCAGGGAGGTACAGCAAAGCCCCAAATGTAGAGAAGGTCCGGAGCAAGATGCAGGAGTTGTATAGACAGAAAAAAGATTCCAAATATAACGATAGAGCTTTACCGCTCCCACCTGTGCAGAAACGACAAAGATTAAACCTAAATGCCGGACGCATAGATCTGACTGAGAAACTCAAAGATAGAAACCACAGCCAATTTTTTGAAGATGTGTACGTAAGGTTTTTTTTTTTAAATTTTATTGATTATTATCAAAGAGGCACTGTGTAACCCATAGAGTGCCAAATCCAAATTTAAGTATTTACTAAAGCACATGCTTTTAGATCCATCTATACTGAAAGCATTTACAGACAGAAACAAAAGTTTGGCCCGTATAGCAGTCTATGAAAGGTTTGTAAACAATTCAGAAAAGGGAAACATGCAGAACACTAGTTTCTCCTTTTGCACATCATTTTCAAAGGCCCTTTTTCTCAGGGTGATAAAATATGGGATGATACAAAAAACACATGCCAGATGATGTTGCGGGGAGTTGAAAAGTAGATCAGATTGGACTGGAACTGTATTCTGAATCATTCAAAATCTACCGTGTTGTTTTTTGTAAGACATTATATATAACAAATAGGATTGCCTTAACTATTTACCAAACGACAAGTTTCTAGACTTGTCCCGGTTAAAAGCATTTTGCAGACAACAAAATAAATGAGACTGCAAAATTGAAATTCGTTTTTGGATAGGTAGAAAACATTGTTGGAAAAGGAGAAAATGCTTGTTACCAGCATTTTCTCCTTTTCCAACAATGTTTTCAAAAGGCATCTCTTTTAAGGTCGTTAGAAATTGAGATTGTGTAGTAAAGGGTTAAACTTGCTATAGATATCTGTGTTGCCTTACCGACAAAGTTTGAGCTTTGTCACACATTGTGATTGTAAGAGAAATGGATGAACTAGTTGTGGGTCTGTTCCTTCTGTTATTTAAAGGGATATAGTCGCTCGAACAGTTTGCAGATTGTTTGGTTTGTTTACGTCATAGCAGTTTCATCTGCCAGTAACTGCCAACAAATGTGATCTTTTAACATATTACTTCCGCCAGTAGCATGCAATGTAAGCCTATTATGTAATTAGGTTTAGAGGTTTGTAATATATCTTTCAATTTTCATGCTCAAATATGTGCTTCGAACACAGATACAATGTCACACACAACAGAAAAAATACGGATCTTTATCCAAAATAATGTGATTGCAGAACCTGCCGAGCATATTGATTGGCAAATTGATTTACATACTGTAATATTCACTCGCCATTAATGAAATTAAGGATACTACCCGTTTAATCATAATCTATTTCATGCTTTTCAGAAGTTACTCGAGAAGTAACTGTCAGATATTGTTTGATATTACATGGTTACGACCAGTAAAAATAGATCGAACACTTCAATTTAAGGCGGAACATTGGCTCCTGCACACTAAACGGCGCATGCAATTCAAACATGGAAATATGACGTATTTTACCCTTCGTATCTCGCACTTCAAGTATTGTTATGCATTGTTTTGCAGAAGAAGTACACCATGAGAAATAAGCAGATACAGATAAATTGGATTTCAATGTGGATCACATTTCCCTCTCCCACCCACCCCCCCACCCCCCCCCCAGAAAAAAAAAAAAAAAAAAAACGGGATTAGAAGCATGGAATAAATAGATGATTTCTGAATTTTTTTCGATGAATGATTATGTGAAAATCATGGGCCATATCTTCACGAGTGGAGCAGCCACTCGTAAAGATATTACCATAGATGTAATCTGAAAATAAAGTAGAAAAATTATATATAGTTATGACAAACAATTTTGTCAGATGAAATAACAGGGAAATGTAGGATCCCAGAGCTTTTTTCGGTGATAGTACCATTTCGGTATATTGGATATGTGTGAGACTGGAAAATTGTAATGGCTCTTTTCAATATTTCAGGTTTTATTTTATTGTCTTTAAGGCCTAGCAATGTCTCTCACATGATGTATATCGAAATTCCCTTTAGCTAACAATGTTGTAAAAGAAATCCTATTGTTAACTTGTTGTTAGGCACCTGGTTGTGGAGATTCTACCATAAACAGAAGAGTTTTTTATAAGTTATTTCTTGACCTGGGATAACTAGGTGATTTGCCATAACCCTTTATCAAACATTCCAGAGTTCTGCCAATCTTAAGAAAGAATGCCTTTCAAAAAAAATCCTAGGAACAGAAACAAAATACTGGTAACCAGTATTCTCTTCTTTCCCAACACTGTTGTCTCTGCTTTTAAAGACAATTTCCGTCGTTTTTTTTTTCGATGTTGTGGTTTTTAACTCTTTACAACACGAGAAAATTTTAGACTGGTCCAAATTGAAAGCATTTGCAGATGAGAAAATAAAGGTGACTAAAAAATAGAAATTTGTTCTGAGAAGGGTAGAACACTGTAGGAAAAGGAGAAAATGCTGGTTACCATCATTTTCTCCTTTTCCCATAGTGTTTTCAAATGGCTTCTTTCTCAGGGGCCTCAAAAGTAGGGATTGTGTGGTGATGGGTTAAATGCTTTGGATACGGGCAAACTCAGTATATTTGCGTTTGGTAAGAGTGGTTTTTAAATGCTTTGGATATGGGCTCAGTATATTGGCATTTGGAAAGAGTTAACCATTAACAACTTTTGTTAGTAAGTTCCTGTACTGACAAATTTGCCAGGTACTGTGTCAGTAAAGACCCTGATACTGCCACAGTATTCTGGCTGACAAATGCTAATTTCTATGTACATTATTCATACATAGGGAGGAGTCAAGATCTGAGAGGAGACCTCTAATTCCAGAAAATGATGAGGGAGACGATATCTATGATACCATATATGGTCAAATTAGACAAAAAGGTAGGTGCATGGTTCTAACACCAAGAGCGGTTAAGTAAACAGAACTTAACGGCAGCTGAAAAGAAAAAAAAAACATGCATTTAAGGTAAGACCTGTGTAATGCACTTCCGGTGAAAATTCTAATTGGTTGATAAATAAGGATAAATAATGATTTATGTAGAAAAAATATTTTTGCACATTTCTAACGGATCAGAAATTCCGTTTATGTCTATCTTGAAATTATTTTTTGATATTTTTGTTTGTTTTCTGAAAAGGGAGGTAATTGTTATCAATTTTTAAATTGAGAATAAAGTGAGTTTTAGATTTATAAATGATAATTCAAATAAGGAAAAAATGGAAAAAATAAAAAGGTGAAAGTAGTTCAATAATACTCATTTAATTACAGCTAATTTTGCAGGATGATATTTTAGTGGAAATAGCTGTTTTCCATTACACAGGTCTTACCTTAAGGTTTTTCTATCAGGACAGTTTTCGATCATTATGTTGCCAAATTTACGATTAAAAGAGTTTTTAAAGAAATCGAAGAAATTGCACGACACAGTACTCAGCAAAAAAATCTCTCATTTAATAGGTTATGTCTCTGACTTGAACATTAGGCTTCATTACCGGTCATATTTTTGAATAGCCAGGTAGACATAATGGGTATTGATATTTGCCTTTTCTTGTCCTACTAAAATATTTAAAACAAATCAGGAAAATTCTATTCGGTATTTGAGGTTCTTACGATTTAAGACTTTCACGTATTTCTACACACTTGGTCTCACACAAAAGTAATTTATCATGTAAGTTTTTTTCTCACATCAAAATATAATGCTATGCATCCCCTATGTTGTCTAAATTACGAACTGAAAATCGTTTATCAGTGCCTTGAATACTTCTATGTTTTTGGCAGTTTCTCTAGAACAAATATTTCATCTTAATGACCACTGAAAAATACCGATTTAATATTTTCTTACACTTTAATTGAATGCGAAAACAGTAGTTTCCGCTTACTTGTTATTTAACCCATTACCACACAAACCCTACTTTTGACGCTCCTGAAATAGAAGCCTTTTGAAAACATTGTGGGAAAAGGAGAAAATGCTGGTAACCAATGTTTTCTACCCTTCACAAAACAAATTTTAAAATTTCAGTCACTTTTATTTTGTCGTCTGCAAATGCTTTTGATTTGGACAAGTCTGAAATAATGTCATCTGGTAATGTAAACAGCGCCTGCTGTTCAACCGGAGCGAAATATGACGTAAGTTAAATGCATTCACCTTTCGTTTTTTGGGCTTTACGTAAAATTGTACATAAGACGCTTTTATGTATAAGGGGGTACGTCACAGGAAATAACCCACTTGCTTTTAATGGAAATTCCAACATAAAATATGTTACCAACATAAAATAGATCAATTTATTTGCCAGTAAAAGATCATTCGTTATAATTTTAAGAGTGGCACAGTTTGTGAAATATTACAAGTCATGTTTACAAAACCATATATATGTTATCTTTAGTTGTTTTTATATCATTGAGTCGCTTAAGCATTTGATGAGTTTTTTATGAGCTTGGAATGGTATTTTTAATGTCCCTTTGGCAGTCTATATATATATACCTTATGTATTTGAATGTAGTAAATTGTTGAAGCGTTAACCACGCAAAACATTTTGAACTCATCAGTATACCCGAAACGATATCAAATGGCAAACTAGATGTGGTAGTTGGCTTTGATAAAGTAGAAAGCTTTCTGAGAAAAGGAGAAATATTGGTGATCGGTACTTTTACCTTTTTCACAGTCCTCTCTGTCATTTTAAAAATGTCGTGCATTTTTTTTTTTATAATCCTCGGTGTTAGACGTAGACAATATTTACATCCATTAATCAGAGTTGATATACTGAAGATATTGAGTAGGTCAAAAATTATATAAAGGCTACATATATTACTTCCCCAGTATGTATGTAACAATCAAAGCTCCTGTTGCCGTCAGGTCTATACTGAACACATTTCGGTAAATATGACACCCAGCTGATTCAAGCAATCTCAATAATTTCAGTTCCATATGAAAAATTTATGTTTGGATTAATCACGTTTATTTCCAAAACAGTAACTTTTGTCTTATTGGCATTACTGTTCGTTACCAGCCTATCTCTTTTTTCCACAGTTGCTTCTTCCCAACCAAAGACAATAAAGAGAACAGTCATTTCATTAACCCTTAAAGGCATTTCATGACTAAAGTTGC
This sequence comes from Tridacna crocea, assembly GCA_943736015.1. Classification (NCBI taxonomy): domain Eukaryota; kingdom Metazoa; phylum Mollusca; class Bivalvia; order Cardiida; family Cardiidae; genus Tridacna; species Tridacna crocea. The sequence continues at coordinate 30,151,913 of OX031061.1, forward strand.
CTGTGTGGTTAGTGTAGACCAAGATCAGGTTGCGCAAAATGTTCATCTTGATCTATGCTCTAAATTGGCTACTTTGCTGAACTACTGTAGATAAAAGTGAAAAACTATATTTTTTAGAAACATTCACAATTTTCAGATTGCCTGCCTTTAGTTGTTAAAAACTAACTTTTCCTACAGCCAAACAATACTTTTTGTCTGTAATGATGCAATATGCCCTCTGTGTCAAAAATCTTAGTTGGCAGATTTTTACCAAATAATTGGGAGTTTTGATTACCCTTGGGGATATTGTTGAAAAGTACAACAATTTCGGTTACCTGTGTTTATTTATTCCTCAACATTTTCTGCCCTTTCACACCTATAATTTACACACCTTAGTCGCAGTCATAATTCACACTTTTGGTGTATGCAATTGCTTTCTAATACAATATTTGAAAGGAAAAATGTATGATTTTCCGCTTTTACCATATACTCCTGTGGTTCAACGACTATATGGAAGAACCTTCCTAAAACATTGCAGAAGAGGAAGGAAATGCAGGTAACTTCTTTTCCTACAATTGATTCTGTCCAATGAATGACAGAGGACACTTGCCCGAATTTTGCCATAATATGGTTTGTATTTGAGCTATGCATTTGTTGCGAACTGTCATGTTCGTAAGATTATCATCTGCAAATTCCTTCAATTTTGACTCATCTGCATTTTATATCTTTTGCTAACAAATAACATCTTCTAATTATGACTATAGGCATTTGAACTATGGCCAATTGTCCATCTATATAATATCTTAAAATTACATTATATAAATCGTGAAATCTTTCACAAAACATACATCTGTTTTTGTGACAGTTCTTGTTAACGACTGATAACGTTTCACAACAACGCAAAGTATCCTTTTAACCCATTACCACACAATCCCTACTTTTGACACCCCTGAGAAAGAAGCCTATAGAAAACATTGTGGGAAAAGGAGAAGATGCTGCTAACTAGCATTTTCTCCTTTTCCCACAATGTTGTCTACCCTTCACAAAACAAATTTCAAATTTTCAGTCACTTTTATTTTGTCGTCTGCAAATGCTTTGGATTTGGACAAGCCTAAAATATTGTCGTTTGGTACTGAGTTAAATCGAAAAAATGACAATGGATTGAGGGTTTGATATATATAAATATGTGTATAAAGTATTAAATGAAAACTGAGTTAGTGCACGTTACAAGCAACAGTTGTTGCAAAAGTAGTCTGATGCAAGACCAAACAAAATGTACATGTTTTTCTGCAGGATAGCTAAGCTTTTTACATTTAATAATGAAGCACACATGTCATTATCTTATTTATCAACGCCTATATCGGGGTTTCCTAAAATGTATGCTGAGCTCTTGTAGTAATTCGCTGTCTTTATTTTGCCATTCTATTGTTACAGGTACAGTAAGCAGGCAGTTTGGAAAGAAACTGAAACTGTACACATCTGCATATAACAGAAACCGGCCTTCGACTGTAACCTTTGATATAGATGATGGACCTGTCAGCCATAGAAATCATAGGGATGTTCGCGGAATTAATGGGAGGTTGAGACCACATTCTGCTGTAAGTTGGTCAGCACTAGAAAAGCTCAGTCTAAAGGTGCTATAACTGACTGTAGTTGCTGTTGCAGGCAGTAAAGATCAGGATCAGGCAGCAAAGAATGTGCAGTCTGATCTTAAATATACACTATCTGCTACTTTGTACACTTTGTCTGGTATAACAATATTTAGGCTGTTCCCCTAATTGTAAAGGTGTGTTTGATGAATTTAGAACTTTTTGGATAATTTCTCAGAAATTAAGTTGCTTCAAAGAAAGTGTAGCCAAAACATCAGACTGTACCGAATGTGCAGCATGGCCATGGATATCATGATATCTGTCAGTATTTGGTATAATTTTCGCTAGATTTTAGTTTCACTAACATAGGGCCAGCGAACGTACATCTTGGCATCGTGCCTATTGTACTTGCTGGTGTCCATCAAACCTTCATCTCATTGACCTTTCTAGCAAAGTATTTTCCATAAAACCATCAATCCAGCTAGAAATTAGAAAAAAAAATCAAATCTTCTCCGAATTGCATGTTGGAAGTATTTTGAGTTGAAACTTCCAAGACAGATACATCACATTGTGCAGAGCAAAAGATCCTTAACTCTTTCTGTTATTTTTCTTTTTAGCTCACCTGAGGACAACGTGCTCAAGGGGAGCTTTTAGGATCACTCGGTGTCCGTCGTGCGTCGTCAACAATTCTTTAAACATCAACTCCTCCTAAACCGCTGGGCCAATTTGGACCAAACTAGGCTGGAATGTTCCTTGGGAGGTCCTCTTTAAAAATTGTTCACAGAATTTGATTCCGTCAAAAACTCTGGTTGCCATGGCAACGAAATGGAATTTTTAGGAAATTCTTTAAAAACCTTCTCTGAAACCGCTGGTCGGATTTTAAAATAATTTCACAGAGATGTTCCTTGGGTGACCCTTTTCAAAAACTGTACGCGAAATTTTGATCCGTCAAGAAACATGGCTCTGGTGAATGGGGGCTTCTTGCACTATACAGAAATGAAGAAATTCTTAAAAATTCTTCTTCTCTGAAACCGCTGGTCAGATTTTGAAATAATTTCACAGAGATGTTCTTTGGATGACCCTTTTCAAATGTTGTTCGTGAAATTTGATCCGTCAAGAAACATTGCTCTGGTGAATGGGGGCTACTTGCGCTATAGGGAAATGAAGAAATTCTTAAAAATTCTTCTTCTCTGAAACGGCTGGTCAGATTTGAAAATTATTTCACAGAAATATTCCTTGAATGACCTTTTTCAAAATTTTTTCGCGAAATTTTGATAGGTCAAGAAACATGGCTCTGGTGAATGGGGACTACTTGCACTGTACGGAAAATAAGAAACTCCTAAAGATTCTTCTTTTCTGAAACTGCTGGCCAGATTTTGAAAGGACTTTTACAGGTGACCTTTTAAAAATTGCTTGGCAAAATAATGATTTTGTTTCCAGTGTTTCAATACCTTTAAAAAAAATAAAAAGCCATGGTCCTCTCGAAAATTCAGGTGAGCGATCCAAGGCCATCTTGGCTCTCTTGTTTTTAAATTTATTGCACGTTGTTTTTTTACAATGTGGGCTTTTGTTAGAGTAAAACTATCAAAGTCTAAACATTGTTGACTTAGTACTTCAAACACTGATAGATCACATATAAGACAGAACTGATATAAGACATGATCTGGAACTCTGTTTTAGTGGTATTGGCGTTGTTATCCATGATTGTTATTTTTTTTCTGGAATTCCTAAGTATACAAAATAATTTACTTAAACTTCAAATACAGATAGAGTACAATTGGGACAAGACAAATGCACAAATTGGTAACCCTGGCGTCGTATTTCTGTAGTCACCTTGTCACTTTACAAGGTGAGGTGTTGAATTCATACTTCAGAAAGCTCGATCACATAGCTTTAGGACAATTGCAGTGTACAAGGTCCATAACTCTGTTGTCATTATTTCTGGAGTTCTAAGCTTCTGTTATTCTATCATTTGGGTTTTTGTTAAGAGCATACTTCCAAAAAATTACTTTGCATTAAACATTAGAAGACAATACTTTCAATGACGGTATTTAGGTCCAATAAATGTATTTGATTGGATCTTCAGTTTAGCTCAATCAAATTCCTAGTACTGCACCAATTGCCACAAAGTGTTATGCAGCGCATGTGGTATTCATGTGACAGATCTAGATTTTTTACAAACATAATTATTTTACCAACCTTCTGTATTTTAATGTCTCTGTTAATGCTGAGTATATGACATATTTATTAAACCCTTTACAAAACAATCCTGTGTTTGAACAACCCTGAGAAGGGGCTTAACCCATTACCACTCAATGCCTACCTTTGACGCCCCTGAGAAAGAAGCTTTTTGAAAACACTGTGGGAAAAGGAGAAAATGCTGGTAACCAGCATTTTCTCCTTTTCCCACACTGTTTTCTGCCCTTCCCAATTTTCTCGTGTGGTAATGAGTTAAAGACACCGTAGGAAAGGGAAAAATGTGGGAAAAATGCCAGCCATTTTTTCTGCCCTATCAAAAACAAACTCCATCATTTTAATGTAAAATTAATATACAAGTGTTTTCACTGCAATCTCAGTTAAGATTTGAAAGGAAATGTAGGAATACATGGTCGCTTGTTTTGTGATTGAGAGGTTTATAAGTGTACTAATCTTGAACATGATGCAGCATAAACTTTGTAATATCTCCATGGACTTAATATATTCACATGACAGACATAATAACACTGCATTTCTGTTAGTTAACATTTCCTCACTATTTCGTTCCCTTGTACGTTTTAATTTAAACTTCAAGCTTTTGTATGATTTTTCTTGTCAAAATGAGTACATTTATATGTTCAGCGCAAAGTGAGAATAGGTACAATTCCGAAATTGTCCTGCATGAAGTAGAAATTCCTACCTTGTCCGCCGATTGCCGGACTATTCTAGAACTTTTTAAAGGAGGGGGAGTATATTTTCATAGTAAGATATGGTCTGTGCGCAGAGTAGGAATAGGCTTGGACAAAGTAAGAATTCAAAGGGTAGTTCAAAGTGGCAATAGTCAGATGGAACAAAAATACCAAACGGATTTCTATACAAAACATGTGAATTTACAGAAAACGTGAATTGGTTGTCTTTCAGCCGAAGGTATTTCTCCATTTACAGATCAAGCCATGGCAAAGGTGTAGGTCAACACTTTCATGCTAAATTATGAAAGCATTTTTTAAAACAAGAGGGCCAAGATGACCCTGGGTCACTCACCTGAATTTCTGAGAGAACCATAGCCATTTTTTTTGAAAATCTATAATCAGCCATTTCAGAGAAGAAGGATTTATAAGAATTTTTTCATATCTGTAAAGTGTAAATAGCCCACAGCCATCAGAGCCATGTTTCTTGATGGATCAAAATTTCTTGAGCAAATTTTGAAGAGTGTCATCCAAGAAACATTTCGTTGCTATTATTTCAAAATCTGATCAGCCGTTTCAGAGAAAAGGAATTTCTTCATGGCCAAATAGTGCAAGTAGCCCCCATTCACCAGATCCATATTTCTTAACAAATCAGCATTTTGCGAACAGAGCTTTTGAAAAGGGTTACCAAAGGAACATTTCTGTGAAATTATTTCAAATTCTGACCAGCGGTTTCAGAGAAGAAGAATTTTTAAGAAATTCTTCATTTCCCTATACTGCAAGTAGCCCCCATTCACAAGAGCCGTGTTTCCTGACGGATCAAAATTTCGCGAACAATTTTTGGAAAGGGTCATCCAAGGAACATCTCTGTGAAATTATTTAAAATTCTGACCAGCGGTTTCAGAGAAGAAAATTTTTTTAAAGAATTTCTGTATTTTCTGTATAGTGCAAGTAGCCCCCATTCACCAGAGCCGTGTTTCTTGACGGATCAAAATTTCATGGACACGTTTTGAAAAGGGTCACCCAAGGAACATCTCTGTGAAATTATTCCAAAATCTTGCGAGCGGTTTCAGAGCTGAAGAATTTTTAAGGATTCCTTCATTTCTATATAGTGCAAGTAGCCCCATTCACCAGAGCCACATCTTTTGACGGATTAAAATTTCACGAACAATTTTTGAAAAGGGTCACCCAAGTAACATAGCTGTGAAATTATTTCAAAATCTGACCAGCGGTTTCAGAGAAGAAGAATTTTTAATAATTTCTTCATTTCTATATGATGCAAGTAGCCCCCATTCACCAGAGCCACATTTTTTGACGGATCAAAATTTCACGAACCCTTTTTAAAAAGGGTTTCCCAAGGATCATATCTGTGAAATTATTTCAAAATCCGACCTGCGGTTTCAGAGAAGATATTTAAAAAATTTGCTAAAACATTCCATTTGGTTGCCATGGCAACCAGAGTTTTTGACGGAATCAAATTCTGTGAACAATCTTTAAAGAAGACCTCCCAAGGAACAATCCAGCCAAGTTTGGTCCAAATTGGCCCAGTGGTTTAGGAGTTGATTTCTAAAGAATTGTTGACGACGCACGACGCACTGACGCACGACGGACGACGGGCACCGGGTGATCCTAAAAGCTCCCCTTGAGCACGTTGTCCTCAGGTGAGCTAAAAAGGAGAAAAATGCCGGTAACCAGCTGCAACTTATCTTTTTCCCACGATGTTTTCTAGTCTTTAAAAGACAAATGGCGTTTTTTTTTTTGTTTTCTGTAAATGCTTTCGTTTTGACCAGTCAAAAATGTGTTCATGTGGTAAAGGGTAAACTTATAAAATATCGCAAAATGAAAAAAAAATCACCAGAGAGATCTTACTGTGTAGATGCAAGATCAGGCTGCACCTCTTCTGCTTAGTTCGGTTATCAGTATCTCCTCATTTATCTACAATGTTCTCAGTAGCGTTCTTCTTCACGGTAATTAAAATTTTGCATCGTATGGTAAAGGATAAATTTCATAAAAAAATGTTCCAAAGATTTTGCTTTCCTTTTCTAACAACGCTCATGCTGCAAAACATTCTATTATTTTCTAATTACAAGTTTAATTTTGACTTCATTATGTGCTTTTTTTTATCCCTTATTCCTAGTTTGCGCATTGAATATAATATACAGGTGTTCTCACTTTTCCAAATTTCTACATTGCGCAGAGACAATTTCGGAATCGAAAGGCGCAAGATAGGAATTCTTACCTCACCCGGCAAAGTTAAAGTTCCTAATTTCGAAATTGTCCTGATTCCTACATTGATGTTGATCATCAAAACATAAATGCATGTAGGATTTGACATAAATTGGCCTTTGAGAAAATTTTAATAGGACAGACTTCGGTGAGCTTGACATTTTTTGTACATATGTCTTTTACAATTTATCTTTTGCAAAAGTTTCACAGAGGCCAAAGTATGTCAGATTCTTTAAATCACATAACAGCATTTCATAAAACATAGACCTGTAAAATAAGTAAACATGCACACAACAGAGTAACCATATTACAATAAATTAGAATCTATTTTCCTCACTTAAAATAAGGTAAATTGCTGTGATAGAAATGATCTTGTTATTAATACTCATCTCATAATGACGGGGGAAATTGAAGAATTTTTATTGGTTGTATTACACTGAAACAAGATTACGTACATGTATATCAGTGTAATTTACATGTCGTCTGAGTCATTTTTGTGGCGGTTGTCGCCACAGAGTCAACGAAAATTCAAAAATTCGAAAAAAAAAAAAATCCAAAATTCGAAACAAAATTCGAAAAATAAATAAGTCTAAAAAACCAAACTCATTGCCTATGATTCGGTTATGAACATACCTAATAAGCGCCATAAAATTTCAGTTAACTCCATAAAAAGTAGTCCACCAAATAAGCTACTGCTTCTAAAGGAGACGGCTTAAACTAATTTTACTGATTAAAGAAGTGTTGATAGTGATTGATTTTATGCTTAAAAATGCATTCTAAGAGACAGTTAAGGTTGGCCAACTGTTATTGCATTCTGAAACATCGGCTAATGTCGGTATACTACGTACTTGTAACTATCGAATTGCCTCGGTAAGCTGCAGAGAATGGTTGGGCATTCACGTCAATTACCGCCGGACACGGCATGATTAAATCATCTTTAGCATTATTTCGTTTTAATATACAATGATACTTTATGAAGAATATAAATATTTTATAGGTGTTTTGTCGATTAATATAACCGATAGATCTAAAATAAAAAAGAAACGATTTTTGTTCTAAGACTTCCGCACTCTCTCGCACGGTGAGAGTAACGAACGACAACTCTGCTCGGAGATTGAGACTTCCGGTGCAGAAGTTTGTCATGCGATTTCGCGACTCTACAATTAAGGTCGATTCACGCAAAACAGAAAGAAAGGCTGCCCAGTCTTACCCCGAGATCAGTTTTGACTGGCATAACTTTGCTTGTGGATCGTTTGCCTGAGGCTTGTGATCATGTTGAAGTTGCCTCAACAGGTTATAGTTTGAAGGTTGGCCGACGTAGGTTAAAGTCGATGTTCTTTCGAAAACAATGAGGGCGTGTCAATTTTGCCTTCTCAGGCCTGTTTCCTTCTCTTACGACAGCGTTGTTTGGAGAAATATAGAAAGGACACGGTGGATCCTTATATGTGAAATGTGAATTTTGTTATGATAAATAATGTGACCCATATGACCCACCACGTCAAGAGGGATGGAACTGAGTTCAGGTGATTAAGATCTATCATATTTGCTTTTTATCTTTGTAAATTTTGTTATACCTGAGTTATTTGCTTAACCCATTACCACAAAATCCCTACTTTTGATGCCACTGAGAAAGAAGCCTTTAGAAACCATTATGGGAAGAGGAGAAAATGCTGGTTACCAGCATTTTCTCTTTTTCCCACAATGTTTTCTGCCCTTCACAAAACAAATTTGAAGTTTTCAGTCACATTTATTTTGTCATGTGCAAATACTTTAGATCTGGACAAACCTAACATTTTGTCGTTTGGTAATGAGTGAAAGTACCAATCCATGTACATGTCTCTGACTCACTTTTTTTGCAATAAAATATATTTCTCTACTCTTTACCAAATTTTACTTAATTAACTCAGGCCTGATTTTTCTGTTACGGTGAAGAGAAGTTTTTAACAATTACCATTCATTCCTGCATTTAAGGTCACTAAAGAAAAAAAGCTATGAAAAACATTGTGGGAAAAGAAGAAAATAATAGTATCCTGCATTTTCTTTGTTTTACACAATAATTTCTACCCTTTTTGATACAAGTTTTACTAATTTGAAGATTTAAGATGTTGTCTGCAACATCTTTCGACTATGACCAGTTATAAAAATTTTGTCTTCTGGTTATAGTTAACTCATTACCAAAGGACAAAATCTTACACTGGTTCAAATTGAAAGCATTTGCAGACGACAAAATAAAGGTGACTGAAAAATTGAAATTTGTTTTGGGAAGGATGAAAACACTGTGGAAAAAGGAGAAAATGCTGCTTACCAGCATTTTCTCCTTTTCCTACAGTGTTTTCACAAGGCTTCTTTCTCAGGGGCGTCAAAAGTAGCGATTGTGGGTAATGGGTTAAAGAGGGTCTTGTTACAAACCATTTTGGGTGGGGAAACATCAAAATATAGAAAATATGTACTGTGGCAATTGTTTTATTGAAATTGCAGGATCAGTTTGATTGGATAAATTAAAAAACTAAATTCTAAAAACTAAATCGGGCCCTTGTAAATTGCAAATTCTCCTCAGAATTCCATCTACTTCTTGTTTGTGACTGTGAAACAACATACCAATTCAAAGGTCTGCCAGCTACATTTGAAAATGGCAACAAAACCCATTCTATGGAAAATTTGCAATTTTGGTGGAATATTTTCACAAGTGTTTACAAGTAAAATAGAACAATTACAGAATTTCTGGGCAGACTGGTGGATCATATATAATTTGTTATTTTCATTGTCTTTATGACCAAAGACTGAAATTTGAATTTTTTCACTGTATGGTAGGTAATTCTAATACATTGTAATGCAATGAACTGTATTTCTATAAAACATTTTTTTACAGCCATGATTGATAACCTGGTTGGACAACTTCCTGGCTGCTTTTTGAAGCCACTAGTGATGCAAATATAAAGAATATGGAAGAGCAATTTGGGAGGTGCAATTGAATTACTTTCTAAGGAAATCAACCCAGATAGCAGCTAAGCAGGCATACATGGCAAAATACTGAAGGTTTTATATTTTTAAACCTTTTTTTCATGAAAATAATAATTAATGCTCTGAGATAGGGAGGCAAAATGAAATTGAAATTCAAAATGATCAGCTGTCTTGATTTTTTGGCTATAAGGAATTATTAGATTCATTTTTCTAAACCCTTGAATTATGTAAATTAGAAGCATGCTGTATTTTTTAACCCTTTACCACACAATTCGAAATTGTCTTTTTCAAATTGAAAGCATTTGCAGATGACAATTCAGATGTCTTATATCAGGTAAACTTTGCTTAAAATTGTGACTACTCTTGGTTATAAACACCTATTACAAAGTGACTAATAGCATGACTTATTGTAACTTTTTGTTTGTACAAGTCGAAAATAGGTTTTGCCTTCTGCACAGGAAAAATATTCATTCATTAGCAACTTGAAATTATAGGTTCTTCTGAACTGGAAATATATGCAGGACATAACTTGAAATGCCATATTCATAGGCTGATGATTTTACTTTTCATGGTATTAAAATATGGTGTGAAAAATGAGAAAATGTCCTGCACTGAAAGTTTTAGATCAACATATCTAGTAGGTAAAGGTTTGATTTGCGTAAACTGTGTGAAATATTTCCTTGACCATTCTGGACATAATTATTATGCCGAGCAATGCTGAGGATAAAAATAGAATATTGATTTATGTAAATGATTGTTACCTGGGTCAGGTTAAATGAAGTAGATAATAATGAGCATTTCATTTCAAATTGTTAAAATCATTAATATCACATACACTCATTTAGTAATCTGGCACTGTTTCACCACATGGCATAAACACAAAAAGATAAATATTTGTCAAAATATGGGCCATGCTCTATGAAAAAGAGACTTAATGCATTTCTTTGATCTATTATACCAAGCAAGGCATCAAATAATTATGGATCTATAAACTCCATTTTGTCTACCATTCAACTTAATCATGAAGTAGACTGGTCCATGGAAATACAGAAGATATTCAAACGGCAAACATTGTGGGCCCATGTCAGCCTGGGCAGACTACACAGGCTGACCTGGGTCTATTCTTTTTGCAGTTGCAGCTCCTTTTCTTTTTTATAGAGCATTGCTCAATAATATATGTACATATTCACAGGTATTGGCTATGAGCAACATGACATTGTGGATACCAAACAGATTCAAGCTGCTGTTTGGAAACAGGGGCAATGGTATAGAAAGAGCATCAGACCAGAAAGACCATACCAAAATCAGACTAAAAAGATGTATAGAATGCTTTTTGTACAATAGTGTTTTATTAGTATGTATAGATGATATTGTCTTTCTTCTAAATATTTTTTCAAATGTTGTCATATTATGAATAAGAAGTTATCCATTTGAAACAATACTTAGACTGCAGTAAGCATTGTTATTTTTCATATTGGTAAGTCCCACTTTTGTTGTATTTTTATATTTTTGTAACTAAAGCCGGAAACATGACAGGAAACATGATTTGGTTGTCTGAGCAAATACTTCTTTTTTTCACAATGCTTTCATATTAACTCATTACCAAATGACAAAATTTTAACTTTGTCCAAATCGAAAGCATTTGCAGATGACAAAATAAAAGTGACTGAAAATTTCAAATCTGTTTTGCGAAGGTCAGAAAACACTGTGGGAAAAGGGGAAAATGCTGGTTACCTCCTTTTCCCACAATGTTTTCAAAAGGCTTCTTTCAGGGGTGTCAAAAGTAAGGATTGTGTGGTAATGGGTTAAATATTTTCAAGTGGACATGAACTGTTTTCAGTCATTTAACTCGTTACCAAACGACAATATTTTAGACTTATCAAAATCAAAAGTATTTGCAGACGACAAAATAAAAGTGACTGAAAATATGAAATTTGTTTTGAGAGGGGTAGAAAACATTGTGGGAAAAGGAGAAAATGCTGGTTAGCAGCATTTTCTCCTTTTCCCACAATGTTTTCTAAGGCTTCTTTCTTCAGGGTCATTAAAAGTAGGGATTGTGCGATAATGGGTTAATCTATGGTTACCAGAGTATTCGAATCATACTCCAGTGTGATTCATTGGAGGCTTTGCTGTGCAAAAAGTGTTCATGAATGTTTGTGCCTAATAATTAAGAATTCTTTGACTCGTTTAACAATTACAAACCTATGACTTTCCCAAATTTAGAGCATTTGCAGCATTTGACAAATCGTAATCGGTTAAGCTACAGTAGTATTCCCCAGGGTTGCTTGCTATATTTTCCATTATGAACATTTATGCAAAGTAATTTGAAAATTCTCAAATGGTTGAACAACAGCTTTGATGAGACTCTTGACATTTTGATCTCCTTGACCGTAAATGAAAAAAAAAAAAAAAAATATTTAATCTTACATATTGTTTTTAATCTAAAGGCCAGTTTCTGGTCTTTGTTAATTTTAGATTTCTCTGTGTCTTAATATGACTAGGAACTTTCAGCCTGTCATTGTTATGCAAAAAAGTTTGTCTCAGTTGAGAGTTATCCACCAATATTTACTTTTGCCTATCATGTATGCTGGGAAATCAGCTTTGCATGGGTGTCGTGTTAAAAGCTTTCTTCACAAAGATTTGTATGTTAACCCATTACTACACAATCCCTTCTTTTAACAACCCTGGAAAAGAAATCTTTTTGAAAACATTGTGGGATAAGGAGAAAATGCTGGTAACAAAACAAATTTCAAATTTTCAGTCACATTTATTTCGTTGTGTGCAAATGGTTTCAATTTGGACAAACCTAAAATTTTGTCGTGTGGTAATGAGTTAAACAGTCTTAAAAACATTTTACTTTGTGTTTCTTCTGAGTGATTTCAGTATGCATCTTTTCTTGACCGAAATGCTTGTGTACCACAGTGAAATGGACAAAATCCTGTGGTTTCACTTGACTGGTTTAAATTGTAAATATAAATCTCTAAGCACTAATTAAGATTAACTTATCAATAAATAGTTTAGAGATACTAAGTGGTGTGTTTTGACCTTAAGAATTGAAGATTGATTTTAGGTAACAGTTTTTATATGTTTTTGTGGAAACGTCAGAGACAAATATCTCTGTATATTTCATGATACATGTACTGAGGCTAATGAAGCAACTGGTTTTTCAAACTCAACAATACAATGTTTCCTTAAATGTACATAGGATAAAATTTTTGCTGATAACTAAACAAGGGTAACGTGAAGAACTATATTATTGTGAAGATTTTCCAAATCATATGTCTCAAGATTTCTAGGTGAAGACAATGACAAAAAGAAATTACTTGGAATATGCAGTGTTTTTTGTTAGTGTTTACATTTTTTTCAAACAGAATGTTTCAATGAGCATAGACTCAGTACATGCATTATTGACCACCTCGAAAAAAATCTCTCAAGATTATTTACTGAAAACATTGACAAAAATGCAATTTTTACTAAAAGTATGCAGTTGCTTTTTGTTAGTGTCAGACATATCTGTTAAAACAGAAAGACTGGGCCTAGATTCAGTAGATGCATTATTGATTACATGGAAAAATATATCAGGATTATCAAGGTGGAAACATTTACAAAAATGCAATTTTGCTTGAAATATGCAGTTGCTTTTTGTTACTGTTTACTTATCTTTTAAACAGAATGACTGAGCTTAGATTCAGTAAATGGGTCATTGATAACCAGAAAACAATAGTGTCTAATTTTTGTCTTGTTATAAGTTTTAATCAAAGAGGGAAGCTTCAGCGAGCTGATGTTATTCTTAAAATGCTTCGATTAGGTCAAGCAGATCACATATTCAGCAACTTCTGTAGATATTTGCAAATTAGTCTGTACATATTTGATCGTGTGAGATTTTAGTCTACATTGATGTCGTTACCAAATTGGAAAGCATAAGTAAAAAGCTGCGTTCTTGCCAAAACTTGTAAAATTGTGGGTGATAAAATTATTCAGGTGAAAACATGGACAGAAATGCAGTTTAGCATGGAATATGCTGTTACTTTTTGTTGTTCACGTTGACATATGTCACCTGATAGTAAAAAGCATAGATCGGAGAACAAAATAAAAACTACCGAGACCTGTAGTTTGTTTTGACAGATTTGTGTAATTACAAGGCTCAGAGTTGGTCTTGAGTACTTTAAATCAATGGGTATTTACTATTGTATTCCTTATGTATATATACATATTATTTAATTTACTTACAGCATGATGATCATTGAGTAGTTAGTTAATGCCATTTGGTCGATAGATCAGGGACATACTGTTTTAAAGTTGTTCAGTCTTAAAGCTGTGATATTTTGTTTAGTAGCTCTTTTACATGCCAACAGGTTATTGCACGACTATTTTAGGCGAATAATTAATCCTTTACCAAACAACAAAAGTTTAGATGGTCCAAATTCAAAGCACTTGCAGACAACAAAGTAAATGTTGCTAAATAATTGAAATTCGTTTCCAGCAGGGTAGAAAACATTGTGGAGAAATGAGAAAATGCTGGTTACCGGCTTATTCTCCATTTTCAAAATGCTTTCAAAAGACTTCTATTTCAAGGTTGTAAAAACCAGGGATTGTTTACACTTACAGTAGTTTTGTTCAGTAAGCACCTCCATGTATATTTCATGATACATGTTATCAGGCTAATGAAACAATTTGTTTTCCAAACACAACGACACAATGTTTACTTGGATGTACATCAATAAAATTTTTGCTGATGACTTAATATGTGTATCGTGAAGAACTATGTTCTTGTGAAGAATTTCACAATCATCTGTCTCAAGTTTAAGATGGAAACATTGACAAAAAATCAAATTTGCTTGTAATATACAGTTGTTTTTTATTTGTGTCGATACATTTTTTAACTCTTTACGACACAATCCCGACATTTAAAGATGTTAACAAAGAAGCCTTTTGAAAACACTGCTGGAAAAGGAGAAAATGCTGGTAAAATGCTACCCTTTCCAAAAAAAAGTTGAATATTTAAGTCACATTTATTTTGTTGTCTGCAAAGTATTTCAACACAGACTGGTTTAAAATTTTGTCGTTTAGTAAAGAGTTAAGCAGAATGATGAAGTTTAGATTCAATAAATGCGTTACTGATTACCTTAAAAATATGTTCAGGATTATTCAGGTGAACATATTGACAAAATTGCAATTTTGGTAGGAATATGCATGATTACCTCGAAGAAATATCCAAGATTATTAGGCCTAAATGAAAATATGGACAAAAATGCAATTTTGATTGGAATATGCAGTTGTTTTTTGTTAGTGTTGACACATCTGTTTAAACAGAATGACTGAGCTTAGGTCCAGTGAATGTGTTATTGATTAACTGGAAAGAATAATGTCTCATTTTCTGTTGTTTTTTTTTTATTATTATTATTATTTGAAGTTTTGTGCTCGGTGAAGTTGAACTTGAAAAAAAAATATAGTCATGGGGGTAATATTTCTGACATTTGTTACTGTATAGTTTACATTTAAATAAATACATGTACCAGGTGATAAGCAAAACTGTTTACCTGTTTTGTAATACCCACAGCAAGCAAAGTTTTAGGGGGTAATGCTGGAGTCATCTTGTCCATCAGTCTGTCTATCGTTTCACCTCGAATTTTTCACCCGGGCTTTCAAACTATAAAAGCTATCAACTTGAAACTTCATACATTGGCAGAACACATTATGGAGAAGTGCAGTGCATAAGAACCAAAACTGCCATTCATGTTTTTTGTGTTATTGCCATTTGTTGATATTCAGATGGAATTTTTGTCCAGTCCAGGCCATAACTTCCTAGCTGTTAAAGCTCAAAACTTATATCCCCCACATTGTGATTGGGCGGTATAAAAGGAGTCAGCTTGTCTGTCTGACCAAAAACTCAAGATCAACCGGACAACCGCCACAACAGTGCCTTCAGCGCTTTGATTAAACTTGGTTAGGGCCATTATGAATAAGAAGATAAGATTATCTAAATTCATTTACCTGAGATTGTACTATGCTATTTTCAGCCAAGAGAGCGATTTGAAGAGATACACAGACTCTAGTACAGAATGTCTAGTGGGTGAAAATGATTTAATTTGCATGCACATGTCTCATCTTACTTATTACTAACAAAAGCTTGTAACACATGTCACAGTTGTACTTCTTTTGCTGACAGTAGATCCACATGTAACTACTCAGAACATGCTAAGTTTTTTAATAGTTTAATAATCCTTGCCAGCATGAAAATTCTATGTAAAATATTCTATCTGAAACATGTGATGAAAAAAGTACCCATAAGACTTTTTTATGGACCTTTTGACACATATCCATTTCTTTTATTAATCATCCTATAGAGCCCATGCTGACATACACGCAAGTTTATTTGTATACTATAACTGACTTTCAAAAATTAGTACGCGATTTCTTCATTTTTTATGGTATTTTTTTCTTGAGTCTCAATTTCTCAAGTTTAGTATAATGACTACTTGCATGTTGATGGCCATCTTCACGAGCCAAGTTTACGATCAACTACGTGGATCTTACCTTGGCTGATTGAGCCCGATTTCGAGATTCCTCCGATGCGCCCACTATTGGATATTGGTTATTACCCCCCTTTACATCATATTTCTAAAAGCAAATGAAATATCGTTTTACAAACCACTTACGAATACACATGAAGCGATAAGCAGACATCCACGTGGGTTTCCATGTTTACCTTCTATTCGAAATATATGTAGAGACTTTGTTCTATTTTTATCAAAGATGAAATGCTACGTACGATTTCATTCGTTGCAGCTAGAGCTGGCGGCATCCAATGAAAAAGCGTATCGGGTGAATGTAAAAATCAAGCTCGATCCGCTAAGGGTAGAGTAACGTAGTGAATCGTCAGTCTTGGCTTGCAAAGATGGTTGATGGCTTTAAAATCCAGTACTTAGGCCTGGCATTTATTGTGCTGATTTCAGCATGTTGTTATCTTTTATTTTAGCACTAAACTTAACAACTGCTTAACAACAAAAACATGAATGAATTGCAGGTGTTTTTTAAATGAGGCCATTGAAGTTTTAAAATTTATGAAAACTTTTTTTTGAAAATAGAATAAATTAAGATAAAATAAAATATCAGGTACACTCACTTGTTTAATAACTGTTGTACAACTGGCAATCGTAATCAAATTGCATTTTCCCATTAACCTTGACCCTAAGTGCATGCAACATAATGCTGAACATGCAGAGAAATCAAGACCACAGACGGCAGGCATGTTGATCTTGATTCTAAATTTGCTGCAACTAATATCCAGATTTTGACAGTCTTGAATTATATACATATACTTTTTCTTCTTTTCCTCAATGAATTTCAATTCTAACAATAAGTCCCAGGCTGAAGGAAATTCAGCTGAAATGACAGCCTTAGTAAATTGAATCTTTTTCTTTGTCAAATACAAGAAGGGATTAGCATGTTTGCCATTTTCAAGAGTGTTTCGACAATATATTCTGTGTTGTTTAAGTTTTGTTTTTAATTGTGAACCAAATTGCCATGCATATCACATCTTAGTACCCTTTATCTTTCTTTATCATGAAATAAAAACAATTTTCTGTTCATCTTACTGTAAAACAAACTACAATCTGTCGACAATGAAATCAACATTTTTTCAATCCTTCAATATTTTATGCATCTTATATCGAATTGTAGGTATCATTCTGCAAACACTTCCAATTTGAGTAAATTTGGTAAAGAGTTAATTGACAGAATACTAAATCCATATCAAAGTCACCTAACAGCTATTTTTACCTTACCCTGGTAATGAAAAGTTAGACCAAACATTCTCCATTGAGTCCGATAATTCATGAATTAATACTTTAAACTGCAGGCATTCAATCTGTTTTTAAATGTAATTCAGAGACAACTTATCTAGCCATACAAGAACAATAAACATCATTGATTTTTTTCTTCATAGTGAAGCTTATTAGCAATTTGCCCTTGTCAGCGGTCTTTTTAGCCTATGGAGCTTTACTGAAATCATGTGCAATAACATTTGCTTTTTATACCCCCGAATGGTAGTATTATGTTTATGGTCCCTGTCGTCCGTCCGTCCAACAGTCTGTCCATCTGTCTGTACGTCAATTTCTTGTCTGTGCAACTCCCCCTACTGTTTCCACCGAAATAATTTGAAACTTACCACAAAGAATCTCTATGATGTGTTGATGTGCATGTGACTCTTACAATTTGTATCTCTATATGAGTTTAAGACTTTAATTATTTTCACCGACTAGCCTCTTCGTTCGTATATGCGTCGCTCTGGGAAACTCTTGATCATACACTTATCTATATGTTTTGTATATTTTCAGGAAATGTATTAGAGACGAAAACCCAGACTTTGAGTGGATACAACATTTGTAGCCTGTTATTAGAATCAAACATATGAAAACCTTCAGTATTTTTCTCCATATTTTCTTGCACAAGCATTGCATGGATAACTTTAAAAATAACCATGTAAAATAGGCCTTTTGAATTACAGCTTCGTTACAAAGGTAAAAGCAAAAGCATTACAACAACAGTAAAAAGTGCTCATTAACCCTTTCCCAAACAGCAAATTTTTGGACCAGACCAAATTGAAAGCCTTTTGCAGATGACAAATAACAGTTGCTATAAAGATGATTTTTCTATACGAGAGAGTAGAAAACATTGTGCGAAAAGGAGAAAATGCTGGTTACCAGCATTTTCTCTTTTTCTCACAATGTTTTCAAAAGGCTTCTATTCCTGACCCGTAAAAACCAGGGATTGTTTGGGAAAGGGTTAAAGTAATTCATACCTTTGCTTCAATGTTTTAAAAAAATGTTTTCAATGTTATGCAAGTAGAGAACATTGTTTTGGCTTTTTGGCTGATGCTAACCCTTTACCAAATAATTTTGTGTTTTCTATGGAAAGGGGCTTTTTAAACATTCTAGGAGAAGAAAACATGGAGGTAGCCAGTATTTTCTCCTTTTTCCTACAGTGCTTGCTACCCTCTTTGAAACTTACCTTTTTTGCTCGACATTTGATTTCAAGCCTGTGACAAAAAGGAGTCGCATTTTGTTACTTTTGGTGAAGAGTTAACCATTTTTACCCGTACTCAAGTTATTAAGATGTCCATTTTAATTATGGTGAACAAGCAAAATAAACTTTAGACTTGCAACCTAATCGATGTTTTGTGAGTATTTCCCACAAAATGTTGGACAACTGGGAGTTATGATGAGGGTATATATTCGGTGTACATAATGTGCTGAACTACAGCTAAAGATACCTTTTGCAACCTAAGAGTGAATCTGGTTCAGCGATTTTTTTTCTTATCATGCTACAATGTATCATGAACCATTTTACAAACTAAAGATGTACATGTATAAAAACTGACTCTGTGTAATTAACTAAAAGCCAACCTGATTTATTGTGATATGTTTTTTTAATTCATAGTTTATTAATATGTCTTTAGGAGATATATTTTACATACTCATATTTACATACTCATATTTACATGCTTATATAATTGTGTTACAGTTATTTTCTGGCTATCTTTACACCAGAGTGATCCTTGTATTGTGACTTTTCTTAATCCTTTACCACATAATCCCGAAGTTTAACAACCCTCTGGAGGAAGGCATTTGAAAAGAATGTTGGCAAAGGAGAATATGATGGAAACTGGTATTTTCTCCTTCTCCAACAATGTTTTATACCTGTCAAAGACAAGATATCTTCATTTGAGTAACATGTAAGTTGTCTGCAAATGCTTCCAAGACTGGACAAGTTCAGTTATGTGGTAAAGACATGAAAAAGAACAGTTTACTTCTGTAGTGAAGTCGTTCAAAAGTTACTCTCTGAGAGGGCAATCGCTTATTAAACCTAAGGCTGCGAAGTCCAACTCGCTGATTTTTTGCGGACAGTTTAGTAAATCAGACTGCACGTTCTGTGCAGTCTGATATTTTGGATCTGTCCAATAAGGAGACTTTTTTTCTCAAAACATGGCTTTGCAACATTTTGGATTTTACTATTGGAATGGAAATTTCATTTTACTTATTTAGCAGGATAACGGTTAAGAAAAAGAGACAGAAAGAGAGAGAAAAAAGTTCCCAAAAATTGCATTTTGAGAAATTTATTAGAATAGATCTATTGAAACATCAGACTGTGTAGTTCTGACTTCACATTGCATCTTTTAACAAGATTTAAGATATTGTTCGACTATCTCAACGAAATATCGGCTTACATATTTCAAGGTTCTTTTTCCACAAAGTTGACTACTGCTTTTGTTTGAAGTTCCTTTGTGTGATATCTTTTTCTACCCTTATGCAAGTTAAAAATATTTGCAGATGACTCAAATGTACGTTTGATATGGGAGAAAAGGTAATTGGAAGAGGTAAAAATGTTTTTTTTTTTATAAGCATTTGATCCTTTTTCCTATAGTGTTTTCAAGGTCGTGTTGCCTTGGGTTGTTAAAACATAGAATTGTATGGTAAACCTGTTGTTTATTCTATAAATTGTGATGTTGTCTTTAGCTTTCCTGAGCACAATGTGCTCAATGTGAGCTTTTGTGAGCATCATGTTTCCGTAAAGTGTCATACACAATCCAGATCTTCGGTCCAATGCTCAGGAAAATTGGTCACGATTTTTTTTCTATAATGTCTCGGACAGGTTTAAAAGTAAGTCATATCATGTAAAAGTTGAAGTTGACAGTAAAACATGAATTAAGACGAATCTTAGAAAATCTTCCGTAGGCCACAATTTTAGTTATAAGTAGAGTTTGTCAGAATGTTTAAGTTGGTGTTTTAACCCTTTACTATACAAAGACGACTTTTGACGACCTTGAGGTATATTCCTTTTTGAAAGCAGTGTGGGAAAAGGAGAAAATACAGGTAACAAGGATGTTCTCCTGTTCCCACTATGTTTTCTACTCTTCCCATAGCAAATTTAACTTTTCAATCACATTTATTTTGTCGTCTGCAGATGCTTTTGATTTGGACAAGTCTATAAATTTGCTGTTTGGTATAGACTTAAAACAGTTTGAAAATGAGTCTGGTTAGAAAAAGAAGTAAGTAATGCATTCCAGCATATGTAGAATACCTTCTAGAGGCAACTTATTAAGTTTAATTTCCACGAAAGTTGGTCAGAATGTATGCGTCAAAAATTAGATTACTGGGACAAACTTTACAAAAACTTCGAATGTGTGCAGTTTGGCGGCCACACTGTCAGTCCATCACTAAATAAAGATAATCAGAAAGTTTTTCTCGAAGATTATGGGTCACTTTGAAATAAGTCACATTCGGTCTGAATATAGGCCAATTAGAAAAATCTTGCGTGCCTTTTACAAAGCTTGTCTCAGAGTCTTTTTTTTCAAAATTATATCTGTGACAAGTTTTGAGAAAATGGTTCACGTTTAATGAAAAAGTTGGTCACTGGCTTAACCCTTTACCACACAATGCCGACTTTCAACGACTCTGAGAAAGACGTCTTCTGAAAACATCGTGGGAAAAAGAGAAAATGCTGGTAACCAGCATTTTCTCCTTTTCCCACTATGTTTTTTTCCCAACCTGAAAGAAATTTTCCAATTTTCTGTCACTTTTATTTTGTCGTCTGTAAATGCTTTCAATTTGGACCGGTCTAAAATTTTGCCGTTTGGTATAGAGTTAAATCTTAGAAGAGCCTTACGCGCTCTTGAGGGCCCTCATCATCAATCCAATTTTCAGGAGAGTTTGGGTCAAGTTTCCATTAGGATTGGTTTGGAGAGAGTTTGTTACAGGAGGGAAGATGAACGCAATTTAGTCTGGGTAAAAGTTGATGCTGGCTGCTTCTGTTACTATTTCTAGTGTGTTTGTGTTTTAAGATAGTTCTAAATTGACATATTAAAGTCTTTATTTACATGGAACAGCCTTGTTATTTTTTTTTTATAGTAAACAGCCTATCATATGGCTTGTAACACTTGAAAAGGAACATTCGGACATTTACCTAAAGTGTCGCAAGCTAATCCGAGATAGCACTGTATGACTACATTAGAGTTTGTGTTACAGTAGACTTGTGCAAAACAAAATTACATAAAAACGGAACTGTTGTTTTACGGGAGACCTCTCCTTCATGCATAGCTTTGTCCTGATTCAAATACAATACCTGACGACTGCGTCAGAAAGATAGTTCTTTGGCTCAGTAGTTATGGTATTGGTCTTATAATCCTCGTAAAACGAGGATATTTGTCCCTTCAAGGGTCCGAATCCCGCCAGATACAATTTGTATTTGAGCTATGCATTTATTTGTTTCTTTGGCTGTGTCCGTAAGATGGGGGCTCGTTCGGAATTGCCCATTGAGCCATTTATCCATTTGTTGTCCAAAATCGGACTTTCTATCTAATAAGGCCTTGCGTCATCATTAAATGGTGACTTTAAGAAGGATATGTCACCGGAGACCACTCCTTCATGCATAGCTTCGGTCCTATTTCAATACAATACCTGACGGCTGCTTTAGAAAGATATTTCATTGGCTCAGTGGTTATGGTATTGGTCTTTAAATCCTCGAAAAACGAGGATATTTGTTCCTTCAAGGGTTCCAATCCCGTCAGATGCGGTTTCTATTTGAGCTATGCATTTATTTGTTTATTTGTTGCAGACTGTGTTCGTAAGACTGTTGTTTGGATTAGTCTGCGCGGAATGCGCAGGCTGATCCAAGACGAAACTTTTCGCAAATATCCGAATGCCCCTTTTCGCGAGTTGCAGGGTATATATAAATAACATCATCCTCAGGGCCTAACATCAGTTTTGGTATGACTATCAAACTTACTACATGTTTTCATTTCAACTGTGTTTTTATGCCACTTTTACCGATGCTTACATTTAGCATTATTCATAGTCAGAGCTAATCCGTTTGTTTCCTTTGTGTCACTAGAAATAAGTTAGGGCATAGCGTAGGGTTTTCCTCAGTAACCATGGCTATCAATACGGTTCTTTGGATACAAAAGTCCAAGCTTTTACCAACTGATTCACCAACAACTGGTTGCACATATTCTTAGCTTATCAGTTTCATAGTCTTGCAGGTCAGACTCACGAAAACACCAGAAATGCATAGTAGGTGCACTGACTTCAAATTTATCAATGACATCCATTCGGAGACAGGTAAAAACATTAAAGAGACAAAACAGTTTTTGGGGTCAGAGCCAGCTTTTAACCAACTGTAACACAAAGTTACCCAAATGTTCTGCCACACCATTCATTTAGATTAGATTGATAAAACTGTACAGACGATGCATGTCTTGCATATTATAAATTACTCTTAATTTTATATTTACACACTACTCAATGGTCCTTTCATCAAAACAATAAACCAGAGAACGATACGGAGAATGTTCACGGAAAAAGAATCATTGGCCTTTTTATAAATTTGATCGACAGATCATATCAGCCAACCGAAACGCGTAATAACGCATAAAGTAGTCGAAAGGTTAGACAAAGTGACACACACTATTAACTGCAATTGCTGAGTGTGATATGTGTCTTTTTATCAAAAAGACTTTGTTGTTCTTTTGTTGAAAGCGGGTTTAAGCTGCAGATAAGAATGATGAGGTAAGGTAAAAGGTAATTGTTACATTATATACCATGAAAGAAAAAAATGATTATTTTCTATCCAATGGCCTTGCTCTACTTTGAATGACATTGGTGTGATTAACCAGGTAATTATTACGAAAAGACTAGCACTCTACCAAACAAAAACAAACAGATTTTCCTAATGGTTGCTGGAAAGAAAGAACGATAATGCCAAAGTGTATTGTTTACCACATGCATCTATACTGAAATCTGGATGAACGAACATCTTTCAAATTCAAAATTATAATCCATAGACAGTGGTAATCGTTCAAAATAAAAGAGCGACAGAAGAAAGGTACATTTTAGTGGCAGTCACTATTCAACCTGTTTCAATAGACTTTGCGAACGTCATTCTTGTTGGAGTACTTATGGTAGCATTCATATTTTATCCCTGTTTTGAATTGAGACAATTACATATGATTGTTAATGACACTTTTGCCTGAATCGACTGATTGTTTCTTTGCCCACAATCGTAGCATGATTGCTAAATGCACGTCAATTCTAAATCCGTATAATTCTTAGAATCACTTCAGGTGAAAACATATCACAAATAACAATGATTTTGCAACATACATCTCGGCCCGTATTCACCAACCATTTTAAGAACGTTCTTTATCTTATTCTCCAGAATTTTCTACATTTGTAAGTAACACAACTTCTGATTGGCTAAACCATTCGGTTTAGCCAATCAGAGGTTCTGTCACTTACAAATTCAGAAAACCTGGAGAATAAGACAAAGAACATGATTCTCAAGAATGGTTGGTGAATACAGGCCCTGTTAAAACTACAGCAAATTCGACTATGCCATAAGATATCCATCTTTGCAAGCCAAGGATACTAGGGTAGTACCCTTGGCCGCTCGCCTCTTTAAAAATCGAAGCTCCCGCTGCGCCTTTTCATTGGATGCGATCAAAACCCATCGCGTCCAATCAAACCATCCGTAACAAGAAATATTTCGCAAAACAGAAAACAATAATGGCGGCGCCCATCAAAAACGAAAGTTGTCGTGTTTGTGACGAAATTTGCCAAAAAAGAGTAGACGATCGATATTTAGTGAGTTTTTTTGTTTGTTTACGATCAATAATGTGAAGTATTAGGACGGGTTCCATAGCCAAATGATTGCGTCTGTTCGTCTTGTTTTGGTGTGATGAATCCGAAAGCGCAGCCATATTTGAGGCATAACCAACCAATTTTATTACGAGCATTTTGATTTGTCAGAAATAACATCAGCAAAGGTTACGCAACTCGTGATATTCGACAGGTGGCGCAGCGGGTGTTTCGATTTTTAAAGAGGCGAGCGGCCAAGGTACATAACGAACAAAATGGAGTTAGTATCCTTGGTTTGCGAAGATGTAAGATATCATAATATAAAACAATCTATCAGCTACCAAGAATTGTATTAACAACTTAGTTAACAAGCTTGTTAATTGACTGCTCATTTCACACATTTCATAGTTAGCAAACAACAATTTACCCCCAACCGATTTTAATTTATGTATTAGCGCCATGTTGAACAAAACAGTGTGTAACAACATGTTTTTCGAAATAACCGTACTTCTGATAACGACAATTGTCGATGTTTGAAAGGTGCTTCCATTTTGTATAAAAACATGCTTCCCAATTCTTACAAATTCTGGACTATCAACCATATGTAAAACAATTCAAAAGAGGCTAACTGTTTTCATAATATCCAGCATAATTATAATTGTATTGTTGGATTGTTGGTGCATCTCCAACCCTTTACTAATTTACTTCACATGTTGTTTGTACTAGTAAGGAGTTGGGGTATATCATAGTGCCCCAATGGCAGCAAAAGTACACGAAGTAGGTCTTAAAATGCATGTAAATTTGAATAATAACAGAAGTATGGAAATTATGGAAGGTGACAATCTGTTATTTTGCAGCCTGTGTAAGTGTTAGTTAATGGCAGAAAATGGAGTTTAAAAGTAGGTCAAAAGTTGCCATATCCCTCAGTCCTTTGGTTTCTTTTACCTGATTTCAAAAAACGGGGTTTTTTGCCATCAAATTGCACTTGCATTGATCATAAAACCAACATATTGTCATCTTCACAATACTTTCCATACATTATTTAACCCTTTCCCAAACAAGCCCTGGTTTTTACATGTCTGCAGTAAAAGTCTTTAAAAAACTGTGGGAAAAGGAGAAATTGCTCGTAACGAGCAATTTCTCTTTTTCCACAGTGTTTTCTACCCTTTTTGAGAACTTTCTGCCATTTTCTCAAAATCTAAAATTGTCGTCTGCAAACTCTTTCAGTTTGGAAGAGTCCAAAATTTGTCGTTTGGAACAGGGTTAAAGTCAAAACTGGCTTTGTTCAACCCATTACCACACACTCCCTACTTTTGACAACCCTGAGACAGATGCCTTTAGAAAACATTGTGGGAAAAGGAGAAAATGCTGGTAACCAGCATTTTCTCCTTTTCCCACCATGTTTTCTACCCTATCAAGGACAATTTTCATAGTCTGAGCTACCTTTAATTAACAATGTAATGCATCATCTTTCACTAAAATCAACGACACTTTTGTAAATGAAGCCAGGCTTGACTGAATGAGTGATGCATTTGTGTAACTTTCAACATGATATCAGTCATACCAATTTGATAAACTATAATATTCTTAATTTCTGGAGTTTTTACTTTTACCAATATCTGAAGTAACATGCACATGGACATCCCAACAAAACCCAGAGAGAACTGATTTGTAGTCATGGATTACTTGTATTATGCATTAAATTAACCACTGAGTCATGAAGTAATCCTGAAGCCCTTTATAGCTGTTCAGCTGAATAAAAATCAGGACATTACTAATGTCACATGGTATAGAAGGACTGTATAGCCCTATGTGACAATACCAAATTCAGTCACACAAGAACAGCAGTACTTATCTCAATTGTCTACTTTGTCCTACAGAACATTTTTAAGAATTCCACTCCATTTTTAACCCAGTCTATAATGATGGGTTCATTCAAGATCAAGATGAGACAGCAAAATCTTTTTACAGTATACCAGTAATCTTGTATCTACAATGGTTCTCTGGGTAGATGGCTTGTGAGTTTGGGTAGAGGTGAACCACTGAAACGGTAATACATACATTCAATTTTCACTAACCAGTCATGTAAATAAAAATATGGCTTTTGAAATAAAATCTGTTTTACCTAATCAAAGCTGTCAATGCGCCATAAAACAACATTCATTCATTCATTCATTATGTTTTACCTAATTAAGTTACCTGAAAGCAGATGGCCAAATTCTGTGTCTACTGGAATGGAATGATGAAAGAGTCAGAAACCAAGGCTAATCTGCATCTTCATAGTATGATTCTGTTTGTGTGTCACTCTGTCGAAGGATCCATTCGCATTGGCCAGAGAATTGCAAAATAGTTCCCTCTGTACTCTGAAATATCAATTACAAAACAAGTGAGAGCTCCAAATATTGTTTAACCCTTTACCAAACGACGAAAATTTTAGACTGGTTCAAACTGAAAGCACTTGCAGACGACAAAGTAAACGCTTCTCAAGAATTGAAATTTGCTTCCATCAGGTTAGAAAACATTGCAGGAAAAGGAGAAAATGCTGGTTACCAGCATTTTCTCCTTTTCCAGCAATGTTTTCAAAATTTTTCTTTCTCAGGGTCGTTAAAAGTAGGGTTTGTATGGTAAAGGGTTAAACATTTTATGAAGGTTAAACTCTTTGGTTACATGAAAATGACTGTGGAAATGAAAGTGACCTACACATCAGTTTTTAGAGGTGTTTCTTAAGAGTTCTTCCACATTAGAAGAGGCCCACCCGGGTGGCTCGGTGGTGTGACCTGGTGGTTGTGAGTTCGATACCCGGTTGAGGCAAACTTTCTTTCTGGCGTACTTTCGCCTCTCACCTCTGCTGAAGCATGTGAGAAAAGTAGTCGGTGGCTTTGGAAAGAAAGTAGTGTTAGTAGTGGTATGAGAAAGCCAGGAAACACATGTGCATCACCGACCGCCATGATATGACCTTAGCTGTTAAAGTGGTGTTAAACTCCAAAACAACCAACCAACATTAGAGGAAGTATAGACTTTACATTTCATTAAAATTAGATACATGTAGGTCTACAACCTCCAACACAATCAAACAATGGCTGTATCTCTGGTTCAGATGAAAAATAAAATCATAAGGGCCATACTACATGTACCACATGTATTAAGGAGTCCTTCAATAGTCCCACCTAACGTTATGTGTACAAATCGTTATGAAAATTACATACATGCATTAGTTCTGCAAGGACAATAGTTGAAAATTGTCCAAGAAGAGCCCTTAACAAATCTGAGAGTAATTATGGACAAACCAGCAACCTGATTCTAATCTTTCCCCTTATCACTATCATGGGTATGCCTAGTGACTTAGTAATATACAGTGCTAAAAACTTGGAAGTGTTTCTTTTCCATCAAACCAAGAGACGGTAGCTTAGTAAGTAGCATGCAGCACTTGAGAAAGAGCGGGTCGTGGGTTCAATCCCAAGCTCAGAAAATTTCTTTCGGTGGATTGATGATAGTCCCTTGTGACAGGATTCATTCTTCTCCCACCTCTGACCATAGTCTCGACAATGGCTGTATGGGATAACAGCCAGTGGCCTGGAAAGAAAATTGTGCAACTTGTAAAAGAGACTCCTGGAAAGCATGGACAAGTGCACTGGCTGTCACAATATAACTGAAATAATGTTGGAAAAAGTGTTAAATAGCATACAATCAATCAATCTTTTCCCTCAATTTTCATCTATAAAATTTGCATTGGTATGTATCCCATAGCTTGCAAGAAGTAATGTATGCAATGTACATAAGAATATAATCCTGCTCAAAATTTTCCAAAGCCATTTCTCAGTGGCGTTAGAAGTAGGCATTAGACTAGATTTAGATCTATAATTAACCCATTACCACTTAATCACTACTTTTGACGCCCCTGGAAAAGAAGCCTTTTAAAAACATTGCAGAAAAAGTGAAAATGCTGGTAACCAGCATTTTCTCATTCTCCCACAATGTTTTCTACCTAATCAATTGAGCCACACTGAAATTGTTGTCTGCAAATACTTTCAATTTGGACAGAGCTCAAATTTTGTCGTCTGGTAAAGAGTTCAACCCTCAATAAACATGTTTTGAGTATAACCGCACCCTCTGAACTCAGGTTTAAGCATTACGTTACTATCTATGCATTAGAATCAATCGAAACTGGGTCAACGAGGCTGGAATATCCGAGGATCAGACATAATTATGCACATTTAATCTTTGCAATACCTGCACAGTAAATGGGTCAATCGAGTGCTGAATTATGCATAAAAATGATCATTTTTATCAAACCATCCCATATTCATGGATCGAAAAGTTCTTCATGTTCTATAACAATAGTAAATGGAGGTGACTTACCGATCGTGAACAGGTTTCCGTGCGAACTGAAATCCGCATCTGTTTTCCGGCTTTTCGCTCATTCTTTTTATTTGCATGGGGTTTTTAGTCGAAAGCAATTTCTAAAATAGACGCCCGTTTGTTCTGCTGTATTGCCCTTTGCAAGACTTCAGCGAATTCGGTTAATAAACTTGCTCCCCTGTCGAATTTGAACCTTCACGGTCCTCCATTTTGTATTTTCGTTTACCTTAGTTTCAGGCTGTCACGTGATCATTACGTCATGGTCATCGATGTAAACAAAAATTTAGTCGGCTTGGTTGGACTTGTACTAGATTTAAATTTAATTCTTCTGTCAGCGAATGGAACTTTGACCAATCGCACATTTAAAGAGTGTCAACCTCATATTAATTTACATACTTTTATATGGTGTAATATGAATTTACTGCTTTTGAACGGCTCCCACTGTTTACATTTGGACGCTATTGTTACTTTAATATAATGAATGTAAATATCCATATCCCAGTGCCTCTTACGTCGTCTATCTGTTTTAAAGATATTTCTTGTTAAACTTTAGGTTAAACACGACTATTTACGACAAATTGTAAACAGGTACAACTGAGATTAATTTCTCTGTAACAGTAGAAAACATTTCGAGAAAAAAGACATTGCTTGTTACAAATAATTCCTCCTATTCCCATATTTCCACTGGTTTCCAAAGTTTTTGTCCCAGGATCGTAAAAGATGGATTGTTTAGTAAATTGTAGTCCTACAGAAAAAAAGGGGGAAACGAGGAAAAACTTTGAAGGAAAGTTCGGCCGGGCGTTGCTTATTTCTAACCTATATACTACAGAATACATGAATATGTCGTATTTTCGTATCCATTGTAGATGAAATATGTACAGTGAATCAGACCACAGCACAGCTGTTGATAAAATATTGATCGCCTTTAGTTTTCACCTGGCGTTTATCGCGAATTTATCTTTAACTCGTGGAATATCTGTCATTTACTTTTTTGGTGATTTATCACATTATTTGCTGATTCTCCCTAGCAAATTGAATTAAACTTTTCTGAAAAAATAGAAAGGAAATAAAATGACGGATCTTTTCGAAATGTACAAGTTTGGAATTTTATGTCTGATGGTATGCTGGACAACCAACATTCTAGCCGAGGACAAAATGGTCTCATACCAGGGTATAACGGTCAAAGTACTTGAACAGTCAGGAAAGATTTGTATCTACCAAGGTACCAATGACAGCAATGCCGTTGAAATCTCATACGAATACCTAAGGGAAATTGACAACTCTGGAAACGTAATTAACGGCACCGCGCAGCATTCATTCGGAGACTTTGCCTCGACAACTTTCACCTTTACAGAGCCAGAAAATTCTACATACGGTTCCAATAATGTCCCCGTTACTCAGTTCAGTTTTTCGACAAACATCGATATCAAAGGCCAAATAGTAACTCTGCTATCGCATATCTATGTTTTCACAGAGAACGGAACCATCAGTGTGGACGGAAGTAACGTCAGTGTTACATCTGCTGACGTTAAGTTCAATACTAGAATAGAAAATTGGCCATTTTGTGGGACAAATGGTGTGACCTGCCAGAACGAGGACCAAACGTCCTTGACCGGACAGTATTTGGATTTTGGCGTTGAGATGAAAGGGAAAAATGAAGAGGATCCCGAACTACAGGCTGGTAGCGCTATGATATATAGCCTTGGAAGTGACACGACCGTCTTAATTCCATCACAGGTAATATTTCATGAATCTTTCATGCAGCAGAAAAACTTCATTCAAATCTTGTTCGCTAAGCCCCTTCGATAGAGCAAAACGTTTGTTCATTTGCACTCGTTACATCGTATCAACATTGTTATTGTTGATGTTGCGGAAATCCAGGGACAGTGTCCACATTGAATTGCATGTTGATCCAGTTAGTCTAACAATCGACTGGAACTGAAGGTAAAATAGTCTTTTGGAAAAAAACTGTCTGAGCAGACTGCAGGTAAATACATTTTGCAGGTACTTTTTGGCCCCTACTTTTTCATAAAGCTTGACGCTGTTGAATATTTGTCTGCGATGAAAAGCGGACCTCTGACTGAAAGTGTAATGCTAAAATAAAGAGTATTCCGAGTGTCATTCTATGTTATTTCTAGATTGCTTTGAAAGCCTTATTTTCTAAGGAAAGACGGCATATCACTGGTAAAATTATCTCTTAATTGGACAGTGTCGATCCCCTAATTGGCATATTATTGGTAAAAATAGTCCTTAATTGGACAGTGTCGATTCAAGATCAGACTACATGTTCTTTATAGACTGATCTTGATCTATATTGTCATAAAAGGGTTCGTTCGTTGCGCTAGGCAGCTGTATGGTTATTCAATGAATTTGTCTTCAAAAGAGTAGAAAACGTTGTGCAAATAGATAAAAATGCTTTTGACAATATTTTCAAAGGGTTTATCTCTCAAATCTATTAATACTTGGTATATTATGGTAAAGGTTAACCTTATATTCTTAAGTAAATATTTGATTTTGATTCCTAATTTGAAGAATAATCCTTGGATTGGCTGAGATAAATCTTAATCCAAGACATGACGTCAATTGCCATATGTTTCAACCTGAGACATGACGTCTGCGGCGCAGACAGAACGTCTTAACCTGAGACAAAACACTTTCAAAGACAGAATATTTCAACCTGAAACATAATATCTCAACATGAGACAAAATGTCTTAACTTGAGACAAAGTCTCTTTACCTATGACAGGATATCTCAGCCTGAAATAGAATATCTTAGACTGAATCAGAACGTGAAAATGTGAGACATAACATAACAACCTAGGACAGAATGTCTCAGACTAAGACAGAACGTCTCAACCTGAAACAGAAAGTCCCAACTTAAAACATAACGGCTTAAACTGTGACAAAAGGTCTACCTGAGACAGAACATTTCAATAGCTACAGACAGAACTTCTTTACCTGAGACATAAAGTTCCAACTTAAGACAGAACATCACAGCTTGAGACTGTAGGTCTTAACCTGCGAGAGAACGTCTTAATCTGAGACAAAACGTCTTAACCTGAGATAGAAAGTCTCTTTTTGAGACAGACGTCACAACCTTAGACCGAAAGTCTCAATCTAAAACGGCATATCTCATTCTGAGACAGAACGTCTCTATCTGAGCGAGAACGTCTCTGTCTGAGACAGAACTTCTCAATGTAAGACAGAAAGTCTCAATCTGAGACAGAATAGCTCACTCTGAGACAGAAGTCTTGGACCGAGACGGAATATTTCAACCCGAGACAAAACATGTATACATGAGACAAAATGTTTCAGACTGAGAAAATATAACTCAACCTTAGACTGCACGTCTCAGGCTGAGACAAAACGTATCAGATTAAGACAGAGCACTTACTGAGACAAAATATGTCAACCTGAAACAGAACTTCTCACTCTGAGACAGAATGTAACAGCCAACCAAATGATTAGTCTTGAAACTGGGTATAAGAATAAGAAATAAAATCTCTGAATAATGCGATCCCTGGTCCTTAGTATTTTCATTGCTTATGACTTTTGGCGTTTGGTATGATGCGGTTGACGAGTCCGAATGGCGAGTTATTTTAACTCTTTACCAAACAACAAAATATTAGACTTGTCCTAATTGAAAGCATTTGCAGACGACAAAATAAACATGACTCGAAAATTAAAAATTCACTTTAGAAAACATCGTGGGAAAAGCAGAAAATGCTGGTTACCAGCATTTTCTCATTTTCCCACAATGTTTTCAGAAGGCTTCTTCCTCTGGGTCGTAAAAACCAGGGATTGTTTGGTAAAGGGTTAACCGCACCAAACCCCATTCGAGTGACAGATTTTTAATATCGCACACAGACAGTTGATTATCCTATTTAATTGTTTTATTCACCCTTTTTATTGGAATAATTGTCGAGAAAGGTATAGTCTGGGCAATATAGGAAAAAAAGTAGTTCCGGTGTAATGCAGAGAAATGACCCCCCATTACAAAATGACCCATGGGTCTTTTCTCGACGTAGAATAATGACCCGGGTCATTTCTCTACGTCGAGAAATGACCCATGGGTCATTCCTCTACGTCGAGAAATGACCCGTGGGTCATTTTGTAATTGGAGTCATTTCTCTGCTTTACACCGCCAAACATTCTAAAGCTTTATCGTCAATTGTAACAAATCCATTTCATGCTTTCCGGTTGGATATCGAGAAATAGCAGTGAAAATATTTTTCGATCTTACACTGGTACCACCAGTGAAAATACCCATTTTCACGTTCTTTTTGCCTAGGTAAATTGTGCGTGCTTGACAACCAGATGGGAAATATGACGTCATATACCTGACATTTCTCGCGCTTGACGTAATATTGTAATGCGTTGCTATGCGGGAGGGCTACGCCACGGGGAATAACGGAAAAGAACTGTACTGGATTTTGATAAAGCTCCTCCCAGAAAGGGTTAAAAGCATGAAATAAATATCATTTTCTTTTTTTTCGGTGAAAGATCGAATTTATTTCATGCTTTCAGGTAGGATATCGAGAAATATCGGTGAAAATATTTTTCGATCTTGCACTGGTACCACCAGTGAAAATACCGATTTTCATGTTCTTGTTGCTTTGGTAAACTGCACGTGCTTCACAACCAGATAAGAAATATGACGTCATATACCTTACATTTCTCCCTCTTGACGTAATATTGTAATGCGTTGCTATGCGGAAGGCGTACGCCACCGGAAATAACGGAAAAGAACTGTACTGAATTTTGATAAAGCTCTTCCAAGAAAGGGTTAAAAGCATGAAATAAATATATTTCTTTTCTGTGAAAGATCAAAATTTATTTCATCTCGTTAACACCATCGGTAATATTTTCACGAGTGGCGCATGCGCCACTCGTGAAAATATTATCGATGATGTTCACTCGATGAAATAAATTTCGATCTTTCACCGAAAAAACAAATATCCTCTATTCATTTCATTTTCTGAACACCATCGGTAATATTTTCACTCTTGGCTGCACTCTTCGTGAAAATATTACCGATGGTGTTCAGGAGATGAAATAAATTTCAATCTTTCACCAAAAAAACCCAAATATCCTCTATGTCATCAAATGTGGTGTTTTTCAGTGTGAAATTCAACTATTTTATTTGTAAGAATATAATAAATATAAGTAGTTTACTCCAAAAATAAAGTATAAAGGAGAAATATATTTTTTATTGATGGAAATTTCTCTTTTTTTCACACTGTTTCTCATATTCATGCCAATGGCAGCCGTCTGGAAGCCTACTGATGTTGTCATTGACGGTTTCATGGTTTAAAACTCTGACCATTTAAGGACGTGGTTTATTTTGTAGTGAAAGCGGTTTACGACAATAAATCTTATAGGCCAATGCTGGTCAGTGCACCTTTTCGTGTGTATAGTTGCCTTTATTTTTTTACTAAAATACTCTATCCAAACTAATGAATGCTTTCCCACAAAAAATGAAATACATAAAAATAAAAAAATAAAAAAATAAAAAAATAAAGAGAAAATTAACTCCCGCTAGATGGCATTCCACAAATATACATCTATCTAATTTTGACCTTCTGGGTACATAACCGGAGTACTTTTCAAAACGACAACCGTTATTTTGAATATCAAAATCAGATAAACATTTTCTCAATAAAACGGTACCCACCCGGGGTTACCTGATTTAGCACACTGTGTGAGAACACTGATATTACTGTTCGCAGGGAGGTTTTTTTTTAGCAGCAGGACATCACACGCTAGGTGTACATAAATATCTCTGTTCACTGAAACTACGCACTTTAATAGATGTCTAGCTGATCATTGTATGGCACGCGAACATGGTACATTTTTAGACTAATACTCATGAAAGTTATTTAGAATATTTGTCTTGGTGATACCATGGACGACTTCGAAAATGGGTCATATCTGTATTGGACAGATACTATTAAAACCCTGTACGGACCTTGGAGACCACATTTTTATTTAAATACCCAGGTGAATCAGTCAGGATGTCTGTCTTGATAATATATTGAACAAAAGTGAACATGGGTGACAAGTGGTAAAAAAAAAAAATCTTTGGGGAAAAAGCACTCTAGAAACCCCATTATTTGTCCAGCGCTCATAAGAATGAGAACTTCTGTGTCAATTTGTTATATCGCCAGTGTACCTATCCATACTTTCTTGGATTTTCTTTTACCGGCACTCTGCCCAATGTTTTTTTTTTTTTTTCACGAGCTGATGGCTGCTTTCCCTCATTACCATCATCAAAACGATTGCAAGCGGTGAGAGATGAATGACATGAAATCTCTGAAAGAAATTGGCCAAGCCGGGCATCGAACCTTGAAACCCCTGCTCACAAGTTCTGTACTCTATCGGCTAAGTTAGCGGGCCTGGGCGAACGAGTTGGAAAATGGGTCACACTGCAATAAAACCTATGCAATTGGGACAATTTTAACAACAACAAAAAAAAGAACGAGGTTGTATGCACTGTAGAGGAAATCTTTCGAGTGGATTATTAAGTTGGTCAGATTGTGTGACCTAATGACTTTTCAGGCAAGTTGGAAAACAGGTCACAATGGGTTAAATAAAAGGTCAAGCTTAAAAAAAAAAAATCGTAAAAATTCTCAAAATAAATGGTAGAGGAAAACCTAGGACGGATTAAATGTGCAAACATAAAATGTTTGTAAATGAAGACCGTACAATGATGTTGACTGTTTTGATAATGTAGGCAACAGATTGTTGGTATCGATAGTTCCTGTAACCTCATTAACTCCCGCTAGATGGCATTCCACAAATATAAATCTATCTAATTTTGACCTTCTGGGTACATAACCGGAGTACTTTTCAAAACGACAACCGTTATTTTGAATATCAAAATCAGATAAACATTTTCTCAATAAAACGGTACCCACCCGGGGTTACCTGATTTAGCACACTCGGAGGGTTGGGGAACTCGGAGGTAAACAAAGACAGTCACGCTTGACTAGGGTCGATGTTTATCCTGATTTATCTTTAAAAGACAAACATTTTCGAAAATTAAATAAACGTACATGTTAAGTTAAAATCCAAATGATCTATAACCGTTTTTGGTGTTAGCTTACAGGCCATCTAACAATGAAAAAAAATCATCTAAACTGGAAATTTTACTGTTTTGAAAATCAATTTCAACTCTAACCGTCTCGTTGTAGGTAAAGGGTTGATTTGTCGCAATACCTCTATTGGTGTCTTAAATTATAGGGTCTCTTTTTAGGATCTAACACATTTTCAGTCTCCAGTATGTAAAAAATCATGTGTTTTAAACCAGATGAAAGTGGGAGGGATCAAATTTTTGGGTGTGGTAAATCTCGGAGGTATAATATTGTTAACTCGGAGTATCATCATATTCATGGTATGGGTGAACTCATGGGATTTATATACTGCAGAATGTGCTCGTTTGTCTCTGAACCTTACCAGGCTTTAATTCTACGAAATATAAGCCTCTGAAAATATATCGTGTAATACAACCTTTTAAGCAAATATCTCGTCAAGGTAGCGTATGAATTAACACTATTCCAAACAACAAGTTTTAGAATCATCCAAACTGAACAAGTTTGCAGACGATAATTTAAACTAGATGAATAATGACTGAACGTTCTCCAAACGGATAGAATACACTTGGGGAAAAGGACAAATTGCTTGTTACGAGCAATTTCCCCTATTCTCACGGTGTTTTCAAAATGTTCGTACTACAGACACATAAAAAGAAGGCTTTGTTTGGGAAGTGTTACATCAAAAAAATTGTTAGATAAAATAGCCATTTTTGGCAGCGGGTGAAACCCGCTGTCATTGTCCCCAGGTACATGTATGAGTAACTGATTTTCAACGCCTACGATATTTATCTAGGTCGAGACGTGAGGTAAACAAAACTTGATTCCTACGTGTGACTAAATAGTTCCTCCATGAATACCCAAACGATCATGTATAAATGCGCGCTACTCGCGCAGACGACACGCTTCAAAACCGCTCTATACATGTACCTTACGAGTTCATCAATTTACGATGTAGAATAGAAATGGAAAGAGGGTATCGGTATCTGAGCAAACGTTTTTATCGGTGTTTCTTTGCAAGCATGATGAATATTGAGCATAGGGCACCCTAATGGGATTCATGTAGTTCATCGCCTTTTATCACCAAAGTCGTACGGATTCGACTATGAAAGGTGATGTTAAACGAAAAGTCACCAACAGTAGGATTAAGTCCTTAACAGACGATAAAATTTCAACTGTGTTCAAATTGAAAGCGTTTGCAGACGACAATTTCATTGTGGCACTAATGGCACAATTTTTATTCTATAGGGTAGAAAAGATAGTGGAAAATGGAGAGATTGCTGGTTCCCAGTAATTTCTCCATTCCCGCATTGTTTCTTTCTCATGGTTGTTAGAAGTCGGCATTGGGTGGTAAAGCGTTAAAAGTAGTGATAAATGCTGATTATGTTATACATTTACTTGTACAACACAATCCCAAGTTTTAACGACCCTTAGAACTTTTTACAAACATTGTAGGAATGGGAGAAAATGCTGGTAAGCAGCATTTTCTCACTTTCCAACGATGTATTCTACTCTATCAAAGATGTATGCTGTTATTTGAGCCATGTTTAAATTTTTGTCTGCAAACGGCTTCTTTTAGTATGATTTATTAGCATTTAATGCGATCTAAACAGCTTGGGTCATACCAGTGACCAGTACTGACACAACTTTCTTTCCAAACCAGGCATCAGAGGTAAAAGGCAATAAATCACAGAAAAGGAAGTTTGCTGAACAGGGTATTTTTGCCACACAATGAAGACTTAACGACCCTCTAGTGAGGCCTTCTGAAAACATTGTTGAAAAAGTTGTTGTTTCTACTTCAGCTGTTGCTGTTCATGATTTTGGACATTCTAACAAGTTTCCTCTAAGTCATGCACTGAATAACAATATGGCATAAATGACAAGTGGATCAGAAAGAAGACCATGCTGGAAATTTAAACCAGCGACCCTGATTTCAAGTTTTTGAGCTACCAACTCCGTTAAAGGGATCGGCAAAACTTTTATAAAGCATATTATTTGGCCTACAAGGACTTTGAGCTGTAAAACCTCAAAATTATACTAAAACTGGTTTTCAGTACTCTAAGATACCTTTCAACAATTGCACTATTGTTACAGATTAATAAGATTAATAACATTGGTTAGATGCACTTTCTCCATTTCCACAAGTGTCTTTGAAGCCTTCTTCCACAGGGTCATAAAAACTTGGGATTGTTTTGGAAAAGGATCATTTATTCAAGTTCTTGTTTTCTGCTTGTGCTCCTGTATATCTGTTTAAGCCACAAATGAACGAGCCGTGCTTTGGCAAAAGGGGATTTCTTGCATCCTCATGATGGATTAAACCAAGCAAGACATAAATGATTATTGGTCCATAATAACCTATTCTTTTAACAACCTGCTTCGTTTTTGGGTAGACCGATCCTTCGATGTACAGAAAATTGACCTATGGCGAAAAGTTTCAGCCCAGGTCTGCCTGTGCAGACTGCACAAACTGACTGTCTGCACAGGCTGACCTAGGTGTATAGTGTTTGCAGATCGATTAAGGCACCCTTTTACTTTTTTAGATTTTTATATTCAAGTATAAAGGAAACCTGTGCAAAGAAAATAATACATATAAGATCTGTAGCTGGCAAAAACCCGCTGCCTTCATTGCGTCAGCGCTTTGATTTTCTATCAGTCTAGGGTTACCTTTGGATTATGGAAATTTCCTCTTTCAAAAGCATATTTTTACCCTGCTGGAAACTACTTATTTTGCTTATATTGTCGTCTGCAAGTGCTTTCAATTTGGACCTGTGCAAAATTTTGCCGTTTGGTAAAGAGTTAACGAAACATTTCCACACTATATAGCTATATAGTACTATGGCTAGTCGATTGATTTTTTTGTAATTGAGTATATGATCAATGCAGATGCAAATCTATCGTTCGCCATCTATAAAGGAAATGTACAGTATGTTAAATACCATAATCGTCCGTGCTCATTCTCGACTTTTCTGGCTTTTTTTTTCTGTTTTTTCTCTCTCATGTATTGTTATGGCAATTTTTTAAGTGAACTATTAGATGTCAAATATGTATTTGTATGTACGAAATGCATGTGTGTTCATAAGTATTCAATAAATTCTTCTTCTTCTTCTCTTCATGAAAATCTTAGCTAACTAGAAGGTTGTTCAGGAAAAACATGTCGAGCCCGCGTGACCTTGATCTTGACCTTGGGCCTACGTTAAAAAAATGTTTCAAATGGCATGTCATGGACACTCATGATGGAGAACAATTGTGCAAAGTTATACTGAATCCCATTCAAAATTGTCCGAGTTATCGTCCGGACAAAAAATTGACCTTCAAGTTTGACCTTGGGCCTACCTGTACGATTGTTCCAAATATCACATCTACACGTGATAGAGAACAATTATGTCATATTACTTTGAAATCCATCCACAATAGTAGAAGTTATGGTTTGGACGGATGGTCGCACGCACGCACATACACCGAACTGTGATTGTGTCTCTCTCACCGCAAGCGGGCTCGACAAAAATTGTTGTCGCTGAAAAATCGTTTTATAAGAAGCTTCAACCTATGTTTTGGTACTCACTATAATCGTCTCGTCAAGATTATTTTAATGGGTACCAATAACACAGGATTTGGTTGAATCTCGTGTAAAATTTTATCAATGGAAACCAGATTTGTACCTGTTACTAGGACAAACTAGTACAAATATACATTACAATAAAACGTCTATACAATATACATGTACAACGATTTTTCAGCTGTAAAAGTGACAAATTTTCAGTTGACTTTTATTCACAAATGAAGTTTTAGCGTGTAGGCTAGAATAGCATCTATGAGTGGTTCTAACAAGTACACAAAGCTGCAATTAAGAGCTAAAATATGAAATAGTAATGTACATTTCAGTTTAATAAAGGTTTGGATGCGAGCCTGTCTACATACAAGAGACGAATTATCATGTTGGTTACTCATCTTTCATCTACTTTCATTGCATACATTGAAAACTTACCTCCCCTTAATACCTACCTCTGCCTACCTACCTACCGACACATTCATATAATCTCACATTAACATTTTCGAAAACAATCAGCTCTTCGAAAAGTTAAAACCTCCAACTTCCCAAACCCATACCTCCGAGTTCACAAAATTACATTTAGAAATTACTCCGACGGTGCACTCATGTATAAGGATAAACTCTATATGCATAAAAAAATTGACGACGTATCACAAAATTTGATCCGTGACACCTAAGATCTGTAGTAGAATAACTGAATCTTTATTTAAAGATGGCAGTTTGATGCTAAAATGGTATATTCGTTCAATATTAAACAGTGAATACGAACAATCTCGCTGCATTAACATAATTCCGAGTTTAAAATAGTATATTATCTTTAAATGATCACATAATAAGAAAAGATGTTCGTAAACTGTTTCATTATTATGTTGGCCAATAACCTACAACACTAATAATATCCGATGTTGCTTTAACATCATATTATAAATGATATAATTCAGACCCTGGTCTACCTTGACTATCTTTGTTTACCTCCGAGTTCCCGGACCCTCCGAGTGTGCTAAATCAGGTAACCCCGGGTGGTACCTGCCAGGTGCGATTCATTCAGCTATGATCAGCTAGCACGTAACCTATGCACCGGTCATTTATTAACACAACCCGACAGGCTTGGACAATAGCTTCTGTATAAGCCATACTTTTCCCTAGTATGTGGGGTTGGTGCGTCATAGCAGAAAGGTCGATTCTTTGACGAATATACGCCTGTAACCTGCATAATGCTAAGTACGAGGGGAAATTATGAAATTAGAGCTGCGGAGGAAAATAAAACGCATGTGTTTATTTTTTTGAGTCGATAGGGTAAATACAGTTAGAAATTGACAACTTTCGGAACATGTAACATCAATCGCGTACGTTCCTTAAATAGTAATAGATGCCAATCACCATGAAGCATTTTAAATATGAGCAACTCTCTGTAAAAGGGGGCCTACTGCATCTTCGAAAAAGCTCTCGACCCAGTTCAGCCTGTGCAGTCCACGAAGGCTGACCTGAATAGAAACCTTTATTATTATCATTATTAGTTTTGGTCAATTTTCTGCATTTACAAGGACTGTTCTACCAACGGATTCAGATAAATTCAGGTTTGTGGTACAAAATGGATTTTCTTGTTCCATAATTAAGTGATTACTCGCTTCCTATATAGCGAAAGGTTTTGGACCAGGGTCGACACTTTTCGCAGATGCATTAATCCCCCTTTTCATAGATCATTATACGTAGATTTAGTAGTTGAAAGGTAATGGCTAAGGATTTTTACATGTCTTATCTCAATGATAAACCGTTTATACGGTTGCTATGGCAACATTTCACATATCTAATTAGACTATTGATTCGTCTGTACAGGTAAATGCTCTTCTATTTTCTCCACTAGAAGTTGTAAGACAACATTTGATACGTTTGCCTACACTGTAAATCCAAGGCTACAAGATAGTCTGATCTGTTACTTAAACTACAAAATACGTATGAAGTTGCTCCGCGCAGAATGCTCCTCAGGTTTGTGGACTGGATATAATATCGTACAGTTCGCTGCGTGAAAGATAGTACTCTACCGAGAGAACATGAAATGTATTTACGCGTATTCATACTAATGGGGTCTCGATAAGCCACAAAGGCTTAAAGACAGAATGAGTCGATAAATCATTATGAATATCGTCGGTGTACTTCCAAAACCTCGTAACTACAGCTTTTTACAAGCTGTAGTTACGGGGTTTTTAAGTACACCGACGATATACATATATCTTCATGGTGTTTTTAATGTTGTAATCGAAACCATGTATGCCTGTCAATGTGTCTCTTTTTGCTAAATCAGCCTAGTAAGTGAACCTTTTCAAGACTTTCCAATATAATTTCTTTTATACGACGACTATCGACTGGACAGCTGTTTAATCTTGATTACACAATTTCGCCTCATCTATGAATCATGGGATATTTCGTCGATGTATTATAAAAGTGTTCTAACTCCATTTTTGCAAAATTTGAGAGAGAGAGAGAGAGAGAGAGAGAGAGAGAGAGATATATATATATATATATATATATATATATATATATATATATATATATATATATATATATATATATATATATATATATATATCGTTGGAATCGTCTTGAACAGTACTATCTCCTCGCAAAATCAGTTTTATGATATGAGCTCAAGTTTAGAAGATTTTCAGTATTAACTTGTTCTATCTACAGTTTTTTACAGACTGTTCCAGAACATTGCATTCTAAGTCTATTTCCAAATCAGAATGGATAAATGACGTCATGTGACCCGAGCACTTTGGAAAACATTTTGTTCTAAGTGCGTTGTTTATATGTCATACCGATATATTGTTCTATCTCCAGTTTATCCAATCAAATGGCTTTTTTTCACAATAACATTGGCGGCTACTAAATGAGAACATGTGCAAGTTTCTGGGTTTCCATCAAAATTTGAAAAATATCATTCAGAAATTTGGAACTCCCGGAAATTCCGCTATACAAGAAGTGGATAACATCTACTCCCACTATGAAAAGTGCCTCAAAGTATCTGATATTTACAGTCCCTGTAGCTTCGTGAGGGTGTTGAAAAGTGTTCGCCTTATCGAGCTACATACATGGAAGTAATCCAAATGAAACAAGATAATGTCTTTGACTATCAATCAGTGTCAAATACAGTTCAGTTTAAAGAAGTGCCATTTTCCAAACTAAAATGTCTTAAGATTAGTCAAAGTTTGTCTTTTAATGTAAATTTTTTTGCTGTCTTTTGACGAAAGTTGCTTTTTTCAAGAAGTATCTGTTTTGCGTAATACACGATCAAAGAACATCGAAAGATCCTTACTGAGTGTGACATTGTTAAACAAGCCAGTTGTTATGTTAGCAAACAAGCTCAGGGACTTAGAAAGTATGCTACAATTTCTGCCACCGGGTGATGTAGTATTCTTTGAAAATTTGTGGAAAATAGGCCGATGTAGGCCGGTTAATAGCATGTAACCTATGTATTGATTGATATCTCTTCAAGTAAAACATGTCATGTACATGTACATTGTATTAAGATAATTTATGGAAATCATGAAACTTATTCTTCCATTCTATGAACCCTTTACTACATAAGTTCTGTTTTTACGACCCTTGTGTAGGTCTCTGATAATATTGTAGGAAAAAGGGAAAGTGCTTGAAGTGAGCTATTTCTCCTATTCGCACAATGCTTTCTACCTCTTCAGCCGTGATTTTGCGACACTCCTTTATAAGCTCTGGAAAACATTATCGGAACAGGAGAAAATGTCTGTAATAAGCACTTTGTCCTTTTCGCACATTGTTTTCTATCCTTCGAAATACTGATCCAATCATATGACTCATACTTAATTTTTGTGTGTCTGATGTGCTTTAAACTTTAACCAGAACTTTTTTTCATCTGGTAAAGAGGTAAGTAATTTTAAAGTTATAGACTCGTCCCAACCTAAACTGACCTGGACTTTTTTTCAAAGGGACTGCGCTTGTTCAAAATTACTCCTTTCAGCACAAAGAGTCAAACTTTATTTTATTATGTAAGTTTGATGAAAGTCTGTAAGTACATATCAACCCTTTATTCTATAGATACTACTTTTTTACGCATTGGCTGTAGAGAACTTTAGAAAACAATGTGCAAAAAATAAAATTGCTCGTGTCGAGCAACTTCACCTTTTGTCACAATGTTTTCACAACGATCAAAGCATGTAGCTGTGTTAACATTGTTTCTTGAGATTGATCGTAAATAGTACATAATTTTGATCAGCTAGCAAAATGAAGTCTATTCTATGTAGGAAAAAAATGATAGACTGATTGTTACTGTATTGCAACATTGTGCATTTACAAAATGACATCTCAAGAAATAATGAAAGTGAAATCAGGGGGACAAGGCTAATATCACTTTCTCTCTGTAGTTCATTAATTATCTCTAAAATGATTGTTCTTATTTGATTTATAAGTTAGTTCAAAATGTTCAATTAAAAAAAAAAGATGAAATCCTAAAATGTGGTTTTTTTTTCTCTTGTGTGTTTTCGTCCGTGCATATGGAAGCGCTCGTTTAAATTCATAAATAAAGCCCTTTTTGCTGTAAATGGATTGTGCTTGAAATCAGTCTGAGCATGCAGCCCCGCCCCACCCACCTACAATTGCTGGAGATAGAACAACGTCTCTTAAAAATGTTCGATGCAAATTGGATTGTAACAATGAAGTGTTCTATGTCACATTTAACGATATAATACGGAAATTGTTTGCACTTTTTGTACCTAATTGTTCTATCTCCAAATCGAAAACTTTAAATACATAAAAACGTATTTATGTTCTCTAAGATATTTGTACATTGATAAGAAGTAGAATTCAAAAGGAATCGAATGACATGACTCTGATCGAAATCGAACAATATTTGACAATTTTACAAGCCTCAGAAACTTTAAAGCTGATTTTCTCGAAAACATGTAAATGGTAGTTAGATCACTATTATAATACAGCGATGAATTTGCTGAGAAATCTTATTTTTATGAATGATTTGTAAAATGTATCCTTGGCTCCGTAATATTACAGTGACGAACATTTAATCAATGAACTAACGTCTTTCTCGTTACTTGCACGAATGGAGCTATTTGATCTTT
Source organism: Tridacna crocea (assembly GCA_943736015.1). Lineage (NCBI taxonomy): Eukaryota > Metazoa > Mollusca > Bivalvia > Cardiida > Cardiidae > Tridacna > Tridacna crocea. The sequence goes on from OX031061.1 coordinate 30,196,288, forward strand.
ACTTGGTAAGAAATCTGCAATATAATTGACAAAATCCTGAACAGAGGCCGTACCCAGTCCATGCTGAAGGTCTTTCGATTGAAGGAGAGTTTTTATTGTTTAAACTGTTGCCTTTACATCTGGTGAATATTGGTGAAAACGAAATTTCGGTTTCCTGACCTAGATATGCCATCGAAAGTAAACAGATATTTTGGAACTCACCATTTAATCCATGCATCTAAACCTTTTTCTTACAATGTGGATTAGAATATCACTGTACAAAAGGTGCTTTTTTTATCTTGTATTCACATGGATATGTAGTTCCTTGTCTTGTAGAGCAGTTTATGCCAAACAACACAGAAACCGTAAAATCTGTATTCTTTGCTTCGCACCGAAAATTTTGGTAACATTTAATTTAACCCTTTCCCACACAAGCCCTGGATTTTACGGGTCTGGAATAGCAGCCTTTTGAAAACATCGTGGGAAAAGGAGAAAATGCTGGTAACCAGCATTTTCTCCTTTTCCCACAATGTTTTCTACCCTATCATAGACAGAAATCATCTTTTCAGCAAGAATTGAATTGTTGTCTGAAAATGCTTTCAATTTGGTCTAGTCCAAAAGTTTGTCGTTTGGGAAAGGGTTAAACATATGTTATTCGACAGTAATATATATAAGTATACAAGAGACAATATAATACAATCATGGGACAAATATACTGAAGAAAAGCATGAGAACGAAAGATTAATGCGTATAAAGTTCATCTCCAAATTTCTGGTAACGGTTGATTAATGATCATATTATTACTATCTATAGAAAACATAAGTCAATTTAATAAAAAAGAAAACTAAAGGAAAAAACAGAGAGGTGTGGAGTGTTTTAGTTATAGTTCAGCTTGAATAAACGTCTTTTCAATGGCTACAGAACGTTCCAACTGGACCATCACGATTAATTTAACAAGTGGTTGTTTACACGAAAAAAAAAAAAAACTTACTGGTATTAAGAAGTCAGTCATCCTTAAAAGAAATGCTTTTAATATATTAACTTGATACAGACTCCGCTATTATCATGAAGACATAGGAATAAGATGTTAAATAGTAAATCATTTACTCTCAAGGATATATGTATGCACGGTAGCAAATATTCTTTGGTTATCAATGAGGTAAAGATTTTCATTTCCAAATAGAATGATTTTCAGTGTTAATCTTCTTATTCAACTAATAAATAGGCTATGACTAGTTCTCTGGTTATTATACCCACCAAAACTCTGTTTGGGGGGTATATAGGAGTCAGCTTGTCGGTCGGTCGGTCCGTCGGTCGGTCAGTAGCTTATTGTCCGCTCTATTTCTCATAAACTACTGGACGAATTTTATTCAAACTTCACAGGTAAACTCAGTATCAAGCAGAGATGTGCATATGAAATGTTGGTTATGATTCATTGATTTTTCACTGAGTTATATCCCTTTCATGAAATTTCTTTTCCGCTCTTTTTCTCAACAACTGTAGGACAGATTTGGTTCAAACTACACAAATAGACTCAGTATCAAGCACAGGTGTACATATCCTATTTTGGTTATGGTTTATTCAGGTTTCATGGAGTTATGGCCCTTTGATGATTCTGGACAAATTTCTATCAAACTTCATGGATAGACTTTGCAGTCAATAAAGATGTGCATATCATAAATTATTCTTAGTTAATTAAATAAAATTTCCAAGAGCTAAGCCCTTTTTTGTCCTTCTCTTTATGACGGTGCCCTTGCTGAATGGATGAAAATAAATTATATTTTTGATAGAATACTTTTAACACAGCTGTCCGTCCGTCGGTCGGTCTGTAGCTTTTTGTTCGCTCTATTTCTCATCAACTATTGGACAGATTTGGTTCAAACTACACAGATAGACTCAGTATCAAGCACAGATGTGCATATCCTATTTTGGTTATGGTTTATATAGGTTTCATGGAGTTATGGCCCTTTGATGATTCTGGACAAATTTCTTTTTTTTGTCTGCTCTATTTCTCAGTATCTACTAAATGGATTTCAGTCAAACTTCATGGGAAGATTCATTATGAAGTCAAGACTTGCATATTGTAATTTAGTTACAGCTGAATGATTGTCAAAGGAGTTACTGCCCTTTCATGAATGTTTTTGTCTGCTCTGTTTCTCAATAACTGCTTAACAGATTTCAGCCAAACTTCATGGGAAGTTTTATTATGAGGCACAGATGCACATATTATAATTTAGTTACAGTTGAATGATTTTCAAAGGAGTTATGGCCTTTTTATGAATTTTTTTTCTCTGCTCAATTTCTCAGTATATATTGGATGGGTTGCAGTTAAACTTCATGGGAAGTTTAACCATGAACCTAAGATGTGCATATTATTATTTGGTTATGGTTGAATGATTTTCAAAGCAATTATGGCCCTTTCATCAATTTTTTTGTCCACCCTATTTCTCAATAACTACTCAACAGATTTCAATTGTCAGCCCTATTTCTCAGTATCTACTGGATAGATTCCAGCCAAACTTCATGCGAAATTTCATTATGAAATGAAGATGTATTATTAAAATGTGTTATGGTTGAATGATTTTCAGTCTGAGGTCAAGATATGCATATTACAATATGTTTATGCTTGAATGATTTTCCAATTACTTACGGCCCTTTTATATTTTTTGGTCCACTCCATTTTGCAATAACTGCTGAGCAGATTTCTAACAAACCTCAAAGGAAGTTACCCTATAAAATAAATACATGTATGTGCATATTATAACTTGTTTACAGTTTAATAATTTTCCATGGACAGGTTTCCCTTTGTTTCTCTTTTTTTTCCAAATAGTCTTTTTTTTTTAAATTTTTCTTTTATACTAAACCATGCTGCATTCTGTTACAAAGAGATGTTTTGTGACAAGGAGCTGGTGGGGGGTATGATCACATTTAGTGATAGCTCTAATTTATATAGAGGATATTTGTTCTATTCGGTGGAAGATCGAAATTCATTTCATCTTCTGAACACCATCGGTAATATTTTCACTCGTGGCTGCACCACTCGTGAAAATATTACCGATGGTGTTCACGAGATGAAATAAATTTCGATCTTTCACCGAAAAAAACAAATATTCTATTTATTTCATGCTTTTAACCCTATCTGGGAGAAGCTTTATCAAAATCCAGTACAGTTCTTTTCCGTTATTCCCCGTGGCGTACCCCTCCCGCATAGCAACGCATTACAATATTACGTCAAGCGCGAGAAATGTCAGGTATATGACGTCATATTTCCCGTCTGGTTGTTAGGCACGCGCAATTTACCTAGGCAACAAGAACATGAAAATCGATATTTTCACTGGTTGTACCATTGTAAGATCGAAAAATATTTTCACTGCTATTTCTCGGTATCCTACCGGAAAGCATGAAATAAAAAGGACATTCTAAAAGGTAAGGTTTGGTCGATTCAACTGTACCGCATCTACAAAGTGGCGATTGCACCAATTTCTTTAAGTATAACTGTTCACTGAGAGAGTTGCATCTGTTGCGTAATCTAGCATGTAAGATTTGAATTTTGAATTTTTGAACCTGTCGCCAAAAAAGTAAAGCCTCCGCGGACTAGGTTAAATTTATATTAACTCCTGTGTAAATCGTATTGAATTTATCATCATCGTGGTCACTATCATTGTCATCGTCGTCATCATCATCATCGTCGTCATCATTATTTATTCTCTAATATTTCAGTCTTTATAAGTATTTTTTCACTATCTATCAGGTAACTTACGACGGCAGCACAACAAAAGCTATGCCAGCCGATTATCCACAAGTTGCTACCAGTGACGACATGAAGGTGTTTGTGTTCAGGTTTGAGGCGTTTACAACTTCCGCTTTGTATGACCCAATTATTTCCATGGAAATGGAGGAAACCTCGGCCCCTGTCATGGCGACTATGTCAGAATCCAACGTCGAAGTTGATATTATGAAAAAATCGGGCAAGATAACCGTGAAGTGTAAGTGTTCATTCACTTATTCCATACAAGGATGCGGTTTCTTTCTTGTACTGTTTTGCGTTAACTCATTATCAAACAACAATATTTCAGGCTTGTCCAAATCAAAAGCATTTGCAGATGACAAAATAAAAGTGACTGAAAATTTGGTGTTTGTTTTGTGAAAAGTAAAAACTTTGCGGAAAAAAGAGAAAATGCTGGTTACCAGCATTTTCTCCCTTTCCCAATAAAGGCTTCTTTCTCAGAGGCGTCAAAGGTAGGGATTGTGTGGTAATGGGTTAAGGGCTGTCCAGTTTTGTTGAAACAGACAATACACCAACTAATTGCTTGCTTTTGTCAGTGCTGCACAAAACACTTTTCCAAACCGTTGACTGCCCATCTATATTTATAAAGTTGAAACTTTGCGTATGTTAAAAGTACTTTGTTGCTACAACTTTCATCAATTCACCGACAAAAAGACAGATCTAAGCAGGACCACACAACCTGTGAATGACTTCGGTTGCACATTACCACTGAGCTGGAATAGTTTGCAACACTAAGGGGGCATTTAAGGATAAGGTAAAAAAGATTGGGTTAAAAAGCATCCTCTCCTTTTCCAACGACGTTTGCTGTTTGACACAAACAAATCTATTTCTTTTGAGACCAACCAATTTTTGTCGTCTGCAAATTTTGTAAATATGGTCAAGTTATGAATTTTAAATCCTAGTGAATCATCTATTGTCTATGTACCTATCTCCTTCCTGAAACATTATAAAAAATATATTTTCATTTTACCATTTCATATCTATAGCGGGAACAAATGAAATGACAGTAGAGTTTAAAGGTCTTATGGAGGTCATGGACAATGGGGATGCCATTCTGACTGCTGGTCATAATATACAAGCATTTGCTGACCAGAACTTTGCTGTCGGGTAGGTATGGGTACCTGTAGGGTAACTCTTAGATATTCATAAGTATGAATCACGAACCTCAGAAAACCTTCCGTGTAAAAGTTGGAACATTCTTAAGTGCTTTGATCAATTTGAGAGAAATCCCGCTAAGTGAATTACTAGAAAAAAAATCAAATCGCTATTTTTTTTTTCAAAATTTTCATTCCACACATCATCTGATCTCCAAGCACATCCTGTATTAGTTTCATAAGTGTCAGCTATTTATTTACATTCCAAGTGAAACAACAAGTCAACATAACTCATAAATTTGAATTTAAGAGGATTGATAAATATTTTGAAAAGGTGAATTGTTTTGTATCTTTCGATTCAATCACTGTCTGAAATAGATATGAAATGTTTGATAGAGTGAAATACGCGGGATTTCTCGGAACTACCACATTCACCTGATCTGGCCATTAGTAGGTATTCACATTTTCAGTTGGGATTTTTGACCGGGTTAGGGGTCCAGAAATAGTACTTATAAAATTTCCGGTAACTGACCCATGAAAATTACAACTGACAAATAAACCATGAAAAAAGCTACTGCTACATAATAGCAACAGATTCAAACGGCGTCGATTGACCGTGTGTTTTGTTGATGCTAATCTATAAGATGCGAACAGTAGACCCGTACCGCATCGTTTATCAAAACAGTAAATTCACCTATCGAAACGATGGAATTAATAAGCCATAATCCTCCATTACTTCCCGATAAAGTGCCAAGAAGTATGAAATAAATTTATTTATTCAGTTCAATGGTAGAAGAAACGCTTGGGGGCATAGCTGTAAAGAAAATTGGATACACGGCAATGCTGTCCAACTCCGCCAATTTTAACGTTCACGTCTACATATTCAAGGAGGGTGGAAACCTGACCGCTGGAAATGAGACAATCATGGTATCCACAGGTAGAGCGTTTTATTGTTCACATGTGGAAACAGATTTTCAACAGAAGAATTGAAAATCTCCTTACAAGATAACATGGACCATGTTGAAAGAGACAACAGAGCCTTCTTTGAGTGATACTAAGTAAAATATTAAGGGAGGATCCATTTAAGGCCTGCTAGGGCCAGGTTTCACAACAAAAAAACTTTCTTATGTTGCTAAAGTCTGTCGATGGACCCCATTTTTTACTAAAGTGGAGTTTGTTACTTGAAACCCAGTATACTCATTGTAACAGACATTCTCAAAAACTTAGTTGACAAAGTGTTAGAAAATGTTTTTCAGGCCTGTAAATGCCAGTAAAAAGTGTCTGAAATAACAAACTAAACTTGGGTCGGAAAATGAGTCTCTAATCAGACTTGGGCAAATAAGAAACTTTTAATAAAAGTTTCTTCGTAAAAGCAGGCCCTGGCTCTTATCTTTACTTCAGATTAATGCGGCATAAAACCAAATTTACCCATTGTTTTCTTTTTTCCCGCGGACGGGTATAGAAAGGAGAAAAAGTTTCTACTTAGTAAAGAGAAATCCCAAGAACATGTAATAGTGAATTTTGTCATAATACGCTACATAGAACCCTGACATTTTAAACTTGGTTTCTTACAAGTCAAATGCCAATTTTATAGTGAAAATTTCTCTTGTGTCCCTTTGTAGGCTTGGTGTTCATATTTTTTCATTTCACCTGCGTATATCTAGGATGGTTTTGTTGATAGTTTTACAATACGAATTCGACAACACTTCTGTATTCTATCTCTCAAGTTTCATAAGCATGACAAGGAGTATATGACCTGCAACAAGCAGAAAGGAGCATTCGGACATTTGCGTAAACTGTCGGATCGGATCCGCCTGCGCAGTCCGCACAGGCTTATCCGAAACGACACTGTCTGTTTCTATGTAATTTTCTGTTTTGTGGAAGTCTACTGTAGCACAAAATCTAATGTAGTCGGAAAGTGCCGTCTCGGATTAGCCTGCTGGGACTGCGCAGGCTGATCCGAGACGACAGTTTACGCATATGTCCGAATGCCCCTTTTCGCGTGTTGCCAGCCATATTAGAAGACGTTTTTTAACGTCTTTTACTTTTGATAAAACATACTGAGTTTTGTACATAATAAATATCTAGGAGCTGTCAAGTTTTCTGTTGAGATCACAAATTGGTCATTCTGTGGTGATGCCGGGGTCACGTGTACAAATGACGGTACGGACGAAGTTGGCTCCCACGTTGATTTCGAAATTGTTGTAACCGGGACAAGTGAACCGACAGAAGAGAGTGCAGAAGAAAACGAAGGAATGAAATACGATCTTGGAAGTGGTGTTATTACTTTCATGACTGAGGTTAGTAGATAATGACTACAATCATGAGAACAAATGTTTAGATATTAGTTTCCTTTCCTTGACGACAAAAATGGTAAAAAGCATTTTCAGACGAAAAATTATGTCCTGTTCAAATATATTATAAGAATTGCCGTTGAAAGGGTAAATATTACTGATGAAAAGAGAAGAAAATTTGGGTTATCATCAATGTCTGTATCTCCAGTAATTCCTTTCAGGTCGACATCGTAAAATTCTCAACTTCGATGGTCACAAAAATTTTCTGAAGTTGTACATAGAAACATGCTGTTAAAAATCTGTAGTAAATTATTGATCTATCAGTGACATCTGTGTGAGTAGAATTGCTCTTCTTTTGGAATGAGAAAACTGTACAATAACTATCCGATCACTGATGTACAACTTCCAGTGACGAAACTTAACTTGATCTAAAAGTTTAATTTCAGAATGATATAAATACACATTTTTTTGTACAAAAGCTTCCACTACAACACTATATCTAGTAACTCACATAGAATTTATTGAATGGTGAAAGTCTATACAAAAACAAAAGTTTACTAAATAATAAAATAATTCAAATGATACCTATTGTTTGTAAGGTTTCCGAATGAGCTGATTACTCATTACTGTTACTGGAACGCGTGATCGACGCTCCAATGGAAATTAAAAAGGTCAACTAAGTTACTTTTAGTAACTTTACACTTTCAAAAAGATATCTGCTTTAACCTCTACAAGGCATTTAGATTTGATAACCCTTCTAGGCGTGACTTGAACATTTTTTGCAGACGGTGTAAATCAAGATTACACTGCATAGAACGTGCAGCCCGATCTTGGATTTTCACTATCCTGTTTGCAGATACTTTTCGCCCTAATATAACTTAGAAATAGTAAGTTTTTGGTCTTTTGCGGTATTTGTTTGGAAATTTCATTTCAATTATTTAGTAGGTTTAGGTTAAAATGAAAGTAAAGATGGAAGATGTTGAAAACATTGTTGATGCAAAGGAAAATAGTTACCTGCTTTTGTATTCTTCCAACAATACTGTGCCCCTTCATTGTCAGTCTGCAAATGCATTCACTATTCGACATTTCTCAAGTTCCGTCGTTTAGCAGAGTCAAAGACTGCATCATTCATTTCTAATTTCTGTTTAACTCTTCACCAAACGACAAAATTTTGGACTATTCAAATTTGAAAGTACTTGCAGACCACAAAAAAAAGTGAATCAAAGATGAAAATTTGATTTTGAAAGGGTAGAAAACATTGTGGGAAATGGAGAAAATGCTGGCTACCAGCATTTTCTCATTTTCCCACATTTTTTTCCAAAGGCTTCTTTCACAGGAGCTTTAAAAGTCGGGATTGTGTGCTAGAGGGTTAAACTGTTAAGTCTTTGCCCGCTTCCGTCTGTAAACTGCACATGGAACATTTTTTTTTTTTTAAGCTTTAATTGCCACGTCTATCGGTATGTGAGGGTCGTGGCCATCCCCCAACATACCTTACATGTCATTGTTAGTAAATAATTTGTTAGTAGTACATATTTACAAATATCATTGTTTCATTGTGTAATAGCTTTTAAAATGTTTTCCAATTTTACAATTTCCCATTCCAGAATTTCAAGTTAACTAATATGTAATTGATGTGCCAAAATACTGATTGACTTGCGACAACAAAGCTTATTTTTTTTATGTGGTGCAAAAGTGTGCGGGTATGTGTGGGGGGTGTGTGCGGGTGTGTGTGTGTGTGTGTGTGTGTGCATGGGTGGGCTAATATGCTGATATGCTTGTTTACTCACTAAAATGAACCAGGATAAAAGGAAAAGTCTTGTGTCTTTAAATCTTACTTCTTAATTGTTGATTTTTTATTTTTCGTGTTTTCTATGATTTTTGTCTTCGGTTATTGACTATCTTAATCGGCTCATGGGAGGTTTTGTATGATATGTTCTATAAAAGTCATGATATTTTCTCCTTTTTCAAACATTTTAGTATTTCTATAGACGTCTAAATTTGTTGTGAGGTGGTTCCTTAATCCATTTATTGAAGGTTTATATAGTTTATTTCTGCAGAAATATATATATTTTTTTATTTCCAAAAGGAGTATATCTAATTTAATATTTGTTGTGTTTGAGCCCAAAATTAAAATAGAGCTGTTAATTTGCACAGTTTGATTAAAATTTTTTATAATTTCTGTGACTCTACTTATCAAAGTTTTCGTGTATCTACATTCGTAAAATAAATGTGTGATTGTTTCAACATCTGTGCCACAAAATGTACATAAATTCGTATTTATCAGCTTCATTTTAAAAAGTAAGGCGTTTGTTGCAATAATCCGATGCACTATTCTTGTCTGTAACCATTGGGTGTAAGTAACTGCACATGGAACATGGTTTCATTGAGCCTTACTCTGTAAAGGGGACGCTTAATACATTTGCAAAAAGTATCGGCCTCAGGCTGATATGGGTCGAAACCTTTTTGTTTTGTTTTCTATCGTGCATCAGGGATATGCAATAAGTCCCCTTTTCACAGAGCAGAATATGGTTCAAACTTGTTGAACACTCCAAAAGTTGCTTGCATTTGTATAATTTTAGCGTAAGGAATTAATTCCGGTATTTTTGTTAGCTTACTCGTTTGCATGCATGTATAGCCTTTAATCCAAATTAGAAACGAAATGTTTTTTTGAAAGATTCGAGAAAGTTGTGGTGTTGAATGAAGTTATTGCTCATTTATGGATTTATTCTACACCCTTTTAAAAAGGATGAGGGAAGGGAAGTAAATCTTGCGAATGGTAATTATTGACGTGTTTATGAATGAATCATTAATGTAAACATCAAACACGCGTTCTAATACACGGTAACAGATGTTACATAGACACGCGCTCTTGATAAACTCGTGATGCCATGATATCTCAACACATTGTTTACTCAAAGTTGGATCAGGCGATTAACTCCTGAACAATCGGAATCCCTGATATCGCGAATCGTAATATACCGAATAATTAATGTAGTAGGCTGTGCAAAGAGGCAGTCGTCTACGTACCCAAAACGCCGTTTATATAACTGAGTTTATTATACTGCAAAGAAATTTCTCATGATCTGATTGGTTAACATGCCGGAAACATATATCATGTTCCCTGGCAAAAACCAGTTTCCCTTTTGAGTGCCTCGTAAACATCACTATACGTGCAACACAACATCCAAAATGGCGGCGTCGATCGATCACCCGACTGCACGAAGGGAATTTCCATTTCGTCAGCATACTCGATTCGTGAAATTATAAAACAGGAAAAGTTCGCTTAACGCGCTTTGACAGCGTAAAACTTTGCAGTATAATAAATTCGCTGTACGGTCAGGTGGCAGGGTACTTGGAAACTTGTCCACGGCTGTGGTGAATCATGTCACCACCTCGCCTTCGGCTCCTCGTCTTCGGCTCGGGGCGACATGATTAACCACACCCGTAACAAGTTTCCAATTCCCCTGCCACCTGACCGTACAACTAATAAAGCCAACGCAGATGTTTTGAAAAATTAAACATGCACGTATCCAAGTTGATGAACATATCCAAACCAAAATAGTGTTTTGCAAAGAATGTGTTTGCCATGGAGTTAAACAATCAGAAATATCAGTGTAATGAAAGTACTAAATGGTCGCTGGTATAGTACGATATTGACGTTATACAGATTGCGAGTCTTGTGCAGCGGGTAGTGATTAAGCACGAGTCCACTTGCATTCATAGCAAACAGAAGCGCAAGACCGTTTTAATTTCTTTTCCTTTGTAAAACTATCGCTTATTGTCAGTAAGAGATACACCATTTTTAATTCGATGCTGTTTGTTTTTACAACATTTATCTGCGTTTCTGTTTTTTGACAATACTTACCAAAAGTGATAGATAATTGTTGTAACTTTAAAGTTGTATTGTAAATACTCGACAAAAATATTAAAGGGGCATGTAGTTAGGAAGTGTAAAAATGTTTTTTTTCTTATTTTTGGTGTATTAAATGTGTATCTATGATAACTTTAACACTGTAGAATAGGTTATGATGTCCACACAACTAAAAAATGGAGAATTCAATGCTATTGAACGAATTTAATGCATGCAGGTGCTATAATTGCTGGGTTTGGCGATTTGGGTAAGTTAAGTGAGCTGTGTTCAGGTCTGCTTGAGTAGTCCGTGTCAAATGCCATCTCTTCAAAACCATTCATTCATCCAGTTCTACTTGTTAGAAGCAGTAAGGAAGACTTACAATGCCTCTCAGACGACATCTAAACAGTAATGAGAGGCAACGTGCTCTCGGACAGCTGCTTGCGGGGCAATCTCACCGTAACGTGGCGGCTCAGCTTAACGTTAGTCACAGCGTCATAGATAGTTTGTGGCAGCTGTACCTTGACACCGGGGATGTACAACGCAGGCCAGGTCAAGGCCGTCCTCGCATCCTTAGCTGCAAGACGCCGCCGTTTTGACTCTGCCGTTACGCTTCGTGGGGACTTTGAACGTACACATGGGATAAGACTTTCTGTTCAGACAGTGAGAAACAGACTTCATGCTGCAAACTTGCGTGCCAGAAGACCTGTAGTGCGGCCTCCATTGACTGCACATCATCGTCGATGTCGGTTAGGGTTTGCTCGTCAGCATGTCAGAATTGGACGTCTGCCGTTACATTCCATACTTTTCACCGACGAATCTAAATTCATGCTGAACTTTCACGATGGCCGTAGGAGAGTTTGGAGGCAAAGGAATGAACGTTTCAGAGATTGCCGTGTAGCTGAACATGACAGGTTCGGCGGAGCCTCGGTCCTTGTATGGGCCGGCATATCATATGACGACCGCACGGATCTTTACGTGATCCGGAATGGGCCACCCACCGCTGCACGTTATAGAGATGAAATTCTCCATCCTTTTGTGCGTGCATATGAAGGGGCAGTTGGACAGAATTTCGTTCTAATGGACGATAATGCAAGGCCCCACCGAGGCAGAGTTGTGCAGCGTTATCTTGAAGAGCAGGGTATCGAACGTATGGACTGGCCTGCGAGGTCACCAGACCTCAACCCAATAGAGCATGCTTGGGACATGCTGCAGCGGAGGATATCACTCCAGGATCGCAGACCGGAAACAGCTGAAGAACTTGCGAACCTGCTCACGGAGGAATGGCGGCAAATTCATAGAGCAGAGTTGCGGAAGCTTATTCGCAGTTTCAAAAACAGGTGTAGGGAAGTAATTGCAGCTAGAGGTGGACATACACATTACTAACTTTGAAGTTCATTCTTGTAGGAAGCAAAGGGATCGTGCTTAATTCTTTTCTTACTCCACCCACCTTGTCCAAACCATTGACATTTTGACAGTATGTGCTTTTTTTCCTTAACTGGGATATCAGTTTCGACATTTTTACTGAATTGGACATCTTAATATCAGATACTTGCACTATTTTACACCATATTTAAGTTAATTGAATAAAGGAATTCTTTTAATACATCTTTTGTACAGATATATCCATGCCCCTTTAATATTTTTGTTGAGTATATTTGATTTACTTTCAAATTTGTCATCAGGTAAAGACGGTTGTATAAAGTACGGCAGCCCCAGGGCGGTAACAGGGAAACAATTCATGTTAAATTATTAACTTGATATAGCGATGAAATAATGATAATGAAAAGAATATACTAGAAAGTTTGAGATCCGCCATGGTTTTTGCAAAAATATTCGCCGTAATTATCTACTGTGTGGTGGCAGCTCTATTTCACAGTAGTTTCAGTAACATATAATCACCAAAACAAGGTTTTGTTTTCTGTTGTATTTAAAATGATTGCGCAAAGAAGGGTATCAAATACGTATTTCAATAGAAATAAAAAGTCACACACTATGGAATTCGTTATCAAGTTAATTTGAAATTTCTTCAATGATTTTAGTGATAGCCTAGAGAAGTAGTTGCATGAAAAAAAATTTAGTTCTTCTTATCATTATAAAAATCATTGTTTTTCAGTACATGAAAGACGCTGACAGTACCTACATCGCTATGCCATCTGGTTATCCAGCCTACAGCAAACAAGACAACAAACAATGTTTTACAATGAGATTCGAAAAATTTACAACATCGTTAATGTACGATCCCGTTATTAAAATGGATACCGACGGAAACGGAAGTGACGATATCAACGCATCCCTGTTATCACTAGTGTTGCTTACCTTGGTACATGAAGCAATGAAACTGATAGTATATAACTAAATTGTACGTGTTTCATGGTCGGTCTTCTGGTTGCAGTTTTTCCCTTAATCGTTACTTTAACAAACAAATTCGTCGCAGATGACTTTAACAACTTGGGATAAGGAATATTCGGAAACATTTTGACAAAGAGGAAAAATACTTTTTCATGATTATTTTACAAAATATTATCTGCTGGAAAATGCAGTAGTTGGCTGCTCAAGGGTTGAATTCTCTAATCGACTGATCTAAACCACAGACAACCTATTTAAGTTAGGCACGAAAAAAAAAAAAGAGCCTGAAACACTGATTAGATTAAGATTTCTTTTATTTTAAGGCATTTTCCTTACATGTATGAATTTATTGTCATTTTTTTCACCTTATTCAACTGTATTGTACATGGATCCTTTTTACTACGGATAATGTTATCTTTTATAAGATTATCATTAGTTAGGAAGATCACTGTTTTTGTTAAAGCAAGATCAGTACAGAATACAGTTTTTTTCATTTTCCATACATGTTTATTTTGAGGCGTTCAGCTCTAGAATTTTATTTGGTGTCGACACTTTCTAAAAGAATAAAAAAGGTTCTGTAGGAACTATTTTGAGTAACAGGAGATTTATCAATTGCTTACTATGTTAAAGTTTTCCTTCCGCACAGATATGTATGACGTTTTTCTTTGCACTCACAAAGCAGTTCTTGTCTTTACAAGTACATGCAAGCAACGTCACGATATAGGTGTTTAGGTTCTATAGTATCACCAGTTCACAGCCTCCTGTTACTAATGCACAACCAGGGTACAGCTGAAATAAATTGAAATTGACCAGCATATTCCGATCATTTCCAAGCAATTTAAGTGCACATATACAAGTGGGACGATGAAGAGCAGGCAAGGCCCTATTGTGTTGTAAATTTTGATGGAAAAATGTTTTCAAACTTGCATTTTTAATGCTGTTATTTCTCCTATAAATATATGTTCTAGTTGGAAACCATTTTTCCTAGAATCGCAATGTTATGTATAAATGCTATGTTCTTATTGACCTAAGGAGCGATACAGGGCCATTATGTTAGTCTCGTCTTATTCTTCATCGTGTCATACTAAGGGCAGACTTTGCTAGAGATAAGTATTTTCACAGTATTTTCAATGCAGGGACATTTGATTTCGTTTCTGTATGATACAAGTCAAGTTTCATATCTCGGTTCGGACTTTGCACCTACGTTTTGCGATTGAAAATCTCTCTTTGGATTGGCTGAGATTCTACTGAAAATTTCCCGACTAATAAATTATATGATGTTCTGTTCATTTTCTTTTTTACCAATAGGATAGATGTACATGAATATATAAATAGTTACGTTTTGTACTATCTATAAGGTGATGGGCGAGCTCTGTAGCTTTGTTTTTCTTTTCTTTCTGTCTCCCTGTCTCTCTAATTTTCTGTAATTCATTTTCACATTCAAATAGCACTTTCTGTTTCTTAAACGCCAATGTTCTTCAGCTTAACCATTGTTGTTATCATACCATATTCGTGTACGTAGAATAAGATAAGCAGTTGGTGTTGTACAGTACAGACACTCTATAATAGTATTTGTTTTTTCTTTGTGAATAATTCCACATTTTTTTTTTTAAAGTATATGTATAAGAGGGTTTTGAATCTTCTTTTTCTTTTCATGAATTGTTTCACTTTTGTGTTCGAATTCATTTCTGGAAGGAAAAGTGCATGCTGAATGACACAATTCTGTGGGTCAGCTGTTTCACAAACACATGTATGCATACCTATTTTTGTTTTACATGGTCCCAGTAAATCGAATACAAAACATTCTTTGCTATTAGAGATAAAACAATCGGCCTTCAGTCTAGAATCTCTTAACTTTCTGTCAAACGACAAATATTTTGAATCGTCCAAATTTGAAGCATTTTCAGACGGCGATTATGATGTGGCTGTAATTATGAGATTTTGATGTAAAAGAATAGAAAACATTGTGGGGAAAGGAGTAATGCTGGATACCAACATTTTCTCATTTTCCAAAATCGTATCCAAAAGGCGTCTGTGTGTGTGTTGTCGGAATCATTTGAACTCAGGAATGTGTGCTGAGGGTTAAATAGAATTTCGAGGAAGTGTTACCTAATGGCCATTATTCTACGTAGAGAAATAACCCTCTGGGGTCATTTCTCTACGCGGAATAATGACCCTGGGGTTATTTCCCTTCGTAGAATAATAACCCGTGTATTTTCTCTTCGTTGAGAAATGACTCGAGGTCATTTTGCAGGAGAGGTTCATTTCTATGCATTACGCCGGCTTGGTGCTAGATTTTAAAAGAAAAAGGTTCCAGTCGAATTTTGCAAACCATCATTTCAGAAAATGTAAATGAAGTTTTGGAACCAACAACAAAGCAATCCCGAGTTGAACGAACCTAAGGAAGATGCCTTTTGTAAATACTGTAAAAAAAGAGAAATCACTGGAAACCAGCATATTCTTCTGTTCCCAAAATGTTTCTACTCTACTACAGAAAAATTTGATCTGTATAACCAAATCTGAATTACCGTGTCTACAAATGTTTCTATGCTACTAAAAACAAATTTGATCTGTATAACCAAATCTGAATTGCCGTCTACAAATGTTTCTACTCTACCAAAGAGTACCAGCATTTTCTCCATTTCCCAAAATGTTTTTCAAAGGCCTCTTTTCCAGGGTCGTTAAAAGTCGTCATTGTGTGGTAAAGAGTTAAACGGTAATACGAAACAGACACGTACTTACTCCATGACTACCGTACTAAAGACAAATCGACATCTTTCTGCTGCAAGCTATTTGTGAAAACCATTTTGGTAAAAGAAGAAAATGTGTGGGTTTTTTTTTACGGTTACATTAATTTCTCTGTAATCCTCCATTGAACTTGAGCTCGTGTTGAGATTTTATTTATTTCTTATACCCGTCTGCTATTTGCAAAACGAAAAAAGTTCATGCAATGTGGAAATTAGACGCATTTAAGGACGACAATTTGAATGCGACCATATGATTGTTCTTGCCTTTAATATGAAACACAACAATGAGTTTTAAAGAGAAAATGCTGTTTACTCTCATTTTCTCCTCCACAATCATGTCAATTTTGTAAAAGTTGTCTTCCTTAGGGTCGTCAAAACTCGGGGTTGTGTCGTACAGGGTTAAATGCAATTCACTGCTGATTGTATCGTTATTGTTTTGTTTACTAAGCAATAATACCGTTTTATGTTGGTTTTGGTGGACTAAGATCTACTTTGATGAATTCATGCACCGTAACTACGGATGTAGTTGATGGGCGATGCACTTTTCTGTTTCTAGATATGGTTAATCCTTAGGTTGCAAAACACAGCACAAGGACCTTTTGCGGACAGTGTAGATCAAAATCAGACTGCACAGAACGTGCAGTCTGATCTTAGATCTACACTGTCCGATGAAGAGATGCCATTACCTAAAACATAACTTTTAAAAAATAATACATGTATTTATTTCAGCGTTCACTATTGAATTGAAAATTTCATTTTAGTTATTCAGCAGGATAAGGGTTAAACATCTGCACATTTTTTATCGACTGCATATTTCTATCTATCCATTCTTTATCTGTACCAAGAAGTAGATAAAAATACCAACGTGCTCTGCTATGCTTGCAGTCGTCAATATGTCGAGTCACAGTGTTGTAAGAATAATAACATGCTACTTTGTAATTGGCGATAACATTAACGTTTATCATAATTTTAAATGCTCATCACTATTAAACATACCGAAAGTTGATTTTGAAAACAGAAGTATACTCATCGCAATATTATTGTTTTGGTCTGATTTAGAATGATGAAAAAACGTTCAAGTGCTTATTTTGTTTAGGTTTATAATATTCTGGCTATATATTGTTTCCTGTTTTATGATATCAATTGACAATAAAGCTTCTTATCCTCACTACCTTGTTAGATATTTTCGTCAGTGTTCGACATATTAGATAGGTATGTGGCTGAACTTTTCCAACTTCTTCCTTTCTTCCTTTTATATCTGTCTATCTGTATGTACTTTGTCAGCTTTTTCGTCAGTATTTAACAGATTAGATAATTATGTGGTTGAACTTTTCCAACTTCTTTTTTCTTTCTTCCTTTTATATCTGTCTGTCTCTCTGTCTCTCGGTCTGTCTGTCTGTCCTCTTTCTTTCTTCCTTTTATGTCTGCCTTTCTGGCTGTCTGTCTGCCTGTCTGTCTGTCACTATCTCTCTCTTTTTGTGTCTCTCTCCTAGAAGCAGCTCTCAGTCTGACTTGCCAAAGAGGTTAGTTCTTTTGCTGTGACCTTTACTCTTGTTCTGCTAAAACGATGAAATCAATTTTTTAAGCCGAGTGCAAAAAACCCAAATGATATTTTGGGAGAAAGCTATCTCCTTCTGGGTTAGTGCAGATCCAGGATGAGACTACACGTTCATCTCAGTCTGATCTCGATCTACACTGTCTGCAAAAAGTTCAGTGAGTCACGATCAGCAGATTAAGAGCTGTGTATGCAATGTCCTCTCTGGAGGGATTATCGATGCTGCTGATTACTTACATTTACTAGTAAATAAGAGCCTACTTCAAACTGTGTCTAACAGCATTAACATCGTAACACGACAACTGGTCTGTCATTTTTCCGCAAAGCTTGTCATTAAGATTGTGCAATACATTATTTCCAAGACGTATTCTGTCTTTAACCAAGATCGCATCGGTTGTTTTTCATGCAAAAGTATTTTGTTTTTATAGGACATGCAACGTTATGACATTCTTACGAACGAAGTCCGCAACAAAGAAACAAATGAATAAATGCATGGCAGAAATAAGGGTCGGAGCGGGATTCGAATTCCGAACTCCCGGACGCAAAGCCAATACCCTAACCACTGAGCCAAAGAGATATCTCTCTGACGCAGTAGCCAGGTATTGTATTTAAATCGGGAGTATGCCATGCAGGAAGGAGTGGTCTCTCGTAACACACCCCCTCTTAAAGTCATCATTTATTGATGACTCCAAGCCTTATTAGGCAGGAAGTCCGATTTTGGACAACAAATGGGATTAATGGCTCAATGGCCAATCCCGGACGAGCCCCCATCTTACGAACGAAGTCCGCAACAAAAAAACAAATGAATAAATGCATGGCAGAAATAAGGGTCGGAGCGGGATTCGAACTCCGAACTCCCGGACGCAAAGCCAATACCCTAACCACTGAGCCAAAGAGATATCTCTCTGACGCAGTAGCCAGGTATTGTATTTAAATCGGGAGTATGCCATGCAGGAAGGAGTGGTCTCTCGTAACAACATGGTTTGCAAGACGCGAAATGGGGCATTCGGACATTTGCGTAAAGTGTCTTCTCGGATCAGCCTGTGCAGTCCGCGCAGGCTAATCCGAGACAGCACTATACGACTACATTAAATTTCGTGCTACAGTAGACTTGTACCAAACAGAAAATTACATAAAAACGGAAAGCGCCGTTTCGGATTAGCCTGCGCGGACTGTGCAGGCTGATCCGAAACGATACTTTACGCAAATGTCCGAATGCCCCTTTTCGTGTGTTGCCGGCCATGTGTAAACTTAGCTGGTGTGCTGGTAATATAATGACAATAATGATAAGAAGAAGAAAAAGATGGTGAAGAAGAAGAAGAAGAAGAAGAAGAAGAAGAAAGAAGTCGAATGATGATCTTAACAACGAGGATGGTGACGCTGATAACAATGACGTTGACGCCTGTGCTGAAAGTGATGGTGTCGGTGATACTTAGTTATGGGTTTGAAAGATAAAATATGAGATATTACATAAATGTTCATGATTGTCTAACTATTCAAAAACATAAAAACACATGCAGTTAGTATTATAAAGACACATTTGATATTCTATTAGTTATAAAAAAAAAGAATGGCTTACAAACAGGCAGCCTGTATCGTCACCTTTAGCCTATATCTCGTTTACGGTTCCAACTTAAATGAAAAAAAAAAAAGTGTAGGGTGATTTGAAATGTATACACATGCACAAAAAAGGTAGCTCGGTGACATTTACATCGAACGTAGAAAGAAAAGTTCCTTGAACGAGTAAACCGAGTTATATGTACGATTCTGTTCCTATTTAAAATGTAGATAATAGAGTGGCAAAGTGATACAAAACTAGTTCCATGCTGGTGGTTGGGTCCTCACGCTTCCATAATGACAAATCAGCTAGAACTGGTAGCCCTAAACGAAATCAGTACAAGTATGAAATCTAAATAATAGGTTCATTATCAAATTAAGGTGGATATATGTGATAAATCTTTTCTGTATCATGTAATTTTATCACAAAGTAAATGTGAATCATTCTCTCAATCCCTTCTCTTAAGCAGCAGTCTTGGTTTGTACGGTGCGATACTCATCCGTACCACTCTTTGTCGAACCCGGTGACTATGTCGGTAAAGAACAGAGTTTGAAATCTGAAGGTCGCTACCCGACTTCCAAGCCCGGCCAACTCATTTTCGAGGATTAATAATAGTCATAACGACAGAGTTCAGTTTTCTCTCAACGCGGAATTTTTTTGATGATTTTTATGGTGGAAAGAAACTAGTGGCAATGAAAGAATATTGTGCAGAGTACAAGTGAAAGAAACTATTGAAAACATGGATTGGTGCACTGGCCGTCGCGATATTATCGAAACGTTCAAAAATGGTTTTGTAGCAGCACACAAACTAATGAACCAACAAATAAGCAAACATATAAACATACAGTGACTAAAATGAGAACTTAAGGGTGCTTTTTAAAAAAATGCAAATTCTAGCGAATACCTCAAATATTGACTCACATATATGATTTATTGCATCATTCTCTAATTGACAAGAAGAATTGGTTAATAAATAAATGAATAAAAACGTAAACCCTGCTTTCACGTGACACATTATACCAGTCTGACCTTGAAGGCTGCAGTTGTGGAAGTCGTGATTTTAAATACACCACCTCGCCCAAAACAATGATTAAATTTTTGGGTCGACAGTCAAATAATCTGACCGTTCATTACAACTTAATGCCCACCGTAGTGTAACATGTAAGGTTTACAGAACTATATTAAATAGGCAACTACCTTGCTTATATTGGAACCACTGATTTTTTAGCGATTCGGTATGACAGGAGCGACACAATACTTTTCTTTGCAGACTGAGTCGCTCGAGATCAGAGTACGCAGAACTTGAAGGCCAATTAATCCTTTATCTACGCCTTCCGATATTATCACATTTTGCCAATCTCCGAGCAGAGTTGTCGTTCGTTACCTCACATACATCTCTGCGATGGGCTAAATGACAAGAATCTTGTCAAACCGAGGAAAAGATGTTTTGTTACTGTTTAGCTGTTTCATATGTAAAATTGTAAGTTAGACAAAGGAAATATGATTCTGGATACATTATAGGTGCGTTCAAACTGATGAATTTACCTGTATAAAATGGAACTATTTTTTTCGAGCCTCTTCACTTTTAAGAATCTTACGCCGATTTTAACAAAAATGGCTGCGGCCATGAATGGTGACAACTGAATTGACACACCGCTGGATCTATGTTTGTACGATTAAAAATCTAGTTATCGCCCTTTAAAGATATTTAGGCTTTTCAGAAAATCCCTCTTTTGTTCATTTCCTATCACTAGGTCTGATTGGTCCCATGCTGTTTGAACAGCACACGAAACAATCAATATTGGTCTCTCTTTAACCGGCGTTTGTGTAGCCATTTTGAGTTATGGTCATGTGACAAAAATATGACGTAATGACGGACTACTTTCTGAGCCCACTACAGAGGTGAATGTAATGATCCGGAGTGCAAGAGAGTGACATTTTGCCTGCAAAAAGGAACTCTGAATTTGCAACAGTGGAGAGTTATTAAACGAGTTGAAATTTACCTTACATTTATTTGAAATCCCAAAGCTTTAAACTAAAGAATAATGGCTTTATTTGTTGAATATCTATCGTCAGAAATGTTCACTTTTTTCGGTAGACGTATCTCTGTTTCAAGAAGATTTATCAACCATAATCAGAAGATAGTACAAAATGACGTGTGTATGTAAATGAAAGACGAAAACTTCTCGCCTCCTACTACGAATTTATTTCGGACAATCTACAGACCATCAATGTTAAAGATGGAAAATGAACATACATGAGGTTGAAAGGACGAGTACGCGTGAACGCATTGCGACCAGAAGCAAATATTGCTCGTAATGAGCAGTTTCTCTGTCACGATGCATACAAGAGTGGTCTATAACACAATGAACCGTCTGAGAAACATGTCCTAGATTCATTCGCCTGCTACTGAAGTCTGGGAAAATTGTTTGTGTCCACTTCTTTACTGTGTTAATTTAGAATTGATTTCAGGTTTACTATTATTCTTCCCACGGGTTAAGAAGTTTTGTCAAAACCGAAGTGGTGGCTTATTTGAGAAAAGAAAACTGTCTCAACTCGATTGGTACAAACGCTGGTAATAGCTAACGATTTAACTGTTACTCTTGGCTATTTTCTACCTTAAGTAACAAACTATACCAATCAAACACGTGTTTAAAAGAGATAACCGGATTGTTTATCTAACTTGAACATACTAGATGAATTGACGTTATGAATTTTCGTATATTCCGTTATTCAGTTCTCCTTTCATTCTCATTATGTGATTTAACATGTTCGTCACGTACCCCTACGTGCAGTTTTTCTTTCAATTATACCACATGCCTTTATAAACTCGGAATAAAAATATACGGAAAAAGATGAAGAGAAACATACAGGACAAAAGGCTGTGGATAAAGCTAAAAGAAGTGTCTGAACTTTTGTACCATATTCCTGTCCCAGCGAATATTGCATATTATCATCATCATCATTAATATTATTATTATTACTGTTATTATTATTATTATTATTACTATTATCAGTGTTGTTGTTTATGGAATTTCCGTTTTGGTTGCCAGTTTCAAAGGGACAATAATATCATTGGTGTTGTTTCAAAGTATCTTGAAGCACAACACGAATTTTCTTTTAAGAAGGCGTAGCAAGGCTAGAAAACCGATGAACCATGTACATGCTAATGGTGACTTTGTTAGCATGATTGCTGACCTCTCTATAACATATTCCTAGGGAGACCGAGAAAGTACCTCCATATTTGGGTCGACTTCAGGTTCCTTTTTGTAGACTAATTTCGACATATCAGAAGAATTAGACAATGGAGAATATTATACACTATCTTGGCAGTTCAATTAACCCATTACCACACAATTTAGGGCTACTGTTGACGCACCTGAGAAAGAAGCCTCTTGAAAACACTGTGGGAAAAGGAGAAAATGCTGGTTACCACCATTTTCTCCTTTTCCCACAATGTTTTCTACCCTTCCCAGAACAAATTTCAATTTTTCAGTCACCTTTATTTTGTCGTCTGCAAATGCTTTCAATTTGGACTAGTCTAAAATTTTCTCGTGTGGTAAAGAGTTAAGACATATGTGGCGAATCTCAACCACAGTAACTCCCCATTTTTATCCGTTTCTGCACTATATGAGATATAGAGGATATTTGTCTTTTTCGGTGAAAGATCGAAATTTATTTCATCGAGTGGACACCATCGGTAATATTTTCACGAGTGGCGCAGCCACGAGTGAAAATATTACCGATGGTGTTCACGAGATGAAATAGATTTCTATCTTTCACCCAAAAAAACAAATATTCTATTAATTTCATGCTTTTAACCCTTTCTGGGAGGAGCTTCATCAAAATCCAGTACAGTTTTTTTCCGTTATTCCCCGTGGCGTATCCCTCCCGCATAGCAACGCATTACAATATTACGTCAAGCGCGAGAAAATGTAAGGTATATGACGTCATATTTCCCATCTGGTTGTTAGGCACGCGCAATTTACCTAGGCAACAAGAACGTGAAAATCGGTATTTTCACTGGTTGTACCAGTGTGTAAGATCGAAAAATATTTTCACAGTTATTTCTCGATATCCTACCGGAAAGAATGAAATAAAGGGAATTGATAGGTTATGTAAAGGTAAAGGAAGGTTCACTTCTCTAGTCTTACAAAGACACAAAATTCGTGAACTCTACCATTGTAAATCTTCACTGATACCACACGGTGTAGCATATAAAGTACCTATGTCGTGTGGCAAACGTCAATAAGATAACGCCTGTATAAAAGTTTGTGAGTGGGTTTTGAAATTCCACTCTCTCCACCTTCAGAACAGCTGAATAAGGTAATTGAGCAACAAAAAAAAAAAGCTGCCGGAATGTTTAAAATCGTGTGTGCTTTCGCTGTTCTAGCGGTCACCACCGCCATGATCCAATGCCCTGAGAATTACTGCGATACCGTTGACTGTGCTCCTCCAGCAAATTGTGACAGTGGTGTTGTCAAGGAGAGAGCTAGTGTATGTGGCTGCTGCGCAATGTGCATTACACAATTAGGTAAGTTAGGTTTGGTTTCTCCCGTTCTTATGGGGGTTTATCCGGCTTTCAATGGTATGTCACTGTAAAAATTGATTATTCTTCACTTGTCCTGACTTTTATAAGGAAAAGTCAAGGAATTTACCGTATCTTGCTTAATTAACCCATTACCACACAATCCCTACTTTTGACGCCCCTGGAAAAGAAGCCTTTAGAAAACATTGTGGGAAAAGGAGAAAATGCTGGTAACCGGCATTTTCTCCTTTTCCCACAATGTTTTCTACCTTTCTGGAAACAAATTTCAAATTTTGTGTCATTTTGTCGTCTGCGTTTACTTTCAAATTAGACCAGCCTAAAATTTTGTTGTTTGGTAAAGAATTAAGGACACTTAGCTTGGGCCTACATTTTCTAATGCCTGTTACAAATCCAACGTTCTAATCAATTAGTCACAAAATCGTGTTTGGGTGTTGAGATAGCATTATTTCAGGTAGATCGAAGGTATTGTAACTCCAGAATAAGAAAACTGAACCATTAGAATTTATTTTATACTCTTCGGTAGTTTATCGGGAATTAATGGCGGAACAGTGTTCGATATTTTATGGTAACCACCAATAAAAAAAAAATACTGATTTTATTTTCTAACTCCTCACTTGAAGGCGGAAAGAGCAGTTCCCGCGTTACCTAGGTAAACAGCACGTGCCATTCAACCAGATGGAAATATGACGTAATTATCCCGACATTTCTCGCGCTTTACGTAATATTCTAATACGTTGCGTGCGGATGGGGTCCGCCACGGGAAATTTCTGTAGACAACTGTATTCATCTTTATTTAAGTACATCAGAGACGCTACTATCCCAGTTTGATACTTCGATTTTTAGGATATTCTTCAATCAAAAACTGAAAATTGAGATTTATCTCTTACAGAACTGTATAAAACAATGTGGACAATGCGATTTTAAACTTGCTTCCTATCAAAGTATATCAGCATATAGAACAGCGTAGCTCCAAGATACGTGATCTGTGATATGACCTTGATCCTAAATGCCTGCTGAAAAAGCATTTAAAATTGTGAAACGCACTTGAGCGGTTATTTCTATTTTCCTAGCTGAAGGTGACAGCTGTGCTAGGCTTTTTATGTTAGGTGTGCCCCCGACCTATGAATGTGGTGATGGACTCGAGTGCAGTCGAGCTACATGGAAATGTGAGAAGGTGTCAGGTGAGCAATCGTTTTTGTAAACTTTTTTCTTGTGTCCGGGCGGGGATTAAACGGATTTTTGAATACTTAAGTGGATAAAGCTTCGGATATGTAATCAGAATGTTTAAGTCTGATCCTCACTTAGCAGTTCAAATGGACAAGGCTGTCCAGAGTCAATGTTACAATGTCATAAGTATCACAAATTTTAGTTCTTACAGCCACAGTGCTGACCCGGTAGAAAAGTAGTTGCCGAACCGGTATAATAGACCAATTTACTCTACAACATCAAAAGGCAGAAATGTTCTCAGAACGACTTCTACTATTACAGGCATCACATCGTTATGACTTGAAAAACTGGCAAACTCGTAGTTGCTTTCTGATTATTAATGTGTTAGGTAATTAACTTTTTTTCACTCACTTGTACATTAAACTACTCAGTTTTTCCTGTACAAGAAATGGGAGACATAATAAGAAGTTACGTAATTTAATTTCTTACACAATCATCATTTTGGAAAAAGGAAAAATTGCTAAATCATTCTATTCATATAATCAACATTTCGCGATGTGATTTTATAAATGTGCGTCAAGATATTCTATTGGAATTCATTTGCTCTGAAGTTTAATTCTCACGCCATGTTATTTGTGTCTGTTTCTTTTGCTGGTAACCCATAGGTTGCTCGGCGCAACCCGAGCGCCTTCTGCGGACAGTGTAGATCAAGATCATACTGCATAAAACGTGCAGTCTGATCTTAGATCTACAGCGTCCGAGACGGAGATAATTCCCTCCCAAGAAATACCTTTGTAATAGCAAACATTGCGTGTCCACTGTCGGCTAGAAAGTTTCATTTTCTTTATTTAGCATGTTCGTAAGGATTGCATAGACAGTGATATACCTCAGCATATCTCCGTTTAATAATCAAAGAAACACTTTTATTTTGATATGTTTATATTAAGAGCTTAATGCTTGAGTTTCCGAAAATTGTTTGTGCTGTTAAAGTGATGGAAGCGACAACTTCATAGGTTTCAATTATGTATTCGAAGATTCTTTGTAAAAAGGGCCCGAGTTAATATATGAATTCAGCCCATTTCAGTTGCTTTGTTACCGGCCTACTGCCGCCTGCAACCCTTTATAGCAATGTTAACATGACATCTTCCTTGGTGTCTTGGGATCTGTGACAGTCATTAAAGGGTCGCATCTGATCGCAATAAGACTTTTGAACATGACCTCAGCTTGTGGAATAATCAAATGTCGTCTTTCACTAGAGATAACAATTATAGTTTTTTTTTTCACTCAGAAGAGAAGGAAAGGTGTCTTTATGTCTGATTTCAGTTCAGAAGAGAGCCGTTGGTAAGTTCGTTGCTTCTTTTTATTTTCTTATTTGTCCTCTATCGGTTACACCGTAGTGGACTATGGGTTTGAAAAAAAAAATTGTTAGGGTGGAAAATAACCAGATAATTACATACCATCGCTGATACATTTATCTAAATCAACGACCGTCCTCAACCATTCCCCAGTGGGTTTTACCAACTCCGCTATCCGTTAAACAACCAGTGTGTTTAGCACAGAGCTGTGCCCTTTAAACCTCTGTGAAAAAGCGTTTATTTTGTCCGCAAAAAATATCTACCTATGTCAGCCTGACTTGAACCAATTTCTGTTGTTATTTGTCAATACCCTGCTTATCAAAGATCCATTCTATCTCATGATTCAACGGTTGTTCAACAACTTGGTTTCTATGGATGCTTAATTTTATTATGACTGACATGGTATCACGCATAACTGAGATACACTAAACCCCCTTTTTCCCGGGTATGACTCAAATGAATTTATATATTGTATATCGTGTTACGCCATAACATATGGCTTGCAACACACGAAAAAAATTCGGACATTTGCGTAAAGTGTCGTCTCGGATCACCCTGCGCAGACCGCGCAGGCTAATCCGAGACGGCACTTTACGATTACATTTTGTGTTATAGTACACTTGCACAGAAAAGAAAATAACAAAAAAAAAAAACAGAAAAAGTCGCTTCGTATTAGCCTGGGCGGACTGCGTAGGCTGATCCGAGACTATACTTTACGCAAATGTTCGAATGCCCCTGTCCGCGTGTTGTAGGCCATATATACAGTTTAATGACCATGGTGCGTTATTTAATATGGATGCACATTCGGTGCTCAATTGTTAAATTCATCTATGTAAGCGAGTTAAAAATACCAAGTTTTAGATTTTTTCAAGTACTTTGGAAAAGAATACTTGATGTTATTTCATTCTGGTTCAAAATATTAGTTGCAGAAAATGAAATTTAAATTTCGGTCGAAATGTGCCGGGTCGCCTTATCTTTTGTATACTGTTTACCAGCTTTAAAGGTGGCCCTTCAGAATTTGGGACGAAAATTTTACAAAATACAAAAAAAAAAAAATTCTTATACTCCCAAAGCCTTATAATTTTCATTCATAAAACCCCAGTAGTCAAAAACAATCAAAGCGTTAAGAACGCTGAAGTGGTTTTTGTCAAGGAAACCCAGTGTGTGGAATTTTAAAATAGTTTGAAAGAAACAGAGACATATTGTTCAAATATTGGCATAAAACTCAACCCACTATGCAAATGAACACCTTTTCGGTTGAAGGGAGAGTACTCATGACAAATTTTGGTTTTTTTTGTATAAGTGGTCTCCCTTTGATCATTAGGAGGAAGCAGGAGTAACGTCCCTTGACAGTAGGATGCATAACGAACAGAGAGAAAAATCCTGTTGTTATATCGAACAAAATCAAGTTTGTTCCTGAAAACTATAATTTTGAAATATCTCTAGCCTTTTACATTTAATTTCCAACATTACAATCAATTACCTCGATTTATAAATATTCATGAGCAATCAAATGAGTAGCGCGCAATTATAGGACGAACAAGCCATGGAACGAATTGGTTATGGAACGAAAAAGCCCAGGGTCTGTAGGCAAATTTGTATCATTGCGCCAATAAAAGGCTATGAGCGAGAGAGCCTATTTTCAATCAAAAATAAGTATCTCAACGATCGATGGCTTCGCCCAGTGTACTCACCCAATCTATTTCAATATGCCATTTCAAATTACATATCTGAGTGCCACCGTAAAACTTATTTGCCTGAGAAAAAATGAGTTTAAATGGGTTTATTTCCATCGGCTTTGCACAAAATAAGATACATGGTTATCAAAATTCAATCTTGAACACATAGTGGTATTGTCTTCGACAAATACCACGAAAACCATCCGACAACAAGAGAAATTAGAGATTTACTACAGCCCAGGTCGACACTGAAGGGAAACACGGTGTATTTTTACATCAGCGACTCGCTCATTTACATACTGCAAATGTACAGACGAAGTTTTAAACATAGCGTGCGAAGTTCTTGACATTAAGGAAAATAATTACATGTTTGTTATGTTATGGAATTTAGGTGTCATAAGTCAAGTGCTAGTCACTTAACATTCCCACAATGTTTTTTTTTTTTAATTTTTGGCGGGAGATCTAGAAATAACTTAAGAGACTACGTAGCCTTTAAAGGTGGGTATTTAGAATTTTCACATCACACCAAAACAAAAAATATATATGTCACTGAAATTTATATGAAAAAACAATACAAATCATCAGTAATTAAGAATCATAAAATTTCAAAAAAATTTTTTTTGGTGGTATTCCCTTAAAAGGCTACGTAGCCTCTTAAGCTATTTTTAGATTTCCCTCCAAAATAAAAAAAAGCATTGTGAGAATTTTAAGTGACTTGCACGTGACTTATGACCATTAAATTCCATAACATAACAAACATTTAATTTAATTATTTTCCATAATGTCTAGAGCTTAGGATGCTGTGTTTGAAGCCTCTATATTTCCGGTATGTAATGAGCGAGTTGCTTTTGTAAAAATAGAATGTGTTTCCCTTCAGTGTATATATATATATATATATATATATATATATTTTAAAATGTGGTGTGACATGAAAAATCTAAATATCCACCTTTAAGAAAAAAAACGTTTGGTGTTTTTTGCTAGTGAATAACAGATGAACTGACTGTACAATTACAGAGATTGTCATCTTATTTACTTTTGGTCGATATTAGGGCTTTAAAAGATACTGTTTTACAAATAGTTTATACTTGTGTCGTAATGGGTTGTTCAGCCTGCTACTATAATCTAGAAACAAAAAATCAGCCTCGATTTCAATTTTCCAGGAGCCTGCAGCCAGAGACAGTCGGAGATTCAAACTTCTCAAGCCAATGGTTTGCCCTTACTCGGTGTAGAAGAACCTAAATGCGATGCTGACGGCTCATATTCTGCAGTGCAATGCCTGGGCTCTGTGTACGTGTATTTGTGTAGTCAATATTCCAAGATTACTATTTTTCGGCGTCGCTGAAAGCGCTGGCTTTGACCTACCTCTGGGTATGCAATAAATGAATAATGGAGTGAATGAGTATTACCTTGCTATTACTTTATCTTGCTAAATAGATTAAATGAAACTTTCAAACCGGTAGTGAAAACGCGACGAATGGTATTTCAAATTCAGTTTTTGGATAATGAATATCTCCCTACCGGACTGTGTAGATTAAGATCAGACTGCACTTTCCATTCAGCATGGTCTTGACCTACAGAGTTCGCAAAATGTCACTAAGTGGCGCTTAACAGTATAGGGGTTAATACTTATCATGCTAAACAAGCGAAATAAAACTTTCAAGTTAATAGCAAAATCCCAATTTTTTTCGATTTCAAAGGCAGTTTTTTATGGGGAAGGAAATCTTTTCATCGGACAGTGTAGATCCAAGATCACACTGCACGTTCAGACTGATCTTGATCTATACTGTCCGCAATAAGACACTAGGTGAGTCGCAATTAGCAGCCTGTGGGTTGAAAAAGAATGTGGGTATGTTTATTTTGAGGACTCCTTTTTTCGTGTAATTATACGCATGGAACTCACTTTTTATCATTTTGTCTTCATAATTATTGAATCACCAACGAGTTTATATTTTCATAAAAATTTGTAATTACAGAACCTCTTTCGCCATCTCTCACTTGTAAAAGATAGGTCTTGTTTCGACGACGTAAAATCAATTGGACAACGGAAAATCGACACAAGAACATGTCTGTTGATAATTTTGTTTGGATTTCGTTTTATGCCACTTTCAAGACTTTCAGTCACAACACTATGGAAGTCAATGTACTCATGTCCTGTCTTAGTTTTATCAGTATTGGTGAATTATATTATAAATTGAACGCTATAAATTTGAAATGCACCTGGATCAGTTGAGATTGCAAAAGGGGTGGTGAATTACCGGATAACGATCGATTAACAGTTTACGATTTCATATAATAACTGAATTACACTGCATTCATACGGTAGCAAGGAACAAGCCAGGATTGGGAAACAAACACCACATTTGGTTCCGAGTCTCAACCTGTGCACTATCCTGCAAGTCCATTGAAATTATAAAATTTATTCTGCAAAATAGATATCTGGCTCATATTTATAGGCTTCGCCTCTTTTGTATAATATCTTTACAGATGTTTCTGTGTAGACAAAGCTGGAAATGAGATATCTGGGTATCAGGTCAACAGGGCAAACTCGGAGGCCATGAACTGTCGTAAGTTTTACACTTATAGATTTGTTACTTATAGGGCGTGTGATCCAGAAGTCATGATTTCAAATCTCAGTTCAGTCTAAACTCTTTCAACATATACATGAAAGTCAGTGCAACTGGAGTTACTTCAATTTACCCGCTAAAAACAGTTTCGGCTTTGTTTTGCTAGGAAAGCGGTCGGTGACTTGGTAAAAGAGTTAAAAAAGCCGGTTGAAGAAAATCCAAACAACGCATATGTAGGCGTTCAGGCCTCTATGATATAACTTGAGTATCAAAGATTGTGAAGTGCTGATACTTGCTGCAAGTTCGTCGCTCAGACTTATTCATTGATCAATCAGTTAATCAATTAATTATTTATTCATATACCCATTCACTCATTCATTCATTCACTCATTCATTCATTCATTCATTCATTCAGAATGTGCAAGAGATTTAGCCGACTATATGGCATCGGGACTGATCGGTAAACTGTTTAACTGTGACATAAACGGTAACTACAAGATGACCCAGGCTCCTGTTCTAGTCGTCACAACGCCAAAAGTTTTGTTAACAGGCGGACAGTCACTATCTCTTACTAACTCAAACGGGGGAGTATTTGGTGAAGTAGCAGGTAAAATAGCTGTTTTTCTATACTGACAGACACAGAGAGTCGTTTACGGTCAAATTATATATACAAATTTTTCAACATGTAAACATAGTTTTACAGGATATAAAGGGGTTTAGTTTCATATGTTAGTACATTGTAATCTACTAATTTATATAAGCCAAATACATTTTTGGAAGGCGAG
This sequence comes from Tridacna crocea, assembly GCA_943736015.1. NCBI lineage: Eukaryota > Metazoa > Mollusca > Bivalvia > Cardiida > Cardiidae > Tridacna > Tridacna crocea. The sequence continues at coordinate 30,227,603 of OX031061.1, forward strand.
ATTTTCATTCTCGCCTTCATATGTCAACGCTCGGCAGCTTGCTGAAAATGCCTCTGAGCAGCATTATCAAAACGCCTTTCAAATAGTTCGATACTTCTCAAGTACATAAGAACAAAATAATGTCGAGACCATTGTAAATTTAATCAGAACAGCAAGAAGAAACTTCAAGTTTCTAGAAGAAATGAAATCGAATACGTAAAAAGCATCGTTTTTGACAAATGCAAAATACTTTGGATCAGTTCATTGATATAATCATGTTGCTACAGCAACAAATAAACCATAGCTACTATAAGCCAATCGAAAGCTACTAACATGACGTCATTCGGACCTACTTCCACTTCACAACGCATAAACAACTAACCAGTGGGATCGTAGATGTAAATTTACTATCCCAGAACTAACCAATCGGATAGCTTCTTTGAATGACGTATCGCTGATAGACCCCTTTCCTCTGTTGGCAACCTTATTCTGTCTTTGTGAGAAGTAAAATTTCAATGATATAAATTTCTTTGAATCATCAAGTCGTCGCTGTATTATAATAGTATTCTAACTACCATTTACATGTTTTCGAGAAAATCAGCTTTAAAGTTTCGGAGGCTTGTAAAATGGTCAAATTTTGTTCGATTTTAATCAGAGTCATGTCATTCAATTCCTTTTGAATTATACTTCTTATCAATTTAAAAAAATCTTAGAGAAAACAGATATGTTTTAATTTATTTAAAGTTTTTGGTTTGGAGATAGAACAATTAGGTACAAAAAGTGCAAAAAATTTCCGTATTATATTGTTACACGTGATATAGAACACTTCATTGCTACAATCTAATTTATATCGAACATATTTCAGAGAATTTGTTCTATCTCAAGCAATTGTAGGTGGGTTGGGTGTGGCAACATGCTCACACTTATTTCAAACACTCTCCATTTACAGCAAAACGGGCTTTATTTAGTTTAAACATATTTTATTCAATATAATTACAGATATTATTCATGTACAACAACATATTGCGAATAGGATTAGAACGAAAGCATCAAAGCTTTATTTGTGAATTTAAACGAGCACTTACACATACACACACGAAAACACACAGGGAAAAAAACATTTTGTCATTTCAACGTTCTTTATTGAACTAACTTATAAATCAAATAAGAACAATCATTTTAGACATAATTATGCACTGAACTATTGAAAGAAAATGATTATTAGCTTTGTCCGCCCAGGTTTCACCGTCAATATTTCTTGAGATCTCATTTTGTAAATGAGCAATGTTATAATACAGTAACAATCAGTCTATAATTCTTTTTTTTTTCTTTACAGAATAGACTTCCTTTTGCTAGCTGATCAAAATTATGAAATATTTACGATCAATCTCAAGAAACAATAAGAGAGCTACATACTTTGATCTTTGTGAAAACATTGTGACTAAAGGTAAAGTTGCTCGACACAAGCAACTTCACCTTTTGTCACAATGTTTTCACAACGATCAAATCATATATCTCCATTACTGTTCTGTTAAAGTTCTGGTTAAAGTTTAAAGTACACCAGGCAAACAAAAATTAAGCGTGGGTCATATGATGGGATCAGTATTTCGAAGGGTAGAAAACATTGTGCGCAAAGGACAAAGTGCTCATTACAGGCATTTTCTCCTTTGCCGATAAAGTTTTCCAAAGCTTCTAAATGAGTTTCGCAAAATCACGGCCGAAGGGGTAGAAAACATTGTGAGAAAAGGAGAAAGAATTCACTTCAAACACTTTCTGTTTTCCTACAATGTTTTCAAAAACCTACACGAGGGTCATTAAATCAGGACTTATCTAGTAAAGGGTTCACAAATCATCAGCAATACACAATTCTATTCTGTGATCAAACTCAAATACCTCCCAAAGCACTGAATTCTAGTTCTGTATACACACTTTTACCATTTAATCCTTAGGAAAAAGATAGAAGTGTCAAAATTACCTGATAAGCTTATTTTTGGTTGTTGGAAAATTATATAATAATGGATACTAACATGATAGCTTGATTTGTTTATACACATGTTTTCATTTGGTAGCCGCCATTGTTACTGTGAAAAATACACCGTTTGATTGGATAAATTGGAGATAGAACAATACATGACATATAGACAATGAACTTAGAACAAAATGGTTTCCAAAGTGCTCGGGTCACATGACGTTATTAATACATTCTGATTGGGAAATCGACTTAGAACACAATGTTTCGGAATAGTCTGTAAAAAAACTGGAGATAGAACAAGTTAATACTGAAAATCTTCTAACCTAGAGCTCATATCACAAAACTGATTTTACGAGGAGATAGTACTCTTTAAGACGATTCCAACGATATATATATCTCAAATTTTGCAAAAATGGAGTTAGAACACTATTATAATACATCGACGAAGTGTTTAAACAAAATTTTCTCTTTCAAAGAAATATTTTTCTTTTATCAAAGTTGTGCTTGACTTTATGATTAATGACTAGGTTATTGTTACGCATCGGCGTGGCCGAGTTTTGATTCCGGAGACTCGTGAAAAGAAAAGGTAAATCTGTTGAAATCACAATAGATGTGTCATTTCGAAGTAGTTCTGGTCAGTATGATGTACCGATGTATAGCCAGGCTGATCACTTCTTTCCTAATATACGAGTATGATCGGATTTTACTACGTCAAAAATGACAATAACATGATCTGTAACCGTTTTAACATGCAAAGAATTTTAACTTCCTCTTTTGGTCGTCACGTTGCTTAACGTTCAGCAATTATTCATAAATATTTAACCCTTTACCACTCACTTGAAACGACTCTGAAAATCAAGCTTTTAAAAATATAGAGAGGAGAGGGGAAATTACAATCGGAAACCGGCATTTTTTATTTTTTTCATTTTACCACATTGTTCTGCCCTATCAAGAACAAATTTCGTCGCTAATTTGGGCCACCCTGAGTTTGTCATCTGTATGAATCAGTGCTTTCAATTTCAACTTAGTCTGAAATTTCTTTGTCAGGTAAAGAATAAACGCTTATCGCAATGAATTGTTATCATAATCACTTACCTCCGTCATTATTAGAACTGAAATCTTTACCTTATATATTCCCATTTATTTTCCTCGAAAGAATTTCCTTCAACTATGCAATTTTTCCAAAACTGAATAACACAATGATAAAATTATCTTGACTGGGAGATTCCAACTGTCCTAGAGTGCATCGGACGTGTTCATGATTTTCTAAGAACACGGACCAAGGGCCTGCATCTGTGTAACTGTATACGATATATATTTGTCGAACAAAGGAATAGGGTGTATCTCAATATTGACGAGTTGGCAATCATTTTGCTTTCATGTTTGCCGAAAAGCTGAACGTACATTCCGGTTACGCAGGATTAATGAAAGACTAGCGTTAATGTCAATGAACCCTTAAATCGTTTAGTACGTCTGTCTCTTTTGAAGACAAGGCAGATGATACTATAGTCTGCATAGATTATGCAATCTTATGTCGGATTAAGCTCTATATTGTAATAACCCGACCAAAACAGCCCAGGGTGAGTTTGCAATAATTAAGCATTTTTCCCGAGATGTAAAATGCCAGTTTCATCAATCCAGCGCTCTAGTATAAGGGTTAACAGAGTCATAGATTACAAGAATCGTATAAACGAAGAACACCTTTCGACGTTCTTTATACGACCTAAGAAGTCAGCCTTCAAATGATGTCGGTTGGTTATCCTTGATAGGATGGTAAACATTGCGCGAAACGGAGAAAATATTCATTGCCAGTATTTTCTCATGTACCTGCATGCTTTTAAAATACCCTTCCCTTTCTAAAAAGCCCCATTCTTTAAGGTCATTAAAACTCAGCACATGTATTGTAATCTAAATGTTAAATCTCCGTTTTGAACATTGAAAGTCGTTTGTTTTGAAAGTCTTTTTCAGTCTTGATAAAGTATTTTTCAAATAAAATGGTAAACAAATTGAAAAAAAAAAAGCCTTTTAACTGAACGACACTGAAATTTTGACAACCTCAAGGGAAAACAAAATACTGTTGGAAAAGGAAAAAACGCTAGTCACCAGTATTTTCTCTTTTTACCACTATGTTTTGTACTTTTTCCCAGCCAAACGGCACATTTTCAGCTGCTCTTAACTTATTATCTGCTAATTGCCTTAATGTAGACGGCCCTAATTTTTTGTTACTTTCTAAAGGGGTTTGGCAAAGAGTTACTAAGATGGAAAACATTGTGGGAAAGTCAAACAAAAGGTTGATTATCATTATTTGCTACTTTTTCTACAATGCTTTGAAAAGCCTCTTCTTCAACATTGTTGAAAGTCAGTATTGTGATCTAAAAGGCTGAATCTCAGTTTCTATACTCTAAAATGTACCTTTCTAAAAACTCTTTGATCTCTCAATAAAATTATCCATGGAATAAAATGGTATAGACTTTCATCTCATTACAGAGTGATAGTTTTAGATCTAACAAAATTGATGGCATTTTCAAGCAAAAACTATCATATCCTATCAAGTACAGTTTTAACAACTCTGAGAAAGAGGCCATTTAAAAACTAATTTTGAAAAGAAGAAACTTTCTTGACTCTTTACACGAAGAAAAAAATTCAGACTTTCCAAAATTGAATGCATTTTCAGGTAGCAACTTTTTGATCTGGCACCATTGATGGAACCTGTATGAAATAGGAAAAGGAAAAAATGTCAATTAGCACCGACCCGTATTCTCCTTTTCAGACCCAAAGTTCTCAAGCCTTCTTCCTAGACCTTTTAAACTCATTATTGGGGTAATAGAGGGTTAGATCTAAGTTTCTATACAAGGTAAAAACATATACGGGTAACAGCAAATTAAAACTCTTTGCTATCACATAAAACTTTTCCTTCAAATGAAATGGAAAAGAGGTTCAGAAAATTCCATTCCTTTTTTATTTTTTTCAACATATTTTCACAAGCCTTCTTCAAGTTTGTTAAAACTCAGGATGGTAAACTGGTCTTCATTGCACAGTAACATTGCACAACTTTATAGACTTTGCTGTATCAGGAGAGGCGATTTAAGTACAGGAAAATGTATTTCAATATGTTATGCCTATATTCTAATCTCGCCTTCCAACAGTACTTTCAGTACTTTGATTATATATATATATATATATATATATATATATATATATATATGTGTGTGTGTGTGTGTGTGTGTGTGTGTGTGTGTGTGTGTGGGTGTGGGTGGGTGTGTGTGTGTGTGTGTGTGTGAAGTCAAAAGGTCGAAATATGGTGCAAAACTGTGATATTGGCGCCCATTCAAATATGCATTCGATTGGCTATGCCTGAGACCAGATAGTGTAGAACAGCGGTTACCTGCAGTTCTAAAATTCCCGATACAGTAAGTTTAGGCAAGGCCATTCTAATAGATTTTATTTCATTTTTCATTGTACAATATCTTCAATAATGATCAATAGCACACTGATCAACGTGAGCCGCGGACACCATGTGTTCTCGGTACACCAGATCAAATTTTTACATGGAAGAACCGGAGGTGGTGTAAGTATTTTCATTTTTATGGACCTGATTTACCTAGAAAGAAATGTTGATTTACAGCAATGTCAAGACAAATGATTGATCTGTTTACATACATACTACGGAATAATAATACCATCATCTAAGCGAACTGTGGCTTTATGAGCAACTGGGGTCTTATTGTTTTGCAGTTTATTGCCAAATTTTGGACAAAATTCCAAACCATTGTTCATTTTACAAGTTTGTATGATAAGATAAATGTTTTCCCTAAAAGAACACAAAATTTCATTTAGAAATGTCCATCCAAAGCGAAGATATGTGTTTTTGAATGGACCTGGGTAGAGGAAATTATGCTAACAAGACACCAATTTTATTTTCAATGTATGCACATGGACACCAGATCAGAAAAAGCTTGGGGTAACTGGACACCAACCTTTAAATCATCAATATTTCTGCCTGAAACTCGATGCATGGGCTGTGTACGAAGACTATTTTTGTAAACATTACGTCACTACAGTCCATTACCTGATAAAGAGCAACTCAACTCAATTTCATTACTTCTAGCACTTGCTTTTTTAAAATATTTGCAATATTACGGCAATTTACGAAGTAGACCTACGATGCTTGATCACAATTGACCGGTCATTGCCTCCAATGTTGGTGCAAGACATGTTCCTTGTTTACAGCGTTTCAGTTTAATGAATGGCGTAATTAACCCATTACCACGCAATCAGGAGCTTTAATGTCCCTGGGAAAGATGGCTTAGAAAAACATTGTCCATAAAGAAAACCCCCTATCAACTAATATAGCGTGTACATTATTTACCACATCTGGCCTGATTCTTAGTTTAAATAATTTCTAAATCCGCTTGGCCAACTGTTAGAATGGCGTTGTACCCTTCGTACATTTACATGCGTGCGTTTGTTCGTCTACCCGTTTATTTCTAAGATTTTTATTTAATAGACTTCTCCTCAGAATTAAACCACCAAGTGGAAATCAACAAAAATCAACGTGGATGATTCCATAAGTTTCTTTCGAGATACTTCGATCCTTTAAAAAACATGGCTTATGTGGAAGGAGCTTATTTTCCGTGTACATCGCGTTGTGAAATTGTAAAATTTGTCCTCTCTAAAGAACTCAGTCACGAGATTGGCATTGGGTAGTTTTCAATAAATTTTGATTTGTTGAAAAACATGGCTTTTGTTGGTGGGGCTTATTTTCTCTTAGTGTCATAAAGCGAAAGTACATAATTGCACCTCTTTAAATTCATTGATAACAAATGTATACATGTACATGTATTTTGTAACACAGATGATCTCTGATAATGTTTCATTTCATCCAATATGCTGGGTGATCATGATATATGAGATATTTATCTTTATTGTTACAAACTTACATAGTTCTTGGAAATACAGCATTATAGTGCTCAGATATAGTTACAGTTTAACCTATATTAATCAATTACCAAAGGGACGGTCGAAAGAGCTTGCCAAAGGCAGGTGCTTGCTTGATATAGATGAATGTTTACAGGTGCATTGCTATTTGTCGGGAACTAAATATATGCTTGTTTATTCAGGTTGCTTGCTTAATACAGGTGGCCAACATGCCAGGTTTCACTGTATTTCGTATTGCTGAAATTTATCGGAGAGGCCATCAGACCCTCCAACAGTGGTGATTTTAAAATTCAGACTGCCAGAAAGTTTGCTAATTCTATATCTTCGAGCGTAATTGTTCTGATACACAGTCTGTTTCGTCATAGTTTTGTAAATAAAGCGAAATAAAAAAAAAACGAAACAGGAAATAGACGTGGTTTATTTTTATATATGACGAATTTCAGAAAAGATTTCATTTAGTAATTTGCCATGGCTGCATTTAACCTCTCTAATAATTTCCTAGCACACTACGTACCTTTGAGCGATATAAATTTAACCTGATTCTGTTCCCTCTTTTTATCCGTGCAGAAGTCTTTAGTTGGTTCTAGAGCATCGAGAGGTAGTATCAAACTCAAAGTGAAAATTGTACAAGTGAAAAAAAATGTCAGTAATCAAGTTGCTGAGAAATTTCAAAAACAAACTCACCTCTTTATCAGTACTCGAATGTTTACAAATATGTTTATTATGTATTAAGCATTATCTTGAAGATAATTAATTTTCATAGTCCCATTCGACATGTAGCGTGTTCTACAAAAAAGTTTTTAATACCATCAAGAATGAAAGAAGTGAACATTTTCGGTGTATGTACAATCTAACTCAAAGCCGGCGATCTAACGTATACATACGTTGGCCAGTGTGACCAATTCTTGCACTCAAAGTAATGAACACGAATTACAAATTCGTTGATTGGTCAATAGGGACAGTGTTTTTCTAAGCCATCTTTCCCAACGACATTATAGCTCGTGATTGCCTGGTAATGGGTTAATACGCCATTCATTAAACTGAAACGCTGTAAACAAGGAACATGTCTTGCACCAACATTGGAGGCAATGACCGGACAATTGTGATCAAGCATCGTAAGTCTACTTCGTAAATTGCCGTAATATTGCAAATATTTCAAAAAAGCAAGTGCTAGAAGTAATGAAGTTGGGTTGAACATGCTCTTTATCAGGTAATGGACCGTAGAGACATAATGTTTACAAAAATAGTCTTCGTACACAGCCCATGCATCGAGTTTCAGGCAGAAATATTGATGATTTAAAGGTTGGTGTCCAGTTACCCCAAGCTTTTTCTGATCTGGTGTCCATGTGCATACATTGAAAATAAAATTGGTGTCTTGTTAGCATACTTTCCTCTACCCAGGTCCATTCAAAAACGTATATCTTAGCTTTGGATGGACATTTCTAAGTGAAATTTTGTGTTCCTATAGGGAATACATTTATCTTATCATACAAACTTGTAAAATGAACAATGGTTTGGGATTTTGTTCAAAATTTGGCAATAAACTGCAAAACAATAAGACCCCAGTTGCTCATAAAGCCACAGCTCGCTTAGATGATGGTATTATTATTCCCTAGTTTGTATGTAAACAGATCAATCATTTGTCTTGACATTGCTGTAAATCAACACTTCTATCTAGGTAAACCAGGTCCATAAAAATGAAAATACTTACACCACCTCCGGTTCTTCCATGTAAAAATTTGATCTGGTGTACCGAGAACACATGGTGTCCGCGGCTCACGTTGATCAGTGTGAATAGGTAACTGATAAAACAAGTACTATCTTAACCTCAATTGACCCGAAAATTGACGTTTACGAGTCCTACACTCTGCTGCCAGAGTTATGCGGGCTGGCCAAGGTGTTACTGACATAGTTTTGTTGTGATTAAAGCGAGTCAAAGCTGTGACTAAGTCAATAATACCACTTTTGTTAGAACATTTGTAAACTATTGAGGTTCAGATAAACTGATTAAAATCAATCCTACATCTTTATTGCACCTATTCCAATGCTGTCCGTATCTATTAGTGTTGTCTAGATGGGATAATTTTAAGGAGTACTCACATCGGTTTTGATAAAGAAATAAAGAGACTTCTATTTCTTGAACGTAAAATACCTTTGTACGCCCTTATCTCTACGTAAGTCAACATATTCCTCTTTATGCAGCTAAACAAGACTGTGCAGTGGCTCTAACATCAGCCCAGTCCAGCTCTCTGCTCGGTGTTTTTGTCCCAGAATGTGATGCAGACGGTAGATACGCTCCGAGACAATGTCAAGGTTCTGAGTAAGTCATCTTTAATCCTTATCATGTTTAACTCTTTACCAAACAAGCCCTGGTTTTTACGACCCTGAGATAGAAGCCTTTTGAAAACACTGTGGGAAAAGGAGAAAATGCTGGTAACCAGCATTTTCTCATTTTCCCACAATGTTTTCTACCCTCTCCGATTACAAATTCAGTTTTTGATTCACATTAATTTTGTAGTCTGCAAATGCTTTCAATTTGGACTACTCCAAAATTTTGTCGTTTGGTAAAGAGTTAAAGACTTTTAAAGCCGATATTAAATATCACAGTTTTCTTCTATTTTAAAGAAATTATTTAGGGGAAAATTATCTCTTTATCGGACAATGTAGAACCAAAATTAGACGGCACTTTCTGTGCAATCTTCGAAAGGTCAGCCTCATAGTTAACCCTTTACCAGACCTACACTCATAACAACGATAGATTCAGTTGTTGATGTCGAGGTGTGTGGAACAAAACTCAAGGATTTACTTAATTTAAAAACAATACAACTTCTGATTGGCTAAACCGTTTAATAAAGCTAATAAAAAAAATTGTTCCTTTCTAAACCTAGAAGTATGGTTGCTGATTACTGGCCTCGGTATCAGCTTTGGAAATATAAAGGCATAAAACATAAACGCTTATATGGTAATAGTCTCCGTCCGTCCTTCCGTCCTTCCGTCATTCCGTCCTTCCGCTTTTTGTCCGGAGCATATCTCCAAAAGTATTTGAGATATCAACTTCAAACTTCACAAGTGGATAGATCTTATTAAGGAGGCGTGCAGTGTACAAGAACCATTACTCTATCTTCAGTATTTTTGGAGTTATTGCCCTTCGTACATTTTTACTTTGAATTTTTGTCCGGAGCATATCTCCAAAAGTATGAAAGGTAGGAACCCGAAACTTCACACACTTATAGAAGTCATTGAGGAGGTGTGCAGTGCGAAAGATCCATAACTCTGTCTTCAGTAATTTTGGAGTTATTGCCCTTTGTAAATTTTAACTTTGGATTTTTGTCCGGAGCATATCTCCAAAAGTATGGAAGCTAGGAATTTGAAACTTCACAAGTGGATAGATCTCATTAAGGAGGCATGCAGTGTACAAGAACCATTACTCCATCTTCAGTATTTTTTGAGTTATTGCCCTTTGTACATTTTTACTTTGAATTTTTGTCCGGAGCATATCTCCAAAAGTATGAAAGGTAGGAACTTGAAGCTTCACACACATATAGAACTCATTGAGGAGGCGTGCAGTGCAAAAGATCCATAACTCTGTCTTCAGTAATTTTGGAGTTATTGCCCTTTGTAAATTTTAACTTTGGATTTTTGTCCGGAGCATATTTCCAAAAGTATGAAAGCTAGGAACTTGAAACTTCACAAGTGGATAGATCTCATTAAGGAAGCGTGCAGTGTACAAGAACCATTACTCTATCTTCAGTATTTTTGGAGTTATTGCCCTTTGTACATTTTTACTTTGAATTTTTGTCCAGAGCATATCTCCAAAAGTATGAAAGGTAGGAACTTGAAACTTCACACACATAAAGAACTCATTGAGGAGGCGTGCAGTGCAAAAGATCCATAACTCTGTCTTCAGTAATTTTGGAGTTATTGCCCTTTGTAAATTTTAACTTTGGATTTTTGTCCGGAGCGTATTTCCAAAAGTATGAAAGCTAGGAACTTGAAACTTCACAAGTAGATAGATCTCATTAAGGAGGCGTGCAGTGTACAAGAACCATTACTCTATCTTCAGTACTTTTGGAGTTATTGCCCTTTGTACATTTTTACTTTGAATTTTTGTCCGGAGCATATCTCCAAAAGTATGAAAGGTAGGAACTTGAAACTTCACACACATATAGAACTCATTGAGGAGGCGTGCAGTGTGAAAGATCCATAACTCTGTCTTCAGTAATTTTGGAGTTATTGCCCTTTGTAAATTTTAACTTTGGATTTTTGTCCGGAGCATATTTCCAAAAGTATGAAAGCTAGGAAGTTGAAACTTCACAAGTAGATAGATCTCATTAAGGAAGCGTGCAGTGTACAAGAACCATTACTCTATCTTCAGTATTTTTGGAGTTATTGCCCTTTGTACATTTTTACTTTGAATTTTTGTCCGGAGCATATCTCCAAAAGTATGAATGGTAGGAACTTGAAACTTCACACACATATAGAACTCATTGAGGAGGTGTGCAGTGTGAAAGATCCATAACTCTGTCTTCAGTAATTTTGGAGTTATTGCCCTTTGTAAATTTTAACTTTGGATTTTTGTCCGGAGCATATTTCCAAAAGTATGAAAGCTAGGAACTTGAAACTTCACAAGTGGATAGATCTCATTAAGGAGGCGTGCAGTGTACAAGAACCATTACTCTATCTTCAGTATTTTTTGAGTTATTGCCCTTTGTACATTTTTACTTTGAATTTTTGTCCAGAGCATATCTCCAAAAGTATGAATGGTAGGAACTTGAAACTTCACACACATATAGAACTCATTGAGGAGGCGTACAGTGTGAAAGATCCATAACTCTGTCTTCAGTAATTTTGGAGTTATTGCCCCTTGTAAATTTTAGCTTTGGATTTTTGTCTGGAGCATATTTCCAAAAGTATGAAAGCTAGGAACTTGAAACTTCACAAGTGGATAGATCTCATTAAGGAGGCGTGCAGTGTACAAGAACCATTACTCTATCTTCAGTATTTTTGGAGTTATTGCCCTTTGTTCATTTTTACTTTGAATTTTTGTCCGGAGCATATCTCCAAAAGTATAAATGCTAGGAACTTGAAACTTCACACATATATAGAACTCATTAATAAGGAGGCGTGCAGTGCGAAAGATCCATTACTCTATCTTCATTAATTTTGGAGTTATTGTTCTTTGTAAATTTTAACTTTGGATTTTTGTCTGGAGCATATCTCCAAAAGTATTTGAGATATCAACTTCAAACTTCACAAATGGATAGATCTCATTAAGGAGGCATGCAGTGTACAAGAACCATTAATCTATCTTCAGTATTTTTGGAGTTATTGCCCTTTGTACATTTTCTTCTGGAATTTTTGTCTGGAGCATATCTCCAAAAGTATGAAAGGTAGGAACTTGAAACTTCACACACATATAGAACTCATTCAGGAGGCGTGCAGTGCGAAAGATCCATTACTCTGTCTTCAGTATTTTTGGAGTTATTGCCCTTTGCACATTTTTACTTGTCCGGATTATATCTCCAAAAGTATAAAAACTAGGAACTTGAAACTTCACACATATACAAAACTCACTGAGAAGAAAGGCTGTACACAACAACTATAACTCTGTCTTCAGTATTTTTGGAATTATTGCCCTTTGTAAATTTTAACTTTGGATTTTTGTCCAGAGCATATCTCCAAAAGTATAAAAGCTAGGAACTTGAAACATCACATGCATATAGAACTAATTCAGGGGAAGTGCAGTGCTAAAGAATCATAACTATATCTTCAGTAATTGTTGAGTTATTGCTCTTTGTAAATTTTCACTTTGGAATTTTGTCTGGAGCATATCTCCAAAAGTACAAAGGCTAGGAACTTCTAACTTTATACACTACTAGAATTCATTAAATAGAAGTGCACTTCACAAAAACCAAAACTCTGTCTTCAGTAATTTTTGAGTTATAGCCCTTTGTTAATTTTTATTTGGATTTCTGTCTGGCATATATCTCCAAAAGTATAAAAGCTAGGAACTTAAAATTTCACACACATAAAGAGCTAATTGAGGAAAAGTGCAGTGCACAAGAACCATAACTCTATCTTCAGTATTTTTGGAGTTATTGCCCTTTGTAAATTTTTACTTTGGATTTTTGTTCGCACATTTTCATTTAGATTCACAGGCTTTTTTGGACTGATTACCCTTTGATGAATTTATTTCATCATGGACCAATAACAAAAAGGCCACATGTACATGCAAAACACAATAATTCTTATACGTTTGTATCAAAAAAGGTCTTTTTTGGCGGGGGATATCATTTCAACGAAATTGCTTGTTTATCCTGACATAATTCACCTTTGTGCTTTGTGGCCTCTTACAGTTCAAAATAAAACTAGAAAAGCCATACTTTGTATTGTTTCAAATTCATGTACATTTATTTCGATATGCGACCATAGTTTTATGCACCGGTTCTGAATCTGTTATTCTTTCAGCTTAACCATCTTTCAATCTATACTAGATTAGAGAAAATAAAAGTCATTTACTATGAGAGCAACTGCATATGACAAATCAGATGCTGCTTTTAAGATAAGTTCTGTCTTTGAAATGGTAGAAAACATCATGGAAAACGGAGAAAGTGCTGAAAACCGGTATGCTATCAAAAGCATTCTTCCATGCACATGTTTGTAAAATAAGGAAGTAGACCTACTTGGTAAAGCCTTAAAAAAACCTTGGAAAACGTGATAATAAGTCGTTATATATGATTTTTCCTTTAAAACAACATTTTCAATGATATTTATCGACACACTATTTTGATTCGCAAAGTCACTTAACACATTACCAAACAACAATATTTTAGGCTTGTCCAAATCGAACGCACTTGCAGACGACAAAATAAAAGTGACTGAAAATTTGAAATTTGTTTTGTGCAGGGTAGAAAACATTGTGGGAAAAGGAGAAAATGCTGGTTACCAGCATTTTCTCCTTTTCCCACAATGTTTTCTAAAGGCTTTTTTCTCAGGGGCGTCAAAGGTAGGGATTGTGTGGTAATGGGTTAATTGAACGAACTTTAAAAAAGCTTTAGTAATTCTTGAAAGTAGCATTTCGTCCTACTGCCCCGATACTTTCTATTATTTAGAAGACGAATCCGATCATTTAAACCAAGTTATAACTGTTGTCTTCGAGTGCTTATTTACAAGACGAAATGCAGCTGTAGACGACAAATCAGTTGAACATTATAAAATTGATGAATTTTGTCTTTGAATGGGTTATAAACATTGCACGAAAAGATGAAATTGGTGGCTATCGGCTTGCTTTCTCTCAATAGTTTAACCTTTTACTCCATAGATACTCATTTTGACGTGTCAACAACAGACAGCTTTTGAAAACATTGTGGGAAAAGGAGAAATTGCTCGTAACGAGCAATTTTTCCTTTCCCCACAAATTTTTCCACATAATCAGATATTTGTATCTTCATTTATACATATTTTGACATCATATCTTTATTGACCGCTGAAACGGAAGAGCCTCAAATTGGCATATCAGGTAAAGGGTTAAAAAGCTTTCCTCCCGATGGTTATTAAAACGCGGTATCGTTAAGCAAACTGGTTAACTCATTACCACACAATCCCTACTTTTGACGCACCTGCGAAAGAAGCCTTTTGAAAACCAGCATTTTCTCCTTTTCCCACAATGTTTTCTACCCTTCCCAGAACAAATTTCCAATTTTCATTCGCTTTTATTTTGGACAAGTCTAAAATATTGTCGTTTGGTACTGGGTTAAACAACGAACTGTTTATCGTGTTTAGATGCTACTGTGTCCGAAAGGATGGTACCAAGATTGAAGGATACTCTTCTCCAATCGCACTAAAGGACAGGGTGACTTGTCGTAAGTATAAATAGAGTGACTTGTCATAAGTATAAATAGTCTGTCTCAGATGAACTAAACAATAAAGTGTATAGTCTCTCCGACAATCACAAACTGTAGTCTCTCCGACAATCTCAAACTATAGTCTCTCCGACAATCTCAAACTATAGTCTCTCCGACAGTCACAAACTATAGTCTCTCCGACAATCTCAAACTATAGTCTCTCCTACAATCACAAACTGTAGTCTGTCCGTCAATCACAAGTAACTTTTCACCAAACGACAAAATTTTGACCCGGGCCAAATTCAAATCATTTGCAAACGAAAAATTGAATGCAGCTCATTTGATGGTTTTCTGTCTTTGAGAAGAGAAAAAGACATTATGTGTTCTGTAAAAGATTAAACAATTATATATACCTCTGATTTGTTAATATTTGCAATTTTCTACAACACTCCCAATAACACTTAACTAGCAATATGAAAACAAACAACGTTGATCTGTCGCTAATCAATATTCCTGGGATGCTTTTAAATATTTGTAACTTATTTCAAAAAACCTAATCGCGGTTTCATACAGTGTGATTAGGTTTTTTTTCATACCTCCATGAAAAATATAAAATTCTCTTCATTCCTTATAATTTATTATTACAGACAACATTTCCCACTGAAATGAAAATTCAACATGCATTCATTTTCTTTAGTTTTAGATCTTATGTTGGAGTTTCTTCAGTCCCTTCCACTCATATCTGTATGGCGCAAGATTACAATGGGGAAGCAGTTTTCAGATCCCCAATATTGAAAATCAACCAATAGAATAAAAGTAAATGAGCAAAGCAGTGTATAGGACCCGCAAAAGTAACCTTCAGTAAAAGTAATTCCGGTGTAATGCAGGAAAATGACCCCCATTACAAAATGACCCCCGGATCATTTCTCGACGTAGAGGAATGACCCATGGGTCATTTTTCGACGTCGAGAAAAGACCTTAGGTCATTTTGTAATGGGGGTCATTTCTCTGCATTACACCGGCACAGGATGAGTTTTCTTTTCATGGAGCTATGATTTATTTTTTCAGCCAATCAGAATTCGACAATGTTCATAAAAACAACTGATATTAAATTATTACATACAATTTATTGTTTTCATTTTTGGCTCCAGAGATTTTTCGACTCTACACGATAAATTGTTTTGCTATTTCCTTATTCATTTTGCTGTTCTCGATTATCCATCACGGCAGCACCGTCTAATTTCCCACGTCACCAAAGATAGTAGTTACTGCAAGTAAACATGTTAGAGCGGTATCTAAGTCGTAAACCCGAGAATGCAAGGTACCGCTGCTTCAGTTTCCTTCTCTACCAAGTTCTCTTCGACAATCGAAAAAAGTCGTTGCTACAAGAGTTATTAAGCTTTCTTCGCTGAATAATGTTTTGTCAGCGGTTAGATGGGTAAGAAGCCAGCGGTTTTGGAAGGGTGTCGTGACAGAAGTAAACAGAAAATTTAAACAAGCGTGGATGGGTGCACTGACTCCCACAATTCAAATGAAATGGTGTTGAGCTGATTGATCAATTGAATTATGTTTTTGCCGCTTTCAACATAATTTCAGTATTATAACAGGAAACCGCTCACGTATTTAAATATGTGCATTGGGTTTCACCAGTCTTTGACTAGGGCTTTAAGGTGTCTTTCCAAGGGACACTGTCCTGAAATGCCCAGTGTTTCCAATGCGGCTCAAAGACAGGGCCTCCAGATTAGGAGTCCGACATTTTACCACTGAGCCACGCAGGATCTAAGAAATGAAGTTGAAAATTATTTAACATAAAAAATACAACCGAATGAAACTAGCAATTTTCACATTTACATTTACCACTTGATTTACCATTACAGAACTATTGCATGCTTATTTTCCAGAATGTGCACGTGACAAGGACTCTTTTGCCTCTACCGGTTTGGTAGGTAGAATTCACACGTGCCGTCATAACGGAAACTATCAACAGTATCAGTGTCTAGGTTCTGTGTGTTATTGTACTGATGATATCGGTAACAAGGTCCTCGAAAAATCAGCTCCCATTGGAGATCTCGGCAGTCTTGTGTGCTAAGGTAATGATGTCTTCAGCAAGCCTGACTGTGTGTAGAACTATTTCTTGGCCTTCCAACTCGACCTCTCTTTCTGTCTGTATCCTGCCTATTATATATCAGCCATGCTCTGGCGAAAGGGCTTTTTACACATATCCATGATGGACACCAAGCAAGCCATCACATAATTGGATCTCTAATATCCATTGTGTCTAACAATCGACTGTACCTGGATGGTCCTAAGCCATGCAGAAACTTTACAAAAATTAAGTTTCGACCCTGCACGGTCTGCACAAAGCTGATATGTTGCCATTCTATGTACAATTACATGGATCGCTCTCACCCTCACTGCCTGGATTACGTTTACTTTTTTGTGTCTTTCCGACCTCTTTCGTTGTTTTCGTTCATTTTCTTTCTGAAACTTTCCTTTTCTCGATCTTATTTCGAAAGCTTACCTGATTTATAGGTAGAAAAGGAATTCCATAGGTCGATTTCAGGCAATGTTTGATCTACATGTTTAATCCACCCGCTTCTACCTTTACGTGTCTTTTCTTTTTCGTCGGCGTGGCTGAATATGTTGGCTTTTGTCGTACTTTTTGATAGCTAATGAATAAATAGATTTTTGTGATTGGTCAGAAACGAAGATATATTCATTCTAAGAACCTTTACCTACTTGCTTGCAAATGAATGCTATCGTTTTTGAATGAGATACTTGAGATATATATGTTTATGACAGCTTCTAGGTTAGTTGCATTTGGTGCTCGTTTTTTTATTTAGTATAACAGATGTATGACATTAGAGTTGAACTGTACATGCTTTAATTGCAGGAGCAGGAGCAGACCGTATTCGAAATCGCTATACCGCCACTAGGATACATATGTACAGTAGTGTGTTTTTTTTAATTATTTTTTGTACTGGATTATCTCCTTACCGTCATGGTTTAGCGTCGTAATGTATTTTTATTATTTTGTAAAGAGTTGCCTCCCTTACATCAAATTTGGATATTTACAATTAAAGCCCATCGAGGATTAAGCATACATCTTGTTTTTTCCCACTCCCAAGAATTTAGTCGTTTTTTAACCCTTTCCCAAACAGCAAATTTTGGACCAGACCAAATTGAAAGCATTTTGCAGATGACAAATTAACAGTTGCTAAAAAGATGATTTCTCAATATTATAGGGTAGAAAACATTGTGGGAAAAGGAGAAAATGCTGGTTACCAGCATTTTCTCCTTTTCCCTCAATGTTTTCAAAAGGCTTCTATTCCTGACACGTAAAAACCAGGGATTGTTTGGGAAAGGATTAAATCGACTTTCATTTACCAAGTACTACTTATGAAGACGCTGTGTTCCAAATCGAACGACTAATTGCATTAAAATAAGCTTCCCTAAACTAGTAGAGAATGTTTATACTTCTGCAATATTCCACACACGGCTTCATTTAAATCTCTTGCAACGTCCCGATTGTCGGAATTCTGAACTACGAATTATTATATACCTGTCCATTTTCCGACCCAAATGCATTCATCGTACGCAGATAATTAGAACACGATATTAGAAAAAGGCCATATTTTTACGGTGACAAATGCCATTCCAAGTATGGTACATGTATGATGACGTAACCCGCTAATAAAATTGGTCAAAAAGTTGCGTCATGCTATTCATCCGCCACCCGTCAAAATGTCCTTTACCTTCTCATCCGGTATTTGTTGTTAATCTCTGAGCATTTTTTAGAGTTGCAATATTTGTTCTGTCTGTCTGTCTGTCCGTCTTTCTGTGTGTGTGTGTGTCTCTCTCTCTCTTTCTTGATTTAGAACTTTTGATATTCACATAGAATCTGTACTCATATCTCTCTAAAAACTGTACCAGTTTGATAATTTCGAGACGAGGCTTAATCAGCTCAATAGCTCGGCCAAAACTACTTACATATTGTGTGGTAAAAGTCGCTGCCACAGGATTCGTTTCTTATCCACAGCGTGAGATTCTTTTCCTTTGCTTACTTGAAAAAGATGCATGTGTCTTGAAGAAAATGTTGTACTGTTGTATAAACACCAGGGTCCGTATTCAACAACCATTCTCAAGAACATTCTTAGTCTTATTCTTCAGAAATTCATCAGTATGAAAGTAACAGAGCTTCTGATTTGTTACTTTCACTGTCAGAAAATCTTAAAGAATAAGACAAAGACCGTTCTTAACAATGATTGGTGAATATGGACCCAGGAGAGCTTATAGGGTTAGTGGTCGTCTGGATAAAACTGAAATACTGCTGAAGAAAGGACCGAAACACCAATCAAACAAAGCAAATTGCAAACAAAAAAATAACTTTTTGACTATTACAATCGTAAAAGATATGTAAATACTAAGTCGACAAAATAAAGGAAATACATAATACTCGTACATGCACTACTAATACTGTAAAATACCAACTGATAAAGGCCATCTGAAACAGCCTTTCCCGGAAAATTCTACCATGTGCTGTCCTCTGGTATCATGCACGTGTAATCCTCTGACAGCACTTTAATCCATTACCACACAGTTCCCACTTTTGACAACCCTGAAAAAGAAGCCTTCAGAAAACATTGTGGGAAAAGGAGAAAATGCTGGTAATCAGCATTTTCTCCTTTTCCCACAATGTTTTCTACTTTTCAGATAACAATTTTCAATTTTTCAGTCACTTTTATTTTGTCGTCTGCAAATGCTTTCGATTTGGACAGGCTTAAAATATAGTCATTTGGTAATGAGTTAATCCTTAGGATGCTAAACGCGACTCGCTAAACTTTTTTTCGGTCAATGTGGATCAAACTGTGGCTGCACACAACGTGCACTGTTATCTTGATCTACACTGTCCAATAGGGAACTTCTTTCTCCTAGAAATAGCGAAAGCCTGGGTTTTTACTCAGGACTGAAAGCCTCATATACCTAATAAAACAAGATAAGGATTAAGTCATGATCTTTAGCGGACTTTATTCGTGATTCAGGGAACCACTTTTTAAAGGGCATTGGCAACATGGACAACCTACTCCTGTCTCACAATTTCTCTTTTTATCACAATTGACATGGACAGTCAGAACTTTGCAAGTGGTCATTGGTATGAAGCAGTCACTTTTATAATGCCATCATAATGTTTTATATCAAATTTCGGGGTGTAAACTAAATAGCCCTTGTGTATATCAATCTCTTGTTTAAAGACAACAGTATTGTTAGTCCCCTCAACAGATACGTGGTGTAATGGATGGGTGGGCGTTACGTCACGATGGCAAAATGTCAACTTCCCGATTAACTACTACGATTTTGGCCTTTGTTGTCTTTACTTTCAGTCACTATTCGGTCCTATCTTTTCTAAGAATGTCTCCATTTTTTTAATAGTCAATAACTGTTATGAAAATCCATTATCAATCAAAGCACTACTTTTTCTTTTTCTTTCCTGACTTTTTGCCTGACTTTGCACGTTTGCCGCTTTTGGCCCGATTTGATTTCGCCGACCCTTTCGATTTAGCGCTCCGCCCTCTGCCGGAAGACATGCCTTTTTTCTTTGGGTCCTCCTCTTCTTTCGGACGAGGTACATATTCCACTCTGTTACCTTGACACTTTTTCTGAGGAAGAATAAAAAAAGAACGTGTACATTTTTTTCTCATACGTAATTTACAATAGAGAATAAAACTAGGAACATCTATCGTAACTGCAGTACCATTACAACTGCTTCAGTCTTGACTTCGGTGATATTTGTGATTTGTGCTTGTTATGTACAAAACGCTCTAAATAAAATGGTATTTGTTTACAAAAACTAGATCAGTTCGGAACTCTGAAACGGAAAATGTATTTGATGAATCAGTTACAACTTTATGTGATACATGCATTTCTTTCATAATGTCTCTGTCCCGCTTAACATGACACGATTTTAGACCTGTCTGAATTGAAAGAATTTGCTGGTGACAGTTTCAATGTGGCTCATATAAAATGATTTTTCTTTGATAGGGCGAAGAAAACATGCTGATTACCAGCATTTTCTCCTTTTCCCACAGTGTTTTCTAAGGGTTTCTTTCCAAAGGTCGTCAAAAATCGTCATTGTGTGGTAAAACGTTAAGTAACTTTCTAAATAATCAAAAAATAAACCGCCTGTTTTTAACAATATCTTAAATCAAGAAGTTGTAAAAATAGATTATTTTAGCTAAATGTGACACCAGCCTAGCTCCCGTAGCGAGTCGGTACTGAGCAAGACTTAAGATCAGAGGGTCGCAGGTTCGAATCAACAGATCGACCGATGTCTGTCCGAAGATGTATGGTAGTCAATGCAACAGGATTCATCCCTATTCCACAGCAGACAGTTTTTTTTTTGTTTTTTCCCAAGATGGTAATTAATGAAAGCTCCCAGTTGCTTGGGAAGAATATTGTACTGGTAACAGAATCTTGGGACAGGAAAGCATAGTTATGTACACTGACCACCGTGATATAACTGAAATAATATTGGAGATGGCGTTTAAAATCATACAATCAACCAGTATGTATTGGATCTAGGTGGAAATGGTATCAAGACACCAGACTAACTAAAATCATCATCATCATCTTCATCATAATCAATGTTCTACAGAAACATTAGCAACAGCAGCAGCATTAGCCTTGTAGTCCGAAACATGAAAATAACATTTTACATAACTGTCTACAGAGTATATAGGATAAAGACTGAAATGTTTCTTTAAATGGTAGTGTATGTCATTTTCAACAGTATTCGAGTCATATCACGAAGACAGATTACTAAAGTAATTTCAATATCTTTCCTCTGTGTGTGTCTTTTACTTAGCAGAAGAGCGCTCTGCCTGGCCTTGCTACACGTCGACCATAAATGACTTTCGCTCTGACAGGAGATCGAAATAATTCGAGGGTAAATTCGATTTTGAAGCTTTTCCCGCCTTTTTGTCTATTACATTGAAACCAGCCAGGGTAGATTCAGAATAGACTGTGCGCTCTGAACACTATGATCTTCACCTATACAGTTGCAATAAGAAAGCCAAGCAGTACTTGACAAGTTTTTAATAAAAAACAAAACATTTCCAGCACACGAATTCAATATCATGGCTTGATCCATCTTCGCGAGCCAAGTTTACGATCACTACGAGGATCTTACCTTGGCTGATTGAGCCCGATTTCGAGATTCCTGCGATGCGCCCTCTATTGGATGCTGGTTATAACCCCCCTTTACATCATATTTCTAAAAGCAAATGAAATATCGTTTTACAAAACGAATACACATGAAGCGATAAGCAGACATCCACGTGGGTTTCCATGTTTTACCTTCAATTCGAAAGGTAGCGACCTTGTTCTATTTTTATCAAAGATGAAATGTTACCAGCGATTTCATTCGTTGCAGCTAGAGCTGGCTGCATCCAATGAAAAAAGCTTATCGGGAGAATGTAAAAATCAAGCTCGATCCGCCAAGGGTAGAGTAGCGTAGTGAATCGTCAGCCTTGGCTTGCAAAGATGGGCTTGATCAGGTATCGAAAACCAATATGAAGTATTTGCTGATATTTCAGCAGGAACGAACGGCTTGTTACGATCCTTTTTTATATTTTTGCATGTTTCTTGGTGCAAGACGAAAACAAAAAAAAAAGGGGGGGGGGGCAAAAGGCAGGGTAAAGCCCGGGTCACATATTCACGGAAGACCGCCACGGAAGAGCTGCGGTCTAATCGCTCACGGATGACTACGGAAATGTCAAATTCCGTGGTCCACTACGGTTCTAATACGGATACACAACGGTATGAGTACGAAGTTCGACGGATCTACAGCCAAAATGTAGGTCACAGTTCCAGGACAGATACGGACTGTTATGGTTGGACACGGTTTAATACGGAGCGACACGAATCAGGACGATTGTAGTACGGATACACTACGATTTGCTACGGTAGAAGTACGGGTTAGTACGAATAAGAACGATCCAATACGTAGCAGTACGAATCGCCACGGATCGATACGGACCTACCACGATTTAGCATTCCGTCAAAATCCTCTAGCCTAGCCTCACACTGGCCATAGAGGGGTCTTCGTAAAAGCCAATCTCTAGTCCACATATTCTCTGTCTTTTATTACCTGATTATTATAATCAATAACCCATCACAAGTTTACAAAATTTGGCCTCCACGAAATTGAAATCATCTGCAGACAACAACAGTAAATTTGGTACAAACAAGCTTCAGTTCTACGATAAGGTAGAAAGCATTGTGGGAAATGGAGAAATTGCCCATTTTGAGCATTTTTTTCGATTTCCTAAAATCAGAATGTTGCAGACCCATAAAAAGAAGGGATTGAATGGCAAAGGGTTCAATGAAAATATTGATCAATAACGTTTCCCTTATTTTCATAAAATCTGCTGTTTATTTCGCAATTACACTGATTATCGTGAATGTTTATGTTTTAAAAGTAAAGTGTTTGTCTATTATAGTTAGTAGCACCCATTTCGAAAGGGCCCGCCTGGCACCAGGCAGGCAACCAGTAACCATACATTTAACTAGCTGGCGGTTCACCAACCAGCCATATCAGAACAAGCTCTTGGCGGGGCTCGACCCTTTGACCTCCCGTTTCGTTGGCGGTTGCCTGAACCACCAGAAACGGTGACAGTTTTATGTACTCGTGCTATTTGATCGTTTTACTTGCATGTATAGCATCGTTATTTGGATAGAATGTCACATTATAATACTGATGTTTATTCATTTTCGTACAATGTTTTGTAAAATATGTAACCTTAAATTAAAGGTATTACTCCTAGTACAATAAAAAATATAATAATTACATCTATTTATGTCATCAAGCTGCTGGACCAGTGCCTTGACATTTTGTGTCATACCAATATTCAGTTGCAGCCAATTTATTGCAAACATCATTTGTTGATGGTTCATGATTGAGAACTCAACAACAAAGCACAATTGCACTGTATTCCAAAAAGACAAGAGTAAAAAAATACCCATTGTTGAAGTACATGATTCTGAATTTATCCTACCAAACAATAGTGGTCCTTACAATTCCGTCCTGTTGCAACGTAGTAAACCGTAAAAGACCGTGCGAATCCCTGCCTCTCCGTAGTACAACGTATTAAGATCGTGACTTTCCGTGACAACTCCGTATCATAACCGTAACTAAAACGTAGTCTAACCGTGCTAATACGTAGTTCTCCGATCAAATCCTGAAAAAAAATTTGGGCCTACGGATAAGTACGGACTGATACGGTTTTAATACGGACCAGAACGTATCAGTACGGTCTAATACGGACTAGTAAGGATACGCTACGGTCGTTTGATCCGTAGCAAATTTTTGTGCATGTTCAAAAATTGTCAAGGACCGCTACGGATATACAAGGACTACTACGAATGACTACGGTTACAATACGGAGAGCTACTGACTAGTACGAGTTGTCACGGACGATGCCGGAACGAATCCGTAGGTCTTCCGTGGCGGCCTTCCGTGAATGTGTGACCGGGGTATTAGAGAAGTTTTAGGCCTACCTGGTTACATATCCTGCATTGCGTGGGCTCGTTCATTACACCGACAAAATCACCTTTAAGACATTCTTTACAGTACCTTGTACCGCACCATTTACACATGTAGGTCTGCAATAGTAAAGAACGATCGTTATAAGAATGATCATGTTGATAATGGTGAATATCGTCGTAATATTTTGACAAGTGGCGCAGCTACGAGTGAAAATATTACTGATGATTAAAACAACCTGTATCTAAGCATTGGTTCATGTCCAATCCACATCTGGTCTAAGCCTTAACTCTTTCCCAAACGAGAAAGTTTTAGTTTGTTAGGTTCATTAGATGCTTCATGGGTTAACTTGTATCTTGCTAAGTAACTAACCTAAAACATTAACAGCATATGATATAAATCCACATTATACTATTTCAAGATATTCTTGGGAGAAACCTATCTTCTTATCGGCCAGTGTATATCCAAGATAAGAGTGCACGTTCCGTGCAGTCTGATCTTGATCTACACTGTCCGCAAAGGGTCAGTAAGTCGCGCTTAACAGCATAAGGACAATGACAATGTTTTATTATATCAATAAGGCCACTGGCCCATAATAAAAAAGCTACACGTGGAAGCAAACATACAGAGTAGATGGGCTACGTTTTGACATTTAAAAATTGCACCTTTTAACATTTCAACAAAATCTAGTTGTAAGAACTAAAAAAGAAGAATCTTGAAAAGCACAATGAGAAAAGGAGAAAACGCAAGTTACTAAGTATTTTGTCCACATGCAGCAATATAAGGGTTGAAATGAGACTTTTCAGATGACGCAAACGAATATGAGATAGCCTTTTAAAAGCACTTCACCTTTGATGTACAATGTTTATATCTTATCATGATTATGTGACATAAATAACCAACCACACAGTTTTCGTATCAACTCTTCGGCTACTTAGTGCGACTGAAAGACCTTTTTCGGATAGTGTAAATCAAAACCAGACTGCACCAAACGTGCAATCTGATCTTGAATCCACACTATTTAATACGGTATATTTTTCCGAAGAGCAAAATGTTATATCGTAAAATGGTAGATCAGGGCTGACTTGGATCGAAACTTTTTGCAGATGCACAAAGCCCTTATTTCACAGAGCATGACACACGAAGTGAAGTGTTCGAACATGTAACCTTGAAGCAACAAATGAACTTACCGTATTTGTGGTTGTACATCCCCACCGACACATATTGAACAGAAGAAAACCGGATATATACACAAAAACTGTCTTTGAACAAGATCAATATCTTTAGCTATTTCCGACGATTCATCTATAGATAAATGTGATGTTGATCTATAAATCCATGTAGAAGATCTTAAACATGTAAGTGAAATACACGCCAAATGCTATCTACACAAAAAATTTACAATAAGTTTAGCACCCTTTACCCCAAATACAATAATGTGGAAGTATCTAATAAGTCATCACTTTGGGTAGAGGGTACAATTGATTAATTGATTGATTGGGAATGGTGTTTTACGCCGCTTTCAACATTATTCTGAACAGTTATATCCCGGTGACTGCTCACATATCCATGTATTTCCTGGATTTACAAGTACTAGGCTGGGGTTCTGAGGTGTCTTGCCCAAAGGCACCCCCATGAAAGACCCAGTGGGTCCATTGCGGCTCGAACTCGGGGCCTCGAGGTTGCGTGTCACACATTTTACCACTGAGCCATGCAGGACCCCTGGTAAAAGGGAAACAAGTAGACAAGTCAAATATGAATGTAGCTCGGCGAAAATTGTTTGTGAACAATGGAGTGACTGCTGCAAGCTAACGTTCGAACTTTCTGTTTTATTCCAGATATTTTTCCAATGAAAGGTGGATCAAAACGTTTCGGGGCCAACAAAAAGGGTTTAATATCAAATCACTCTTGTCAAGTTCAATTTAAACCTTATCCTGCCAAATAAATAAAATTAAATATTCCATTCGGTAGTAAAAATTCAAATATTACTGCTTCAGAGTTTTTGTGTTGGGGAAAAAATATCTCCTTATCGGACAGTGTAGATCAAGATCAGACTGCACGTTCTGTGCAGTCTGATCTTGATCTACATTGTCCGCAAAAGGTCAGTAAGTCGAGCTTAGCAGCCTAAGGTATAATTAATAACGGATTGCTGAGGTTAAATGGAACAAAATATAAATCTTTACGGTAAACCCGATTTACATTTTGACCTTCTAAGTCAATAAAATGTAAACGTACTCGGTCTTTGTGTCTTTATTCATAACCTTTCGTTATCGACGGGACACTTGAACCCTTTTTAAGCAACCTGTATCGTCTAAGTGGTCAGAATTGACAAGGATCAGTCTGCAAAGGCTGTGAAGTCTAATCTTTAAAGTACAATGACGGGTGAAATTTTGTGGATTAGCACGAGTAATATTATGAGCTTAAAAGTACAGTATTCAGGTCTGCTATGCTCATACGACGTGTTCATTTTAGTTCAGTGGGATCCCGCGTCGCTCAGTGGTAAAGTGTGCGATTCGAAACCCAAAGGCCCCGAGGTTTGATCTTCACTCTAAACTTTTTGTTGAACGGACCCTTACACAAGGCACGTTAGAGCCATAGGCTAGTACCGGCAAAGTCCCGTGACATACATATAGCTAGCAACATGCGAAAAGGGGCATTCGGACATTTGCGTAAAGTGGCGGGTCGGATCAGCCTGCGAGGACTTTGCAGGTTGATCCGAGACGAGACTTTACGCAAATGTCTGAATGCGCCTTTCTGCGTGTTGCAAACCATGTGTGAAGCTGTAATCGTGATGTTACTGAAACTGAAATCGATGTAAAACACCATTCAAATTGGTTCAGTTTTAAATCTTCGGAGTAAAACACAAAGGCAGCGATGAACTTTTAAGACCCCTGGTAACTTTTTGACGGATTTCTTCTAGATGTACTTAGAACTGCAATTTTGCAAAAACAATTTATGCTATTCATTTTTTCCCTTCTCGATCTACAGTTGCATACTCTTGGAAAGCATTTCGCATTTCGAAAGACTTTTTTTCTAATTTAAGCTTACGTCTGCGCTGACATTTAAAAACTTTGTGCAAAAGGCAAAGTGAAAAGAAAAATGGGGCATGCTCTGTTACAAGGATATTCAACTCTTTACCAAACGACAAAATTTTAGACTGGTCCAAATTGAAAGCTCTTGCAGACAACAAAATAAACGTAGCTCAAAAGTTGAAAGTTCTTTCCAGCAGGGTAGAAAACATTGTGGGAAAAGGAGAAAATGCTGGTAACAAGCATTTTCTCCTTTCCCCACAATGTTTTCTAAAGGCTTCTGTCTCTGGGTCGTAAAAACCAGGGATTGTTGTGTAAAGGATTAATGTATTTACAAAAAGTGTAGAATCAAGTCAGCTTATTCCATCGACGTATAGGTTGACTAGGTCCGAACTTTTTGCTACAGGTGAACTTTCTACATGTCAAAGGACCGTTCTACCTCGTAATTCGGTCGCTTGTTGTACAAAATGGATAAATTGAATTATGTTATGTTTTGTTTGAGGTTCAGCGAAATACATTAAACTCCCTATGCCAGAGCGTCGCTTATATGAACTCATGACCACTTTACTACAAATCAATTTCGCATCGCTGTTCATTTAAATGTCAATCGGATATCCCAGCTTTCAAAAAGGGGCACGTAAACACATTAACGAACCTAGAATTCTTAACTTGATCTGAAGTATAAACGAATATTGTATCAGCCACTCCCCCTGAAGCACTTAACCCATTACCACACAATCCCTAATTTTAACGATCCGTGAGAAAGAAGCCTTTAGAAAACATTACGGGAAAAGGAGAAAATGCTGGTAACCAGCACTTTCTCCTTTTTCCACAATGTTTTCTACCCCTCACGAAAGAAATTTAAAAATTTCAGTCACTTTTATTTTGTCGTCTGCAAGTGCCTAAAACCAGTCCATGAGTCCCGTGTAAGCTTTTTAGTACGGTCAGAAAAGGAACCGTAGTTTGTATCACACAATTTGACCCATTACTGTAAATCTATTTGATAAAATGTTGTCGTTTGGTAATGAGTTAAAGGGAATGTTTTTTTGACACTGAAAACATATTGGTAAAGTCGAGCAATCAGCACATGAAGGTAAAAAGGTCAATGTTTAACCCATTACCACACAATCCCTACTTTTGACACCGCTGAGAAAGAAGCCTTTTGAAAACACTGTAGGAAAAGGAGAAAATGCTGGTAACCAGCATTTTCTCCTTTTTCCACAGTGTTTTCTTTCCTTCCCAGAACAAATTTTAATTTTTCAGTCCTGACTTTTATTTTGTCGTCTGCAAATGCTTTCAATTTGAACCAGTCTAAAATTTTGCCGTGTGGTAAAGAGTTAAATAGTGTGGAGACCACTGTTTGAAAAGGGAAAGATTGCTTATATTTTCACATGGTTTCCACTACAGGTACTATCTAATTACTTTGTTTAAAAAAACCCTGTAAGCCACTGTTTAATTTTTTTTAACTCTTTCAGAGGCAAATATACAAACTCAATCTTTTTCGACAGCTTAAAATACAACCAAATACAAGTGAAAAAAAAGAAGAAACATCTATATCATAAAGGCTTGAATGAACAAGCGGAAGGTATAGATCAAAGATCAGACTGCACGTTCTGTGGAGTCTGATCTTGATCTATGCTGTCCGCAAGGGGTCCATTTTTTTTCGCCGATGCCGATTACAGGGTTAAGCAAAGTTTGCTTTTAATAAACCATAGATCAAAATAAAATTTCATTGATCGGGAAGTCTGATCTCTTCAATCCACGCTAACATTTTTCGAAATAACGTTGGCTTCCACGACACTTCCCCCCCCCCCCCCTGAAAATTGTACGGTATAGATCTATTCCTTTTTCCACACATTCAACTTTTGAAATTCCTTAGTTTTGCAAGACACAATTTTTGCTGTTTTTTGCAGGCACTCTATAGATCTACCTAGTTGAAGATCAGTCTATAGCCTTGAAAAGTGTACGTCACTGTCCTATTCCAAATTTTGCCAGAACGCATTCACGTTTCCAATATTTAAATCAATAAGCGAGCCTAGCACTAACTTTTTTCTCTTTATTTTGATTGTTGATTAATATCAGACTGCACAAAAGGCACGTTCCGATCTTAAATACACACCGTCCTACATATACTGAATATTCAGTACTAAACAATACCAAAACTAGAATAACTACGCCTTTACCACTCGTATGTTTGGAATATTCATTCCGTTCTCTATGGGTTCGAAAAAAAAAGTAAAGTGCATAGTTCTCACTATAAATTCTCTATAAATAGGAGTGTATTTGTTTTCGTCAATATATGAATGACTGACTGAATGATCTCCAATACTATTGTTTACCCTTTATCCTTTACCCGTTACTGCTCATATACGACCTTATATGCCGCCCCCCCCCCCCCCTCCCCTTTACCCACGCCACTGAAAGCTTTGGACAATATTGCAGGAAAGGAGCAAAACTGTCAGTATAATCTAAAACCATTCCATGAGCCCCGTGTAAGTTTTTTAATACAATCAAAAAAGGAATCATAGTTTATATAAATACACAATTGACCATGACTGTAAATCTATTGGATAAATCATGTTCTTTCTCTCATTTTTTGTCATTTGTGCTATTTGTGATTGCAAGTTTGAAGTCTGTCGCCAGCCCCAAAACAGCTATGTCATGCCAAGTGTTAAGTGAGTGAATGAATGAATGAATGAATGAATGAATGAATGAATGAATGAATGAATTATTTTTGCTGTTTGAAAGAAGGCGACCTCAAATCTTTGTAGCAAAGCGGACTTCCAGCACACATCTCTTTAAATTTTTGCACTGGACCTGGTTAAAAGCATATACAAACGAAAAGGTGTGCATAAGGCTCAAAATAAAAGCAAAACAAGAAAAAATAATATACCCATGAAAGAGTGGAATACATTGTGGGAAAATGCTGGCTTCCACCATCTCCTCCTTTTTTCCCACATTGTTTTCGACTTCTTCTTCAGTGCGATCATTAAAACTTCGAACTATGTGAAAATTGGTTAACCTTTTAGCTGCTAAGCGAGACTCACTGACTTTTTGCGGACAGTGTAGATCAAGATCAGACTGCACAGAACGTGCAGTCCTATCTTTGATCTACACTGTCCGATAAGGAGATACGATTGCTCTATTCATGACTGTGAAACAGCAGTATTTTGGTTATTGATATCGAATTGAAAAATTAATTTTAGTTATTTAGCAGGATAAGGGTTAAAACAATAGATAGTCCATATGAAAATAACCTGGCTTATTTCATGCTTTCCGGTAGGATATCGAGAAATAGCAGTGAAAATATTCTTCGGTATTACACGGGTACGACCAGTGAAAATACCGATTTTCATGTTCTTGTTGCCTAGGTAAATTGCGCATGCCTCACAATCAGATTGAAATATGACGTCATTTACCTGAAATATCTCGCACTTGACGTAATATTGTAATGCGTTGCTATGCGGGAGGGGTACGCCACGGGCAATAAAGGAAAAGAACTGTAATGGATTTTAATAAAGCTCCTCCTAGAATGGGTTAAAAACATGAAATAAATAGAATATTTGGGGATGGGGGTGGGGGGGGGTTCGATGGAAGATCGAAATGTATTTCATCTCGTGAACACTATCGGTGATATTTTCACTCGTGGCTGCGCCACTCGTGAAAATATTACCGATGGTATCCACTCCAAATAAATTTCGATCTTTCACCGAAAAAACAAATATCCTCTGTATTTTCTCAAATTCTGGTCCCACCATCGTCATCGGTCTTGTGATTTGTCATTGTTTGTTACGGTTTAGTCAAAATCCGAGTGCGAGACAAAGGGTTAACCGGCTTAAATAAACTGACGATATTTTCAATCGATAGACTTCAATATGTGCACATTATATGGACTGAAAGTCTTTGGTAATATCAACCGGTCTGGAACTCAGATTTGGCTAGGTTTCTGGTGTGGTCGGATCTTAAACCGCACTGTTTCTGTATCTAATAAAATGCAATTTGTTGATAAAGGACACTGCTTGTCCTAGGCATTTATAAATAGACAACTCTCTTCTGAAGAGTACAAATTCCATGTTTGCGTACTCTGAAACGAATCAAAAAGACTTCACCTTATCATTATTGTCATAAATTATCATTAATACACTATACTGTTGCAACTATTAAAATAACAACTACTACTACTTCTACTACTTATAATAATAATGAAAATTATTATTATTATTATTATTATTATTATTAAGTACATGTAGTACTGATAGGGTAGTAGATTACGTGTAAGCTTTATCATTATCATCATCATATGCATCTTCGCGAGCCAAGTTTATGATCGCAACGTGGATCTTACCTTGGCTGATTGAGACCGAGTTCGAGATTCCTGCGATGCGCCCTCTATTGGATGCTGGTTATTACTCCCCTTTACATCATGTTTCTAAAAGCATATGAAATATCGTTTTGCAAACCGCTTACGAATACACATGAAGCGATAAGCAGACATCCACGTGGGTTTCCATGTTTTACCTTTTATTCGAAAGGTAAAGACCTTGTTCTATTTCCATCAAATATGAAATGCTACGAGCGATTTCATTCGTTGCAGCTAGAGCTGGCTTCATCTAATGAAAAGGCGTATCGGGTGAACGTAAAAAACAAGCTCGATCCGCCAAGGGTTGAGTAACGTAGTGAATCGTCTGCCTTGGCTTGCGAAGATGCATCATATGAAACACGAGTTAGTAGTACTATTACTGGTAGTAGTAAATTAAATGTTGCAAAATTTTTCATGATCATAAAA